>JARDYH010000004.1:20161500-21470000 GCA_029215795.1 Anniella stebbinsi
TGAGAGTGCCATAGGCTGCAAAAGAAGGAGGGGGGGGGGAAAGAATGAATATTAGTTGACCACTTTAACACAACCAGCTCCCTTCCACCCAGGATTGCCCTTCCTGAGTGCCCACGCCCCAGCAGGCACACGGGGCTGCCTGCTCACTCGGAAGTTAGCAGGCAGACAGCCAACCTTCAGTTAGGTGGAAGGTGCCCCCCCCCCCATTCACAGAACACTTACCGTAGTCCTGAGGGCGTTGAGGACTCGGTGAGATTCTCCTGGAGGACCCCTAGTCCCATGGCTTGTGCAAGAAAGGCGGCTGGCCCGCCTCGCAGGAACGATCTGGAAGGCGGCAGGCGGCATCAGCAGCGGGCGGGCAGGCTGGCATGTAATGGGCAAAGTCTCTCCTTTCCCGGGCACTGTGGCAGTGAGAGTGCCATAGGCTGCAAAAGAAGGAGGGGGGGGGAAAAGAATGAATATTAGTTGACCACTTTAACACAACCAGCTCCCTTCCACCCAGGATTGCCCTTCCTGAGTGCCCACGCCCCAGCAGGCACACGGGGCTGCCTGCTCACTCGGAAGTTAGCAGGCAGACAGCCAACCTTCAGTTAGGTGGAAGGTGCCCCCCCCCATTCACAGAACACTTACCATAGTCCTGAGGGCGTTGAGGACTCGGTGAGATTCTCCTGGAGGACCCCTAGTCCCATGGCTTGTGCAAGGAAGGCGGCTGGCCCGCCTCGCAGGAACGATCTGGAAGGCGGCAGGCGGCATCAGCAGCGGGCGGGCAGGCTGGCATGTAATGGGCAAAGTCTCTCCTTTCCCGGGCACTGTGGCAGTGAGAGTGCCATAGGCTGCAAAAGAAGGAGGGGGGGGGGAAAAGAATGAATATTAGTTGACCACTTTAACACAACCAGCTCCCTTCCACCCAGGATTGCCCTTCCTGAGTGCCCACGCCAAAGCAGGCACACGGGGCTGCCTGCTTGCTTACTCGTGGGTAAGCTCTCTGACAGGCTCTTACCAGAGTCGTGCGGGCGACGTGAATCGATGGGCCACCTCCATGCGGCCGTGGCTGGGGCAGATGGGCAGTCTGGATTCACGGGTGCGCTTTGCGCAGTGGCGAAGAGTTCCATAGGCTGCAAAAGAAGGAGGGGGGGGGAAAAAGAATGAATATTAGTTGACCACTTTAACACAACCAGCTCCCTTCCACCCAGGATTGCCCTTCCTGAGTGCCCACGCCAAAGCAGGCACACGGGGCTGCCTGCTCACTCGGAAGTTAGCAGGCAGACAGCCAACCTTTAGTGAGGTGGAAGGTGCCCCCCCCATTCACAGAACACTTACCGTAGTCCTGAGGGCGTTGAGGACTCGGTGAGATTCTCCTGGAGGACCCCTAGTCCCATGGCTTGTGCAAGGAAGGCGGCTGGCCCGCCTCGCAGGAACGATCTGGAAGGCGGCAGGCGGCATCAGCAGCGGGCGGGCAGGCTGGCATGTAATGGGCAAAGTCTCTCCTTTCCCGGGCACTGTGGCAGTGAGAGTGCCATAGGCTGCAAAAGAAGGAGGGGGGGGGGGAAAAGAATGAATATTAGTTGACCACTTTAACACAACCAGCTCCCTTCCACCCAGGATTGCCCTTCCTGAGTGCCCACGCCCCAGCAGGCACACGGGGCTGCCTGCTCACTCGGAAGTTAGCAGGCAGACAGCCAACCTTCAGTTAGGTGGAAGGTGCCCCCCCCCCCATTCACAGAACACTTACCATAGTCCTGAGGGCGTTGAGGACTCGGTGAGATTCTCCTGGAGGACCCCTAGTCCCATGGCTTGTGCAAGGAAGGCGGCTGGCCCGCCTCGCAGGAACGATCTGGAAGGCGGCAGGCGGCATCAGCAGCGGGCGGGCAGGCTGGCATGTAATGGGCAAAGTCTCTCCTTTCCCGGGCACTGTGGCAGTGAGAGTGCCATAGGCTGCAAAAGAAGAGGAGGGGGATAATGAATATTACATAAATACTTTTATACTGCAAAAGAAGAAAGGAAAATAAATAAAGATTTGTATTAATTAATACATGCAAGTCCTAGTAACTAGTCTCCCACCGGCACACTTCTCTTGTTTGTGATGCAATCCTCTTTCTCCTGCTGCACCCCTCCCTTTCTAAATCACTCTTCTGAGCCCATTGTTAGAGGGATTGGCTATCCTTTTGTGTCTGGCAGGACACAGCTTACCGGATCATTAGAGAATCACCATTTCTTTTGTCCTTGGGTTATTCATTCACTCCTAATAGCACCCTACGTTAGGCTGACCAGATCAAATCCAGGTCAGGGTTCCTAACTTCAGCAGTTGTAGAGAAAAGGGAATTTCTGCCAGTGTCATTTGTATGGAATTAGTTCCTGCTGAGATTCCCTCTTCATCACAACAGTTAAAGGTGCAGGGGCCCTGCCTTCTTTTCTATATGGCCACTCTGCCTGCACTCTTACCTGAGTCGTAGGGGTGACGTGAATCGAGGGGCCACCTCCATGTGGCCGTGGCTGGGGCAGATGGGCAGTCTGGAATCACGGGTGCGCTTTGCGCAGTGGCGAAGAGTTCCATAGGCTGCAAAAGAAGGAGGGGGGGGGGAAAGAATTAACATGAGATAAATCATACTTTTCCACCATTGGCTCCCTCTCACCCAGGACTGGCATCTGCCCGGTCCTGAGTGCCCACGCCCCAGTAGGCACACGGGGCTGCCTGCTTGCTTACTCGGAAGTAAGATCTCAGACTGCCCCACTTCTGGACACTCTCAGGTGTCCCTGCGTTGACTGCACACACTTACCTTATTCGTGTGGCCGCTGTGGATCGGAGGACTCCAGTGGCACATAGGCTCCTCCAGGCAAAGTCACATTGGCATAGGCTCCTCCAGGCAAAGTCACAGTGGCACATAGGCTCCTCCAGGCAAAGTCACATTGGCACAGGCTCCTCCAGGCAAAGTCACAGTTTGGCACAGCTCCCTCCAGGCAAAGTCCCAGTGGCACAGGCTCCTCCAGGCAAAGTCACATTGGCACAGGCTCCTCCAGGCAAAGTCACAGTGGCACATAGGCTCCTCCAGGCAAAGTCACAGTGGCATAGGCTCCTCCAGGCAAAGTCACAGTGGCACATAGGCTCCTCCAGGCAAAGTCACATTGGCACAGGCTCCTCCAGGCAAAGTCACAGTTTGGCACAGCTCCCTCCAGGCAAAGTCCCAGTGGCACAGGCTCCTCCAGGCAAAGTCACATTGGCACAGGCTCCTCCAGGCAAAGTCACAGTGGCACATAGGCTCCTCCAGGCAAAGTCACAGTGGCACAGGCTCCTCCAGGCAAAGTCACGTTGGCATAGGCTCCTCCAGGCAAAGTCACAGTGGCACATAGGCTCCTCCAGGCAAAGTCACATTGGCACAGGCTCCTCCAGGCAAAGTCACAGTTTGGCACATCTCCCTCCAGGCAAAGTCCCAGTGGCAGAGGCAAAGTCCCAGTGGCAGAGGCAAAGTCCCACTGGCAGAGGCAAAGTCACAGCTGCATGGGCCCCTCCAGGCAAAGTCCCAGTGGCAGAGGCAAAGTCCCAGTGGCAGAGGCAAAGTCCCACTGGCAGAGGCAAAGTCACAGCTGCATGGGCCCCTCCAGGCAAAGTCCCAGTGGCAGAGGCAAAGTCCCAGTGGCAGAGGCAAAGTCCCACTGGCAGAGGCAAAGTCACAGCTGCATGGGCACCTCCAGGCAGGCAGGCGGGCAGAGGCAGAGGCAGAGGCGGGCATGATGCCAGGCGCTTGCGCATTGCACAAGTAAGCAATAGAACCGTGAGACCAGCCCACGCATTCCGGCTACTTCACAATGGCGGCAACCTAGCAGGTGGGCAGGCGGGCAGGCAGGCAGGCAGGCAGAGGCAGAGGCAGAGGCGGGCATGATGCCAGGCGCTTGCGCATTGCACAAGTAAGCAATAGAACCGTGAGACCAGCCCACGCATTCCGGCTACTTCACAATGGCGGCAACCTAGCAGGTGGGCAGGCGGGCAGGCAGGCAGGCAGGCAGAGGCAGAGGCAGAGGCGGGCATGATGCCAGGCGCTTGCGCATTGCACAAGTAAACAATAGAACCGTGAGACCAGCCCACGCATTCCGGCTACTTCACAATGGCGGCAACCTAGCAGGCGGGCAGGCAGGCAGGCAGGCAGAGGCAGAGGCAGAGGCGGGCATGATGCCAGGCGCTTGCGCATTGCACAAGTAAGCAATAGAACCGTGAGACCAGCCCACGCATTCCGGCTACTTCACAATGGCGGCAACCTAGCAGGTGGGCAGGCGGGCAGGCAGTTTTTAAAATCATATAGCCAAAATAAACACAACACACAGTGACAGCCCTGCAAGGCTGCCACATAAGTCCAAAAGACACAGTCAGAAACAGTGTGGGATGCTGCTTGTCATCCACTCAATGTAGGAGCCTGGAAGAGGAATCCTATCGCGTCCTTCGTTCATAGTCAGAGAGGTGCATGCGTTCCTTGGCGATAAAATTAAGCCTTCTTCTTATCCAAAGTTCTCATGAGCCTCTGACCTGGTCTTACAAGAAGAAACGCCCATGGAAGTGTGGGACCTTACAGAAGGCCTGGAGGGAGCCATCGGAGTCCAATTTCAGAGGCACACGTGCAAGCACATTGGTTCAAGTCAAACAACATAGAATGTGTGAGATGCTTGTGCATCCCCTCAATGTAAGAGGCTAGGAGAAGAAACTAGATCCCTTCGGGATCCATCGTTCAGAGTTGAGTTACTGAGCTGTAAACAACACAGCCAGTAAATTAAAGTAAAGAAAATTAATTAACCGAAAATAAGAATTAAAAAATCAAGGGCCTGCCGGTGCCTGCCCAAAGGTGTGGGATGGATGGGGGGTGCCTGCCAATTACTCCCCCGCGGGCATGAGGGTGGGGTATCCCAGCAGGGGCAGATTGACCTTGAGGAAGACCAGCTGCTCCACAATCTCAGCGTCCAAGCGAGAGCGGTGGGGTGTGACCACGTCGCCCGCCATGGAAAACACCCGCTCGCTTGGAACGCTGGACGGTGGGCAGCTGATTCTGTCCATGGCCACCCGCGCCAGATCAGGCCACATCTGGCGCCGAGATGACCAGTAGGCCAGGGGTTCGATGGAGCCGTCCTCCATCTGCTCCGCCAGGTAACGCTGCACTGCTGCTGCAGCGTCATCCTGGCGGCGGCTGGGTTGAGTGCCTCTATGCCCAACCGCAGCCTGCAAAGCCTTGTCCCAAAACCCCTGGCCTGTCCCCCTGCTGGGTGTGGTGGTGCTGGTGCCGCCGCTGCTGGTGGTGCTCAGCGGACTTAGCGCCTGGGCTTCGGTGGGCTCCTCCTCTGCCTGCCCAATCCTGGCATCCCGGGCCGCCCGAACGTCCGTCACCAGCATTTCCACCCAACCTGCCCGGGAAGTCTGCCCACATAACCCATCCTTGATGCGCGGGTCGCACATGGTGGCCAACATGTACTGCCTCTCATTGTAGAGAGGCTGGACCCGGCGGGATAGGCTTTCCCTCAGCCTCGTCACCACTTCCCGCACCTCTGGCAGGAAGCGCCTGCCGGTGACGGCATCCCCGGCCTCCAGAAACTCGCCCATCTGATTCTGGAGATGCCTGGCCACGGGGAGCACCTGGCTGAGAAGGGCAGTGCTGCTGCTCAGGGTCTCGGTGGCCTCAAGGAACGGCTTGAGGACCACCAGAAGCTGGGACATGGCCTCCCACTGCTGCCTGGACAGTGGGGCCTGGATGCCAATGTCCCCGACCCTGAACATCTCGTGGACAACACGCTGTTGCTCCACCATACGCTCGAGCATGTGGTAGGTGGAGTTCCAACGTGTTGCCACGTCCTGCACTAGCCGGTGCTGCGGAAGTCCCAGCTCCTGCTGCTTCTCCCGCAGCAACCGACTGCCCTTCACGCTGTGGTGGAAATGCCCAGCCACCTTCCTGCAGCTCTCTAGGAGATTACGGATTTGGGGAGGGAGAGGGGCCTTGCTGCCTCCAAGGCCATCCCTGACGACCAGGTTGAAGACGTGCGCGATGCAGCGGATGCCCTCAAATCCGCCATCGCGCACCGCCTTCAGCATATTGGCTCCCCCGTCCGTGACCATGTAACCGCGGGTGTGCTGGTGCCCGCCCAGCCACCCTGCCACCATGCGGTTCATGGCCTCCGTAATCTCCTCCGCCGTGTGGGACTGGTCCATGACTGCGGTATGAAGGAGGGCCCAGCGGCAGCCCTCCTTCCCAGTCCCAGAAGTCCTGGGTGCTTCCTGCCCTGAGGCTCCCCACCAGTGAGCCGTCAGGGACAGGTAAGCGTGCACTCCTCCTTCGCTGGACCAGATGTCCGAAGTGAAGTGCACCTTCTGTGCCTCTGCCTGGCACAGACGACCCAGAACTAACTCCCTGCATGCCTGGTACAGGGAGGGCACCACACGCCTGCTCAGGGTGGTGCGACACGGCGGCTTGTAGTATGGAACCACAAGAGCCATCAGCCTCTTGAAGCCTGCGTTCTCGACGAGGCTGAATGGCTGGTCATCCAACGCCACCATCTCACCGATGCAATTGGTGATCTGGTTGGGCGCTGGAAAACGCCACCTTGTGGCTCCATACTTCCCCCACCCCATCTCTTCCATGGTGGCCTGGCGAAGCCTCTTGGGGATGGGAGGTCGAGAGCTGGCAGAAGTTGCAGGAGCCTTCTGCTTGCCCTTGCCGCTAGCACCAGTCTGCTGCGAGGTGCCCGCCTCGGTCCCAAGCAAAACAGACTGGTGGTGCCTCTGCATGTGGCGGGTGAGGTTCGTGGTGGTGAAGTGGCCTGGCATTTTTCCCCTGCTCACTGACATCTTGCAGTGGCGACAGACAGCAATGCGGGAATCCACTGCCACCTCAAAGTGGTCCCACACCTTGCTTGCCTGTCGCTTCTGGGGTGACACAGACGGCCTGCCGGCGCCTTCGCTCTGTGGTGTCACCTCAGGAGCAAGGGAATGAGTGGAAGAGAGGACGGATTGTGGAGAGTAAGTCTCTGGTGCTGCCTGCTCTTCCTCTTGCCCCACATCAGAGTCCTCCTCCTCACTCTGAACCTCGCTGACTTCCACAAGATCTGGGAAAAGATCAGTCAGCGGGTTCACAGGCTCACCCACCAAAGAAGGAGCTGGATATAGTGCTCCTTCTTCATGCCCACTGCTGCTCCCAGCACCTGCCTCATGTTGCTGAAAGAGTGCCCTGCAGGCACTACTTTGAGTTGCCTCTGCCTGCTTCTGCTGCCCCAGTGGAGAACGCCTCAGTTTAACTGGGGGTGTGGAAGTAGGCTGCCTGCTGCTGGTCCCAGCAGCAGCAGCAGCAGCGCCATGCCCAGAGCGGCCTCTCCCAAATGCTGCCTTGGGAGCACCCCCCCTTTGAGTGCCACGCTTCATTTTATTTTTATTATTATTTATTTTTGTGTAAGTGTGTGCTTTGCTGACTTTTTTTGTGTTTGTAGCAGCAGGCTACACAGCCCAGCAACACACACTCACTCACAAGCGCGCACACACACACACACACACACAGAGAAAGAGAGAGAGAGAGAGAGAGGATAGAAATATTTTTTTATTATTTTTTTGAGTTTTTTTCAGAAAGCGAAAGTAGAACAAACAAACACACTCACTGCAAAGACAAACTGAACTCACAGACAAACAAACGTGCTATCTAAGAAAGGAAAGGCAAGAGAGAAAGGAAAGCCAAGAGAGAGAACAAGAAAAGTTGAAGTAAAAGATCAGAAACTCCTCAAAACCACCTCCAAATGCAATCAAATCAAGACAGTCTCTCCAACACAGCTCCAAAACACTCCCTAATCTCCTCCACGTTCAACCCACAAAGAGCCAGAAGGGCAGGGCTGAGAGAATATATACTGGTGCCCTCCTCCAGCATTGCGATTGGAGGCTGAAGAAAGTCTTCACAGGATTGGGTGATTCAGTCATGTATTCTAAAGCACAATTGGTGGATCAAGCTGTCAAACACACACACACAAACACAGCCTCCCCCTCCCTTTCCTGAAGGTTTAAAATAATAAAGTTTAACCTTTGTTTTCCCACTAAAGCATTGCACCAAAGTTTGTGAAATTTCCAGCGTTTGAGCGGGCATAGGTCCTGTGCCATGTGAGCGAGTTAGAGTTTTGTAGCTCTTAAAACCAACCCATAAATCCCATGTGAAATGCCATGCATAAACCTTTGTTTTCCCACTAAAGCATTGCACCAAAGTTTGTGAAATTTCCAGCGTTTGAGCGGGCATAGGTCCTGTGCCATGTGAGCGAGTTAGAGTTTTGTAGCTCTTAAAACCAACCCATAAATCCCATGTGAAATGCCATGCATAAACCTTTGTTTTCCCACTAAAGCATTGCACCAAAGTTTGTGAAATTTCCAGCGTTTGAGCGGGCATAGGTCCTGTGCCATGTGAGCGAGTTAGAGTTTTGTAGCTCTTAACAAACCAACCCATAAATCCCATGTGAAATGCCATGCATAAACCTTTGTTTTCCCACTAAAGCATTGCACCAAAGTTTGTGAAATTTCCAGCGTTTGAGCGGGCATAGGTCCTGTGCCATGTGAGCGAGTTAGAGCTTTGTAGCTCTTCAAACCAACCCATAAATCCCATGTGAAATGCCATGAATAAACGTTCGTTTCCCACTAAAATGTTGCACCTAGCTTCCGGAAATTTCACACACATTTGAAGTGAAGTGTTCCCTGCAATGTGCCAAAGTTTCCCGTTTGTATCTTTGAAAATAAAAAAATGGGAGGCAAAACTGTATTTTACCCCACTGCTACCCAATTTTCAACAATTCATTGCCAACACATGCCTGGAGCTAGCTGTCTGAAATTTTACACACATATCAAGGGAAGTGTCCCCTGTAATGTGCCGAAGTGTCCTGTTTGTATCTTTAAAAATAAAAACATGGGAGGCATAACTGCATTTACCCCACTACTACCCATTTTTCAAAAATTCATTGCCACACCAGGCAAGCACCCACGGTTCTGGGATTTCACACACGTGGGTCCCAAGGTACCACCTACAATGTGGCAAAGTTTCATGTGTGTAACTTTAAAAATGACCGAGTTATAGGCATTCCATGTTATTTATTAAAAAATCAATTGCCACAAACTGCATGCACCAATCTTTCTGAAATTTCTCACAGATACCTATCCCTAACCAGTGTACAATGTGCCCAGGTTTCATCCTTCTGTCGTTAAAAATGAAAAAGTTATAGGCGTTTTTGTAAAACAACAATACTTTGCTATGGGAAAAACGCATTTAAAATGGCGTCCGATCCGCCGATCCGATCCGATCCGGATCGGACCTCGCCGGATCGGATCGGATCGGATCGGATGGTGTATCGGATCGGATCGGATCGGATTTTCCGATTTTTGGGGCGGATCGGATTCGGATCGTGGATCGGATCCGATCCGATGCACACCCCTAATAAGCACTTACCAGTGTTTGATTGCATCCATCAGGAGTTCGTCTCCATCTGCCCTCAAGCCGTCTCCTGTTTTGTTTCATCACTCTCAGCTCTGGGGTATACCACGGAGCCGTTCGAGCTCTACACAGGAGAGGGCGCTCAGGAGCAATCGTGTCAACTGCCCGGGTCATTTCGGCATTCCACAGATCAACCAGGGTTTCCACAGGAGAGCCAGCCCTATCAGCCGGAAAACTCCCCAGAGCCCTCTGGAAACCATCTGGATCCATTAGCCTCCGGGGGCGGACCATCTTAATGGGTCCCCCACCCTTGCAGAGGGGAAAAGCTGCTGTAAGTCTAAACCTCAGCAGGTGGTGATCTGACCATGACAGAGGGGTTGATGTAAAGTCCCCCACTTTCAGATCCCCATCTACATGTCCAGTTGAAAAAACCAGGTCTAGAGTGTGCCCTGCTACATGCGTTGGGCCGATGGTATGTTGGGACAGTCCCATGGTTGTCATGGAGACCATGAAATCCTGAGCTGCCCCAGATAAAGTCCCTTCGGCATGAATGTTGACATCCCCCAGAACCAAGAGTCTGGGGGACCTCAACAGTACACCAGAGACCACCTCTGTCAGCTCAGCTAGGGAATCTGTTGAGCAGCGGGGTGGGCGGAACACCAACAGAATCCCTAATCTGTCCCGTTGGCCCAACACAAGGTGCAAACACTCCAGACCAGTAGTCGCATGGACAGGGAGCCTGCAGAGGGGGATGCAATTCCTATAGACCACAGCAACCCCCCCTCCCCGGCCCTCAAGTCTACCCTGATGCTGAACCAAGTACCCCGGTGGGCATAACTGGGAGAGACTAACTCCTCCCTGCTCTCCCACCCAGGTCTCGGTTATACATGCCAGATCGGCTGCCTCATCCACAATTAAGTTGTGGATGAGGGAGATCTTATTATGCACTGATCTGGCATTTAAAAGCAGCACCCGGAGGCCTGAGGGCTGGCTGATAAGGCAACCAACAAGCCTGTGGGTGTGAGGGGGACCGGAACAAGGCACAGCCATTAACTGTCTGGGCCTTGTTCCCCTAACCTGGCAAGTCCTCCTCACAATGCCATATCTCCCTCTACCCGTCACTACCCTGATTGTGCTCCCCTCAGATCCCCCCACCTGGCCCTATATCCTCCCTCCCAGGCACATAGCTCAAGCTTGGGGAAAGGGGAAAAACAAACAAACAAACAAAAAAACCCAAAGACAAAAACAAAAAGCCAGCAGGCAGGCAGGCAGGCAGGCAAGCACACTCCTCCCCTCCCCTGGCAGCAGGCCTCCCTCTCCTGCAGGTTGATGGCTTTCCCAGGCCCCTTCAGCCAGCCAGCAGCTTAAATATCCCTCCCAGGAAGGGAGAGGGACTGATGTAATTGTCCACAGCAGCTGGCTCAGTACCTGGGAGCCTGGTCCTGCAGGGAGTGGCAGTCTGCCAGGCTGAAATCCTCTGGAGAGTGGTGGTGGTGGTGGCAGCAGCGAAGACCAGGAGGCAGGCAGGCAGGCAAGGAGGGGTTGAAAACACAAAGATCCACAGTCTCAGCTAGCTCACCATTCCAGGTCTGAGCTTCGGACTGTGAGAAGCACAAACCCCCACTTCTTTCTGATAGATGCATTATATCAGGGATGGACAACACGTGTCCCTCCTGATATATTGGCCTACAACTCTCATCAATCCTAGCCAGCAACTGTCAATGGTGAAGGATCATGGGAGTAGTATGCCAAAACATCTGGAGGGCCAGAAGTTGCCCATCCCTACATTGTATTAATTACCCCGGTGGTGCATAAGAAAGGCATATGCGAAGAACTCTTATCCTTTGCCCATACATAAGATAACAAACTAGTATGCATTGTTTGGTTGCTCTCCACCTCTTAGAAAGGTAAGAAGTTCCAAGAGAGGACAGACTTTCATTGTGTCATCCACCGATCAACAGAATTGGATTTGTTTTTAAGTTTCCAAATTTGTGCAAATTTGCAAATTCCCTGCAAAATGCACAAATTCCCCCCCCCCCCCGCCCATGCACTAATTCTCTCAAAATGTGCATTTTCACACTTCAGCTTATGGGGAAAATGCACACCTTGGGCTTTTTTTTGTGTGCATATTTTTTATAATGAAATTTGCACAAAATTCCCAAAGGTTGGGAAAAATAGTCTGTAAGTCTGTGGAATACAGCTGACAGGGGAAAAGCTGATCTGCTGTGGAATCTGTGGATTGGATTCATAAAAATCCAAGTTCATTTAGTTCTGTTGCGGATTTCTCAGAAATCTCTAATTATGGGGTCAGCTTCCTTGAGAGGAGACAACTCAGGAGATAAGTGGCGTTTTTGTGATATATGTTTATTTACCAATATACATATTGAGCACTGGGTTGGCAGTGCTAGTATTTAAAGCAACATCAGCTCTCCAAATGGCCAACTCTTAGAGATCAATACATGGTTGCAAATCATAGACTTCTCACTCCTTTGCTGGCAATATTCCATCTCCAAACTATTTATGTTGTGCTCCTTCCTTCCCTTCACAGAAAGTATGCTGATCTCATACTTCTACTGGCTGTTAGATATGTACAGTAGCTTGTAGGTACCAGCCATCCAACACCATTGATCAAGGATCTTCTAACTGGGATGAGCAACTTGTAACCCTCCAGATGTTTTGGCCTATAACTCCCATGATCTTTCACCGTTGACTATGCTGACTACGGCTGATGTTTTTGCCTACAAACCCCATCAGCCCTAACCTGCATGCCCAATAGTGAGGAATCATGGGAGTTGTAGACCAAAACGTCTAGAGAGCTGTAAGTTGTCTACCCTTGTTCTAGTTGATGACGAAGCATTTTTAGCCATCAACCAAATATTAGTCCAAAGACTGTTATCTCTTCATGACAGAATACAACAGCATTAGCTCCAATATCTCTTGAGTAAACCATAGTTTAAGGATTGCAACCTCAAGTAAATTTGTCAGGTGTTGTGTTTTGACCCAAATAGTACAAATTTTACTCATTTACCGATGGTGAAAGTCTATGGACTAGAAAGAACTACCTGAGGTTGGGTCTGCGAACATCTGGAAAAAGTACCGTAAAGCAAAAAATGTTTAACATTTTCTATGACCTCTCAGGCAAATTAATTTGCAGCTTACATGTTAAAAAAGATTCCTCACTTTTTTCCATTTGCTTTTTTTAAAGAAAGCAATCTGTTCTTGGAAACCACAAGACTGTTTCTGTTCAGGATGAGATAGGATATAAAACGGATTAAAGTGTTCAGTATAAATCGTGACATTTAAACTACTGTGAAAAAATCTTGCAAAACTGATGCATTTATAACTTTATTTTCTCAGTTTTTTAGTGCGGTTGGAGAAACTGTCTTTTCCCTGCTTGTAAACTGCAGAATAATTTACTTCTTTTGGCAGGTAAGGTCATCTCAAACCTACTTTGTTTAAAAGCACATAAATCCTGATTTCTTACACCCAAGTGTTATCCAGATAGACACCTATCAGTTGACAAGTAAAGGTGGAATTGGATATAACACCCCTTTCCATTCTCAGTTCAGCTCATATATGTATTTCATGTAAACATGAATGCGATAAATTGCCAAACTGCAAGGTGCCAGTGCCAAACTGACCCCATCTGTAAGTAACCATAGGTGGCTGCCTAGATAGGGTGACCATATGAAAAGGAGGACAGGGCTCCTGAATCATTAACAGTTGTGTTGAAAAGGGAGTTTCAGCAGGTGTCATTTGTATGCACGCAGTACCTGGTGAACTTCCCTCTTCATCACAACAGTTAAAGATGCAGGAGCCCTGCCCTCTTTTGTATCTAGTCTGGGGAATGCTGGGAATTGTAGGACATTTTTCTGTCTAAACATGCATCGGATTGCATCCTTCTTAAAGGACAGGATCCAATAGTACAACAGTGCAAGCAGGCATCCAGAAGCACTACATCATGGCCACCTGTGGTAGGGGCTGTGTGCTAGGCTGACCAGATAAAATCCAGGTCAGGGCTCCTGTAACTTTAACAGTTGTAGAGAAAAGGGAATTTCAGCCAGGGTCATTTGTATGTAATTAGTTCCTGGGGAAATTCCCTCTTCATCACAACAGTTAAAGTTGCAGGGCCCTGCCTTCTTTTGTATATGGTCACTCTAGTATAGTGCCTGCACCTTTAACTGTTGTGATGAAGAGGGAATTTCACCAGGAACTAATTACATACGAATGACACTGGCTGAAATTCCCTTTGCTCTACAACTGTTAAAGTTACATGAGCCCTGTCCTCCTTTTCATATGGTCAGCCTACTTTATGCTAACGTGTTACATTAAACAATCCTGTGGCTAGAGAATCAGAAAAGGTGGATTTAAATGGTGTTTCATGATCACCCATGTTGCTGAGTTCTCTGTGTCTTGTCAATAGCCATCCATATCCTAGGTGTGCATTTATATTTCACTTGACAATGGAGGTAAATATGTATCCATATCTATATTTAACCTGGAAGGTTTGAGGGGATAGAGGAAAGCAGAGGGTAAACACCTAATGATGAGTTAGATTCTAAGTCACAAGGAAATCGAGCTGCAGTTCTTCTTATCCGTTTCATATGCCTAGTTTATTATGTTTGGAGAGACAAATGCATTTAACAAGCTGACAAATTCAATTTTCTAAGAGCTTTATTACACAAATTGCTTCTTACAAGGGAAAATGTCAAGTGTCATCGCTCCTGAATGATGAACATGACTTTTGAGCAAACCTTTGAGATGCTGGTGAGCAAACCTTGTCGCTCCTTTTATCATCTTTCGCATTACATCAGCAGACCAGCAACTGGAAAATCACAACAGATGAAACATAACCCTTCATTCCTGGCAAATGACACCAGCTTGATCTTTGGCTCATATGGACAAAGGCGAACCGAATTAGGTATTTCTTCGGTACTTTGGTGCACTATTCACACATTGTTTTATTAATGCAGGAATGGGGAACCTGTGGCTTTCCAGATGTTTGTGGACTACAAGTCCGTCATCCATGACTGGGGCTGATGGGAGTTGGAATCCAACAATGTATGGAGGGGCATATTTTCCTACCACCTGATTTATATAGAGGACGAATACAGGTCTGCCCCTCTGAGAAATTGGTATAGTACGCTCTTTCCAAGGAGGATAATGTACTAATTAATTCATTTTATGTAAACCCCACCTTTGAGACAAAAGTGGTTCCCAATGTGACTTACAACAATTAAAAACCAACACAGAGATACAGTACAAGAGGTGATATGAATGATGCAGGGGGGGGGTAGAATGTTAGGCTTCAATCCTGCACCCATTTTTGTGGGAGGAAGTCCCATGGAATTCAGTGAGACTTACTTCAGCATAGACATGTACAGGATGGCACTGTCAGACTGGGGAGACCAGGGTTCAATTCCCTTTAGCAAGAAAGCCTGCTACCTTGGTGATCTTGGAGCAGCCTGGCTCACAGCTCACTTCATAGAATTGCTGGGGGAAGGAGGCTTATGCCAACCTGAGTAGGTGGTTTATGATTAAATGTTTAGAGGGGCCTATTTATTGTAGGCATGGCAGTTGTTGATATAGTCAGGGTATTTCCCAGGGAGCAGAAGGAGCTGCAGGCTTCCTCTGAAATTGAGGGGGGTGGGGGGAAAGAAAGGAACATCTAGTTCACTTTGCAGCTTGTTGGCTTCCAAGATATATATATATATATATATATATATATATATATCAGGGTGGGCAGGGAGCCTGGTGGGTACATAGGTACCATGTTGGAGTTGCTAGATCCTCACCGTCAAAATGATCAACGAAGCAGAATTAACTAGGGGTGTGCACGGACCCCCCGGATCGGATCGGGACCCGGATCGGGACCTCCAATTTTGTCACGGACCAGTTCGGACAAAATCGGAGGCCCCCCGGACCGGATCGAGTCCGATCCCGACCCCAAAATCGTAAATTTTTGGATCGGCCGCCATTTTTCCCCCCATAGACTTGCAATGCAAGTCTATGAGGAAAAAATGGCGGCGGGTGGGTGAGGGGGGGCCTAACTCCCTCCCCCCCGGGGCCGTCCGCTGTGGACGGCCCCGGCAGGTAAGCCCCCTCCCCCGCGCTCCCTCCCCCCCCTGGGGCTGTCCGCTTCCATCCGCTGGCGCCCGCGGGCGCCAGCGGATAGAAGTGGACGGCTCCGGGGGGGGGTAAGCCCCCTTCCCCGCCACTGCTTACCTTCTCGGCCCGTCCGCTCCCGTCCGGCGCCGGCGGCTACTACCAGCGGGCTCCGCGGCCTACTCTCGAGTAGCGCGCCAGGTGATGACATCACCCGGCGCGCCACCCTGGAGTAGGCCGCAGAGCCTGCTGGTAGTAGTCGCCGCCGCCGGACGGGAGCGGCCGGGCCGGCAAGGTAAGGGCCCCCTCCCCCCCTCTGCGCGCCCCCTCCTCCCCTCCATGCACCCCCTGCTTACCTTCTCGGCCCGTCCGCTCCCGTCCGGCGCCGGCGGCTACTACCAGCGGGCTCCGCGGCCTACTCTCGAGTAGCGCGCCGGGTGATGACATCACCCGGTGCGCCACCCTGGAACAGGCCGCGGAGCCCGCTGGTAGTAGCTGCCGCCGCCGGACGGGAGCGGCCGGGCCGGGAAGGTAAGCGCCCCCCTCCCCCCCCCCCCTCCCCCCTCCTCCCCCCCGCCCCCCTCCTCCCCCCCCGCTGTCCACTTTCATCGGCGGGCGCCTGCTGGCACCCGCCAATGGAAGCGGCGGTGGGCGCCAGTGGGCGCCCGCCGATCCGCCGATCTGCCGAACCGGTTCGGAGCCTTTTCGGACCGTTTTGGATTGGATCGGCCGATCCAGCTGTCAGATCGGAAATTGGATAATTTATCCGATTTCCCACTGGACCGGACTCGGATCGTGGATCGGGTCCGATCCAGTGCACATCCCTAGAATTAACCACCTGCAGTTTCCTTCACCCATTCTTTCCCCAGTCTGTCTGAACAACTTAGAAGGTGCCACCTATTTGGAATACCGTCCACATCACATGGTGAGCTGCCACTTTCTGCATCATTGCATTCGTTGCCTTCACGGATGAGCCAAAATAAGGTCCAATGAGAGAGCAGAACTGTGCAAAAATGGCCCTTCAAAATTGGGTGGGAGGGCAACCAAACGGTTTCTCACCATTAACAGTGGTTGTAGCAGAGCTCCTTCTTTTTGTCCGCAGGGATTTCGTTTTTCCGTGCTGCCGCTGCAAGGGGCAACAGCAGCAAATGTCTTGGCTGCCTGGCCACCATTTTGCATCCTTTACCATACCTCGTGTCATTCAAGGGTATTGGAGGGCAGGGGCAGTATGGAAATGGTGGAGAAAATTTGGTGGCAGACAAGTATCCAATGAATGGGCTTTCTTTCTTTCTTTCTTTCTTTCTTTCTTTCTTTCTTTCAATCATCTTTCTCTCTCTCTCTCCCTGTTGCTCTGCAACCTACCAGGCTGCCTGTGCTTTCTGATCCAAAAAAAGGCCTATGGGAGGAATTACCTCCTGATGTCTCCCCCTGGGCTTTAATTGGCATGCAGGAAGCCAAGATGGCTACAGGCTGCCAGAGAAATGAATGTACAATGAAAGACAGGACACTTGCAAATAGGGATGTTGGAGAAATTCGCAATGGATTTAAATGAGGTCAGGTTTCTTTGACTCTGACCTGCAGATTCCGCAGCATAATATTTTTCCCCCAAGTTGTGGTGGATTCTGCAGAGTTCTGGATCGTTGGTTTGTTTTTTAAAACTTTTTGCCAGGACTTGTGCAAATTTACAGTTCTGTTGCCCTCCTCTGAAACCCCTCCAGCACTGTACTGGAGGGGGCTCAGAGGAAGGCAACCAAGATGATCAGGGGCCTGGAAAGAACTGGGCATGTTTAGCCTGGAGAAGAGAAGACTGAAGGGAGACATGATAGCACTCTTCAAATACTTGAAAGGTTGTCACACAGAGGAGGGCCAGGATCTCTTCTTCATCATGCCAGAGTGCAGGACACGGAATAATGGGCTGAAGTTACAGGAAGCCAGATTCCGGCTGGACATCAGGAAAAACTTCCTGACTGTTAGAGCAGTATGACAATGTAACCAATTACCTAGGGTGGTCATGGGCTCTCTCACACTAGAGGCATTCAAGGGGCAGCTGGACAGCCATCTCTCAGGTCTGCTTTAAGGTGGATTCCTGCATTGAGCAGGGGGTTGGACTTGATGGCCATCTCTACTATTCTATGGTTCTATGATTCTAATACATTACCAGTAATGCTCACTTGTGCAACTGGAATGCATTTTTTCTACATCCCTTAAAAATATGCAATTCTGTCAATGAGCAAACACTGGAACAAAAGATGCCTGACAATCCATGAACACAGATGGAACAGATTTAACACTATCCATACACACTTCTCAGCCACCTCATGAGTAAGGGAAACACAAGAGTCCTGATCCTAAACCGATAAGAATTTCTCTGAAATTTTCTCCTCCTTTGGATTTCTTTTCTATCACATTGAGTGAGAATGCTTGATAAAAAGTGTGTGTGTGTGGGGGGGGGTGTGTGTTCAGCACGGCACTAACAGAATGGGATGGGGGAGAAAGAAAGAGAAGGAGGGGCGGGCAATTTAACCAAACCAGCAATCCTCCCATACAAACATCAATCTGAAGATGTGTCAAATGCACTAGAATAGAAAGCTGTGATAAAGTGCCTTCCTTGTCACTGAACTGTCTATCATCCCACAACAAGGAATCTGGGTCTGATAAATGTCACTTTTATTCATACATGGTTTAGATGGGATATTTGTCCTCTGTTCACATTCTGTTCAATTTTGACTCTATTATGATTCATGCAGCAGCAAAATCGAACAAGACAATAGCTGGCACTCCCCATGCTCAACCCACCTAATCACCAGAGCCGTGCAGCTCGTGGCATTTCAATTTGCACCCACCATGTTTGGTTCGGTTGGCAATGGTTTAATTGGCGAACTCCCTTGTTACAGATTTTATTGAAACATGGTTTTATTGATATTATTATTGTTATTATTATTATTATTATTATTAAAACTTGCATGCTGCCTAGAAAGGGTTTCACTCTTAAAAGTAGCCTAGAAATTATTATGGATAGATTGATGATAGGTAGATATGTTACACAACTAAAGGTTAATGCAACTCTCAGTATTTATTTATTCCCCCTTTATTTATGTCCCACTCTGAAAATGAGCAAAATTATCTCCCCAATTTGCCTCCTGCGAATGGGATGGTACATTGAGAGAGATGATTTTGAAACAGTCCTAAACAATGTCTGTCTGTTGCGCTGATTCCAGGTAATTTGCCAGGCCATTGAATAATGAAAATTAATATCAGTGCTTAACGACAGACAAAGTAAATGTGAAACCAGTGAGAAAAGAACAGACATTTCTGCAGCATGCTCTGGAATTAGACTTTTTTTAATATATAAACAAACTGCAATTACACATCAGCTGTCTTGAAAAACATACATTTATATAAATAATTGACTTTTAGAGAAAGCAAGTGTGATTGAAAGGCTCCCCATTTAAAATAACTTCAATAATAAAGGCACTTTCGCATAATCCACCTACTACCTTTTAATAAATGGTTCATAGCTATTATCTCAAAATATAATGGTCTCTAATGTGTTGCAGCAAAGAGTTGAATGTCTTGAGTGACTATCCATAGACGCCCATGCCCATTTAGATGGGAGACTATAACAACGTGCTTTGTGGAATGATTCCCCTGATAGACAGTGAAGATTTATTGAAGAAAACAAATCTAAGGCTGCTTTATTTTATAGACATGGGCTTGGGAGGGTGCCCTTATAAACTGGTTATATTTACTTTGGTTGGAATAAGGATCTTTGTGTTTGATTTCATGGCATTTTATGGAAGGAGAGGTGAATTTGTCAGTTCCTCTTTCTCCCACAATCCATTATAAAAAAACCTAAAACTTGTTCTCTCCCAAACATGCAGAACTTTGCAAATTTTGGTAAATCCTTATCAAAAAATGGAATTGAAACAAAATTCTCAGCCATCTCCAATTGCATCAGCCAAATTCATAAGATGCAGCTGTTCCCAGCATGGAGAGGATCATGATGTCCCTGGGCTGGCAAATTGGGAAAGGACATTTTGCTGTAGCCACTAAACCAAGAGTGGGGAATGCATGGCTCTCTGGATGTTAGTGAACTGTCAACTTCCTTTTTTATGAACCACCCAGATAGCTTTGGCTATTGGGCAGTATAGAAATGAAATAAATGGAATGAAATGAAAAATCAGCCGTAGTTAGTATAGCCAAGGGGGAAGAATGATGGGAATTGCAATACAACAACATCTGGGGTGCCACATCCTCATCTCTGCACTAAGCTATGGGCTCTGCCCGGATGATCCTCAGTGGTCTGGGGTGCAGGCTTCAAACCTGTAGCTGTTTAGCGACAGAGTGGTTCATTTCCACCTTCGGGCTATGGGCTCTACCTGTATAATGTGGTCTCTGGTTATGCCTATAAGCCATCTAGTGATGGAAAGAGATAATGCCTACAGAAACGGATGTAAGTATAACCTGTGAACTAACCTGTTGACATTATTGCAATGTTGAGCCAATTAACATAAGTAGTATTTTTTTTAAAAAAAAAACCTTTGTCCTTATTGAAACCACAGGAATCTCTTGATCAATTGTACTTCATCAATTTCACATGGATATCTGTCTTTTGTTCCAGAGGTCATTGACAAAGTATCCTGGGATGTTGATCAAAGGAGTTTCAAAGACAGATATCCATGTGAAACTGCTAAAGTGCAATTCATTGAAAAAGTCAGCTCTGCTCCTGTGATTTAAATGAGGACAGTTTTTGGGGTGTTTTTTTTTTTTAAAAAAAAAAGATCACACTGCATACATTAACCAGAGTCACATATATTCCAGCTGCTGCACTTTAGTAGACAGTCTCCAGATATTGGTTCCTCTCCCTGTTAAAAGGGTGTCTTTATTTTGTCCCTAATTTGCCTTTTGTAGAGATGTGAGACCCCCCCACACACACACACACCCCATTTTCATTAGTCTGGACATGCATGCATTCACATCCTTTGTGCATGATCTCTTTCCAGGGATCTGTAGAGGACTAGTCTCAGGGTGGGGACACATGCATCTTGACACTGTTGCACAGCAGCATGCAAATGCATCCCCATGGATGCATAATGCCTGAGCACTGTTTCCTGTCCACACACCCATAACCCCATATCCACTCCAGACAGTATCTGTATTATATGCCATTGAATATCATTGACCTGCCGCTATTCTACAGTTACAACCTGATACATTGGGATTAAGGATTTTATAAAACACACTTAAAAAAAAAAAAAGGAATCAGTTCTGGTTCATATACTCACCTGCTTCGGAAGGCTATGCAAGATAATTGCTACAGAGAAAATGAATTCTGCAGAAGGATTTCCAACAATGTGCTAAGGTGGAAAAGGGAAGAGGGTAGACATTGGTTTTTTGTGTCACAGTAACAATGTCACAGATTCCTAAGTGCACATTACGTCTGTGAAGAGGAGCAGCTGTTGCTCCTGCATGCCCTCTTCTCCCCCAGTACCATGCTGAAGCATACTGTCCTTGCTAGAAAGGACAGCTGAGGACAAATCTACGTAGGTTAGCCACAATACATATGCATTGCCAAAAAAAGAGAATATGCATCATCACAAAAGAGGGCAAAAGAGAACACAGATTTGAGTAACATTGGTATATGCTGATTTATATTGTAAATACAAACTTAGAAATAATTACTACAATTGAAATAGAAATGCAATACACATGACCATACTTGCTGGGAAAGACTGTGATCAGGAGACCTGTGTAACTGCTCAGTTTGCTGTCCAGCTGCTAACTGCTAATGGGCAACTTTAAGGCTCCACCTCATCTCTTTATGGTTTCTTAAACTGACCTTTAATTGGACAGACCTTCAAACAGAAGACAACTTTAAATTGCAGTCTTCTGTAATGTAGGGCACATGGCCATCCTACCTGTGCAAGACCAGTTACATCTCCTCAAGGTTACCTAGGAAACATATGCAAGGCATGCCATCATGTATGAAGAACGTGTATGGATCTATTTTGCCATGTGTACATGAGTGGTGATACCATGACAGACAAAACTGAAACTGTGACCTATAGCTAGGGATGATGCAGGCCTCCAGGTGAGACTTGTGGCCTGGTGAGAAACCACTTGTTTAACCTCTCAGATGCCAGTCCATGGATCCCTGCACTTGGTCGACACAGCACATGCTGAGTCAGACAAGTGTGAAGCCACATAATCCCTTGCTGAGCTGCCATTTTGTGGCTTTTCTCATAAAAGTCCATTTGTGCAAATGACAGCCATAAATGGGCCGTGCACAGATACTTACAGGTGAGCAGGAGCAGCTGGTCGTTGGACAGTGTGCAGCCTGGACTAGGGTGAGTTCATCCATCCCTACCTATAGCTAATAAAGACACAGAGGCTCAGTTCGGACAACATATTAAGCAACGGAGGGGTAAATAACATACTGACCGTGCGTTAGGCAGGAGGAGCTCCACAGACGACACACTGCAGCCGGCACTGCTCGGAACCGGCAAACGCCCCAGCTTCAAGGAACTTGTGGCGGCCATTTTGGTTGCAGCTTCTCCTCTGTGTGTCCCCCAGCCGTATCCCAGCATGCACCATAAGTTCTGCTGGCTGCATAGAGCGGCTGGGTTTTTTTGGCTGCTCTAGGCAGCAGAACTCTATTCCTAAATGGAATAGACCATGGAGAGAGGGGGGGCTGAATTCGGACGACACTTTAAACAACGGGGCTTCGGGCTAAACAACGTGCAAGCCCGTTGTTTCGCTCCATTGTTTAAAGTGCCTGATTAACGTACTGTCAGTTGTGTGTGTGTTGTGTGCTGCCCTCCAGATGACACAATAAGCAACACAACTGACGATTGTTTAGGGCGACCAGATAAAATCCAGGTCAGGGCTCATGTAACTTTAACAGTTGTAGAGAAAAGGGAATTTCAGCCAGTGTCATTTGTATGCAATTAGTTCCAGGTGAAATTCCCTCTTCATCACAACAGTTAAAGTTGCAGGCACTATACTAGAGTGACCATATACAAAAGAAGGTAGGGCCCCTGCAACTTTAACTGTTGTGATGAAGAGGGAATTTCACCAGGAACTAATTGCATACAAATGACACTGGCTGAAATTTCCTTTTCTCTACAACTGTTAAAGTTACATGAGCCCTGTCCTCCTTTTCATATGGTCAGCCTACGATTGTTCCCCCCCTCCTCCGTTGCCTAATGTGTCGTCTGAACTGAGCCAGAGTCTATACAAATTTAGTGAACCACCCAGAGAGCTTTGGCTATTGGATGGTATAGAAATGTAATAAATAAATAAGAACCCAACTCTGTTCATAAACCTATTTGTTTTTATTAACCTGCAGGTTCAGCAGCAGTTCTTTTGATTGATCAAAGCCTAATTTGATGATCTTAAGGGAACAATGCAAGGTGACAATGAAGAGCTAATATCTTCTAAGGGGCTTGTAGATTAAAAAATAATAATGAATAAAATAATAGTAACAACTAGGGATGTTTATCGTATCGTTCCGATGTCTGATAACGATCCAATAATGGCATTATCGGACATCCAATCAACGATAACGATACTATAGAAATACCTCCAAAAATTATTGGATCCGTAAATTCTCAGACCAATTATATCAGAGTTTTTTCTGATTATCAGACTGCCATATAAATAAACCTATAACTTCTGTATTTTAAAAGTTAGAAATATGACAGCTAAAGCCACGTGCATTCAGAGTTGTCAAAAAGTTGCACGATCTTTCAAAAATTCATATAAAATACAGGGGTGGAGGGATTGTTCTGAAATTTCATACACACACTTAGGCATATCACATAAGCACTGTGGGCCACTTTCGAGTCTCTAACTTAAACAATTGAAAAGTTATTTTAAAAAGTATTAGACAATAGACACATACACTTTCCTTAAATAACTTAAATGGGTGTAACTTTTATATTTTAAAAGATAGAGACATGAAACTTGTTGGACTTTGCAGATGGGATTTTACTAGCCCTGGCTCCCCAAGTTGCATGTATCTAACTTTAAAAATAAAAAAGTTATATGGTGTCCCCCTAAAGCCCCCCGTAACTTCATTATTTTAAAAGTTTGAAACTTGATTTTTTTTCCCAGTGCAGCTTATCTATTGCTAGTCATGTGTGAAAAAAATTCAAAGCAATTGCTCAAACTCTCGATTTTATATGAATTTTTAAAAGATTGTTCTAGTTGAAAGTTGGTTGACCGGGCCTCCCAATTGCTTTCAAAGTACCACGGTCATTTAAAAAATCATATAAAATACAGGGTTGGAGGGATTGATCTGAAATTTGGCACATATGTCTCAAAAAGCAACTCTATAGGGCAAAATACTCCAAATTAAATATCGGAAATCCGATAATTATCGGATATCTGATCCGATTCGATACAGAATACCTACGATATTATCGGATCCGAATTTTTTTTGTACTGGAATTTCCGATAACAATACGATATGATAATTCCGGCCATGCACATCCCTAGTAATAACAACAACACATTAAATAAATTACTGATGTAATTAAAACCTGGATATGGAATGTGTTTTACTTCCTAGGATGTACAGTGGAAAATGTATCCAGTTTAAATGTACTATATTCTGAATACCCTGCTGTGTACACTTAGGGTAGTATCAAGCTTGTGTCCATCTGCAGGTGGTAGGCTTGGCTGGGGGAAAGGCCAGAACAGATTTTTTTTTTGGGGGGGGTGGCATGGAGAATCACCCAAACTTGTTCCTCTCCCTGTTCCACCAATGGATGCTGTCCATCAGAAGAGGGATACTAATTGGATACCACCCACTGTTGTGTAGATTTGTCATTAAATGTATCCGATTCTCTATATAAATAAACAATTGAAATTTATTTATTTTATTTATAATACTTTTATGCTTGTTAATACATTAAAATCCTAACTAGGGCCATGCTTACACACCAGGGATTTATCCCAGGATCATCCTTAGGTTGTCCCTGTGCGTCCACATGATGCACAGGGGATCCCAGGGGCAATCAGGGATGACCTAGGGACGACCCTGGGATAACCCCGGGATAGCAGAGACCAGAGATATCACAGTTTTTCCACCATCCTGGGTCCTAAAACAGGTACGGAGCTGCCTGGGGTGGCTCTGTGCCCATGGGGGGAGGAAGCAATTTCGCCATCCCCAGGATGGTGGGGAGGGGATGGAAGCAGGTTTTTTAAAAAATTAAAAACGTACATTTTTGGGCAGATTAGGGCCATGTCGCTCCTCTTCCTTGAAAAAAATGGTGCCTGCAGTGCCCTCAATGCCTGTGACATCTCTCTTTTCTACCAGGATGTTGTGTGGTGGTGTAGACCTCTGGGGAGATCGCGAAAGCAGGAAAGTCTCCGATCGTTCCTCCCTCTACACCCTTAGGTGTAGACATACCCTAGGTTACATTAAAATTATGACATCAAGTATGATGTCACCAGTTGAGGTTAGCTGGGGGAAGGAGACCGCCATGAAAGGTGGAGTGTCCTCCAGGCACAGATTCAAGTATCTAGCCCTCAACGTTTATCTTCCAAGAGAGTTCAAGCATATTTCATGTTGTGGGCTGAATGGAACAGTATTCTCTCAGAGGGACATCAAGTTATAGAAATCCTCACATATTATTTCATTTATCTTTCCGGGCTAATAATATCATTACTCCAGGTGCATTATTATTTTATCTTCCCAGGCTAATCGTATCATTACTCCAGCCGCATCATTCGTTTCTTTTTGCACTGTAAGAAATTCTCCCTCAACATCTAATTTGCCCAATGCTTTCTTTTGTGGAATGCATTGCAATGTCTTTCATAAATACCCCCACAGAGCAAAATGTCTTAAGAATTGCTAAGTTAAGCAATGGAATAGCTCTGCTGCTTTCAGGTGTCAGAAGTCGGCATTATTAGGCATCTGCAAGGCCCACTCCACAACTGGGGGCCCACTGGGCCCTTCTGCCCCTGCTTGCTATTGCTGCCTGTTCACCTGCCCACTGTCATACTTTAGATTCCCCCCCTCTCTCTCCCTCTGGGATTGGATAGACAATGAGCAGTGGTGATGAGGAGGGGGAGTCTCAAGGAGATGAGGTCACTGAGAGCATCTTGCCCAACAATCCCTCAAATCAAGAACTCGCACTGGCTGGTTTGTCTGGAGCCCTTCCCACGTCCCAAGTCAAACTAAATTTCAAATTCCTTATTGGTATTCACCTTACATGATAAACAAAGGCCCCCTCCACAAGAATGCGCCTTTGCGCCTGGTTCCGCGATTATGCGCATTATCGCGGAGGCGCATTTACTCACAATTCCTCTGCACGGGAGGCGGCGAGAAGCGGCGAAGCGCATTAAAAGATGCCCAAAAAGCGCTTTCCAGGTAGTTAATGCGCATAATCGCTTGTTCACACAGCGAAAATGCGCTTTAACGGCCGGAGCAAAATAAAAGTCGCTATTTAACGCGCGTTCGAAAATGCGCATTATCGGGGAGATAACGCGCCTGTACGCCCGTTTTGCGCTCCGCTCGTGTGTAGGTAAAATTTATAATGAGCCTTCAAGGCTCATTAAACGCCCCGTGTGGAGGAGGCCAGAGACCTCAGGCCATGTAGATGGGATGACAAACATGGATGGAGAATGGAGCATGCAACACTTTCTGTACATACACTTCCCTAGCTTGATCCATCAGTTGAGAATATATACATGCATCTGATTCTCACTCTGTTGGAGTTCATAATCTGAATATTAAATGTCCTGCCTCAGGTGCTTTAGCATTTGTTTAGTTGTGGGCTGTACTAATTCTGACTTCACGTAAGGTTCAGTGTATGAATTTGGGATTTCACGGATGTCTGACTGTGCCTAGGAGTCCGACGGACTCCCCCCGTCCACACCCCCCCAGGCTCAGTTAGGTGCCTGCAGACCTGCAGTGGCCATCAGCTCTAGGGAACCACAAGCAGGGCATGGTTCAACAACACCCTCCCACCCATGTTCCCTAGCACACTGCCTCTAATACTGGAGGTAAAATGTAGTCATCAGGACTAGTAGCCATAAATAGCCTTCTCCAGGAATTTGTGCAATCCTATTTTAAAGCCATCCAAATTGGTGATCATCACCAACACATCTTGTGGTGGCAAATTCCATTGTTTCATTATGTGATGGGTGAAGAACTCCTTCCTTTTATCTGTCCTGAAACTCCCACCAATCAGCTTCATGGGACGACCAGGGTTCTAGTAATATGTGAGAGGGAGAAAAACATCTTTGTATCCACTTTCTCCATATCATGCAAAATGTGTACACCTCTGTCATATCTCTTCTTATTCCCCCTTTTTTTCTAAGCTAAGCCAGATCTTGTCACATTTCCTTGTAGGGAAGTTGCTCCTGCTTCTTGATCATTTTAGGTGCCCTTTTCTGCACCATTTCCAACTTTACAGTATCTTTTTTTTTTAGGTGCGGTGACCAGAAGGGTACACAGAGAAAAGGAGAGACTCACCCATGTTTAGCTCTGGCTCTGTCCACCTCTGCCTTCAGACCTGCCCCCTGATAAATGCCCACAAGGAATGGGGTAAGCAACAGAAAAGACATTTCCCAACCCTGGCTTATGTCATAATCAAGATAAGGATGGGAAAACCAGGGATGTTCAGACTTGCAAAAATGCTCTGAATTTCACTCTGAAGCTTGGTTCAGCTCATCCCTATTGTTTGTTTGCAACATGTACTTCAGTTCATGCAAATGGGAAAAGTGTGCATTTTTCAAAAGTGTGCACATTCCCCACCATTGACTGAAGTGGGAAAAGGTGTATTTATTATTAATATTTTGTGGTGGGGGGAACATGGATTTCAAAGTATGACTTTTTTAAAATACACATTTTTAATGCAATTGCAAGTTCAGAAATGTGCATATATATTTTTTTTAAAAAAGTTCTCCCATTTGCATTCACATTCAGGGTTGCAAATGGGGCAAGTTCAGATGAGTTGCAAACTGAAATGAAATTCTAGTGCATCATGTGTGAATCTTTAAGGTGCCATATAACTCTTTGTTTTTGTATTGGTTTGGGGTTTTGCTATTGTTGTTTGTTGCAACAGACAACTGTCCTCTGGAAATTGTATTTTATTGTAGCTCTTTAGTCCCGAAACAGTTTCTCTAACACCTGAAAATGGGTTTGACCCAGATTTAGTCATACTTAAAGAAGACTCATTGAAATCAATGGGACAAATTTGTCCTAAATAACTCAGGAACCAGTGATTTCAATAGGTCTACCCTATACATAACTAAATCTGAATGCAACCCATTGTTTAAATATCCAGAAAGGCTATTGCAGAAACAATGAAAAAAATGCTAGATGGTTGACCTGAAAGAGTGTTATGTTAATGGACAGTATTGACAGGATGCTGAAGAGTCTGGTGGCAACCTTTAAAGACTAAGAGATTTTGCTTTTATGGACTAAAGCCCATCATGTCACATCATGTGATGCCATCATAAATCTGTTAATGTTTAAGGTGCCAAAAATCTTCCTTGTGACTTTTGCTGCAACAGATTAAGATGGCTACCCTTCTTGAATTAAACAGAATCTTGAACACCTACACAAATGGCCCTTACAGAATTATCTGAATTTCAACAAGAAGTTGTGTTGTCACACCTCCTTTGGAAGTTCATTTGAGAGCCTTGAGGCAATTTAAAAAAAAAACCCACCCAACAGCAACCTTCTGTTCCTTTCTGCCATGGTCTTAATCTCCTTAGGTGACATCAGCCTGAGCAGAATTCTAGCTATAAATCTTGACTGATAGAGAATTCATACTGGGAGAAGTAGTTTCTCAGTGAGACAGATCACAGTCCTGTCCTATTTAAAAATTCAGTCTACCCTGTTTTCATTTCTTCCTTTTTTTTAATCTCAAGATATTCAATGCTTGGGTCTGGGATGCAAATATATCTCAACTGTCAGCATTAGCAAAATGGTAAAATTCCACATGAGGGGGTGGGATTGCATATAATCTTAAACAGTTACCGAGAACAAAAGTACGCAGGTTTTTTAATGCATTACTAATGCATTAGCAAATACCCACAATAATTGTGATTGTGTTAGAAATGTCAGGGAAGTTGTTTGCCTGTTGTGAATGTATGACGCCTTCTCTAAAGCTCTTCTGACATATGCATCCTTTACACATTTACACTACTCCACAAGTTTCAGCAGCTGGTTTAATAAAATATATCTTCTACAGGTTATGTATCTTCCTTTTTCTGCATGTCTTGCATCTGTATGTATGTTCACTTTTTCATTTTTAACAATTTTTCACATACCGTTTCCCCCCCCAAAAACAAATATAACATAACATAAATATGATCAATTACAATAATAAAATAATTAGAGCAGGGGTAGCAGTAGCACTCATGTCCTGCTTGTGGGTTTCCCATCGACAGCTGATTGGCCCCTGTGTGAACAGAATGCTGGACAAGATGGACCCTTGATCTGATCCAGCATGGCTCTTCTTATGTTCTTAACCTGTTTCCCCCTCAGTGTTTTGAAAATTGGGCCACATTTATTGAATTAGATCTGCCAAGGGGGATCCCTGGCCAGCTACTCCACGATGCCGGACTAAGCAGTCAATGAATTGGACGAAAAATTATTTGCTTGATGGATGTAGATTATAGAATTGGCACCTCTCAGGATTTCCCCATTTGGGGAAAGGAGGGACATCCCCTGTCATATCCACAAAACACAAAGTGTGTGAGGGGAGTTGGCCCCACAGATAATCCTCCCCCCCCACTGGGGTCACAAAACCCTCAGTGGGAGGCCTCACACATCACCTGTCACCACCAGTGATGCCTCCTGTTAAAGGAGAACTCTTGTTCAAATTCACAAGAATGAATGTTACTTTCCAGGTAAATAAGAAATTCACTTGGGGTCAGTTCACTCATCACTACTGCTAAACCCTGCCCACCCACAGCAAGAGCCATTGCTCAGGGTGACCTTATGAAAAGGAGGACAGGGCTCTTGTATCTTTAACAGTTGTGTTGAAAAGGGAGTTTAAGCAGGTGTCATTTGTATGAATGCAGCACCTGGGGAAACTCCTTCTTCATCACAACCCTTGAAGCTGCAGGAGCCCTGCCTAGTATGATCAGATACAGAAGAGAGTATAGCTCCTGCAGCTTTAACTGTTGCAATGCAGAGGGAATTTCACCAGGCGCTGCATGCATACAAATGACACCTGCTGAAATCCTCTTTTCAATACAACTGTTAAAGATACAGGAGCCCTGTCCTCCTTTCCATATGGTCACCCAGGCATCGCTGCTATACTTTCTCATTCTTGAGGGTGGCTAAATTGGACTCTAGGGGAGGATGAGGTTCCTCTTGTTCCATCCACTCTTCAGCACACAACATCATCACTGCCATCACAGTCAGAAACACATTTATGGGGAGGGTGCCATCAAACCTCATCTTGCCAACCCCCCCCCCCCAACACACACAAACACTAAACCTGCAGCCTGCCCTAGTACAAATAATGAAGATATAACTGAGGAAAGTGTAACTTGAGAGCTTAATGATTGCTTTCATACCAGATCGAGAGCAAAACGTTGGCTTGTCAAAAATGAAGTGTGACACGGAACATATCTAAGCCCACAAAATCACTCAAAAGTTAATTCTGTTTCCTCTTGACAGTTTCTCTTCTTTTCTACCTTCTTGGCCCATTTAGTACATTTTCAGTGTTTTCTTTTAAGTGACTTCGGTGGCTGCTTGTATTTGAAGCTGTGTGTAAAAACGGGATTTATTTTATTTTTTCCCCCAGCTGTCTTACACCCAAGACAGCTCGGCATTGCTTCCCCCCCCCCTCCTTTTCTTCTCTGTCTCTTTTTTTAAAGGCTCAGCAGATAAAAAAATTCTTGCAGCTGATATGAAGAATTTTCTGCTTGGTTCTCAGTGAAACTGACATGACTAAAACACCTCTTTGCTGCCGAAACTTTTTAAAATGCTTTGCTTGTCTTGAAATGTGTATTATGGCACACATTCCGGTGGCATCTTTGTCTGTTTCCATTTGGACCTCTAAAAGCTTGGGGGGGGGGAGGAATGATCTGAGACAAACCACATCATTCTGTACTCTAATCTTGGGTGACCACAGAAAAAGGACAGGGCTCCTGTATCTTTAACATTTGAAAAGGAAAGGGGATTTTCAGCAGGTGTCATTTGTATGCATGCCACACCTGGGGAAATTCCCTCTTCATCACAACAGTTAAAGCTGCAGGAGTATAGCTAGAGTGACCACATACAAAAGAGGGCAGGGCTCCTGCAGCTTTAACTGTTGTGATGAAGAGGGAATTTCACCAGGTTGTGCATGCATACAAACAGCACCTGCTGAAATTCCCTTTTCTATTCAACTGTTAAAGATGCAGGAGCCCTGTCCTCCTTTTCATAAGGTCAACCTACATCTGTAGACTGTAGGATCACTGTCAATCATTTTTTTGGGAGCACATTCCATTGAACTCTGTGAGATTTATTTTCAAGTAAAAAGGGGCCTCAGATTGAGCTATTTGTCTCTTGTTCTTTTCTTGAACTCATTCTTGTATATGTAGTAGCAGTGAACACGTTGTCATACAAAAGATGTCATAACTGAATGCAGAACGAATTTTTTGATTATGTGCTTGGGATGTTGAAGAAATCCACAATGGATTCAAAGGAATTTCTTTGAAACTGACCTGCAGATCCTGCTGTGGACTGGCTTTTTCTGAGTCACATGGTTTCTATGGGCACGCAGACTGTTTTTTGTTTGTTTGTTTGTTTTTTAAACTTTTTAGGTGGATTTGCACAACTACACATTTGCACCTGTGCACCACTGTGCTAACAAGTGCACATAGCATCGTGTGCATGTCCATTCCCTCTGGCATTCACACGTGCTGCCAAACTGATACGAGACACTCGTGTCAGTGAGACTTCTTTCATTGAGGAAATCGCATGATAACACACTTAATGGTACATTTCTCCAAAACACACACTTAAAACTGAATGACGGTCAGAAAGCTTTAGGTTCCTTTCTTAATTAGGTCGTTCAGGCAATCACACAAGAGGGGGGATTCTTGACAGGCTTAGCACACCATCTCAAGGGAGCTTCTCAAGCACAGGAGTCTCGTACTATTGCAAGCACTGGCAAACTCCCTGCCACCTGAGTCTGGCCACAAACACACAATCCACATGAAATGCAAGTTCAAGAGCTTAATCACACCTACATTTTCCCCCCGGTTTGCTTCTGCTGGTTCCTCCTCCGTTTCCTATGCAAGTCCAGCATTTTGAATCACACGTGGTCAGTATTGCTGCGATACCTCAGCTTGGCTTGTTCAAAATTTGCATTTCAAACTTTGCCTGTCCAGGGATAAACTGAAAGAGAAACGAGCAACTGTGGGCTCAGGGAACAGTATGACGGGGACAACGTCATGCAAAGTCCAGCGGTGAAAAAGTGGATCAAAGTCACAGCAGGTGTGCATCAAACCATGTGAGTGATAAATAGGGATGTGCACTGACCCCCCGGATCAGATTGGATCGCAGATCGGAATCGGACCTGGTGGATTGGATCACATTGGAGGTTGGGTGGATTGGATCATATCCAATTATGATCTGAAAATCGGATGTCTGATTTTCGGATCGGACGCCATTTTGCATGCATTTCCCCATAGCCTAGTATTGTGTTACAAAAATGCCTTTATCTTTTTCATTTTTTAAAGATAGAAGGATGAAACTTGGACACTTTGTAGATGGGTTAGGGGTAGTTATCTGTGAGAAATTTCAAAAAGATTGGTTCAGGCATTTTGTGGCAATTAATGTTTTAATAAAGAACCAGGAATGCCTATAACTTTTTCATTTTTAAAGTTCCACACATGAAACTTTGCCACATTGTAGGTAGTACATTGGGACCCATGTGTGCTAAATTTCAGAAACATAGGTGCTTGCCTTATGTGGCAATTAATTTTAGAAAAATGGATAGCAGTGGGGTAAATACAGTTATGCCTCCAGCTTTTTTATTTTTAAAGATACAAACAGGAAACTTGGGCACATTACAGGTAACACTTGGCTTGATATGTGTGTGAAATTTCAGAAAGATAGGTCTAGGCATGTAGTGGCAAGGTATTTTTGAAACAATGAGGAAAGAAACACCTATAACATTTTCATTTTTAAAGTTACACACATGAAACTTGCTCACTTTGTAGATGGGTTAGGGGTAGTTGTCTGTCAGAAATTTCAGAATGATAGGTCCAGGCATTTGATGGCTATGGACTTTTTAGATTAAAAGTTACAAATGTTTTTCCACAGAGGCTTGGGCTGTCAATTGCACCCCCCTCCCCCGCCTACCCCTCCCTCTTTTATCTGTCAAAACTCCGTGTTGTTGTAAAGGCAATGTTGGGGACTGGCTGGGAGCTTCCCCTTGGGGAAACGCACAAGTCCCATAGCTTGCGCGAGAAGGGCGGTGCGCGCTCCTCGCAGGTAGGATCTTCAAGACAGCAGCATCAGCAGCATCAGCATCAGGCAGACATTCAAATGGCAAAGTCCATCACAGGCGGAGAAGAAGGGGGCGCAGGCGGAGAAGAAGGGGGCGCGCACAGAGGAGCTGAGCATGGAGGGGGAGGAGGCAGCTTCCTGATTTACTTCTCTGTAGCAACTGCTCTGGGCAGAGAAAGGGACATTCGTGGGGAGGGGGGTTTAAAGGGATTCATTGCATAGCACTTCCCCACTGAGAAACCATACTTGCCCATAGGGATTCAATGCATAGCACTTGCCCATAGGGATTCATTGGACACCACTTGCCCATAGGGATTCATTGCATAGCACCTTCCCATAGAGAAATCATACTTGCCGATAGGGATTCATTGGACAGCACTTTTCCATAGATCTCTATGGAAAAATGCTGTCCAATGAATCCCTATGGACAAGTGTTATGCAATGAATCCCTATGGGCAAGTTCTGTCCAATGAATCCCTATGGGCAAGTGGTGTCCAATGAATCCCTATGGGCAAATTATGTCCAATGAATCCCTATGGGCAAGTGCTATCCAATGAATCCCTATGAGCACGTGCTATGCAATGAATCCCTATGGGCAAGTGCTGTCCAATGAATCCCTATGGGCAAGTATGGTTTCTCTATGGGCAAGTATGGTTTTCCTATGGGCAAGTACTGTCCTTTGTTTTAGTACATCCCCGTGCAGAGGGCAGGCAGGACGCTGAGTGGGTCCTGTGTCCTTCCTCAGGGTGGCAGCTCTGGTTTAGCAAGACCCCACAGCTGCCAGGGAGTAGGCGGATGCTATGCTTCTAAAATTTATCACACATGTGAACCAAAGTGGTATGTCTAATGTGGAGAAATTTCAGAAGCATAGCTTCAAGCGTGTAGTGGCAAGGTATTTTTGAAAAATGAGGAAGGGAACACCTATAACTTTTTTATTTTAAAAGTTAGAAGTTTGAAAGTTGCTCACTTTGTAGATGGGTTAGGGGTTGTTGTCTGTCAGAAATTTCAGAATGATAGGTCCAGGCATTTGGTGGCTATGATTTTTTTAGATTAAAAGTTACAACAACACGGAGTTTTGACAGATAAAAAAGGGAGGGGGAGGCGGGGGAGGGGGGTGCAATTGACAGCCCAAGCATCTGTGGAAAAACTTTTGTAACTTTTAATCTAAAAAATTCGTAGCCACCAAATGCCTGGACCTAACTTTCTGAAATTTCTGACAGACAACTACCCCTAACCCATCTACAAAGTGAGCAAGTTTCATGTGTGTAACTTTAAAAATGAAAATGTTATAGGTGTTTCTTTCCTCATTGTTTCAAAAATTAATTGCCACACAAGGCAAGCACCTATGTTTCTGAAATTTCACACACATATCAAGCCAAGTGTTACCTGTAATGTGCCCAAGTTTCCTGATTGTATCTTTAAAAATAAAAAAGCTGGAGGCATAACTGTATTTACCCCACTGCTACCCATTTTTCTAAAATTAATTACCACATAAGTCAAGCACCTATGTTTCTGAAATTTAGCACACATGGGTCCCAATGTACCACCTACAATGTGGCAAAGTTTCATGTGTGGAACTTTAAAAATGACAAAGTTATAGGCATTCCTGGTTCTTTATTAAAAAATCAATTGCCACAAACTGCATGCACCAATCTTTCTGAAATTTCTCACAGGTAACTATCCCTAACCAGTCTATAATGTGCCCAAGTTTCATCCTTCTATCATTAAAAATGAAAAAAGTTATAGGCGTTTTTGTAAAACAATACTTTGCTATGGGAAAAAGCATTCAAAATGGCGTCCGATCCGCCGATCCGATCCGGATCGGACCTCGGCAGATCGGATCGGATTGGAGGGTTGGTTGGATCGGATCAGATCAGATTTTTCTGATTTTGGGGCGGATCAGATTCGGATCGTGGATCGGATCCAATCTCATGCACACCCCTAGTTAGAAGTCTGAAAGTTGCTCACTTTGTAGATGGGTTAGGGGTAGTTATCTGTCAGAAATTTCAGAAAGTTAGGTCCAGGAATTTGGTGGCTACGAATTTTTTAGATTAAAAGTTACAAAAGTTTTTCCACAGAGGCTTGGGCTGTCAATTGCACCCTGCTCCCCCCTCCCCCTCCCTCTTTTATCTGTCAAAACTCCATGTTGTTGTAACTTTTAATCTAAACAATTCGTAGCCACCAAATTCCTGGACCTAACTTTCTCACAGAGACATTGACTTTCTAAAACTATTTCTAATGCATCAACTTGTGGTACACATGACAAATAGCACAAGTGCATATTTGTAAACAGGACAGGAATTCTCATATAACCCAAAGGAATAATAAAAAATAAAATAAAAATCCAATTCCATCAATGAGCGGACAACAAAATGAAAGATACCTGACAACCTGCAAAATACACATGGAGCAGATTTACCAAAAGCTGTAGATGACTGTCTATTTGCTGAGAAGCCCCATACCAATCTATCAAAGTTACTCTTTGCTGTTGGATCATTTGTGTTTCTGGATGGCTTAGACATTATTAAATTGTTTGTATAAATTATTATTATTATTATTATTTCTTCTATATCTCCCCATATCCAAAGCTCTCTGGCCAGTTTACATAAGATTAAAACAATTAAAAACAATATACAAAATTTAAAACCACAAAAACATGCAACATACACAAAAACATACATCTAAAAACAACCATAAATAACTTTAAGCTATGAACTTAAAAACAGATCAGGGATCGGTAAAGCTCATTACATATTGCTAAATGCCCAGGAGAAAAGTCTTGACCTGGCGCCAAAAGATAACAATGTTGGCACCAGGCAGGCCTCATCAGGGTGATCATTCCATAATTGGGGAGCCACCACAGAGAAAGCCCTCTCCCTTATTGCCGTCTTCCAAGGCTGTTTGAATATATGCTAGCTTTATTTGTAGGGTCTGCCTTTTCAAAAGCCAACAATAATTTTGTGTTACTTCTGAAGGTGTCACCTCTATTATGGAAGGATAATTTTTCCGAATAGCTGAGCACATTTTTCAGTGTGAGCATTTCAAGGAAACCTGCCTTCAGGACTAAGTAGGAAAGAGGGTTGTGATAGAAGCACATCATCACAAGCATGATCTGGATGAGTGAGGATACCAAAGACTGGCTAAACCTAAAAGAAGCAAAAAGATGAAATTTCCAGTCTATCAGAGAAGCTATAAGAGCAGCAGGGGACCGTTCTCAAAGAAATTGTCATAATATTGCTACAGAGCAATGGCAGCTGTAGAATCCATGCCATGAATGGAAATGTGTTTATTTTACATGGGAGATTAAAGGGAGAAAGATGAAAGCCAAGGAGGATTCCTTATAAATTAGGATTGGAATGAATTGGGAAAGTCTAATTCAAGGGCTGAATGGTATCTTTTGATACTATTTCAGTTCCATTGAGGAATTGAATACAATTTGGATACAATTACAATTCCATTAAGGAACCTTTGGATGCCATTTCAGCAAATTCAGATTCTACACAACTTTAAGCTGTCAGAGATAAATGCATTCAATGAGACTTGAGAACTGAAATTATAATTTTTTAAAATCATAATAATAATACAAATAATTCTTCTTATGGTTCAACATCTATATTAAAATTAATTTTCCCTTTCAGATGACCCTGTAGAGAAAACATTAGATTTTTTTTTCAATATGAAAGAAAAACTTGCTAAGATACCAAGTCCAAGAAAACCTTGCTAAGATACCAAACTAAGATACCAACATACTGAAATGCAGCATTGCTCCATTTATCCTGCTGTTACTACTATGGTGAGATTTGATGTTGTTGTTATTAAATTATAATAATAATTTCTAAATTTGCATGATAGGGATGGACAGACTCATCCGTATCTGGCTCTGTCAGATGCTCACCAAGCCACTGCTGCTGCCTGCAACCCCCCCCCCCCCCCCCCGCGGTGCTGTGCAAGCTCCTTCCCGCCTGGTCTGGAGCCTCCATTGCCTCACAAAATGGAGGCTCCAGAAATAGCATTTCTCCTACCTTGTGTAAATGGATTAAAGGTAGAGTGACCAGATAAAATCCAGGTCAGGGCTCATGTAACTTTAACAGTTGTAGAGCAAAGGAAATTTCAGCCAGTGTCATTTCTATGCAATTAGTTCCTGGTGAAATTCCCTCTTCATCACAACAGTTAAAGCTGCAGGCACTATACTAGAGTGACCATATACAAAAGAAGCCAGGGCTCCTGCAGCTTTAACAGTTGTGATGAAGAGGGAATTTCACCAGGAACTAATGGCATACAGATGACTCTGGCTGAAATTCCCTTTTCTCTACAACTGTTAAAGTTACATGAGCCCTGACCTGGATTTTATCTGGTCACCCTAATTGTACACAACACTGGCGGCTCTGGACCAAGGCGAATAATGGTTGCCAGGCGCTCGTCAGGCTGTAGGGCACACGAAGAGCAGGCCTGCGAATGCACCACAGCCCAGTGAGATAGGTCCGGGGGACACATGGGGGGAAGTTGGACTCCCAGACCCAGTGATGTGCCTGCAACGTCTCTATCTATAAATTAGTATATATAAACATTATGCAAATTGATAGTCTCTTTGGTTCTAATTTTTAATGATGTATTTCTTCATTTTTTGGGAAATTCATAAGTGGCCACCCTTTAAACATTACCTTAGGTGCCTTTTTCATGTTACCTTAGCCATGTGAGAGCCATTTTACCACAACTGGCTCACATGAGACTGAAGTAATGTTTAATCACATGGCCAGAGGCTGATCCTGTGGGCCCTATTCTTTGGTCAGGGTCTGCCTGCCTCATTAAGGTCATTTAAATATTGCCCCAATTGTGTGGCAGCTGCTCATGAGAAAAGCTGCTCCAATGTAACATTTAAAAGGCCTTTTTATCCTGTTCAAATCAGTGGGTTTTTTTTTTTCATTCTAAGATGTCGCTGTTAACAAGTCAGTATTCTTCTTTTAAAAGATGACTTTCTCAGCTGCATAACTCCCCACGGCTGCCCTTTACTGCATACCAGAAAGAGCTGGCTTGCTAATAGAAAATTATTGTTTCCCCAAATTGTCTAATAAACTATATTAGAAATTGCCAACAGGATAAAGGCACCAATGAAGGATTGCCTCTCAGGTCCCTTAAAATGTAGAACTGTCCTCGTTTGGCATATTCATGCAAGAGCTGCACACCCAAGCAATGTAGTTATTCGATGCATCAAATCTGATCTTTGCTAATAAACCTGATATATGTTTAAAATAAAAAAGTTGTATATGAGCATCTTTCTTGAGATCTTTTTAACATAAGACGGCCTTTAAAGACACTGTGTGGTAAAATTTTAAAAGTCAGGTTCTGATCAGTTTAGCCCAGAATATCACAGGTCCCTCTCCCTTAATAAGATATTGACTACATAATCTTATTTTATTAACAGCACTGACAGAAGTCAAGATTACAGTTTTTATTTGCCACAAAAGTTACATCTAAAGTTCCTGCAGTACCTCCCATCTCATATCAGCAGCATTATTATTACTAGGGTTCCCCCCTTTTGTTAAACATTCAAAGCAAGCTACAAAAAGCAGTCAACATTACATATGAAATTACACTCAATATTATATTATTAAATAGAATGAACTGACAGAACTCGGTAGCACAACTTGTATATATAAATACTTTCATCTTTGTCTCTACCCCAAGGCCTCATCCACACCAAGCAGGATATAGCATTATGAAAGTGGTATAAAAAAAGTATATAAAAAGGCAAGAGCCGCACTGACAACTGTTTGGCCCCATAGACACATACCATATACCCCTTCCATACTGCTATGTCCTGCTTGGTGTGGCTCCTGCCTTTTATATACCTCTTTCATACCTCTTTCATAGTGCAATATCCACCACCCCATTTTCTTTCCCTCTGACAAATTTTAGATTGTAAACACATGAGGCCAGGCACCTGATTTTGTTGTTGCTTACTGGTTTCTAGCAATTCTGTCGGTGTACTTTAGCATCCTAGGGCTGCTCTAGAAGTTACACAAGCTAAGGCTTCATTTATCCTTGGAATTTTAAAGCCATTAGTAGACACAATAACAAGGGTCACTCAGAGAGCAGGGCGCTAATTACCAGCCCTGGATGCATCAGATAGCCTTGGATGCAAAATGGGATTACAGGGTGGAAGAAGGGGGGATGTTGCCTAGCAGCCAGGTGGAACCAAATAGGTTTCCTTTAGCCTGGGTTGTTTGTGTATAAAAAGACTAGCATGGGCTGCCTCTACACGAGAGGTTTAATGCTCTTTCATTAAAAAAATTACCTCTACATGAGCGGAGCACAAATCGGGAGTTGAGGCGCGTTATCTATCCAATTATGTGCATTATCGAATGCGCGTTAAATAGGAAGTATTATTTTGCTCCGGCAGTTAAAGCGCATTTTGACTATGTGAACAAGTGATTCTCCACATTAACTACTTCTAAAGCGCATTTCAAACAACTGGTAAGGCCACCAGTTGTGCGCTCAATTACCTCCTGTGTACAGTGATTTGCCATAAAGCGCTTCTGAGAAGATGCGCATAATCGGAGAACCAGGCGTCAAACTGAATTCTTGTAGAGGGGATCATGTTCTGTATACTTTGTAGTAGCAGTGGTTTCATTGTGTTCAAAGCTGAACTGTACTTGCTCTACCGTTTTATACTTCTGGCTTATTAACCAAGGGACTATCTGATTATGACTTTGTAAACTTTGTCAAACTGTTTAATTTCTGGATTCAGTCTATTTATTCAACCACTTCTGATTTACTACCTCATCCACAGCATCAGAGTAGCATTGTTGTTGTTGCGCATCCTGTTGGTTAAAGTGGAGAGGATTTTACAGGCTGGCATAGATGAGGGGCCGAAATTGCTCTCCCTTGGGGAAATTGAGCAGCCTTAAATCCAGCGTCATCTCCAACCTCCTGCTGAAATGCACCCAGAATTAATGATGCTGCCAAATTTCGCAATTAGTTGGCTCGTTGGTCGCAAGTCATCTATTCATAATGCTCACCTCTGTAGCAAGCTTGGATTTGTGAATTACAAGCTCACTATTAAGTTCAGAATTGATTGTGAGCTTCAGAACATGCTTTTTTTTTTGCCCGTCCAGTTGGGGAACATCAGAGAGGGAGGGAAGGAGGTTCAAGAGGCCTGGGAGCAGAGCATAACCCGGCATCTCCACACTCCACTCCTCGTCCACCCAAACACCCCTTTACCTCTCCCTGAGGTCACTTTTGCAACCTTGGAGAGGCAACTGGCACAGTTCTTTCCATGCTGGATGTGAGGGCTATTCCCAGCTCTGAGTTCACAGTGCTGTCTCCGCCCTTGGATACAGGGATCCAAAATATCCTATGCCCACCCCCCAGGATGCTGTCATAGGATTGACCATACAGGCAATAAGATTACTGTTTTATAATCTGATGTACTGATCTATGATTGTATTAGACTAGTTCAGTCTTTGTCTTATAAACTGACCCAGAACCAATCAGGAACAGGCCAGGCCTCAATGGGGAAAATGAAGAGTAACAATCAGCACCTGTATTCAACCACCAATCAAGCCACATTAAATAAACATCATGGTTTGTTTCATCGCATCCTTCACACCGATATTGCGTTCCAGCTGATCAATAAACATTGACTCCTTAATCTTTCTCCTTTTGAGGCTCTGCTAGCACAGAGATCTTCACCAAAAGTTTCTCTGCTAACATGTTTCTCCCTCATATGGTCTAGCATTTGTTTCATTATCCTGAATATCAGCCAAGTGCTCCTAATATCTTTTTAGGAGAGGTCTTCCAGTTTTACCAAGGTAAAAGGAATTACATTTCAAACACTAAATTTTGTAAATAGCACCCTTAACTGCATGCTCCCCCTTACATGTCACACAGATACAGCATTCTCGTGTATAGCATTTGTTATCATACAAATGAGATTTTGTTTGTTTGTTTGTGATATTTAGATATTGCTAAATATAATGAAATTCTGAAGATGTTTCAGTGTTACCAGGGCAGTACAAACAACGTTAGCCTTGATGTTATGGTGATCAAGGATCTTTGGGGATTCCCATACAGATCTATTGTTTTATCAGGGTTACCTCTATGCCCTGAACCCCCTGAAAAACCTCTTACGGATCTCTGCCTCCTTAAAAGTCCCACCTTCCTTCTTTTTACCTTCCCTTTCCCAGTAACATGAGGTTTAGCCTGTATACATGGGTTGATTAACACTTTAGGTTGTAGGGTGACCAGATGGCTCGGGGTTTCCCGGTCTTAACCGGGAAACTTGGGGCGAACAGGCCCAACCGGGGGGCGGGGGGGGCAAACCGGGGTGGCGGGGGGTCACGCCGCGGTGGCAGCAGGCGAGGAGTGGCGGTAGACCCGGCGGCGGTGGCGGTGGAGGAGCCCGGGAAGCGGCCGCCCCAGCAGGTAAGTGCCCTCCCTCGCGCCTCGCACTCCTTACCCGCAGGGGCGGCCGCTTCCCTCCGGTGCTCGAATCTACTGAGAAACAGGCTTCGCCTGGCGCGATACTGAGAGACAGGCTGCGAAGCCTGTTTCTCAGTAGATTCGAGCACCGGAGGGAAGCGGACGCCCCTGTGGGTAAGGAGCGCGAGACGCGGTGCGCGGGGCACTGACCTGCTGGGGCGGCCGGGTCCTCCACCGCCGCTGCCGGGCTCGTGAGGCCAGAGGCCGTGCGGAAGGGATGGGAGAGGACCGGATCTGGAAGTGACGTATTCAGCCCTACCCTGCCTCTTCCGCACGGGCATCCGGGCTCCTTGGGGGTCGTCGCCATCGCGACTAGCCCCGACGAGGTCAGAGGCCGCGCAGAAGAGGCGGGGGAGGGCTGAATACGTCACTTCCGGATCCGGCCCTTCCCTGTCTCTTCCGCGCGGCCGCTGGCCTTACGAGCCCAGCGGTGGGGGACCCGGCGGCCGTGAAGGAAGACCCGGTGGCGGCGGCGGGGGACCTGGGGGGGGCAGCGGACCCGGCGGGGGCGGCAGCGGAACAGAACCCGGTAGGTCCGGGCTGATGTTTTTTGGGGGTGGGTGGCTTGGTGGGGGGGTTGTTTTGGGTGGCGGGGGGGACCGGGATTTTGGGTTCCAAAATCTGGTCACCCTAGGTTAGGGTGACCAGATAAAATCCAGGTCAGGGCTCATGTATCTTTAACAGTTGTAGAGAAAAGGGAATTTCAGTCAGTATCATTTGTATGCAATTAGTTCCTGGTGATATTCCCTCTTCATCACAACAGTTAAAGTTGCAGGGGCTCTGCCTTCTTTTGTATAGGGTCACTCTAGTGTAGTGCCTGCACCTTTAACTGTTGTGATGAAGAGGGGATTTCACCAGGAACTAATTGCATACAAATGAACTGGCTGAAACTCCCTTTTCTCTACAATTGTTAAAGTTACATGAGCCCTGACCTGGATTTTATCTGGTCAGCCTACTTTATGTTTGATATTAAAAAATTCTAGTGAGTTAAATAACCAAATGACAATAAAGGTATTTAGTAGGGGTGTGCACGCACCCCCGATTTGCTTCGAGGGGCCATTTTGCAGCCCCAAAACAGCCCCAATTCGAATTGGGGGGTTTGGGGGTCTCCCCGCTTTGCCTCAGTGCTGAGGCTAAGGTGAGATCCCCCATGGTGACTCGGCCTTGCAGGTCCCTGGGTGCCAGCTGCACAGCCGGCACCCAGGAAAGCCTGTAACAAGGCCAGCAATGAATCCATTGGACTCACCTCCCTCTCCCAGCTCTCCCCACTCACCGGCTGCTGCATCGCCATCGCCCGCCATCATCACTGTCACCATCTGCCACCGCCATCCACCCCACCCCCCCGCCGTCCGCTGCCATCACCATTGCCCGCCTTCACCACCATCATTGTCCTGGGCTGCTGCATCACCCGTTATGACTGAGAAATGCAGAGCTCTAATGAGAATGAGGCCAGCGGGGATGGCAGGCAGTGGCAGCAGCGATGGTGGGCAATGGATGGCAGGCAATGACGGATGGCGACGACATGGCAGCTGGTGAGTGGGGAGAGCTGGGAGAGGGAGGTGAGTACAATGGACTCACTGCCATCTTTCCCGGGAGAGCAGGAGGGCCCTGTGCTGCTTCAAAGTGGCCCGAGGCCCCCAAAGCTTCGGGTATCAATGTGGTTCGGCTTCAGGGGCCTCGGGCTGACCCGGAACTGGCTCAGAACCGAGGTGAGGTGGGCCAAATCTGCCACCTCACCTTGGTTTCAGGGGTTCAGCCCAAGGTGCTGTATGGCACTAGTATTTAGTCAATAGAGCTGAGTGATACAAAAGGTATTTAAAGAAAATAAATGTTGCAAAATGCAAGTTCTTTTATGCTAAGCTGCACCTAGACTTCTTGAAGCTGCATCGTTCCACTTCTTCCTCATAATCAGGTCTTTCTCTCCTCTTCTGGATGGCTTTCTCACTTTTTAATACACTTTCTCCCCAAAACAGAAAGTACTGTTCCCACACTTGAAAAAAATGAATCTTAACTGGAGAAATGAAGCTATTCCTCTCAGGGTTACACCCTTCCCAACAGAAAAACTCCAGGCTGCTAAGGCCTGATTTTAATACCTTGCCTTGGCAGGCCTCAAACCTTCACATGATCACAAATGGAATTTTCAAAACAGGAAATCCTTTGGTATAACTCACTCTTCTAACAGCTAGAACTGGTAACCCATAACTATTAGCCCCTGTCAGTTGTATTGCCTTTTGTTTTGATTCCTCAAATAATTAATGGTAAACCCCACAAGAGCTTTCTGAATCAACTTCTTTACCACCTGCCTTTTCGCTAGCGCAGGGCATGCAGAATTACAGTTCAACCTTTTCATAGGTTTCTTATTCCACCTTTTTTTTCAAACTGTCCATTCCACAAACTGAAGTCAACCATCTACATTTGGCTGCTCCCATGATAATTTTTAAGGTTGTCATGAGTATCCGACTGGGTCCAGGAGGCCGATGGACACCTCCCCCCCCCCGCATCCTTCCTCCCAGGACCCAATTGGGCATCCCCAGCCACAAGGGTGGTCCACCACTGAACACTCAGGAGGTCTCAGCAAGCGCTCAGCAGCTGCCCACAGCTGCTTGTAAAATCATGCACTTCCCCCTTCTGCATTAATGGCTGTCATTAAAATGGAAGGGGGAAGTGTGTGATTTCGTGAGTTTCTGCGGGCAGCTGCCAAGCATTTGCCAGACCAAGCTGGATCTCAGAAGAGGCTCACACAGCCCAGGGAGCGTTCATAGACAGTGGCTGCAGGGGGGCAAGTCTTCCCCTGAGCCTGGAGTGGGGGAATTCACACACCCTAATTTTAAGCTGTCCACCCTTATACTTTCCAAAAATATACTGTATTTTATTTAGTTTATAAGCTGTCTTTTAGGGAAAACAATCCCTAATGTAAAAATGAGAAATTAAGAAAAACTGAACATGTTCATCACTAGCCAAACAGGGAAAATAATTAGGTAGCCCCTCCCACTTCGCCTTTCCAGTCCTGTTTGCATTTTAATCAAAATTAATCCATGTGTGAGGTCAGACAGCTGGCAAACTGTACCCGAGATAACCATTAAGGAGGGATTTTTACAGATAATTTCCCCCCCCCCCTTCAAATCTTCATTGTGTGAATTTTCTAGATGCCTAGAAAGATCTGCTTTAGAAAGACAGAACCTAAGGAAGAATTGTCTTTGCTCAATTGTATGTAGCAAGATGACTATTGGCTAATAGTGTGTAAATTGCCTGCAATGGAGCAATTTCCTAATTGTCTGTTGTTGTTTCACCCTCATGTTAAGGTATTGTCACTGTTTGGCGTCCATCCCTGAATCTCGTTTTGTTCGCTAGAATACCATTCAGTGTTATGGCATGGCAATATAGATTGTACAAACACTGGCTGTTTGTTTGTATAATAATTGAGGGATCTAAATGAGGCTCTGCTTGTTGTTAAAGCTGGCAGATTTTTCTCTAGAGTATTCAAAGTTTACATCCAGCATTCTGTTTGCCTCAAGGCAACACATTATTTTGAGGTGGCTAAGGGTCAGTGTTGAGAGAGAACATTCCAAACTCTGCTAACAATCTTTTAAATGAAGGATTGACATAATGTAGTGAAGTTATTGCAGAAACCAGAGGGGTGTTCATAATTCCTTTGGGAGCAAGCAAAATATAAAGCACACAAAAGGCATTCTTTCAAAATGTGCTGGGAACTGTACTGTGATCAACAAAACTATGTCCTACATTAATTGGATTGGGTTTTTTTCTCTCCATTGAATAATCATCAACCTTCAGTGTCGTCGTAAGGATTACAGAGATAACATATGCAAAGAGTTTTGAACATTCTAACATGCTTTATAGGTGCTAAATAGTAGGGCTGTGCATGGAACCCCCTATTCACTTCGGAGGCCAATATGGAGGTTCCAAATCAGCCCCAATTTGACTTGGGTGCTTTGGGCCCAGGCGGACCTGCTTTGGATCCAGATCTGATGTGAAATCTGGATACCCAAAGTGGGTTAAGAACATAAGAAGAGCCCTGATCAGACCAGGGGTCATTTCTAGTCCAGCACTCCATTCACCCAGTGGCCAACCAGCTGTCAACCATGGACCCACAAGCAGGACATGGTGCAAGAAGCACCTTGCAGGAGCTATACTACAGTGACCAGGGCCGGATCTACACGTTGTCCTCGATGCACCCTCCCTGCACTTCAAGCCGCTTTGGAGCGCTGCACTTTGTCTAGTGTGGCTCAAGCCTCGGAGGCTCCGCTTGTGCTCTCCCCGCCGCCGCCGCCCTTTCATCCCCAGTGGTCCCAGGGAGGGAGGAGGGAGGGTTGTAAACAAAAGCTAACAATTGGAAATCCCTCTCCCAATCGCTGGTTTTTGTTTACAACCCTCCCCCCTCCCTCCTCCCTCCCCGGGACCAGCCTGGATGAAAGGGCGATGGCCATGGTGTCGCGGGCGCAGGCAGAGCCTACGAGGCTTGAGCCACACTAGGCGGGGAGAAGCGCGCTGAAGCGGCTTGTGGCGCAGGGAGGGCGCATCGAAGACGACATTTAGATCCTGCCCAGATACAAAAGGGGGCAGGGCTCCTGCAGCTTTAATTGTTCTGATGAAGACAGAATTTCACCAGGTGCTGCATGCATACAAATAGCACCTGCTGAAATTCCCTTTTCTATTCAACTGTTAAAGATACAGGAGCCCTGTCCTCCTTTTCATATGGTCAGCCTAGTACTAGTACTGGATTCTTTGGAAAATGCAAACCGGCTCTACTGACAAAATACAATCCAATAAGACATTCTGCTAGTACATGAGGGATGTTCCTCAGATGCTGCAGGATTCAATAATGCAATTTTTTATTTATTTATCTATTTATCTATTGGATTATTACACAACATAATAATCTAATTAGTGTTACCACAAAGTCATATACTTAAGAAAACAGAGTACAAATTCACAATCTTTAGTCTCTGGTTCTTAATTCCCATCTCTAGATTTTCTGGCACATCTGTTCCTTTTAAAAAATGGCACCACTCCAAACTGATTTGTCATTTTTGCCTTGCAGGTAGAGTTGCTCATTTATTTCCTTAGAGAATACCTGAACTGGAGTTTCTCAGCTACTTTAAAAACTGTTTGTTCCCAGATCTAATTCGTTTCCAGATGAATGAGCCCCATTCACAAAATCGAGACCATCTATATGCCCCAAATACATTCATTTGCAGTGACAGTAAAGCATTTTGAAGGTAAATGTAGACTTGAATTTTATGGCAGGTGGCTGTCAATGTGTTCCTCTGGAATTCCATTATGGCAAATGTCTGTCAAGTCGAACATCTGAATTTAGGTAAAGTCTTAAAGTTTTTAGAGAGGATCAGGAATAATTCTCAGTGTGGTTTTACATAAACCACTATTAGCATACCCTTAGATACTAAGGTAATACACAATGCTCTTTTGACCAGCAAATCCTGGTCAAGGAGAGAATATAAGAAGACAGAGCTGGTGATATGAATATTGGCAATATATCTAGGATACTTGAATTCAAAATTCAACCTCTTACACAGGCTGGGCAACCTTGAAAAACAGCTTTCCTCCAATGTATTATTTGTACCAGTGAACTGCCTCTCAGTGTTGCTATGTCAAGTGCCTTCAGGCCTGGTTTCAGCCCTGAAGTAGCCCTGCTTGCAGACCTGGCATCAAAGTAGACTATGGCCCCATCTACATCAAGCAGGATATAGCACCATGAAAGTGATATAAAAGTGGTATATAAAGGCAGGAGCCACACTACTGCTTTATAGTATTATTGAAGTGCTTTAACAACTGTTGGGGCCCATTGACACATTCTATATACCGCTTTCATACTGCTATATCCTACTTGTTGTGGATCCTGCCTTTTCTATATATATTACTTTCATACTGCTTTCATAGTGCAATATCCTGCTTGTTGTAGATGAAGCCATGGTTGGGCACCTGCCAAGGGACCACAGCCCAGCCCTATATTTGCTCCTCCTCTTTGCCATTACAACCTGCTTGTTCACCTGCCTCTCTGCTGGCCCAGACAACAGTGGTGATGAAAAGGAGGAGGAAAAGATTCCATTGCTGGTTTGGCTCACTAGCAATCTGACTATCAAGCAAGACAGCGAGAACAGTGATGAGGAAAAGGATGAAGAGGGTATCTTGCCCAAGGGACCTAAAAAACCTGAAGCCAGCACTGCCTGCAGGATTAGGTGACCATATGAAAAGGAGGACAGGGCTCCTATATCTTTAACAGTTGTGTAGAAAAGGCAATTTCAGCAGATGTCATTTATATGCATGCAGCACCTGGTGAAATTCCCTCTTCATCACAACAGTTAAAGCTGCAGGAGCCCTGCCCTCTTTTGTATCTGGTCATTCTAGTACAGCTCCTTCAGCTTTTAACTGTTGTGATGAAGAGGGAACTTCACCAGGTGCTGCATGCATATAAATGACACCTGCTGAAATCCCCTTTTCTCTGCAACTGTTAAAGATACATGACTCCTGTCCTCCTTTTCATATGGTCACTCTATGCTGGATGACCTGTGCCAGAAGGTCTCTCAATAGTTTGTGGCACCATTGAACATAGTGATCCTTCTGGATAGGCTGTCTGAGCTGGAGATAGGGGGCACTCTGTTTCAGTAGTTCCACTCCTACCAAGTTTGCAATTTCCAAAAGAACATGCTGGGTTATGGCTCCTGGGCCCAATGGGCCTTCAGAGTCCCAGCTTTCTCCCATGCTATTCAATATCTACATAAAACCACTGAGTGAGATCTTCTGTAGGGGAGTGCATGGCAAAAAATATCGTTGTTTATCGTTATTGTCATTTTGGACCAAAAAAAATATTATCTTCATTCATATCGTAGGTGAACCGTATCGTCTTCATGATAATTATCATGAAAAAATGATATTTTTGCAGCCCTATTTTTAAAGAAAAAAATGCCTATAACTTCTGTTTTTTAAAAATTTAGATGCTTGAAACTTGGTCACAGTGCTTATTGGGTATGCCTAAGTATGTGTATGAAATTTGAGATCGATCCCTCCAACCCTCGATTTTATATGAATTTATTAAAGATCATTTCAGTTCTGACAGATCAGAATGACAGCTCGCCATGTGCACTCATTCAGACCTGTCAGAACGGAAATGATACTTTAAAAATTCACATAAAATCAAGGGTTGGAAGGATCGATCTCAAATTTCATACACATACTTAGACATATCCCATAAGCACTGTGACCAAGTTTCAAGCCTCTAACTTTTAAAATACAGAAGTTATAGGTATATTTTAGGGGTGTGCACTGGATCGGGTCTGATCCACGATCCAGAGCCAATCCAGGGGAAATCGGATACAGTTATCCTATTTCTGATCACCCCTCTGGATCGTCTGATCTTTCCCGAACCGGTCCGGAAGGACCCGATCCGGTTCAGGAAAAATCGGAGGATCGGCGGGCACCCGCTGGCACCTGCCACCGCTTCCATTGGCAGACGCCAGTGGGCGCCCGCTGATGGAAGCGGACAGCAGGGGGGGCTTCCCTGGCTGGGCTGTTTGCTTCCATCGTTGGGCACCAGCAAGCGCCCACCGATGGAATCAGACAGCCCGGCCACATGAGGATCGTGGGGGGGGGGGGGAGCTTACCTGGTGGGACGTCCTCCTCCATCACCGGCTGTAAACTACTGCAAACTAGGCCTCATGGCCTAGTTTAATGGAGAGCAGCAGGTGGTGCTCTCCTGTAAACTAGGCCACGAGGCCTAGTTTGCAGTAGTTTACAGCCGGCGACGGAGGAGGACGCCCAACCAGTTAAGGAGCAGAGGGGAGGCTTCCCTGGTGGGGCTGTCCACTTCCATCGGCGGAAGCGGACAGCCTGGCCAGGTGAGGATTGCAGGGGGTGAGCTAACCTGGTAAGGAGCAGGGGGGGCTCACCTGGCGGGGCTGTCCGCTTCCATCGGTGGGTGCCAGTGGGCGCCCGCCAATGGAAGCGGACAGCGGGGGGGGGCCTTACCTGGCCAGGCTGTCCGCTTCCATTGGCAGGCACCAGCGGGCGCCCACCGATGGAAGCAGACAGCCCGGCCAGGTGAGGGGGGAGGGGGCCTCACTTACCTGCTGGGGCATCTTCTTACTTCACCTGCCAGAGACCTACTGAGAACTAGGCTTCGGGGCTTAGTCCTCAGCAGAGCGCCAGGTGATGACATCATGACCTGGCGCTCTACTGAGGACTAGGCCATGAAGCCTAGTTCTCAGTAGATCTCTGGCAGGTGAAGGAAGAGAACGTCCTGGCAGGTAAGGCAAACCGTGAGGGGGGGCTTACCTGCTGGGGCCGTCCGCGGGTGGCCTCGGACGGTCCTGGAAGGTAACCGCTGGGGGGAGGGACAGGGAGGGGGGAGTTAGGCCCCTACTCACCCACCCGCCACCATTTTTTCCCCATAGACTTGCATTGGAGGAAAGCTTTCTTTCCCCCAATGCAAGTCTATGGGGAAAACAAAAATGGCGGCCGATCCAAAAACCGGATGTCCGATTTTGGGATTGGGATCGGGCCCGATCAGGTCCGGGGGGCCTCCGATTTTTTTCTGATCTGATCCGGGACAAAATTGGAGGTCCCGATCTGGGTCCCGATCCGATCCATGGGGTCCCTGCACATCCCTATTATATTTATATGGCAGTCCGATAAAACGATAAAATCGCCCGAAAATTATCATCTCCGATGATTATCGTAGGTTTTTCTATCGTATCGTCACCGTTAAACACATGCACGATAACGACCCTATCGTATTGTTAGCGTACATTTTAACGATACGATACACATCCCTAATCTTCTGTACATTTGAAGTCAGATGACACCGGCATACCCAGCTCTATTTCTAACTGATTCAGATGACACAATGAAATTGCTGAATCAGTAATGGAATCAGTAATGGAATGGCTGAGCACCATTAAAGTAAAATTCAATCGGGACAAGACATAGAAATTGGGGGAGAAATAGTCCATCTGATGACACTAAGAACCTTGCATTAGCTGAGGCTCCTGTACCAGTTGTGCTTCTTCCTGGAGGGGGAGAGAGCTAACTCTCTGGTTGACTACAACTGGGCTCAAGCTGATTTAAAGTCTGTCAAAACCTTTGTTATTTAATCCAGAACTTTTTTGACATTTGACTCCAAGACAGGAATAGCATCCCCTGTTCTTTGAGAGTAGGGCAGATAATATATAAAGCTAGGCAAATGGCTCCATCTAGCTCTAGTAAATGAGATGTGTATTTTATCCTTTTTATTATTATTATTGTAGTCTGATTCCGATTATTATTTTACTCCTTGAGAAAAGGAGCTGGTGCAGCAGAAGACAATATTATTCAGCTGACTGGCAGAATTCCAGGACACAGTCACTGATGTAAAACTGCTGAGCTTGAGCCTAAGGTAAATAGGTGAGTCAGCTAAATGCAGAAGTCAGACACCGGAAAGTATGGAGTTAGAGTTGTGGGTAGAAGCCAGCCAAGTCAGCATCTCAACCAGGCTATGGGCATTGGGGGATGTACTAAGCTACAAGTCAAGAAGAAAATATAAACTACAAAATTGACATCAGAAATAACATCATTCAAAAACCAGTGGGATATTTCAGTCTCCCCGGACATTTTGGTGCTGATATTGAAATTGTTGTTGGGGAATTTCTGTATTGGGGAAATTCATTTCTCTCCAAGAGAAATTAGCCAAATTGAAACTAGTAATGAAGTTTGATTCTATTGTAGGGTGACCAGATAAAATCCAGGTCAGGGCTCATGTAACTTTAACAGTTGTAGAGAAAAGGGAATTTCAGCCAGTGTCATTTGTATGCAATTAGTTCCTGGTGAAATTCCCTCTTCATTGCAACAGTTAAAGTTGCAGGGCCCCTGTCTTCTTTTGTATATGGTCACTCTAGTATAGTGCCTGCACCTTTAACTGTTGTGATGAAGAGGGAATTTCACCAGGAACTAATTGCATACAAATGACACTGGCTGAAATTCCCTTTTCTCTACAACTGTTAAAGTTACATGAGCCCTGACCTAGATTTTATCTGGTCACTCTATTCTATTGGTTTAAGCTTCCATAGAGACAAGGGTCTCATGACACTGCAAATGTTAATTTACTTAGGCTCCAATCCTTTACCCACTTACCTGGAAGTAAGCAGCATTGAACTCAGTAGGACAAGTAGACATGTACATGATTGTGTTGTTACTATTAAGTTGATTGTGTTATCACCAGTTACTACTGTTGTGAATAGGTCACTGTGCTTCATTTGCATATATTTATACTTTAATTTAATTGTCAGAGGCTGTACTTTTTGTATTTCATGAGCATTTAACCCCACTTTTTTCAATTTTCCTCCTCTATACTCATGTGTATGTTTGTGTGTGTGTCTATACACAGAGAGAGAGACACACACACAAATATACTTGCCATCTGTGGATAACACTTCATGCATCTGATGAAGTAGACTCTAGTCTCCAAAGATTTATGCCATAATAAATGTGTTAGTCATGAAGGGGCTAGTACAAAACTCTTTGTCATATTCCCACAATAGTCTCTATTTTGCTTTGTAGGTATGCTTCTCACATTCACATTTATGTCTGACTTCTTCATGACTTTCATCAGCAACCCCAGGTTCATGAGAGAGAGGTAGGAGGAGTCTACACCAGCCATTTATTGCTGGGTTGTATCACAGTCGTTTCTAACGGGGCACATGATGTTCACCTGCTCCCAAGGTGATCTTGGCTCCACCTCTCCGTTTTCCCAGAATATCCCTGACTGTTTTTGTCATGTTTTTTTCCAGTTCTCTCACTTCCATTCTGAAGGAGGTTTGTGGTGTGCCTCCCTTTGCGAGGTCATTGCTGGTACCAGAGGTGCGTGGGAGTGGACCTGTCCACCATTTTTGTCACATGTTTTGGATAGGTATCGACGTGTTTTACCGCCGAGTGATTCCATACAAACATTTCTCCATGCAGGAGTGCATATTCGACACAGCTCCTATCCCCTCCAAATGTGGCTGTGCTTGTGTGCATCCTTCATGAGTCAATAAAAAAGAAACTCTGCCCCATAGCCATCTGCCTAGCTACCCCCTACTTCTACCGATACACATGCAGAAGTGCTCTAACAGGGTGCATGTACTCCCACAATGGCATTCCTGCAGTTGCAGTACAGTTCGGTCATGTATGCCCCATGAGTGCTAATCGCAGAAGAGGGAACATTTGGAAGCATCCCTCTTCTGTAGCGACAGGGCTGCCGGCATAGATTAGCCTGTAGTGAGCCACAGCCTTCCAAAAACTTTTACTTCAGATGTTTCACAACTTTACTTCAGAATACCTCTCAACATTCCCCTTTCCCCACCCACAGAGAGGTAGAGTGAGTCCGCCTAGTGAACATTGATACTGTTATCATGTTTCAAGGATTTTCTTGGCAACAAGAAGGGGATGAAAGCTTCAAAACTGTCCCAGTTGATATGCTTTTGCTGCTGTGATGTCAAATGTCATAGCTACAATAGTTAATGGAGGGCAGATGAGTCTTCCCGCTGTGAACTGGGATTCTTGTGAAGCAGTGGGGTCTCAGCCAGTTAAAATATTTTCCTCAAGAAAGGAGGCTTTTCCATTCCTTTAGGCCAGGGGAAGGCAACCTGGTGTCCTACAGATATTGTTGAATTGCAACTCCCACCAGCACTTTCCAGCATTATCAAGGATGAGGGAACATAAGAGCTGCAGTCCAGCAATATCTGGAGGGCCACATGTCATATACCTTAAGGGTGAAATGGAGGCATTCAATTATATAGGAGTCATCAGTGGTGTGCTTTTAGCTGTGACAAATCTAGGGCAACCCTATGGAAAGGAGGACAGGGCTCCTGTATCTTTAACATTTGAACAGAAAAGGGAATTTCAGCAGGTGTCATTTGTATGCACGCAGCACCTGGTGAAATCCCCTCTTCATCACAACAATTAAAGCTGCAGGAGCCCTGCCCTCTTTTGTATCTGGTCACTCTAGTATAGCTCCTGCAGCTTTAACTGTTGTGATGAAGAGGGAATTTCACCAGGTGCTGCATGCATACAAATGACACCTGCTGGAATTCCCTTTTTTGTAGAACTGTTAAAGATTCAAGAGCCCTGTCCTCATTTTCAAATGGTCACCCTACAGATGACCTTGCCTGGGCTTGCTTTTTGGATACACTTAAGAATGTTTCTCTTAAAGTACTAAAGGAGATTTTTGACAGCTGACAAGCTGGAATTATATTCTATGAGCACAACTTTTTATGTACAGATAGATTAAGCTCTTCCAAGGTTTAATATGTGACTTCATAAAAGGAAGTATCTATTATATTTCCATTTTAAAGGAAGACCTTTGGAAGACTTCTAATCGCTTCTGTTCCTTTTAGAAACTTTAACTCCCCTCCCACCCCTTGATCAGTTGGCCTTTTCAGCAAGAATCCATAAGGTACTAAAATTCTCCTCCACTTATCTCTGCAGGTAACATATATTCCAAATGGCATCCTGCATGATGTAGCCAATTAAAATCATGCTGGGTGAAACCTAAAGAACCTAAAGAAGCTGACAGAAGTGAGTTTGTGTGTGTGTGTGCTTTTTATTAGTTTGCTGTGCTATGCAAAGTGTTGTGTAACTTTATTAGGGTTTGGTAATTTACTGTATCTTTTAAAAACTGGGTTGTTGTTTTTAATAGATCTTTAATTTTAAGCAATCGGACATGTAAACAGACTGAGTAGAGGCACAGGGAAGCTTTTATGTACTACTTTGAAATCGTTATATGTGTTAGATGTACAGAACAGGTAGCAGCAATGTCAAAATTCAAAGCAAGAACCAGAATGTGTCACAACTAAGTAATAAACATCCACACTGTTTAGGCTGCAATCCTATGCACACTTATCTGGGAATAAACTCCATTAACTACAGTGGGGACTTATTTCTTTGTATGCATGCTTAGGATCATACTTCACATTGGACTGTGAGCCCTCTGAAAAGAGACAGAAAAAAGTCACATGCTCTACATCTCTAGGATATAGTGGGACATACATGTATTTGTTAATGTGTTTGGCTGATTAGTTAGCATATTATTCATACAGTCCACCCTGCCCTATGTTTCAGCCCAAAGAGTTCAGAGTATTAGGTTTGGGTGATTTCATGAAACAAAGGACTGCAAACTAATAACAGCTTGGGACCAGAATTTTAGAAACAGATGAAGCTGTCAATTTTGGTTCTCTTGGTTTCCCATTTCTCCAAACATAAGTTCACTTAATCCTGAACATTGAAAAATAAAGCTTGGTTTGCATGAAAATTCATAAACGTGCATACTTGTTCTTCATACGTATTTGTTCTTAATACACATGTGTTTGTATGTGTGTTTTGCCTAATATATGCATTTTTTGCAAGTGGGTTTCCTCGTATAATGCTCATTTGAACATTATATTCCCTAGACTACACATTTTTGTAGGCAATTTTTTTTTTTAGCTGGAGAACTTGATTGCCAAATTTGGATTAATGGAAAATGCAAAGGCTATGTGAGTTTCTGTTCACAAAGTTATTCAAAAGGGCGAAATCAGACAAGTTCACATTAACCTGGGACCTGAATGAATGTCTTCCTTGTCCTGAGACCAGAATTACAGGAAGTATTGTCTCCTTCCATATGTACCTACCTGGGCCTTGATATCATCTTCAGAGATCCTTCTACAGGTTCCTCACAAAATGAGGTACAGTGGGTGGCTATTACAAAGGTGGTTTCTTTAATGGTGACACCCTAGCTATAGAATGTCCACTCTAGAAAGTCTTACCTGGCACCTATTTTGTGACCATTTGGGCACCATGCAAATTCTTTGCTATGATCACAGGACTTTAAAAGAGTCCAAAAACTTTTGATTAGTACAATTCTGTTCTGAACTGCTACAGTAAGCTGCATTTGAATAATTTCTTCTTACCATTGCTTGAGAAACAGCTTTATTTTGTTCTGCAGCAACACCTCTACTTTCCTGTAATATTGACGTTGGTATCATGCATTGGTTCATCTCGTCAAGGGCGTAGTAAGTCATAGGACTGGGCTTGAAATGTAGATGCTTTAGATCTCCGGTCCACACATAGATTTGGTGGTGAAACCATTTCAGACAGGAGCGATGACCTGAAAAGGGGGGGGGGTTGCAGCTTTTAGGGTGGAGACCTGTATCTGTTCCTTCCAAAACAGTTTGATCTGAAGCAATTAGCAGGTTAAAGTATTTAAGTCAATGTTATTAAAAAGAAGAAGCTTTTTTTGCTGATTTCTGCATACCATGCCTCTGTTAGAGGGACAACACAAAAGCAGGCCAGACTGCTTTTTCTACTCCTTTCTGGCCAGATGGCAATCCAACTCCCTTCAGCAGAACGTAAGCAAAGTGATCTGCTAGCAAATTCTGTTTCAACAGATCAGAACAAAAGATAATCAAAATATCTTCTGGATCGGAACAAATGCCTAGTCCAGAATGGCCAACTAGATGCCTCTGGGAAGCCCATAAGCAGCACATGTGAGCAGTAGCCCTCCCCTGCTCTAGGTCTCCAGCATCTAGTATTGCAGTTTCTGATCCTGGAGGAAACATACTGCCATCCTGGCAAGTAACCCTTCATAGACTTATCCACTATAAGTGTCTCTAATTACCGTTTGAAGCCATATGAGCTAGTGGCCCTCATCACTAGCAATAGGGTAGACATACATTCAGTAACCTACAAATGAAATGTAATTCAGTGACATGGCAATATTCAAATATCCCAAATTTTGCTATGCCGTTAGATTAAAAAAAAACCCATGCACACAAAAATGTATATAATAGAGGCTAACACATACAAAGATGCATACAATATAGAAATGTGAGCACAAAGCTACATTATATTACAGGAAATCACTTTCCAAAAATGTGTATTTTTTTTTAAAAAAACCATCCAAAACTGCATACATTTAGATCAGGGGTGGAGAACTTTTTTTGGCCTGAAGGCCAAATTGACTCTAGCCAAGCACATCAAGATCCACATTCCATAGAGTGACCATATGAAAAGGAGGACAGGGCGCCTGCATCTTTAACAGTTGTCTAGAAAAGGGAATTTCAGCAGGTGTCGTTTGTATGCATGCAGCACCTGGTGAAATTCTCTCTTCATCACAACAGATGAAGCTACAGGAGCTATACTAGGGTGACCATGTGGAAAGGACAGGGCTCCTGTATCTTTAACAATTGTCTAGAAAAGGGAATTTCAGCAGGTGTCATTTGTATGCATGCAGCTCCTAGTTAAATTCCCTCTTCATCACAACAGTTAAAGATGCAGGAGCCCTGCCCTCTTTTGTATTTAGTCACTCTAGCATAACTCCTGCAGCTTTAACTATTGTGATGAAGAGGGAATTTCACCAGGTGCTGCATAATTACAAATGACACCTGCTGAAATCCCTCTTTCAATACAACTGTTACAGATACAGGAGCCCTGTCCTCCTTTCCATATGGCCACCCTAACATTCCAACCTAAATGCAGCAGTGAAGGGACAATTTTTGAGGGGGTGGGTCACAGCATCGGGAAGAGGAGTTCTTTCCCCCAATGCCCCCGCTGCAATTAGCAACAATTGATGCATTTTAAAGGCCTAAATGCATTGGGGAAGTAACATTTTTTTCCAAGGAGGGTCACAGCATTGGGGAGGGGTGAACTAGCCTTCCCCTCCTCAACAGCAACCCCTTCCCAAAAAGAATGTGCCCTGCTACAATTAAAAGCCTCCCCTGACACTGACACCAATAGATGCTTTTTAATGATTAAATGCAGTGTGGGGGAGGGCAGGGGAAATCTCTTATCTCTGATCAGCAATGGATTAGAATTAAGAGATTTAGATTTGGGAGCAAGGGTGATGGGGATGACGATGAGGATGAGGCTTGGGGAGAGGGAGGAAAGTTCCCCATTCCTGATTTAGATAAACTCAGTTGAACTACATAATAATTTTCATCTGGACTTCTTTTTCCTTTTGTAGGTTGGACGGGGTGGGGGGGAGGTCTGTCTTTTGTATATCTTTAGTTTACCTATTAGAAAGATATAAATTAGCCATCTTGTTTGATCAGTACATTCTCATTAAAACCTGTAGGCACTGACCATCCCCATGATGCACTTTGAATTGGACAGCATGGAAGCCAAAATCACAAAGGTTACCCTGATTAACATGGGGTTTTGTGGGTTGTGCTGTTGATCCTCCCATTGCTTTACAACACATTGTTTGTACATCAGTGGATAAGTGTTTTAGCTCAATGGGATATATATCATTGTACATCTGTGCTCCACGTCAGTTTCAATCATTTCATACAAGGGTGAGTTTGTTCCTTTTATTCCGAGAAGCTGGTGATCCTGCAACAATGAGTTTCAGCAAAGGAATCGGGACAGAGACCGTCAGTACACCTAGTGTTGTAATTCATTGACATATATATCCAATCATCCCTTTTTTTTAATGTGGTAACTAGAGAGGAGAGAGAACTGAGTTCAGATAATATTTTAATGCAAATTAGGGATGCGCACACCCGAAAATATCGTATTTTATCGTTATCGGAATTTCGGACCAAAATAATTATCGTCTCCGATAATATCGTAGGTTAATCATATTGTCTTTACGATAATTATTGGAAAACTGATATTTAATTTGCAGTCCCATTGGGCCCTATAGAGCTGGATTTTTTAAGAAAAAATGCCTATAACTTCTGTATTTTCAAAGTTACAGGCTTGAAACTTGGTCACAGTGCTTATGGGGGTATGACTACGTATGGTAGGCCACAGAATACTGGTTGCATAGTGAAGCAGGGAAAATGGAAAACTGTAGGAAAGCGGAATGGAGTGGCTGGAATTCTGAAAAGGGAACGCTTTTTCTTGCATATCCCATTTGTTTCTTCAAATCGTAAACTCAGTTTGAGAGTGCTGTCGGAATTATATCTAAAACAGATCCACTGAAAAAACAATAGAGAAGTATCAGCAAACCGTGGGAAAATCCCAAGGTTTGCAAAAGTGCACTTTTTATTTTTATTTTTTTAAAAATGCTTAAGTGAATAAAACCTCTCAAAATTAGACCACTGAGTACTGTGCATGTTCAGTAACCATGGATTGTACATCACAATACATGTTTCTGTGAGTTGCATTATGAAGTGGATGAGAACAGCCATCTTAGATCCCTTTCAGTGGCCTCAAATGTACAAATTATTCATTTATTTAAAAATATCTGTAGAGATATTTGACAGGAGTCTAATAAGCATTCAGGGAAGCAAGTGGCTAGCTCTCAGTTTGTGCCATCTGCTGTGTAAGATCCAATCTTCCTGAATAGGCAGCAGGTGTCAGATCTGAAAGAATAATTTTCTATTTGTTTGTTTGATTTTATTGGGGGTGGGGGTTCCTCTTGGGCCTCCTTCCGCACATTTAGCTGGATTACACATCTGATGATATTTTGCAATCAAAATAGGAGGGAGACATTCCTTCTAGGAACATCTGAGAGTGCACAGTTGTGGAGGCAGAGATTCAATTTAGGGAGAAACTTGTGTTTAAGCATTTGGCTGAATGGAATCATCAAGTCAAATATTTTTCAGAGTAAAGATGTATGACTTGAATCAACATTAAGGCTGGTACATTGGAACATTGGAATATATTCATTAATCCTAATTGGAGTGTGGAAGATGCCCCCATATGATAGAAAAACATGAAGGGCACAATCCCATGCACATTTAGACCCCCCAAAAAGAGTCCTACACCCCCTCAGTTGAGATTTTGGCTCCTATTTTGGTGGGGCTGTGAATCCACTCTGGGGTTCGGTAAGACCCAGCCAGAACCCTAAAGGAGATAGCCAAGGTGCTGAACTTATTTTGGGCCTAGGGTTCAGTACCTTGGATAGCTCCTTTAAAGTTCTGGCTCATTCTGACCAAAACCCAGAATGGAGTCACAGCCTACTGAAATCAGAACCGCCCACCTCTATTGCAACTCCCAGCATTCCCTATCAAGCATAGCTGACTAGGGAAAGCTAGGAATTATAGGACTTTTGTCTGTCTAAACATGCATAGGATTGCACCCTAAGAGATGTCCACAAAATCATTTATCATTTAACAGCACAGCAAGGATCTAATTTGGTTGCCCAATCCAGGAATAAGGAAGAAATAAACAGAGAAGGAGGCCACAATTAACTAGGTGATCTTTACCCATCTTTAACATAGATTCCATTATTGAAGAAATGAGTATGAGCAAAGTCTTGGAGAAGGTGGTGTCATGTCACCACCAAGTAGCCCTGGATGTCACTGATTGTTTAAATCCATTCCAATTTGGCTTCCAACCTGGGTTTTGGGACAGAAATTGCCTTGGTAGCCCTGGAAGATGGGGGAGAGTGACCCTATTGTTTCTCACGCACTTCTCGCGAGATTCCAATACCACTGATCATGGTATCTTCCTGGGCCTTGTCTCTGGGTTGGGATTTGGAAGTATGGTGTTACAGTGGCTCCAGTCTTTCCTGAGGAGACAGACCCAGATGTTGGTGCTAAGGGACTTTCGTTCCAAACTGTTGGCCATTGACATTCAGATTGCCATTAGGTTCCATTTTGCACACCCATGCTTTTCAACATGTACATGAAATTGCTGGGAAAAGTCACCTGGAGGTTTGGGCTGAGGTGTCATCAATGTATGGATGACAGAAAGCTAGGGGTGGGCGAACTCACCTGTGCTTGCCTTGGTAAGCACTCACCCTGCCACTGCAGCTGCCTAACCCCACTCGTCTGGCTGAGCAGATCCCCACCCGAGCACTTGTAAGGCCCAGCCCACCACGCCAAAATTGCCCATTTCCCCTTCCTGCATCAATGGCAGCTGCTATTGACACAATGGGGGTAATTGCAGTTTCTGAAGCCTCCATTAATTCCCCACTTCCCCCCCCCATGCCAATTGTGCCCTTAAAGGCCCCACTGATGCACAGGTAAAGGCGCAAATGGTGTGGGCCCACCAGAAAGCACTCTGCCAAGGCCCTCAGACTTCTAGTTCATACTTTAAGTTGTCATTCTTGCAAAAAATAATAATAATCAATAAGCTTTTCAATAAATGCAATAACGGCTGTGGTTTCTATTCAATACTGCCACCACCCTGAAAATGTGCATTTTCAATTGAGAAAAGTGTGCATTTTCCCAATTGAAAAAATACACATTTTCTCCAATTAAAACTGTGCATTTTCCCCAATTGAAAAAGGTGTATTTTATTTTCCCCAGTCTAAACCACAAAAATGTGGATTTGGAGGCAAATGTGTACACTTTTGAACATGAACGCAATGTTTGGGAAATTGATTTTTTTTTCCCCTCAAGAATTGTGTTCCTGTTTGCATTTGTGTTTGTAGTTGCAGATGAGACATGTTTGCATGATTCTTACACATCCCTAGTGTTAGGTCTGATTGATGTGAACTGGATAAATCCTGATCAAAGACTAGGTAAAGTTAAAGACTGTCAGGAGTAAGGTTTACGGGGGTGGGGGTGGGGAGTTATGTCAGCCTATCACAAGCATTACTTTTGCCCCCTAATCTGAAACAATTTGACACAGCTCTATATCTGACTGCCAAAATTATTAAACAAAATGTGCCAACACATGTGAACCTGCCTGAAGTCCTCAAGAAATTTTCAGACGATTCTTTCAGCTGGGGAGGGGGGTTCATGGCTTTTGATGAAGGAGACAGAGTTAACCATCTTCTCAACACAGTCCTTGAAAAGTTTCAGAATAATGAGACATTGGGCTGAGGAAAAATGAGACCTCTATGTAACTTTAAAGAAAAAAAGAAGATCAAACAAGTTGCCTCATGGGCCAATAAGAACTAGCAAAGCACAGAGGGCTTCTCTCTGTCTCTCTGCCTTTTTCATTAATATAATAAAATTGAACAAGTCTGAGTTGCACACTCTGTTACAAGGACCCTTAATTTTTACAATGTGCAATCCAGCAAGGGTGGGGGGAAGAAAGACAATATTGGGGCAGAGTAAGTCCCCCACGTGCCTGGGAACAGCTTTTGCAAGCACGTTGGAATGTAGTTAAAAAGAGACCAGTCCCAGCAGGCGAAAGCTTTCAGTCCACATCATGAAGTTATTCAAAAGGTCCACTGGAAATTACTGGTGTGTAGAGGGGAACTCATGGGTTTCATTTATGTCATTTCCATGCTGCCATGTGTGTGTGTATGTGTTGTTGTTGTTACTGTTGTGTGTCTGTCTGTGTGTGTGTTCGAGGTATTGAATTAATCACCCCCAGCATCTGAACCAACGTTCTAGAGGGCCTTTGAAAGCAAAGAGGTTCCTAACTGGATGAAGCCATGTCTTCTTCAGTTGTCGCTAGGCATCAGTGATATTCTTTTGCAAAATAAAATGGCTAAATCTCTGACACAAAAATATACTGCTCCATGTACATAATGTAAGAACGTAAGAAGAACCCTGCTGGATCCGACCAATGGTCCATTTAGTCCAGCATTGTGTTTGCAAAGTGGCCAACCAGCTGTCAATGGGAGATCCTCAAGCGGGACATGAGTGCCATGGCACCCTCCTGAAAATGTAATTTTTCTTCAATTCAAAGCCACCTTGAAGTTCAAATAGATAAATAACACATTTATTAAAAGGAGTAAAACAATCAAACGTTCCATGTTTGAATTCTCTGGCAACTCTGTGGACATTATTATTATTATTATTATTGTTATTATTATTATTATTTACATTTATATACCACCTCACAGCCGAAGCTCTCTGGGCGGTTTACAAAAATTAAAAGACTGAACATTAAAAAGTCAATATACAAAATTTAAAACCATAAAACATAAAACAGCTGATATTTAAAACATTTTAAACTTTTAAGCCTGGCCACAAAGTCAGTTAAAACCTCAACTTAAGCTGTTAAAATGCCTGGGAGAAGGGAAATGTTTTGACCTTGCTTCTAAAAGATGACAGTGTTGGCGCCAGGTGGGCCTCATCGGGGAGATCATTCCATAATTGGGGGGCCACCACAGAGAAGGCCCTTTCCCTTGTTGCTGTCTTCCGAACTTCCCTTGGAATAGGCACCCGGAGGAGGACCTTTGATGTTGAACGCAGTGCATGGGTAGGTTCATGTCGGGAAAGGCGTTCCATCAGGTATAGTGGTCCCAAACCATGTAAGGCTTTATAGGTTAATACCAGCACCTTGAATCGGGCTCAGAAACATACAGGCAGCCAATGCAAATGGGCCAGAATTGGACTTATGTTCGAACCTTCTGGTCCCTGTTACTAATCTGGCCGCTGCATTTTGCACAAGCTCCAGCTTCCGAACCGTCTTTAAAGGCAGCCCCATGTAGAGCGCATTGCAGTAATCTAACTTGGAGGTTACCAGAGCATAGACAACTGAAGCCAGGTTATCCCTGTCTAAACAGGAGCATAGCTGGGCCACCAGCTGAAGTTGGTAGAAGACACTTCGTGCCACCAAGGCCACCTGAGCCTCAAGTGACAGAGATGGTTCTAGGAGAACCCTATGAATGAATTTTAAAAAAACTGGTTCTCTGTAGATTTGTCTTAAATCTGCTTCAGGTTTTCTGAAGCTCTCTCAAAACATATATCTGCAATAATACATCTGCATCTGCTGCACTGACATTTGATAAAACACAATTACGAAATGTCTCTTGTTATGGCAATTATGATTACATTCTTCAAAAGACGTTATTGGAGCTGTGTGTCGGCGTTTGTGCTTTATTTTAAATCTAATTTTCACTTAGGCTAATAGTTCCTAAATGGTAGCATTATGCTGTGAATACAATGCGATTTCCATTACATTCTTGATTTACAGAACATGTGTGACGAAAACAAATCCATGAATTGGTTTGTGTCTGTGTTTGTGTGTTTGTGTGTGAACATTCAGTGTTTCAGGATGATGCTGATAATTTATGATGCCTCTATGGAGAGAACTTGAACTCCTTTGAATAATGGTGGGGTATAAATTAGAGTTGTAAGATAAATTCTTTTCAGTTTGTTTTGATCAGGATGTTAATCAGTTTACACATTCTGGACTGAACATGGACGCAGACGCAATTTGCTGTCAAAGTCCATACATTTCTGAGCTTGCAGTGTGATTCGCAGCCTGGAAACGATACATTCAGCAGCATGCACACATTTGAAAAACATGCATGAAAATTGCCTACTTTTGAAAAATACACACAAATGCACTTTAATCTAGGGCTGTGCCTTCCCCCCAACTTGCCTTGGAGGTCATTTTGGAGCCCCTGAAACAGCCCCTATTTGCTTTGCCTTGGCATTGAAGCTAAAGCAAGATCCCCCTCAAAAGCGGGTCGACCTTGTGGGTTCCTGGTGTCAGCTGTACAGCCAACACCCAGGAAAGCCAGCTGCAAGGCTGACTGGGAAACCATTGGACTCCTGACTTCCCACAGCCCCTCCCTCTTCCCTTCCCCCTTCCTCCATTCTTAGCCATGGTGGCTACATAAACATGGTTTAAACTAGGGATGTGCAGGGACCCCCGGATCAGATCGGGACCCGGATCGGGACCTCTGAGATTGTCCTGGATCGTTCAGGACAAAATCGGAGGTCCCTCGGATCGGATCGGACCCAATCCCGATCTGAAAATTGGAAGTCCGATTTTCAGATCGGCCATAGGCTTGCATTGGGGGAAAGAAAACTTTCCCCCAATGCAAGCCTATGGCTGGGGTGAGTGGGGGCCTAACTCCCCCCTCCCTGTCCCTCCCGCCTCCCCCCTCGGGTTCTTACCTGCCGGGGAAGTGGCTTCCCTCCGGTGCATTGATCTACTGAGGAACAGGCTTCGCGGCCTGTCCCCCAGTAGCGTGCCGAGTGATGACATCATCACCTGGCATGCTACTGAGGGACAGACCGCGAAGCCTGTTTCTCAGTAGGTCGATGCACCGGAGGGAAGCCGCCGCTCTGGCAGGTAAGTGGGGGGCCCTCCCTCCTCCCGCCCCTTACCTGCCGGGGCCGTCCGCAAGCACCCGTGGGCACCTGCAGACAGCAGCGGACGGCCCCAGCAGGTAAGGAGCACAAGGAGGAGGAGGACTGATCCTCTGATTTTATCTGAACCGGATTGGGTCCTTCTGGACCGGTTCGGATGAGATCAGACGATCCAGAAGCTGGGGTTGTAATCGGATAATTTTATCCGATTTTGGTCAGATCGGCTTCGGATCATGGATTGGACCCGATCCAATGCACACCCCTAGTTTAAACACACTCACCAACTGCTTGCTGCAAATGCCTGTGTCAAACGTTTCTTTGTGGGAACGGATTCTTCCCCATGTAGAATGGTTAATACGTATCATAATGGGAGATTCAAAAGTCATCATGAGAAATCCATCAGGCCAACACCTTCTGACAGAAGCACATTTTATCATTTGTGTAGTCCATCGCACCCATTTTGGCATCTGTTCTAATGTAGTAGAAGAAGTGACATGCAGCTAGCCAGTCTGACACTTTTGTTGATGGGCTGTTGCTTCCTAAGTTAGTTTCATATGCAAGTTTAGAAAGCACGCCTCCTGAAAATCATTGATGTTTACATGAAAAATAATTGAATATCAATCAACGCTCAGTAAAATCCCCTTGACAGCTTCTCTTCAGCTATAATTCATTGAATTAATCAATTCCTGACATCCTGATAGGTTATTATATTAGTGAGAAAAGGGCTAGGAAATTATCATTTCTTAAAAAAGAAGAAGAAATTTGATCTCTAAAGAAAGTTTCCAAGTAAGTTAAAAAGCATGCATATCTAAAGATAATACCTGCCAGGTTTTGGACATCCAAAAGAGAGTATTTTCGTTCAATGCATAAGTACAAACTGATGCATTATTTAAATCAACTCAGCATAAGTTTTGTTGCAAACCCTACTAGCCACTGCAGCCTGCCAGCTGTTTCATCATTGCTCTGTTTTTGCTGTTTTAGAAACAGTATACACCTGCTTTCTAAAGTGGACAGTTTTGTAAATTGGCAACATGTTTCCATGCATGTCTACTCAAGGAGGATTTAGTGGAGCTTAATTCCTGGTAAATGTGTGCAGGATTGCAGCCTAAGTCACCAGAGAACTTCACCAGAGAACTTGCCACAATTAGGACTTTGCACCATCTCGGGTCAAATCCCTTAAACCGAGGTGAGGTGGGCTGATTCAGCCCACCTTGCCTCGGTTCCAAGTCAGTTCCAGGTCAGCTCGAGGCGCCCCGAAGCCAAAGCACATCTGCACCAAAGCTTCGGGGCACCTTGGGCCACTTTGGAGTGGCGCTGGGCCTTCCCTCCCGCTGTCCAAGGAAAGATGGCAGTAAGTCCATTGGACTCACCTATCTCTCCTGGCTCTCCCCACTCACCAGCTGCTGCATAGCCAGCTGCCATCATCACTGATGCCCACCGCATTGCCGGCCGCCATCAACGCTAGCACCATCATCACCACCCACCGCATCGCTGAAGACCACCACATCACCCACTGCTACCAGGAAATGCGGTGCTCCAATGAGAACCAGGCTGCGATTTCAAAATATCGGGGGAGCTCTGTTTAGTAAATCTATAGCTGCCATAGTTTGTGAACATAGATTTACTAAACAGAGCTCCTGCAATATCTTGAAATCATGGTCTGGTTCTCATTGGAGCACCACATTTCCTGATCGCAGCGAGCCACGGCGATGCAGCAGCCAATGATGATGGTGGCCGGTGATGCAGCAGGCACCATTGATGTGGCGGGCGGTGACAATGCAGCAGCAGTGATGTGGCAGCAGGTGAGTGGGGAGAGCAGGTGAGAGGAAGATGAGTCTCATGGACTCACTGCCAGCCTTGCTACCTGCTTTCCTGGGTGCTGGCTGCACAGCCGGCACTCAGGGACCTGCAAGCCTGAGTTGCCTCAGGGGACCCGAATCTCACTTCAGTTTTGGCACCAAGGTGAGGCAGGCAACCCCTGAAGCACCCCGAGTTGAATTGGGGCTGTTTTGGGGGCTCCAAAATGGCTTCCGAGGTGAATCGGGGGCATGCACAGCCCTAACCACTATATTTCTTTTAATTGGTGTTAATTATTTGGTTATTATCAAAGACTGCCTTGCCTCCTGTATGAAACCACGTTGGCATTAATTATTGTTAATTTTCACCTTAGCTTCTTCTCATTTATTTATTTTGTAAAAAAAAAAAAAAAACATTTTGATCACACGTCTGATAGGATTCCATTGTGATAAAAATGGGGGCCCAGTTCCCAGGCATGAATGCTCCATTATGGATCTCAATAAACTGGAATGCGATCGTGTAAACAACCAAGAATAAGGCTAGGACTGTGCAGTCCTCATTTAGAGATTGAAATACAATTCAATCCCTAAATGCCTTTGTTAAATACTGTTTTCCCCCTCATACAACACAATAGAGGCATATTGCTTAATTATGGGATTTAGTCCTGGGATGTGGCACTCTTGGAAATGGATGCAGAGAATTTGAACTGGGAGAAGGCAGGCAGACAGACAGACAGACAGACAGGAGCATGGAATGAATGACAAGTGTCATTCTCTGGCCAGATGGCCAGATCTAAAGCAAGCAGGATATCGTGGTATGAAACTGGTATATGAAAGGCAGGAGCCACACCAAACAGGATATAGTGGTATATGGTGTGTGTCAATGGGCCCCAACAGTTGTCAGTGCACTTCAATACTGCTATAAAGCAGTAATGTGACTCCTGCCTTTTATATACCACGTTCATACCACTATATCCTGCTTGGTGTAGATCTGCCCCCCCCCCCTATATATGTAGTTTATAATTAGTCTACCTTTACATGTAACTTTTCTGGCATGCTTGTGCTGGCTCCAGATTTATTTATTTTAAAATTAGTTGGATAGTGTTTTGAAAAATTACTGGCACACAGGGTAGTCAAAGTCACTGATTCCTCTCCAGGACGTTGTGGCTGAGAGCAGAATGGTTTCACTCCATTTTGTCCAAACTCCAGAATAGATTCCACAATGCATACCAAGCATACCTGAGTGGCTCAGTCTCTTTGTGCAAACCTGGACATCACCAAATGGACATTGGAAATATCACATTGGAGGTGCTGGAATGTACACAAGACCCTTTCCTCATCTGGTCTGTGCCCCTGACATAGAGAAGGCATCCGGGTCCTAACACATACACATACAACTTACTATGACAGTAGCCGCTAGGCATCTGAGGCAGAGGTTTAGCAGGACCAATGGATGTTTACAGTCCATGCTATCCTTCGCATTCCCTGAACTTCCTTAATCATGCTGCTGCTGCTGCTTCTTCTTCTTCTTCTTCTTCTTCTTCTTCTTCTTCTTCTTCTTCTTCTTCTTCTAATAAAAAATCCCCAAATTAATTTGGCTCTGTTCCCTCCTCACTCCTGTCCTCCATATGAGGACTTTGCTTCCATGTATGCAGGTAAGTAGCTTTAGATTAAGTAGCTCACAATACAACTTTATCCATGTCTGTTCAGAAGACAGTCCCTCTGAGTGCAACGGGGCTTACCCCCAAGTAAGTGGGTATAGGATTGCAGCCTCTGGCTAAATGTATGTATTCATGCATGTATTTATTTAAAATTATTTCTATTCCGCCTTTAAGGGTAGAATCCTTCCAAAGCAGCATGCAAGATAAAAACCAACAACAAATGGAAAAACAGTAAATGAATATTCAATATAATACCATATCAACAGTATAAAAAGAGATGACACTGATAAAACATTTTAATCTATGCTTATCTATTGTATGGTCAACAGAAAAATATTAAGATACAGCAAGACTGACATTAAAATATGCCACCAAAACAATAATTCATTGTTACCTCCAGGAGTCTAACCAACGTCTTGCTATTTGCTGTTTGCAAATTGTATCTGGTTTCTGTGTTAATTCTGACTCTCACAAAATTATAAATGGGAAGCTCTCTTCTAAAATCCATATGGCTGCCTTCTAAAGCCATGCAGACAACATGACAGTGAGCAGTAAAGACTGAATGAGAAGGTGAGCCTCTCTTATTTGGCCCCTAGCATATACTTCAGGGAACATTCATTCATTCATTCATTGGCAGGAAGGTAGGCAGGCAAGTGGCTGCATTGACTTAATAGCCCCCTCCCCGCAATCACTAACATTTTTGATTTTGCAATGTAAGCAGAGGCAACTAAGCACACAGCCATATGCTAAAAAGTGCCGACACAAATGGAAATGTGCCATGGGATCTCATTTCTCTTGAAATGACCTTCCCAGGAAGTGCAGCATAGCACAAGGTGAAACACTCCCCCCGTTGAGCATATATGAATCTGTGATGCCCCACCCGCTGTTTTCAAACATTTTGCTGATACGTGGCATAGATCATGGGTTGGTCTGGATTCCCACACTCCCTCCAACCAAGGATTCTTTCTGCCTAGTAGAGAAATAGGTACACCTGGGCCAGATCTACACCTTGGGTCAAATCATTACAATCCCATCATGGTAACACTATATCCCTTTTGCGCGCTTATACCTCGTAGGTCACACAATGACATTTGTTGTGGTATTTTGCATAATGTGGACTAAAAAACAGGAAATAACACAATGAAAGCAGTATATGGAATGTGTAATGTGCCCAACAGTTATCAGTGCATTTCAATACCACTAGAAAGCACAAGTTTAGGAGCTCTGTCACACTGGCAATTTATCGCATTCTTGCCATGCCTGGTATGTGTTTTTGCAGTGTCGTACTCACATGACGTCCCTATCCTGCGTTCATCTCACATCTTCCTCTCCTTTTTCCATCTTATTTTGGAGTGGGGAAAGTCTGGGTTTTTTTCCCCACTGTGGGCAATAAAGCTGCTCCTCCCTCACATATCTTGCTGTCCTTGCGCTATATCAGACCATCCCTTTTTTGTTGGGGGGGGGGCGTGTGTGTCGAAGGGCAGCTAACAAAAGAGGAGGGTGGGACAGGTCTCTGCTCAACTGCTGAACTGTGAAGGGGGAGGGAGAGAGGGCACCTGAACACCCTGTGGAGGCCACCACCACCCATGCCTAGGACTCAATCCCATTCAACTCTATGGTTCTTACTTCTTAGTAGGCATGTCTAGTTTTCCTGACCAGAACAATGTTGGCTTCTCCTTGCCATGTCAAGATTGACCACAAACTTCTCCAAAACTACTTGTAATACTTTCTCTTCACTTAGCTTGTTTAATATGATATTAGGGAAAGTATAGTGTTTTGTTTTACCATAATTGCGCAGTTTCAGGCTGAAGGGGAACGTACAGGGTGGGGTGGGAGATTTCACCAGCATAGTAGTGATACAGGTAAAAAGATACATGGGCTCAACAACACAGAGATGTGAAAGCGTCCAGCACTCAACTCACTAAGGAAACAGAGGGGGAAACCATGGACACAAACCAGGGGAAAAAAGTAGGTGTGATGGAGCCCTAGATCTATCCCTGCTCTGCCCATGCACATAATATTTGGGTGACCAGATAAAATCCAGGTCAGGGCTCATGTAACTTTAACAGTTGTAGAGCAAAGGGAATTTCAGCCAGTGTCATTTGTATGCAATGAGTTCCTGGTGAAATTCCCTCTTCATCACACCAGTTAAAGTTGCAGGGGCCCTGCCTTCTTTTGTATATGGTCACTCTAGTATAGTGCATCACTGTTGTGATGAAGAGGGAATATCACCAGGAACTAATATCACCTGGAAATATCACCAGGGCAGTCTGTTCCACTATCAAAATAAGTTTCACACACATGTTGCATTTCTCCATCCTGGGAATTCTTGCCTGAAGGAACCCTCACATAGCAATTATATTAAGGGCACAATCCTATGCATGTTGGCCCAGCGAGCCATGCTGGCTGGAGCATGCTGGCAGTTGTAGGCTCCTTTTCTGTCTAAACATGCACAGGATTGCACCTTAACTCTGTCTTGCTCACCTGTAGGAAGCAGAGATCAGGTCTGTTTCACAGAGTGCCAAAATGGAATCTGATCTTCGAATCTAGCTCAGCTACAAAGAACAAACCCTGCAAATGGAATATTCATAATGGCAGAGCATAGATCTCAAAAGCCAAGAGGGAGAAATTATTATACAACAATGTATTACTATGTTCATTAGTTTGCCAGTTCTTGAAATCTGGCTTGGGCCTAGGGGTGGACCCCAGAATGTGGCCCTGCCAGGACGACTCCAGACCTTTTGCTGCCTGAGGCAAAGATCAAGGTGACACCCTCTCTCATTTCATGTACAAAAGCCAATTAGACTGGCAGTTGAATCTTTCTTCAAGGCTGACATAGGGATGGCATGGGCGTCTGGTTGGGGCTCGAAGCCCAGAGAGAAATCACTAGCTCGGCCCCCTGGACACCAGTCCGTGGACCCCAGAAGTTGGTCAAGCATGGGAACATGAGTTCTCTCAGCAAGCAGCCATTTTCTGCAGAAATGTGAGTTCATTCTTGTCCCTAAATGTGCCATTTGCATTGATGGCAGCCTTAAAGGGGCAATGTGCGCAACATTATAAGCTTGAACACCACTTGTTGGAGTTGGGTAAGTGGCAGGGTTTTGGTGAGTGGTGTGCAGGGTGGGCGTGGGGTGGCCATCCATCCCTAGGCTGGCAATGGTACAGCAGGCCAGCTTAGGGGATGTGTAGCACAATTCTCTCCTCCAACACCTTGCAACTGCTCACTCCCTCTGCCTTATGGTCAGGCCAGCCCTGTGCCCAGCAGTCTTGGGCCAGTATAGAACTTAAGTTTAACACAAGAGGTATCTGCCTCCTGATGTCTCTATGGTTCCTCCAGTATCAGAGGCTGTATGCCTATGTACACCACTTGCTGGGGAACATGGTTGGGAGGGTGCTATTGCACTCATGTCCTGCTTGTGGGATTCCCCAGGCAGCTAATTGGCCATTGTGCGAACAGAATGCTGGACTGGATGGATCCTTGATCTGAACCAGCATGGCTCTTCTTCTGTTCTTATGCACTGAGCACATTTGTATGTGAGATCATCATGAAATGAAACTAATTCATAAACCAAATCCTCGAAACAACTTTGTAAGGTAGATTTGGCTGAGAGTTTGTAATTGACCCAAGTGACACTGCTGAGCAAGGAATTGAACCCGCATATCCTTGAACAAAGGCTTACGCTTTGTTATTCACAGAATCATAGAATAGTAGAGTTGGAAGGGGCCTATAAGGCCACCAAGTCCAACCCCCTGCTCAATGCAGGAATCCACCGGAAAGCATACCTGACAGATAGTTGTCCAGCTGCATCTTGAATGCCTCTAATGTGGGAGAGCCCACTACCTCCGTAGTGGAATTGGTTCCATTGTCATACTACTCTAACAGTCAAGAAGTTTTTCCTGATGTCCAGCCGGAATCTGGCAACCTGTAACTTGAACCCATTATTCTGTGTCCTGTACTCTGGGATGATCAAGGAGAGATCCTGATCCTCCTCTGCGTGATCACCTTTCAACTACTTGATCAGTGCTATCATGTCTCCCCTCAGTCTTCTCTTCTCAAGTCTAAACATGCCCAGTTCTTTCAGTCTCTCCTTGTGGGGCTTTGTTTCCAAACCCTTGATCATCCTCATTGCCCTCCTCTGAACCCCCTCCAGCTTGTCTGTATCCTTCTTGAAGTGTGATGCCTAGAACTGGAAGCAATACTCAAGATGAGGCCTAACCAGTGCTGAATAGAGGGAAACCAGTACCTCGCATGACTTGGAAGCTATGCTTCTGTTAATGCAGCCCCATTAGCATTTGCTGTTTTTGCAGCCACATTGTACTGTTGGCTCATGTTTGGTTTTTGATCTACAACAACTCCAAGATCCTTCTCCCTTGTGTTGCTGAGCCAAGTATCCCCCATCTTGTAACTATGCATTTGGTTTCTTTTTCCTAGATGTAGAACTGACACAACTCTGTGTTTTTGTACACTACTTATTGTTTAGCTTCTGGTTAAATAACAAAGGTTCTTGAGGATTTAAAGCATGCCCACCTACACATATTTTGTATACAGCATTGTCCACAGCTCAGCAGCTAAGCCCAAATCTACCCATGGGGGTGCTATCTCTCTAGGGTGCATGATTTAATGGCCCTCAGCCACTAATTGGAGAAACAGTAAAATACCTAGGAGAAAAGAGAGTTGCAGATACTATTATTATTATTATTATTATTATTATTATTATTATTATTATTATTTACACTTATACACTGCCCTATAGCTGAAGCTCTCTGGGCGGTTCACAAAAATTAAAAAGATTGAGCATTGAAAAGACAATATACAAAATTTAAAACCACAAACATAAAACAGCTGTCATGAAAACACTTTAAAACATTTTAACTGTTAAGCCTGGCTGTAATGTCAATCAAAACCTCAACTTGAGCTGTTAAAATGCCTGTGAGAAAAGAAAAGTTTTGACCTGGCGCCGAAAAGATAACAGTGTTGGCGCCAGGCGGGCCTCATCGGGGAGATCATTCCATAATTGAGGGGCCACCACAGAGAAGTCCTTTTCCCTTGTTGCCGTCCTCCGAGCTTCCCTCGGAGTAAGCACCCGGAGGAGGACCTTTGATGTTGAGCATAGTGTACAGGTAGGTTCATGTCGGGAAAGGCGTTCCATCAGATATTGTGGTCCCAATCTGTGTAAGGCTTTATAGGTTAAAACCAGCACCTTGAATCGGGCTCGGAAACATACAGGCAGCCAATGCAAGCGGGCCAGAATCGGTCTTATATGTTCAAACCTTCTGGTCCCTGTTACCAATCTGGCCGCAGAATTCTGCACAAGCTGCAGCTTCCGAACCACCTTCAAAGGCAGCCCCACGTAGAGTGCATTGCAGTAATCTAACTTGGAGGTTACCAGAGCATAGACAACTGAAGCCAGGTTATCCCTGTCCAGATAGGGGCTTAGCTGGGCCACCAGCCAAAGTTGGTAGAAGGCCCTCCGTGCCACTGAGGCTACCTGAGCCTCAAGTGACAGAGATGGTTCTAGGAGAACCCCCAAGCTACGAACCTGCTCCTTCAAGGGGAGTGCAACCCCATCCAGAACAGGTTGAAGACCCTCCATCTGGTCAGAGGAACCCCCCACTAATAGCATCTCAGTCTTGTCTGGATTAAGTTTCAGTTTATTAGCTCTCATCCAGTCCATTGTCGCATTCAAGCACTGGTTCAGCACATCCACAGCCTCACGTGATGAAGATGAAAAGGAGAAGTAGAGTTGCGTGTCATCAGCGTACTGATGAGAACACACTCCAAAACTCCGGATGACAGCACCCAACGGTTTCATGTAGATGTAGAACAGCATGGGGAACAAAACTGAGCCCTGCGGAACCCCATACTGGAGAATCCATGGGGCCGAGCAATGTCTCCCCAGCACCACCTTCTGGAGCCGACCTGTCAAGTAGGAGTGCAACCACTGCAATGCAGTGCCTCCCACTCCCAACTCAGCCAGTTGTGCCAGAAGGATACCATGGTTGATGGTATCGAAAGTCACTGAGAGATCAAGGAGAATCAACAGAGTCACAGTCCCCCTGTCCCTCTCCCGACATAGGTCATCATACAGGGCGACCAAGGCTGTTTCCGTGCCAAAACCAGGCCTGAACCCAACTGAAATAACAGATAGCTAATGGCCAATGGTGTTCTATTAAGCATAGAAGATATTTCCCTTCATCTCTGCTTGAAGCAGACTTCACACACAGACCCCCAAAATGTTTTTGGAATATGTTGGTTCCCAAAGCACAAAATGAGAACTGGGCTATCTTAAGCAGTTCTTGATGAAGAACACACACACACACACACACACACACACACGAGTTCCAATGGAATTTATTTCTTTTTTGGTTTTGAAAAGTAACTTACAATAAGTTTTCCTGCATCTGTAATGACACGAGAGGGTAATGCGCATTAGACAGTGTGTGTACTTTCTGGGTATGGTATAATTCAGCAGATTCCCTAATATCTAATAGAAATTTCTAAGTGACTTTTGCTCAGCAAATCAAACCTTTGCATCTCTCTCTCTCTCTCTCTCTCTCTCTCTCTCCCCTCTCTCTGTATCTATATCTATATCATCTAAAACTATGTAGATAGATAGATGAGAGAGAGAGAGAGAGAGAGAGAGAGAGAGAGAGAGAGAGAGATTATCCCTGGGACTCTGGCCTCATTCATTGGCCATAGAACCAAGGGTTACCAGGAGATGAAACTCTGCTACCTCCCAGGAAGGACTTCATGACAAGGAGAAGACCAACCTGACCCAATACATTGCCCAGTGACACTGTTTTTTTTCCTTCTCCTTCCAGACCCTTTTCCTTTTGTGCTGTGCCTTTTAGATTGTAAACCTGAGGGCAGGGACTATCTTAATATTAATCATTGTAAGCTACTCCTAGATGCTTTTTTCAGCTGAGAAGTGAGGTTAAAATGCCGTAAATAAAATGAAATAAATATGCACATAAATGTATGAAGCTGCCTTCATATATTTACCATTGATCCTTTGAGTTAGACCATCACTCCATTGAGCCTAGCATTGCCTCCTGTATTCAGCAATGGTTCTCCAAGCTCTCAGGAAGAGATTGTTCTTAGCACCTGCTTCAGATATTGAACTCGGGACCTGTTACATTAAAAGTATTCACCCTGCTATGGGACTGAGTCCCCTTTTGTCTAATCTTCTCTGCTCACCATTACAGATGTTGATGTTTTAACTTTGCTTGCTTTCAAGCAATTAGATGACAGGTGAATAGTTGATGTGCAATTAAGCCATAACAAAAACTATAAGTGGTCATGATCCAGTAGTGCAGTCTAACCTCCTTCTCTCTCCTTGGATGGCTCTTGATCACAAGGGCCTTTACTTTTAACAGGAAGGCACGTGGACTCCCACCTCATTCCTCCCTATGTTCCCGGCTCATATCAAGGCATGGAAAGTTGAATGATTTTACAGGAAGAGTACATAGTATCCTGTTGAATAGTGGGGGGGAGAAAACCTTAGAGTCAAGTTTCAAAACTGGAATTTGAGAATGTTGGAAATTTTAAAACATCTGTTTTGAATTGTGATGATGATGATGTATTTTGATTCTGTGCAAAGATGCCATTTTATCTCTACAACAGAATAGAGTTAGAGAGGGGTGATTTGGTTTTCATGGTTTTACCCAAGGACCAGTTAACAGGAGGGTAGAGGCTCTATTGAGATCCATGTAGATCCCTCCCCACAATATGCCCCTGTATGAGGAGGATTTGTGCCCAGAATATAGAGCAGAACTTTTCCTAGGAACCAATTTCTCATCTTAATTTTTCTGATATAGCTGTAAATAGGGTAAAGCTGCTTCATATAAATTAGGGATGTGCACTGGATCGGACCCGATCCACGATCCGAGTCCGGTCCAGTGGGAAATCGGATAAATTATCCGATTTCCGATCCCGCAGCTGGATCGGCCGATCCAATCCGAACCGGTCCGAAAAAGCTCCGAACCGGTTCGGCGGATCGGCGGATCGGCGGGCGCCCACTGGCGCCCACCGCCGCTTCCATTGGCGGGCGCCAGCGGGCGCCCACCGATGAAAGTGGACAGCGGGGGGGGAGGAGGGGGGCACTTACCTTCTCGGCCCGGTGGCTCCCGTCCGGCGCCGGCGCCTATTACTACTAGCAGGCTCTGCGGCCTGCTCTAGGGTGGCGCGCCGGGTGATGTCATCACCCGGCGCGCTACTCTAGAGCAGGCCGCGGAGCCTGCTGGAAGTAGTAGGCGCCGGCGCCGGACGGGAGCCGCCGGGCCGGAAAGGTAAGGAGGGGGTGCGTGGAGGGGAGGAGGGGGCGCGCGGAGGGGGGAGGGGGGAGGGGGGCCCTTACCTTTCCGGCCCGGCGGCTCCCGTCCGGCGCCGGCGCCTACTACTCCCAGCAGGCTCCGCGGCCTGCTCTAGGATGGCGCGCCGGGTGATGTCATCACCCGGCGCGCTACTCTAGAGCAGGCCGTGGAGCCTGCTGGAAGTAGTAGGCGCCGGCGCTGGACGGGAGCCGCCGGGCCGGAAAGGTAAGGAGGGGGTGCGTGGAGGGGAGGAGGGGGCGCGCGGAGGGGGGAGGGGGGCCCTTACCTTTCCGGCCCGGCGGCTCCCGTCCGGCGCCGGCGCCTACTACTCCCAGCAGGCTCCGTGGCCTGCTCTAGGATGGCGCGCCGGGTGATGTCATCACCCGGCGCGCTACTCTAGAGCAGGCCGCGGAGCCTGCTGGAAGTAGTAGGCGCCGGCGCCGGACGGGAGCCGCCGGGCCGGAAAGGTAAGGAGGGGGTGCGTGGAGGGGAGGAGGGGGCGCGCGGAGGGGGGAGGGGGGAGGGGGGCCCTTACCTGCCCGGCCCGGCGGCTCCTGTCCGGCGCCGGCGCCTACTACTCCCAGCAGGCTCCACGGCCTGCTCTAGGATGGCGCGCCGGGTGATGTCATCACCCGGCGCGCTACTCTAGAGCAGGCCGCGGAGCCTACTGGAAGTAGTAGGCGCCGGCGCCGGACGGGAGCCGCCGGGCCGGAAAGGTAAGGAGGGGGTGCGTGGAGGGGAGGAGGGGGCGCGCGGAGGGGGGAGGGGGGAGGGGGGCCCTTACCTGCCCGGCCCGGCGGCTCCCGTCCGGCGCCGGCGCCTACTACTCCCAGCAGGCTCCGCGGCCTGCTCTAGGATGGCGCGCCGGGTGATGTCATCACCCGGCGCGCTACTCTAGAGCAGGCCGCGGAGCCTGCTGGAAGTAGTAGGCGACGGCGCCGGACGGGAGCCGCCGGGCCGGAAAGGTAAGGAGGGGGTGCGTGGAGGGGAGGAGGGGGCGCGCGGAGGGGGGAGGGGGGAGGGGGGCCCTTACCTGCCCGGCCCGGCGGCTGCCGTCCGGCGCCGGCGCCTACTACTACCAGCAGGCTCCGCGGCCTGCTCCAGGGTGGCGCGCCGGGTGATGTCATCACCCGGCGCGCTACTCGAGAGTAGGCCGCGGAGCCCGCTGGTAGTAGCCGCCGGCGCCGGACGGGCCGAGAAGGTAAGCAGTGGCGGGGAAGGGGGCTTACCCCCCCCCGGAGCCGTCCGCTTCTATCCGCTGGCGCCCGCGGGCGCCAGCGGTTGGAAGCGGGCGGCCCCAGGGGGGGTAGGGAGCGCGGGGGAGGGGGTTTACCTGCCGGGGCCGTCCACAGCGGACGGCCCCGGGGGGGGAGGGAGTTAGGCCCCCCCTTACCCACCCGCCGCCATTTTTTCCTCATAGACTTGCATTGCAATGCAAGTCTATGGGGAAAAAAATGGCGGCCGATCCAAAAATGTACGATTTTTGGGTCGGGATCGGACTCGATCCGGTCCGGGGGGCCTCCGATTTTGTCCGAACCGGTCCGGGACAAAATTGGAGGTCCCGATCCGGGTCCCGATCCGATCCGGGGGGTCCGTGCACACCCCTAATATAAATGCACAATCTTTCAAAATGTAACTATTGCACATTCCTAGGAGCCAAAGGTTAGTTTTTAAAACTGCAGTTATAAAATCAACCCTCCTAGGCAGGAGGGTAATAAAATGGTTTCTTTGCATAAAATACATGAATTCCGGATAACCAAAATACCTGAGCTTTTTTAGACAGAAAATCCATTTAAATAATGAAATGCAATCAAGTCGTGAGAGATTAATTAATGAATGAATTAAATGCATTTTAAATTATCTTTCATCCTGACAGATTTCAGGGTGGTGTACAATAATAGAAATGCAATAATAAAAAAGAATAATAAATGCAACCGCACAGATATTTCTCCTATTTGTCTTACCTAATAGAATCCCCTTAGTTGTAGGTTTCCTGTTTTATTATTCTTAGCCTGCAATATGAATATAGTCTTGTTTAGCAATTAATTACTGTTACATATTTCCACAGCTCTACTGCTTCCTCAGGGAAAGTCTTGACCAACACATTTAAAAAATGGATTAATGTGTATTTATGTAGATGGGCCCTGCGGAATAATTTGCACTCCGTAGTGATGGTTTCTTAGTCAAATACATCTAAATCGCTTTTTAAAAAATGCAAGTCTAACAAAATGAGCAGAGTTCGAAATAGATCATGAATAATACGGAAGTAGTATATTACAATAAACATCAGTCCCCCAATACTGTGCTGAGTTAAGACTGAATTCAGGGACTTTATCCATCTTACTTGGGAGATATTAGTTCTATTCAGATGGCTGGCTATTCGGATCAGCTCCTGGTTTCAGCAGTGCATGGTTTGTTCAACCAAGGGAACCTCTGGATGGACTGTTTCCGTCAATATTGCTTCGCACTGGCAGCATTTTGGTTACATGACACAGCCGCCAGTGCAAAGTCAAGTAGGGGCAAATGCCCTTTGCTCCAATTTAAAAAAGTGGGCCATTTAGTACTACAATTTTGAAGCGGAGCAGGCAGCCCAAGGAAAGGGGGTGGAGCAGTGAGCCATAAGCTTGCTGCACCGCCTCCGCTGTCCTTCCCCCCCCCCCCATTTTGATAAAAAAAACTTACCTTACTGGCAAGGAGCTGATGCTCCCAGCCGCCCCTCCAGCTGCCGGTGGGCTGCCACCCGCATGGCAGTGCCTGCAGCTCGAGGAAAAGCTGCCATGGCACCCCTCACACGTAGAGGGGCGTCTGGGAGTGCAAATGTGCCTCGCAACGGCTGCCTCCGCCACCGCAACGTATAACCGACGTCGTCAAGAGGGGACCCAAAACAAGTCAAAAAGCAAACAAAGAGCAGGTAGGAAAATAAACATGATACATATTTTATCTTCATAGGAAACTAATTGATATGAGACATACATTTCCATAGGCCAGGCTTCCTGATCATATGCAGATGAGCAACTGAGAAGACAGTTGCGTTACATAACTCTTTATGGCCACACTCAGAAACTCAGGACACATGTCATTGGGTTAATGATCCAGATGATGCTGATTTTCTAGTCACATTTCAACTGGGCTTTCAACCAGTATATGGGACTGATATTGCTTTGATTGCCTTGGTGCATGGCTTACACTGGGAACCAGATGCAGCGCATGTGGCCTTGGTGGTTTTCTTGGATCTCATGGAAGCTTTTAATACCATTGACCATGGTCTCCTTCTGCAGCCCCTAGCAGAGCTGGGCTTTGGGAGGCATTGCATTACAGTGGTTTTGACCCTGTCATGTGGTGTCCAGAAGGTGCTATTGGATGGGATCCTGTTCAGCACCACAGCCATTGTCCTATGGTGTTCCATCTTGTCCCCTATGTTATTTAATATATGAGAAACCACTGGGAAATGTCATCTCAAGCTCAAGCTTTGGATGGGAAATGTCATCTCAAGCTCAAGCTTTGGATGGGAAATGTCATCTCAAGCTTTGGAATGAGATGTCACCATTATGCTGATGACACTCTCAGCCACTGACACATGCATAGGCCTGCACAGATGATGGACTGGATCCCGCTTGCCATATGTAACACTACATTGCCTTGGTCTTCTAAAACCCCTAAAACTAACACCATCAGAAACATGGACAAATATGCTTGGACAAATTGCTTTAAAATTCTCAGACCAATTTTCTAGATTTGTCAAGAGTTTCTCAAATGTCAGCTCTAGTGGGGGGGAGAGGAAATCCAATTTTCTAGAAAAAAAATATTTTAAAAGGGTAGCTGGAATTGTGAAAGGGTGCTTTTATTTTGTAGTTTCTCTCTGGTATGGCTAGTTAGACATGATGGATGTTCAGCAGCCAATGAGCTGAAGCTTGGACGGTAAAATGTTGAACACAATAATGTCATGCCCCACTTTTTAAAATTAGATGTTACTAAGGAAATGTGTGATCCCCATGAGAGTCAGAGGCAGCTGTGGAACCCCCCAAATAGCTAGTTAGGCCTTTAGGGAAGCATGCATGTTTCAAGGACAGGACAGGGCAAGTTGTATTAATTAGTTTAGAAACAGATAGCTGCAAAAAAAACAGGATATATCAGGGATCATTGACAAGTTCATTTTCTGACACTTCTGTCTCTCCTCAGGTCATACATGTCAAAAATAGTCATTAAAAATTTACACCAGTAAAACTTCTAGTGATTATTTGTAATTTAACTTATTGCCAATCAAACTTACATTTGGTAACCCAGTACGACCTATGGCTGCTCAGTGAATGCAAAAAAAAAAAAAAAAAGTATTTTCCTAGAATAAGGAATGCTCTGTACAAGGCATATTTTTCAACATTAAAATGATTTCTTAGTAAAGAATTCTGTGAAACTAGCATATGTGGAAAACTCCCCATTCAGGGTTTGTTACCCCATATATGCTCTGCTAAACAAAAAAAGTGTATTCCCCCATATGTAACAACAAACTACATGTGAGGTTCATGTGTTTTTCGTACATGGAAGCAACTGAAAAAGAAGTAAGGGTCAATCATTTATCCACTTGAATGCATTATTTGATGCATCCAGAAAATGCATGATTTGTCCACACTGAGAAGTGTTGCATTGGGAGGTGAAGTGAAACTTTTGGCTATGGTGTAGTGAACATACACAAGAGTAATTATCATCAGCAAGTGGTAAGCATACATCATTATCATTTTTTTTTAAAAAAAAAGTGAAGGTAGCCATGTTGGCCATTAGAAAAAATAAATAAATCCAAAATCCATATGAGGGTGATATCTTTGTTAGGCTTACCCAAACATCACAAAATAGTAGAAACCTCATCATTACTGCTGCTGTTAATAATCATAATAATAAACCACACATGTGCATCGTGCACGTACAAAGAAGAAGAGGGCTGGTCTCTGCCCCAAGGGGTTTATGTCAAGTGCCAAACTGCCAAGCATCTTTGCAGTCAAACAAAGAAGTCAATCTCTTAGAAAATAGTCTTTATTATGCGAATCAGTCAGATCAACAGGCTTCATCAGCCTCCAGTAGCCTAAAGCTAACATCTCTAGTTAGCTTTGCACAATGCTACTTAGACCACCAAAAGATCCCAAATGACAAATGACAGACCAGATAGATGTGACAGACAGGAGTGCCTACTATCAGCTTCGGATGATACGTCAGCTGCGCCCCTTCCTAGAGTTGGAAGACCTAAAGACAGTAGTACACGCATTGGTAACTTCTTGGCTTGACTTCTGCAATGCGCTGTACATAGGGCTACCTCTGTGCCTAGTCCGGAAACTTCAACTAGTTCAAAATATGGCAGCCAGGTTGGTCACTGGTACACCTAGGGGTGACCATATCACACCAGCTTCAAAATCTCTCCACTGGCTGCCAATTTGTTTCCGGGCAAAGTACAAAGTGTTGGTCATTACCTTTAAAGCCTTACATGGTTTGGGTCCGGGTTACCTGCAGGATTGCCTTTTCCCGTGCAATCCACCCCGCATGCTCAGGTCTGCTGTGAAGAATTTACTGCAGTCAGCCAAGAGTAGGCTGACAACTGTTACTCAGAGAACCTTTTCTTCTGTCGCTCCCAGATTGTGGAACGACCTGCCGGGAGAGATCTGCCAACTCACCAGTCTTCAAGAATTTAAAAGAGCTATAAAGACTGATCTGTTCCGGCACGCCTACCCAGATAAATTTGAAATGTTTTATTGGCAATTTATTGGTATTTTAATAAATAATGTATCGGTTTTGTGTGCTTTTAATCAGTTTTTTAAAATTTTATATTTGATGTTGTTCCCCACCTTGATCCGGAGGGAGAGGCGGATAATAAATAATTTAGTAGTAGTAGTAGTCATAGTAGTAGTAGTATTGATAAATGCACTATTGTTATGAAACTTGCAACAATACTGGTGTCAGCCCACAGTATGAAACCTGAGTGGCTTTTCTAATGCCACTCTCAGGGAGGGCCTTCCGCTAGGGACCTCTTTTGATGGGTTAACCTTCTAGAGCACATTACTTCCTGAAGTTGCTCCTCCCTCGTGACCTGACATGTGATTTTGGAGCCTGTAACTCTCAACTCCTCCCTCCCCATAATATCTTCTATTCCCACAGATGGAGAAGTTTCTATTTGGCTTCGAACCAACTGATTAACTAGCATCTGAAAAGATTCCTTTCTTCCACTGTCTCCCTACTTTATCTTCTGAAACCTTAGTATCTTCCCCACAGCTTTACCCTCTTTCTCAGCAGAGTCAGAGCTGTTCCCGTGCCTTCCTGAAATGCTTCTGCAAAGGGGCTGGGCCCAATCCTTACATTTTACAATCTAGAAAATTATATAATAATATACAGAGAAGTGGGAGGGAAATGGAGACAATGGTAAACAAGGGAAAGGTGTGTGGTCATTTCACTTACCATACTTCGGATTTGCAAACATAAGATATAGGAGCTAATGGGCTTTGCCAAACCCTTCATAGGAAAGGATGGGTTGGGTGGGTAATTTGAAGGCAGTAAGAGAGATGGCATTTGTACAGGCATTTTGGGATGTATTATTGACCACCCAGGAGGAAAGGGAGTATCACTTGAGAGAACTGGAGATTTTCAAACATGTGAGGGTGGTGGACTGGATGAATGAAGGTCACAGGTAGGTATGTGTTCTATTGTAAGAGAGGAGATTGAAATTGGAAGAACGCATACATGCTTGAAGAGCTCTGATAGGAGCCAAAATCAAGTGTTCTATGAATTATCTTAAGCAGGAGAAGTTTGATTGACTTAGGCCCTTTCTACACCATAGGGGTGTAGAGGGAGGGAGGGTGATCCTGGAAATACCTAATACTCACCATCGGTGCACAGGGACCAGCCGGGGGCCATCCCAGGCAAAATGCCTGGTGTGGAAAGGGCCGTAATTTGTCAGCCATTCTGGGAAGCTGAATGCTCACTTAACACTCTCTTTTTCTGACATCACTTTTATCTGTAGACAGTAAGTATGAAAAGGTTTTATTATCCTACTAGAAAATATAAGTTTAACATTTCAATCCACATGCCTACTCAGAAGTATGTTCCATTGGGTTCAGTAGGACTTACTCCCAAGTAAGTGGTTATAGGATTGCAGCATAAATATTATTTATGGGTGCAATTCAGTGATAAATCTGTAGGACTATGTGCACAGTTAAATAGGATTGAGTGTTGATTAGCTTTCCCTCCATTTATTGTACATTAAATAGTTACAACAATGAAAGGAAGAATGGATATAGTAGGTTAACATATCTTGATCATTACACTGGTTGGCCCAAAAAACCAAAGAGGGAGAGGAGAGACAGTATGGACCCAGTGGTACAAGTTGGGATAGACCTCAGGGCCAAAATCTAGGGTCCCACAATCCAGGGCCCCCACAAATGACCACCCAGAAAGCAGCAAATGATGGGGACAGTGAAACAGGCCCAGCATCAACATCTGGACCAGCATTGGCAATGCAGGGTCTGTTTCAAAGATAGGTTTGTAATAAAAGAGGGATGCAGCATTGTATAAAAGCTAAAATCTTTATTGCTTCCACAAACATATATTATCTTGCCCAACTTCTCTCCTGCTCTAACTGCTTCCTGAGACTGCTGAGCCGCTTCCTAATTGGATGAGTATCCCCTCAATCAAGGTCTTTTATGGATATCACTGACTTCCTCTTCCATCTGATTTCCTGACTCTCTCACTTAGTTCTACCTATTGATACAGGATCCACCAAGGCTGATGCTAGTCACTGTAGCATCATTTCTTCTTATTTAAAAACAAAAATAAAACAGTTATAGTCAGGGGGTGTCCAGCTGGACATGCACATGGTTAAAGTTGTTCATTGTATTATTTAAACCATGTGAAAAATACTTGTCCCAGAAGTCCTTGCATCTTCCCAGATTCCTGTACATACCAGCATAACAGGCTGCCTTGCAAAGATTTATCCAAAATATAGAGCTATTGGTCTCCTACATTTGTCTCTTAAATTGCTAGTTCTCTTAAGCTATGGAAGCAATGGAATGTTATTACGTATATTCTAGGGTGACCAGATCGCTTGGGGTTTCCCGGTCCTAACCGGGAAACCAGGGGTGATCCGGGCCAACCAGGGGACAGCGGGGGCAAGGTCACGCGGTGGCGGCAGCAAGCGACGGTAGACCCAGTAGGTCCGGGCTGGGTTTTGGGGGGGATGGGTGGCTTGGTGATGGGGTTTTGGGTGGACCTACCGGGCCCTCTGCCGCCGCCAGGCTCGCGCCGCCGGGCTCGCATCGCCGCCACCACCACTGCCAGGCTCACACCGCCACCGCTGCCGGGCTTGCACCGCCACCGCTGCCAGGCTCGCGCCACTGGGCTTGCACTGCCGGGCTTGCGCCGCCGGGCTCGCGCCGCTGCCACCACCACTGCCAGGCTCACGCTGCCGCCGCTGGGCTCGTGCCACCACCACTGCCACCGGGCTCGCACTGCCGCCGCCGCTGCCACCGGGCTCACGCCACCACCGCCGGGCTCGCAACAAGCCCCAAGGAACCCGGATGCCCGCACAGAAGAGGTGGGAGAGGCCGAATACATCACTTCCAGAATCGGCCCTCTTCCTCGCAGCCTCTGGCATGAGCCCTGCAGCGCCGCTGATGGCGGCGTGAGCCCAGCGGCAGCAGCGCGAGCCCGCCGGTGGCGCGAGCCTGGTGGCGGCAGAGGGCCCGGTAGGTCCAGACTGGGCTTTTTGGGGGGTGAGTGGCTTGTTGGGGGGGGTTGTTTTGGGTGGGGGGTGGCGGGGGGGACCGGGATTTTGGTTTCCGAAATCTGGTCACCCTAGTATATTCTGTATTATCATATGAAGGTTGAATCAGTTTGATTCTAATACAGGCATTCTAACAGAAGCATTTCTGCTGACATGTTGTGACTTTTGACTGATCCTTTCACTGACCTAGACTGCTATGAGAAAGATTAAACTTTCCTGACTGCAATCAAGAAAGGCCAGCAGGTATTTCAGATAAGAAAGTTGGGGGAAAGGAATAACTGCTTACTAAACAATTGCACATGTTCAGGATATGACAGAAGGAAGCGAACACAAAATATTGTGGTATGTAAACAACACTAAGGCAGACTTAAGATTTAAAATAGTGAAACAGGACCCATGAAAGAGAACCAGGTGGTATCCTGATTGTGAAACTTAAGGAAATGTGCTCAGAAAAGCTGGCGTAATGAAGTAAGTATGTTACTTCCCAAAATCATATCTGAGAATTGGGGGAGGGGATATAACTATTTGTTAGAGAAATTCCTGTTTTGTGAGAAATGTAAGTCAGTAGTTCAAACAAAATCATTTACACATGAGAGGCAGAATATAGGGACCTTAGAATCAAACATTCTTACAGGATGCAACACCTGTCCTCAAGGGGACAATGGAACAGGTCCTCCTTGTCTTTTCTGCTCTGATTTGCTATAAACTCAATAATGTCATGTGGTTGAGATATTTTATTACTTTTGTATTGATTACATTATTTTTATAGAACTAGGGTAGATATCTGTGTTAGATCTGGGTTCTGGTTCTGCCAGGTCCCAGTCATCAATCAGATTCTTGTGGTTACCATGATGAAACAAGCCACTTGTGCAAAAAGATGACAATTTATTGAAAGGAAATGGATGCAGAGCATTTACACCTCCTTCCAGCTAATCAAGCTCTCATAGCTGGATATCTATTGGGGGCCCCACAATAGACTGAAGGCATCCTTTGAGCCACAAATGTTCTCCAGGCTGACTGTGCACATTGCCTCCTGAGGAGAGACCGAACCACAAAGCCTGTGGATTGAACCCTAAATTCTAGGGATGTGTATCGTATCGTTAGAATTTACAATAACGATATGATATGCTCTTTATCATGCACATCAGTTATGATAACGATACGATAGAAAAACCTACAATAATCATCGGAGACAATAATTTTCGGGCAATGTTATCGTTTTATCAGATTGCCATATATATACCTATAACTTCTGTATTTTAAAAGTTAGAGGCTTGAAACTTGGTCACAGTGCTTCTGGGGTATGCCTCAGTACGTGTATGAAATTTGAGATCGATCCCTCCAACCCTCGATTTTATATTAATTTTTTAAAGATCGTTTCCGTTCTGACAGCACATGCCGAGCTGTCATTCTGATCTGTCAGACCGGAAATAATATTTAATAAATTCATATAAAATCGAGGGTTAGAGGGATCGATCTCAAATTTGGCACATATGTGTAGCAACATGTGCTACACATATGTGCCGAATTTGAGATCGATCCCTCTAACCCTCGATTTTATATGAATTTATTAAATATTATTTCCATTCTGACAGATCAGAATGACAGCTCACCAGACCTGTCAGAACGGAAATGATGTTTAAAAAAATTAATATAAAATTGAGGGTTGGAGGGATCAATCTCAAATTTCATACACATACTTAGGCATACCCCAGAAACATTGTGACCAAGTTTCAAGCCTCTAATTTTTAAAATACAGAAGCTATAGGCATTTTTTTCTTTCTGCCAAAAATATCATTTTTAACGATAATTATCATGAAGACGATACGGTTCACCTACGATATGAATGAAGACGATTTTTTTTTGGTCCGAAATGACAATAATGATAAAAAACAATATTTTTTGGCGTGCACACCCCTATTAAATTCTCCTCAGTTAGATGCCTACCTCTCTCTCAGGAACTGACTATCCCTCCCCCCTTTTGGAAGAAGCGGGGGGGGGGGCTTCCTCTTGCAGCTTCCCAAAGCATCTAGTGAAAACCTCCCTGAACATGTCCAGGCTGAAATAAGTCTCTATGAAAATAGCGTAAGATAATTATGAGAGGCCCATCCAAGGAATGAGGCCTACTCTTGTCAGGTAAAGCCTGCTAAAATCTACTCATTGTGTAAGGCTACACAGGTCTCTATGTAGCTATCCACCAGCATTTTGGAACTCTGCATATTTCTGCTCACAAACTCTCTACAATATCCATATTTGGAACCAATGATCACTTCTTACACAGAACTACTTGCCCACAACTACAGCTGGATCAGGCCATGAGACTATATGCTAACTATCTATTTTGGCACAGTCATTGCCAAAATTGATTCTATTGTTACATAGTATCAGTAACCTATGTTGGCCATAGTATCAATAACCTATGATCGTATTTCCACCATATATTTAAAACCATTTAAAAACTTTTCAAAGCTTTAGACATTGCTTCTAATCCTATAGCTAATGGGAACCTTGTTCCCATTGAAATCCATAGGATTTGTTAAAGTGTGCCATTGATTTCAGTGGGAGCGAAGTTCCACTAACTAAGTATGGTCCCAACCCTATACTTAGTTAGTGGAACTTCGCTCCCACTGAAATCAAATATAAGTGTTCAAATGCAAAGTAAAAAATAATAGAAAGGAACAAAAAATGATTCTATTTTCTCAGTGTAATTCTATGCATACCTAGAGCCAATCTACACAATCGGTTGTTACACTTTAAAATGTTATCTTTTAAGTTTTGGATTACTGCATTTTTAAACGTGTTAGGCCACATTAAGTAATATTAACATTTCAGTAGATTATTTACCCCGACTTTACTGCGTTTTGTTTGGTCTCACTTACTCTTCTATGCGTCTTTTTCTGTATCGTTCCTTCCTTGCAACCATGCCCACTTCCTCCTATCCCTCACCTCCTTTCCTCCCAGCCAGGAGAGAAGAGAGAGAGAGAGAGAAAAGACTGCTGCCACGAGGGAAACTAACTGAAACAGAAAGCATTTCGGCGTCAGAAATGAAAGCAACGGCCACACTTGTGTGATTGAATACCAGATGTTAGATATCAGCTCCTCGGAAACGGTAAGGAAACACACACTACTCAACTTAAAATGATTTATAAATATAAAATAATGGAATATGTACTATTAAATTGTAATAATTAACCACTGATATAAATCGTTACAGTTAGAGTGTCATGTGGCCCAATGAGTGGTTGTAACCCTGTCTAAATGTAACAAACCTATTGTGTAGATTGGCTCCCAGTCAGCTATAAGCACTGTTGCAATCTATTGAAGTTATTCCCAACTAATTCTGTATGGCAGGGGTATTGGCCTACAACTCCCACAGTCCCTCACCATTGGCTATGTTGGCTAGGCTGATGGGATTTGTAGGCCCAAACTTCTGGAGGATCACACAAGCTGCCCATCCCTAGTGAACTGGCTTCCAGCCGAAGAGAACTCAATGTGTTAATTATATTGTTTTTTCCTCTTGTTGATTGCAAATACAATTTCAGGAAGCAGATGTACATAGGTGAGAGATAATATTAAGGTACTATATATACTTAGTTCTTCCATTCAAATGTTTTAACAGAATAGTGCAAAGTCTTGGGTCTCCATAGAAACAGACAACCTTGGCCCTTTCTGTGAAGGAAGGTAAATAGACCTATTTTTTTCCTCTACCAGCACACCTCAAAACCATATTCTGAACAAGAAACCAAAGTAACATTGAAAGGAATAGAAGTGTATTTCTTCCAAACACATAAATGGAAATAAATTATGAATTTAAAATAGGATGTTTTTGATTAAACGTGGTCCCTTTGGGGCAAAGGTAACATTCTAGAGGACTGTGTTGAATGAGAACTGAAATCATAACCGAAAAACTTCTACAAGTGGGACCTGCAACAAAGTGTTGCAATGTAGAGTGGACTTGTTCAGGGTGTTAATACATGTCCTCATATACATGTGTCTGATAATACACAAACACTTGAGTGACATGTATCAGAAATCCTTAATTCAGAGTCACAATGTGAAGCAACACAGATGGATGGGTAACAACTAGTAAGCGTAACTCTAAGCTCCCTCTAAGACATTTATATTTATCCAGAGGTTTCTTTTCTATTGCAGATGAGCAGTAACTCTATCTACTGTGGATATGAAGGGAAGACTGTCTATCAACCTTTGTTTGTATGACTTGTGCCTTCTACTTGACACATCTTGACACAATTGGGGTTTTCAGAGTATGCTTATAATGGCCCAAGGCTGAGCTCCTTGATGACAACAGTTTCAGCCAGCAAGCAATGCCAATTTTTATTCCATCCCCTCTTCCAGCTCTCCATTTCTCCCTCAGTATTTTGTAACCACTGAGCATGCTCCGTTCTCATTGGACTGCTTGTCCGCACCACCCTTTAAGGGCTTTCCCCCCCCCCTTCCACAAACTAGGGACGGCGCAGGTGTCCAGCTGGCAAAAAAATCGCCAGTTCGGCTCCCTGGATGCCAGTCCATGGACCACAGTGCTTGCCTGTCTCAACACAAGCTGAGCTGGGTAAACACGTGGGCAGCTGCTCCTGCAACAGGCCGCCATTTTCCTCAGAAAGGGTGGCTCATTCTTGTCCATAACTGTCCCATTTGCACAAATGGGGGGGGGCATAAAAGGGCCATGAATGTAACATTACAGCAATTCATGTAAGGTGACGGGTAAATGTCGGAGGTTTGATGAGTGCTGTGTGGGGCCATTACAGGGCGGTCCATCCATCCCTACTGCAAACTTTAGGGCTCCTAGAAGACTGCTGATACCTCCTGCTTGTACATGGATAATGCCATTTTGGCTACATAAGGATTGGATTAGAAATCATGCATGCATGCATGCATGCATTCATTACATTTCTATATCTCCTACTAGCCAAAGCTGTCTGGTCGGTTCACAACATGATAAAACATAATACAAAACCTTTAACATGCAAACATTTCAAACAGTTTGAAACTGTATTGCCCCCTTTCCATATCAGTTTGCAAGTTTTAAAAAAATTCTGCAGAAAAATTCATACTCATTTTTGGCCACATTTTTCAAAATGCATGCATTTTGAATGCTGCTTTCCCCCCAAATTATATACTTCTTTTGCAAGTGATTTTCCACTAATATATACCATTCTTGCACATATTTTGTAGCATGGGCATTTTTGTATGCCTTTTTTGACATGTGAACTTTGATCACAAACAATGCACACAATAGATATCGATGTTTAACTGTGTTCTGGTTTCAATTCAGCAGGGATAGGCAAACATTTTGGGCCAAGGACCTAAAAGTGAAGTACCATGCCCAAAATACTGAGTACAAGGCAGAGGTGGGCTTTGAGCCCCAACACCCTAAATAATTACTTTGAACCCACAATTTTCAGCACCAACAGAAACCTATTTCACAGCAATATTAGCTGCCAAGGAGAAAAAGTGATAAGAAAAAGAAAACAATGAGGAGTAGGACATTGTTGGTCTATAATTGATGGCCATTGGCATTGCATTTCCTACCCCTGGGTCGTGTCTTGTCGGCATCACATCTGCACCCCAAGGCCTCGAACTCCCGCATTGGCGCTCCTTCCCATTATCTGCACGAGAAGGAGCACAAGTGTGGATTTTGTGTGAAAGAGCCACTGTCACCCTCACACACCTGTGCACTCAAGTCCATGTGTGCCATGGGACATTGCACGGGCCCTCGGGGGAGGCAGCCTTTTGTGCTTCATTTTTTAAAAAATCTGTAAATGCTAAGCTTTGCATTTACAGATAAACGTTTTTTAAAAAACCAGGGGAATGGGGCGCTCTGGCTCTGCACATCTACCCACCCCCACCCCATTTATTTATTTATTATTTTAAATGATGGTTCGCAGAGTCACAGAGGTGGTCCAGTGAACATTCAGCTCTCTGGTCACCCCCCTTCCGTGCCCAGCCTATGGCAACCAATCAGGAGTCAACATTGGCTGTGGCATGCCTCCACAGCAGCTCCAGAGCAAGGCGACAGATGGCAGATTCCGTCGTTACCTCGCTGCGAGCAAACAAAAAAAGTTGGGGTAAATGCCCCACTTTTTTAAAGCAGAGCTTTTTGCCCCTGGATGGTTTCGCGATGGTGGCTGCAGCATATAGATGACCTGCCAGCACTCCAAATCCACCCCAGGCCAAACCCCTCATCAAGATGTACTCCTGGTGTTCAGGACTGAGTAGCAATCAGTTGATATGTCCACACACACAAAAATGCAAACTGAACATTCCCCCGTCTCCCAGCTCTAATTCTGGTTTAACTAGTCCCATTTCAAAGCAGACAGGTTTCAAGCCACTCTGCCCAAGACATTATAGGTAGCATACTAATCAGCTAAAAATATTTCTACTCTTAAGTATTTTGTGCTGGCGAGAGGCAAGAGAGTCGTATTCGTGACAAGTGGGAAGATGAACGGAATTCACAAATCAGTTTTCAAGTAGGTGAATCATTTCATTTCCGCTCCTCCTTCACAGCCTGTTCCTTGAGAAGTGGGAATAAGGTCTTGAAAACAAAACAAAAAAGTGACGTGCTTTTTCATGAAGCTCCACAAAAGTTTCAATTGGAGCAAGCCTGCACAACTTGTGATGCACCAAGACAAACACACTGGCTATGTACTGTGATCTGCCAAGTACTTGACGACCCGGCTGGTTTTCTCAGTTCCAGGGATGCAGCAACAACAGAAGTTATATTGTGCCCCCTGCCGGGCACCATATGTGGCTGGTGGGCGGAATGCAGCTTTGTAGCTCACAGCTTGTGCAGGCCTGGGTTAAAAATCAAATTCAATTGAAACTTCCAGCTCAGCAACTCTACACAGACGAGCTGATTAAAGCTTGCACTGTGCTGAATTTTTCTGCTTATTTTTGACCATTCGTTGGAGGGAAGAGCAAAAAAGAAATCACATCCAAAAATTGAGGGAAGGAGTGAGAATTCCTGGGAAATTTCAGGGCTTCAGGCTTAACTTACTGGAACTTAAGCCATGTTCTCCTGTGCATTTGCAGCCCCCCCAGCTGCTTGTGCTTTCTCAAAAGCCCCTTAGAGGACTTAACCAGGACTTCTTCTCTTGGGGCTTTCCGGTACTTCTGCCTACAGAGCACCTGAAAGCTGAATGAGTTGTTGTTGTTGTTGTTGTTGTTGTTGTTGTTGTTAAAATAGGCTGACCATATGAAAAGGAGGACAGGGCTCCTGTAACTTTAACAGTTGTAGAGAAAAGGGAATTTCAGCTGGTGCCATTTGTATACAATTAGTTCCTGGTGAAATTCCCCCTTCATCACAATAGTTAAAGTTGCAGGGGCCCTGCCTTCTTTTGTATCTGGTCACTCTACTATAGTGCCTGCAACTTTAACTGTTGTGATGAAGAGGGAATTTCACTAGGAACTAATTGCATACAAATGGCACCGGCTGAAATTCCCTTTTCTCTACAACTGTTAAAGTTACAGGAGCCCTGTCCTCCTTTTCATATGGTCAGCCTAGTTAAAAAGACTTAACAACAACAACCTCACTCAGCTTTCTGCAACATTAATGATGACAGAGTAACACAGCACCAGATGTCTTGTGGGATTTCTCCACAAAACACAGGGCCTGTGTGGCATGCATCAATCTGTTTAAGGCTGATGGAATCAGAAAGTCAGAGAGGACTGGCCTGATTTCTGAGCCATAACACAGGGCTTGAAAGTGTGGAGGAAGAGAAGAGCCGGGGTGAGGGCAGAATTCTTCCCCACCCATATTACAGTGAAGTTGGAGGTAGAAGACAGCTGAGACAGGGACAACCCCTCAGGGGCACCAAAAGAAGGTGACATGGTACAAAGGTGGACCTTGTTTCTAAGCTGTTGTACTGCACCCCACAGATTCACACAGACTCTGCCTTCCAAACAAACCTAAGATTTGCTTAAACAAATCTTTCCCATCAAGCTCTCTCAGGCACTGGCCCCTCTCTTCTCAAGCCTGAAGCAGTGGGTATGTCCTCCCCCCACCTGCAAGACATTACACTGTGGCCCTTTCCACGCCAGGCTTTTTGCCTGGGATGACCCCCGGTTTGCTTCCTGTGAGTCCAAATGATGCACAGGGAGTCCTGGGGGGGGGGGGCAGGCTTGGGATTTTTCCAGGTTTACAGAAACCTCAAAATCCCTATTCTTCCGCAGTCCCAGGAAGTTCCCAGGACCACAGAAGAATGTGCCCGCCCCTCCCAGGCACAGCCACGCTTACTCGTGAGTAAGTGCAGCGGCAAACTGGGCACAGAGCCATACTGCGCAGCTCCATGCCCAGCAGGGGAGGGGGTGGCAGCAGTTTCGCCACCCCCAGGAGGGCAGGAAGAGTGTGGGGGGGCTGATTTCGTAAGCGGGGGGGGTTGCTAAACTTTTCACTGGAATGCAGGAGCGTTCTTCCTCGGCTAAAAAAACCCAAACAAAATGGCAGGTACAACCGTGTGATGACCTGGGAAGAGCCCGGGCCATCGCACAATGGTCTGCATTGGACGTGCCGATTCCGAAAGTAACTACTTCCGGGATCCCCTGCCCTGAGCCCTCCGGTGTAGAAAGGGCCTGTATTGCAGCTAATTTTTAAAACATCAGTGAAGTTCACTGGAATGGGTAGAACTGGAAGAAGGGACAGATCAACACCTTGTGTCAAATCATTTTGATCCCATCATGGTAATGCTTTATCCTTCTTACACATTTAGATCACGTAGGACACACCATGGCATTTATTGTTGTGTTTTTGGATAATGTGGAATAAAAAGAAGGAAATGTCACTACAATAGCAGTATATAGACTGTGTGATGTGCCCCCAACAGTTATCAGTTCACTTCAGTACTGCTATAAAGCAGTAGTGTGGATCTAGCCAAGTTTAAAATAAAAACTGCATTCCAAAGTGTAATTTCAAATGCTGAGATGCCAAACAGTTCTTCTGTTCAATCAATGGCGATCTCAAGCTTTGTTCAAGCATTATTCACATCTCCTACCCAGTATAACATTGACATTTCTTCAAATGTTTTCTAGTGATGAAATTCAAGTTTTATTAACTTTGCTTTTTGGAAATCACCACTCCATGAAATTTACCCCCCAGTCATTTGGAACGTTGGGGTTTTCCAGTTTAGGAGCACCATTGCCAATTGAATGTGTTTTCTTTCTGCACAAGATACGATTGTACAAAAAAATAAAAGTAAGGTCCTCTGCCATAATTTACTTGACTTCCCAATCCTAGATTCATCATAAAGGTTTCAGGTTTTTAATTTCCCTAAGAGGGGGGAAAAAAATCATCTCGGAAGACTTGGTAACAAATTCAAGAAGGCCCTAATGAATGTGGCCTTCTCATCTATTTCCCACTGGCTTTGCTATTTACCCACTTAGCTGGAAAGTTTATGAAACCAGTAAGGCAATGTGTGAAATGGATGACTTGAGAGTTGCTAGGGGAAGCAGAGTTACTTCAAGTAAATAGTCACGTAAATTCCTTCCTAATATCTTTCTCACAAAGCGGGTCTGTCCTGGGAATGCCGTAGTGATAAAATAACGATTTTCACATTTCTTTACTAAAGACCTCATTGCTGAACTCAAGCATTATGCTTTTAGCTATAGCTGTTTCACATAATGGAGAAAGAAAAACCTTGCTGCCATCAATGTGGTCTCATCAGCCATTGCTTTGCGAGGGGATGGTGTCGGAGGACCATTGTGCCTAGGCTGACCATCTGAAAAGGAGGACAGGGCTCCTGTAACTTTAACAGTTGTAGAGAAAAGGGAATTTCAGCCAGTGTCATTTGTATGCAATTAGTTCCTGGTGAAATTCCCTCCTCATCACAACAGTTAAAGTTGCAGGGGCCCTGCCTTCTTTTGTATATGGTCACTCTAGTATAGTGTCTGCAACTTTAACTGTTGTGATGAAGAGGGAATTTCACCAGGAACTAATTGCATACAAATGACACTGGCTGAAATTCCCTTTTGTCTACAACAGTTAAAGTTACAGGAGCTCTGTCCTCTTTTTCAGATGTCAGCCTAATTGTGCCAGAATTTTACTTATTTATTTATTTATAACATTTCTTAGCTGCCTTTCAGGGCAGAAGCTCTCCCAAGGTGGCTTACAACCACATATAAAACAGTATACACATTAAAAGCAGGAAAAACATAGAACGTAAAGTATAAAAACATAGAACGTAAAATATTGATTAAAACAATAAAAGCTAACATTAAAAACTAGTAATAAAATAGCAAGTAATAAAACAGCAAGGGCAACAGCAAAACAGTATTCCGTTATGAGAAGGCCATAGTAAAATAAAACATTTTAAGGCCTTCTTAAAAGCCTGTAAGGATGGTGCGTGGTGGATCATCGGTGGGAGTTTGTTCCACAGGTGTGGGGCCACTGCTGAAAAGGCCCTCTCCCGTGTATAGACCAACCTAATATCTCTCACTGGTGGGCAGATGAGAAAGGCCTCTCTTTTTTATCTTAAAGTGCAGGCAAGCTGATATTGGTGATGACGGTGCAATCCTATGCATGTCTAGTCAGAATTAAGTCCCACTGAGTTCTATAGGGTTTACTCCCACATAACTGCAAATAAGATTGCAGCATTAGTGTTCTTACACTGCCATTATTAGACACTTAGGATGTGACATCACTCCAGCAACATGATGCATGGCTCTTTTGGTTATCACCACAGAGTTTGATACATCACAAAAATGCTATGCACTTAACAAATTGAAACAAGTGACCATAATGTGCTTGCCCCAATTGGCTTACACAGGCATACATCTATGCTAGCACAAAACTAATCTCTGTACTTTCATTTGCCCTTCTCATCACTCACAATGAAACCAAAACTATCATAATTTGGGGATGGTTATAAACAACCACTGGTCACATATGTGACATCAGGCCTTACCAACCCAACAAGCAATATGGAGAATGACCAGAGCAGGATCTACACTGCTGCTTTAAAGTGCTTTAAAGCAGTTTATAACAGTACTGACAACTGTTGGGGCCCAGGACACACTCCAAAAACAGTTGTCACTACTGTTCATGTGTGACACCAACGCTTGGCTGCTAATCATAGACAAGTGTGAGACAATGGGTATGCTTATGCTTAAGCAGATGCAGGTATGGCAAGTTGCTAGCTTCACCGCACAAGTTTCCTGTTTGGCTTCAAAGCATAACGGTTTGGCTTCAAAGCATACATATAGGTCAAATGTTGGAGAACTTTTGACATCACTGTTTGAGAAGCCCCCCCTTCCCCCCCTTCCCCCCCTCCCTTGTCTCTACACCTTCTCAGTAGCTGACATGTGGTTGCAATTGTAATACAAGTCTACGAGCTGAAAATGGAAAAGTACTGCGTGACGCGCCTGACTGATGACTCTCAAGTATAAGTATCCGCACCCCACTTGTAGCCGGGGTTGTTCCCCGCACTTTTCAGTGGAGAGCAGTCGCAATGCATTGCTACCAATAAAAGCTTTTGTGAGTTCACCACTTGGCGTGTCTGTATGTGATTGGTCAGCGGCCGGACACGGATCTTCGGGGTCCCTGGAACCCCTTACTACAAAAGCAGCAGTGTAGATCAACCCCAGAACATACATCTCTTAGCCATTCAATGTGTGACTGAATGGCCACATTGATCAATATGATTGAATGGAAATATGATTCCCCACCTAGAATCTAATATGGTACAGTCCATCCTGTCACCTCACGACTCCGCCACATCTTTCCTACCTCCTTCTGCTTTAGACCAGGCCTTACAGCCAATCTCTTTCTAAGTTTGCTGCATGTGGTATTGTTGTTGCATCTCAAATCCAATTAACCCTCATGAATTCAACAGGTGTCCTCTTATCCCTAACAGATAGGATGATCAAGTTACAAAGCCACTATGAGTGAATGGGAGAACATAGCAAAAGTCTTATGAGAAGAGAAAGCAATGCAGATTTAGGGAAGTGAGGAACAGAACCACCTCTGTTTGCTTAAAGTAAACACAGGAACTTGAAGGTGGCATATCAAATCATTTACAACAGGCTCTAATCCCTTAGGAAGCATGATTTCTCTGCAGCGATGAGAAATAAAAGAAAAACCCTCTTATTACCAGTTTTCATAGGCAATGTATTTTGTTTAACCAGGATCAAGGCTGACCCCTGGAGCCAGATAATACTACAGACATTTACACAGGATTTGCAACACAATAGGTGTGCAGATTGTAGATGGCATGGTGGAAACTGGAAGTGGGTAGAATATGCCTTGCTGAATATTTTGTTACAGAAAGTGGGGGCTTAGGGAAAGGCAAAAAGTTCCCTCCCCTCCCAATGTCTTCTTCTTTTCCACTGCTTCAGAGCATTTATGCATCCCAATTCAACTGCTGCTTTGACCGGCTTCTTTTTCTGATATGCGTCACATTCAGAAAGGCACAGGAGCAGGGCCAGACAAAAAAAGGCAGAGGTGTCCCAGTCTGCAGGCCTATGAGGTAATAATCATATCAGGTCCATGAGACTTTGTAGTAATGGAAGGAAATATTGTTGTTAGTAGTGTGCAGTCTCAAAATTTTTCACAAAAAATACATAGAAAGCTGCTTTAGGAACATAGGAAGCGGACATATCCTGAATCAAACCACTGGTCCATCTTAGCCCAGTATTGTCAACACTGACTGGCAGCAGCTCTCCAGGGTTTCAGGTGGGGGTCCTTTCCCAGCCCTGCTTGGAGCTGCTTGGGGGTATTTGGCATGCAAAGCAGGTGCTCTATAACTAGGCATGTTGGAGAAATCCGCAGCGCGATAAAATGAGTTCAGATTTCTATGAATCTGATACAAGGATTTTGCAGCTTTTCCCAAGTTGGTGGATTTTATAGACATGGATCAGTTTTTGTTGTTGTTGTTGCTGTTATTGTTTTGTTTTTACTTTCCAGAATTTTAAACAGATTTAGTCATAGAAAAATATATGGAATAAAAAAGAGCTAAAATGCACATATCCTCCATCGGCTGAAAAATGAAAATGCTCATTTGGGGGAGATTTACACATGGGGGGGATTTGCACATTTTTGCAAGTGCAAATTTGCAGAAATGCGCATTTGCCCAAATTTGAATTAGCACAAATGTGCATTTACACAAATTTCGGAAGTTGGAAAACCCCCAATTCTGCCAAAGTGTTGATGCCGGAATGAAAGGCACCTTACAAGCCATGAAACTCAGACAGAACAGATTTTACAAACTCCATACATCACTGTCTACCACTGAGCCACCAGACCATAGGTCAATTTAGCTCAATGTTGTCTACACTACCTGGCAGTACCTCTACAGGGTTTCAGACAGGGGTCTTTCCCAGCTCTCTCTAGAGATGCAGGGAATTGAGCCTGGGACCATTTGCAGGAAAGATATAGGCTCAATTTAGATGACACGATAGTCAATGGTGGGTTGACTAACCTTAACCCTCACGCTAACCCTAGGGGGCACTCCCCACACAACATGGTAATAAATAATCAACTGTGGTGTGGATGAGGATCAGTGCTGAGTTGACTATTGCAGCATTCGGATGACACAATAGTCAAAACAACTGACAATTGTTTCCCCCACACCAGTTGTTTATTGTGTCGTCCTAATTGAGCCATATTCTCTGCCACTGAGCTACGGACATTGCAAACGTTGATGCTCTCAATGACAGACCAATGTGGTGCAAATGCAGACCAGGGAAACCCTGATTCAAACCCTGGCTTAGACCAAAATGATCTTGAACCAGCTAGCATCTTCCATCTTACCTACCTCACAGGATTGTTTTGAGTATAAAATAGGGTGTGTGTTATGTACATCACTTTGAGCTTCTTCGAGAAATGATGGGATATGATAATAATAATAATAATAATAATAATAATTTATTTCTTACCCGCCTCTCCGTCTGGATCGAGGTGGGGAACAACAACATGATAAAATACGTAAAACTGATTAAAACATGACACATATTAGTAAAACTGCATAAAAATCCTAAAACTAATAAATAAAGTCCCTGTGGCTCACACTAACCTTTGTAGCTCTCAGTTATCCAACATCCAATACTGTTTCATGCATGTAATTCCAAGAACCCAAAACAGGATAGATAGATAGATAGATAGATAGATAGAATACAATAAAGCTTCCAGACTCTTTCCTTTGAAAACAGGCATGTGCTGTACCATTCTAAAGAGTTTGCTAATGAATTTCCATTAATCATTCGTTTCTAAAGAGTTTCATTGAACAGTTTCCTTTTCAAAAGTAAACGATGTGAGTATCAAATTTTTGAAGAAGGATCATTACTGTCTAAAGGAAAAAATCTTCCCGTAAGAACATGCATATGGTGAATAGTTTCATCCAAAGAGGGAGAATCAGAAGCATTCATTTGAAAATAAATCTATACTTATTTGTCAAATGCTATTAAAAAAAAGAAGAAGAAGAAGAAGAATAGCCATGGTCTTCTGAGCACTGTGCAGCAAATCCTGGATGTAACCTTCTATAGATACAGCTTCCATTCCACTATTCCATATCTATTGTTTAAACTCAGGGTTTTTTTTCTGAATATGTACAGCAGAGTAAAAAAAAAAAAAAAAAGGCCTCCCCTAAGCACTCCTTAGGAAAATGTCAAGAGTCAAATATAAAATATTACAAGATGCTAAAGAAAGGGGAGGTCTGGGCCTCCCAAACTTGAAGTTGTATTTCTCTGCCTGCTGCTTAGTGTGGATGAAAGAATGGATAATGTTGAAAAACAGAAGATTACTGGAGTTAGAAAGGCACAAGTTGAGATTTGGGTGCCATGGTCAATGTAGAATTTAATAATCGCTATGTGTGAAGAACAATTTTGAGAACATGGAATAAATATAAACCGAGATTGTGTCAAAGGGTCCCACGTTGGGTATCAGCACAAGAAGCATACCGTAGAAGAGAGCTTTCAAATCTACATAAATGGTTAACTTATTACGATGTATTAGAAGTAGTACAAGGGGAAGAGAGACTCAAGCCAAGAGAGGGGTTGATGAAAGAAGGTCGTACTTGCCAATGGTTTCCTTACTGACAAATTGCAGAAAGATTTAAATTAGATTTTAAAAAATGTGGGCGTTCGAACAAACCAAATCTGAATTTGAAAAAGCAATGTGCACAAACGATGAACAGGTTATAACAAAAGTATACAAGTTGTTATTGAAGTTTGAGATGGAGGGTGAACAGGTGAAAGATTGCATGATAAACTGGGCACAAAATATCGGTCATAATATATCTATGGACCAATGGGAAAGTGTGTGGGGGGAAAACCTAAAGTTTATGCTGAGTATTAGTCTTAAAGAAATTTCTTTAATATGATGTACAGATGCTATATGTCCCCATCGAAATTAGCTATAATGTTTAAGGGGGCCTCTGGGACCTGTTGGAAATGTGAGGAGAACGAGGCAACATTTTACCACATATGGTGGAACTGTAAAAGAGCGAAAAGTTTTTGGAGTCAAATCCACACCTTGATGCAGAAGATCCTAGGGATGAATGTGCAGTTGAAACCAGAATGCTTCCTTTTGGGTCTAATGGATGATGAAGTGAGAGATAAACATGGAACTTTAGTCTTATATATGACGGAGGCGGCGAGAATATTATACGCACGGAACTAGAAGAGTACACTGTTACCCAAAATAGATGAATGGACTGAAATTACTGGAGTTGGCAGAGATGGTGAAATGGAAGACAAAAGATGGCAAAGGAAGACAGAAGTCAACGGCCAGATTTAAAACTGAATGGAAACCCTGTATAGATTATATACAGGGGCAAGGAAAAAATTGACTTATTTACTTGTGGATTCAACAAATAAGAAAAGATTATGAGTAGAGAGAAAGAAAAATTCAGGAAATGTATAATTTAATTATCAATATAGCGGTACAGTCCTTTGCTGTGGAGTAGAGTGGAACGGGCTGCAATTTTGTAGATTATCTTATCAGTATGTTGTACTTGATGTTCAGTTCATTTATGTATGTGTTTGATTGTTTTTTATGCATGGAAAATAATAAAAAGTTAAATATCTAAAAAAAGGAAAATGTTCGCTGATTGATTTGCATTGCTCTAACTTCCAATTGCCCTTAATTATCATTAGTGACATCATCATGTGTTCAAATCTCATTGCAATGCTATGATGTCACTTTTTCAGCTGTGTTGGGGGTAGGTTGTACTGGAGCAGCAGAAATAAAAAAAGATACATGTCATGTGCCCTAATTTCCTTACTGTAGGACTGAATGACAGAGATAGAGAATCAGTGACTTAGCTTTATTAAAAGTTGAATCAAGTGACATGGACCACACTTCAGAAGTCATGGCACGAAACTTTGAAGTTATAAATAATAATAATAATAATAATAATAATATATTTATTTATTACCCACCTCTCCCAACGGATCGAGGCGGGGAACAGCACTAAACATAAAATACAAAACTGATTAAAAGCACATAAAACCATACATCATTAAAATCAGTTAACTTAGAAGCTAACAGCCCATGGCTTAGATTAAGGGACAGTCCAGAAGCAGATATATACTCATAGTCAGAGACTTAACTCCTAGAACTACATTAGGGGTTCAAAGTAGGGGTGTGCACGGACCCCCCGGATCGGATCGGGACCCGGATCGGGACCTCCAATTTTGTCCCGGACCGGTTCGGAAAAAATCGGAGGGCCCCCGGACCGGATCGAGTCCGATCCCAACCCAAAAATCGTAAATTTTTGGATCGGCCGCCATTTTTTTCCCCATAGACTTGCATTGCAATTAGGGGTGTGCATCGGATCGGATCCGATCCACGATCCGAATCCGATCCGACCCAAAATCGGGAAAATCCGATCCGATCCGATCCGATCCGGCCAACCTCCGATCCGATCCGATCCGATCCGATGAGGTCCGATCCGGATCGGACGCCATTTTGAATGCTTTTTCCCATAGCCAAGTATTGTTTTACAAAAACGCCTATACCTTTTTCATTTTTAAAGATAGAAGGATGAAACTTGGGCACATTGTACACTGGTTAGGGGTAGTTATCTGTGAGAAATTTCAGAAAGATTGGTGCATGCATTTTGTGGCAATTAATTTTTTAATAAATACCCAGGAATGCCTATAACTTTGTCATTTTTAAAGTTACACACATGAAACTTTGCCACATTGTAGGGGGTACCTTGGGACCTATGTGTGTGAAATTTCAGAAACGTAGGTGCTTGTCTTGTGTGGCAATTAATTTTTAGAAAAATGGGTAGTAGTGGGGTAAATACAGTTATGCCTCCCATTTTTTTATTTTTGAAGATACAAACAGGAAACTTGGGCACATTACAGGTACCACTTTCCTTGATATGTGTGTGAAATTTCAGAAACATTGGAGCTTTCCTTGTGTGGCAATTAATTTTTGAAACAATGAGGAAAGAAACACCTATAACTTTGTCATTTTTAAAGTTACACACATAAAACTTTGTCACGTTGTAGGTGGTACCTTGGGACCCATGTTTGTGAAATTTCAGAAACGTAGGTGCTTGCCTTGTGTGGCAATTAATTTTTTAATAAATACCCAGGAATGCCTATAACTTTGTCATTTTTAAAGTTACACACATGAAACTTTGCCACATTGTAGGCGGTACCTTGGGACCTATGTGTGTGAAACTTCGGAAACGTAGGTGCTTGCCTTGTGTGGCAATTAATTTTAGAAAAATGGGTAGTGGTGGGGTAAATACAGTTACGCCTCCCACTTTTTTATTTTTGAAGATACAAACAGGAAACATGGGCACATTACAGGTACCACTTGGCTTGATATGTGTGTAAAATTTCAGACAGCTGGGTCCTGGCATGTGGTGGCAAGGTATTTTTGAAACAATGAGGAAAGAAACGCCTATAACTTTTTTATTTTAAAAGTTAGAAGTCTGAACATTGCTCACTTTGTAGATGGGTTAGGGGTAGATATGTGTCAGAAATTTCAGAATTATAGGTCCAGGCATTTGATGGCTATGGAATTTTTAAATTACATGTTTCAAAAAAATTTCTACAGAGGCCAGGTCTTCCCCTCCCGCTTCCCGCGAAGAAAAGGAAACACTCTCTCGTCTCGATCCCTTTGATCCTTGCTAGTAGTATCCATTACAGGGCTCGTGTTTCCTTTCCTACTTTCACTTTTCAAGCAGAACGGCTGAGCCTAGCTGAGTTTTGCAGCCATGCGTGCAAGGAAGGATCACTCTGGTCTCGATCCCTTTGATCCTTGCTAGTAGTATCCATTACAGGGCTCGTGTCTGCTTGAGTACAAAGTGAAAGCAGACACGAGCCCTGTAATGGATACTACCAAGGATCAAAGGGATCGAGACCAGAGTGATCCTTCCTTGCACGCATGGCTGCAAAACTCAGCTAGGCTCAGCCGTTCTGCTTGAAAAGTGAAAGGAGGAAAGGAAACACGAGCCCTGTAATGGATACTACTAGCAAGGATCAAAGGGATCGAGACGAGAGAGTGTTTCCTTTTCTTCGCGGGAAGCGGGAGGGGAAGACCTGGCCTCTGTAGAAATTTTTTTGAAACATGTAATTTAAAAATTCCATAGCCATCAAATGCCTGGACCTATAATTCTGAAATTTCTGACACATATCTACCCCTAACCCATCTACAAAGTGAGCAATGTTCAGACTTCTAACTTTTAAAATAAAAAAGTTATAGGCGTTTCTTTCCTCATTGTTTCAAAAATACCTTGCCACCACATGCCAGGACCCAGCTGTCTGAAATTTTACACACATATCAAGCCAAGTGGTACCTGTAATGTGCCCATGTTTCCTGTTTGTATCTTCAAAAATAAAAAAGTGGGAGGCGTAACTGTATTTACCCCACCACTACCCATTTTTCTAAAATTAATTGCCACACAAGGCAAGCACCTACGTTTCCGAAATTTCACACACATAGGTCCCAAGGTACCGCCTACAATGTGGCAAAGTTTCATGTGTGTAACTTTAAAAATGACAAAGTTATAGGCATTCCTGGGTATTTATTAAAAAATTAATTGCCACACAAGGCAAGCACCTACGTTTCTGAAATTTCACAAACATGGGTCCCAAGGTACCACCTACAACGTGACAAAGTTTTATGTGTGTAACTTTAAAAATGACAAAGTTATAGGTGTTTCTTTCCTCATTGTTTCAAAAATTAATTGCCACACAAGGAAAGCTCCAATGTTTCTGAAATTTCACACACATATCAAGGAAAGTGGTACCTGTAATGTGCCCAAGTTTCCTGTTTGTATCTTCAAAAATAAAAAAATGGGAGGCATAACTGTATTTACCCCACTACTACCCATTTTTCTAAAAATTAATTGCCACACAAGACAAGCACCTACGTTTCTGAAATTTCACACACATAGGTCCCAAGGTACCCCCTACAATGTGGCAAAGTTTCATGTGTGTAACTTTAAAAATGACAAAGTTATAGGCATTCCTGGGTATTTATTAAAAAATTAATTGCCACAAAATGCATGCACCAATCTTTCTGAAATTTCTCACAGATAACTACCCCTAACCAGTCTACAATGTGCCCAAGTTTCATCCTTCTATCTTTAAAAATGAAAAAGTTATAGGCGTTTTTGTAAAACAATACTTGGCTATGGGAAAAAGCATTCAAAATGGCGTCCGATCCGGATCGGACATCTGGTCCGATCCGATCCGACCAGCCTCCGATCCGATCCGATCCGACCCCCCAGGTCCGATTCCGATCCGCTATCCGATCCGATCCGGGGGGTCAGTGCACATCCCTAATTGCAATGCAAGTCTATGAGGAAAAAATGGCGGCGGGTGGCTGAGGGGGGGCCTAACTCCCTCCCCCCCCGGGGCCGTCCGCTGTGGACGGCCCCGGCAGGTAAGCCCCCTCCCCCGCGCTCCCTACCCCCCCTGGGGCCGCCCGCTTCCATCCGCTGGCGCCCGCGGGCGCCAGCGGATAGAAGCGGACGGCTCCGGGGGGGGGGTAAGCCCCCTTCCCCGCCACTGCTTACCTTCTCGACCCGTCCGCTCCCGTCCGGCGCCGGCGGCTACTACCAGCGGGCTCCGCGGCCTACTCTCGAGTAGCGCGCCGGGTGACGACATCACCCGGCGCGCCACCCTGGAGTAGGCCGTGGAGCCTGCTGGTAGTAGTAGGTGCCGGCGCCGGGACGGGAGCCACCGGGACAGGAAGGTAAGGGCCCCCCTCCCCCCTCCGCGCGGCCCCTCCTCCACTCCATGCACCCCCTGCTTCCCTTCCCGGCCCAGCGGCTCCCGTCCGGCGCCGGCGCCTACTACTACCAGCAGGCTCCGCGGCCTGCTCTAGAGTAGCGCGCCGGGTGATGACATCACCCGGCGCGCCACCCTAGAGCAGGCCGCGGAGCCTGCTGGTAGTAGTAGGCGCCGGGACGGGAGCCGCCGGGACGGGAAGGTAAGGGCCCCCCTCCCCCCTCCGCGCGCCCCCTCCGCGCGCCTCCTCCTCCCCTCCACGCACCCCCTGCTTACCTTCTCGGCCCGTCCGCTCGTGTCCGGGGCCGGCGGCTACCACCAGCAGGCTCCGCAGCCTGCTCTAGAGTAGCGCGCCGGGTGATGACATCACCCGGCGCGCCACCCTAGAGCAGGCCGCGGAGCCCGCTGGTAGTAGCTGCTAGTGCCGGACGGGAGCGGACGGGCCGAGAAGGTAAGCGCCCCCCTCCTCCCCCCCCGCTGTCCACTTTCATCGGTGGGCGCCCGCTGGCGCCCGCCAATGGAAGCGGCGGTGGGCGGCAGTGGGCGCCCGCCGATCCGCCGATCCGCCGAACCGGTTTGGAGCCTTTTCGGACTGGTTCGGATTGGATCGGCCGATCCAGCTGCGGGATCGGAAATCGGATAATTTATCCGATTTCCCACTGGACCGGACTCGGATCGTGGATCGGGTCCGATCCAGTGCACATCCCTAGTTCAAAGCACTTAGAGATCCAGGTTCATGATACAAGATTCAAAGACAGGCTATGGTTGAGAATTCAAGATGAGTCATAGCTTAGAGCCCCTGGCAAAAACAGAGATGGTCTTAAAAGAAGGATCTCTATGTTCAGAAGCCCCTAGCTGACTCAGGTTTAGAGTAAAGAAAAGTTCCAGCTAGGCACAGTCCCTGCTCTGGGAGGAGTTCCTTTTACAGGATTGCTTCATGGCAGGGGTCCAAGCAGAACTTCACAAAATAACCAGGCCAGTGAATCCGCAGCCAAATAGGAACATTCTTAGATGCAGGAGCCCTGCCCAAGAGGGGCATTTAACTGACTTGGGTTCAGAATACCGAACAGAAATAGGGCGATTAGTCCTCATATGGCTAGACCTGGCTAAAGAAGACCCTAAAGTTTTCCCTCAGGTCTTGTACTGAAAAGGACGCCTGGCAGAATCTGTTCCTGGCAGAAAATCAGACAAGACTAGAATTACACGCACATGGACAGAAATCAGGTCCCACAACAGACTCTGCATTGGAAATCTCTACTGTATGGATGTCAAAGTAAATAACAGTCTCAAAAGTAAGCAATAGTCAAACCAGAAGGCATTCTGGGCAATCAAAGATGAAAGTAGTCAGTTCACGGCAAACAAGGATCCGTGATCTATGAAAAGATCAGCAGGCTTTAACAATACAAAGTCCAACAGACAAAAGTCCAAACTGGTTGCCAAGTCCAGGGGAGAGAGTGTTTCAGTAGTCCAGCTGATGGATAGTCTAGGCAGAAAGTGTAACAGGCAGTAAAGACAGAGCTGCTGTTCCCTGGCACAGAATCCACCAAACCCCCAAATTCCTTCTACAGCAACAGTTGCCAGTTTGGGAGTTTTCGTGTTACAAGATTCACTGGAAGCACGAACAGATTGGGCAGAAAATGTTTGGCAAAGGAAGACCGCTGCAAATGAGAAAGAAGAGTTCTATGTAATAAAACGTCTTATAGCTAGTGCTGTGCCCTGGCCCCTATTTTCGAGAACTTTTTTCTCTCCCTGTGAAGGAGGCATTGTTTTTTCTGCCCCTTTTGCAGGGTGGGGGAGTATTTCAGGGAATTTTCTACTTGGGGAAGGGGACAGGGGTTCCACAGATCTTTTTAAAGTGTAGCCAGTTGTTGAGGGGTCGTCTTTCTATTTTTTTAAAAAATGCTTGCAAGAACCCGGCAGTTCTTCCTGAGTGTCTATTGGAGACCATTTGACCACGCATTCAGGAAGAACCGCTGGGCTCCTGCAAGTGCCAGGGGTGTTTAAAACAAACAAACAAAATGAAAGAAGACTCCCTTCAACAACTGCCTACATTTTAAAAAGGTTATTGGAAACCTTGTCCCCCCCTCCGCAAGGAAAAAACCTCTGAAATTCTCACCTCCCCTTGCCTCTTTTGCCAGAGTTTTTGTTTCCCCCCTCCCCCTCCACAAAATGCCAAAAATGAAAGAATTGAAATTTTCAGCACTGCACTACTTAACAACAGCAAAGCTCTCTTGAATATGCTTTGATTTATAAACTGGGGTGCGGCTACTAGCCCATTATCAGTTATTTTGTCCTGACAGAGGATCTTGGTCCATCAGCAAATACTACATTGAAACAGGGCATTTTTTATCTGGCCTTTTGAGCTAATGCTGAGAGCTGAGATGCTCTTTAAGCTGCCCTCCTTCCCTCATGTTCAGTTTCCAACAGAAGATTTCTTAGGTAATAAATCAGAACCCAGCTCAAGGCTGGCATTTTTCAGCTACTCAGATGAGGCATCGTATTCTTCTGAAGTTCACCCCTTCTTTCTCCGCTAATTAGCTGAGAAGTTAGACAGAGGAGGCCTCCGTGGCTGCTCACTTTCCAGAGCTGGACATTATGCTTGCTAAATCTGAAGCAGACTTTGGTTCAGAGGCTGCAAGGTCGACTGGGACAAATCCCAACAATATCATGGTGAACAGAGTTGAAAAATCTATAACCATTTGCAGAATCTTGATGTTTTTTGTGGGTCTGGGTGTGGAGGGAATCAACCCCACCGAAATAACTAGTTTTCATCCAAAGATTGATGCTGCAAAATATTTGGTGCAGCTTCATATATACTTACTTGTGGGAATGTGAATGTGTTTTTTTGTTTGTTTGTTTTGTTGTTTTCATTTCTGACAGCCCCATTCATTTTACTTCCCACTCTTTTTGTTTCTGTTTCACTATGGTTTCATGTATTTTTCATTTCTTATTAATTTCATATCTGTGTTGATTACAATGGGGATCCATCCTGTCTTCTGATGTCTATAGCTTTGATGTTTCCCACTACAATGCTCAGGTGTATTATCCCCTACTTTTCATTCTTACTGCTTTTCATCCATTTCTCCCATTTATTTCTATATTTTCATCCATTTCTCACAGAAATGAATAAGAAATGAATGGGGTGGGGCTATGGGACTGTCAAGATGAGGGCCTGAACTTCAAAATTTACCACTATACCACTAAATAATAACAGCAATAATAGGCTGACCATATGAAAAGGAGGACAGGGCTCATGTAACTTTAACAGTTGTAGAGAAAAGGGAATTTCAGCCAGTGTCATTTGTATGCAATTAGTTCCTGGTGAAATCCCCTCTTCATCACAACAGTTAAAGGTGCAGGCACTATACTAGAGTGACCATATACAAAAGAAGGCAGGGCCCCTGCAACTTTAACTGTTGTGATGAAGAGGGAATTTCACCAGGAACTAATTGCATACAAATGACACTGGCTGAAATCCCCTTTTCTCTACAACTGTTAAAGTGACATGAGCCCTGTCCTCCTTTTCATATGGTCAGCCTAAGCAATAACAACAACAACAACACTGGCAGGCCTCACTGGGATGTGGGTGCTTTTAACATTAGAACATAAGAGTCGTACTGGGTTAGACCGAAGGCCCATCTAATACAGCATCCTGCTTCCCATATTGGCCAACCAAATATCTCCAGTAAACCCCAAAGGAGGCCTTCTTCCACTGTCATTCCCCAACAGTTGATATTAATTAGCAAATATCTTCTCAATCTGGAAGTTACACAAGATTACCATGACAAATAGCCCCTGATAGAAAACTATCACCACATGGCTTTCATGAATGTGTTTGATTTCCTTTCAAAGCTATCTAAGCTAGAGGCCATTGGCAAGGGTGACCATATTTGGGAAAACAAAAAAGAGGACACCCATTGGGGACTGGGGTGGGAAAGCATGCTTTCTGGGGTCTCCAGAAACTGCAGCATCCCCCCCCCCCCGCGCTATTCTGATGGTGCCCACCATTACGTGGCAAGGGGGAAATGACATGCTTTCTGGAGGCCCCAGGAAGCATGCTTTCTCCTCTTTCACTCCAACTGAAAAGTTCCCGATTACAGCAGAAGAGGGGAAAGTGTGTCATTTCCCCCCACACACACACACACACTGCTCCAATCGAAGCCTTTGCTATAATACCCGGGAATGGAGCAGTGTGTGTGTGGGGGGGGGAATGAAATGCATCTGGAGAGTGCATCATTCCCCTGCCATGCTAATAGTGGCCTTAAAGGGGAAAGTGTGTCATTTCTGGACATTATAAAAAATTACAGGAAATACCCCCAACACCCAGAATAGTACAAAAACCTGGACAAATTTGGGGAAATCCTAACAGCTGGTCACCCTAGTCAGGTCACCACCACATCTTATAGCAGTGAACTCCTCAGACAGACAGAGGACCAATGGTCTGACTCAGTACAAGGTAGATGCCTATATTCCGATATTCCTAAGTTTTCATCAGAGAGAATTGAATGGAAGTTAAATGTTGCATATGCTCAAGGAATATAGTCAGAGAGAGGGCCAAAACAGTAACATATTTATTCGTTTTTATTCTAGAGTATGTAGATTAGGATAAGGGCCCAAGGGTGGGAGGTAGGGAGCCTTTTAAGATCCATATCAGGGTCCCTATCCCTACTTTAGAGGGAAAAAAATTAAAAGGTGCATCTTCTATACAGATTTAATGTTATGTGTGTTTTTGGTCCAGAGACTGACATAATAGAGATATTTTAGTCACATCAGTTAGTGAACAATTTTCAAAGCTTTTAGCATCCAGCTTAAAAATGCATTACCCAGTGGGGAGTAACTAATCGTTCTAATGACTTTTTTTTAAAAAAAAAAATGTTTTCTTTTCGCACAAGAAGTAAAAGGTGGGAGAAATTATTGTTCACCAATCAAATGCTATTCCTGTCAATGATATTTTTTCTATCCAAGTTTATTTAAAGGTGCTAAAATTTTATAGTTATATTTTATTTATTAATTTTCATGAATTTGCTTACATTAAAAAATCTAAATGATATACCATCACTATAGTAAACTACTGTATAAAAACACAATAAACTACTGTATAAATCTTCGAAGAGAGAATAACATGGCAATAAAGTCTACAAGATCACCATTCTGGGAAAGCTTGGTGGTGTTCCATAGTAGGGATGTGCACGTCTGCAAAATATCATATTGTATCATTATCGGAATTTCCAATATAAAAAAAAATTGGATCCGATATTATCGATGTTTTCATATCGCATTTTATTGGATTTCCGATAATTATCGGATGATGCCATTTTAGTCATACGCTTTCCTTGAAGAACTTAATAAATGCATGTACCTTTTTATTTTAAAGTATAGAGACATGAAAATTGGGGAGCTGGGACTAGCAACATCCCATCTGCAAAGTCCAAAAAGTTTCATGTCTCTATCTTTTAAAATAAAAAAGTTACACACATTTGTTAAGTTCTTTTTTATAACTTTTCTATTTCATAAGTTTGAGACTTGAAAGTGTCCCACAGTGCTTATGGGATATGCCTAAGTATGTGTATTAAGTTTCAGAACAATCCTTCCACCCCTGTATTTTATATGAATTTTTGAAAGATCGTTTAACTTTTGACAGCTCTGAGTCTGAATGACAGCTAAAGTCAATAATTTTTGAGGGATTTGTATTGTATCATTAGCGTTAATCGGATGTCCGATAACGCCATTATCGTATCATTATCGGACATCGGAACAATACGATACACATTCCTATTCCATAGGCAGAGAAAGCCCAGAAAGGTTGGTGCCTGTGTAATTTGTACTGGCAGAGAACATGATGGAGTGGCTGCTGTGATGCTAAAGGCCATATTTTGAGCCATCATGGATTGGACCTCTGTTATCTTAGGCAGCACTAGGAAGGTATCACCTAATGAGCCCGACATCCAATCAGTTTTTCCTGCATCTAAGGCCCTCCTCCAGGTGCCTCCTCTGAGGGAGGCTCAGAAGGCGATAACAAAGGAGAAGGCCTTCTTGGTGGTGGCCCCCAAATTGTGGAACGATCTCCCCAATGATGCCTGCCTGGCACCAACATTGTTATCTTTATCAGGGCAGTATATATAGTGTTTTAGTCATTCATGCAACAGATGCAAAAGAGGTAGATCCATGAGCTGCACTTTAACATTTATAGTATTCATCATTTTGGAAGAAATGATTGATATTATCAAGACTAGGGGAAGGGAATGTGTCTCCTTCTGTATGTTGTTGGACTGCAGCTCCTATCAGCCCTACTCAGCATAGCCAGTGGTGAGGGATGATGGGGGTGTAAGTCAACCATCTTGAGGGCCACACTTCCCCACTCCTGATCTAGACTATGGCTATATCTACACCAAGCATGTTATAGCACTATGAAAGTGGTATGAAAGCGGTATATGGAGGCAGGATCTACACGAGTGCTTTATAGCAGTATTGAAGTGCACTGATAACAGTTGGGGCCCATTGACACATACCATATACCACTTTCATACCACTTTCATAGTGTTATATCTCGCTTGGTGTAGATGTGTTGGCCCCAACAGTTGTCAGTGCACCTCAATACCACTATAAAGCAGTATGTAGATCCTGCCTTTGTTGCTTGCATTTCAATTTGAAACATTAAACACTAACAAATTTTGAAATGACACTTCCGTTTGCCAAAATGAAACTATTGTAGGAGAAGCCATATTTCTTGAAACTGTTCAACAAGAGACACCATAGGCACAGAACCAGGTGCAGGATGTAATGTTTTATTTTTCATCATGCATAGCACCCATTTCATAGACTCATGGAACTGGAAGGAGTCCATTGAGTCCAGCCTGCTGCTCACTGCAGGAATCACTTGAATACCTCCGGTAATGGGGGCCCACCACCTCCCATTTCTAAGCATGGACCATATCCAGTAACATTGTCTGGATATGTGTTCCCCTTCCTGGATTAAAGCAATTATTTTTTATTAGCATTTATGGAAAACAGTCCTCATTTCATTGTTCATTCTAGATATAGCCATGACACCTAAATGGTGGTCTGGAACCAACTGTTGGGTCAAGGATGTGTTAAGAGTCTACAAGTAGGAGATCAACTTTCTCAATCTGTACTAGAGATGTACAGATTTTGTTAATTCTGTCCCATTTCTATTTCGCGGGTTGTCAGGTACCTTTCATTCCATCATCACTCATTGATGGAATCAGATTTTTTCTCAATTTCACATTGGAAATGTGTGAATGTGCATTTCTGAAAATGTGTGTTTGCCCAAATACACAAATCCCCCAAACTCTGCGTTTTCACTCTTTAGTCTATGGAGGGAAATTGCATTTTTGGTTGGTGGTTTTTATTTAATATTTTTTTCATATTTTTGTATGTCTAAAATCACATACAACTCTGGAGTAAAGAACCAGTCTACAATCCATGGAATCCATGTGATTCGGAAGAAGCCAGTCCACTGCATTGTAGATTTCTCTTGACACCCCTACCTGGTACACTCCAGATAATTTGGACTACAACTCTCAGCATTCCTGATTGCTGGGGCTGATAGGATTTGAAGTCCAAAACATCTAGGGGGTACTAGGTTGGGGAAGGCTCATTAGAGTGTTGGACTAGAACTGGAAAGACCCAGATATTTTCACATATTGTAGTCTGAAAAATTCCCAACCAACACCTATACGTCATTTCCACTTTTAGAAGCAAAACAGGACACTCAGAAGATAAAATAAGTCTAAAAGAAAACTTTGGTGAATAGCATCAGAAAGTTTAAACACACACACACACACCTGGTTTTAGGGGAGATCAAATTTCAAATTATTCCAATGCTACAACAAGCTGCAAAGTTTATTGTTCTGTTTGCAGACTGAAGTCTGCAGATAATAAATATTTGGGGCTCAGGGCATCCACGGGTAATGAACATCTAGTGCTTGGAATGCACCCTCAGGTATTTGGGGAATAGTCTTGCTGAAAGAATAGAAAGCAGATAAAATAGGAAGAAGGAAATATGATCAGTAGAGATGAGGAAAGTGGGAAAGATTTGGTTCAGAGGCTCAAACTGACTGGTAAATAATGGGAACTTTCCACCTATCGTAAAAAATAACTGCATTCAAAGTTTACTGGGAAATAGATTTCAGCTGACACAGCCCTAGTTGGCTTCACAGAATTTCTGCCCTCTCTTCTGTAAGGTACAGGAAATGAACTTGCAGACCCAATTAGGAGTCTATGAAGTCAGAGCCAATATGTTTCTTTCCCTCACACTGTCATCTCTTCCACCTTGACCCAAAGGCAAGGAAATCATCATTGCCTTGTTATGTGAAACCAGGTACTATTATTTGTCTGAAACCTTGGGCTCTGAAATGAGAGGCCCAGAAAATGGGGAATATTAGACTTTGAAAATGAGCAAGACACACAAAGATGGAGGGGGGATTACAGAAGAGAAGGTAAATTGCCTGATATGCCATCTCTTCTCAGTTCTTTATATACAGCAAAGCCATTGAAGTCATTTTCTCCCCTCAACCTTATAAGTTAGTGTTGCACTTCAGTGTTGTTGTTGTTTTTTTAGCAAATATTCCCCTGCCCACCACATCTATAACACTGCCTTTGGCATTAGGAGCTCTGGACCGAATACTATTCAAAAAACACAAATCCTTTTGGATTTGTGTTAATGGCATTCAATGTTTACTTAAGCTCCAAAATGCCAGGAAATTACACCCTTAATAGATGTGCTGTTTGGACGCTACACATATGGTATGGTAATCCACTATACATATGGTATGGTGTTCATCTAGTGGCTGATCAGCTGTCAATGGTAACCACATGAGCAAGACATGAGTACGACAGCAACCTCCTGCCCATGTTCCCCAGTAACTGGTGTACAAAGGCCTCTGATACTGGAATTAGCATAGAGGCATCAGGTTTAGTAGGCATTAGGACTGTGCACAGCCCCCCAACTTTCCTCAGGGGCCATTTCGGAGCCTTGTGATTCCCGAGCACAGTCAGCAGGCAGGTAGGAAGATGCAGGTAGGCAGAGGTGGGCAGATGCAGGCAGATGCAGGCAGGCTCAGTTGGAAAGCAGGCACAGGTGGGCAGATGCAGGCAGCAGGCTCAGGTGGGCACAGAAGATGCAGGAAGGAAGGTTCTTCAGTCAGTCAGTCAGGCTGAAGGCCCAAGGAAGCCAGGCTCAGGCTGCACCTGAAAGAGATGAAAAATCAAATCAATGAGTCCCCTGGTTCCCAGGAGGAATCCAGAGGAAGCCCATCCCCGCCCGTGCTGCCTGGTTCATTCAGGCAGTAAATCCTCGATTGTTTCCTTTAAGGCTACAACAACCAGCCCTGCAAGGCAGGCCCAGTACAACTTACTTACCCAAAAAATGAATCAGCTAGACGTAGATGCAGGCAGGCACAGGTGGGTGCAGATGCAGGGAGCAGGCACAGGTGGGCACAGATGTAGGCAGGTTCAGTCAATCAGGCAGGCTGTTCTCTTGCCCAGAGGTGGGCACATTGGCTGGAGCAGTGTCCCAAATCAAAAAGTCAAGGTGTGAGGTATGTTTGTCAGTCTCTCACTGATGGAGTCCACAAGGAGAAGGAGGAGAAAGGCCATACCCATGCAGGCAGGCAGGTGTAGGCAGATGCAGGCAGGCAGAGATAGGCAGATGCAGGCGGAGTGCCAGTTGCTAGCTCTATGCACAAGCATGCTATAGAACTCAAGGCCTTGACTCAGAAATCCAGCTACCTCACAAAGGCAGCAAACTGGCTGGCAGGCAGACAGACAGATGAAGGCAGGACTAAACCATAGTCAGTGTGACCATAGTCAATAGGTTATGGTAGCAGAAACAGGATTTCAAGGAATCCTGCCATCAGAGTTGAGTTACTGAGCTGTAAAAACAGCAAATAAAAGTAAAAAAATGAATACAAAAGTCGAGCCTACCCGACTCAATGAAAGGCGGGTCTCTCACTCCCCAGAGGGCTTGAGGGTGGGGTATCCCAGCAGGGGCAGGTTCGCTTTGAGAAAGACGAGCTGCTCCACTAACTCAGTGTCCAAGCGAGAGCGGTGGGGTGCCACAACGTCGCCCGCTATCAAAAACACCCACTCACTTGGAACACTGGTTGGTGGACAGCTCAGTCTATCTTGGGCCACCCTAGCCAGATCTGGCCACATCTGGCTCTGCAATGAACGGTAGGCCAGGGGTTTGATGGAGATGTTCTCCTTGGCTTCTGCCAGGTAACGCTACACAGCAGTTGCAGCATCATCCTGAGTGGTGGGTTGGTGGCCTGCCTGACCAACCACTTCCTGTAGGGCATTTGCCCAGAATCCAAGGCCTCTGCTCTCCTGCTTGGAGGGATGCTGCTTCTGCTGCTGCAGGGACTGCTGACCCAGGAAGTCATGGCCTCCTCCTCCTCTTCTGCCACTGCTGCCTACCCAAGCCTGATTTCACGTGCAGCCCGAACTTCCCCCAACAGCAATTCCACCCACCCCAGCCTAGAATTGGCATCACAGATGCTGTCTTTTAGATGAGGATCACACATCGTGGCCAAGATGTAGATCCTGTCTTTCATCAGGGGCTCCATCCTCTTAACTAGTCCTGCCTTCAGCCTGTGCTCCACTTCCCGCACATCTTGCGGGAAGTGCGTCCCAGTGATGGGATCGCCGGCCTCCAGAAACTGCCACATCTTGGTCTGGAGATGCCTGGCCACAGGGATCACCTGGCTGAGGAGGGCGGTGCTGCTGCTGAGAGTCTCTGTGGCCTCAAGGAAGGGCTTGAGGACAGTCACCAGATGGGACATGGTATCCCACTGCTGCCTGGCCAGTGGTGTCTGGATACCTATGTCCCCGACCCTGCACATTTCGTGCACAGCACGCTGTTGCTCCACCATATGCTCAGCCATGAGGTAGGTGGACTTCCAGCGTGTTGCAACATCCTGAAGGAGCCAGTGCTGCGGAAGTTCCAACTTCGCCTGCTTCTCCGGCTGCAACCGACTTCCTTTGACACTGTGGTGGAAGTGTCCAACCACCCTCCGACAGCTGTCCGGGACATTGTGCACTGCTGGCACAGGGGGGGGGGAAGGCCACTGCTTCTGCTCCCCATGCCAAGGCCACCCCTCACTATGAGGTTTAAGATGTGGGCAATGCAGCAGACCCCCTCAAAACCACCCTCATACACTGCCCTGACAATACTAGGCTATGGGGGAAAGCATTCAAAATGGCGTCCGATTTTCCAATTTTTTCCGATCCGGATCAGGTCCCTTTGGATTGGATTGGATTGGATCAGATGGTTGGCAGATCAGATCAGATCGGATTATTTTTATCCGATTTTTGGACGGATTGGATTCGGATCGTGGATCCGATCCAATCCGCTGCACATCCCTATTATCAGACATTTTAACGATACGATACACATCCCTAGTTTGCACCTTCCAGATTGAACACAGACACAAATTGGGTTGAAATCCATACATTTCCAATGTAATTTGCAAACTCCCAAAAAAATCAGTTGACAGCATACTTACATTTGACAAATATGCATGAAACTGTGTAGATTTGAAAAATGAGTGAAATATGCTTTGATCAATGGGAAAAGAATGTGAACACATGAATGCAATCAAAGATGCACATTCAGAAAAATACTCAAAGCTTTTCATGCAAAAAGAAAAAAATCAAAAATCATAATCTGATATGAACTTGAATTGGAATGAGTTTCGAGAGAATTCAGAGAACTTCGGCAAACATAGATTTTGATTATTTCCATGTCCCTAAAATCAACATAAAGGCCCTTCCTGCCACGCTCGGCTTGCCTGGGTGGGTGGAGGCAGTTGCGGGTGGAGGCGAGGATGACACGTGGAGGCCAGCCATTGGTGGCCTCCGTATGGGGCCACCAGCTGGGGGTGGAGCCGTAGGCCTATGTAACTGGCCTCCGTGGCTCCCCTTCCCCCCTTTGTTTGTTGTTCGGAACCCTCCCTGTAGACAGTGTGGGCTTGCTGGCTGCCTTTTTGGGGGCCAAGTAGGAATTTTTTACCTTCAAACTTTATTTGGTTTTTTTTTTACCTACTTCACACTGTAAGACAATGGGGGAGTGCTATATAGGTTAATTAGTTGAATTTGGTTACATTTAATTGAGGGCAGATGTGCGGACATCGCGAGCAAGTACAGGTTTGGTGAGCATTCGCAAGCACCATTGTGGTGATTGGTGACATCTGAGGCCCTCACCTAGGGAGTCCTGCGGCACCAGGTGTAGGGATAAAGGTTACCTCTAAGGCCAACCTTATTCACCCACTCTTGAGTTTTGCAACCTGAGGGGAGGTGACATAGGAAGGCCTACCTACCCTAAATGGGGAATCCCTACCAGCGACACCTACCAGGATATTGAATGGCTCGCCCAATCCCAATTATGGCCAAGACGTTGGCCAAAGACAGGATGCCCGCTTAGGTCTCCATCTACCTTGTGCCCTTGTTACCTTAAAAGTGGCCCTTGTTTAAATCCAACTTATCATGTTGTCTCTTTAATCTTGCCATCCATTCCTGCAAGGGCTATTCCCACCTGTGGGGAGCCAGGTCCATGCACTTATATTTCTATCTACAGATAAATAGATGCCTGCTTTCCCTCCTACCCCCACCTCTGCTTTGGAGCAACACCCTGTTAGGAGAATTCCCTCAAGGGTATGGCGTGGGAAGATATATATCGCTTGACAATGATGATCGTATATAGTTGGTCACAGAAGAACACAATTTGCAGAGAAAAATCAAATCTATTGAAAGATTTAACTTAAGTAACTGTGTTTATTGAAACATCCAAAGTGTTACATCTTTTGTCTTTACAATACTTCCTTAACTACAATACTTCTTGGTGTAAACTTCAGGGTGGCCACTTAACATCTATGTTTTGGTAGGGTGACCGTATGGAAAGGAGGACAGGGCTCCTGTATCTTTAACAGTTGCATAGAAAAGGGAATTTCAGCAGTTGTCATTTGTATGCATGCAGCACCTGGGGAAATTCCCTCTACATCACAACGGTTAAAGCTGTAGGAGTATAGCTAGAGTGCTTTAACAGTTGTGATGATGAGGGAATTTGACCAGGTGCTGCATGCATACAAATAGCACCTGCTGGAATTCCCTTTTCTATGCAACTGTTAAAGATACAGGAGCCCTGTCCTCCTTTCCATAAGTTCAGCCTAGTTTTGGTTCACTGATGATTTGAACCTTGAGGTTTGCCGATGAGTGTACATGACTCATAGCAATGTGGAGTTGTCTGTAGCAGGAGGAGGGGGTAGGCAGATAGATTAGGGTGACCAGATAAAATCCAGCTCAGGGCTCATGTAACTTTAACAGTTGTAGAGAAAAGGGAATTTCAGCCAGTGTCGTTTGTATGCAATTAGTTCCTGGTGAAATTTCCTCTTCATCATAACAGTTAAAGTTGCACGGGGCCTGCCTTCTTTTGTATATGGTCACTCTAGTATAGTGCCTGCACCTTTAACTGTTGTGATGAAGAGGGAATTTCACCAGGAACTAATTGCATACAAATGACTCTGGCTGAAATTCGCTTTTCTCTACAACTGTTAAAGTTACATGAGCCCTGACCTGGATTTTATCTGGTCACCCTAAGATAGATGCCAATTTGGTCCACAATCCATTCCTGATTTGTTTACAGGCCATATGTTACTAGCATATCATTGTACTTTGGCCTTCACCTGTGTTTATAAAGGTGTACAGAGATGTTTAATTGTTACATTGTTAAATTTAACAGCTAAAGACTTTCTTCCCGAGCAATAATTAAACTTTGACTGGGTTACTTTTAACTGTAAGTCTCTTTTACAATTTGTTCATAATTTGTTTACAGGCCTCATGTTACTGGTGTATCATTGTATTTTGGCCTGCACCTGTGTTTTTAAAAGTGCACAGAGACTTTTTGTATGCGTTCATATTTCACTTCACTCCAGTTTGCAATTAATTATGTTTGCTTAATTATACTTGACATTTTTTATATTAAAAAAAAACTTTATAGTATGTTCTTATGGAAGACATCCCAATCCTTTTTTTAAAAAAAAAAAAGCTTTATGGGTATAAATATATTATTATTATTATTATTATTATTAATAATAATAATAATAATAATAATAAAAATAAATATACTCCTGTTGTTATTCATAGCATCTGCATGTCAAAAGCTTTCCAATGAAGTTTGTTTCATGAGTAACGGTCAATGGGAAGGCAGTCAAAAAGGGACTATCAACTTATTTCCAACATATATATATATATATATATATGATGGATAGATAGATAGATACCTCCTCTGCTATTGCCTGGTACAAACAATTTCTCTCTACTCCCTCCATACCCATTCTCACTCATATTACACTGTTCCCAAAGGAAAAAATTATCTCTCCATACATTGGCTGTTCAGGGTCAAAAGGGGATGAGATGTTGCCATTTCACCAGAGTTCTGCACTCACACACCATTCTATTCTACCTTCCATAAGGGCTTATAAAAATCCACAGACTAAAATGAGGTGAAAGAATCACACTTTTTTTTCCAAAACGTACAATTACCTTACACTTCTCCCTTAGCTAAGATAACAGACTGTTTCTCAAGCGACACTATGCAAATGGAGATATAGTACAAAAGTGAACCCATGGAAGTATATGGGGTGGTGGGGACGGATAATACCTGTGAAACTGCTGGTGGGCACTCACCAAATTTGAACTCCTATAAATCAGCCATTTATACCTCAAAATTGGCATGGACCATAGTCAAAGCCACCTCTCCTACACTGCCCATTTTCTGATCAGTCTGTTGAGCTGTTTTCTCAGTATAAGTCATGGAACAAACTGCCCCCGTCTCACATTCTGATTACAATCTCCCTCTTAACATAGGGTGATTACTGTGGCCCTATAAATATAGCCATATCTTTTGACTGTAAACACTGAACACAAGAAGGCAGCAACACGATCAATATAATGTAGTTTTTCAACTTACTGAATTTTTTTTTTCTTCCATCCCTGTAGTCTGTCATAAATGATTTATGTTGCAGGTAAATTATGTAAGTCCCTTAATAATTATTAAGGGCTTTCCAGGGGCCTGTGCCATTTGGGGTCCCCTAAAGCAGTCAGCAGTTCACATGATTAATGATCTCTTCCCAAGCAGGAAAATAATGAAAATTTATTTCCTATCTTTATTTACTACTTCAATGGTTATCAGTGAGCTCCCTCTGGCTCACCTTATAATTAGCTCAGGATTTTTTCAGGAAACTCTGGGGGGGGGGGGACCTGATATAAAAACCAGCATGTTAGCACACCCAGGGAATTCTCTGCTGCTACTCCTGCCCTCCCTTTTTCCCAGACAAATTTGGTCTTGTGAAGCAGGTAGTTGCTGGTAATAGTAAGGAGGGCTGACAGTTGTTTCAAATGATGTTTGCAATCACTTAAAAATCAGGTAGGAGTTATGCAAAATAAAGTCCTTTAGCCAAACATGCTTCCAACTCCTTACTCTCTGTGTCCTTCCTGCTCCGACGCTGTAATGTGATGCTAGGTCACTTCCTTGTAGCTTTTCCATCAAGGTCTTCCTCTGTATCACAGGAAGGGCAATCCTGTGCCCACCAGACATCATTGAGGGGGGAACATAGGATAGTTCAGTTTCCTGCTTTTGAGGTCTGAGCTAGGAAACCATGGTCCCCACCCCCTCCCCCTCTTCGCTGGCATTTCTGGGCTGGCTACCTCTCTGTGCTCAGAAACAGATGTGGCGATGGGGGGAAAGGGGTGTTCCTAACAGTGGGGCAGAGAGGAGACCAGGGAGGCTTTGTGACACCATTTCCTACGGCCAACACAGCCTCATTTCCTCTCCCTCCAAGGTGCCGCTGCTAGACAGGCAAAATCGCCTGCCTAGCAGAAATGCAGGGCAGCTGGAACATGGAGCTGCCACCCTCCTCTCACCCAGCATTGGACTTGGCAACATCCAAATTCACAGGCTGCCAACTATCTGGATAGGATTGCACCTTAAGTTATTCTTCCCATCTGGTACCCCAACTCTCCTACCTAGTTCCACATATATGGATTCAGCCGTGGCTAGTGATGGTAGAGGCTTCAACTTAAGACCATGATGTTTAAGGATCCTTAAGGATCAACTCACTAAACTGGGGGGATTTGGAAATGTTGGTGTCTGAAGAGCTGCACCTGGAGGTAGGGTTACTTTCAGGGGCAGCATTTGATGCACGGAGGGTACTAGAGCTCCAAAGAAATATCAACAGAACCCTGCTGACACAGGAAGCTCTGTGGCTCTACAGAGACAAAGATTATACATGCAGCATGGTCCTATGCCTATCTACTCAGCAATAAACCCCATTGACAAGGTCAACGGAACCTACTCTCAGGTCCGTATGATGAGAACTACAGCTTTCAGGTTTCCATCTGGCCAGTTTTTTAGCCTCTGAGCTAGTTGCTAGGATTTTTGTGTAAACATTAGGACTGTAAACTGGGCAAGAAGTGGTGGTGGAAAAAGTGAGCAACAGCCTTTTCATTTTATGTGTGTGTTTGAATCATGTAACATACAGGTATGAACTAAATGCCCATCTCTTCATTGCATGAGTATGGAGTTCCTTGTAGCCACCCTCCACTACCTCTTTGGAAACAAGGGGGGAGGGGAAGGAGCAGCCAACTAGCAATGTTTCAGTGTCAGTCACAGAAACTGATGCCACCCTCACTTCCCTACACTGCTCTAATACACTGTATGGACTTCAAGCATAGGCTAAGGCTAGTGTACGTGCCATCACTTGCCATGGGAGTGAACAGGAAATATCTGCTATTAGCTCTACTACCAGACCCATTGGAGTTGGCTGAGTTCTATCCATTGATTCATTTATTTCCACTAGTGCTGGGCTGAATCCTGCCCCTTTTTTCAGGAACCTTCTCTCTCCCTGCAAAAGAAGCATTGTTTTCTGCCTCTGTTGCAGGGAGGGGGGATTCAGGGGAATTTTCTCCCTGGGGAGGGGGACAGTGTTTCCAAATACTTTTCTTAAGTGTAGCTGATTGCTGAGGGACTTTCTTCCTATTTTTTAGTTTTTCAAAAAACACCCCCTTCTCTTGGCATTTGGAGGAGCCCAGAAGTTCTTAGTGAATGCCTATTGGAGACCATGTGACTTCAACCTATCCAATAAGCATTCAAGAAGAACTCCTGAACTATTGCAAGTGCTGGGGGAGGGGTTTTAAAAACAATAAAAAGGAAGAAGACCCCTCAAAATTTCTGACACTTAAAAAAGTATGTAGAAACCCTGTCTCTGAGGAGAAAATTCTCCAAAATTCTCACTCAAGTTTTTGTCCCCAACCCCCGGAAAGTTGAAAACCCTAGTTATATGGCAGAAAGAACTTCCTAAATAGAGTGTTTTGCAAGGATACAAGATGTCAGAAAGGTGTATTTGCGGAAAATGCTCCAACATTTTGTAGAAATGCAGTATTTAACCTGAGGTGTTGTGATATGGGGGGAGGTTAGTAATTTGTGTCAGTACTATAGAGAATATATAAAAAAGTCACAGAATAATGATTGGAATAGAGACTGCGTTAAGGAATGGGCATGCAATTGCATTCTTGCTAACGGCTTTTGGGTCATCTACAACTCCTGTTGGATAATGCTAGAGTCAGCACCTTTCTTTTCCCTCTGAGATGACAAGGTAAATTGAACCATCTGCTGCCTTTTATTAAAGTGGTGTGAAAAGTGCATCAAATAATACCAGAATATCTGACCTCTAAATTCTACCTTTGTATTTGTTAAATATAGATCTGTTTGTAGTAGATTGAAATGTTGACATTTTGACAGGGTAACATTGGACACGATAATATTCTGGGTCTTATAAAAGATATTGCAGAGGGAAATGGAAGATAGCAAAAAGATTTAGTTTGGCAATAGCAGCATAGCAACTACATAGTGGGATAGATGTTAGACCGGTTTCATGCTTTTTAGTAGAGATGTTTGACTAAATAGGGATGCTTTATTAGGGATCAGATTAATATGGGACTGGAACTTAGTTATCTACCAGCTTTCCTAAATGTTTCAGTACAGTCCTTGGCTTGGTTTTTTTTTTTAAAAAAAACTTGTCATATACATTTAAATGATCACATCATTATCTTATCATATACATTTAAAGGAATCCTGGGATTCCCCCCCCCCCCCCGGCATCCTGGAAGACCCTTGGTGTAGAAAAGGCCTTTGACTATTTGAGCCGCAAGCATGTTTTTGAATATTTGAGCCACAAGGTGTATACTATGTCTGAGAAACAAGGCATTCTTTGCTTGAGTCACTCACAAGACATACTTTTACTATTTGAACTATGAAGTGTACTTTGAGTATTTGAGCTTGAAAGGCGTACTTTGAGTATTTGAGCCACCACGGGGCAGTTTGACTGTCTGAGCCATGAAGGTGTCATACTTTGACGGTTTACTTGAAGATGAGATAGTAATGTAAGGTAATGATACAAAACAACTTGAGGCCCTGAAGTGGTGTGAGTGCATTTCTAAGTGCTGTGGTGATGGACAGCAGGGGTAGCAGAGAAAAGAGATTGGAGCAGTAATGTTGTCACTTGTATGGGAAAAAGTGACCAGAGAGAAGATGGAGGCAGGTAGGCAAGTGGCGGCGGAGGCAGATGGAAGACACACTGACTGAGGCACAGTAACATGGGAGAGCTGTGCAGGCCCAGAAGTTCCACCCATCACCCCAGCTCAGTGATTACTGGCTGACAGTGCACAATGCCACTGCACAGAGATAATAATGTGGATAACATCAGCAGTAAATCACCCAATTCCAGCTTCACTGCAGTTTGGAAGCAGCTAACTGCCTACCAGTGTCACTGCAAAGAGGGCATTTAGTGTGGAGGAGGCAGCAGACAACCACAGTAAATCACCCAATCCCAACCCCCGCTTCACCAAAATGGGCAAATACAGCAGGGTGACTATATGAAAAGGAGGACAGTGTTCCTGTCTCTTTAACAGTTGTCTAGAAAAGGGAATTTCAGCAGGTGTCATTTGAATGCATGCAGCACCTGGTGAAATTCCCTCTTCATCACAACAGTTAAAGTTGCAGGAGCTATACTAGAGTGACCTGATACAAAAGAGGGCAGGGCTCCTGCAGCTTTAAATGTTGTGATGAAGAGGGAATTTCACCAGGTGCTGCATGCCTACAAATGACACCTGCTTGAATTCCCTTTTCAATGCAACTGTTAAAGGTACAGGAGCCCTGTCCTCCTTTCCATAGGGTCACCCTACAATACAGAGGAGGAGGCATAGCATGGGTGCACACAACAACAACAACAAGAAGACACAAGGAATGAAGCATAAATGTACTGTTGTTCAGGGAATAATAACTGGAAAGTTCATTAAATTAGAATTAGCTCTATAGGGCACAATGGAGCTGCAAAATATATGTGTGTGTGTGTGTTTTCCAAATTTATGAGGGGAAAAGAAAAAGCCTGTTGACTTTTCTTGCCTGTTTCCCAAAACTGGAAGGTATACAAAACAGAAGGGTTTTCAGGAGGAAAGCTAAAGAAATTACAATTAAATATAAATACTGATGTAATGCAAAATGTACCAAATAAAATGAGGAATGAAAGGAGAATGGCACTAAAACAAATTGGAAATAATAATAATAATAATAATAATAATAATAATAACTCTCCCCAATTCATAAAAGGGGGGGGGGAATTAAGCTGTGGTGAATTGCCTGCCACACAAGAGAAAGCAAAGCAAGACACAGACAGATAAGAGAATACTACTACTATATAACTAACACAACATACTAGAAAAACTGCAGGACAACAGGAACTAAATTCAAATGGTTTTAATATTATTGAATTTATTTTTCCAAACTAGGGAGGGGAAGATAGATTCACTCAGGGCTACCTCCAGGTTTGGAGGGCCCTTGGACAAGACACCCTTAATGGGCAGTGCCCCTCAGTGAGTCTACCCTATCATTGTAAGAACGTAAGGGTCCATCTATCCAGCACTCTGTTCACAAAGTGGCCAGCCAGCTGTCGACCAGGGACCAACAAGCAGGGCAGGGTACAACAGCATGCTCCAACTCATGTTCCCCAGCAATTTTCTGCCTATTATTGCCAACAGCTGTTGTAGCTCCTCATCCTCTTTCTTATCATTGCTACCACTTGCATGCTTGACAGCCAGAGAGCCAGGGAGTACATAGGCAATGCCATCTCCTGTTCCTCCTTTCCACTACCACCTTTGTCTGGGCCAGAGCAAGAAGTGGGTGAACAAGCAGGTTGCAACGGGCTCTAAGCAGTGGGGCCCCTGCTGAGGCCAGTCCTGGATTCACTTACTGCCTAAGGTAATTCTACACAAAGGCAACTTATACTGCAACACAGAATGACTGCGAAAGTACAGCAACAACAACAGAAAAGTTCATAGTGAGTACAGTATCGCAATGAAAAACATATTTTTCAGTGCAGGAAAACATTTGAGAGATGTATTGCGTCAGTTAAAGCAGAAAGGGGGGATCAAGGAACAAACAAAGTTAAAGTCTCCCAAATCAAGACAAAACTCTGTCATTTCCCACTCAGTTGATACAGAGTGAACGAAAAAGTGAGAGAGATGGAGGAGAGACAGAACGAACAAGTGAGAGAAACAGAGAAGAGACAAATATTCAGTCTCTCCCTCAAGGCCCACTGATTGGAGCACCTGGTGAAATCTGCCGTAGGATGAGGAGGTGGGCCTATCGGCCACTCAGCCACTCTTCCGTCCTCCTCCTCTGCACAATCATAATCAGTGTTTTAGAGAAGCAAAACCAAAGGATGCTATTTGAAGAGAAGACATAAAATCTGTGTCTGGGAAACAGGAGGCCGTATCAAAGCCTCATTCGGGTCTGGTTTCAGCTCTGGTCACTTCAGAGGGAACTCCACTTCACTTCAGGAAGCAACATAACTGGTCTGAAGTGGCTCAGTTTAGCTTGGGCTTCGGGCTCCGTCCAAATCCAATGTGCATCCCTAGTACTTACAATTATATAGGTCTCATTTACTTAGAGATAATAATGTCTAAACAGTAATGAATAACGAATGGCTATCAATGGCTACCAGCTAGGATGGTATATGTTATCTCCAGTATTGGAGACAGCATCTCTCTGAATATCTGTTGCTGGGGAACATATCCAGGAGGGTACTGCTTGTGGAATTTCCATAGGTATCTGGTTGACCAGTGCATGGAACACGCTTCAGTACTAGATAAGTTGTTAGTCTGATGTTCTTAATTCTTAATTAAGCCAATGGCTTCATAAAAAAGGAAGGATTTGAGGAGGCACTTCAAAAGAGAGTGACTATACACACATAAACAACAGACCTTCCCAAATCTGAGCATGGTAGAGTTTGAGGAGTGATGAAATGGAAGAACAAGGTTACCATGGGATATCAAGCCAGAGACAAAAGTGTAGAGAACGTTAAAGGTAAGAATGACGAGTTGCAAATGAATATCTGCAAACATTGGAATTAAATATCATTATCATAAAAAAATAGATCAGTGCATTCAGTAGACCTTAAGTTATACAAAACCTGATTATTTCAGTCTCACAAAAATCAGTATTCACTGCATCTCATCCATGTAAACCTGCATTCATTTTCGCTATAGAAAAAAAATCCTCATTTATCTCAATTTCTCAATTTCTCAATTATTTCAGAGTTTCCCAGGCTATTTATATGTGTGAGATTGTATTGCATTTTCTCCTTCCCTGAGGGGAAACAAAGCATTTCTTAGCATCCAGGGTTCTCACAGATTCCCAGTCGCTCTCCCATGATAATATGAAAACAAGATATAGATATAGATTTATATTTTAAAAATGCAGTGTAGGAGAATGGTTGTATTGATGAAGTTACATTGGAGTGAGACACCAATCCAGGAAAAGGTATTTTCACAAAAGAAACATGATGAAATAGATATTGCAACTACCACCCAGGTCACAAAGTACCCCACTCTACCATGGGATGGTCAATCCCACGAATGAGAATATGGGTTATATCCAAAGTTATAATATTCTGTATTAAAGAGTGTCATCATAGCCATGTGGCTTCAATAAAATTTTTATATCATGGGCAAAGTAATCTTATACTCACTTTACACAAGAACAGAGACAAACGACTGCTATGCTGCTAGAATGACCACCACATCTAGTGACTGCTCAGCCTGGAAGGGGAGAGGAAAAACAACCAGAAAATGCAAAAATGTCATAAAAACAACAACATCCTCTGCATCCATAAAACCACCACCACAACCCACCAATCACAACGTTGTTGTCTTATTTCTCTCCCTATTTTATCCTACCGTATGTTTTTATTATATTTTATTTTAAGTATTCCATGTGTATTTCATGCATTTTATTTGTTTTTACTTGTCAGGCTGGTCATTGACCACAACAATAAATGATTGATTGATCAGGGATTGTGTGAACAATGACCCCCATGTATCATTCATGATGACATGCCCCGAATATTAAGGATGGGAAATTCACTCAGTTCACATTTTCACTCAGTTCACTTAATTTAGCACTTTCAAACTGATACACAAAACCAAAACTCCGTTTTTCATCAAAATTCTCACTTCTCTGAATTTTGCAATGCAAGTCTTCAATAAGACACAAACAAAACATTACAAATGCATGTATAGAGGAAAGTTGCACATAAAATGCATATATTCATGAGAAATACTGTGCACAGATGAATTATGTTAGGAAAATTATTTCCGGGATCTTCCTCCTCTTTCTAAACCAGGAAGTACAACGTCCCGGCTTCCTCCTGGGATGTCACCACATCACACCCGCCATTTTTTTTTAGAAAGGGCCAGAAGAGTGCACTTGTGCTCCATCAAAAAGGTAAGGTTTTTAAAAAAATACCCCCCAAAATCAGGGGGCCCACCCACCCCCTGCCATCCTGGTGATGGTGGACTCGCATCCCCCCTCCCCTGATGGGCACAGAGCCATGCCACGGGGCTCCGTGCCCATTTCTGGTGCACACTCACGAGTAAGCGGGCACCAGGTGGGACAGACGCCCACTCCTCCCATAATCTCAGGACATTCCCGGGACCATGAGAAAAAATGGGTTTTCCCAGGGATTCTTTATCCTGGGGAAAACCCATGCCCATCCCCCCCCACCCGAGGGGGTCCCTGTTCATCATTTGGACGCACAGGGACGACCCGAGGACAATTCCGGAATAAAAGGCCGGTGTAGAAGCGGCCACAGAGAACTCCTGGGCAAGTGGGCAACTCCTTTCCTAACAGTGGAAGGAGATGACTTCATGAGCATCCCCCTTCATGAGCATGGATCTGCCCCCCACAATTGGAGTGAATGTGGGAAGTCTTTGCAGGTGAAGGAAGTCTGCTAGTGCATGGGAAGTGCCACAACCACAAGAAAACACTCCATTAGGGATTGGAGATTAAGGCAGAACTATACATCACAAAGAACACATTGATAATATATGCTCCATGTTGACTTCCATCCAACTGTCCTGTTTCAGGTAGAGTCTGTGGGCAATGCCAGGGCAAAAATTTAGGCAGAAAGAGCAGAACCAAGTGGCAGTACCCTCTGAGCATGCACCACTACTGAGTATGGTGTGCCAGCGGGACCCTAGCACAAGAGGAAGTCAGTGTTTCCTAAATCAACCCCAGAAATGAGTCTTTTCTGAGGATAATTCACACACACAGCCTTCTTTCTCCTTAGTATCCTTAGAACCTATATCTGCCATAGGGATGTCCCTTCCAGGAAACCCAGCCCTTTTTGGACTCGCCTTTGAACCAAGTTGGATCACCCCCTTCAAAAATAATCCTAAACCTTGTTACCTGGAGTTTACTTTTTCTTAAATAGAAATTTGTGCAAATGTTGGTCAAAATTAGCTCAAATTATATCTGCAATTTGTGCAAATTTTGTCATATTTACGATTTTTTAAAAAATGAAAATGTACAAACCAGCCCAACTTAAAGCAGATCAAGTTGGAGCAGCTCATGTGGAAATGAGCCAAATTCGGGGGTGGGTGGGGGGTCAAGCTGATGAAGCTTGGCAAGTTTCATTCCCAGGACAGATTCCTCTGACATCTCCAATCTGATCACAGAGGGACTGTCCCGTTGGATCATGAGACCAACTCCCTCCTTTAATGAGTATCTCACTCCGTGTCCTGATAGGAACATAGGAAGCTGCCTTATCCTGAATCAAACCATTGGCCCATCTAGCACAAGATTGTCGACACCGACTGGTAGTGATTGACCAGGGTTTCAGGTAGGATTCTTTCCTTGTCTCACCTGGATATGTCAGGGATGGAACGTGGGACCTTTGGCATGCAAAGCAAGTTATCTATCCCTGAACTATGTCATTGTTCTATGAAGTTTCCCATCACCACTCTGTATCACAGGCCGCCACTAGTAGAGGAGAAGAACATGCCAGAACATGGGCAGTGGTGGCTAGTGGCTCCAATTTCAGTGGGACATTTCATTCTGGGTTTTAGTCAGAACTAGCCAAAACTCTCAAGAAGCTATCCAAGGTACTGAATACGGGGTAAGTGTGCTACACATTAAGCTTCCGCTGAGCATGGGGGTAAGCATACTACATATTAGGAAGTGGACGGGGGAGACTAGAAGTCAAGATAGGGTGCCACAGTAGACATCTGTTGTCACCATCCACATCATATCAGAAGGCAGACACATCTGGAACAGGGCTTCAGTGGCTAGTCTTCATACCTGGGCAATTTCCTGTGGGGAAAAGGTTCATGCAGGTTCATCTTGGGTACTGAATTGTTTCCTCCACTGCATGACTATGGCAGGACGTTTTGACTTAGTGCCCCTGTTATGTTTCTGCAGAGACAATATATGGCAGAGGTGCCACATATTATCTTTGCAAAAACATGACAGGGAACTAATTCAAAACTTCCTGCCATACTCCAAACAAAAATCAAAACGGAAATATCCTGTTCCTTATTTTTGTTCTTCAACTATGTACTATAGTATTTCTTCTGTATTATATATTTTAAACTGTGTTTGCCAGCTTAGATGGATATCTGAAACAATGTGGAAATGAACTGAATTTGTTTTTGTTTACAGGGTGGCATTTTTCTATTACTCCTCATGCTTACATTCTTCTCAGTCTTACATCTTTTAAATCCCAATATTAAAGTTCTGTCCTATCCTACAGCTGAAAAAATAATAATAATTGAAGGAGTTGATGCCTTGTCGTGTTCAGCAATTTACGACTGAGAGTATAGTATCTCAGTATACCTTCTGCTTGAAGCTCAGAACTCAGAGCTGGCGTATTATTTGATCTAGTGAGCACATGTTTTATTTAATCGTTGCCACTCTGTAGCTTTTCATGGAGCAGAGCTGACTAGAATGGTTTATCGTTTCCCTGTGCTTTATTCCACATTTGGCTTCACACCATAACTGAGGGTGTATACATATTGCACTGGGAGAGACTAGTCAAATTTTAATTAAAACGTTGGCAGCTTCCTATCCAAGATACCTGAGATTCTCCTCAAGCTATATTGAAATATGCCTAATTAATTACTTCCGGCCTCCCATTTAAGGCAGATGATTAACATGTTATCATTTTTTTAAAAAAATCTGGAATAAGATTTAAAGCAGTGTGAGAAAATGGGAAATGATCCGACATTGAAAATTTCTGTTAATAAATGGAAGGGGAACTCAGATAAATTGTGTCTGTTTTATTCCCAATAAATGGACAGCAGTAGCCTGGATACATGGAAGGTGCAGGATGAGAAATTGTGATCATGGCAGCAGGATCCACCCCTTCCATGTGCCCAACTTCCATCCATTGGTCAGAATGTCTACAGAGGAACCTGCATGCATAGACTCCTATGCACACAGATTTCATCTGCAAGAGTCATAGGCCCTTTCTACACTTACGGGGATAGAGGGAGGGCCTGGGGATGATCCCGGACATACCTGCTTCCAGGAGTGTCCTCCTCTTTGTAAACAGGAAGTGCAACATCCTGGCTTCCTCCCAGTATATCGCACCGTCGCACCCATTTTTTTTATACAAAGAGGATCCGAAAAACACACTTGCGTTCCATCGGGAAGGTAAATTTTAAAAACAACAACAACCACCCCAAAATCGGAGGGGGGCAGCATCCTGGGGATGGTGGACTTGCTTTCCCCCTCCCCTTGTGGGCACGGAGCCACGAGGTGCAGCTCCATGCTCATTTCTGGAACCTGCTTACTCATGATGCACATGGTCAACCCAAGGACAATTGAAGAATAAAAGGCCAGTGTAGAAACGGCCACTCACCACAAAAAAATGTGATGGATGGATTTTTTGGAAATATTGCAACCTTGTCTGCAAATTACAGGAAGGAGGCAGTGTTGCAGCTAGTTCATGGGGATTTGGGGCGCAACTAGCCTTAGGATCTCTATAGCTTACCATGTGGTTTCCTGCTTCTGCCCTTTCTTTCCCCACCCCCGCTCTCTCTCTCACTCTCTCTCACCTTCCTCCATTGCTGGGAGCACAAATGCTCTCTCTCTCTCTCTCTCTCTCTCTCTCTCTCTCTCTCTCTCTCTCCCTGCCTGCATTTTAATGCAAGAAATAGTGAGTAAACCATTTTACCTTTTCTTCACTACAGAAAGGGCTGGTTTCTTTATTCTAAGATAGCCTGGTATGCATGTGGGCTGGTAAACATTCGTTCTGTTTTGCCTTTTTGCCTTTGCCTTTTTTCTCTGCTGCCTTCCTAAAAGGAGGCAACATTACTGAATAATCCCATCAGGATCAAGCAGGAGAAATCTACCTGCTACAAGGAACGAGGGGACCAAAACTGGGAAACTAGGTGGGTGGGAATCTGAAGACAATTACAGAGCCATATTGGAATGCCCCCCAGAATTCTCTGGAGTCTGTACTGCTTCTCTGCCACAGCTGCCACCAAACCTGGAAGTGGCCATGCCACAAACGGAGATAGCAGCACAGCTGCATTCATAGTGGCTCTGCTGTGAAACATGGCATGCAGGGATCACAAATATTTCCCAAGAGAATTTGACTCCCACAGCCCACCAAACGGTTGGTTGACAAGCTGGAGGGCATTCCATTCTGCCAGTTGTTCCCAGACTGGAAGCTAGAGCTATCATTAAAAAAAAAAAAGCCACTACACCCTTTCCTCTGCCTCCCCCTCCTGCCTGCCTGGCATGTTTCATTTATAGACAGGTTGGAAAGTTTAAGGGATGTGCCTAAAGGTGTCAGATTGGACTGTTGCTTTGTTAGATCCACTCATGTTAGCCTTTGGAGTGAACATAAGAAGAGCCCAGCTGGATCAGACCAAGGGTCCATCTAGTCCAGCCTTCTGTTCACACAGTGGCCAACAAGCTGTCATCCAGGCACCCACAAGCAGGACATGGTGCAACAGCACCCTCCCATCAATGTTCCCCAACACCTGCCCATGACATTGGAGGTTTCACTTAGCCATCAGGACTAGTAGCTATCAGGTGCCTTGTAACTGCATTTGGACTCACTCTTGCCTTAATACAGAGGGTGCCTCTTCACGAGAGGTTTAATGCTCTTTGAAGTCCCATTAAAAAATTTACCTCCACACCAGCGGAGCGCACATGGGGCGTAGAGGCGCGTTATCTCTCCGATTATGCGCATTATCGAATGCGCGTTAAATTGTGAGTTTTATTTTGCTCCCTCCGTTAAAGCGCATTTTGACTGTGTGAATATGCGCTTATGCGCATTAACTACTTGTAAACTGCATTTTGGACATCTGTTAATGCACTTCGCCGCCTCTTGCCACCTCTCGTGCAGAGGGATTAGGCGTAAATGCGCTTTGGCGATTATGCGCATAATCGGCTAACCAGGCGCAAAAGCGAATCCTTGTAGAGGGGACCTAACTCTCTCTTTGAACCCAGGCAGTTCAGGCCTTGGACTGCCTTGTGACCATCTTGTGGATTTGACTTTGCCTGGATTCTTGCACTCTGCCAGGACTCAGCCAGTCTAATCCTTGGACTGTCTTGTAACTTTGCAGAACCTTGGTCTCGCCAGAAGCAGGACACGTTCCATGTCATGCATGCATGCAGGAAGAATTGGGATAAGGATGTCATCTTTCCAGAAGATGACATCCTGACTCATACTGCCCTTAAAGGAATCCAGAAGTAAATGTATTGCTGCTGGTTGGTGACAGGAGACTGAAAGATAGAAAGAGGGGGAACTATACTGGAAATCATTGAGTGCCATATAAATTGTCACAAAATGATTTCTTGTATTGCTCATTCACTCTTCTGAAGAATAATCTTTCTCCCCCCAGTAGGCATGCTGGAGAAATCTGCAACAGAGTCAAATGCGTCCAGATTTCTTGCAATTTGGTCCTTAGCTTCCACGCCGGATCAGGCAGATAGCATAGGCATACGGCTTTTTCCCCAATTTCTAAAATCTAGTAGGGGGAGTAGTATTGTGTTACCAGTAAAATAGTGAGCACTGAGGGTGTTGGAGTCCTTTCATGCACATTCCAGAAAGTTTGCTGGCTGGGAGAATGCTGGCATGTTTCCAAGAAAGAGACCTTTCTCTTTGTCTTGACACAAGTATTTTTCCAGCCAGCAAACTTCCTGGAATGCCCATAAAAGGACCTCATGTCCTTTTATGGGTATTCCAGGAAATGCACCAACACAGAAGTAACATCCCTACTCACAGGTGGCCCAATCCAATGAATCAGATTTTGCATAAGAATATAAGAAGAGTCATGCTGGATCAGACCAAAGGTCCATCTTGTCCAGCACTTTGTTCACAGCTATCGAACATGAGCCCACAAGCAGTACATGGATGCAACAGCACCCTCTTACACATGTTTCCCAACCACTAGCATAAATAGGCTTACTGGTTCTGCCAGTGGAGGTAGCACATAGCCACCAGGACTAGAAGCCGTTGATAACCTCCTCTAGGAATTTATCCAACCCCCTTTTAGAGCCATTGATATTGGTGGCTGTAAAGGAGTTCAGATAGACTGCGCTGGTTGGAGAACGAGAGTGAAGGCTGGGGGGGGGAAGTAGTATGGATAGCTGAGAGGACTGGGTAGAGTAGGAACATACCGCTGTAGCAATTAGAAAGACAAACGGCCCTGAGCTGCCACCTGGGAGGAGATAAGGGATTCAAGGACTCCAGAGCAGGAAGGCCGGGGCTATCGCAGGCTGTAAAAACTTCAAGGCCGGCGGAGGAGGTGTGGAGAGGAGATGAGCTCTGGCGCCGGGATGGGAGGGGGGACATTCCAAGGAAAGAGGACAAAAACCCTAACCGGGGAGAAGGGGCTGTTCTTGGTGGGGAAGGTGATGCCAAGAGTTAGTCGCACTGGAGAGGCAGGCCACTAGTCTTGGGATGGCATCGATGGGCCTTGCTGTAGAAAATTGTTTTAGACCGCTGAACCTGTTCTTTTGATGAATAAAGCTGCTTAAAGAACTACGTGAGTCCGGGTTTGTGTCTCTGAGTTCTGCACATCCTGATAGGAGAATTGCCCCAGGGCATTTCCTCCCTTACATGGTGGCTTAGCGGTGGGATGTTGTGCAGAAGCGGAGAAAGCAAACAGTGACGAAGTGGAGAAGCGGTGACAGAAATGGCCAAGAAAGAACTAAAGAAGATGCAAGGTATTGAGACAGTGGAGCAGTTCCTGCCAGTAGTTGGGGGAGATGGAGGGGCCATGGGGCCCGGGCAGGCGACCATCGAAGAGTGGGTCGTGGGCGAAGGCTCAGGAGGGGTGACTGAGCTGAAGAAAAGAGCAGCAAAGAAACAGGCCCCTGTGGAGGTGTCGGCCGACGAGACCCGAAGCGGGGCGCGGCCTAAGGCGCCGCTACCGGAAAGCAGGGACAGCGGAGAGGCGGAAAGGGGCCTCGCGAAGGAAGAGATGGATCAGCAAGAACGACGGATCCGGCAGATGTATGCAGACTACCTGGAGCTGGCGACACAACAGATGAGGTGGGCTAAGGTGAAGGAGGAGGCCCTCCAGCAGACAATGGCCACCCCGGCGCCGCCGACAGCACCTCGGTTGGATAGACGGATGTTCCCGGCGTATAAGGAAGGGGACGATGTAGTGTCATTTTTTACAGTGTTCGAGGCGGCGTGCGAAGAGGTGGGAGTGATCGGGAACCAGAGGATGGCCCTGCTCCGAACCCAAGTATCTGGGGCGCTACTAGATCTAATGGCGACACTGCCGAGGGAGTCGCGGTCGGATTATGAGTACTTCAAAAAGCTGGTGAGGACGCAATATGCGCTCTCGGCGGAACATTGTAGAAAGAAATTTCGGCAGCTGACGATGAGAACGAAGGAGACCTATACGGCTTTCGCGACGCGGCTGAAAGCGGCTTTTGAAACTTGGGCAGAAGCGGCGGGAGCGGATAATAAGGAAAAACTGCAGGAGCTGATAGTTAAAGAACAATTGGCCAAGCAATTCCCAGAGCGCTACGATGCCTGGCTGGGGGAAAAGGACCCAAGTACGGCCGCAGAAGCTGCACAGATGGCGGATCGACTGAGCGCCTTCGGGAAGCGGGAGCCGGAAGGGGGCCGGAGTGGAGGACGCGAGAGAGAGAGTCGGCGCCCGGGAGAAGCGACCCCGGGAAAGAAGGCGGCCTGGCCAGGGGGAGAGCGCGCCGAGCGCGAGACACCGCGCCTAGGAGTCAAGCCTCCGGTGGAGGGGTGTTTTTTTTGTAAAGAGAAGGGGCACATGAAGCGAGACTGCCCGAAGCTGGCGGCAAGGTACCCGGCGGGGGCAGAAAAACCAGCCCCGGCGAGAGCGTTGGTGCGGGCAGCGGCGGCGACACCCGAGTCGTCCTCGTCGAATTGGAGCGATGAGAGTGAAGGTGAAGTGCGAGAGACGGAGTGGGAGTATGCCACGGCAGCAACTGGAGAGTCGAGCCGCGGAGAAGACACCAGCGAGCCGCCAGTGGGGGTGGTGCAACAAGCGACCCAAGACCTCTCGATGAGCTTGGTTTCGCCGGCGCAGCTCCAATGGAGCCGGAGGCAGTTCTGTGAGTTAATTCGGGTCAATGGGCGGGTGACAAGAGCTCAGCGGGATACCGGAGCTGATGTTTCGTCCATCCATGCCAGTTTGCTGAAGGAGGGACAAAAACTTACCCAACAGACCTTAAGGGTCACGCCATATGGGGCAGCGCCCTTTGAAGCCCCGCTGGCACGCATAGAAGTGGAGTTTGGGGATTGGAGAGGGGAGTTGACAGTATTGGTCCATAAGTCAGGTCCTTTATTTTTGTTGGGTAACGATATATGTTTTAAAACAACTGTTATGCCAGTGATTACACGTAGCCAGCGGGTGAAGGGGGCAGCCGAGACAGGCGAAGAACCGGCGGCGGAGAAGGGACCCTCAGAAGCGGAGGCTAGCGAAGAAATTACTGTGGGAGAGGCGGAGGAGCCGGGATTTCGACAAGGGCAACAGAGAGATCCCTCCTTACAGCCGTGTAGAGATCGGGCGGCGGGGAAAGAGCTGTCCGGAGGAGGGAGACGATGGGCAGGGTTTAGATGGGAAAGAGGAATGTTGTATCGGGTATTCCGCCCAAAGAAAGGGGGGGGGGATTGAGAAGAAACAACTGGTGGTGCCCCGGGACTTCAGGACTCGGGTGATGGAGGCGGCGCATGAGACGTTGTGGGGGGGCACTTGGGGATCCGGCGCACGCTGGCAAGGGTGAGTCGAGGGTTTTACTGGCCCTCCGTGGCGGCGGACATTCGAGAGTTTTGTGGCTCTTGTGGGCCCTGCCAGCGGGTGGGGTACCCAAGGGACCATCCTCGAGCGCCTTTACACCCATCCCCCATTTCAGAAGTCCCTTTTGAGAAGGTGGGGGTGGATATCCTGGGGCCTTTTGCCCCGGCCACGAGAGCGGGAAAAAAATATATTCTCACGCTAGTGGATTATGCCACCCGGTATGCAGAGGCGGTGCCATTGACTTCTATTACTGCAGAACAGATCGCTAAAGCCCTTATGTCTGTGTTTATTCGCTTAGGAATGCCTAAAGTATTGGTGCACGATTTGGGCGGCGGCTTTATGTCCCAACTGTTGAGAGAACTATGGAAGTTGGCGGGCGTACAACAGTGCACCTCGGCGGCCTATCACCATGAAGGAAATGGTCTAGTAGAGAGATTTAATCAGACCCTGGGAAAAATGTTAAAAGCGTATGCTGTGGCACACCACAAGGATTGGGACGTTGCCTTGCCTTATTTGATGTTTGCTTACCGGGATGCCCCCCAGGACAGTCTGGGGTTTTCCCCAAACGAAATGTTGTTTGGGAGGGAGTTGCGGGGACCCTTGGTTTTGATGAAAGAAAAGTGGGAGGGGGGAGAGACGACGAAACCTGCCTCGGTAGTGAGTTACATACAAAATCTGCAAAACATTCTTCGAGAGGTGGGGGAGGCCGCGCAGACGAACTTGGCACGGGCGCAGCAGGAGCAGAAACAATGGTATGATCGTAAAGCCAGGCTGCGGACGTTCCAGGCAGGGGAGAAAGTGCTGGTTTTAAAACCCGTGAAGCCAGAGAAACTGGCTGTGCGTTGGGAGGGGCCTCTGGTGGTGGAAAAGCGTTTGAATGAGGTGAACTATTTGTTGAAACCCCTCCAGGGTCGGGGTCGCTCCAAAGTCTACCATGTAAATATGATGAAGAAGTTTAGAGAAAGGGAGGTGAGAGTGCAGAAGGTGGACCTGGGGGGACCCAGGGCCGAACTATTGCAAGAGTATCGACACAAAGGCGGGTTGGAACAAGCAACGTTCTCGGGGGCTTTGACTGCCACCCAGCGGATGCAGCTGGAACAACAGCTTCAAAAATTTAAGGAATTGTTTTCAGGATTGCCAGGGAGAACTGATCTTATTACTCATACCATACACACGGGAAATCATCCTCCCATCCGGGTCCCAAACTATAGAATCACAGGGAAACATGCGGAAATTATACAAAAAGAGGTGGACGAAATGTTGGCACTGGGAGTGATACAGGAAAGCCATAGCCCATGGTCCTCCCCCATTGTGTTAGTAAACAAAAGAGATGGGAAAATTAGATTTTGTTTAGATTTCAGGCGGTTAAATTTGATATCCATGGGCGATTCCTATCCCATGCCCCGCACCGAAGAATGTATTGAGACACTGGGTCGGGCAAAGTACATTTCCACCTTGGATCTAACCAAGGGCTATTGGCAGGTGCCTTTAGATGAGGAATCGGCCCTGAAGACTGTGTTTGCTACTCCGAAAGGCTTATATCAATTCCGAGTAATGCCTTTCGGGTTGACCTCTGCTCCTAATTCCTTCCAAAGGTTAATGGATGGGGTTCTAAGAGGTTTGGGGGCTTTTTCATGTGTTTACCTGGATGACATTGCGGTTTACAGTCAGACGTGGGAGCAACATCTAGAACATCTTGCCCAGGTGCTTGGGCGCTTGAAAAAAGCGGGATTGACTGTAAATGCGACCAAGTGTCAATTTGGGTTGGGGGAAGTGACGTATTTGGGACACCAGGTAGGGGGGGGCAGTGTGAAACCGCTGGAAGCGAAGGTAGAATCTATCCAAAACTGGCCGGTGCCCCAGACAAAGAAACAGGTGCAGTCCTTCCTGGGATTGGCCGGGTATTACAGGCGGTTTGTGCCAGACTTTGGGGCTCTAGCGGCCCCCCTTACGGACCTCTGTCGGAAACGACAGCCTGTTAGAGTGCAGTGGACAGCGCAGTGCCAGCAAGCGTTTGAAAGCCTCAAGCGCTGTTTGAGGAGGCGCCCAGTGTTACAAGCGCCCGATTTTGACAAACCGTTCGTCTTACAGACGGATGCCTCGGAAAGGGGGCTGGGGGGGTGTTGTTGCAGGAAGATGGAAACGGACAGATGCACCCCATTGCCTTTATCAGTAAAAAACTGTTGCCACGAGAGAAAGCCCTGGCTACTATTGAGAAGGAGTGCCTGGCCATCGTATGGGCCATTAAGAAGTTGCGGCCGTATTTGTGGGGGCGCCCCTTTCTGTTGCAGACCGACCATTCCCCGTTGTGCTGGCTGGCTAGAGTGAAAAATACCAACCAGAAGTTGTTGAGGTGGAGTTTGGCCTTACAGGACTATGAATTCACGGTTAAACACATTAAAGGGAAGGAGAACGTGGTGGCCGATGGATTGTCACGTCAGTACTTGGATGCCCAATCAACAGAGCGGGAGCTAGAGGGAACAAGAGAAAGTGGAGATGGAACTGAGAGTGAATTGAGCGAAGCAAGAGAGAGAGGGAGAAAGAGGCTGGAGCCTAGAGTAGGGAGGGCGAAACCCCCTCAGTTCCATCTTAAGGGGGGAGGTGTAAAGGAGTTCAGATAGACTGCGCTGGTTGGAGAACGAGAGTGAAGGCTGGGGGGGGGAAGTAGTATGGATAGCTGAGAGGACTGGGTAGAGTAGGAACATACCGCTGTAGCAATTAGAAAGACAAACGGCCCTGAGCTGCCACCTGGGAGGAGATAAGGGATTCAAGGACTCCAGAGCAGGAAGGCCGGGGCTATCGCAGGCTGTAAAAACTTCAAGGCCGGCGGAGGAGGTGTGGAGAGGAGATGAGCTCTGGCGCCGGGATGGGAGGGGGGACATTCCAAGGAAAGAGGACAAAAACCCTAACCGGGGAGAAGGGGCTGTTCTTGGTGGGGAAGGTGATGCCAAGAGTTAGTCGCACTGGAGAGGCAGGCCACTAGTCTTGGGATGGCATCGATGGGCCTTGCTGTAGAAAATTGTTTTAGACCGCTGAACCTGTTCTTTTGATGAATAAAGCTGCTTAAAGAACTACGTGAGTCCGGGTTTGTGTCTCTGAGTTCTGCACATCCTGATAGGAGAATTGCCCCAGGGCATTTCCTCCCTTACAGTGGCTATCACCACATCTTGTGGTAGTGAATTCCATAGTTTAACTATGTGCTGTGTGAAAAAGTACTTCATTTTATCTGTCCTGAATCTTTCACCAATCAGCTTCTTAGGATGATCCCGAGTTCTAGTTTTATGAGGGATGGAGGAAAATGTCTTCCTATCCTTTAGAGTTCTGGCTGATTCTGGCTGAAACCCAGAATAGAGTCACAGTCTCACTGAAATCATAACCCCAAAGACATTGGAGCCAAAGCCAAGTTGTACAAACTTTACTGCAGATTGTGTTCAGGTCCACGTTCAGTTCTGACAGGTGCGAACTGGGTAAATTCTGGTCAAAAATGAATTGAAATGAATTTCTCATACATTCCAATTAGAACTAATCATCTGGATCTCATGAAGTTCCAACAATTCTGAATGCAATACTATCTTAAGCTTATTGAATCCAATCATGTAATACTAAGTTGCTCAACAGTTGAAGCCCAAACATTTAAAGCTTCAACAAATCATATTGTTTATTATGCATTTGGTAAATCAAAAGCAAAACAATATGATGGAAATTGGCAAGCTTCTTCTGAAATGGATTGCCAAAGAAGGCAGTCCATTTGGACATAGCATCTAACCTTCTGCTTCAGAATTAAATGGAGAGAATTACATGGATGACTCATAGAGGTAGTGAGGAGTAGTGGCTATTCTCTCCCCAATATTTCCCAGTATTCCATTCCCTTCTCTAACTTTTAGTCACAATATATTAAGGTTCTATATACCATACCTTAAATCCCTGCTCCCCATATAAGGGCCTTGGCCAGACTTTTGCTCTCTCAACCTAGTATTTGCAAAGTTTTTCCTGGTGATTTAAAATGCTAGAAAGAGATAAAGAAAGAGAGGAAAGGAGAAGAAAGGCCAAAAAAAAACAACAACCCAATACTAACCCTAGGAGTCAACAGATTCCATGAGGGTTAAAAACTTATCTAAAAGAACAGACTGCAAAGTTATAGAAACAAGAGAGGGATGCAAGGAGCAGCAATTTTGCAGAGGATTTTGAAGTGATTTGCTGGGCATCAGCTGGTTCTGTCAAAGACACTGTAAGTAAGCAACTCTGGGACTTCCTACACAGCAGAGAGCATAATATGAAAGATGGAACAGAGAAATCAGCAATCTGCATTTTTCTTTACTCCGACATATTAATAAAAGTGGAACTGAAATGTAGCACAGATCCATCAACCTCCTGCCAATTGGATGTCAACACCTGCTAAATTAAGCCCTACAGAGAAACTAAATGGACCACTGGTGCTTGGGTATTAGAATGAAGTAAGCAGATATGAAGTAATAATGAAGACTTTTGTGGCTGGGCTTTTAAAAGACTGGCAGCTTCCTGTGGAGAAGCATTGAATTCAATTGTACAAAACTGTGCAAACAGCAGGACTGTTTTGAGTTTTGTTCAGCCACATTCAAAAGCCTGCTGCAAACCAACCTCAAATGCAGGCATGTTTAATTGATTATGCGTGTTTGTTCTGATTAGCAAGATTTTAGGCAATTGTGTGTTAATTTTGCTAACAAAAAGGACTGAAGAAAGCAGACTGAATTCAGAGAAGGAGGGGCTTGGTAAACTTTGTCATAAAGAGATAGCCCTCTGGCTAGGCTGCCTAAGGTTAAAATACAAAAAAAAAAAAAACCAGCAAAGCAAATCAGGCCAGGCTTCTAAGGGTGCAATCCTAACAGAATGAAACCACTACTACACGGTTTGGGACCACAATACCTGATAGAATGTCTTCCCCGACATGAACCTACCCGTTCACTACGCTCAACATCAAAGGTCCTCCTCTGGGTGCCTACTCCGAGGGAAGCTCGGAGGACGGCAACAAGGGAGAGGGCCTTCTCTGTGGTGGCCCCTCAATTATGGAATGATCTCCCCGATGAGGCCCGCCTGGCGCTAACACTGTTATCTTTTCGGAGCCAGGTCAAAACTTTTCTTTTCTCCCAGGCATTTTAACAGCTCAAGTTGAGGTTTGATTGACATTGTGGCCAGGCTTAACAGTTAAAATGTTTTAAAGTGTTTTAATGATAGCTGTTTTAAGTTTATGGTTTTAAATTTTGTATATTGTCTTTTTAATGTTCAGTCTTTTTAATTTTTGTAAACTGCCCAGAGGGCTTCGGCTATGGGGCGGTATATAAGTGTAAATAATTATAATAATAATAATAATAATAATAATAATAATAATAATAATACAAAACTGACATAACATATTAGTCTGCTTATATCCAAGGATCTAGGGTAAAAGGGGAAGTATTTTCAGCCTCCTGGCTTCTAGGCAATATTCTCCCCTTGTAACTCCTGTGTTTATTAGAGGTGTGCACAAGTGGCCTCTCAAAATTCCCCACCCTATTTGTGGGTAAAGAAATTGGGGGGACAATTTCACTGAATTTCTTCAGGTGCAGTAGAAATTCTCCAACAATTTCTCACAGGTAGGCATCACTATTGGCAAGGGTTGTAGAATAGGCTGACCATATGAAAAGGAGGACAGGGCTCATGTAACTTTAACAGTTGTAGAGAAAAGGGGATTTCAGCCAGTGTCATTTGTATGCAATTAGTTCCTGGTGATATTCCCTCTTCATCACAACAGTTAAAGGTGCATGCACTATATTAGAGTGACCATATACAAAAGAAGGCAGGGCCCCTGCACCTTTAACTGTTGTGATGAAGAGGGAATTTCACCAGGAACGAATTGCGTACAAATGACACTGGCTGAAATTCCCTTTTCTCTACAACTGTTAAAGTTACATGAGCCCTGTCCTCCATTTCATATGGTCAGCCTATTGTAGAACAGCTTCTTTTCTTTTCCGAAGGGTTTTTGGGTTTTGGCACTGCCCTGCAAATGGCAAGAGCATCAACTGTTGGCAGCCTGACCCCCAATTTGCATCTGCCGCAATGCCCCATTTATCTAGCATCACTGCAGGACATTGAACGGCAGGGGATGCGGTCATCACACAAAGAAAATAATGGTGAAGGAAATATGGAGAAAATGCTGAAAAGTGTCCTTTAATTTCTAAGAGGTAAGAAAATAAAAATCTCAGGAATTTCCTGAAAGTTTTCTTTCTCTATCAAAAAGGGCTTCCATTTTTCTGCCTCATTCTCGGGCATTTTCTCATTTATTTTGAATGTGTGTTGGTGGTGTTTTTGACCTTACCTAATCACTGTGAGGTGGCTGAGGGTATGCCTATAGTTTCCTCTCTATTACACATCTCACAATTGCTCTACAGTCTCCCAGGCAGCCTGCACTTCCTGATCTGACAAGGTCCTATGGGAGGAATAAATTCATGACGTATTCCCCTGTGCGGGAATTGTAGAGAGCCAAGGAGGCTACAGGCTGTCAGAAAGATAATTGTACAATGAAAGACAGGACACTTACACACATTCCTCAGCCATCCAATAAACACAAGAACCCTAAACCAAACCCATGAGAATTTCTCTGAAATTTCTTCTCCTTTGAATTCCTTTTCAAAAGCAATTTCTTTTCTATCAAATTGAATGAGAATGATCAAAATTCTCATGGGAGAAATTTTTGGCACAGCACTAGTTTTTTACCCAAGTCTCTCTGAAGCCTGCAGAGCTGCTAATTAGCTCTCCATCCCGAGTATCCATTGCTATTATACCTAATAACTGTTTTTAAAATTTCAAGAACAAATTAAACCTTAGGTTGCGCTATGATTTGGTGTGATGCCCTATTCCAACAAATGCATTGGGGGATTCAGGAGAGTCCACTGGGAGACAGCTGGTTTTGCCTTGGTGTGACTGGCACTGAGGAAAGGTTTTAGTCTCCATAACGGTGAGAGACAGGAAAAAAGGGACACTTGAGGCAAAGCTCAGTCACTGCTGTGATTCCATGCAAGCAAGCGGAAAAGGACAGAATGGAATTCAACTGCTTGAGAATTTCAGGTATCATGGCTTTGTTGTTTTCCAGGTATCATGGTTTTGTTCTGTTTCTGACTTTTTAAAAGAAGATGCTAGTCCTTATGGTTGTGAAGATATGTTTGTAAGGGCAATACCACACAGAAGATGGGAAATCTTCAAGCAGGTGAATAAATCCCCCATGTTTCTTCGTTTTGCTTTGTGCTGTTGCTGCCATCCCTGTTGCCTATCCCCATTGCCCGCCATGAGTTGTAGAGTGTGGGGGGACTTCTGCAGTGCTGAGCTTTCTGGGCATGGGTTGGCTTCTTGGAAGGCCAGGGTTCTAAACCATGCATTTCTCATAAAGTACAAGTTTTTGTGCACACTTTTTTGTTCAGCGAACTGCATAGCGAAATCCAGAGACGGGTGAATCCTGAAAGACGAATGCGGTCCTGTTCACATCCAGTTTTAGGAAGTGGAATTCGTAATGTTCATATCACTATCTGAACTGAATGAAAGTGGACAGCGGGGGGGGAGGAGGGGGGCGCTTACCTTCTCGGCCCGTCTGCTCCTGTCCGGCACTAGCAGCTACTACCAGCGGGCTCCGCGGCCTGCTCCAGGGTGGCGCGCCGGGTGATGTCATCACCCGCCGCGCTACTCTAGAGCAGGCCGTGGAGCCCGCTGGTAGTAGCCGCCGGCCCCGGACGGGAGCGGACGGGCCGAGAAGGTAAGCAGGGGGTGCGTGGAGGGGAGGAGGGGGCGCGCGGAGGGGGGAGGGGGGCCCTTACCTTCCCGGCCCGGCCGCTCCCGTCCGGCGCCGGCGACTACTACTACCAGCAGGCTCCACGGCCTGCTCTAGGGTGGCGCGCCGGGTGATGTCATCACCCGGCGCGCTACTCTAGAGCAGGCCGCGGAGCCTGCTGGTGGTAGCCGCCGGCGCCAGATGGGAGCGGACGGGCCGAGAAGGTAAGCAGGGGGTGCGTGGAGGGGAGGAGGGGGCACGCGGAGGGGGGGAGGGGGGCCCTTACCTTCCCGGCCCGGCCGCTCCCGTCCGGCGCCGGTGACTACTACTACCAGCAGGCTCCGCGGCCTGCTCTAGGGTGGCGCGCCGGGTGATGTCATCACCCGGCGCGCTACTCTAGAGCAGGCTGCGGAGCCTGCTGGTGGTAGCCGCCAGCCCCGGACAGGAGCGGACGGGCCGAGAAGGTAAGCAGGGGGTGCGTGGAGGGGAGGAGGGGGCGCGCGGAGGGGGGGAGGGGGCCCTTACCTTCCCGGCCCGGCCGCTCCCGTCCGGCGCCGGCGACTACTACTACCAGCAGGCTCCGCGGCCTACTCCAGGGTGGCGCGCCGGGTGATGTCATCACCCGGCGCGCTACTCGAGAGTAGGCCGCGGAGCCCGCTGGTAGTAGCCGCCGGCGCCGGACGGGAGCGGACGGGCCGAGAAGGTAAGCAGTGGCGGGGAAGGGGGCTTACCCCCCCCGGAGCCGTCCGCTTCTGTCCGCTGGCGCCCGCGGGCGCCAGCGGATGGAAGCGGACGGCCCCAGGGGGGGTAGGGAGCGCGGGGGAGGGGGCTTACCTGCCGGGGCCGTCCACAGCGGACGGCCCCGGGGGGGAGGGAGTTAGGGCCCCCCTCACCCACCCGCCGCCATTTTTTCCTCATAGACTTGCATTGCAATGCAAGTCTATGGGGAAAAAAATGGCGGCCGATCCAAAAATTTACGATTTTTGGGTCGGGATCGGAGTCGATCCGGTCCGGGGGGCCTCCGATTTTGTCCGAACCGGTCCGTGACAAAATTGGAGGTCCCGATCCGGGTCCCGATCCGATCCGGGGGGTCCGTGCACACCCCTAATAAATAAGCTTTATTTTATGTGTTGATTTTAATTTTAAGTCTTTTTTATTGTAATAATGTATTATTTTTTTACATGCTTTTAATCAGTTTATGTATTTTATATTGTTTGTATTGATGTTGTTCCCCGCCTCAATCCGGAGGGAGAGGCAGGTGAGAAATTATTATTAATAATAATAATAATAATAATTCCAATTCCTTAAACCTCTTCTCTGAAAGAGTGCTGCTTAGTTCAGGATTTGGGTAGCGCAGTACTAAGGTATGGGGAGCTACAGCTAAAAAAAATCTGGCAAAAAGCCAAAGTTGGAATAATGAATTAATCAGTACAGCTCTCTGTGTTACATGATGAGAAAATGGTACGGTTTATATCCCACCTCTGATGATAAGTGGAAGAGTGTTACTGGAACCTCAATTTGTAGATTCCAGAGTCACTTTTATTTCATTTTTCCAACAGTGCACATTTGATTTCTATGGACTGAGCTTGGAAATAAATCTGCAGTTCAGGCCAAGAACTTCTTCCTCTCTCTGATTGCACTCCCAAAGAAGCAATTGTGTGAAATCCAAGCAACATCAAGATTACATTGAATCCTGAGATGAGCAAAACTAATTGGAATAATTCCGTGGATAAATCAGTGTGCCCGGATTTTGGCAATGGATATTTGCAGAAGAGCCACAAATAACACCTGCTATCACACTGCTTCATAGCAGTCGATATACTACAGCACCCATGAGCAGAGCCAAGTCTAGGCAGTTGTGCAGCCTTGGCAAGAGGATCACACCTTCACCAGTTCTTCTCCATTCATCAGACATAAAGTGAAAGTGACAAAAAGGCTGATATGAGGTTAATAGCCTGCTTTCCTTCCCTGGCAAAACTGAGCATAAGGGTAAAGGCTGATCAGGTTTATGCCTGATAATAGGTATTGGCTGCTTTTTTAACCCCGTTTAAATATTTTTTTATTTGCAAACAATGAAAACATGCACTTACATTTTTAATTGTTCTGTTAGCTGGACTTTTTGTATGTTTGCCCATTGTATGGAATCAAATAACTGTTTTCGAGAATGTGGAGGTCTGTAGAATATTAATAAACTTGAACCTTGAACCTTTGGACTCTGCATCACTTCCACATTGCATCTGACGAATGGAATCAGCTGGTCTGTGGGGGTGAGAGCAGATGCGATCCTACTGTATCACCGCTTATTGATTTCACACACTTGTCCCATGTGACCAGATCTAAAGTCTCCAACCAAGAAGTGTGTGCATGTGGACTGCTCATAGGTGTATCCTGCCTTTCCACATCAAGCACCCAATGCAGCCAACAGCATAATAAAATAAAAAATAATCATATAAATATGAACTATATTGAAGAACAAGGACAGATGAAAAACAGATCAAGTTCCAGTTGGAAAGCCAATTTAAACCATATAGGCATAGGGTGCCCATATATCCTAGTGTACAGAGGAGAGTCATCTATCTGAAAAGCTTTCAGGACAGTCCTATATTTGAAGACATTTTCTATTTGAAGGGCTTTCCAGTTGAAGTCAAGTTGAAAGATGAAGAACCATCAGAAGGAAGAACAGAGGCCTTGGAGTTTCCATCAACTGTTAGCACCTGCTCAGCAGACTGAGCAGGCACTGAAGTCACCTAATCACAGACTTCCCCACTATGGTGATATGTACTGTTATTATGTCTATATGTGCATCTATACTTAACAAAGAGCATATGTAAAATTCATGCAAATCTATGCCCTCTTTTTAGTAATGCATCTATTCTTTTTTGAAAATGCATTCAGTGACTGCCCTACATAAGCAGCTCAACAGACCAAAGGCCTGTCATACAGAAAGATCTTTTATTTTTATTTGAGCCTTGAACCATTGGACTAAGATGAGCAACTGCTTCTCACTCCATTTGTCCAGCTTGTTTTTTAAACTTGAACAGGTGGAGCAAAACCATAAGAACATACGAAGAGCCATGCTGGATCAGACCAAGGGTCCATTTAGTCCAGCACTCTGTTCATACAGTGGCCAACTAGCTGTCGGCCAGGAACCCACAAGCAGGACATGGATGCAACAGCACTGTCCCATACATGTTTCCCAACAACTAGCATAAATAGGCTTACTGCCTTTGCCACTGGAGGTAGCACATAGCCACAAGGACTAGAAGCCATTGACAGCCTTCTCCTCTAGGAATTTATCCACCCACCAAATGGGTGGTTATCAATACATCTTGTGGTAGTGAATTGAATTGTTTAACTATGTGCTGTGTGAAGAAGACATTGACTCAATTCGGACGACATATTAAGCAATGGAGGGGAAATAACTAGGGATGTGCACTGACCCCCCGGATCGGATCGGATAGCGGATCGGAATCGGACCTGGGGGGTCGGATCGGATCGGATCGGATCGTGTGTCGGATCGGATCGGATCCGATTCCGATCCGCGGATCGGATTTTCCGATCCGGATCGGACGCCATTTTGAATGCTTTTTCCTATAGCAAATTATTGTTTTACAAAAACGCCTATAACTTTTTCATTTTTAAAGACAGAAGGATGAAACTTGGGCACATTGTACACTGGTTAGGGATAGGTATCTGTGAGAAATTTCAGAAAGATTGGTGCATGCAGTTTGTGGCAATTAATTTTTTAATAAATACCATGGAATGCCTATAACTCGGTCATTTTTAAAGTTACACACATAAAACTTTGCCACATTATAGGTGGTACCTTGGGACCCACGTGTGTGAAATTCCAGAACCGTGGGTGCTTGCCTGGTGTGGCAATGAATTTTTGAAAAATGGGTAGTAGTGGGGTAAATGCAGTTATGCCTCCCATGTTTTTATTTTTAAAGATACAAACAGGACACTTCGGCACATTACAGGGAACACTTCCCTTGATATGTGTGTAAAATTTCAGACAGCTAGCTCCAGGCATGTGTTGGCAATGAATTGTTGAAAATTGGGTAGCAGTGGGGTAAAATACAGTTTTGCCTCCCATTTTTTTATTTTCAAAGATACAAACGGGAAACTTTGGCACATTGCAGGGAACACTTCACTTCAAATGTGTGTGAAATTTCCGGAAGCTAGGTGCAACATTTTAGTGGGAAACAAACGTTTATTCATGGCATTTCACATGGGATTTATGGGTTGGTTTGAAGAGCTACCAAGCTCTAACTCGCTCACATGGCACAGGACCTATGCCCGCTCAAACGCTGAAAATTTCACAAACTTTGGTGCAATACTTTAGTGGGAAAATAAAGGTTTATTCATGGCATTTCACATGGGATTTATGGGTTGGTTTTAAGAGCTACAAAGCTCTAACTCGCTCACATGGCACAGGACTTATGCCCGCTCAAACGCTGAAAATTTCACAAACTTTGGTGCAATGCTTTAGTGGGAAAACAAAGGTTTATTCATGGCATTTCACATGGGATTTATGGGTTGGTTTTAAGAGCTACAAAGCTCTAACTCGCTCACATGGCACAGGACTTATGCCCGCTCAAACGCTGAAAATTTCACAAACTTTGGTGCAATGCTTTAGTGGGAAAACAAAGGTTAAACTTTATTATTTTAAACCTTCAGGAAGGGGACATTGCCTGCCTGGTGTGGATTGGTAATGAGGGAAGAAAGTTTCACTTATTCATTTGTAAAATGTAAAGTGATTGTAAATTGCTTTAGGGACCCATACATTTACATGACAAGACAGGTGTTGGTTGCAGGAATGCTACCAAATGCACTAGTAGCTAATCAGATCCCAGGTAATAGCTATTCAGATCCTAGCTAATAGCTATTATTCAGATCCTAGCCTGGGAAGGGATCTTGCAGGATAAGTGATTGTTCTTTTCGTGTGTAGTATGTAATTCTAAACCAGAAGGCTGCTTTGATGTAGAGCCAATCCACATGGTCTCTTGCAGCACCTAGTATTATTTATTTCTCCTTCCACAGCAGAAACTGGAAGGCGGGCAGGCAGGCTGGCATTTAATGGGCAAAGTCCAAACAGCGGCGTTGGGGACTGGGTGACATTCCCCGTGAGGGCGAATGCCAAGTCCCATGGCTTGTGCGAGGAAGGCGGCTGGCCCTCCTCACAGGAAGGATCTGGAAGGCGGCAGGCGGCATCAGCAGCGGGCAGGCAGGCTGGCATTTAATGGGCAAAGTCCAACAGCGGCGTTGGGGACTGGGTGACATTCTCCTTGAGGGCGAATGCCAAGTCCCATGGCTTGTGCAAGGAGGGCGGCTTGCTCTCTTTGCAGGAAGGATCTGGAAGGCGGCAGGCGGCATCAGCAGCGGGCAGGCAGGCTGGCATCCAGGGCAAAGTCCAACAGCGGCGTTGGGGACTGGGTGACATTCCCCGTGAGGGCGAATGCCAAGTCCCATGGCTTGTGCGAGGAAGGCGGCTGGCCCTCCTCACAGGAAGGATCTGGAAGGCGGCAGGCGGCATCAGCAGCGGGCAGGCAGGCTGGCATCCAGGGCAAAGTCCAACAGCGGCGTTGGGGACTGGGTGACATTCCCCGTGAGGGCGAATGCCAAGTCCCATGGCTTGTGCGAGGAAGGCGGCTGGCCCTCCTCACAGGAAGGATCTGGAAGGCGGCAGGCGGCATCAGCAGCGGGCGGGCAGGCTGGCATCCAGGGCAAAGTCCAACAGCGGCGTTGGGGACTGGGTGACATTCCTCGTGAGGGCGAATGCCAAGTCCCATGGCTTGTGCGAGGAAGGCGGCTGGCCCTCCTCACAGGAAGGATCTGGAAGGCGGCAGGCGGCATCAGCAGCGGGCAGGCAGGCTGGCATCCAGGGCAAAGTCCAACAGCGGCGTTGGGGACTGGGTGACATTCCCCGTGAGGGCGAATGCCAAGTCCCATGGCTTGTGCGAGGAAGGCGGCTGGCCCTCCTCACAGGAAGGATCTGGAAGGCGGCAGGCGGCATCAGCAGCGGGCGGGCAGGCTGGCATCCAGGGCAAAGTCCAACAGCGGCGTTGGGGACTAGGTGACATTCTCCTTGAGGGCGAATGCCAAGTCCCATGGCTTGTGCGAGGAAGGCGGCTGGCCCTCCTCACAGGAAGGATCTGGAAGGCGGCAGGCGGCATCAGCAGCGGGCGGGCAGGCAGGCTGGCATTCAGGGCAAAGTCCAACAGCAGCGTTGGGGACTGGGTGACATTCTCCTTGAGGGCGAATGCCAAGTCCCATGGCTTGTGCGAGGAAGGCGGCTGGCCCTCCTCACAGGAAGGATCTGGAAGGTGGCAGGCGGCATCAGCAGCGGGCGGGCAGGCTGGCATCCAGGGCAAAGTCCAACAGCGGCGTTGGGGACTGGGTGACATTCCCCGTGAGGGCGAATGCCAAGTCCCATGGCTTGTGCGAGGAAGGCGGCTGGCCCTCCTCACAGGAAGGATCTGGAAGGCGGCAGGCGGCATCAGCAGCGGGCGGGCAGGCTGGCATCCAGGGCAAAGTCCAACAGCAGCGTTGGGGACTGGGTGACATTCTCCTTGAGGGCGAATGCCAAGTCCCATGGCTTGTGCGAGGAAGGCGGCTGGCCCTCCTCACAGGAAGGATCTGGAAGGCGGCAGGCGGCATCAGCAGCGGGCAGGCAGGCTGGCATCCAGGGCAAAGTCCAACAGCGGCGTTGGGGACTGGGTGACATTCTCCTTGAGGGCGAATGCCAAGTCCCATGGCTTGTGCGAGGAAGGCGGCTGGCCCTCCTCACAGGAAGGATCTGGAAGGCGGCAGGCGGCATCAGCAGCGGCCAGGCAGGCTGGCATCCAGGGCAAAGTCCAACAGCGGCGTTGGGGACTGGGTGACATTCCCCGTGAGGGCGAATGCCAAGTCCCATGGCTTGTGCGAGGAAGGCGGCTGGCCCTCCTCACAGGAAGGATCTGGAAGGCGGCAGGCGGCATCAGCAGCGGGCAGGCAGGCTGGCATCCAGGGCAAAGTCCAACAGCGGCGTTGGGGACTGGGTGACATTCTCCTTGAGGGCGAATGCCAAGTCCCATGGCTTGTGCGAGGAAGGCGGCTGGCCCTCCTCACAGGAAGGATCTGGAAGGCGGCAGGCGGCATCAGCAGCGGGCGGGCAGGCTGGCATCCAGGGCAAAGTCCAACAGCGGCGTTGGGGACTGGGTGACATTCCCCGTGAGGGCGAATGCCAAGTCCCATGGCTTGTGCGAGGAGGGCGGCTTGCTCTCTTTGCAGGAAGGATCTGGAAGGCGGCAGGCGGCATCAGCAGCGGGCGGGCAGGTTGGCATTTAATGGGCAAAGTCTCTCCTTTCCCGGGCACTGTGGCAGTGAGAGTTCCATAGGCTGCAAAAGAAGAAGGGGGGGAAAAAAGAATGAATATTAGTTGACCACTTCAACACAACTAGCTCCCTTCCACCCAGGATTGCCCTTCCTGAGTGCCCACGCCCCAGCAGGCACACGGGGCTGCCTGCTCACTTGGAAGTTAGCAGGCAGACAGCCAACCTTCAGTTAGGTGGAAGGTGCCCCCCCCATTCACAGAACACTTACCATAGTCCTCCTGAGGGCGTTGTTGATAAGATGCCACTTCCAGGCGGGCAGTGACGGGCAGGTGGGCAGTCTGCATTACCGTCTCTCCTGGGCACTGTGGCAAAGAGTTCCATAGGCTGCAAAAGAAGAAGGGGGGGGAAGAATATGAGAAAAATGATACTTTTCCACCACTGGCTCCCTCCCACCCAAGACTGGCATGTGCCCGGTCCTGAGTGCCCACGCCCCAGCAGGCACACGGGGCTGCCTGCTTGCTTACTCGTGGGTAAGCTCTCTGACAGGCTCTTACCAGAGTCGTGCGGGCGACGTGAATCGATGGGCCACCTCCATGTGGCCGTGGCTGGGGCAGATGGGCAGTCTGGAATCACGGGTGCGCTTTGCGCAGTGGCGAAGAGTTCCATAGGCTGCAAAAGAAGGAGGGGGGGGGAAAGAATGAATATTAGTTGACCACTTTAACACAACTAGCTCCCTTCCACCCAGGATTGCCCTTCCTGAGTGCCCACGCCAAAGCAGGCACACGGGGCTGCCTGCTCACTCGGAAGTTAGCAGGCAGACAGCCAACCTTCAGTTAGGTGGAAGGTGCCCCCCCCCCCATTCACAGAACACTTACCATAGTCCTGAGGGCGTTGAGGACTCGGTGAGATTCTCCTGGAGGACCCCTAGTCCCATGGCTTGTGCAAGGAAGGCGGCTGGCCCGCCTCGCAGGAACGATCTGGAAGGCGGCAGGTGGCATCAGCAGCGGGCAGGCAGGCTGGCATGTAATGGGCAAAGTCTCTCCTTTCCCGGGCACTGTGGCAGTGAGAGTGCCATAGGCTGCAAAAGAAGAGGAGGGGGAAAATGAATATTACATGAATACTTTTATACTGCAAAAGAAGAAAGGAAAATAAATAAAGATTTGTATTAAATTAATACATGCAAGTCCTACTAGTCTCCCACCGGCACACTTCTCTTGTTTGTGATGCAATCCTCCTTCTCCTGCTGCACCCCTCCCTTTCTAAATCACTCTTCTTAGCCCATTGTTAGGGATTGGCTATCCTTTTGTGTCTGGCAGGACACAGCTTACCGGAGCATTAGAGAATCACCATTTCTTTTGTCCTGGGGTTATTCATTCACTCCTAATAGCACCCTACGTTAGGCTGACCAGATCAAATCCAGGTCAGGGTTCCTAACTTCAGCAGTTGTAGAGAAAAGGGAATTTCTGCCAGTGTCATTTGTATGGAATTAGTTCCTGCTGAGATTCCCTCTTCATCACAACAGTTAAAGGTGCAGGGGCCCTGCCTTCTTTTCTATATGCCCACTCTGCCTGCACTCTTACCTGAGTCGTGCGGGCGACGTGAATCGATGGGCCACCTCCATGCGGCCGTGGCTGGGGCAGATGGGCAGTCTGGAATCACGGGTGCGCTTTGCGCAGTGGCGAAGAGTTCCATAGGCTGCAAAAGAAGGAGGGGGGGAAAAAAGAATGAATATTAGTTGACCACTTCAACACAAATAGCTCCCTCCCACCCAGGATTGGCCGTTCCGGAGTGCCCACGCCAAAGTAGGCACACGGGCCTGCCTGCTTACTCGGAAGTTAGCAGGCAGACAGCCACCCTTTAGTTAGGTGGAAGGTGCCCCCCCATTCACAGAACACTTACCATAGTCCTCCTGAGGGCGTTGTTGATAAGATGCCACTTCCAGGTGGGCAGTGACGGGCAGGTGGGCAGTCTGCATTACCGTCTCTCCTGGGCACTGTGGCAAAGAGTTCCATAGGCTGCAAAAGAAGAAGGGGGGGGGGAAGAATATGAGAAAAATGATACTTTTCCACCACTGGCTCCCTCCCACCCAAGACTGGCATGTGCCCGGTCCTGAGTGCCCACGCCCCAGCAGGCACACGGGGCTGCCTGCTTGCTTACTCGTGGGTAAGCTCTCTGACAGGCTCTTACCTGAGTCGTGCGGGCGACGTGAATCGATGGGCCACCTCCATGTGGCCGTGGCTGGGGCAGATGGGCAGTCTGGAATCACGGGTGCGCTTTGCGCAGTGGCGAAGAGTTCCATAGGCTGCAAAAGAAGGAGGGGGGGAAAAAGAATGAATATTAGTTGACCACTTCAACACAAATAGCTCCCTCCCACCCAGGATTGGCCGTTCCGGAGTGCCCACGCCAAAGTAGGCACACGGGCCTGCCTGCTTACTCGGAAGTTAGCAGGCAGACAGCCAACCTTTAGTTAGGTGGAAGGTGCCCCCCCCATTCACAGAACACTTACCATAGTCCTGAGGGCGTTGAGGACTCGGTGAGATTCTCCTGGAGGACCCCTAGTCCCATGGCTTGTGCAAGGAAGGCGGCTGGCCCTCCTCGCAGGAACGATCTGGAAGGCGGCAGGTGGCATCAGCAGCGGGCAGGCAGGCTGGCATTTAATGGGCAAAGTCTCTCCTTTCCCAGGCACTGTGGCAGTGAGAGTTCCATAGGCTGCAAAAGAAGAGGAGGGGGATAATGAATATTACATGAATACTTTTATTCTGCAAAAGAAGAAAGGAAAATAAATAAAGATTTGTATTAAATAATTAATACATGCAAGTCCTAGTAGTCTCCCACCGGCACACTTCTCTTGTTTGTGATGCAATCCTCTTTCTCCTGCTGCACCCCTCCCTTTCTAAATCACTCTTCTGAGCCCATTGTTAGAGGGATTGGCTATCCTTTTGTGTCTGGCAGGACACAGCTTACCGGATCATTAGAGAATCACCATTTCTTTTGTCCTTGGGTTATTCATTCACTCCTAATAGCACCCTACGTTAGGCTGACCAGATCAAATCCAGGTCAGGGTTCCTAACTTCAGCAGTTGTAGAGAAAAGGGAATTTCTGCCAGTGTCATTTGTATGGAATTAGTTCCTGCTGAGATTCCCTCTTCATCACAACAGTTAAAGGTGCAGGGGCCCTGCCTTCTTTTCTATATGCCCACTCTGCCTGCACTCTTACCTGAGTCGTAGGGGTGACGTGAATCGAGGGGCCACCTCCATGTGGCCGTGGCTGGGGCAGATGGGCAGTCTGGAATCACGGGTGCGCTTTGCGCAGTGGCGAAGAGTTCCATAGGCTGCAAAAGAAGGAGGGGGGGGGAAAAAGAATTAACATGAGATAAATCATACTTTTCCACCATTGGCTCCCTCTCACCCAGGACTGGCATCTGCCCGGTCCTGAGTGCCCACGCCCCAGTAGGCACACGGGGCTGCCTGCTTGCTTACTCGGAAGTAAGATCTCAGACTGCCCCACTTCTGGACACTCTCAGGTGTCCCTGCGTTGACTGCACACACTTACCTTATTCGTGCGGCCGCTGTGGATCGGAGGACTCCAGTGGCACATAGGCTCCTCCAGGCAAAGTCACATTGGCATAGGCTCCTCCAGGCAAAGTCACATTGGCATAGGCTCCTCCAGGCAAAGTCACAGTGGCATAGGCTCCTCCAGGCAAAGTCACAGTGGCACATAGGCTCCTCCAGGCAAAGTCACAGTGGCACATAGGCTCCTCCAGGCAAAGTCACATTGGCATAGGCTCCTCCAGGCAAAGTCACAGTGGCATAGGCTCCTCCAGGCAAAGTCACAGTGGCACATAGGCTCCTCCAGGCAAAGTCACAGTGCCACATAGGCTCCTCCAGGCAAAGTCACATTGGCATAGGCTCCTCCAGGCAAAGTCACAGTGGCATAGGCTCCTCCAGGCAAAGTCACAGTGGCACATAGGCTCCTCCAGGCAAAGTCACAGTGGCACATAGGCTCCTCCAGGCAAAGTCACAGTGGCGCATAGGCTCCTCCAGGCAAAGTCACAGTGGCATAGGCTCCTCCAGGCAAAGTCACATTGGCATAGGCTCCTCCAGGCAAAGTCACAGTGGCACATAGGCTCCTCCAGGCAAAGTCACAGTGGCACATAGGCTCCTCCAGGCAAAGTCACATTGGCATAGGCTCCTCCAGGCAAAGTCACATTGGCATAGGCTCCTCCAGGCAAAGTCACATTGGCATAGGCTCCTCCAGGCAAAGTCACATTGGCATAGGCTCCTCCAGGGAAAGTCACATTGGCATAGGCTCCTCCAGGCAAAGTCACAGTGGCATAGGCTCCTCCAGGCAAAGTCACAGTGGCACATAGGCTCCTCCAGGCAAAGTCACAGTGGCAGGCAGGCAGAGGCGGGCATGATGCCAGGCGCTTGCACATTGCACAAGTAAGCAATAGAACCGTGAGACCAGCCCACGCATTCCGGCTACTTCACAATGGCGGCAACCTAGCAGGTGGGCAGGCGGGCAGGCAGGCAGGCAGGCAGAGGCAGAGGCAGAGGCGGGCATGATGCCAGGCGCTTGCACATTGCACAAGTAAGCAATAGAACCGTGAGACCAGCCCACGCATTCCGGCTACTTCACAATGGCGGCAACCTAGCAGGCGGGCAGGCGGGCAGGCAGGCAGGCAGGCAGAGGCAGAGGCAGAGGCGGGCATGATGCCAGGCGCTTGCACATTGCACAAGTAAGCAATAGAACCGTGAGACCAGCCCACGAATTCCGGCTACTTCACAATGGCGGCAACCTAGCAGGCGGGCAGGCGGGCAGGCAGGCAGGCAGGCAGAGGCAGAGGCAGAGGCGGGCATGATGCCAGGCGCTTGCACATTGCACAAGTAAGCAATAGAACCGTGAGACCAGCCCACGCATTCCGGCTACTTCACAATGGCGGCAACCTAGCAGGCGGGCAGGCAGGCAGGCAGGCAGAGGCAGAGGCAGAGGCGGGCATGATGCCAGGCGCTTGCACATTGCACAAGTAAGCAATAGAACCGTGAGACCAGCCCACGCATTCCGGCTACTTCACAATGGCGGCAACCTAGCAGGCGGGCAGGCAGGCAGGCAGGCAGAGGCAGAGGCAGAGGCGGGCATGATGCCAGGCGCTTGCACATTGCACAAGTAAGCAATAGAACCGTGAGACCAGCCCACGCATTCCGGCTACTTCACAATGGCGGCAACCTAGCAGGCAGGCAGGCAGGCAGGCAGGCAGAGGCAGAGGCAGAGGCAGGCATGATGCCAGGCGTTTGCGCATTGCACAAGTAAGCAATAGAACCGTGAGACCAGCCCACGCATTCCGGCTACTTCACAATGGCGGCAACCTAGCAGGTGGGCAGGCGGGCAGGCAGTTTTTTAAATCATATAGCCAAAATAAACACAACACACAGTGACAGCCCTGCAAGGCTGCCACATAAGTCCATAAGACACAGTCAGAAACAGTGTGGGATGCTGCTTGTCATCCACTCAATGTAGGAGCCTGGAAGAGGAATCCTATCGCGTCCTTCGTTCATAGTCAGAGAGGTGCATGCGTTCCTTGGCGATAAAATTAAGCCTTCTTCTTATCCAAAGTTCTCATGAGCCTCTGACGTGGTCTTACAAGAAGAAACGCCCATGGAAGTGTGGGACCTTACAGAAGGCCTGGAGGGAGCCATCGGAGTCCAATTTCAGAGGCACACGTGCAAGCACATTGGTTCAAGTCAAACAACATAGAATGTGTGAGATGCTTGTGCATCCCCTCAATGTAAGAGGCTAGGAGAAGAAACTAGATCCCTTCGGGATCCATCGTTCAGAGTTGAGTTACTGAGCTGTAAACAACACAGCCAGTAAATTAAAGTAAAGAAAATTAATTAACCGAAAATAAGAATTAAAAAATCAAGGGCCTGCCGGTGCCTGCCCAAAGGTGTGGGATGGATGGGGGGTGCCTGCCAATTACTCCCCCGCGGGCATGAGGGTGGGGTATCCCAGCAGGGGCAGATTGACCTTGAGGAAGACCAGCTGCTCCACAATCTCAGCGTCCAAGCGAGAGCGGTGGGGTGTGACCACGTCGCCCGCCATGGAAAACACCCGCTCGCTTGGAACGCTGGACGGTGGGCAGCTGATTCTGTCCATGGCCACCCGCGCCAGATCAGGCCACATCTGGCGCCGAGATGACCAGTAGGCCAGGGGTTCGATGGAGCCGTCCTCCATCTGCTCCGCCAGGTAACGCTGCACTGCTGCTGCAGCGTCATCCTGGCGGCGGCTGGGTTGAGTGCCTCTATGCCCAACCGCAGCCTGCAAAGCCTTGTCCCAAAACCCCTGGCCTGTCCCCCTGCTGGGTGTGGTGGTGCTGCTGCCGCCGCTGCTGGTGGTGCTCAGCGGACTTAGCGCCTGGGCTTCGGTGGGCTCCTCCTCTGCCTGCCCAATCCTGGCATCCCGGGCATCCCGGGCCGCCCGAACGTCCGTCACCAGCATTTCCACCCAACCTGCCCGGGAAGTCTGCCCACATAACCCATCCTTGATGCGCGGGTCGCACATGGTGGCCAACATGTACTGCCTCTCGTTGTAGAGAGGCTGGACCCGGCGGGATAGGCTTTCCCTCAGCCTCGTCACCACTTCCCGCACCTCTGGCAGGAAGCGCCTGCCGGTGACGGCATCCCCGGCCTCCAGAAACTCGCCCATCTGATTCTGGAGATGCCTGGCCACGGGGAGCACCTGGCTGAGAAGGGCAGTGCTGCTGCTCAGGGTCTCGGTGGCCTCAAGGAACGGCTTGAGGACCACCAGAAGCTGGGACATGGCCTCCCACTGCTGCCTGGACAGTGGGGCCTGGATGCCAATGTCCCCGACCCTGAACATCTCGTGGACAACACGCTGTTGCTCCACCATACGCTCGAGCATGTGGTAGGTGGAGTTCCAACGTGTTGCCACGTCCTGCACTAGCCGGTGCTGCGGAAGTCCCAGCTCCTGCTGCTTCTCCCGCAGCAACCGACTGCCCTTCACGCTGTGGTGGAAATGCCCAGCCACCTTCCTGCAGCTCTCTAGGAGATTACGGATTTGGGGAGGGAGAGGGGCCTTGCTGCCTCCAAGGCCATCCCTGACGACCAGGTTGAAGACGTGCGCGATGCAGCGGATGCCCTCAAATCCGCCATCGCGCACCGCCTTCAGCATATTGGCTCCCCCGTCCGTGACCATGTAACCGCGGGTGTGCTGGTGCCCGCCCAGCCACCCTGCCACCATGCGGTTCATGGCCTCCGTAATCTCCTCCGCCGTGTGGGACTGGTCCATGACTGCGGTATGAAGGAGGGCCCAGCGGCAGCCCTCCTTCCCAGTCCCAGAAGTCCTGGGTGCTTCCTGCCCTGAGGCTCCCCACCAGTGAGCCGTCAGGGACAGGTAAGCGTGCACTCCTCCTTCGCTGGACCAGATGTCCGAAGTGAAGTGCACCTTCTGTGCCTCTGCCTGGCACAGACGACCCAGAACTAACTCCCTGCATGCCTGGTACAGGGAGGGCACCACACGCCTGCTCAGGGTGGTGCGACACGGCGGCTTGTAGTATGGAACCACAAGAGCCATCAGCCTCTTGAAGCCTGCATTCTCGACGAGGCTGAATGGCTGGTCATCCAACGCCACCATCTCACCGATGCAATTGGTGATCTGGTTGGGCGCTGGAAAACGCCACCTTGTGGCTCCATACTTCCCCCACCCCATCTCTTCCATGGTGGCCTGGCGAAGCCTCTTGGGGATGGGAGGTCGAGAGCTGGCAGAAGTTGCAGGAGCCTTCTGCTTGCCCTTGCCGCTAGCACCAGTCTGCTGCGAGGTGCCCGCCTCGGTCCCAAGCAAAACAGACTGGTGGTGCCTCTGCATGTGGCGGCTGAGGTTCGTGGTGGTGAAGTGGCCTGGCATTTTTCCCCTGCTCACTGACATCTTGCAGTGGCGACAGACAGCAAAGCGGGAATCCACTGCCACCTCAAAGTGGTCCCACACCTTGCTTGCCTGTCGCTTCTGGGGTGACACAGACGGCCTGCCGGCGCCTTCGCTCTGTGGTGTCACCTCAGGAGCAAGGGAATGAGTGGAAGAGAGGACGGATTGTGGAGAGTAAGTCTCTGGTGCTGCCTGCTCTTCCTCTTGCCCCACATCAGAGTCCTCCTTCTCACTCTGAACCTCGCTGACTTCCACAAGATCTGGGAAAAGATCAGTCAGCGGGTTCACAGGCTCACCCACCAAAGAAGGAGCTGGATATAGTGCTCCTTCTTCATGCCCACTGCTGCTCCCAGCACCTGCCTCATGTTGCTGAAAGAGTGCCATGCAGGCACTACTTTGAGTTGCCTCTGCCTGCTTCTGCTGCCCCAGTGGAGAACGCCTCAGTTTAACTGGGGGTGTGGAAGTAGGCTGCCTGCTGCTGGTCCCAGCAGCAGCAGCAGCAGCGCCATGCCCAGAGCGGCCTCTCCCAAATGCTGCCTTGGGAGCACCCCCCCTTTGAGTGCCACGCTTCATTTTATTTTTATTATTATTTATTTTTGTATAAGTGTGTGCTTTGCTGACTTTTTTTGTGTTTGTAGCAGCAGGCTACACAGCCCAGCAACACACACTCACTCACAAGCGCACACACACACACACACACACAGAGAGAGAAAGAGAGAGAGAGAGAGAGAGGATAGAAATATTTTTTTATTATTTTTTTGGGTTTTTTTCAGAAAGCGAAAGAAGAACAAACACACTCACTGCAAAGACAAACTGAACTCACAGACAAACATACGTGCTATCTAAGAAAGGAAAGGCAAGAGAGAAAGGAAAGCCAAGAGAGAGAACAAGAAAAGCTGAAGTAAAAGATCAGAAACTCCTCAAAACCACCTCCAAATGCAATCAAATCAATTCAATCAATACAGTCTCTTCAACACAGCTCCAAAACACTCCCTAATCTCCTCCACGTTCAACCCACAAAGAGCCAGAAGGGCAGGGCTGAGAGAATATATACTGGTGCCCTCCTCCAGCATTGCGATTGGAGGCTGAAGAAAGTCTTCACAGGATTGGGTGATTCAGTCATGTATTCTAAAGCACAATTGGTGGATCAAGCTGTCAAACACACACACACAAACACAGCCTCCCCCTCCCTTTCCTGAAGGTTTAAAATAATAAAGTTTAACCTTTGTTTTCCCACTAAAGCATTGCACCAAAGTTTGTGAAATTTTCAGCGTTTGAGCGGGCATAAGTCCTGTGCCATGTGAGCGAGTTAGAGCTTTGTAGCTCTTAAAACCAACCCATAAATCCCATGTGAAATGCCATGAATAAACCTTTGTTTTCCCACTAAAGCATTGCACCAAAGTTTGTGAAATTTTCAGCGTTTGAGCGGGCATAGGTCCTGTGCCATGTGAGCGAGTTAGAGCTTTGTAGCTCTTAAAACCAACCCATAAATCCCATGTGAAATGCCATGAATAAACCTTTATTTTCCCACTAAAGTATTGCACCAAAGTTTGTGAAATTTTCAGCGTTTGAGCGGGCATAGGTCCTGTGCCATGTGAGCGAGTTAGAGCTTGGTAGCTCTTCAAACCAACCCATAAATCCCATGTGAAATGCCATGAATAAACATTCGTTTCCCACTAAAATGTTGCACCTAGCTTCCGGAAATTTCACACACATTTGAAGTGAAGTGTTCCCTGCAATGTGCCAAAGTTTCCCGTTTGTATCTTTGAAATTAAAAAAATGGGAGGCAAAACTGTATTTTACCCCACTGCTACCCAATTTTCAACAATTCATTGCCAACGCATGCCCGGAGCTAGCTGTCTGAAATTTTACACACATATCAAGGGAAGTGTTCCCTGTAATGTGCCGAAGTGTCCTGTTTGTATCTTTAAAAATAAAAACATGGGAGGCATAACTGCATTTACCCCACTACTACCCATTTTTCAAAAATTCATTGCCACACCAGGCAAGCACCCACGGTTCTGGGATTTCACACACGTGGGTCCCAAGGTACCACCTACAAGGTGGCAAAGTTTCATGTGTGTAACTTTAAAAATGACCGAGTTATAGGCATTCCATGTTATTTATTAAAAAATTAATTGCCACAAACTGCATGCACCAATCTTTCTGAAATTTCTCACAGATACCTATCCCTAACCAGTGTACAATGTGCCCAAGTTTCATCCTTCTGTCTTTAAAAATGAAAAAGTTATAGGCGTTTTTGTAAAACAACAATACTTTGCTATGGGAAAAACGCATTTAAAATGGCGTCCGATCCGCCGATCCGATCCGATCCGGATCGGACCTCGCCGGATCGGATCAGATCGGATCGGATGGTGTGTCGGATCGGATCGGATCGGATCGGATTTTCCGATTTTTGGGGCGGATCGGATTCGGATCGTGGATCGGATCCGATCCGATGCACACCCCTAGAAATAACGTACTGACGGTGCGTTCGGCAGGCGGAGCTCCACAGACAACACGCTGCAGCAGGCGCTGCTCAGAACCGGGAAACGCCCCGGTTGTTAATAACGTACGCGGCTCTGACTGACATCTCGGCCACCATGTTCTCCGCTTACCGACCTCCGCTAGTCCTCCCGCAGGTATCCCAGAACACACTGCAGCCAAAAACCCATGGGCACCGCCATTGAAGCCAATGCAGGACACGCCTCCCAAACCCCATTGGCTGCCTCAGGAATGGGCAGAACACAGCAGCCTCGGGAAAAGAGGCAGCCAGGAGGAACGGCTGCACCAATACAGCTGCCGCACTGCTCCCCAAATGTTGGCACCCATGCCCCAGGGAGCAACCCCCGCCCACCCTACACAGGAGACTTGGCAGCTGCAAGGGTGACCCACGTCCCCCAGCCCTAGGCTGACCAGATAAAATCCAGGTCAGGGCTCATGTAACTTTAACAGTTGTAGAGAAAAGGGAATTTCAGCCAGTGTCATTTGTATGCAATTAGGTCTTGGTGAAATTCCCTCTTTATCACAACAGTTAAAGTTGCAGGCACTATACTGGAGTGACCATATACAAAAGAAGGCAGGGCCCCTGCAACTTTAACTGTTGTGATGAAGAGGGAATTTCATCAGGAACTAATTGCATACAAATGACACTGGCTGAAATTCCCTTTTCTCTACAACTGTTAAAGTTACATGAGCCCTGACCTGGATTTTTTCTGGTCACCCTACCCAGCCCCCAGCCACAAACACCTCCCTCCCAGAGCATCCACCAGCACACACAGGAAAGAAGGTAAGAGTGGGGCAGTTTGCAAAACTTTATTCAGCAGGGAGCTCAGACATGGGCAATAAGGCTCATGGCCACTACGAAGCAAGGGCAGAGCCTATGGAAAGAACAGGCACCCCCAGGAAGGGAGAAAGTGACTGGAAGGCACAGCAGTGAAGAGGGGAAAGCTGAGCTGACACCCCCAGGGAGCCAGTCATGGAACGGGTGAAGGGGAAGAGGCGGAGAGGGGCGGCACGCCAGGAAGAAATGCCAGTCCACGGACGGAACCCCACAGCCGACGCTCACAGGGGGTGGGGGTAGCAGAGCCAGATCCAGGCACTGATGCTCTCATGCACCCATGATGCCTCCAAATGGGTGCGCCGCTCCCCAACGGAATTCCCGGGGCCCGGCAACGGCGCAATATCCCACCAGTCCACAGCGATGGCGTCAGCGTCCTCGCCCAGCCTGGGGAGGTCAGGGTGCTCGGCCAGTAACACATCCCCATGGGACTCACATATGTTGTGCAGCATGCAGCAGCACACCATAACGTCCGGAATGATGTCGGCCTGCAAGTCCAGCAAGCTAAACAGGGAGCGCCATCGCTCCTTCAGACACCCAAACGCATGCTCCATGGGCAGGCGGGCACGGCAATGGTAGTAGTTGTATTTACGTTGGATGTTGGTGCGGGGGTAGCAGTACATGGCCATCAGCCACGGCTGCTGGGCGAACGCCTGGTGGGCTAGGAGGAGCGGACCCACCGCACAGCCGCACACAGAAGCGGGCCCGGAAGTCAGGAAGTGCCCCGATGTCAGCTTGGCAGCCAGGGGGGAGTTCCAGAAGATGGCCGTGTCGTGGCTCCGGCTGGACACGCCCGCATAGACATCCATGAAGCGGCCCTTGGAATCCACCACCGCCTGGAGAACCATGCTGTAGAAATGCTTGCGGTTGTAGTACTCCTCGCCATGGGAGGGGGGGCCAGGATGTGCATGTGGGTCAAGTCCATCACCCCCACCACCAGCGGGAAGCCCAGGGTACAGAAGCCATGCATGTTCTCCTTCTCGTCCCTGACCCGGATGACGTCGGCCAGGTACAGCTCGTTCAGGACACTCACCGTCTCATGGAAGATCTCATACGTGGTGGACACGCCCATCCCAAAGATGGTTGACAGTGGCAGGTAGCCCATGTTGAACGCCAGCTTGTACAGGGTCAGGGCTAGGCGACGAGAAACAGGAATGCTCGAGCACATGTTTGTACACTCCTGCTGCAGGACTGGGGTCACCTCAGCCACCAGCACCTCGAACGTCATGCGGGACATGCGGAAGCTCCCACAGAAGTCCTCCAAGTCCTGCATCTCCTTCCACATGGCATCCGTCTGGGGGAGCACCCAGCAGCGGACAGTCTCGCACTCGGCAAGAAGCTTGGCCGACGTCGACAGGGGGGGTGCGTAGTGCAGGGCTTCCTCAGCCGTGCTTCCGGCCAGCATCTCCACCATCATCGTGGCCACCTCACGCCGGCGAATCACCGGCAGGATGGCAGCCCGGAGACAAGGCATGTCCTCCGCTGCTCCAAGGGGCCAGCGGAGGGCCTCCATTCCAAACACTGGCTCCGCGGGCAAGGCCCCACACAGGCGCCTCAGCCGGGCACGTAACAAGTCCTCCTCATCGCTGTCGCCGTGCTTCTGCGTGGCTGCCTGGATCATCCCCTGCAAGCAGGCCGTGGCGAGCCCCCTCCACTCCATAGTCGCCAGTGCTGGGTTGGCCAGGGGGGGGGGTGGGCAGGATGGGAGGAGTGGTGGGTGTGATGGAGCAGGAGGGTGGAGGGAGGTGCGGCAGGCTGGCAGCATGGGGCTGCCAACTACGGTAGCATGGGAATAGGAGGGCAGGAGGATTTGTTTTGGCTGAAGCGCACCTGCAAGAGAGGGGAGTGAAAGGAAGTGGCCAGAGTGGGGTGCGCGAAGGGGAATTGGCACAGCAGGACAAGACTAAGCTACGACTGAGGGGGGATGGGCGAGGGCCTCCATGCCAGCAGAAGGGCCTACGGCCGGCCGTTGATCAGATGGCAGCAACTCCGGACGCTTTGTTCCAGACGTCGAATGCGACGTATAATTTCTCCCAGGGCCAGCTCCACAGCGTGTGTCATGAGTCAGTCTGAAGAATCTTCCTCTGAGGAGGAAGAAGTGGCAGAGACTGCAGCTTCACCCATTCCCCAGGACTTACCGGAGGAGGAGGAACGGCAGGGAGGTTCCTCAGAAGAGCCCCAGGAAAGCCACCCTCTCCCACCCCCTGTCTCTAACGAGGAAGATTCTGGGCCTGAAGGGGTTTGTCCGGTAACTCCCCAGCAGAGGCGGCGGCTCAAGCGTGCGGAGCAAGCTCGTCCCACAAGACGCAGCATGAGATTACAAAAACAGAGCACAGCTGATGCAAGCCTTAAATAAGATTGCGAAGGAATAGGACACAGCTGTGGACAGGCTCAAGCGAGGATAAAAAGGGTGAAGGAGTAAGCAGGGATTCGTTGGGAACAACCGACGTATTCGGCTCCTGACACCCCCGCGTACTTCTGGCTTGGAACCTGTGGACTGAACACCCGGCTTGACTGTTGACTCTGGACCCTGGACTTCTCTAATACCTGGTTTGACCTTCGGCTTCGACATTTGGACTGACTGAATCTCTGGTGTGACCCCTGGCTTTGGTAAATGGACTTTTTGGATATAAATAAAAACCTTCAAACAAATAAGTGCTGGCGTCCTTCCCGGACATTCTTTGATAAGGGGGTTGGCTGGATTCCCAGACAGTAGACTGTTGAAATATGACAGCGTGGAGACTCCATGCCTTTTGGGCCCTCCACCTTTTACGGATGGCACAGTGGAGGGAGCGAAATTTCCCTGTGAGGCGATAACAGAAGGGGGAGGGGAGGGGGGACAGCCATCAGTGACACGGAGGCCAGAGCAACGCCCATGCACCCTGCCCGACTGCCCCGTAACCAACCTCCATGCCACAGGGCCCTGCGGCATCGGACAATGCAGCCTGTGCGGAGCCCCACAGACCTGTAGGGTGATGCCATCTCGATGGGAGTAGGCTGCAATGAGGGGAGATGGGGCCGGGAACGAGAGGCATCCAGGGTGTGCTACAATGTTGCAAAGGGATGCTGATGGACATGGCCTTGAGTGGCCAGAACGGGCCGAGGGAGGCTCCGGCCAAAGGGACGGGGAACTAAAGGGGCCTTATCGAGTATAAGGCTGGGGGCAGATCATCAACCGTATACCCCTATGGTCCCTTGGTGGATGGGCCTAGGGACCCGTAGGATGACCGTTGCTTAGGCCATATCCTGGGATGGTCTCTACACCCCCTTCCTCTTCCTCCTTCTCTGCCTCCTCCTCCTCTCCCTCTTCGTCGAAGTCTGGTGGGATGTTGCGGCCCCTCTTCACCCGACTGCCTATGCTCTGCTGCTCCTGCCCTCTGGCCACCCCCTCTGCCTTCCCTGAGGCACCCGCTGCTGCCGGCGCCGCATGTGGGGTCCGATATGCTGTGGTCATTGGCGGGGGCAGGTACTGCTGTTGTGGCGGTGGTGGCATGTATCCGTATGGTGCCATGTAGGGGGCAGGCTGTGGGGGCCCATGATAGCTGCCCCGGAATGATTGGGCGAGCTCCCTGAGCACCTCGGTTTGGCAGTCGATGGCTGCTGTGCGCTCCCACCTGCCTTGGTCAATGATGGCATCGGTGGCCACCATGGCCTCGGTCATCCCGTTGACATGGTTCTCTAGACCTTGACGCACATCCCTCCCTGACTCCCATATGGCTTGGGCGCAATCTTCCATGGCTTGAGTGGCCGTGCGCGTGGCCCACACGGTGAGGACGTGCTCCTTGGTGCACCTGGCCTCCTCCTCGCCCGCCATGCATGTGAACAGCCTGTGGATGCATTCCTCTGTTGTCTCCGTGGCCGTGACTAAGTCCCTCGCCACCTGCAGCTGGTCTGCCTTGTGCCTGTTGCGCATCCGGACACACCTCTGCGCGTTGGTCAGGGGACGGGCTTCTGCGGCTGCGGCCGCACCGTACTCGCCTGTGGGCGGTGGCGGCGGCTCCTCCTCCAGGGGGGCCGCTCCCTCCATCGGCGCGACCTCCGGCTGTGGGGGCCCCTCGATCTCCTCCTCGAGCACGGCCTCCCTGACCTCGAGCTCAGCTTCCAGAGGTGCATCCTCCTCCATCGCCTCCAACTCCATGAAGGTGTCATCGGTGGCCTGTGTATCGATGTTCCGCAGCTCTTCCTGGGACGGTGACAGTTCTGGCTGCTTCACGTCGCCCACCTGTTGTTCCATGAGCTGTTCCATTTTGACCTGATCCTCCTGTGACACTGGCCCCATTTCCGTCACGGCATCCAAGATGCTGCTGGCGAATTCCTGCACCATGGTGTTGTGTCTCGACGACCCCAGCCGTGTACGGGGTGCCGCCTCTGCCCACGGTGCTTGCCCTGTGGGGGGGGGGGCTGCACGCCCCTTCCCGGGAGTCGCCCTCGACACGACGGCCCTGGCCCTTCGTCCTCCTGCTGGGTCTCTGGCACCAGCAGGTCGGGTGCGGGATCCTATACCTGCATGTCCGCACAGATGAGCTGTAAGAAGGCCGTGGGGCTGCTGCTGCTGGAGGAGGCTGGCATGGAGGAGACGCTCCTTGAAGTGCTGGCTGTCCTGGGTGGCACGCGTGGTGGCCTCGCAAGCACCAGTGGGGTTTGGGATCCCATGGGACGGCTCCTCGGCTTCGCCGCAGCTGGCCATGCTTTGTCTGATGCCCTCCCAGCCTTCTTGCTGGTGGGTGTTGGGCGTGGGGCGTCCCTCTATGCCGGCGGCTGTGGTTCCCATGTGGTGGGGCCCTCCTCTCATTGCGCCCTTTGTTCCAGTCGGGCTCGTTGTCGTGTGCACGGCGGCTCGTTGGTGGCGACCCCGCTGCCTGCCGTGTGTCCTGGGAAGACGTCGTGGCTCTCCAACAGCAGGCGTGCCAGTTCGTCGTAGAAGGGCATGGTTCGTGGCTGGACACCGCTTCTTTTATTGTGGGTGACGATCTCCTTGAACTTCCTCTTGAGTCCGTGGAGCTTGTCCTTGCATTGCTTGCTGCTGCAGTTGTGTCCCCGTTCCTGCATCTGCTTGCCGAGCCAGGGGTAGAGCTGATCGTGCCTGGCTGTGGCCATGATCCTCCTGGCTTCCGGGCTGCCCCATAGCCCTATGAAGTGCCCGATTTCTGCCTGGGACCAGTGCTGCGCCTTTCCAGGGGGTCCTGGCTGCTCCCCTCTCCAAGGGTTTGTGAGCCGGTGTCCTTGACCGGGTCGCCCCGGGCCCCCTCTCCCTCTGGCTCCATGTTGCCGGTGCGTATGTGTTTCGGTGGTGACAGTCGTCTGTGCCCTGGGCTGGCTTTCCCCGTCCCATGTGCTTGTGTGATGGTGGGTGCTTGTGGGCCGTTGTGCTTGGTGGAAATGTGCCCTATGTGTAGGCGTTGTTGTCGTTGCTGGCCGGGGCCGCTTCGTGTCCTTGGGATTGTTGTGCATACATCCGGCTGTTTTCCACAACATCTGCAGGTGACTGGCTGTCGCCCACGGGTGCCCTTTGCCTTGCTGTTTCATGTGTCTTGAGGATGTGCGTGGCCGTTGCTCGCTGTCCAGCCATGTTGAGCGGATGAGGAGGGGCTCACTGGTCACTGGTTCCCTGGCCCTCGTTCTTCCAGGTGATTCGAAGGTGGAGGTGGCGGTGCAGTGGGAGTCTGCTTCGGGTGGGTTGCTGAGCTCTCTGTTGGAGTGGGGGGCTGCCCCTTATTCCTGGGCACCTGGGGGTGTTGCTTCTTCTGTAGCCTCCCCTCCCTTTTCCATGGTTCCCTTCTGGTGCACTTCCCTTTCCGTTTGGGTGGCTGACTGGGCACCCTTCGTGCATGCTTGCAGGAGCTGGCCCTTCATTGCGCTCCATGCTGGCTGCCTGGTGGGGGAGGCGGGCGTCCTTGGTTGCTATGGCGGTGAGCCCGGGGATCTGTTGTGGGCATGCCTGAGCAGCCGCCCACGTTCTGCCACTCTTGCCGCTCGTCTCTCTGGTCTTCCGTGCTAACGTACTCAACACATGGGTTTAACGCACGCTCTCCTCCAGACGACATATTACTCAATTGACTAATCCCTAAACAACGTGCAAGCCCGTTGTTTGCCTCCATTGTTTAATTCTCCTGATTAGCATACTGTGAGTTGTGTGTGCGTTGTGTGTCTCCCTCCAGATGACAAGTTAATCACCTCAACTGACGGTTGTTTAATTAACCCACCGTTGCTTAACGTGTCGGCCGAACTGAGCCATTGTGTGAAGAAGAAGTTACTCATCTCAAGTCTCACAACACAGAGAGAACTCATTGCATCAGTTTCTGATCACTTACAGTCAGCAATACACTGATAATTAGGAATAGCACTCTATGAAATACCATGGATTCTTACCAACAATGCACATTACATTCATACTCTGTGACAAGAATATGCCATAGGTCTGCCGTAATATGCAAAAATCAGCTTCCTGCATGCATCAGCAAATCCAACAAAATGAGATATTTGCCATGGGGTTCCAAAAGCTGAATATCATGTATAGAAGCACATGAACACAACCAGCTGAGAGTGTGTTCATGTGCTGTCACACATGGAAGGTTTAACTGACTGTCCTTCACCCAAGGGTTATGTAAACTGGCCTCCATGTGCTTATCAATGCACAGAGCCTGCAAAAGTCAATGTAATTCATCCAGATTCATCCAGTATGGTTCTCGGATGGTATCTAGTCCCAGCTCTTCTGTATGACTTCTGTTTCCATATTTACTTTCATTGACTGACTCATCTATCATTGTTATACACACAACAGCCTGCATAACCCAGATTCAGCTGGTAAGAAATTGTATACTTCCAACAAGCGACTGTTATTTTGTGTAAGTGAATGTGGAGAGAGAGAGAGAGAGAGAGCAGACAGAGCTGAACAAATAAAATAAAGGCGAGCAAAAGGGACCTGAAACAAACAGAGAGCTTAACACTGACTATGAAAATGAAACTCTAATTAAATGCTACTTTCTCGCTTGGAGCAACAGATTGCGCAATTTGAAGCATTTCTCAGTGAGGACTCTGCCATCGCACAACGCAAAGGGAAAGCGACTTTGGATTGATTTGGTTTCATGCTGTAAACAAGCAAATTGAATAATCCATCATAAAAATAAATGTTATTAAAATTACCAGACCCCCCAAACAGACTTCGGCAGAATGTATTTTCTGTACCGCTGGCTCAACGTAAGCTCCATTTTCTATCGATCCTTATCATCTGGCTGCAAAAGGTCATCACAGGTCCACCTCCAGACTTCTGTGTTCCCATAAAATTTCCTGCTTCTCTTATCTGGAATAAAGCTGTATGAAGTGCTAGATTATTGTTCTCCCCGCCACACCCTCCCCGCCTCACCCTCCCTGCCTCACCTTTCCTTTCTTGCTGTTTTTCCAATAGAAGACAAAATTGCCACCAGTCAAATGAAACTTTTCATTCCCTTGTGCAGATCTTTGAAAGTCCTTTCCAGACTAAACTAGAGAGGGTGGGGGTGGAGAGCAGTCGGCATGCCGTAACGTTTGTAGCCCTATTCGCTCAGTCTCCCTTATGCAATTGGCTGTTGTGTTCCCTGCTGGCCCCAGCACATGGGGATATGTCTGAAAGGTAGGAATGGACAGACTCTCCTCTGTCCAGTTTTGCAGGGCACTCACCGACTTGCTGCCTCCCCGCCCCTGCAGTCCCGGCTCATTGAATGAGCTGCTGGATGACCTGATGAGCACCTGATGGGTGTAAAAATGGCAGCTCAGGATTTCTGGAAATCTCAGATAGATGTGACATCCAGGAGTGCCTACTATCAGCTTCAGCTGATACACCGGCTACGCCCCTTCCTAGAGTTGGAAGACCTAAAGATGGTAGTTCACGCACTGGTAATTTTGAGGCGCGACTTCTGCAATGCGCTGTACATAGGACTACCTTTGTGCCTAGTCTGGTAACTTCAACTAGTTCAAAATATGGCAGCCAGGTTGGTCACCAGTACACCTAAGTGTGACCATATTACACCAGCTTTAAAATCACTCCACTGGCTGCCAATTAGTTTCCGGGCAAAGTATAAAGTTTGGTCATCACCTTTAAAGCCCTACATGGTTTGAGTCCAAGTTACCTTCTCCCATACAATCTGCCCCGCACACTGAGGTCCTCTGGGGATAATTTTCTCCAGTCAGCAAAAACAAGGCTGACCTTCTCTTCTTCTGCTCCCAGACTGTGGAATGGCCTGCAGGGAGAGATTCGTCAACTTAACAATCTCCTGGAATTTTAGAAAGCCATAAAGACTTATTTCTTCCGGCAGACCTACCCAGTTGAATTTTAAGATGCTTTTTAATAATGTATTGGTTTTATATGATTTTAATCAGTTATATGTATTTTCTGGGGTTTTGTATTTGTTGTTGTACCCCGCCTTCATCCAGGGGGAGAGGTGGGAAATAAATGAATAAATAAATAAATAAATAAATGATAATGACGTTACATAAATAGTGTCCATCAAGGAGCTGTTTACACACCATTACAGGTATGACTGTCCATTCATACCTGTAATGTTGCATAAATGGCCCTTTACAGCTGCTATTTCTGCAACATTAGATTACTTCCCACCTTGGATAGCTCATTTAGAGTTCTGACTGAACCCTGGAGTGAATTCATTGATCCACTGACATCAGAGCTACCAGTCTCCAGTGTCCATATCCTCTTACTCAGTTTGGCCATACACATGACCAGGTAAATGCCTGAATAGGGCTGGTGTGACCACATGGTTCAGACTTAAATGAAGGAACATGGCAAAAACTACTGAAGAATACGAACACGTACAAAACTGCCTCAAAAACTCAAGAATGGGGCTTTCAAAATCTGCCCGGCCTCTGTTGGAGATGAATCTTTGTTTTAACTCAGCAAGACAATTCTTATACACTTATTCCATGTGCTGCTGGTGGTGGTGGTAGTGATGGTGGCAAACAAGCAGGGTCAGCCTTAAGCATGGGTGACCTGAAAAGGGTGCCATGCTGAGTTGGTGAATCAGGGTTGAGTGTAATTTCTTTATTTCCTTCCTTCTTTCTTTCTTTCTTTCTTTCTTTCTTTGTTTCTTTCTTTTCCTTTCTTTCTATTTTTGTGGGTGGGTGGGTGGGTGGGTACATTCTGTGGCAAGCTAAACATTAAGACTGCAATCCTATACAGATTTACCCAAGACTACATCCTATTGAACCCAATTGAGCTTATGTCTCAGAAGACATGTATAGGATTGCAGCCTAATGGCTTCTCTGTACCAGGCTTTTATCCCGTACCTTTACTGGGATGTCTGCTTTCAGATTCATTGCAGGATTAAGATCAGCTCCTTTACACATGCTTCCCCCCCCAAGTATTTCCATTATCTGCAAGTTCTATATGTTTCATTATACAGCCACTAGATGGTGCTGTGGTATAGTGAAATCATGGAAGGGGCGTGGAATGAAAAGATAGACGAGGGAGATCAGTTTTTCAACGGCAGAACAAGGTGGTGAGCTATAAGTGGGCATTTAAATGCATTTTGGGCCAGGCTGAATTTCCCTTGCTGGTGTTCTTGCTCAATTATTAGTTGGTGGCTCTTGTTCATTTGGTTGGTGGATGGGGCCAGGTCATTTTTAACCCACCACCCTTACTTCTACAGTCCTGGGACAACTGTTAGTTGGAGCCCAGTGTCCTTTCTAGAAGGGAGGGGAAATGAGATCCTTGCAACTGCTCCTTCTTTGGTCAATGGATGGGTCAGGTTGGTCTTCCCATTATCTTGATGTCATTCCTGGGAAGCACTACAAATCCAATAAACAGTATGAGCACTATAACTAATTTTTAAATGATAGTTATAATTTGATGATGCTGAAGGCACTCTTCACTGGGACGCTATTTGTGCGTGAGAAATATCCCTAAGAAAGGAAGATGCTATGGGACAGGTAGGGCCAGTCATGTAGTCTTCATTGGTCCCATGCTAATCCTGGTCATCAGTATGGACCAATAGGGAATAGCACACACTGGAGCATTTATCAGCTGAGCACTGAGAGGATCAGGATTTCTAAAACAGCATCCATGGTCCTCAAAACAAGAGCCACATGGACAAGCCCTATCTAGAGGAAGTTGTGATCTAAACAAAGGAACTTAAATCTGTAAATAATATAACATCTGTTTCCCGGAGCTTAAATAATAACACTATATGATATGATATATTTAGATTTCTTAATGCACGTTCAATGTAGGTGTCTTTCTCTCTCCTTTGACTAAATGATGCTAAAAATAGAGATCATCCATCATTTAAAACCGTGCAGATTTCATCTGGGTCATTGTGTGTTTGTGAAGAAATGTGTTCATGCTAATAACAACTCCAGTTTTAGAGACGATATATTTTGCAAAGGATGTCTTGCCTTTGCCACATAAGAAGAAGCAGTTAATCATGGCATTTTGCAGCCCTTTAATCTCCTTATATAAAATGAAACAACTGCCCTTTCAGTGAATACAATGAGGAGGGTAGAGATTAGAATCATGCCTCTGTGGCCATGTCTTCACCATGCATTTATCCCGTGGTCAACCCTAGGTCATCCTTGTGCATCCATATGATGCACAGGAGATCTCAGGATCAACCGGGGATGACCTAGGGACAACCCTGGGCTAACGGAAACCAGGAATATCCTGGCTTTTCCGTGGTCCCAGGACCATTCCGAGGACTGCGACTGGTGTGGCACAGCATCCCATGGCCTGAAATGGGCAGAAAGCCGCACAGGGTGGCTCCGTGCCCATGGGGATGGTGGGGGTGGGTTTTGGCAGAGGAAGTTCCTTACCTTTTCCTCCACATGTGGCTCCTCTTCTTTAAAAATAAAATGGTGGCCGCAACATCCCTCTTTCCTCCCGGGACGTCACGTGGCCATCTAGATGCTGGGGGAGGATCATGGAAGCAGGTAAGATCCTCTCCCTCCCTCCATCTACACCTTTAAGTGTAGATGAGCCCTGTGTGTGCTGCTGGCCTCTATGTGATCAGCCGAAGGTCTGAAGAAGACTACATTTATACAACAAAGCCTCCATGTGTGTTGACTGATTGAGGATAAGGCATTTTCATGTTTTTTTACATACCTCTCACACCCCAGAGTGGTGAAAAGTCAAGGGACAGCACTGTAAAGTTTAACTTCTTTGGATGAGAAGTTAAACTTTAACTTCTCATCTCATTGATGACTCCTGGCCTCTTTATAAAATCTGTACTGTTTAATAATAATAATAATAATAATAACAATAATAATACAAGCAGAGGATATTGGAAGCATGACATCTCCTAAAGCAGGCAGCAAAACAATTAATCCTAAATCAAATTCCCAAAGTAACCATTTGGAAATGGACATGCACATTCTAAGGCTGCTTCTAGTCTAGCTAAAACCACTAGGGATGTGCACGGACCCCCCGGATCGGATCGGGACCCGGATCGGGACCTCCAATTTTGTCATGGATCGGTTCGGACAAAATCGGAGGCCCCCCGGACCGGATCGAGTCCGATCCCGATCCAAAAATCGTAAATTTTTGGATCGGCCGCCATTTTTTTCCCCATAGACTTGCATTGCAATGCAAGTCTATGAGGAAAAAATGGCGGCGGGTGGGTGAGGGGGGGCCTAACTCCCTCCCCCCCTGGGCCATCCGCTGTGGATGGCCCCGGCAAGTAAGCCCCCTCCCCCGTGCCCCCTACCCCCCCTGGGGCCGTCCGCTTCCATCCGCAGGCGCCCACGGGCGCCCCCAGATAGAAGCGGACGGCTCCGGGGGGGGGTAAGCCCCCTTCCCCGCCACTGCTTACCTGTTAGGGCCGTTCGCTCCCATCCGGCGCCGGCAGCTACTGCCAGCCGGCTTTGCGGCTTGCTCTAGAGTAGCGCGCCGGGTGATCACCCGGCGCGCCACCCTGGAGCAGGCCGCGGAGCCCGCTGGTAGTAGCCGCCGGCGCCGGACGGGAGCGGACGGGCCGGAAAGGTAAGGGCCCCCCTCCTCCCCTCCTCCCCTCCGTGCGCCCCCTGCTTACCTTCCCGGCCCGTCCGCTCCCGTCCGGCGCCGGCGGCTACTACCAGCGGGCTCCGCGGCCTGCTCTAGAGTAGCACGCCGGGTGATAACATCACCCGGCGCGCCACCCTGGAGTAGGCCGTGGAGCCCGCTGGTAGTAGCCGCCGGTGCCAGACGGGAGAGGACGGGCCGGGAAGGTAAGGGCCCCCCTCCTCCCCTCCGTGCGCCCCCTCCTCCCCTCCATGCGCCCCCTGCTTACCTTCCCAGCCCGTCTGCGCCTGTCCGCTCCCGTCAGGCGCCGGCAGCTACTACCAGCGGGCTCCGCGGCCTGCTCTAGAGTAGCGCGCCGGGTGATGACATCACCCGGCGCGCCACCCTGGAGCAGGCCACGGCGCCCGCTGGTAGTAGCCGCCGGCGCCAGACGGGAGAGGACGGGCCGGAAAGGTAAGGGCCCCCCTCCTCCCCTCCGCGCGCCCCCTCCTCCCCTCCACGCGCCCCCTGCTTACCTTCCCAGGTGATGACATCACCCGGTGCGCCACCCTGGAGCAGGCCGCGGAGCCCGCTGGTAGTAGTCGCCGGCGCCGGACGGGAGCGGACGGGCCGGAAAGGTAAGCGCCCCCCTCCTCCCCCCCCTGCTGTCCACTTTCATTGGCGGGCGCCCGCTGGCGCCCGCCAATGGAAGCGGCGGTGGGCACCAGTGGGTGCCTGCCGATCCGCCGATCCGCCGAACCGGTTCGGAGCCTTTTCGGACCGGTTCGGATTGGATCGGCCGATCCAGCTGTCGGATCGGAAATCGGATAATTTATCCGATTTCCCACTGGACCGGACTCGGATCGTGGATCGGGTCCGATCCAGTGCACATCCCTAAAAACCACATCTCTCTGACTCTCTAGCCCTATTCAAGCATCCTGTACCTGAATAGAACACGGGTTTTCCAGCACTTTAGTTCATGTGGAGAGTCTCCATGAATACAGGATGCTTTCCTCTTCAGACTGTCATCCTCCACAAGTACAGGGTGATAAAGCATGCAAGGAGAGGGCCGTGCTGAAATTCACCCTCTCTTGTGTTTGTTCTATTTGCATACTGAACACCTGAATAGGGCTTCTCTGTCCTCCAACTCCAGGAGCATATCCCTCCCCTCTGCTTCTTTTTCTTCTCTGTCTCTGTCTCTGTCATATCTGTCTCTGTCTCTCTCTCTCTCTTTCATCATCTAACACCATGCAGATGGGTCGTACATTATGGAAATATCTCTGAAGGAGTCCCACCCAATTGATTCACCATATGGAGAAATGTCCATAAGGTGAAAGCTGTTCGACAATGGATCACAGGCTGCCTTGGGAGGTGGTGGGCTCTCCTTCATTGGGGGTATTTATCTGCCAGGGGTACTGTGTGGCTCCGCCCTGAATTACAGATCTGGCATTAAGCAAGGGGGTGGACTCAGGGGCATTGCTAGGCTTTGGGGCACTAGCCCCAAATCTATTTTCCAAGGCCCCAGACCTATTCTTCAGAACCCTGAGTGTCCACTGATACCTAATGGAAGTTTTCTCTCTTTTTCTCAGCTTAATTGCCATGAAGGGAGCAATTTTCAAAGGGGACTGACTGCAGCTTTTCAAAGGTTAACTCTCTTCTTTCCACATGCTGCAACATCACCACCCAGCTCTTTCCCTGCATGGCAATTAAGATGAGGGCGGGGGGGGGGGCGTTTTCCATTGCATTGAGATGATCTGGATTAGGGTGCAGCTTAATGGAAGAAAATTATGTCATTTGAGATTATTTGCTTCTGGCGAAATTTAAATAAATCCTAAAGATATAAATTAGCATATGTAGATTTTATGCAGAGTTGTGTCTTATAGCCTGGGCCCCAAATCTTGTTAGTGCCTAACAATACCCCGATTGGACTAGATACCCTCTGACGTCCTTTCCAGTTCTATGGTTCTAAGTTTGCTTTTTGTTGTGGAAGTTTTTTTATGGATGCAAAATTGCCTAGTGTGTTGTAGAGTGGAGTGCAAGGTGGTGGAGGGAGACTGAAACGAATCAAAGGATGGGGCTGTTTGTAGCACCATTGCTTGTTAAAAAGTAAATAAGGCAACAGAAGTCATACAGAAGAACCGAGTCCAGATACAATAATAGAATCATTCCAGATGGAGCTGGATGATGCACACTGACGTTTGCAGGCTCCATGCATGGATAAGCATCTGGAAGCCAACTCACATAACCGTTGGGTGCATGGCAGACAGCTGAATGTTCCATGTGTGATCAATCCCAGGCCACTGTCAGCTGACTGTGTGCATCTGCTTCTACATGCTGGATTCAACTTTTGGCACCCCATGGCAAATATCATTTCAGGGAGGATTTGCTGATGCACGCTGAAAGCTGGATCCTAGGCATTGCGACAGACAGCCTTTCCAGGGGGCATTGATGGAAGGGTTTCACTTACAGAAGGTGTCTCCATCTGGTCCTTTGCCCCTACACCCATGGAGAGCTTTTCTCCATGAGGCACGGTTGTTTCTCCATGAGCCACAGTTGTTTACAGGTTCTTCAGACAGTGTCATGATTCTTCAGTTTTGCTTCTGTTTTTATACAGCACTTTCAGCGAGTTATTTTTAAGAGCAGGGAAAATGCAGTATTATTTGTGAAAGTAAAAAAAAGACATTTTCCACTTTTATAATTCCACTATTCCACTTCAACAGAGTGTCACCTAGGCAGGATCTACACTACTGCTTTATAGTGGTATTGAAGTGCACTGATAACTGTTGGGGACATGACACATCTACATCAAGCAGGATATAACACTATGAAAGTAGTATAAAAGCAGTATATGGCATGAGTCAGTGGGCCCAAACAGTTGTCATTGCACTTCAATACCGCTATGAAGCAGTAGTGTAGATCCTGCCTTTATATACCGCTTTCATACCAATTTCATAGTGTTATATCCTGCTTGGTGTAGATCTGGCCCTAGTAGCTATGTAGTACAAAGGCAGGAATGGAAATGCTCTTTATGTGGTGCTCCGATCTCAATTCTGTAACGAACCCTAAAGCAGATACAGCTGATTAGCAGCCTTGTGTGGAAAAGCTCTCTCTGTTGCATTGGCCATAAAATGTACATGTTCTAATTCAAGAATTGATTTAATACTGGAATTTGGAAGGAGTGGATTGCAGAGCAGAGCAAACCCACAGAAGAATAAAGGAACTGAGAGTTGATGACACCAAGAAAACAACCTTGCTTCCTCATCTTTCTCTCCCACCTTCTTCTACAATACAGAGGCATTTCCTCATGCTGTGTGTGCTTCAGTTTAAGCTGCAGAGCAGTCCAACGGTCATCCATGATTGGCAGCATCTCAAGACTGGATTCCCTGTTCAAATCCCACTTCAGTCCTGTTCACACCGCATGTGAGGAGCCTATGCATTCACAGAGAAGACAATTGCAGCTCTTCCACCTCCCAATTTACTCTTTTATTGTGTTGTCCATAAGGTTTCTCCGGCAAGATCCCATTTAGAATAACCCAGGGGCCTCATGCTGACACAATTGCTCTATAAGCAACAGGGGAGGTGAAGAATGCAGGCTTGATACAGCAGAAAATGGGGAAAGTTCCACAAGTAGGAATAAAAGGAGGGGAAAATGTAAGATGTTTTGACTTTATTAGCTATAAAGCTCAGTTTAGCGAGAGATCAAAGCATGGAATAGGCACTGATAAAGTAAATAAAGTTGCTAGCATTTTTTCTTTCTTCCTCAGAGATGGCAAGAGAGGGACACCTAGTGGTGATAGGAGAAGAAAAATCTAAAAAGGGAAATTTAAAAAAATGGTCTAAGACCAAAATAAACCCCTATATATAAAGGGAGGGGGGGATCCATGTTTTTGCCTTGTTTTGGGTGGGTTGCAGGGGGCATACATCTAGCAGCTCTTTGGAAATACATGTTTATTTTCTTCAGCTGAGTTCATCAGTCCCTCAGTGATGTCTTGATATGTGTAGTGACATGATGTCATACTGCTTGCTGTAGTCAGAGGGCCTAACTAGCCAATATTAAATACATGACTGCATATATACATATTCATTAAACAAAAAACCTACGGTTTACAAAAACAATGTTAAGTCTCTACAGTTTCCAACCAAGCACCAAAAAGCAGGGAAATTGGGAGTTAAGGCTCACAAGCCTTAACGCCACATCCTCCCTAAGGAGGCAGAAAGTGCAAGTGAAATTCTCATTCTCCCAAAGCAGATAAACCATGAGGACAGGGTGGAGAATATGATATGCAGAGGTGACTGTGGGGTTGTGGAAAACTGATCACGAACAACTTAGGGCCACCTACTTCTCTTTTTTTGTTTAGAGCAGCCCTTCCCCAACCTGGTGCCCTCCAAAGGTGTTGGACTACAACTCCCATCATTGCAAGTCAGTATGTCCCATGGTCAGGAAGACAAAGGGTTTGTCTGCATCCAAAAACACATCAAGGAGGGAGCCAGTGTAGACTGCAAGGATTAGAAAGAAAATACATGTGTGTACACTATGCAAAATACACGACAGCTCAACTGTTTCTAAACCTTATTAGAAAAACAGGGTGACTAGGCCAAAACCAGCGTTGTAGGCCCAGAAGCACTTTGAAAGGTTTCAACATTGTACTTAAAACTTAACACCGGCCCAAACTAATTAAATGAAGTGTTTGAAGCTTTCAATTTTATAGCAGCATGGACCAAACACTTAGAAAAGAGGGAAGGAGCACTGTGTGTGAGTGGGGTGGGGGGATTGAAAGGGATGTATAGCCACCTATTCCCAGGAGAGACCTGAAGATCAGGTTACCATGGATCCAGAGGAACCACACCCTGCTTCACCAGTGAGCAAAAGAGTAAACTGGCCCTATGAAGATAGCCCAAAATACTCTCAGAGCCAAAGGAATGCATGTTTCAGAAGAGAAAAGTGAAACTCTTCTTCTTCTTCACTCAAAAGGTCTGTACTAGAGGCAGCGGCCATTTCACCCACCCACCCCACATTCTAAGGCAGGAGGGAGGGGGAGAGTGACGCTACTGAGCGTGCCTCGCGCTATGAGGGAAGCATTGACTTGAATGAGAGGTTAAAATATTCCTTAAAAATCAACTGAAGGGAATTTTTAAAAAACGAAAAGCTTTCCACCAACTACAGTGAAGGAGGAAGAAGACCCCACCACTGGATTAATAATAAGGCTCTAGAAATTATGCAAATCGTGAGCACAAACTCGGAAACTGAAAGTCATTAGACAAAAGCAGGGAGACAGGTTTGTGTTCCTATTCTACCTTAAACTGCTCTCCTTCCCTCAATCTTTCACCAATCTTCTTGAAATTTTCAGGTAATGTAAAACAAACATTTCTTTCTGGCACCTGTAAATTTCAGAAAGGTTGGTGAAACATTTTCAATTTTATGGCTGTTAGAATGATCCCCCCCCCAATTATCACTTTAACATGGCGGAATGTGTTTTTTACTGACGGCCCTTAACAATGGAGGCACGACTGTGCCTCCATTAATAATCAACTGAGGGAGTTTGGATTGAGGACAGTGCAGGGGAAAGATTTAACCCCCTATGCTATTTCATTGATGGAAAGCCCCCCTCAAGCTGCTATTTGGCTGGCGGGAGATGACTGCTATGGGTGCAAACAGAAAAATAATTTCTGGAAGCCAATGTAGAAGCATCAGAAAGCAACTTTGGTTGCTTTAGCAGTGGGTTATAGCCAGAATTTTCTCAAAATGCCTACATAACTGTCTTGCCCTTTCATTTTAACCTCCAGAGCAGGCCCAAGACATTTTGCTGCCTGAAGTGAAGAACAAGATGGCACCTCCCCTCCCCATTCCACATACAGAAACTGGCAGTTTCAGTACTGGTGATGGGACAGTGCCCTCCACCACACCTGAGGCAACACGCTACTTTTATGGGACCACGAGTTGTCATATGGCATATGCAGCTCTGTCTTTCAATAGGGGGAACTGTCAGAGAGTCCAGAAGAGACAGCTGGTAGGCTGACTCCATGGCGTTCACACCCAGTATCTGCCGCCTGAGGAAATTGCCTTACTCTGCCTGATGTCAGGGAATGGCCCTTTAGTAACTTCAGCCTTGCATTTGATATGCTTTTATAAAAAGTGGAGAACACTTTTAAAATAGTTGCGTATGATCGATACCATACCCCAGTACGTACGTGTGTGTGTGTGTGTGTGTGTGTGTTTAATACTTTCCATTGATGGAAGGGCTTCATTCACAGAAGGTATCTCCATTTTCAAGAACTGTGCACCACAGCTCTCTGTGTAGCATTTCCAGGTGGCTGGAAGGACTGTCATGGGGAGAAGGATTGAAGAAGTCCATTTCCGTGAACCTAGTTGCACCTGCCTAAATCTGGAGTCAGCGCTAACTATTTGTTTTAAAATTAGAAGCATTATTCAGCAAAATTAATCTTTCCCTTTGAATAGGCAAATGTGAATAGGAAAAATCAGCCCAATCCAAAACAAATTGGACACATTCCTGGAGGAGTAGGCTATCACAGGCTACTAGTCCTGATGGCTATGTGCCACCTCCAATAGCAGAGGCAGTAAGTCTGTGTACACCAGTTGCTGGGGAACATGGGTGGGAGGGTGCAGTTGCATCCATGTCCTGTTTGTGGGTTCCTGGTCGACAGCTGGTTGGCCACTGTGTGAACAGAATGTTGGACTAGATAGACCTTTGGTCTGATCCAGCATGGCTTGTCTTATGTTCCTAAACCACAATTGGAGGAAATTCTCTCATTTTAAAGGAAGACTGATTTTCTACATCAGGGATGGGCAGAAGGTAGACCTCCAGACGTTTGGGACTTCAACTCCCAGAAGCCCCTGCCAGCATGGCTAATGTTCAGGAAGCCTGGGAGTTGAAGTCCAGAATATCTGGAGATCTATTTTCTAACCACCCATGTTCTAGGTCATCATCCTTGTCCCTTTCTTGAAATGGCTGCAAAATACATGATCAATATTATGCTGGAGGGCTATTGGATGTTCTTGTTTTAAGTGAAGGACTCTTGGCACAAAGTGTGTGTGTGGGGGGGGAGGGCAACCCAGCCATGTCATGTTTGCCCTGGGTGTGCATAGAAAAAATAAATTGCTCCCTTAAGTGCAGCTGATACAGTGGGAGATTTTTGCTAATTTTCAGATCCAACACAAAAAAATGATGTAACATCAGAGTTTCCTGCACATTGCTTACCTAATGAGGGAAAACACAATCCTTATTACCTGTTTTGAACCCCCCATTAGAGCAGGTGTTTCTTGGAACTGAAGACACACTGAAAGCCACAAAGTCTTTCAATCCTGTTTGAAGCAAAGGAAAATCAATCTGTGAAAATGAATGGCTACTTAGAAAAAGAAAGGATAAAGTGACTTCTGATCCTGGGGCCTTTACAATGCAATCCTGTACATATCCACTCGGAAGTGAGTGTCATTGAGTTCAATAGGACTTACTCCCAGGTCAGAATGTATAAGATTGCAGCCTAAGCCATAGAATCCACCTGCGCTATAATATGGAGCCACAGAGTAGCAGTGTGCAACTCTTATTCCCAGGGAATCCTGTTTATGCACGCAACTATTTAATTGTGGGTATGCCAGAGTTATAATTCCGAGGTGTTTAAAGGCATTGGCTGCATTCCTGCAGTGCATTCTAATCATACCTTAGGCCTCATTGATTTCAGATTCCTGATTTTACTCTCCACAGCACATATGAAAATGATATGGCAAACATTCATGAGGGCTTGACTTGGATAAACAGTTAAAGCAGCTGTTCTATAGATTTCATGTAAAAAAAATTATGCTTGTTGTGGAGAATATAGAAAGGGAGATATTTTCTCGTTTTCCCATACCAGTAGAACCTGGGGTCATTTCATGAAACTGATTGCTGGGAGATTCAAGACAGATAAAAGGAAATACTTCTTCACACAGCACAGAGTTAAACTATGAAATTTTCTATGACAAGGTGTAGCGATGGCCACCAATTTGGATGGCTTTAAAAAGAGGTTGGATAAATTCCTGGAGGAGAAGGCTATCATGGCTGATAGCCCTGATGGCTATGTGCTACCTCCAGTATCCAAGGCAGTAAGCCTGTATAGACCATTTTCTGGGGTCATGGGTGCTAGGGTGGAAATGCAGAGCTTCAACCTGGAACCAGGGGGGAGGCTGGTGACTCCAAGTTCAGTGGGGCAGGGATTCCTTTCTGGGTTTTAGTTACAATCAGCCAGAAGTTTAAAGGAGCTATCCAAAGTTTGGACCTATTTTGTGGATAGGATCCAGCACCTTGGATAGCTCCTTTAGGCTTCTGGCTGGCTGTAACTAAAAACCAGACTGGAATCTCCACCCCACTAAAAGTAGAGCCACCAGCCTCCTCTGTCTGGTACCTTCTGAAAGCAAGACATGGAATGTGCCCCTAAGATATCACTAAGCTATGGCTATTCCCTGAGGTGTATACACATCACACTACATTGTGTCATAAATTAGCAGCAGTAGAAATAATCTTAACATAGAGTTGTGTTATTTTTTTCCATGCAGGATATTGAGCTTAGAAGCTGGACAGAATTCCAAATGAAACTGGAAAAGATTCAAAGGATTCCCACTGGAATAATAAAAGGCAAACACAACTGAGTATGTTTAATCTATTATTAATTAAAATCAATATGAATTTTACTGATTAGTATTTCTGTTCTGTCATCACCATGGAACTTACTTCATGGATCAGCTTTCACAGGTCCAGAGCTGGTCTCCCATTCAGACAGTTTGCAACAATAGCCTTGAGGATAATCAGGTCCAAGACTCACTTTTAATCCCAACCTACAACATGATACCCAGTTCAAATGATTTGATGCAAGTGTCCAACTTCTCTCTAGACTGACCAGATGCAAAGAAAGACAGCAGGGCTCTTGGAGCATCAGCAGTTAGCCATGCCATGGTGAGACAAGAAAAACAGTACCAGATAAATCAGTTCTATAAAAACAGGCATTGCCTTCCTTTGCATCTGGTAAATCTCATAGAATCACAGAATTGGTAGGAACTTTGGAGGTGAAATTTTTCAACCTCCTGCTCAGTGCAGGAATCTTGCAGCTACAGCATTCTTGATGGCCATTCAACCTCTTCTCAAATACTTCCAGTAAAGAAGAGTCCATCACTTACCAAGTCTATTCTACCATCAAACAGCTCACCCTCTCACCATTAGGAAGTTTCTCCTAATGTTTAGCTGAAAAATCTGTTGCCCTGCAATTTCCAATCATTGGTTCTAGTCCTGCTCTTTGGAGCAATAGAAAACAGGTCTGCTTCATCTTCTACATGATAGCTTTTCAGACAGGGATGTTCTTCACTGGTAAATCCAATATTTGTAAGCTTCTAACATGTCTCCCCTTAATCTTCTCTTATACTGGCTAAATATACCCAGTTCTTTCAATCATTTCTCATAGGACTTCGTTTGTTCGCCAACCTGGTTGTCCTCCTCTTCTGAACATGTTCTAGATTGTCAAATCCCTTCTTCAAATGTGGCTCCTGGAACTGGACACAGTATAGAGTCATAGAATAGTAGAGTTGGAAGGGGCCTATAAGGCCATCGAGTCCAACCCCCTGCTCAATGTAGGAACCTACCTTAAAACGTCCCTGACAAGTGGGCGTCTAGCTGCCTCTTGAATGCTTCTAATGTGAGAGAGCCCACCACCTCCCTAGGTAGTTGGTTCCATTGTTGTATTGCTCTAACAGTCAGGAAGTTTTTCCTGATGTCCAGCCAGAATCTACATACTACAGGTATAGTCTCTTTCTTTCTATTTTCATTATTCCTTAAAACTGCTGTATTATAAAAAATAAAATTGTGGTGGTTCCACACTTAAGAGTTAGGCCATGAAGCAATTTGAGTTTTCGACCCACCAGTGGAAGACCCAATGGCTTACAGGGCCAAACCTAGTTTCAGCAGAAGAACTGCATCATGTCTCTTCAGAAAAGGATCTGGCCCCCTCTGGATCATAGTGGACCCATCATTGCCATACCATGTCCTGGAGTACAGTGTCCTAAGGGAAGGTTTTAAAAATTCTGTTGCTGAGTTTTCAAATATTTAAAAATATTTCAGAAGCAAATGAAGATATTGTTGCAGAGGGTGATAGGAAGCAACTAATAGATCTGGATTTGGGTTAAACATCAGGAAGAACTTCCAGCAATGGGAAGTTTGGGGATAGGTCTGCATAGGGAGTTTGCATACATTTTAAAAAGAAGGTATGGCAGGATTCAGAGATACTTGTGAGACAGGGTATCCCCTTTGGGGCTAGAAAACTGGACTACAAGCATGGGTTAAAATACAAGACAACAAACATGTTCTCTTTCATTTCTCTAGATCCTATCTGTTTATGCCTCTTCCACTTGATCATGGTATCGCCTGATAAATATTTTAGAACCCTTTGGGATTCCCTTGGATGAGGCATGTTCAATCAATGACCATCCCCCATTCTCATCATCACATGCAACCCCCTAAAGTACAGGAAATCCTATTAGAACTCAGCTTCAAGCAACCTTTGGAAGCCTTTCACCCAAAGCCAAGGGCTCTGTGGTACACTGATCCCACTCATTCTGCTTTGCTAATGACCTCTCCAGCTAATTTATCACACAATGGTGGAGTGACAAGAAGTCTGCCAAATTGATTGTGACTACCAGGAACCACAGGTATGCATTCGTCTAACAGGTTGTGGCAGCTCATTGACATAAAATGTCATGAATGATATTCCAGTCATAAGAAGGATACAAAACATTTGAAGGGAATGTTACTTCTCCAGTCTGTTTTTCCCCCTCCCACAACTCCAGTGGAAGATAGGCAGATATCAGATGCAGTCGATCTAAGGGAACATCATTTCAAAGCCAAGGTTATGGAATTTCCTGACTTGCTTATAATTGGACTGTTCAACTGTACATAACATTGTGCCGTATCAATCACTGAACGCATGTAGTCCGAATGAAAGCATTTATTGAACTGCCACCTCCACAACAAAACAACTGATGCTTTCATTAGCCAAAGGGAATGTGCTGTTCGGATAGAACTTCAAAAGATACCTATCTACTCAGACCCAAATTGTCATTTAAGCCACTTATTTATGGGAGAAGCCCAGCCCAGAAATAAATGATTTTAAAAATTGTTGATCCTTATAAATTAAGCTCATAGTAGACTTGTGCAGAATGTCTTAAACAGTGGTGGTGTATTGATTTCCCTTGCTGAGGAATGTGATGCTATTTAACTTCCCTTTATTTTACATGGTCCCTGTTGCCAAGACAAATAAATTGTACCTTTCAAGGTTCCAATACTTTCACTCCAGAGCGATTCATTTTTCTGTAGCCTCTTCCATCCTGAATCATCCCCAAGATTATGAAGCCAATAGAATTTCAAATACTATTCTTACCTATTTCCCACCCATCGAGCCAGCAAGATGAAAATGCATGTTATCATACAGGAGGTCCATACTAACATTTTGTGGCATTACTATTCTCCAGAGCCAGCTTTGGGATATGAGAGAAAAATTAAAATTTCAATCGATTCTTTTGGCCAAATTTCCTGACATTCTGGCATCTCTGTGAATATTCGGGCACCATTTTCTTCATTTCCTTGCTTTCATGCTCACCATAAAAACTCACAGCCTCGCATTTCATGAATGATTGCCTTGGGATACCCCCCAAACTCTTTAATAATGTTTATTTCATTATCACTTCCTCTGTGCGTTATATGTGCATATTACATGGGGAAGGCTCCAAAGTGGCTTTTGTGGAATGACCATAGCTCAACGGTAGAGCAGATGGGTTGCACGCAAAAGAAAAATGGAGCGGATGGGAGTTGACATCCAAACATCTGGAGGGCATCAAATTTGGAAAGTCTATGGGGGGTGTCTATACATGGGGAAAGCCCCGGGATGGCTCTACAGTGGCACTGTGTTGTTTCTGTGGTGCAGAAACCACTGCAGAACCATCCCAGGGCTTTTCCCTAAAGTTCCAAAACAAAAAAGGTCAGGGACTTACCCAAATTTTTCCTCTGCAGCAAGGCGATGATAGCACACTGCTGTCTGTTCGAAGGCATAGCTGATACATGGCTGGGCAGATGGTGACCCTTGATTGGTCACTACCTGTCCGAACAGGGGTGAAGGGGTGGGCCAGTGAGCCAAATGGCTGCTGGAATGCCTCCACACTTCTCCGGCATGGGAGAAGGACACTTGGCTGGGAAAGCCAAGGTAAAAAATATAAGGTTAAAAAAGAAACGAGGGACACGTGCATTGCCACACAGGGTGGTGGTACATAGGACGGCTACTTCTCCAGTGCAAACCCTATGCTCATTCCTTAGCATGGGGACAACCCATAGGAGTGCAAGCGTAGGGTTTGGGGGGCTCGTGTCGCCAATGCGCTGTTGACAAAACAGCCTCATTGTAAGCCTTTGAAAAAAGATATGTCCATCATCACATACCTGGGTGAAACTTCTCACAACAGTACACACTGGCTCAATTCGGATGACATATTAGGCAATGGAGGGGTAAATAGCGTACTGACCGTGCGTTAGGCAGGAGGAGCTTCACAGACGACATGCTGCAGCCAGCGCTGCTCGGCACCAGCAAACGCCCCGGCTGCTACAAACTTGCAGCGGCCATTTTGGTTGCAGCCTCTCCTCCCTGTGTCCTCCAGCCGTATCCCAGCAGGCACCGTGAGTTCTGCCAGCTGCATAGAGCGGCTGGGGTTTTTTTTGGCTGCTTTAGGCAGCAGAACTCTATTCCAAAATGGAATAGTCCACGGAGAGAGGGGGTGCTGAATTTGGACGACACTTTAAACAACGGGACTTCGGGCTAAACAACGTGCAAACCCATTGTTTCGCTCCATTGTTTAAACTGCCTTGTTTTGCTCCGTTGTTTAAAGTGCCTGATTAATGTACTGTCAGTTGTGTGTGTGTTGTGTGTTGCCCTCCAAACGACACAATAAGCATCACAACTGACAATTGTTCCCCCCCTCTTCCGTTGCCTAATGTGTCATCCGAATTGAACCTCTCTTTCCTGCTTTCTCCTCTGCCCCTCACAGCAAAACATTCCTACTGGGGCTTATGAGGGAGGGAATAAGAATACAGCACTTCTCTGCCCTACTGGATAAATTACCATAGCTTTTATTTTTCTAGCCATGATGGTTTTATGAACTCAACAGCTGTTGAATTCAACAGTTGTCTCAATTAGAACCAACATGTTTTGTTACGCCCATATTGCTCCCTGGTGTTTTTTTCTTTCTTTCTTATTTTGCTGTGCTTCTCCTCTGCCCCCTTAATATCTTCCCTTTTATTTTCATCACTCCCATATTGAATTTTGAGTATCTGTTTCACTACACATTTTGATTTTTGTTTTATTGGCTAGCTGTATACGTGCAGCTCCTGTTACACGAGTTCGGCTTTATTTTATTTATTTGGGGGTGGGGGGGAACCTGCCACAAACATTTTGCAATATTGCTCATTTATCTCAGCTTCAGAACTTGAAAGTTTACCAGAAATGTCATCTTCAGATTTGAGTTAAAGCGAAGCACTTACAATTCATGCTCACTTCTCAATTTGTCATTGGAATGTATTGGACTGTCCTTTGTTGACAGTCTGAGAATACACTTTTCTCTAAGAGTTTTGGTGATGCTTTTGTAAGGAGTACTATACGAAATGGGAGTGTTATCATTGAGACTTCAAATAAAATACAACTATCTTATCAAGGTGGTCAGCATCATCTGTGACATGTTTTTCCCTCCGCACATACTTGATAAAACCGAGATGATTAAATCAAAACACTTGTATACAGCTGCAAAGTTATGTGTCTAGCTTGTAACTGGAAGTCTTCAAAGCAATCAACTAAAGATCAATGGATTAATAAAATTTGGGAGACTATGAGGTTCATCAGACAGGGATTGCATTTCCTTACCATCGCTTTGCCTCCTGCTTCTGTCCCAGAATAAGGAATAACAGTGTCTTCTTTCTTCACACGGGGAAGAAAGAGAAAGCCAGCAACAACCACGTGGCCCATTCAGTGGGCATTCACACTGCTTCTCCTGCACACAGCAAAAAATGGTGACAAGTTTCGTTACAGCCCCCCAAAAATTGATTTTCCAGGCCTTTTTTTTTTGTGATGGAAAAGTGAGCAGAAGGAGTGGGAGTCATGCAGGAGGCAGATGGCGGTGTTAAAAGGACCCATGAAGTTCTGTGAATGTCCAGTAACGAGAGTGCTATCAATGCTCATCTGATGATGCTCTATGAGTACATATAAACTTACTACGTAAGTACAGCAAGCAAAGAACCCAAATGCGAAGAATGACATCATGGTTTCCATGCATTTCCTATGCAGACACACTTCAAACTTTTGGTAAAGTTCCAACAAAGTACAGTTGCCTGTATTTTTTTTCCTGACTAATATGCACACACACAATGGCATACAGCTGGACACGCTTCTTTTATATGTTGTAGAACTTGTATTTTTACTATCATTAGGAACTGAGCTTCTACTTAGGTTATTTAATTGTAATTGTTCCATCAAAATAAAAGTTATTGACTAAGACCTCATCTACACCAAGCAGGATATAGCACTATGAAAGTAGCATGAAAGTGCTATATAAAAGGCAGGAGCCACACTACTGCTTTATAGCAGTAATGAAATGCACTGATAACTGTTGGGGCCCATTGACACATACCATATACCGCTTTCATATGGCTATATCCTGCTTGGTGTGGCTCATGCCTTTTATATACCTCTTTCATACCACTGTCATAGTGCAATATCCTGCTTGGTGTAGATGAGACCTAAGTTTTATAATTAGTGAATTCCTTTGTTTCTTTAATGATTGTGGTTAATTATTATGTACGTTCTTCTTTTTGTTGCCTTTATTTTGTTAACCTTATCTCAAAATAAAATAAAATTTCATGAGGAAAAGAAAATCAGAACACTACCATGGTATCCATCCTGAGAATAAGATTGGAGGTTGGCATGAAAATACCTGTCATAAATACGGATAATAACAAATACCTTGAAATACAGCATTGCGATTGGTTTCATCAATCCAGCAAAGGAGACCGATATGCAGTGGCAGCCTTCTGCATGTGCAATCAGTGCAAGGGTAGATATGCATCTGGGTGTGCATTCACTTTGCTCCATGATGCTCATTTAGTCTCCATTGAACTGGTTTGGGGTGTTAATTCCCTTCGGGGGCACCAGTTGTCTCATGTGACTAGATGCATGTTGCTAGAACCGGCTGGAGGCCTCTGACTGCATGAGTATTGTAGCTGATACGTTTGTAAAAAAAAAAAAAAACCTCAAAGATGGGGCACCATGGGGCACAAGATACTTACCCCTCAGCTGCAATCACACACTTGGGACTAAGTCCCATTGAATCAAGATGGACTTGCTTCCAAGTAAACCTTTACAGGGCTGGGTTGTTTAGTCAGTTTCATCACTTTCATTCTCTCAGTCTTTATGAACAAATACATCAGTTTTGAATGTGAACATGAGCAGCAGGAAAGGTTGTAAAAATCCAGCCATTTCCCCTCCTTCTGTAGCATCACAGAAAGCCCAACCTGAAGACACAAAATTATTCCAATCCTAGACCTAGTTGATAGGATTTAGGCAGCCTAACTGGATGCATGGTTCTGACCGATATATCTTGATCCTTGTATGCCAGGTTTGTATTCTCGGAAAGTAAGGATGAACTGACAGCATTGATATGTCTGCTTGTCTTTCTAAGCTGTGCTAGAAGGTGTTTGGTGCAGACATCTGTAGCTTCTGATTTCAAACTTTCTTCTTCTCTGTCTGGGAAAATGTGGGTGTTCCCCTCTTTTGTTGGTAGTTGTGTTGATTCTGCTCTGTCATTAGGGGTTGCTTCAGCACATAAAGAAATAGTAAGAAGTGTTAGGGCAACACTTATTGGCAGAAAGATGATCACAAGGTGATTTCTCATGCAATCATGATTGATGATAGGGTGGGAGAAACCTCTGCGATTACCTTTTCTCCCATGAAAATGTCTACCATTTTCATTCAATTTGATAAAAAAGAAATTGCTTTAGAAAAGAAATTCAAAGGAGAAATTCTCATGGGTTTTTTTCAGGATTCTTACACTCGCCTTACTTATGAGATGACTGGGTATTATGTGTGAGTGTGACTGGCCTGTCGTTCATTGCACAATCATCTCCCTGATGGTCTGTAGCCTCATTGGCTTCCCTCACTTCCCACCCAGAGGAAGACAGCATGAATGCATTCCTCCCATTGGGCTTTTTCAGCTCAGGACATGCAGGCAGCCTGGGAGACTGTAGAGCAATGTGAGATGTGTAACAGAAAGAAAAATATTAGACAGTACCCTCAGCCAGCTCATGGTGATTATTTAAGGTCCAAAGCACCACCAACACACATTCAATATAAATTATAAACTGCCTTGGGAGTGAGGCAGAAAAATGGAAGCCCCTTACATGGGAAAAGAAAACTTTCAGGAAATTCCTGAGATGTTTCTTTTCTTACCTCCTAGAAATAAAAGCCATTTTCCAGATTTTTTTTCCCACTTGGCCTTCACCATTATTTGTTGTGGTGGCTGCATTCCCTCCCTTCAATGCCTTGGAATGGAGCTGGGGATATGGGGCATTGTGGAGGGTGCAAAATGGGGATTAGGCTGCCAACACAGTTGATGCTTTTGCCATTTGCAGTGGCAGTGCAGAAAAACCAAAACCCCTCAGGATAAAAAGAAGCTGTTCTACAACCCTTGCCAATGGTGACACCTACCTGTGAGAAATTGTTGAAGACTTTCTCCTCCCACTGGAGAAATTCTGTGAAATTGTCCCCTCACACACACCCAATTTCTCTATCCACAAATAGGGAGATTTTTGAGAGGCCACTTGTGCACAGCTCTACTTGAAAACAGATGATGTGAACAACGGCATGTGGGTCTTTGATTTCATAAACCCACCTTTATTCAGCTCACCTACCAGCCAGATATATATATCCTCTCAGAGACTCCATAAATCTTTGTTTTTTCCTGTCTTCCTCGGAATCCAGAGATGGGACAGGCTGATAATTTATTATGACAGGCAGTTCATGGCAGGTGGGTTGCTTTTAGCTGGGCATGTAGACCTTATCTAGTGAATTTTCCTTAGGGATCTCCATCACTTGGAAATCCAGCCCTTTTGAGGCTCCATGGACTTTCGCTCCCTACTTGGCTTGCATATGCGAGCCAAACCGTGGGTTTTCCCTCAACTTGGGGGGCGGGATGTCAGCCACAGTTTGTGCAAATAGAGATTTGCACAAATTGCAGCCAAAATTTGCACTATTTGCACAAATTTGCACAAAATTCTGCTGTGATTTGCACAAATAAACCACGGAAAGTTCGCTAACTGGCCAAACATGCTGCAGACAGAGTTGGACCAGTTAGCAAAAAATGGGCTTAAGTCCAGGGGGCTAAACTGACAAAAACTCATTCAAGTCCATCTCCCAAACAGATTCATCCGACATCCCTGCTTTCTTTACACTTACTTCCTATAGGTCATGCTGGATGTCCACATGTATCCTACCATTGTGTGGTCAATATGCTTTCAGATCATGAGACAACAAATGTTTGAAAGTTGTTTGGCCTGTGTTCTGAATAGTTATACAATCTGAAACCTTCTCAATGGTGCATCTAAGGCTGAATATAGTATGCCAAATGAGATCTTACTAATGCTGAGTCAAGCGTTATTACTGAAGTGCTGAGTCAAGCACAGAATCTTGGATATGCTGCTGCTTGCAACATTTCAAAATTGCACCTCTCAGAAAACTTCTATGCAACATTTCATGTGATGTGGGAAAGGACATTTTATTTTAAATTTCTAAAAGACATAATTAAACACATGAGTATGAAATCATCATAAACAAACAGACAAGAGAATTGTCTTTTGATAACTTAGACGAGTCTTAACCAGACTTTAATAGACAGGGACAACAGATTCCAGTTCCTAAAAAACTGGTCACCATTCTGAAAAGTGCTATGTTCATGGATGGATCAGGACTCTGAAACAAAGACTGGAAACTATGTTATCTAAGATACCATCAAAATGGATGAAGTCAATCTTGAACAACTTATAGCATAGGACAAATCATCAACATATCAATAATATTCCTCCCCCCCCCCCAAAAAAAAGCATACTGCCAGAGGGCTTCTTTCTTCCAGATGTAACTATGAAATACAGCAACTTTCCAAAGTTAACTTTAGGCTGTATATAATTTGGCTGAAGATTAAAAAAACAATATTGCAGTCGCAATCCAGTCTTCCGTTCTTCTCCCTGTTTCTTCATTGTTGCCCAATGTCATTGAAAGCCTCTTTGCTGGACCGGTCCACCTCATGACACGCACATCGTAAAAGTCCTTGGCTCTCTTTTATCAATGCTCTGACCGGTAGGTGGGGAAAGTTTCTGTTCGATGGATCTTCAGTGGACTCTCTTCTCCAAATCAGATCAAAGGGGGAGGAAGGAGACAGCAATATATCATAAATGCGGTATCTTAAAAATCAATCTTTCTAGACGGAACTCTTCAGTAGGGTGGTGCCAAATGTTCACACTGAAGCGTTTTCAGGGATTAAAGTATACATTCAAGGGACACAAAAAGTAGGGATGGGCGAACTCAGTCGCATCTGATCTGTCGGATGCTCACCTCACCACTGTTGGCCTCCTCGTTGAGCTGCACAAGCTTCCTCTGAGGCTTAACGAGACCTGACAAGCAGCCGTCCGCCCTCAACCTGGAAATTTCTCATTCCCCCCCTGTTGCATAAATGGCAGCCATGAAGGCTCCATTTATACAAGAGTAAAGGCACGAACACAGCATAAACGGGGCTTTTATGACTGCCATTTACTCAATGAGGGAAATGCGCAATTTCCATAACCTTTACTGTGGTGCACAATGGAGGCCCCAGACAAGGGCGGATGGCTGCCGAGCACTTGTCAGGCCTTACGGGCACTCTGAGCAAGTGTCCGCGAGTGCACCATGGGTGCCCACCTTGGTTCAGGGGGCAGACAAGGAAGAATCCATTGGACAGCCCTCATAAAAAGCACCCTGAGGGGGGAAACTGATCTTCTCCCTTTGGGGGGTTGTTTATCTTACCTCTTTGCAGCCAGTGTTACCCTGATCTATTGCTGCTTTAGTTCCAGTTTTAATTTCAATTGGTCTTCTTCCTTGTTTTTCCTTCAGTGCATGATCCCAGACGATTGGCAACCACCTAGTTAATACGATGATGCCATAGAGCCAATCAGATCTGGCTCCACAGTGAGGGCAAATGAAGCTACATTGCCTTCATTCTGACTACTTGATCCAGGTCAAGTCCTATCAGAATGTGTACTGGCTTGCATATTTGGATGCATATTGGAATGCACATACCACATCCTGATGTTAAAGAGCCCCAGACACTTTTGTACCACCAGGGCAGCTCTCAGGCAGAGGGAGCTATTGGACAGATCCTTCCTCCTCTACAGCACTATTTGGATAGTGGGCAGAAGAGTACACTGCAGTTTATTAGCCAAGCCAGGCCACATGATCAGGGGAGCCAATAGGGGGCCAGTTGGTCTTATATAACTGCTACCTTAGGCTAACTTTCTTAAATTGAGCAACATGTCAGCTCTAGAGACTCCTGTACCTTACCTTGTCTCCCTTCCGAGAATCTGACCACCTCCCTGCCTGCATCAGATTATATAACTCCTGCCTCTGGTTCTTCAGACTTACTGTTCCTACCCTTTGGATTTGACCACCTCCTTATACGCTGGAATATGAAACATGCATCCGGCCCCTTTGATTGTCATCCCTGGTCACTGAACTGCAGAATTTGTCTCCGGCCCCTTCAGCTGACTGCTTTCAGGCCCAACATCACTGGGCCTTGATATCCAATAAACCAGGAAACATAGACCTGAAAGACTGCAGTTCTTAACTCAGATACCTGGGATTAAGTCCAACTGAACTCAGAAAAGCTTACTCTTGAGTAGGGATGCACTGGACTGTTCTGAAAAGGTATAAGCACCATCTTTCCAGTCTCTGACAAATGAAACGCAATATTGGACATCAGTGAACATACTTTTCCTGGCCACTAGATGTCCTTCAGAGATTATAAGAGGAACCCATCAACATATCTCTGTGATGAGAAGCCCCAAAGATGTTTATAATGTCCCCCCCCCCACTAGGAGGAAGAAAAATATTTGGGTGGGGCTATGGAATAAACCCCTATTTCAAAATTTCCTACAGTCAAGTGTGAAGAGATAAGTTAATTAATCTGCAATGCTTTTGCTGATGTCTGGGATAATTGTAGAATTGGAAGGAAATAGTCATTATCCCACTGTAAATGAGAGCGCATGCATAGCAAGGCTGCTGAACTTTCAGTTTATTAATAGCTTTGACTCGGTTTGGAATGTAAGTCTTAATAATTCCCAGGTGCTAATAGAATATTTAAACAGCCAATAGAGAATAAGTAGGCGGAAGATGAAGAGCTGCTTACATGTCCTAGTGTAGCTCACCATCCTGTTGGGACAAAAGCATGGATGGTTCTTGTCCAAAACGCGGTCAAGATTTATGATCAGGCAGGAGCAGATCCAAAACTGTAGCAAGTGCCTCTGGTCACTTTTGCTTTTGGCTGGGTTCAAATTATAAGGTGGACCTTTTAAATCCGTCCCAGCAGAGCCTATTCTATATGTTTATACGTTGGAGAGTGATCATCCATATGACTACTGGTCCGGAGTGTTTGCACCTTGTGTTGGGCCAACAGGACAGATTAGGGATTCTGTTGGTGTACCGCCCACACCACTGCTCAACAGACTCCCTAGCTGAGCTGACAGAGGTGGTCTCTGGTGTACTGTTGTGGTCCCCCAGACTCTTGGTTCTGGGGGATGTCAACATTCATGCTGAGGGCACTTTATCTGGGGCAGCTCAGGATTTCATGGTCTCCATGACAACCATGGGACTGTCCCAACATGTCGGGAGAAAGACAGGGGGAGTGTGACTCTGTTGATTCTCCTTGATCTTTCAGCGGCTTTCGATACCATCGACCATGGTATCCTTCTGGGACGACTGGCTGAGTTGGGAGTGGGAGGCACTGCATTGCAGTGATTCCGCTCCTACTTGACAGGTCAGCTCCAGAAGGTGGTGCTTGGGGAACATTGCTCAGCCCCGTGGATTCTCCAGTATGGGGTTCCGCAGGGGTCAGTTTTGTCCCCCATGCTATTCAACATCTACATGAAACCGTTGAGTGCAGTCATCCGGACTTTTGGAGTGCGTTGTCATCAGTACACTGATGACACGCAGCTCTATTTCTCCTTTTTATCTTCATCAGGTGAGGCTGTGGATGTGCTGAACCAGTGCCTGGCTGTGACAATGGACTGGATGAGGGCTAATAAACTGAAACTCAATCCAGACAAGACTGAAACGCTGTTAGTGGGTGGTTCTGCTGACCGGATAGAGGGTCTTCAACCTGTTCTGGATGGGGTTGCACTCCCCTTGAAGGAGCGGGTTCGTAGCTTGGGGGTTCTCCTAGAACCATCTTTGTCACTTGAGGTGCAGGTGGCCTCAGTGGCATGGAGTGCCTTCTACCAACTTCGGTTGATGGCCCAGCTACATCCCTATCTGGACACGGATAACCTGGCTTCAGTTGTCCATGCTCTGGTAACCTCCAAGTTAGATTACTGCAATGCACTCAACGTGGGGCTGCAAAATGCAGCGGCCAGATTGATAACCGGAACCAGTAGGTTCGAACATATAAGACCTACTCTGCCCCGCTTGCATTGGCTGCCTGTATGTTTCCAAGCCCGATTCAAGGTGCTGGTTTTAACCTATAAAGCCTTACACGGCTTGGGACCACAATACCTGATGGAACGCCTTTCCCGACATGAACCTACCCAAACACTACGTTCAACATCTAAGGCCCTCCTCCAAGTGCCTCCTCCGAGGGAAGCTTGGAGGTCAGCAACAAGAGAGAGGGCCTTCTCTGTGGTGGCCCCCCAATTGTGGAACGATCTCCCCGATGAGGAGAGGCGCCAACATTGTTATCTTTTCAGAGCAAGGTCAAGACTTTCCTCTTCTCTCAGGCATTTGGCAATATCTGAGGAGCCTGGGTTTGTTTTGTTTTGTTTTATTTTTGTAGGTTTTTTGAAGTGCTGTAGTGGTTTTTAAATGTACAGATTGTGTGTATGTTGTATGTTTTTGCTGTTTTAATTTTTGTATATTGTTTTTAATTGTTTTTAATCCTATGTAAACCGCCCAGAGAGCTTCGGCTATGGGGCGGTATACAAATGTAATAAATAAATAAATCACATGTATCTGCTCTCCATGCAGGACCGTCGATTCTCATCAAACTGCCACAAATCTCCAAGACAAACAGTTTTTCATAGCTCCAGAGACATGTCTATCTGAGCACTCTAGTGACTTTCATGAAGCCGCTGGTGTTCATTAAAATCTGGCACAATTAATGCAGAGAACATATAAACACGAGACTCTCCCAGTGGATCAGACAGTAGGTCTTCAAAAGCTCCACTTGACCTTGAATGATCACTGAGGAAGCCAATGATAGTAGAAACCTAACACCATGGCCTCCCACACTCAACCGCTGTAATTAGGTGACTCGTACAGATAATTCCATCATCATCATTGTCATCACTGTCGTTGTCCATTATTTATATATAGATTAGGTAGGTACATTATGCTGCAGGTGTACATAATGCTTAACAGAGTGATGAGCAAATGCTTTGGGCTTTGCTTCGGAGGGGGATGAGGACTGATGAATTTCACAATATTTTGAACCCCAGCTTGAAGAATGGCTTCTCATGCCATTCCATGGGGGCTCAGGTGCAATCACTCATTCTTTAGAGGTGTAATTTTTTAAAAGGAAAATGTGACATGGAGGCTAGACAGAACATTGTAAATGCCGTCTAAGACTTGATTCAGCCATTGGGCGGTATAAAAATGCAATAAATTAAATAAAATAATGATATTTATCTACATTTTCACTTAGGAAATGTCTTCCAATAAACTGACAGAGTTGGTTCACATGTAGCCATGGCAATAAACTGACAGAGTTGGTTCACATGCAGCCATGGCAATAAACTGACAGAGTTGGTTCACATGTAGCCATGGTTGCCATGAGTAAACTTCAGGCTTGTATGCAGCCTCTTCTCCCTCACTCCTCCCTTTGCACCCTCTAATACTTTCCCTACTCTACTTGTTCATGGCAAACTATAGCTGGTCACTGCATCCAAGTCGACAAACTGTAATTTGTGTTTGTCCCCTAAATCACAACTGCAACCCATGGTTTGAAGCTGGTTTATAATGCTGTTTTGGAGAGTGAATCGGCATGCAAAAACAGAGTTTACTGACTCTGGTGTAAAGGCAGATTATGGGTTCCCTGAAATGAGAAACCAGAGAGGGGATCAAAGCATACAAGGGGAGGAGGGAGTGTCCATGTACAGTCAAACCATGGCTTGGCAATTCATGTGAATCAGTACATGGTCTTATTGATGTTACAAGGGCTCAAATTACATCAGCCTCTTACCTTGTAAGCCAAAGAGCTGTCCAGTGCTGTGTTGCCGTGTGATGTGCTGCCAATAGGCACTGCGGGGCAAGGGGACCATGGTGCCAAGGGAAACAGCCCGGTCACTCATTTTCATCTGTAGCTGTAAGGAAGCCCAAGAGATACTGGGATGATCACCTGGTGATAGCAATCGATCTCCTTCAAAACGTTGCATCAAAACCTAGCTTAGGATTCTAAAATGTTTCTGTGACATGTTCAAAGGAAGCACATTTCAAAATACTTTTCTTAATGAATGATAAATGTAACTTGAGAACATAGAGAATATGCCTGCATGTTCTCCCCTGGTTCTCCTCTTTGTCTCCTCTTTGTTTAACAGCAAAATCGCAGCTTTTCGGCCACTGGTGCATTTCAGAATTTCAGTGGCACATTTGGTGGCAGGGGCTGCAAAAAAAAAGGGGGGGAGCCACATGTTGCCCACCCTGCTATTGACACTTACCTGTGAGTAAATTCTACTTAAACTCAGTGGGATTTACATCTGAGCAGACATAGATAGGATTGTACTGTAAGTCTTGGTTTTCCTATTCTCTTTGCTGGCTTTTTTTCCTTTCAAACTCATACTATGATCAACTGAATGCCTTATTTAGCCTTAACCGAACATATTGGGCATAACAGACACAGGTTTAAAGTCATGCCCTCACCTCAGCCCCTCCCCCTCCTCCAAGCAATCCTGGGAACTGTAGATCTTCAAAGAGGCCCTATTGGACTCTGAAAGTGAGTTGTCACCACCACCAAACTGCATTTTCTAAGTTTGCAGGAAGACATGATAGTTAAAATAGGGTGACCATATGAAAAGGAGGAGCAAAGGGCTCCTGTATCTTTAACAGTTGAATTGAAATAGGAATTTCAGCACATGTCATTTGTATGCATACAGCACCTGGTGAAATTCCCTCTTCATCAGTTCAAGCTGTAGGAACCCTGCCCTCTTGAACAGATACAAAAGAGGGACGGGCTCCTGCAGCTTTAACTGATGTGATGAAGAGGGAATTTCACCAGGTGCTCTATGTATACAAACGACATCTGCTGAAATTCCTTTTTCTATACAACCATTAAAGATACAGGAGCCCTTTCCTCCTTTTTGTATGGTCACCCTATGGATATAAAACCAATACATATGTGTTGCGTAGATAGTCCCATTGATAACCCCTTCGAGGTGGTCACTCAAACTACTATTTCGCCATCAGTGCGAAAGTAACATCCTGGCTGAGAGAAAATATTGTTATGTTTGTGTGTCTACATGCACTGTTTTCCTAGTTTGGATTTCTGGAGTGCAGGGCAAGAGTTCCTTAGTTATGGAGGGAATTGGTGAAGCCCTGTCCACTTAGTTGTACTTTATTCAAGCAACTAGAGTCCCAGCAAGATGGGAAATCTCTTAAAATGCAACCCCAACCATACTAGGGGTCATTCTAACCACTACCCCTCCACACACACACATGCACTCACTTGGATCTTCTGACAGGAAAGGCTAGAGGGAAGAAAAATGGAGGCTACTGGATTCAGTTCTTGTGGGGTCTACCTGAATCTCCCATATGGCAGAAAAATGGCCAAGATATATTAGTCAAGAGTGATATTTGAAGTCAAATTCTTTTGCCCTTAGTCTGTGACTGGTGTCACATTCCACCATTGACAGGGAGAAAGGATGAAACTTGGGATCCAACCAAACATGAAGCAGCCAATCTATAACACACACACACATGAAAGAAAAGCATTTCTTATTTTTAGAGATGTGCTCTTGGGAGAAACTAAAAGCAATACTTGTTGTCCAAGTGCAATATCTCCAAAGCGAATTGTTCCAATAAATGCATCCAACTTTATTCGACAATCTCTTGTATAAGTGAAGATACTGATATCTCCTCCTTTTGCCTGCATGATGGATCTGTAAATTCAACATTCATCATTCGTAATAAGGGGGATGATGTCCCATGCCATGACTATGTAGGGACGTTGAAGTATGTTGTGGGAAAGTTAGTATCTTTCTAATGGGGAATTAACTTTAATGAGACAAAGCCAAGAAGCAGAAATAGAATGGAAATTGGAACGAAATCCATGCACTAAGTTACAATTCTGCAAACATACACACACCTAACTAGTGAAAGCATAACACATTATTTAGGTTCATGTATTTATGACATATTCAGTTTCAGATTTGTACGATGTTCAGCCCTTCCATCTGAAACACACACAAAAAGGAACTCCATTTTATTATTGTAGTCATGACGGTGGTCTAAAATGCAAGGTTGCACATGGTCGGAGTATTATTATTATTTTTAATCAGAGTTGCCAAACAGCTTTTTTGCTCTTGTTGTTATAACATATCAGGAATGGAGAATCAGTTGTAAAGCATGTACTGCCAGAGGAGGGGAAAGAAATGTTAGTTGTGTGTTTTAACAACTGAAGTAATACACATGGCCATCTCAGTCCCTCCACCCCATATAAAACCATTAAGTCCAGGCTCTCAAATTACCTAGCTGCACCTCTGAGTTATCTTTTAACACCCACATCTATGTTCCGAATACTGAATCACTCCATACAATAGAGGCTCCCACCCACACCATGTTAAATAAATATGGTCCCTCAAAGTAATGCTTCACCAGAACTTGCAATGTTATCCTACATTCCAGTACCATGGAAACAACTCTGAATCTATTTTAGGAATTATAACACTCTGTAAGACATTGCATTAAAAAAAAAAAAACCTCTTCAACCCCCCCCCCCTCCGCAGCCCCCTCATGGTTTAGATTTAACAGTACCTCTCCTGTTTGGTGAAAAGGGGGCAAGAGTAATCATTTTTAATTCGAAGATAACATAAAACTTGGCATTAAGGCATGTTTCTAGTAAAAGAGAAGGTCTAGAAAAAAGCATTTAAACAAATAGCTTGAAAGAAATCCTATCTGTGAATGTTGAAATTCACATAGAGAGAAAGAGGGAGGGTAGGGGAGAGGGAGGGAGAGGGAGAGGGAGAGGGAGAGGGAGAGGGAGAGGGAAGAAGAGCGAGAGGGAAGGAGGGAGAGGTAGATCCACATCAAGCAGGATATGAAAGTGGTATGCAAAAGGCAGGAGCCACACGACTGCTTTATAGTGGTATTGAAGTGCACTGACAACACATACCATATACCACTTTCATACCACTTTCATAGTGCTATATCCTGCTTGGTGTGGATCTGGCCAGAGAGAAAGAGTCTAGAAAGGTTAATGCCTTACTTATTTTCATTTACAGATCGCAGAGAGGTTACAGACTTTGCAGCTGAATTCGATAAGAACAATAGTTCTAATGCAGAGGTGTTTTCAACAATCTTGCATTGTACTGTGGACTTTGTAATCTTAATGCTGAATAAAAATCCAGTACATCTTGGATAGATCTACAGAATTTGATAAGTAGATACATTCCCATTTCTGGAATTTTAACACAATTTGACAATGAAAGAACTACAGCCCACATTTTGTTTTATATGGAATGTGGGAGCAATTCTGGATGTATCTATGCAGCAGGGCTACACACTGTGTGTTTGGTGGGCCATATTAGACGTGCCAATGCCTTTCCGTTAGACCATTCAACAGGCTCTACTTGATTTCATACAGCTTCTAGACTCCAAGATGTGTAAAGAATAACAAAAGGAGAAATGACGTTAGACTTAAATAAAATCAATATAGCTGTGGTCATAACACGGGGCAGCTTCTTTTTGTAGATTTGATAGGAACTCCAATAGAGCAGGAGGAAAATGTAAATATCCAAAGCTGCTGCTGCTGCTTATTATTATTATTATTATTATTATTATTATTATTATTATTTTCATTGGCACTAAAGTATCCAAATGGTCAAACTCATATGGATCACTTGTTTTTGATAGAAACAGGGGCTTTATGTGTAGAAATAATGATGCCATTCTCAGATAGTCTTTTAACTAACATCTCAAGGGCTAAGTCAGTCACACAGAAGTACAGTAAAGCAATATGTATTGAGGAGCAGGTAAGTTACAATAGCTATTGCTGTCCTCTATTGCTTCTTTTTGTACTTTCATAGCTGAAGCTCCCCACTAGGACTGTGCATCGCTTCGGATCCAAATCCAAAATCCGAAGCAAATTGGGGTGATTTGGACCTCCCTAAAACAGATCCAAAGTGGATCAGGGGAGGTCTGAATCAATCAGAACCAAATCAGTTTAGTCCAAATCTATTTGGATCGATTTGCCGATTCAGACGCCATTTTAAGTGTTTTCCCCCATAGGGTTGCATTGGGGGAAAGAAACACCTACAACTTTTTTATTTTTAAAGATAGAAACATGAAACTTGGGCACATTGCAGATGGCCTGGAGCTACTCATGTTTGGCAAATTTCAGTCACAGAGGTGCAGGCATTTTGTGGCTATAAATTTTTGAAAAATGATCATTTCGCCCATGCGGTAGCCATTTGGACTGGATTGCCTGGAAAATTGCATTTTTAAAAATTCTTTGCGAGTAAATGCCTGCACCTATGTTTCTGAAATTTGTCACACGTGAGTAGCTCTAAGCCATCTGCAAGGTCCCCAATTTTCATGTTTCTATCTTTAAAAAATGAAAATGTTATAGGTGTTTATTTCTCCCAATGCAAGTCTATAGGGAAAATACATCATCTGAATCTCGAGTAGGAGGTCTGAATCTCACTTCAGATTTGGATCCGAAGTGAATCAGGGAGGTCCGAATCGACCCGAACCTAATCAGACCCGATTCAGAAGTGATAAATCGGGATCCGAAGCAAATTGGGTGATCCATGCACAGCCCTACTCCCTACCTCACTCCTTTCTATGCTGATCTATAGGAGTTAGCTCTGATGCAGCAACTTACACATAATGCATATATATATATATATATATATATATAAGCAAATCTGGTGCAAAACATTTCCTACCATGCTATTTGAATAAAAAGCAAACCTAGTTAGTGACTTGTTCAATGACCTCATGTGCTAAAAATGAAGACACTGGCCATGGCTGCACCTGCCTTTTCTCCCGGGGTCATCCCTGTGCATCCAAATGATGCCCAAGGGATCGTGGAGGCAGGCAGGGATAACCCCTCCATTTCTGTGGGACAACCGAGACCTTGGTTGTCCTGATTTTACCCGCAGTCCCGGGGCAATCCCAAGGACCGCCAGTGGCATGGGTGCCCATCCTGGCTTCTTCCCTCCTCCCCAAGAGTAGCGGGGGTCAGCAAGAGGGAAGGAGCTGGTCCAAGGGGGGTGTCCTGGGGCATTGGGGTTGGGGGGGGGCATGGTCAGGGCTTTTTTTTCCCCACTTACTTTGCGATAGAGAGCAATTGTGCTCCCAGCTCCTGCTTTAAAAAAAAAAAAAGCAGATGCAACAGGCACACTCTTCCCTTCTGGGATGTCACGCTTCCATTTGGATGGCCAGGGAAGATCACAGAAACAGGTAAGTCTGCGATCCTCCCCCTCCCTCCCTCCCTCAACACCCTTAGGTGTAGAAAGGGTCACTGAATGAGTTAACAAGGACAAAAAGAAGACAAGCACATACTCAACAGTGTCTCCTATCTGTAAAATCTAAATCTGAACTCATGCTTAGGAAGGTGGAATATGGATTTTATGTCATTAATGCCGACTGCTGGAGGATGACAGGCAGAACTAGCAAGCATACCATTGAGTTTTTCACACTCTGTAATAAGTGGTCGTGTTGTTCTGCTATGGTCAGAGCTGCCGAGTGAACCTTCTGATAGATTGCCTCTCCATCTCTCGTCTGAAAGATGAATAGTCCTTCCCCTGTGTCACACATCCTGCCAGAAAGAGAACAGAGCAGGATTTCGTGTGATCAGAATGATTTATAAATGTATATTTGTAATACTGCCTGGACCGGGGGGGGGGGGGGATATCAGGAAAGAGGAAGAAAATGACAACAGCAGATTAACATGCATTACATCAGCAATCCATCTTATAAGCACTGTAAGGATGTGGGTATATCCATAAGCATGAAATCTGAGATAGATGTTTAGATAACTTCACATTGAGTTCTAGGTCTGGGCAGTCTAAATAATATCATAGAATCATAGAATAGAGAGTTGGAAGGGGCCTATAAGGCCATTGCGTCCAACCCCCTGCTCAATGCAGGAATCCTCTTTTAAACATATCTGACAAATGGCTGTCCATCTGTATCTTGAATGCCTCTAGGGTGGGAGAGCCTACAACCTCCCTAGGTAATTGGTTCCATTGTCATACTGCACTAACAGTCAGGAAGTTTTTCCTGATGTCCAGCCAGAATCTGGCTTCCTGTAACTTAAGCCCATTATTCCATGTCCTGTACTCTGGGATGATCGAGAAGATATCCTGGCCCTCCTCTGTGTGACTATGAATGCATCCAAGAATGGCATGGAAGGAGAATATTGCCCTTGTCCTTTAGTTTTTGTTTCAGAGATGATCATCAGATGTTCCAGATTTTGAGCTATACTACATCTTAAAAGCAATTGTTCCACAAGGAGCCCAAGTATTTGCCTCCTTTTTATGGATAACGAGGGAATAGCAGAAGATATTTCCTCTTTGAATTTGAATCTGTCTATTCACTTCTTGCAAATATTTCTATTTAGCCTATTTAATCGAGTTAAAATACATAGACAGGATCTGATAAAATGCTTGTTACATGCAAGAGAGAACCATGAGCATTTTAGGGATGTTGAAGAAATCCATTTGAGGGGTGAAATTCAGTGGGTTTGCCTAGACTCGGCCTCCCAGACTTCGTTTCAGTTGCCCCTGCAGGACCCAATTCAATCTGGAGTGAGTCAAACCAGTTTGTGGGTTTTCCAGGCATTTTTCACTTTTGGGAGTTAGAGGAAGGTTCTACAATTTGCGTAAATTACAGATAAATTTGGGTAATTTGCACAAATGTGGCTCTAATTTTGCAAACTATGAAACCTCCATCTCAAAAAAAGTTTGCAAAAAGGTCCCCAGAGTTCAGGAAACAGCCCACAGTTTGACTCAAAGATGCAAAGCGAGTCGTACACGTCACATAACTCCTTTGAGCCAAAAAAAACCAAACCCTAGATTTCTCAACAACGGACATCCCATTAACAATTGAAGCTTTATTTTTTGTTTTTCTCTGCAACAACTTTCCATTGTTACCTCAATACCCCAATTAACCATTGAGTAGGCTTCTGCAGTACAGCCCCACCAAACTCTGAGTGTGTATATGGATATATGGGTCTGTCTGACTGTCCGTCTGACTGTGCATGTATAATTATCTCCAAATCATAACATAGGAGAGAGGCCGTAGCCCAATTCTAGAGCACATGTTTTACAAGTACAAGGTTGCAGGTTCAATCCCCAGCAATTTCAGATAGAGCTGAGAAAAACCCATCTGGGACCCTGGTAATACTGAGCATGAGCCAATGGTATGACTCAGCATAAGGCAGCTTCCTAGGGTTACAGTGGAAAGATTCCCATTTGTCAGCAGATTTAAGATATTGGCTTCTTTCCTAGGATGAGATGCTGAAAAGTCTTACTTCTTGCAACATTACTAATGCTGTGCCAAAAATGTTAATTGTTTCATTTTCAGCATTTCACGAGGGATGGAGGGAACGGAAACTCTGCTGAAGGAGGCTGGGAGAGGTGAGAATTTTGGAGAATTTTCTCCTTGGGAAGGGGAACAGGGTTTCTACGTACCTTTTTAGATGTCAGAAATTTTGAGGGGTCTTCTTTTTTTTATTTATTGTTTAAAACAACACGCCCAGCATTTGCCGGATCCCAGGTGTTCTTCCTGAATGCCTATTGGAAAGGGTGAGGTCACCTGGTCTCCAATAAGCATTCATGAAGAACTGCTAGGCTCCTCCAAGTGCAGTTTTTTAAAAAAAAGATAGAAAGAAGACCTCGAAATAACCAGCTACAATTTTAAAAGGTATGCAGAAATGCTGTACCCCATCTCAAGGAGAAATTTTTCCAGAATTCACCCCCTCGCTGCAAAAGAGGCAGAAAAACAATGTCTCTTTTGTAGAGAGAAAAGAAGTTATCAAAAATAGGGAGCAGGATTCAGCACAGCACAGCAGTCATTACAGATTTCAGATGCAATACTAATGAGACAGAGAACAGTAACTGCCTCTGTATGTATCTGTCTGCTTTGTACGTCTTAATAGTATGGTATATGGGTCTGAGACAGTAGGTCAGCTGTCCCCAACCTGAGACCCTCCAAATGCTTTTGATTACAGCTTCCAGCATTCCTGACCATTGCTCATGCTCTCTGGGGATGATGGGAGCTGAAGTCCAAAATATTTGGAAGGCACCGGGTGTTAGGAGAGAGTAGAGTATCCCATATGAAGTGCCCTCTAGCAGTCAGGCAGAATTCTCTGGCCTGAAGTGCTGCAGGAAGAGATCTGGTGTGAAGTATTCACTCACCTTCCGGCTTCGAATGTAAACCAAGTTGAGTCTCGCCCATATCGCCGGAGGGCACTTAAAGGCCAAGAGACGAGCTTTACTCTGGGGTTTTGGATGTCCCAAAGACAGATATTTTCAAAGGTTATCTGCAAGGTACATTCCCCATGCACATCTAAATTAGGGGATGGCATCAAATACACATTGAATCTCTCTGGGAGAAAAACAAAACAAAGCAAACGAAATAGACTAAAAACCTTGCAGAATTAAAACATTGCAGATATTGTACAATCATAATACAATATTCATCACTTCTATGGCACTTTCCATTGTCTGAACGGCTTTGCAATTCTCACCACACTTCTTTTCATAACAGTCCTCCAAAACAAGAGAGCTGTCCTACACAGGGAAGGATGGACCCATCTCCGTCCGGTTTTGCCAGATGCTCGCTGAGCTGCTGCTGCCACCCGTGCCTGCTCACCATACTGCGTGAGCTGCTGAACAGCCGGTCAGCACTAGACGAGTGCTGTGGGGCCACCTGTCTCCTTAGTGAGCTGCAATTATGCATAAAAGTAGTGGCTCGGGATTTCTGGAAATCTAATGTTACAGAAATGGCGGCCGTAGAGGGCCACTTATGCAACATTAAGGGCAAGAAGGGTTCATTCATGGCTCACTAAGGTGGATAGGTGGGCACTGGACACTTGCGGACAACACAAGTGCCTGGTGAACAGGTCCAGTAAGTGGCTCCGGCTCGGAAAGCAGGGATGGGGAGTCCACTGGACTTCACCCTCCTCTCAGACTCCCACAACATTTCTAATTGTACATGCTGTGTAGAACAATAGCAGACAAAACACTAAAATTCTGGATTGTACCACTTCAGGAGGAATTCATATTTTGAATATATATATATATATATATATATATATATATATTCACTGCATATAAAACAGTAGCACACCTGGGATAAAAGTTTAGTATAGCCCTCTGCCTGATGTGCTAGTTTACTCCATACAGGAAAATCTGACAGCCCCAACCACAGCTGTAAACTCTAGAACTGTAACAGCTCAAACTACCACCTCTTTTCAATTTGCAAATCTCTTATATGCCATTTCCTGTTTTGGAATGGAGAGAAAGCAACAGGATTCAATCGAGGAAAGTTTCCCTCAGGAGCTAGAAAATCACTAATTTCAACCCTGGTTTTACATCCTAAAGCAAACTTATGGGAAGCTTCCAATTCTATCATCCTATGTGGATGGTATTGGTTGCCAGCTTGGTACTTTTAGCATGGGATGGTGTCTTCCGTTGCACAATAGCTTCAGCTGCATAGATTCGTGTCTACTCCAGTGAACAGGCAAATCTGGGACACAGGTCCACCACCCTGCCATCCAGCTCCATGGTAGTGATGAAGCTGGATCTAATCACAGCAAAGGATACCATATGCATATTTCCTAAAAAAAAAAATCCTGGCATTTTGGGGCTTGAGTGAACATGGAATGGCCTAACACAACAAGTTAAACTGAATGGTTGTTGTTGTTGTTGTTTATTTTTCTCCTATGTTTCTTCTCTTATTTCACATTATTGCCCCATTCGTGCTCTTATCTCATCAAATGTTATGTTTCTTACCCTCTCAAGGGTCTCTACTTCTCTTGCTCAGCTTCGTCCATTTTCTCTCACTGCCCCTGATGCCTGGAATTCTCTTCCAGAGCATTTGTGGACCATGAGTTCAGTGACAGTCTTTAAAGCTCAACTGAAAACTTTTCTTTTTTCTAAAGCTTTTAGAACTTGATTTTGATTTTACTTTTATACTGCTAGTTTTATTGCCCCCTGTGCCTGTTTGGTGCATTCCCTCCCCTTTCTTGTTGTTTTCTTGTGATTTTATCAGAATGGAAGCCTATGTGGCAGGGTGTTGCTGTTTTATCGTTGTACTATGTACAGCACCATGTATTTTGATGGTGCTATGTAAAATAATAATAATAATATGAATGACCAAATAGAGATGGGTTTAATACAGTTTCGTTAAATCATCTAACTTACTCAGTAACGCCATTGGGATTCAATTTTTAGACATTCTAACTGTCTAATTGAGGAAGATGCAAACTGAAACACTTCACTAAACAGCGTTAAACCTCTCGCAGTTTGATCATGAGCTATATATAAAGAGAGCGGGTGGGGTGAGAGAGAGAGTGGAGTGGGATATAACACAGTGAGCAGTAGCAACTATGGATCTCAAACACAAACGGATGGAGGAATGTCACACTCTGCTGCACTGGCCCACAGCCCTTAGGTATTTCAGGATTTTATGAGCTTCTTGCAGAGACACCCCAAACATCTCTATTTGCAATTGTGTCCAAGACATATTTACATACCACTTTGTTCCCTCTCCACACCGGAAGCCAGCAGGTCAGGTTCTCCGAGGCTAATATCATTATTCTGAGTCCCCAGACATTCCACCTGCAAGACTTTGCACCATTCATCTGCTTCAAGTTCTGCATAGAAATGACCCAAAAAATCTGCATGTTGGGATGGGTGGTACATTTATAACATTTAGAGCTATTTTTATTTTTATTATTACGTTTATATCCTGCCCTTTTCCCTCCATAAGGAAGCTAAGGCAGCGTCCATAATAATCCTCCTCTCCATTTTATCCTCACAACAACAACCCTGGGAGGAAGATTGGGCTGAGAGCCTGTGCCTGGCCTAAGGTCACCTAGTGCATTTCCATGGCCAAGTAGGGGCTAGAACCCAGATCTCCCGACTCCCGGTCTAACACTCTACCCACTACACCACACTGGCTCTACACCGCACTAAAGCTATTGCAAATTATTACCTTTTTAAAGCAGTCTGAGGTATGATACCCACCTGATTCACAAGCAAATGTCCTGGACGTGTCATCATTAAAATATATCCCTACAGCATGCTTCCTTGTGCCTTTTGGCAAGCGCAATATATTCTTCACGTGATTAAGTTCCGTTACCTGGAGTTAAAAGAACAAAAAACAGAAAAATAGCAACTTGCAGCTCTCGTTAAGATCCTTATATAAAGAGCATTGTATAGAACAGGTGTGTACAACTTGTGGCTCAACAACCTGAACACAAACCACCGACCATATATGACAACCAACCAGGGGGCGATATACCTTCTGTTTTGCTTCCGAATTTGGACTGCAAAAATAAAAGGGTTTCTATGCACTTGGCAGATCACTTTGCATAGGCTGACCAGATAAAATCCAGGTCAGGGCTCCTGTAACTTTAACAGTTGTAGAGAAAAGGGAATTTCAGCCAGTGTCATTTGTATGCAATTCTTACCTGGTGAAATTCCCTCTTCATTACAACAGTTAAAGCTGCAGGGGCCCTGCCCTCTTTTGTATCTGGTCACTCTAGTATAGTGCCTGCAACTTTAACTGTTGTGATGAAGGGGGAATTTCACCAGGAACTAATTGCATACAAATGACACTGGCTGAAATTCCCTTTTCTCTACAACTGTTAAAGTTACATGGGCCCTGTTCTCCTTTTCATATGGACAGCCTATGTTAGCATATGCAAATTGTATGCACATTAGTGCCCTCTTTTTTTCATGATGGGTTTCCTATCTTTGGTGATTCATAAGTACCCACCCTTATTTCCACCCCTGCTGTAGCCTTTCAGATAATTCACACATTCAGATGACACCTGAGTTATGAGGTTCATTGTGGCAGTCATTACATCTTATCGTTAACCTACCACTCCATGTCATATGCTGTGGACAAATAATGAGGCACAGTTGTTGCCTTCATGATCTGCTTGCGAGCTTCCTAGAAACATTAGGCTCACCAATGTTAGAAACAGATTGCTGGGCAGGGCTCGCTCTACTTTTATGCCCTTTCTACACCAGACAGGTGTAGAGGGCCGGCGAACCCGGAAGTGCCTGCTTCCAGGCTCGTCGCCCTAATACACACATAATTGTGTGACGACCCAGGCTCCTCCTGGGTTATCGCACGTTGCGGGCACCATTTTTTTCTTTAACCCGGGAGGAGCACAGGAGCTCCCCTTTGCAAACTATAAGGTTTAAAAAAAAAAAAAAAGTCTCTCTCTCTCTCTCTCTCTCTCTCTCTTGTGCGTGTGCATGTGCATGGGCCACTCCCCAATCTGCCCTTCCAGGGGTGGTGAAACAGGTGCCACCCCTTCCCTTGATGGGCACAGAACTGCGCGGTAAGCGCAGCAGCACCTGGGACTGGTGGAAGCATTTTCCGTGGTCCCGGGAACTTCTCAGGGCCACAGAAAAACTGGGATTTTCCAGGGTTGCCTTATCTCTAGAAAATCCCATGGCCAACCCCAACCCCCACCCCTGGGACTCCCTGTGCATGATTTGGACTTACAGGGAGCACCCGGGGCAATCCCAGGCAAAGCACCTGGTGCAGAAAGGGCCTTAGACAGAGTGAGGCCGCCACCTCAGGGAGTGGATACTAGGGGTGAGGAATAGGCAGAGTATTGAGGAAGGTGACAGAAAACATGTGGCCTGCCCTGCACCCAGTGCCAGCTCCAGATTTTTGAGGGCCTTTTGGCAAGAAACGCTCAACTGGCCACTTCCCTCAATGAGACCAGCTTCTCACTTCCATTTCAACAGTTGCCATTGCTCTTCATCCTCATTCTCATCATTGCTACACTTTCTTGCCTGATGGCCAGTGAGCAAGCAGGCAGACTCATCTACTGCTCTTCCACCTCATCGCCACACTGTTGTCTGGGCCAGAGCAAGTGGCAGGTGAACAAGCAGATGGCAATGGTGACAAGGACTAGTGACTCCAGCAACTCTTTATCAGTGGGCCCTGCTGGGGTGTGGGCCCTTGGCAGGTACATGACTATGCCCACCTTTGATGCTGGTCCTGCCTGAACTAGCCTGGTGCCCTCAGATATCGTAAAAGGTGCTGTCACCTGTGTTGAAGCAAGATGTAGTAGTTTTCATGTCCAGTTGGCTCCTGTACATGAAATGATGCACTTATCTTGTCTGCAGCAAAATGTCTTGTGTGGGATCTGATGCTGGGTGTGATGGACCTATGGTCCAATACAACAGAGCTTTTATATATATATATTCTTAAGGAAGGGGTACAAAGGTAATTTTAAAAATATCCATGGGTGGGTTACCATAACCCTATTTTCTTCCATTCATCTTTCTTAATTGAAGCAACACGCTCTATCATTTATCCCATTTGATAAGAGTTTATATTTTTCCAGATAGTTTAAATATGAATAGTTTAAATTTGAACACTCTTTGAAAGCTCTTTATGAAGGGAACTGTATGGGGATGAGGCATGGCTGATCGACTGCCCACGATGGCTTCATGGTGTTTAGGTAATAAAAGAGAGACGCTACTCAATTTATTCACGTTATCAATTCATCCTTAAAGGTCAGGCACTGAAAGAGCAACTGCTCTGCAGAAATCTGAAAGGCAGAACAATATATTTCAACATACATTTTGCAAGCCTCAGTTCACATTTGAAGCTTCAAAGTTCATCCACCTGAAGAGTAAAATTTGTTTTCATTGGGTTCGTTTTTCTTCCCCATATTTGCACTTCATGATGGCATCAGTTCATAAAGCAGTCGATGAAAATTGCTCTGTTCATCTATCATGCCCATTATCTATAGCGGCAAAGGGGCTGATTTGATATTGCAGATATCAAGAAACATCCATCGATGTGAACACAATTCTGTTTGCTTCAATAATTGCCTGATCCAAAGGTGTGTGAGCCAGAAGATGCATAGATTAAGATATCATACACCAACAGCCAGTGGTAATGAGAAGAGCTGCCTGGTTCTGTTCTGATGAGTTTGGGCAGAATCCATTCATTCCGGTCTGCCAAAACTCTGGAGAAAATTATGGGTTCTGAAATGGATTCTACAATCCACTAGGGATGTCTCTCACTAGGAAATCGGATTCTTTTTTTACATGACATAATCTCGCGGGATGGATGATGTGATTTGAGTTTGCAAGCTGCGAGCTTTCATCTGAACTCTGAGAACATTTTTGCACATTTTCCCACAGGTTCTGCAATTTGCACACATTTCTGAGCAATTTGCATTGATTTCTGAGCAATTTGTGCAAATTACGGCCAAATTTGTGGGAATTCAACCAAGTTTGCACAAATTGGGAAAAATGAGCAAACTATCAAGAAAATTCATGAACTAGCATGACTCATTGCAGAGAACCAAAACCAAAAGGCAGAGAGCATCCAAATTAGGTCAGAAAAAAAGAGAAACAGGTTCTCAGGATGCAAATTGTTTATTTTCACTGTACTTTATTCAAAGGCCTGTACTTTATTCAAAGGTCTTCCTCAGTTGGTTGTTAGAAGATAGTGTTTGCAGAATTTCCTCTAGCAAAATAATTGTCTCCTGTGAAAATCTATGGCAACTCATAGATTATCACAGGAGACAATCATTTTGCTATCTTCTAACAACCCCGCCTCTTCCGCATGGGCGTCTGGGCTCCTCGGGGCTCGTCGCCATCGCGACAAGCCCCAAGGAGGTCAGAGGCCATGTGGAAGAGACAGGAGAGGGCCGGATCCGGAAGTGATGTAATCAGCCCTCTCCCGCCTCTTCTGCGCAGCCTCTGGCCTCACGAGCCCAGCAGCGGCGGCGAAGGACCTGGCGGTGGTGGAGGACCCGGCAGTGGAGGACCTGGCAGCGGCGGACCCAGCAGCAGCGACAGCGGCGGTGGCGGAGGAGCCCAGGAAGCGGCCACCCCAGCAGGTAAGTGCCCCCCTGTGCCTCACGCTCCTTACTTGCAGGGGCGTCCACTTCCCTCCGGTGCTTGTAGATTCGAACACCGGAGGGAAGCGGACGCCCCTGCAGGTAAGGAGCGTGAGGAGCGAGGGGGGGCACTTACCTGCTGGGGCGGCCGCTTCCCGGGCTCCTCCTCCGCCGCCGCCGCCGGGTCTACTGCCGCTCGTCGCCGCTCACTGCCACCGCCGCGTGACCCCCCGCCACCCCAGTTTTCCCCCACCGCCCCCCGGTTGGTCCGGATTGGCCTAGGTTTCCCGGTTAGGACCGGGAAATCCCGGGTGATCTGGTCACCCTACTTTAAAACACACACACACACACACACACAGGCCCCCACCCCCTCCCTGACCTCCCGGGGGTGGCGAAACTGGTGCCAATCTCTCCCCTGCTGGGCACGGAGCCATGCAGTGTGGCTCCATGCCCAGTTTGTGGCTGCACCTGGGATGGGCAGGCACATCTTCCATGGTCCTGGGAACTTCCAGGGACTGTGGAAGATTCAGGAATCCCATGCTCACCCCCCACCCCTGGGACTCCCTGTGCATCATTTGGACTCACAGGGAGCAGCCGGGGGCCATCCCAGGCCACAAGCTTGGTGTGGAAAGGGTCCAAGTCAGACAGTCACCACAATGAAGTCTGGGCAGCCGAAACTAGTAGAACCCATTGAACATGTCCCCCCCACCCCCGGATTTCTCCAGTATCCCTACAACTCACTCTGGACATTTCCAGAGAGGCCTAGCACAGTCTGTTGACATCCCCAGGCTGTGTAAGTCCTCCTTCAATACTCTCTGAGGCCTCCAGGCCTGGCATGAACTGGGAAAACAACCAAATCATGGTAGGCCTCAGCTTGCATTTCTAATCCTGCCACAGAAGAACTTTGTCAAATTTCTGTAGAAACTAGGCTGGGACGGATAGACTTCGAAGCAGTTGTTCTAGCATTTTTGGTTTTGGGAGCATGCTAACACTCTTGTGGGGATGGGGACAATTCTGCAAAAAGTAGTCCTTGTGAGCAGAATTTTAGAAAAATCTGGCCATGTTTGGACTGAGCATTTCAATCCCATGCAAATGCAATAGGGAGTTGAAAAGGAGTAGGAAAAAAATAGAGATAAAGAAGCAACTCTCTCTCTCCATCTGTCTCTATCTATCATCTATCCCTCTTTTCCTTGACCATGAATTGGATCCTGAATTGCATTCTGTTCATGGAAGGGCATGCAACCCAGTGGAGGATGCCTCAAGTGGAAGGGGGAGGCAACTTTTGCCAATTCTCCCTCTCCCTTCAGCCCCTCCCATTCTGGAAGATCCCCAAACTGTCTGAAGTAGATTTGTGGGGGGACACACAGGGCTGCAGGGGGAAGGGAGAAATGGCAAATGGCACTTCTGCCCTTCCTGCAACAGCAGCATCCCTGAACATTGCCCTGAAAAGAAACAATGCATCCAAGCCCATGTATCCATAAACAGCCCCATCACAGTTATGTGTTTGCATAATATATCACCAAAGCAAGTGAGCATAAGTCAGATGAATTAGTGCAATAAATTACTAAAGTAACAAGGGGAAAAAAACCAGCCAGGGAATATCAGTTCCAGTCTCTGTGGAATTAAACTGTTCCTAAATCATTATCTGTGATGCTTATTAGAACAACGCTATTGATTCAAATAAGGCCAATAAAGATTTAGTAAGCTGGATAATTCCTGCATCTAAGAAAAATAATGCCATTGTTTGTGGTGGCATATCTTATGTTTCAATGAGCCAGCTTTTTTATAATAATGGTGGGAGCCAGTGTGGTGTAGTGGTTAGAGTACTAGACTGTGACTTGAGAGATCTGGGTTCTAGTCCCCACTCAGCCATGTAACTCACTGGGTGACTTTGGGCCAGTCATTGATTCCCAATCTAACCTACCTGACAGGGTTGTGAGGATAATATGGAGAGGAGGAGGATCACGTAAGCTGCCTTGTGGGGGAAAGCAGGAAAATTAATAATAATAATAATAATAATAATAATAATAATAATAATAATATAAAAGGAAGTACTTCTTCACACAGCACATAGTTAAACTATGGAACTCACTACCACAAGCTGTGATGATGGCCACCAATTTGGATGGCTTTAAAAGGGGGTTGGATAAATTCCTGGAGGTGAAGGCTATCAAGGGCTACTAGTCCTGATGACTATGTGCGACTTGCAGTATCTGAGGCAGTAAGCCTATATACACCAGTTGCTGGGGAACATGGGTGGGAGGGTGCTATTGCACTGTGTCCTGCTTGTGTGGCCACTGTGTGAACAGAGTGCTGGGCTAGATGGACCCTTGATCTGTTCCGGCATGGCTTTTCTAATGTTCTTATATCATAAACAAAAATGAAATATTAGTTACAAATGTCGAAGTGTTAGAAAATGTTAGAAAGTGTTCATATGGCCCAAATCATATGATTTGGGCCATATGAACTTTCATATGGCCCAAATCAGGTCTACAACCATTGGGAGCATGATAGATCATGATGTTTCCCATTTTGAAAAGCCAGCAATGCCAAGACTCCCAACCCCTTAAGTGACCTATCAGGGAATTCTTGTAACAGGCATCACTTCCTCAATGCCAGGGGGTGTTGAACATCAGCCCTGGAGACCAAATCCAGCCCTCTGGGACCCTCCCAATTCAGAGTCTTGACACAGACTAATCACAAAAATGCTGTGTACAAGCCAGGCTGATTCTCAGGGTATGCTCACTGCTGAAAGGGAATCCCAGTAGCTGGAGGGATGTAATCATATTAATATTCTATAGGAGTTTCTTGCTTTATTAGCCTAGTTTAGCTAAATAAACTTATTTCCTTCACCCAGTGGTGTTCTTTGCCTCTGACTATCCGAAAGGAGCCATTGCTTATTGACAAAACAGCTGGCAAAAGCAACAGTGGGGGACTAAAATCAATATAAACAATAAGCAGCACAATCATACAAATAAAAATAAATACCACATACACATCATCTAAAACAATTCCATATGGAAAATGTTCAGCCAGCAGTACACAAAATCTTCCCCGGCCCACAGCCTAAAACAAACACCACAAAAGCAATCCAAAACAATTGTTCCATAACTGATGTCCAACTGCCTGGGGAAAAAAGGATGTCTTTGCCTGGTGCCAAAAAGGAAACGGGGTCAGCACCAGACCAGCTTCCTTGGGGAAAGCATTCCATAAACATGGGGCTATCACAGAAAAGGCCCATTCCTGAACTGATAACCACCAACGCCCCAGGTTGTCTTGTAGAGGTCACACCGAGAAGGGCCTCTGAAGCTGACCTCAGGGATTGGTTAGTTTCATACAGGGAAAGGTGGCCCTTGAGGTCCTGAGCCATGTAGGGCTTTATAGGTTAAAACCAGCACTTTTAATTTGGCCCAATAATGAATTGGCAACAAGTGAAGGTGAGCCAGGATCCGTCTCATGTGTTCGCATCATCTAGTTCCATTCAACAACCTGGGCACCAAATTCTCCACTAGCTACAGGTTCCGAACTGTTTTCAAAAGCAGTCCAACATACAATGCATTGAAGTGATCTAACCAATCTCAGGTTGGAGATAACAGTGATGATCCCTCCAGGAGGCATTTCTTTGGGTAGTGAAGTACATCCCCCAGGGAATCTAAGGAGGCTCCACGGGGTGGATGGCGAACCAGCATGGGCCAGATTAGGCCTGCATGGTGAAGATCTCCAACCCTGATTTAACTGAATCACTGTGTTAATGGTATTGTTTTTGATTATTGATAGACTCTTTGAGAACCACTGAGCCAAAGCAGGATGATGATGATGATGATGATGATGATGATGATGATGATGATGACTTGGAACTCCTAAGCCCCACACTCTTTCCCATTGCACCTTCTGGCAAACAACTTGGCTTAACTGACTTCTAGATCTGCTGATACTTTGACGGAACCCAAATAGATGCCTTTCAGACAAAAATTATGCACAGGACATTTTCCATGAGGGGCTTAATGGGTAGCTAGGTATCCTTCTGAGCATGGAGAACTCTTGTCTCTAGATTATGCATGGGAAGAAGAAAAAAGGCCCTTTTTAGAGGAGGAGGAGGAGGAGGAGGAGGAGGAGGAGGAGGAGGAGGAGGGGATATTTCAGAGACTCTGATTGTATATTCAGGCCCTAATTCCCACATTATCCAGAGTGCAATGGATGTACCACTCACACTTTGCATTACTATGGAGAGAGAAAGAGACATAAGATTTGCATCAATAATTTGTCAGCTCAGTATCATTACGGATGACACACCTTCTGTGCTGAGCTGAAATTAAACTGTTCTAAAGATACGTCCCACACAATTCCCTACAGGAGATCAAAAGAGGAAGAGGAAGGGATTTTTAGTCTCTTCTCATGACTTTTTAAAATAGCCTCATATAAATTTCCGTGAACGTCTATTTCTAGACACGACAAGTAAGGGAACTATTCCCCAGGGTTTTATGACCAATGCTGTATAAATCATGCATCAGAGAGATGTAGATGGAAGCAAGGAGATTAAGGAGATTCAAATTCAGCATTCCCATTAGGTTTATTCCTTAAACATCTCTCAAGCCAAATAAGAATGGATCAGCCACCAAAAGCTTATCTTTTCGCTCCCAGGCTTGTAGCCTGTTTGCACACCGAAATCCGAATTTTCTAATATATTAAGCTGTTAACTGCCAAAGATTAAAAATTAAAGGGTCCATTATTGTTATCACGGTGCCAGAGGGAAGTCCACATGCACCTTCTCAGGCACAGTGAAATCAGCATGCAATCCCCACGTGATTAAAAATGACAACCAAACTCAGAAGGTTGATTGGCTGTGGTTGAGCCCAGCAATGATATTTCTGTTATAATTGAAGAAATTTCATGAGTTCCATTGATATGACACCTGAAAGACTCAGGGGTCTAAAACTGGGACCTCTGATTCTTAGATATGTGTTTGCTTATATCTTCTCTAATGCTCGGTAGTTTACAAAACTGATGTAAGTGTTCATCATGATCCATGCTTCCCTGCATGCACAGCCAGTGGTGTAGATGAGCCAGAGTTCACAGAGTCAAAGTGCCAAGGTGTTTAGATTAGCAAAGATGGTAGCATCATCTGCAACCGCTCCCCAAGCCTAGCTTCAATCATCACAGTAGTTGGAGGGAAATATATTATGTATAGAAGCAGACTTCCATGCTCCAATCCATCAGACTAGGATCATCTGCATATGCAACAAGGCATGATATGTATGAATCTTGTGCCTCATCAAGCCCAAACACTGCACAAGTCAGTACAGATGAACTACTATCATGCACTCCCATTAGCATTTCATGGTGTGATGTCCTTTTCCAGTTAGGTTCCAAGGCAAGGTCAGAACGTAGGTCCACGTCTAAGCAGATATGATCCAAGAAGAAAACAAGGTAGTCATGCAGGGTCAATTCTAAAGGAAAGTCTGAAGCCAGTCTAAGCACAGGAAAATCCAGTGAAGAGCACTGGGTAGTCAAAGGATATAGACAAGTAGGGTCCAGAGCTGAGACATGGACATTGTTCCAGAAACTCTCTGCCTGAAACTGAGGCTTTTAAACTTTAGCTTCATGAGCCATCACCCAAGGCTCAGTTGCTGGTCATCAGAGCTACTCTGGAAAAGGTCTTACTCATGATGTGACCCTTGCTCATGTGTTGCTTTTTATACACAAGGAGCTCTCTTTTGCAAGTGATAAGTTCTTTGTCTGAGAATCTGGCGTTCCTGGAGGCTCAGTAGTAGCTTGACATCCACCTCTGAATCTCAAGGAGTTGGACCCAATGCCATCAGCCCCATGGGGCCAGGTTCTTCTTCATTGGCCCCAAGGTCTGGGGGTTCCAACTAGGGATGTGCAGGGACCCCCCGGATCGGATCGGGACCCGGATTGGGACCTCCAATTTTGTCCCGGATTGGATCGGAAAAAATCGGAGGCCCCCCAGACTGGATCGGGCCTGATCCCGATCCAAACATCGGACATCCGATATTTGGATCAGCCGCCATGTTTGTTTTCCCCATAGACTTGCATTGGGGGAAAGAAAGCTTTCCCCCAATGCAAGTCTATGGGGAAAAATGGCAGTGGGTGGGGGCCTAACTCCCCCCTCCCTGTCCCTCCCCCCCCCACGGTTACCTCCCAGGGTGCCCACGGATGGCCCCAGCACATAAGCCCCCCCTCACGGTTCTCCTTACCTGCCAGGGCCGTCCTCTGCCATCCACTGCCGCCCGGGCAGGTAAGCCCTCCCTCATGCTCCTCCTTACCTGCTGGGACGTCCTCTTCCTTCACCTGCCAGAGATCTACTGAGAACTAGGCTTCACAGCCTAGTCCTCAGTAGAGCGCTAGGTCATCACCTGGCGCTCAACGGAGGACTAGGCCACGAAGCCTAGTTCTCAGTAGATCTCCAGCAGGTGAAGAAAGAAGACGCCCCGGCAGGTAAGTGGACCCCCTCCCTCCCTCCCTCCTTCCTCCCCTCCCTCCTCCCCCCCCCCGCGATCCTCACCTGGCCGGGCTGTTTGCTTCCATTGGCGGACACCCGCTGGCGCCCGCCGATGGAAGCGGACAGCTCCCCCAGGTAAGCCTCCCCCCCCCCCACGATCCTCACCTGGTCGAGCTGTCCGCTTCCATCAGCGGGTGCCCGCTGGCACCCGCCAATGGAAGTGGACAGCCCCCCCCCAGGTAAGCCACCCCCCCGCTCCTTACCTGGTGGGGCATCCTCCTCTGTCCATTGCCAGTAAACTACTGTGAACTAGGCCTCACAACCAAGTTCACAGGAGAGTGCTGGCGCTCTCCTGTAAACTAGGCTGCGAGGCCTAGGTCGCAGTAGTTTACAGCCTGCAACGGAAGGAGGAGGACGCCCCCTCAGGTAAGCCCCCCCCATGATCCTCACCTGGCCGGGCTGTCCTCTTCCATTGGCGGGCGCCCGCTGGCACCCACTGATGGAAATGGACAGCCCTCCCAGGTAAGTTCCCCCCCCACACTGCTCGCTGGCGCCCGCCAGTGGAAGCAGCGGCGGGCGCCAGTGGACGCCCGCCGATCCTTCAATTTTTTCCGAACTGGATCGGGTCCTTCCAGACCAGTTCGGAAAAGATCAGGCAATCCAGAGGGGTGATCGGAAATCAGATAATTACATCCGATTTCCCCTGGATCGGCTCCAGATCGTGGATCGGAGCCAATCCAGTGCACACCCCTAGTTCCAACGCAGTACCATCTGGCTTGTGATGACATTGGGAATGCAAACCCCTATATTCTACCTTGGGCCACAGTGTGCAGTTATTATTGCTGCTACCGTGTTACAAATTGTGCACAACACCGTATCACATATTTCTGGATTGGGACCTACTGCAGAGGGCTCATTCACATCCAGTTTTGTTTCTCTGTAGGGTAGGATTCACATTCTTAGTTCATTCTCCTAACGCAAATTCCAAAGGGCACTGATGACCAATTTCATTTTCTGCTTATTAACTGCTTTACTGATCACTTACAAATGCTTGTGCAATTTAAGATAAATGCATTGCCATCAGAATGCATTAAGACAATTCTCAAACTTTCTGAAATCTCAAAATCTAAAGTTCCCAAACCATTTTCAATGTTTTCCTTAAAATTAGTTCTTTTACAAATGCATTATATACTAATTTACTTTAAAGGCTCCAAGTCATTAAAACAGATAGGACCTGATACAGGTAACATCTCCAAGTCATTAAAACAGATAGGGCCTGATATAGCTAACATTAGCGATGACTAAGTCCTATTGAAACCAGAGCAACAAGTAAGCTGTGACTAAATTCTAACTCCATTTCTTTCAACGGCACTTATCAACAAACATCATTAGCTGGATTGGCGCCAAAGGCTAGATTAACCGTGGAAGTTATTTACATGAAATAGCATTCTCAATAAGAAAATGTGGGAGAAGCCTGCATAATATATGTATAGATATATAGATATATAGATATAAAAGCAAAAAAAAACCACCTTACCTTGTGATAGCATCTGAAGTAGGCAGCACGCTCATCTGAAAATTTCTCGATTCTTTTGGGCCCTTTGCTTGATGCTTTCTTGAAAACCAGCCAACATCTCTGATAAATCTAGAAAAACAAAATTCCCCATGACTTGTATGCCACTAATATTCATTTTAAAAGATCCCATCCAAAGATATATATATATTCACTGATTTTTTTTAAAAAAAAAACTTGCTGGTTTAAGACTAGAGTTAAAGCTCTCTCATGTTGGCTCAGATTCCACAAAGTAAAGAAACTGGAAGCTAAGGCTGATGTCTTGAATGACATGCCCTGTGATGCTGTTGTACAATGGCTCAAATTGTGCTCACTTGTGTTGCACTTTCCATGCATGGATACCCCCACATTGTCCTGAGCCCAATCTATATGGTAAATTTACTTCAGTGCTAGTACACCTCACACATGAGTGTGACACATGATGATACCCCAAGCCTGTATCAGTCCCAGATTTTCTTGAAATAAAAAAACCTCGTTTTTATAAAGTCATTTTGTGTCAGATTTTTCCTGTATTGAGACTTCCCTGAGTTTTGGGACTCAATGTGTCCTGAATTTGCAGTACTACAGGGGGAAGGAGTGCCTTCAGAGTATTATTATTATTATTATTATTATTATTATTATTATTATTATTATTACATTTATGTACCTTCCCATAGCCGAAGCTCTCTGGGCAGTTAACAAAAATTAAAAGATTAAACATTAAAAAGTCAATATACAAAATTTTAAACCATAAAACATAAAACAGCTAATATTTAAAACATTTTAAACTTTTTTAAGCCTGGCCACAAAGTCAGTTAAAACCTCAACTTAAGTTGTTAAAATGTAACAGAAAGTTGCATCAAGTAAAGAGGGGTTAACCTATTCCTTTTGGAGTCACACTCTACTGACCAAGATCAGGTGTTTGCTAATGAGACTTACTTCTGAGAAAGTTAGCATGTTGCATCTGGGATGATTTTTAAAAAATATATAATATCCACTCCTCCGGATGATTGCATCTGTGTGTAAGCTTAATAGAATTTTTTTTAAGTGGGGGGAGGAAGGAGGGAAAGTTATTGGTGATTCGAGACTCCAACTACATAGCAAAATTAATGTGATTTAAGAATTGTTATTTGCCTCACAAAAGTGGAGTTTATATCAAGTCTATACTGCATTAACTGACATGTGCCATGGGAGGAATACATGCAAATTCATGTATATATATTTTTAAACTGTATCAGTGCCAGAAGGCACTTCAGTGTAGATTTGGCCCTGGTCCTATATTACCTTATAAAGCATCTTAACCTTACTCTTTGTTAGAGGAATTCTCCTCTGAGTTGAACCATGCCAATTCGTCACTTCTATCAGCAGCAAGAAGGGCTAAACAATAGGGGTGTGCACGGACCCCCCGGATCGGATCGGGACCCGGATCGGGACCTCCAATTTTGTCACGGATCGGTTCGGACAAAATCGGAGGCCCCCCGGACCGGATCGAGTATGATCCCGATCCAAAAATCGAAAATTTTTGAATCGGCCGCCATTTTTTTCCCCATAGACTTGCATTGCAATGCAAGTCTATGAGGAAAAAATGGCGGCGGGTGGGTGAGGGGGGGCCTAACTCCCTCCCCCCCGGGGCCGTCCGCTGTGGATGGCCCCGGCAGGTAAGCCCCCTCCCCCGCGCTCCCTACCTCCCCTGGGGCCGTCCGCTTCCATCCGCTGGCGCCCCCACCACTTACCCATGGGGTGAACCATGGGTACCCATCAGCGGAACACAGATACCCAATCCCTCAGCGAGATGCCATTTTCCACAGAAATGGCAGCTTGTTCATGTCTGTAAATGTTGCATTTGCACAAATGGCGTCTTTAAAGGGGCAATGCAATAATCCAGGCGTTTGTGCCAGTAATGTTGCATACATCACCCCTTTAAGGCCACCATTTATGCAAATGGTATATTAACAGACAAGAATGACCCCCCCTCCTTATCTGCAGAAAATGGTAGCTCTCCGAGGAAGTGGGCGCCTGTGCACTTGCCCAGCTCGGCGCATGCCGAGTCGGGCAAGCACTGGGTCTGCAGACTGGCATCCAAGGGGCCAAGCCAGTGATTCCTTGCCTGGCTTCATGCCCCAGCCGGATGCTTGCACCATCCCTAAAAGGCATACACCCTTATATTTGTAAGACACTCTATTACACATTGCTGGAGGCTGTTTTCTTGCTGTATTCAATTACTCTACAACAGCACCAGCTTCAGAAGCCAGCCTGTTGGTAAACCGATCATAACAATTCTCTTTCTTAGAAGCCTGAGAACATTTAATACGATCCTTAGTCACGCAATTGATATGGTTGTATTTATTACAAAATAGCTGCAACTCAAACAGCATTGTTCACTATCTGGGCAAGCGGTTATGTGGGGGATAGAAAGGAAGCATTACACTGTGCTTAGACAACAAAGACAAAAATAACTTAGCCAAATGGTTTAAAAGCACAAAGGATGTTACACCCTGAAAATTGTGCAGGGATATATGTCATTGTATTTAATGGTTCAGAATGAAACGCACCAGCTGCAACAAGTGAAATGAAGGTATGGCAGGTTGTACACTAGATAAAGACAGTGGCTGCATTCGAACAACACATTAAGCAACTGAGGGGGGGAAACAATTGTCAGTTGTGTTGCTTATTGTGTTGTGTGGAGGGTAACACGCCGCTTACAAACTATTGATGGTATGCTATTCTGCCCAAATAAGCAACTGAGAGAAACAACTGGCTTGCAAGTTGTTTAACTCAAAGCCAGTTGTTTAAAGTGTTGTGTGGAGGGGTGAGTGGCTTAATGGCATGTGGCGAGTGGTGAGTGGGTTAAAACACAAGCCTATAGAGGCAGGCGGCAAGAGCGACCAAAGCGGTGGCTGCCACTCTGCTACAACTGGTGCAACTTGCAGAGGCCACTGGGATAGCACCGGGAGGACCGAGGGAGGAGGGAGGGTGGGGAGAGGGGCAGGGGCTGTGTCAGTCAAATGCTGGGTTGACTATTAGTCCACTCAACACCAGCCCCAACCACCCACAGTTGTGTAGGAATATGTTGTGTGGGGAGTACCCACACAACATATGGGTACTAATGTGTTGTCCAAATGCAGCCTTAGTGTCCATGCATCTGAATCTACATGCAAGTGCAATATAGAATAGGTGCAGCTATCCTCCGTGTAGACTAGGGCCATATCTACACCATTCAGTTATCCCAGGGTCATCCCTAGGTCGTTCCTGTTTGTCCAAATGACACACAGGGGATCCCAGGGTCAACTGGGAATGATCAGAGACTTTCCCTGGGATAACTGCAACCACAGATGTCCCAATGTTTCCACGGTCCCAGGACAGGCTCCCATGTCCTCAACTGGGCATGGAGCTGCATGGGATGGCTCTGTGCCCATGGCAGCATTTTCATCATCCCTTGGATGGCGGTGCCAAGTTTCCCATTTTGTTGTTGTTGTTTTTTACTTATCTTTCACTTAAGGCTCTCCTTAAAACACAACAACCCTGCACCATGCCGGAACTTCCTTGTTGGATTCCAGGATTATGCGCTGATGTATGGACACTGGGGGGGATTGTGGAAGCCGGAAAGCCCAAGATTCTTCCCCCCCCATCCGGTCCTGGAAGGCTTATAGGTCTGGATGATCCCTAGGAGTGGGAATCTCTGCAGCATGGACATAAGAAGGCCCACAACGCTTCTCCATCCAGTCCATTAGCTTCTTCCCTTGGCTCCTCCCTGTCTGCTATGGAGGAAAAAATGCTTTTCTCTTATCAACAGCTGATTAGACATAAGTGCTTTTCCCTGCTTAGCACTGAAAAAGGCCTTTTTTCACTGCTTTGCAGGGGAAAATACTTATCTCTGATTGGAGATAAGAGCTTTTTTTCTGCTGGGTGGAGGGGCAAGAAGCTGTTAAATGATCCAGTCCTGCATCCCTCTGAGCCTTGTCTTGCAGAGGCTTGCCCTGCTTACTTTTGAGTAGATGTACTGCTTGCATTTATTTGTTTGAAGAGGATAAAAACAAAAATCACAATCTGATACAGACCCAAGCCAGAATGAGCTTCCAGGCTGAATTTGGAGAACTTCAACAAACTTGCCTGTACACACATCCTTCATTAGAAGACATTAATGTCATAATAGTGCTTGCAATTAAATCATGATTTATAAATTGCTCAAACAAACCAGGATCATGAGCCATGGTTTAGCATTACACTTGAACTAGGCTAGTACATATGCACACTCTAAAAATCCACCTCCAAAATCTCCCCCCCAAAAGGAACAACAACAACTAGGGACAGTGATTTTTTATTATTTTATTACATTTGTATACCGCCCAATAGCCGAAGCTCTCTGGGAGGTTTACATAAGACAAGTACTGGAAAATAGATATTGTCTCTTGACAATAGGAATGGTCAGAACATACATTGTGTTAACTTTAAAAGCTACATTTTGCTGAAACAAGTGATACCTAGGAGATGAGGGATATATTTTCCCAGAGGGACAACATTAGACAATATGATAGCATAAGATTAAAAATTATTACAAAATAGTGATGTGGACATTAGCCTTTTTACAGTCAATTTGGAAAATGCAAATAGTAGATATGGTAGTGTAAAGTAATGTGGGTCCCAGGAGATCAGTATTGCCAAAGGAGCTGGATTTTGTGTTGTTGAGATGTCATGCGAACCTAATGAGTACATAATTAAAGCTGGAAGTACATCTTTCTCTCTCGTTATGTACCCTTGAGAAAGGCTTTGTTTACTGGACAGTCAAAAATATATTTTGTACTTGGGAGAAGACTGGGGAAAATACCAGGCAAAAAGACACAATGGTGTGATGCACTGGAATTAAGGGGCTTTGACATCATGTTCAGAGAATTTAGGTCAGCTTCACAAAGTTCAGTCAGGTATCCATTCCATAGGACTGGGCTCAAAGCAAAAGGCAGTAGTGGAAAGAATTAGGATAGGAAGACAGGATGCACAAAGGTGTATGTAGAAGACACAATTCACAAGGATGTAAGAAATTGCCTTATACCTAATCAGATCATTGGTCAATCCAGTTCAGTGTTGTCTATACTAGGGGTGTGCACGGGAGGAAAAATCGTATCAGAATCGGAACCTCAGATTTTGCCCTGGATCGGAACGGACAAAATCGGAAGTCCCGCGGATCCGATCCGATCCAATTCCGATACAAAAATTGGATGTCTGATTTTTGGATTAGATGCCATTTTAGGTGTTTTTGCCATAGGCCTGCATTGGGGGAAAGCTTTCTTTCCCCCAATGCAAACCTATGCAGAAAACATGGGGGTGGGTGAGTGGGGACCTAACTCCCCCTCCCTCCCTGTCCCTCCCCCTCACTCGTGCTCCTTACCTGCCGGGGCCATCCGCTGCTGCCCGCTGGTCCCTTCTACTGAAAAACAGGCTTCTTGGCCTGACTCTCAGTAGAGCGCCGGGTGACGTCATCACCTGGCGCTCTACTGAGAGGCAGGCCATGAAGCCTGTTTCTCAGTAGAAGGGACCAGCGGGCAGCAGTGGACAGCAGCGAGGAGTCAACAGGTAAGGAGCATGAGTGGGGGGAGGGAGGTGGAGGTCCCCATTCACCCACCGCCATGTTTTCCCCATAGACTTGCATTGGGGGAAAGCTTTCTTTCCCCTAATGCAAGCCTATGGCAAAAACAAAAAAATGGAGGTCCAATTTTCCATTTTTTCCTGATTAAAATCGGGGGGGGGGAGAATCAGATCGGAAAAAATTGGACCTCTATTTTTTTCATTCTGATTTTGGCTGGATCCGATCCGCTGCACATCCCTAGTCTATACCAGCCTTTTCCAACCTGGTGCCCTCCAGATGTTTTGGACTTCAGTTCCCATCAGTCCCAACCAATATGGCCAATGGTCAGGAAAGCTGGGAGTTGTAGTCCAAAAGGTTTGGAGGGCATCAGGTGGTGAAGGCTTTTCTATATTCACTGGTAGCAGCTCTCCAGAGTGAGAGTGTTCTTTCTAAGCCTTAGGTGCTGCAGGTTGAACCTGGCTAGAATGTCAGAGAAATCCACAACAGAATCAAATGAGTTTGGATTTCTGTGAATCCAGCCTACTGATTCAACAACAGACCACCTTTTACCAAATACCATGGATTCTGTGGACTTGCAGACCTTTTTTTTTTCTTTTTTACCTTTCCAGAATTTTATGCAAATTTAGTTGTAGGAAAATACTTCTTTTAAAAAAACTTCCAAAATTGCACATTTCCCCTATAGGTGAGTATGGAAATGTGCATTTTGGGAGGGGGTTTTACATTTGGGGGAGGATTTGTGCATTTTCACAAGTGTAAATTCATACAAATGTGAATTTGTGCAAATTTGGGAAAGTGGGGGGGGGGAATCCAATTCCACCAATGAGCGGATGACAGAACAAAGGCACTTGACAATCTGTGAACTGCAGCTGGAACAGATTTTTTCCCCTTAAACCTGGCTGGGACCTTCTACTAGCAAAGCATGTGCTCTACTACTGAGTGATGGCCCCTTTCCCTTCTTTGACCTGCATAAGCCCAATTGAACTAAATGGGTGCTTCAAAAAAGCGCAGCAGTGGGTCGTGCCAATTGTCTCTTCCCACCATTACTACTGGTGCTACTGACTGCCTTCTTCTGTTGCCCTCCAAATGCAAACTGTTTCCAATCAGCACTGAAGGAAACAAATTATAGACTCTGCATTTGATGAATTTCCAAATACGGAACTATAATGAAATTGAAATTTCAGGATACTCAAATTCTGGTTACAAATGCAGACTTGGAAAATCCTGTGCTAGACAGGATCTAATCGCTTCCACTTATCACTCTCACAAGTTTATTTCTTCTCTGCCTCACAAGGGACCCAGGAGTTCTAAGTAGTGCTAGAGACAGTTTAAAATTACTCCTGTCTTCTTTATTTTCAAAGGATAGGTAACCACCAGTGACCTTTCACTCCAGTATCTGTTGTTGCAACTTGGGAACAAACGAACACAATTACTTTGCAAAGAGTTACCTGAATCACTGTCTAAGGCAGCCTCCTCCAACCTTGGACTACAAATCCCAGCATCCCTCAGCTAGCATGGATGGATGGTAGATACTGGGAGTTGTAGTCCAACACATCTGAATGGCATCAGGTTGGTAAAGACTACAAGATTGCAGCTGGAGCTTCAATCACAAGTTCTACCGGCAACGTTATTATTTTGCTCCTCCTTCCTCTTTTTTAATATTGAGCCTGAGGAAGAGTTGTGTGAAACTCAATGGCTGGCTCCTACCTCTGGGGAAGCCAGCTTTTGTAGGCCCTAATGAATGCACTGTGACAGTGTTCCAGCCTGGATCAATACAAAAGCCTTTAAGGTCAAACCAGATGTCATTTAGAAGTTCAATGAATGGAACTCTCAAAGACTCCGTTACAAAATGGAACTCCTTTACAAAATCCAGCTATGTTGGGTGGGTGGCCTGGATCAAGACAACAACACCAGGGGAGTGTAGTTGACCCTCTTCCCCCACTGACATTTTTCCATTGAAAGATCCCTCTCCCAATGCTGTTATTTGACCCCCTTGATAAAACCTATGGGGTGCAGATAGATTTTACCAATGGGGATTCAACTCCCATTGGTAAAAAACAAACAAACAAAAAATACCTTCACCTGAATCATGGTCCTGATTTGGATCACTTCCCTCTATCACGGGTGTATTTTGTAAAGAAAACAAAAGGCCTCAGGGGTTTTAGTCACAAAAGTACTTTGCCATATCTGGATTGACTCGCACAAGTGTACATCTGAGATCAAAGGAACATGCATGGCAGGAAGAGGGAGAAACAGGCATCAGGCCCCACTAAGGATTTCACAGAAATCTGCAATGGATTCAAATAAGTTTAGATATCCATGAAAGCAACCTGTTTGATTACACCACAGACCAGCTCTTCCCAAGATGTGCAGATTCCTCAGACTTGTAGACAGCCTTTTTCTTTTGGGGGGGATTTGCGCAAATCCTAGGGTGACCAGATAAAATCCAGGTCAGGGCTCATGTAACTTTAACAGTTGTAGAGAAAAGGGAATTTCAGCCAGTGTCATTTGTATGCAATTCGTTCCTGGTGAAATTCCCTCTTCATCACAACAGTTAAAGGTGCATGCACTATACTAGAGTGACCATATACAAAAGAAGGCAGGGCCCCTGCAACTTTAACTGTTGTGATGAAGAGGGAATTTGACCAGGAACTAATTGCATACAAATAACACTGGCTGAAATTCCCTTTTCTCTACAACTGTTAAAGTTACATGAGCCCTGACCTGGATTTTATCTGGTCATCCTAGCAAATCCACACTAGCATTAAGATACATTAATACTACTTTGCACTTGCACTAATACAGATTAGCACACCTATGAATCAGGGCTAAAGCAGAGGTCTGGAAACAAAGCCCTATGAGGAAAGACTGAAAGAACTGGGCATGTTTAGTCTGGTGAAGAGAAGACTGAGGGGAGACATAATAGCACTCTTCAGGTACTTGAAAGGTTGTCACACAGAGGAGGACCAGGATCTCTTCTCAATCAACCCAAAGTGCAGGACACAGAATAATGGGCTCAAGTTACAGGAAGCCAGATTCCGCCTGGACACCAGGAAAAACTTCCTGACTGTTAGAGCAGTATGACAATGGAACCAATGACCTAAGGAGGTCTTGGTCTTTCCCACACTAGAGGTTTTCAAGGTGCAGCTGGACAGCCATCTTTCAGATATACTTTAAGGTGGATTCCTGCATTCAGCAAGGGGTTGGACCACTAAGTACAGGGTACCACTGGCTTGTCCACTCCCCCCATCACCACATGCATTCATTCTACTCCATACAATGCTCATAAGAAGCTGTTATGCTAACAGTCCTCTGTTGCAAGTATATATGTATTTACTATTTTTACATCCATATTTTTGTGACAATGTTTTATCTAGGATTCACATATTATACACCACATGAACCATGGCCAGGATCCCAAGAGCTTTAACTTGTATGCGTCAGACATATTGGGAAAGTGGGGAACGACCTGGTAAAATTTTGGCACATCATCTTAAACACCAAAAACATTGAAATGTTATTTCTGCTATTAAAGACGAGAATAATATGATATATACTTCTCCTACAGATATAAACCTACAGTTTTTAAGATTTTACACAGAACTGTATAGTAACGGTAGTGAGATATTGGAGCAGGATATAAATACTTTTATTGCTCAGATTAAGCTCCCTCACTTAGATTCTTTGCAAAGGCAACATCTTATGGCTCCTATAAGACTTGAAGAGATCACAAAAGTAATTTTGAATATGAACCATGGGAAATCCCCAGGCCCTGATGGGTTTCCAATTGAGTGATACAAAGCTTTTTCTACTTTTCTAGCTCCAAAACTTTATGAACTTTACAAATATATATTTGAACAGGGCTCACTTTCTTCAGCATTAAATGATGCTTACATTACAGTCATTCCTAAAGTTGGCAAAGACCATACCAATTGTGCTAATTACCACCCGATTTCACTAATAAACGTTGATATCAAAATATGATGTTATTGGTTGGACCAGAAGAGGTAGGATTTATTAAAAACAGACAGGGGGCTGATAACTTTGATAACTTTAAATAGAGAAAGAACTGACCAGGGAGGCATTGTCTCTTTGGATGCTGAGAAGGCCTTCGATAAAATTCATTGGAAGTTTATGCTTGCCACATTGAATAATTTTGATTTTCTAATGGAATTTTTAAGGTGGGTTAGAATTTTATATTTGACTCCAAGAGCAAGAGTCATGACTAATGGTTGGTTGTCAGATTTTTCCTGCTTGGGTGAAGTACTAGACAAGGATGCCTTCTTTCCCCACTAAAACTTGATTTATGTTTGGAACCCCTGGCTTGTGCAATTTGACAGAGTTGTAGTATTCACAGGTTTGTGCATGCTAACTTAGAATTTAAAATTATTCTTTATGCTGATGAACTTTGATTGTTTATTTCTAAACTCCAGGCATCTATTCCTGCTTTGATGGCTCTGATAAATACCTTTGGTGGTCTGTCCAGTTACTCAATTAACTGGTCAAAGTCTGAATTGATGCCGATTGGAGATAGCATATCTTCTAGTGTGTTGGCTAATGGACAATGTTGATGGTGTCCTGATTTTATTACTTAACTGGGACTGCTTATTCCCAGAGATATATCACCATTGATTAAAATAAATTTGAATAAATTAATGAGGAGATTGTACATGAGATAGACAGATGGGCACCATTAAAATTCAATTTGTGGGGTAAAGTCAACACATTAAAGATGAATATTGTACCTCAAATTCTCTACATTATATGTGGGATTCCTTTACTTATACCTGGCAAATCTTTTCAACTACTTAATACTTTGTTTCGTAATTTTTTCTGGGGTTCTTCCTCACCTCAAATATATTTGAATCACATGCAACTTCCGATTAAAGAAGGTGGGTTTGGATTTCAAGACCTCACTTTGTATCATTGAGCCTATCTATTGACTTGTACTAAGTTTGGGTATTCTCCAATTTGCTTAGATATGCCACCCTGGACAGTTTTGGAATCCTTATGCTTAGAACAAGGGATGTGTATCGTATCGTTCTGATGTCCGATAATGATACGATAATGACATTATCGGACATCTGATTAACGATAATGATACGATATCAATCCCTACGAAATTATTGGATCTGATAATTTTCGGTTCGATAATTTTTGGATTTTATTGGATTATCAGACTGCCCTTTATAACCTATAACTTTTCTATTTATAAGTTTGAGACTTGAAAGTGGCCCACAGTGCTTATGGGATATGCCTAAGTATGTGTATTAAATTTCAGAACAACCCCTGTATTTTATATGAATTTTTGAAAGATCGTTTAACTTTTGACAGCTCTGAGTCTGAATGACAGCTAAAGCCACGTGCATTCAGAGCTGTCAAAAGTTGCACGATGTTTCAAATATTCTTTAAAAATACAGGGTTGCCCCGATTGTTATGAAATTTTGGACACATGCCTAACATCCTTCCAACTCCACTGTCAGTGATTTTCAAGTCTCTTCCCTTTACTCGCAAGTCAATTTGGAACATTTCCCAAATTTACTTGCGAGTAAAGGGAAGAGACTTGAAAATTGCTGACAGTGAAGTTGGAAGGATGTTAGACATGTGTCCAAAATTTCATAACAATCGGGGCAACCCTGTATTTTATACGAATATTTAAAAGATCGTGGTTCTGGTTAGACAGCTGTCAGTATCAAAGACCTGTCAAACCAGAAGCACACAAGGCCTAGTTTGCAGTAGTTTACAGCTGGAAACGGGAGGAGGAGAATGCCCCGCCAGGTAAACCCCCACCCCCCGCTGTCTGCTTCCATCGGTGGGCACCCGCTGGTGCCTGCCGATGGAAGCGGACAGCCCCGCCAGGTAAGCCCCCCTGCTGACTGCTTTCATCTGTGGGCGCCCGCTGGCGCCTGCCCATGGAAGCGGCGGTGGGCGCCAATGGCGCCCGTCGATCCTCCGATTTTTTCCGAACCGGATCAGGTCCTTACAGACCGGTTCTGAAAAGATCGGATGATCCAGAGGGGGGATCGGAAATCGGATAATTGCATCCGATTTCCCCTGGATCGTCTACGGATCGTGGATCAGAGCCGATCCAGTGCACACCCCTAGTATTAAGTTCTTTAAGGAAAACATAAGACTAAAAGAGTGTCATCCGATAATTATCGGATTTCCAATTAATTATCGGAAATCTGATAAGATACAATATAAAAACATCCAATAATATTGGATCCGAAAATATTTTATATTGTAACTTCTGATACTAATATGATACGATATTTTGTGGATGTGCACATCTCTAGTTAAAACTGCTTCCTAAATGGATGGCACTCGGTTCTCAACATGTTAGATTAAATAATCCTCCTCCTACAATCTTGGCTGCTATAGAAGTATGGTGCATAGTATCTTGTCAATTGCAGTTTGACCAGTTTTCTCACACAAAATTGACTTTATGGGGAAATCCAGATTTAAAAAATGGGGAAAAAAATGTTTTTGTGGAGGACATGGACGGATAAGGCAATTTTTACTTTGGATCAATTAATAGGTTCAGATTATGAATTTTTGCCATTTTCTGATTTGCGTGTTAAATATAATTTACCTGCTATGGCTGAATAGCAATACTTACAATTGCAACACTTGCAGAAATCTAGGTTTGGGCCGGCTGCTTTTACAGCCTCAGAGCCTCCATTACAGTTAGAAACACTTATAGTAGCTGAGTAGTCACGTCGATCCACAACCCATATATATATAAATATTTAGAAGTAGTAAACAAATACGATAGTCATAGTTTAAGACAGGATTGGAATTGAGAATTGGAGTGTCCCATTTTGACCAACCAATGGACTGTTGCCTTAGAGACTGTATCTGAAGTTTCTATGGATCTTAGGCTACGTCTTATTCAGCAAAAAATCCTGTTCTGGATCTGTTGGGCTCCACAACATCTTTTCAACAAGGGTCTATCTAATTTACATAAGTGTTGGAGAAGTAATGCACCTAATGCTTCTTTAACTCATATGTTTTGGCAATGCTCAGTAGTCTCCTCCTTTTGGGAGGAGGTTAAAATACAGATAAATCTTGTCCTGAATTGATCTTTAATATGGAAGTATGCACATGCCCTTCTAAACTACCTGCCAGTTTTTTGGAAACTAATACAGGGTCAGTAAAAATGGATTTTCAGAGCCCTTATGACAGCGAAAAGACTTATACTATCATATTGGAAGTATAAATGCTCACCTCCCATAATACAATGGAGTGAGGACTTAATAACCTTATCAACATTTGAACGGGTGATATTTGTGAATGGATAAATATATGGCTATGTGGTCTGATTTTTTTTAAAACCTATGTATAATTCTCTTACTTCTTTTTACATTCGATAAAAAATGATGACATTGCTGTATATGTTTTTTTTTCTTTTTTCATGATTTATTTTTGTTTTTATTGCTCTTTTTTATATTCACAATAAAAAGAAAAAAAGAAGGGGGAAAAAGGGGATCCCAAGAGCTGCTTTGGTGAGATTGTTACGGTTCCCCCCCCCTTTGAACAACAATTTCTCATTCAAATCATCTGAAAGTTCCTCCTTATGTTTCCAATGTAGCTTGCCAGTATGTCATGATTTACTCTTAAAGAAATGTAACCCAAAAATCTTTGGAGCATGCAGGACTTATCTTATGGCTCTTTGGATCGATTTTTGAAAGTTTGAAAAAGAATTGCTTTAGACTGGCCTTCTCCAATGTGGCACCCCCCAGATGTGGGAGATGTAACCCACCACATCTGGAGATTGGGGAAGGCTGCCTTAGACATGAAAAGGCATTCATGATAACTCCTGTGAACAAAGCCATCCAATCTGCTGTTATATTGCATTCCACCCACCCATGCCAAAAAACCCTGGGTTGAGTTCCTCGTTTTGGATGACAGGTTTAGGTACCAAAGATATACATCATCTCAAGAGAAGAATGGTGATGTTTGATTGTAAAATAATGCCACAGGATTAAGAAACTAAACTCCGTTCCCAAAAAGTGCAGAGGTGTGCCAGCTACCACTGCGGTCTCCAGGTGGCATTGTATTTGGAAGCTAGGTAAATAAAAAGCACACTAAAGACTTGGGGAATCCAGCTGGTAGATGAACAGTTTGTGTCTTACTAAAATAACCCCAGGATTATTTGCAAAGGTTGAGCATGATTGTTTGAATCTGTAATGCTAGCAGCCAGAAGGTAAACATGCCTATTTGTCGAGTGTAATGACGATGCTGCTGAGAAGGGATTTGCCTTCAGTCAAAGTGAAATTAATTTTTCCCCTTTCTGTAAATCTACAAATTATGACTCAGGGGCCCATTACTCTGCATCTGAAACCTTTGTGGTATATTACTGTTTATTCTAACAATGGTGTTAATTTGTGTGGCATTTATTGAAAGGTTAGACACCGTGAAATTATTATTCTTTGAGATGTATGCAGCTGGACAGCCATCTTTCAAGTATGCTTTAAGGTGGATTCCTGCTAGGGGTGTGCATCGGATCGGATCCGATCCACGATCCGAATCCGATCCGCCCCAAAATTGGGAAAATCTGATCTGATCCAATCCGATCCGATCAACCTCCGATCCAATCCGCCGAGGTCCAATCCGGATCGGACGCCATTTTGAATGCTTTTTCCCATAGCCAAGTATTGTTTTACAAAAACGCCTATAACATTTTCATTTTTAAAGATAGAAGGATGAAACTTGGGCACATTGTAGACTGGTTAGGGATGGTTACCTGTGAGAAATTTTAGAAAGATTGGTGCATGCGTTTTGTGGCAATTAATTTTTTAATAAATACCCAGGAATTCCTATAACTTTGTCATTTTTAAAGTTACACATATGAAACTTTGCCACATTGTAGGTGGTACCTTGGGACCTAGGTGTGTGAAATTTCAGAAACATAGGTGCTTGCCTTGTGTGGCAATTAATTTTAGAAAAATGGGTAGTAGTGGGGTAAATACAGTTACGCCTCCCACTTTTTTATTTTTGAAGATACAAACAGGAAACTTGGGCACATTACAGGTACCACTTGGCTTGATATGTGTGTGACATTTCAGAAACATTGGAGCTTGCCGTGTGTGGCAATTAATTTTTGAAACAATGAGGAAAGAAACACCTATAACGTTGTCATTTTTAAAGTTACACACATGAAACTTTGCCACATTGTAGGTGGTACCTTGGGACCTATGTGTGTGAAATTTCAGAAACATAGCTGCTTGCCTTTTGTGGCAATTAATATTAGAAAAATGGGTAGTAGTGGGGTAAATACAGTTACGCCTCCCACTTTTTTATTTTTGAAGATACAAACAGGAAACTTGGGCACATTACAGGTACCACATGACTTGATACGTGTGTGAAATTTCAGAGACATTGGTGCTTGCCTGGTGTGGCAATTAATTTTTGAAACAATAAGGGATTCATTGGACAGCACTTGCCCATAGGGATTCATTGGACAGTACTTGCCCATAGGGAATCATTGGACAGTACTTGCCCATAGGGAATCATTGGAAAGCACTTGCCCATAGGGAATCATTGCATTGCACTTTCCCATTGAGAAATACAGTTATGCCTCCCACTTTTTTATTTTTGAAGATACAAACAGGAAACTGGGGCACATTGTAGACTGGTTAGGGATAGTTATCTGTGAGAAATTTCAGAAAGATTGGTGCATGCGTTTTGTGGCAATTAATTTTTTAATAAATACCCAGGAATGCCTATAACTTTGTCATTTTTAAAGTTACACACATGAACCTTTGCCACATTGTAGGTGGTACCTTGGGACCTATGTGTGTGAAATTTCAAAAACGTAGGTGCTTGCCTTGTATGGCAATTAATTTTAGAAAAATGGGTAGTAGTGGGGTAAATACAGTTACGCCTCCCATTTTTTTATTTTTAAAGATACAAACAGGAAACATGGGCACATTACAGGGAACACTTCACTTGATATGTGTGTAAAATTTCAGAAAGCTGGCTCCAGGCATGTGGTGGCAAGGTATTTTTGAAACAATGAGGAAAGAAACGCCTATAACTTTTTTATTTTAAAAGTTAGAAGTCTGAAAGTTGCTCACTTTGTAGATGGGTTAGGGGTAGATATGTGTCAGAAATTTCAGAATTATAGGTCCAGGCATTTGATGGCTGTGGAATTTTTAGATTAAAAGTTTCAAAAGTTTTTCCACAGAGGCTTGGTTTCCCCCGTCTCCCGCTCCCGCTTCCCGTGAAGAAAAAGGAAACACACTCTCTCGATCTCTTTGATCCTTGCATGCATGGCTGCAACTGAGCTAGTATCCATTACAAAAGGAGAAACAAAGTAACTACATTAAAGCACTTGGCTCATGTCTGCTTTGATACTTTCACTTTTTACTCAAGCAGAACGGCTGAGCCTAGGATCACTCTCTCTCGATCGCTAGGATCGTTACAGGAGAAATTTTCTACAGTCTTCAAAGTGGTGTGTGCAGACACCTGAAATTCTGAAATTTCACACACATAGGTCCCAAGGTACCACCTACAATGTGGCAAAGTTTCATGTGTGTAACTTTAAAAATGACAACGTTATAGGTGTTTCTTTCCTCATTGTTTCAAAAATAAATTGCCACACAAGGCAAGCTCCAATGTTTCTGAAATTTCACACACATATCAAGGCAAGTAGTACCTGTAATGTGCCCAAGTTTCCTGTTTGTATCTTTAAAAATAAAAAAATGGGAGGCATAACTGTATTTACCCCACTACTACCCATTTTTCTAAAAATTAATTGCCACACAAGACAAGCACCTACGTTTCTGAAATTTCACACACATAGGTCCCAAGGTACCACCTACAATGTGGCAAAGTTTCATGTGTGTAACTTTAAAAATGACAAAGTTATAGGCATTCCTGGGTATTTATTAAAAAATTAATTGCCACAAAACGCATGCACCAAACTTTCTGAAATTTCTCGCTGATAACTATCCCTAACCATTCTACAATGTGCCCAAGTTTCGTCCTTCTATCTTTAAAAATGAAAAAGTTATAGGCGTTTTTGTAAAACAATACTTGGCTATGGGAAAAAGCATTCAAAATGGCGTCCGATCCGGATCGGACATCCGGTCCGATCCGATCCGACCATCCTCCAATCCGATCCGATCTGATCCAACCCCCCAGGTCTGATTCCGATCCGCTATCCGATCCGATCCGGGGGGTCAGTGCACATCCCTAATTCCTGCATTCAGCAGGGGGTTGGACTTGGTAGCTTTATAGGCCCCTTCCAACTCTGCTATTCTATGGTTCTATGACATCAGAACAATTGGAATGAAATTCTCGTACATGCCTAAAACGAAATCTTCCAAAATAAATGGGAATTTAGAAAGATAAAAATGACTGAATAACTTCCATTCAATTCAGTGGGTTCATGTAGAGAATGGACCTTCAATCTCTACCTTTCAGCTTGACTTGCCATGTCTATTCTCTTCTATTCCTCATTCCACATCTCAATAGTTCAAGATCAACCTCCCAAGCAATGGAAAAGAGGTCAAACTGTAGTATTAGAGAATGGCCGAGTTCAGACAGAGCCTGTTTCTACACCGGCCAAATGGCTCACAGGGACTCCCGGGGGCAGCAGGAGCAGGCATGTGTTTTCCCAGGGATAAAGAAACCCTGGGAAAACCCAAATCTTCCAGTGGTCCTGGGACCGTCCTGAAACTGCAGGAGGTGTGGGCACCCATCTTGCCTGGTGCCCGCTTACTCATGAGTAAGTGCAGCACCAGAAACAGGCATGGAGCCACACGGCACAGCTCCTTGCCCATCAGGGGAGAGCGGGGCTACATTTTCATCATCCATGGGATGGCGAGGGGCTAAGGGCTGCAATTTGGGAGGGGATTTTTTTTTTTTTGTACTTACTTTTCTGACGGCGCACAAGTGCACTCCCGGCTCTGTCTTCTAAAAAGAAAATGGCGGCCATGACAAGAGTGACATCCTGTTTGCTTCCAGGATGTTGCACTCCTGTGTAGAAAGTGGGTGATGATCCCGGAAGCAAGTAAATCCAGGATTGCCCCCAGGCCCTCCCTCTACACCCTTAAGTGTCGAAAGGACCTGTGACTTAGGATGGCCATGTGTCCTCTTTTACAGAAACAGTCCCCTATTTGAAGGGCTGCCAGAGGACTGTCCTCTATTTTGAAGGCATCCTCTGCTGGCTGTCCAGTCCAAGGCAGGATCTACACTACTGCTTCATGATGGTATTGAAGTGCACTGAGAACTGATGGGGCCCTTGACACATTCCATATACCATTTTCAGACCACTTTCAAAGTGTTATATGGTGTAGATCTGGCCCAAGGCCAGTTTAAAGATAAAAAGCAATCAGGAAGAAGAGCTGGGCCTTGAACATGCCCACCAAGAGCACCCAGACAGTAGACTGAGCAAGGGACATAGGGCGCTTGGTCACAGTCTTCCACACAATGGTGAGATGTCCTGTACTGTCTAAATAACATTTTTATTTAAATTATAATAATTTCTATATTTGCATCTCTATATCTAAATTAGCATATGCAAATTTTATGCAAACCGCTGTCTTCTTTTGTCCTCCTTTTTGGTGAGGCATTTCCTCTTTTTTAGTAATTCATAAGTGGCCACCCTATTGCTGAATAAAACCACACCACATACCTTGGCCTGCAAGATGCATTGATCTCCATTTTTGCTATTCCAGATCATTTATAGAGCCCCTGATGATGTGCCACCATATGTGGTTGGTATGAGTTGGGTTCAGCTTGGTAGGTCCTGAGTTGTGCAGACCTCAGTAACTGTAGACATCACCTTTTCCTTGATGGCCCCATTTTGCCCAGCAAAATACTAGCATATATAATCTACATTCATTACATGTCCTTCCTGGAAAACACTGAAGCCATTACAAATGGCACCTCATTTTTAAAATTTATGTCAATTCAAATTGTTGCCTGTTCAACAAATTCATAGTTTCTGCACACAGACTTCAGCAACTCAATACATTGAGCAAGTAAAATAAGTTCACGAATGTTTGATGGCAACATCCTTTGGAAGCATTTAGCTCTCTGAATAATAGGCCTGAATAATAAGTGTGCATTAATTCATTGTTTCCCTGGCTATTGTCACAACTGTTCATAACAATTATTCAGATTGGCATCCAGTATATAAAATAGGCTGTGTGAGCATTTGTGTTCAATGGAGCATGGGGAAATGAAATGGTTTGAACTGAAGAACACAGCTACAGAGAGGCTTCCCTGGACAAAGAACTCATGTGGTCAAACTGTTCCTGGGCAAATATCATCAGAGAATCATTTTGAGCTCATCATTCCAGAGCCTCAACCTTTTCAGTTTTTGCTCAAAAAGTATATTAGAATGAGCAGAGAAAATTCCAACTTCACTTATTCCTGTACTTTCCTTTGGAAAAGGATCATAGCTCAGTAGTATACTTGCTCTGCATGCAAAAGATCCTAGGTCCAGTCCTTGGCATCTCCAGGTAGGGCAGACAAAAGACTCCTGTATGAACCTCTGAATAGCTCCTGCCACACAATAATGGGCTATATGGACCAATGGCCTAACTCAGTATAAACTAGCTTTCTATGTTTCTACCTCCTCAGAGATGAACCTCTGAAAAGTGCATTGGAGCAGCAAAGCTGCCACGTTCCTTGGTGAATTTCTCTATCTTGCTTCAAGTATTAGCAACCCCACACATCTCAGCTGCCCTTCACACACAACCTCACTTAAAGGGATGCCCTGTTCTGTCTTATTTGATCTTCTCTTCCCTGTTTCCCATTCTATCGCCTGCAAAAGAAATCAAAGAAGACAAGGACTTTTCCCATTTCCCTCCCACATTGGACCTACAAGAGGAGGGACGCAGCACACAGTCTACATAGACAAGCTGAGATGAACCAAGAGTGAAGGATATGTAGGAGAATTCTCATGCATCACGCAACATTTACTTTGGTGCTTGTACCACAGACTGCAGGTGGCGTTGAAAAGTCAGATATAGACATTTAAATCAATACACTTTTACTAAATCTGACACAAAGAAAAGGTTGCTAAATCCCCCAAATTCCAATTTAACTTCAGTTAGTCCCTAAGTCCCATTGAAAGCAACTTGGCTCTAGTAAGTTGCAACTAACACGGTGCATTGACTTCAATGGAACTTAAGCTACTGCCTCATCAGGGGGGACATTGCAAGTATTAGAACAGGGTGTGAATGCAAGCACCCTTGTTTGAAAACGCACAATCTGCATCAAGACAAGCAGGGACTTGCTAGCAGCCCTCTGTGTGAGCAAGGTGAACATGGCCCTGCTCACCATGATACAGTGAACACTACCACCTTTGCCATCTCTCCTGCCCCAAGATACAGTATCTAACCTTAGGACACAGAAAACAGGTAGCAGAGGTGTCTGGGACTTCCAAAGCCCGGAGGAAGCATCTTTTCTCTACCAAGGATGGGACTGGGGGCAAATCTACACTAAGCAGATTTGAAAACATTTTGAAAACTGTATATGGAGACCTCCATCACACCTAATTTCCCCCCTAGTTTGCCTCCACATTTTTTTTACCAGCATGTCAAGCTTATGATCCCTTTCACCTGAATAGCTACTCTTTCACTCTTCCACTCCTTCGCTCTTCCACCTGTCTGCCAGGCAAAAATGGAACAACCCTTTAGCCTGGCTCTTTGGGGGCATTGATGGAGTACAATCCGGTCTCTGCAAAGATTCAGGCATTGTATGATTTTTTAAAAAAATGTTTCGAGCCTCGGATTCAAGGTTTGGATTTTATATTGAGGCTTGGAACCAGCTGGTTTTCCCTGCCAGGACCTGATCCAATCCATTCAAGCCTCCAGTTCCTTTAAAACTACATGGAGGCTTAGGGCACATTGAATGTGCTTAGGGAAAATAATCCAGACTTTTAGCATTCTACGAAAGGCTGGGGAAGAGGCGGGGTGTCAGCAGGTCAGGCATGGTGTCATGTGAGTACTGTGCTGCAAATCCACACACCAGGCATGGCGAGAGAGCACTAAATTGCTGGTGTGACGTTGCTCGGAGTGTGTCCTGGGGCCCAACAGTTGACAAAACTGTTATAAACTGTTTTAAAGCACTAGTGTACATCCTGCCTGGGACTACTAGATTCTGCATTCTTGGCATGAAAATGACTCATTATTTATTATTTATTTCAAAGATTTCCTGGCTGCCTTTCAGGGCAAGACCCCTCCCAAGATGCTATACAACATTAAAGCCTAAGGTGGCCCTATGTCCTCTTTTACAAAGGACTGTCCTCCATTTGAAGGATTGTCAGAAGACCATCCCCTATTTGAAAGCATCCTCTATTTGAAAGGATGCCTTGTCCAATTCTAGTTTAAAGATAATGAACTGTAAGAACTGTTTCCCATCAACAGTGAGCACCTCATGAGTTGACAGAAGAGGCAGGAGCACAAGTCTCCTGGACAGCATCTTCCGCACTGTGCTGTGATGTGTTGCATTTCTATTTAAATTGCAACAATTACTTATAAATGTGCACCTGTACCTATGAATTAGCACATATAAATTTCATGCAAATCTGTGCGCCTTCTTTGGTGCTCTTTTTTATAATTATTTTTGGTGATTTATTTCTGCATTTTTTGGCAATGCATAACTGACCATCTACTGATGCTCCACTGGAGATCTAGGAGCACCTGATGCCTCTGCCACCTTTACCACCATCACAGGTAAGATGCTGAGCTCTTACTGGAGGGGAGAAGGGACAGCAGAGGTAGGCACTCTGCAAACGCCTCTGAGCCTTTCACAAGTGTTTGAACTGGGGGCTCATAAAATGCTCTGCCTTTGAACCTTCGGGTGCATCCTGACTTCCAAGGGAGTAAATCCCACTGAATCTATTGGGGCTTCAATCTGTTTAGGACTGGGATGCACACCATGATTAAGGGCTCCCTAAATGAGCAATTTATTGCACATTCATGATTGGCCACTTACAAAAGTTTGTGGGTCTTTTACACAATGTCATCAATGACCAGGACGTCTCCTGCAGTATTCCCTAGAAATTCCGCCACGAAAAAAGCCACTTTTAAAGTTGTAATGTTCTGGGGGGAAATGAGATCTTCTGCAACTAGTTGCCACTGTATCATTGACTTGAATGGAGGTGAAGTATTCAGTTTAACCCCAACCACGTGGTTGCCCCTCTCTGCCCATGTAATGCAGCCTATCACAATCACACCAAAAAGGAGGAAGCACAAAAGCCCCAGGTAAGCAATGCGATTTCTCCTTAATGTGAAGGTGCCTTGACTTTAGCTGGATTAAAGCCATACTCATTGTGGTGCAAAAACAGCAGTTGTTTTTCAGAAGAAAATTGAGAGCAATATCAATATCTAGAAGGATCGATAGAACACATTTTCACGATTTCGTTTTCTTTTGCATAAGAATTACAGAAAAACAAACCCAGACAAAGACAAAGAGGTTTAATGTATCCCTAAGTGCTGATTCTTCAAAACGATGAATTTGTTGCTCTCATTAAAGCAGAGCCGAAGCAATCGCTTCACACTTCTGTATTGATCCCGACACATGGCAGCTATTATAGCAGGATGCTTTTCACAGCCAAAGAGTCAAACCATAGCAATTTGTTCTCAATGAGGAGGCACAAATATCTGAAGGAACACCAGGAGGAGATGGGGTTGGGCTGTTTCTCAACACTCCCACCCACCCCGACACCCCCATTCAAGCACTTGACACTTTGAATTTCTTCAGCTCAACATCTGGTTAGACAAACTGCCAAGGATCAAGCTAACACAATGATAGAAACTCGCATTTTAGAACATGGACAAAATGAAAGAAAAGAATTTGCTAACAGCCAGTGGGGGCTGGTAGATCCAACGTCAGTGGGGTGGTGAATCAGATCCAGGTTTCAGTCAGAGCCAATCAGAACTCTAAAGGAGCTAACTAAGGTGCTCTATTTGAAGGTATACTCTATTTCAGGGGTGGGCAGAAAGCAGGTTTCCAGAGATGTTTCAGACTTCAACTCCCAGAAGTCCCTACCAGTATGGCCAATAATGAAGAATGCTGGTAGTTGGTCTCCAAAGCATCTAAATATCTAGTCTCTGCCCATCTCTGCTCTATTTGAAGAACTGCAGAGTCCAAGTCTGGCCTAAACATAAAGACCTGAAAGAAAGGGGAGCAGCAGGAACCTTGAAGTTGCCCAACAACACTTAGCACCTGGAGAAGAGACTGAGCAGACAGATGTCACCTGGTCTCAACCTTCCCCACCATGGTGAGACGTATTTTTGTTGTTGTTGAAATATATAGCTTCTACATCTGGATCTACTCATATAAATTAGAATAAGCAAATGTTATGCAAATTGTTTCCTCTTTTTTGCTGATGCATAAGTGGCCAGCCTACTTTCAATTACTCTCTGCAGCAACTGTTCTCATAGGCTGGGTTCGCATGATCACTGCAGTCCTCCGTGGCTTAAATGCAGACCATGCCAGCGCATTTCGGGTAGTTTTAAATATTCAAGCCACAACCACGGCTTGTCGTGTCATCTGAACCCAACGTGAATGGGTTGTTCACTGTAGTGAAAAATCTAAAACCCATGGTATATCGAGGAGCCGCTGGTGCATCAGTTCTCTTGCCTGATTGGGGGTGGTGGGTAGCTATGCTAGTAACCAGAGAATCTCTTGTTGATGCTGCATTCAGGGCTGTTGATAGAGAATTTGGCAGAAGATCCAGGCCAGCCAGAGAGTAGAGATGTGAGCTATCTGTGTCATGGGGCACCCTCCCAATTCAGAACCTCTCTGTGGGCTGAGCTGACAGGTACCATAGGCCAGGCCTTTCAGATCATTCATCAGTGCTCTAATCTGATTTGCTGATTTAATAAGAGTTTGAGGTTCCCAGTAGGGCTGTGCTCCGCCTCGGGCCGAATCCCTGAAACCAAGGCAAAATGGGCTGATTCAGCTAGCCTAGCTTTGGTTCCAAGACAGTTCTGGGTCAGCCCGAGGTGCCCCAAAGATGAAGCAGATCGGTACTGAAGTTTTGGGGCACCTCAGGCCACTTTGGAGTGGTGCTGGGCCCTCCCTCCTGCCATCCCAGGAAATCAGGCACCCAGCTCGCCGTGAGTCCATTGGACTCACCTCCCCCTTTCCTGTTCTCCCTGCTCTCCCTGCTTAGCTACTGCTGCCACTGCCACCCACCACATCGCTGCCCGCTGCCATCACCACCTGCTGCCACCACTGCATCATCACCTGCTGCGTTACTGCTGCTACCATTGTCACTGTCGCCACCCACTGCCACATTGCCGCTGCAGTTTGTGGCCATAGATGTACAACAGAGGCCACGTGATACCACGGCCTGGTTCTAAGGAGCATGGGCGATGCGGTGGCAGGCAGTGATGATGGCAGTGATAGCAGCAATGCAGCAGACAGGAATGCAGTGGTGGTGCACGGCGATGGTGGCTGGTGGCAGCGATAGCAGGCAGTGATGTGGTAGCAGGCGGTGATGTGGTGGCAGGCAGCGATGCGGCGAGCTGCAATGGCAATGGCAATGTGGCAGTGGGCGGCAGTGATGGTGGTGGGTATGTCCCAGCAGCAGCAGCTCTGGGTTGGGGCCAAAGAAACTCTATCTATTATTCTTCTCCAGGGCAAAGATAAGCTTGTTACCACCCAAGTCTCAAAGTTTGTATATCTCGCCATTCGTTATAGAACTCAAATGGCTATATGAAGATATTTCCATGTACTGTCCTGTAAATTTTGACAAAACTGTATATTTTAATTTGTGTTATGGTCTGTTGACTGATAATAAAGTGATTGATTGATTGACCTTATGAAAAGGAGGACAGGGCTCCTGTATCTTTAACAGTTGTGTAGAAAACGGAATTTCAGCAGGTGTTATTTGTATGCATGCAGCACCTGGTGAAATTCCCTCTTCATCACAACAGTTAAAGCTGCAGAAGCTCTGCCCTCTTTTGCATCTTGTCAAGAGAGCTTTAACTGTTATGATGAAGAGGAAATTTCACGAGATGCTGCATGCATACAAATGACACCTGCTGAAATTCCCTTTTCAATACAACTCTTAAAGATATAGGAGCCCTGTCCTCCACTTCATATGGTCACCCTAGGAGAGGGGGTCCAGGGCTTAGGGAGGGTCACTCAACATTGTATCCTGTGCATCAGGATGATCTTAACAAGCTGATTTTATTCCTTCAGCTGCAATCTGGCACAAGACAAATCTAGGCAGGCTCTGCTCCTTCAAGGTGCATAGATGACCTTCTGGAAAACAGTAGAAACAAGACAAAAAGTCTGGTGCTGTTTGACGTGTGTTTCGGAGTGTATCCTTCCTCAGGAGCTGTATATCCACACACGTTGTTTAAAAAAAACTTTTCCAGAGTAAAACTCCTTCAATGATTTCCGGAAATCATTGAAGGAGCTTTACTCTGGAAAAGTTTTTTTAAAACAACGTGTGTGGATATACAGCTACTGAGGAAGGATACACTCCGAAACGTTGAGCTTTTAACTTTAAATAATAAAAAAACACACGTCAAACAGCACCAGACTTTTTGTCTTGTTTCTACTGTTCAGCATTGGTGCTACACCCTCCATAACACGACTTCTAGAAAACAGGCCTTTCATTTTATTTATTCTGCTGCTTCCACCACAAAAACAGAATGCGCCTGGCTTGTAGATAATTTTCTTTTTAAACAACCCTGAGAGATCTGACAGATAAGGTATACTGGAGCTCAAGATCATAGTCTACATACCTGGCTGAGTGCCAGAAACTTGACTTTTATATACTTAAGATAAACCTGTAAAAATAGACGACCTAGAGATAGGGTGGCAGCTCATTAACAAGCAGACGTTTCTCACCATGTGTCATGCTTCACTAAGATTTCCCCCCTTAAAGGAGGAGGGGGGGGAAGGTTGTGATAAAATTGCTCCATGTAAGCAATGTTATTTTGTAAAGGTCTGTAACACAATTAGATCCAAAGCATGTATTACTTTAAATAGGAAACTTTCAACAATGTCTTTCTATTTTTCTTTTACTCTAGAGTAAGTGCTTTGGGGATAGGTGGGTTTTAACACTACCCACCCATGTCATGATTTGGATCAAAGGAGGTGCCTGCAGCAAATATTGCAAAATTGTATCCTATTTGCTGCAATGGATCACTATTTAGCAATATAAATTGCAAGCATAGGGGGTCCCCTGGTCTGAATCCAGACACACACACCATGCTAGGGTCTTGATCCAAGTCAGGACTCCTACACTTACTGTAAAGGAAAAACAATGGGGGGAATGTAGCACTAGCTATTTCAATGTCTCATTTGGCTCTGAGATATCAAAAACTTTCCAGCTGGGATACTTTGTTAAGCTATACCACTACGTCTGAAAAACCTTAGTTCTGATATTGAGTTCCTGATGGAATAGGCCACAGTGCATGAAAAAACATGAAGAGTTGTTGAAGGTCAGAAACTGCTGTAAGGTGGGATCATCAAGAAGCAGCCCAGACTGCCCCCCCTAATAGCTTTGCGGTGTGTGGCCTCCAATAGGAATTTGTTGAGTTCCCAGCCATAGTGCCAGTCAAAATCCAGGATTTCGGAGGAAAGTCCTGGATGTTGTCCTCCAAAGTTGTTGTCCTTTAAAATTCTCACAGGGGGATTGAACAGCCTTCAAGTAGTTTAAAGCTATCAGATATAGGGTGAACAAATGAAAAGGAGGATAGGGCTCCTGTATCTTTAAGAGTTGTATTGAAAAGGCGATTTCAGCAGGTGTCATTTGTATGCATGCATAGGCTGACCATATGAAAAGGAGGACAGGGCTCATGTAACTTTAACAGTTGTAGAGAAAAGGGAATTTCAGCCAGTGTTATTTGTATGCAATTAGTTCCTGGTGAAATTCCCTCTTCATCACAACAGTTAAAGCTGCAGGAGCCTTGTGTTGTGATGAAGAGGGAATTTCACCAGGTGCTGCATGCATACAAATGACACCTGCTGAAGTTCACTTTTCAGTACAACTGTTAAAAATACAGGAGCCCTGTCCTCCTTTTCATATGGTCACCCTAATGCTATTGCATAACCTAGTTATCAGGTTATTAGTATGGACAACTAGGCCTACTTGCATCTGTAGTGCGGCAGAGCCAGGTCCTTTCCAGGCCCTTTCCAGCAATGCATCCACTCCAGCTAGTATCTGGGTTTCCAGCCAGTATGTTGGCTGTGATGGAATTTGGCAGCAGCATTCCTAGTTCCTGGCAAGACTTTCTTGACTCAATTTGGCTCTCTTGACAAAAAGAGTGGTCAGCACTGCCGCCGGATGCAGGGCAGAATCTTTCCACCTATGCAACACCACTTACATGCCAACTCTCTTTGTAATTAGGATTCTGGTTGAACCAATAAGTAGTAGGAAGTTGTGCTGCTACATTTGTATTCTACAATCTGTCTGAATTTTATTAAGCATGACACTGCTATCACCCTCCTGCTGCTACAAATGCACTAGCTCTTCTTATTAAACAAGGAACATCCAAGAGTGGCAGACCTAACTTTATACATACTGCACTTTATGACACTGTGATAAAGGTAGGTTGACCATACGAAAAGGAGGACAGGGCTCATGTAACTTTAACAGTTGTAGAGAAAAGGGAATTTCAGCCGGTGTCATTTGTATGCAATTAGTTCCTGGTGAAATTCCCTCTTCATCACAACAGTTAAAGTTGCAGGGGCCCTGCCTTCTTTTGTATAGGGTCACTCTAGTATAGTGCCTGCAACTTTAACTGTTGCGATGAAGAGAGGATTTCACCAGGTACTAATTGCATACAAATGATGCCAGCTGGAATTCCCTTTTCTCTACAACTGTTAAAGTTACATGAGCCCTGTCCTCCTTTTCATATGGTCAGCCTAGATAAAGGGCACTATAGTGCCCAATATAGGGGATGTAAGCATTGCCCAGTTGCTTGCTAAAAAGGTAGAGGATTTGGTTCGTGAGGGGGGGGGGTTGGATTTTGTGTGTGTATGTGTGGAATTCTCATTCCATTCAGTTGTGAGGACTTGATACCTTGATCATCTTACTGCTGTTATTAGAGATAACTGCTATTTAAATAAATAAATAAATAAATAAAGGCTAGGGCATGTTATTATGTGCCATACCATACTGCTAAATGTGTTAAACTACTTTTAAGGAAGGGGAAATGTCTTATCTCAATAGATGATAAGATAGGCTACTGAGCTATTTTAATTAATGTAATATTTTTAGTATGCAAATAGGTTGTTGGTAGCTTTTAAAATTATTTTTATCACTTTATTATTATATTTTGTTTGATTCTTTAGTACGTTGATACTTTGTATTTTCATGTTCTTATCTTCTTAGAGCATTTGTACATGAGTGATTTATTGCATGCTCGTGACTGGTCACTCTCAGAAGTTTGTGGGTCCTTTACATGATGCCATTAACCTCCAGGATATCTCCTGTGCTTTTTCCCATTTTTCCCGCTTTCAAAAAGATCAGAGATAACCCAATGAGCAATATTAATCTACTATAACAGCAGCGCCATATAGTGGCTGTATAATGAAACATACAGAGAACATATAGAATTTTCTGAGAAAGTGAATCCTCCCTGCACAGCACGTTAATCTCGCAAAGGATCCGGAAGAAGAAGCCCCAGTAAGGACGCAGGAATTTAACCTGGTGCGGTGAAGTTCTTAGTCTGACACACATGCAAAAGCCTGGTCAGCTATTGAGCAATAAATTAAACTGAACATCTAGATGATCTTCATATATGAAAATATGGATCTGTGATAATGTGTGAAGTGCAAAATGAGGGTTTTCTCCCACCTGAAAAGTGGGAAAATATAGTGTTAAGCAGGCCTTATTCAATAGATGGGAACTCTGATGTGCCCATAAAAGTTCCATTCATTTCAGTTATGGAGGCAAATCCATGCAAGTCTTTCCACTGTGCATGCAGAGTTCATGTGACATTGGAGTGACTGGTGAAACCTGCTTATGTGGATATATGTGTCCTCAAAACTCTTTCAGGGAAAAGCGTTGTGCTTCAGCAGTGTCCGTTATATCTGAAATGTTGATCAATTGGTCCTACACTACCCTACTACTAACTAATATCCACTCTGCTTCAGTGTGAAGCTGATTCCAGACATAAATTGGATGAATAATGTTCACAGTACAGTGACTAAGTCTATAACGACAAAGGCAAAGAAAATACTATTGATTCAGCACAATTCCTGCTGCCTGGCTGGAGCTTCCACCAAGGCAGGTCAGATAGTCTTTGTTTTAAAAACGAGTCAGTTCATTAATAACATGGGCCACTTGCCAGTGCAATATATTCAGTGACTAACCCCTGACTAGACAGACTCTGTCACTTGGGACTGAATGGGATTACCAATTATGAAGAGGACTGCAGTCCTTTATGGCTCGCTCACTCCATTACTTACTGTCTTTCATTAGAGAGAAGCAGAGGCAGGACGAAGGGGAACAGAAAAAGTTGTTTTATGCTAATATAGCTCATAAAAGTGCACTCAACATATTGCTCAACTGGATTTCAATGGTATACAGCAAGGATGGGGAACCTCCTGCCTGTGGGTCACTTCTGGTCCATGGGGGGTTCCCTGTCTGGTCTGTCAGCTTCCTCCCACATGCTGCCCCTTCTGCCAAGCCCCACTCAATGCTCAGCACTAGGGCTGTGCTTCACCTGAGTCCCAAAGCCTGAATCTGAGTCGAAGTGGGCCAATTTGCCCCCCACTCGGCCCAAATCTGCTTTGGGACCAGATTGGGCTGCCTTGCCCTGAAGCAGCCGAACCACTTTGGACCAATTCAACACAATGGCCAGCCACTGCCCCCCACAGATATACTTGCTCATCCATGGACTTACCTGAGACTCCACGTGTGCTGGCAAGCCACCCGGCCTCCTCTCTGAGCTGCCATAACTTTAGTGTTATAAAATACAGCAGATGGAAATGGCCATTTTGGGCTGCCATAATTTACAACACTAAATCTAAGGCAGCCCAGAGAAGGGGCCAGCTGGCTCACTGGTTGTTACATTTTGGATACATGTAGCTTCCCTTCAACTTAGGGTGACCATCTGTCAGGTTTTGCCTGGACATGTCCTCCTTTTTCTGGCCTTAGGGCCTTCCGGGTGGATTTTTAAAATATATATTTTTCTAAAAGTCTGGAAAAGGTGTGGGGCAAGCGTGACTGGGAGGAGATCTCTGCATATCTAGGATGCCGTGTCAACTCTCACAAGACTTCCAACAAGATTTCCAACTGTAACTGGAAAGGTGGGGTGTGCTTTTGCACAAAAAACTGCCGAGGCTACCCCAGTGGTAGGCAGGAGCAGCCAGCAGCAGCAGGAGCAGCTGGCAGCAGCATTGTCATCAAGGAAGGTGAGGCAGCGGTGTGGGGCTTCGTGGCCCAGCCTGGCCTGGGTCATCATAGCACACAGGGTGGCACGGACTGGCCTGGTGCACGTGCGGCATGTGAGGCATGGGACATCATGGCATGCGGCCTGGCCTGGTGCAGCGTATGGAGTGGTGGGCTGGCTCAACTTGGCATGGTGCGAGGTGAGGTGCAGCCAAGTGTGGCGTGAGGTCAGCCTGGCCCGGTGTGGGTTGGGGCGACCTTGCCGGGCGTGGCTCGCAGTGTGGTGTGGTGTAGCCCACACCACACAGGGCGGGCCGACCTGGTCTGATGGGGTGCACAGGGGGCATGGCCTGGCACAGCGGGGTGCATGGGGTAGGGCAGCCTGGCCCGGCGGGGTGCACAGCATGGCACGACATGGCACGGAGCGGTAGGGCGGGGCCTGGCCTGGCCTGGCGCACAAGGTGGCCTGGCACAACATGGCCTGGCCTGGCCCAGCGCAGCACGTGGGGTGGGGTGGCTTGGCCTGATGCCCAGCACGACCTGACCTGATGAGGCTCATGGAGAGTCGCAGAGTGTGGGGCATCTTCTCCCGGAGTCCTGGGTATTCCAGGCATACCAGGGCTTCATGGTAAGTGTTGCAACCTGGCCCGGCGAAGCCTGGCCTGGTGTGGGACAGCCTCACCTGGTATGGAGTGTGGCACATGGGACTTCATGGCATATGGGGAGGCCTGGCCCAGTCTGGTGTGCGGGCATCTTAGCCCAGCCTGGCACGCAGGGCTGGGGGTGCCTGGATGTGATTTTTTTTTGGGGGGGTGTTGCTTTCTTTAATATTTTTCATATATTTTGATGACTTAATTGGGGTGGTATATGTGGGTGTGTTTTAAAACTATTATTAGGTTTGCCATGGGTGAGTATGCTGGTTTGAGTGGATATTTATTTTATTTTCAGTCTTGGTTGAGTGTGTGTGGTTGTTCGGTTGGTTGGTTTTTTGCCTTGGTCCGTGTCTGGATTTTTATTAATTTTCCTAAAATGAGTATGTGGGTGAATGTTGTATTTTTAATATTATTTTATTGCAATAGGTGTGTGCATGATCTCATAGGCTCTGAAAGCATCTTTCTGAGTACATCTGCTGGTTGCATGATCCACAAGGCCAGGTTCTGGTGAGTGCACAGTTTTCCTTGACAGGAGGGGCTTGCATTTGCTATATTAAGATGAACAAATGTGAAGAAGCTACAATCCCATATTTATCTGGGAGTACGGTTTATTGAAATCAACGGGACTTATTCCGGAGTTGTCATATGATAGGACATAGGGAGCTGATAGCTTCTGAGTTATCTGCTACTCAGTTTTCTTTGAGTAAAGTATTACACTCTCTGATTGGGATTTCTGTTCTCTGCACACTGAGGCAGTGTAATTTCAGGAGATATTTGGATAAAAAGAGGAATATATCCTTGTCTAGCATTGCAATAATGGGCATCTGTTTGGGCCTTTTTTAAAATTGCGACTGATCATGGTCATGTTTACATGGCTAATGAACCAGAGGTATGATGACAAATTTTTAGATTAGTTTCTCATTGCTAAACCAGAAGTTGAAATAGGCTAAGAGGTGCTAGTGACTGCAACAACTGTTTTTGTCCATTTTATTCCATGGCTAATGTTTGCAGGGTAATAGTATTTTATACAATTTGTGAATGCTAGCTTGTTGAACTAGATTTTTCTGCACTTGTCAACTGCTTCATTTGTTCAGTGGAAGCAATATGTTGAATCTGTGAGTATGGATATGAGAAAGGTGATGGGGAAAGAGTGTTAAATGTTAGGAAAGGTGAGACTATGATCATCCAATGAAGGATATGCAGTCAGAAAAGATATTTGAGGGAAGGGGAGAATGTATCGCACAGAGCATAGCAAAAGTTTCAAAGTACAGCAAGCTACAAAAGTAGGAGTGAGTGAAGTTAATTTCAGATACATTGAATGTCTCACTTGTTCTTTGTTTCAGTGATTTTAACATTAAGATGTTATGTAGAACAGATTTGTCTTAATTGTGTGCTATAAAATAAGACATGAAACCAAGGCTATGTTCAGGTGGGCATGCCACCTAAGGGGCTGGGCATGCCCCCCCAGGGGGCGGTAATGTTGGTGGGCACACACCCTTGGGGGGCAGCCATGTTGTCCTCCTGTTTGGTTTCCAAAATATGGTCAGCCTACTTCAACCTATTCTGTTTTTTGTGATTGTATGTGATGAAGGACAGAACTGGGCCAGATCTATACCAAGCAGGATATAACACTATGAAAGTGGTTTGAATACGGTATATGGAATGTGTCCTGGGCCCCAACAGTGCACTTCAATACCATTATAAAGCTGTAGTGTAGATCCTGCCCTGGTTTATTGGTGCCTACTTTTCAGGCACTTTTTTACATCTCATTTGAAGGGGCAAATAATAGTTTTGAGCCCTCCCATTCAATAAGGTTGAAAAGAGTTTATTACAAGCATGTGTACATTTGAACTGGGGGTGGGGAGAATTCTGAGAACTAGTAATTGATGATGATGATGATGATGATGATGATGATGATGATGATGATATAGATTAGAATGAACATCAACTGGCCTTGACTAGAGCAGCAGTCTTTTTGGTTTGATCATCTTGGAGGGCAGAGGGGTAGCTCAGACTGTTCAACAATCTTGGAAGCAGGGATCTATCCCTTCTGCCCTCCCCACCACTGGGATGTGAACCAAATCCACTGAAAAAAAGTTGTGTTTATTTATGCATTTTTTTAATGGATACTCCACCTTTCTAATAAGGAAGTGGCGCTCAAGGCCAATGCTGGCTGGGAATTATGGGAGTTGTAGTCCAAATATCAGCAGGATTCTAGGTTGAGGAAGAGTGTTCTCAATGTAATTATCAGTGGATTCACCAGAACTACTCTCTTCATTTGCAGAGTTGTACTTTTGCTCCCGACTAATCAATCAGCAATTTCAATTAAAACCAATGGCATTAATTTTAGTGAAACAAAGGCTGAATCGTTTCTAGTAATATGGGCCTTTGATGATATTTGCTGATAACCACTCAAGAAAAAGTAAAGGGAACATGAGGTCAAGGAACTCCAAAAATGAGTCCACTACACAATTAGTCACTTCATAACTTATGCCTTAAACTATAGATCTGGGAGCCGCAGTTCTGGGCACCTCACTTCAAGAAGGATACAGACAAGCTGGAGCGTGTTCAGAAGAGGGCAACAAGGATGATCAGGGGTCTGGAAACAAAGCCCTATGAGGAGAGATTGAAAGAACTGGGCATGTTTAGCCTGGGGAAGAGAAGATTGAGGGGAGACATGATAGCACTCTTCAAATACTTGAAAGGTTGTCACACAGAGGAGGGCCTGGATCTCGTCTTGATCAACCCAGAATGCAGGACACGGAATAATGGGCTCAAGTTACAGGAAGCCAGATTCTGGTTGGATCTCAGGAAAAACTTCCTGTTAGAGCAATATGACAATGGAACCAATTACCTAGGGAGGTCATGGGCTCTCCCACATTAGAGGCATTCAAGAGGCAGCTGGACAACCATCTGCCAGGGATGCTTTAAGGTAGATTCTGGCATTGAGCAGGGGTTTGGGCATGATGGCCTTATAGGCCCCTTCCAACCTGGCTATTCTATGATTCTATGAAGAGTCAGACACTATGGTTCCTTTCTAAAAAGAGAAATGCCAGTGCTCAAAATTGCATGGAAGTCACACCTTCTGGCCTAGTTACCTGGAGATAGAAGATGGTAGTGGCTACATCATGGTGAACTATAGGTAGCCTTTACATATTCAGAAGCACCCTTCTTCAATTACTATGCATTTTTGCATAGGCTGTTCCCTAGTGAGGCCTGGGTCAAATTAAGCACTTGTCATTTGAGCCTTAGAGGGGGAAATTATCCTAAGCCATGTCCTAAGGTAGTATCGTGTGTTCTTGAAGCATACTTGACAAATGCTTGCTCAGTCTTTTCTTGGAAAGGAAATTCCTCTAGCCTCTAAGTTGATAGTTCCGGTACTCAGCTGTAATATAGGAGTTTTTGCTGCTGCTGCTATTCTTAGTGGGTCAAGTGAACAATTGCTCTCTTTTACAACAAGATAGATAGATAGAGGCTCTATTCGGACGACATATTAGGCAACGGAGGGGGAAATAGCGTACTGACCATGCGTTAGGCAGGCGGTGCTTCCCACTGGCAAACACACTGGTTGCGAAGAACAAACGGTGGCCATTTTGGTTGCAGCATCTCCTCCCTCCCCCTCCCTCAGTCCCCCAGCCGCATCCCAGCATGCACCGTGGGTTCGGCTGGCTGTATAGAGTGGTCGGGGGGTTTCGGCTGCTTTGGCCAGCAGAACTCTATCCCCAATGGAATAGTCCATGGAGAGGGGGGGGGCTCAATTCAGACGACACTTTAAACAATGGGGCTTGGGGCTAAACAACGTGCAAGCCCGTTGTTTCCCTCTGTTGTTTAAATTGCCTGATTAGCGTACTGTCAGTTGTGTGTGCGTGGTGTGTTACTCCCCACACGACACAATAAGCAACACAACTGACGATTGTTCCCCCCCTCCTCCATTGCCTAATATGTCGTCCGAATTGAGCCAGAGAGAGAGAGAGAGAGAGAGATGATAGAGTGTGGCTTGATCCTAAACATGTTGACTTGCAATTGAGTTCCCAGTTTCCATGCTTCCAATGAGAATTTTAATGACCTTTTCTAAGCTGAGCCCTTACCTTGCTATTTATGTTTGGCCACGTGCTATAAAGGCTGCCTCTACAAGAGAGGTTTAAAGCTCTTTCAAGGCGCTTTAAAAAATTTACCTCTACAAGAACGGAGTGCAAATCAGGCGTAGAGGCGCGTTATCTCTCCGATTATGCACATTATCGAATGTGCGTTAAACAGCGAGTTTTATTTTGCTCCGGCCGTTAAAGCGCATTTTGACTATGTGAACAAGCGCTTATGTGCATTAACTACTTGTAAAGCGCATTTTGGTCATCCGTTAATGCGCTTCGCCGCCTGTCGCTGCCTCTCGTGCAGAGGTATTAGGCGTAAATGCGCTTCAGCGATTCTGCGCATAATCGCCTAACCAGGCGCAAAAGCGAATCCTTGTAGAGGGGACCTTATCTTCCTGATCTTTCCCACCCTCATGTCTTTCCCAAGCCCATCTCCTGGTGCATAATGTTCATCTAGCTGGTCCTAACAGGAGCTTTAAATTATGTTTGGGATCTACATGAATCTAGAATGATATGTAAGGATGAAGAAGACAGATGTAATATAAACCGAGGCTTTGCAGCAGCATTCCCTTCAGTCATGAGGAAAACTGGGCTTCACAATTAAAATGACAGATGGGCATTCCAGCAAATTGAATGCTAGATCAGCCATTTGTCTTGCCTTTCCTTCTATCTTACAGGTGGACTGTTGACATGTGTATGTGTGTGTGTTCATTTGTTCCTTTTCATCATCATCATCATCATCATCATCATCATCATCATCATTATTATTGTTATTATTGGAAATGTAGTGCAAAACTGCTCTTAGAACGGGGAATGGGGAGAATTCATAGTGAGTTTCACTGCTCTAAAATATAAGGTCTATCTTGACCTTGACCCTAGTACAATTATTCTTAAAATGTCAAATGAGAGCTCAGGAAGGGCTCAAGATACCTATAGTGGCACAAAGTTCCAGGGAGTGAGATGATCCTGTACAGGACACGTGGGTGAATCTGGCTCCAACACCTTCTCCTCCTGCCTCCTTCCCAGACTGGCTGACCACAGGAGGTCCTCTGCCATGCCCTGTTCTATTCCTAATGGTAATGCCCTTATTCATGCCTTTAGCCCACCTCCTCTTGATCACCTCCTCTGGTTCTCCATCACTGCACTTTCTCAGTTTGTGTAAGTTCTTGGGCTCCTCTGCCATTTATCTTTGCACTGCTGCTAATGTTCATCTCATTTTCATCCTTCCAGAGGACATTTTCCATTTGACTACAACCCGTTACCCACTTGAACAGCGATGTTAGTCATCTCAGTTTCTTATGCCTAGAAGAATCTGTTCTGCATGTACCCTGTACTATGAACTTTAATCAGTCTTGTTTTTCACTTGCAGTCGGGTCCCTCTGAGGGAGAAGAAAGACAACATTTAGATGGTCTATTGTGTAGGGATGTGCACTGGATCGGACCCAATCCACGATCCGAGTCCGGTCCAGTGGGAAATCGGATAAATTATCCGATTTCCGATCCCGCAGCTGGATCGGCCGATCCAATCCGAACCGGTCCGAAAAAGCTCCGAACCGGTTCGGCGGATCGGCGGATCGGCGGGCGCCCACTGGCGCCCACCGCCGCTTCCATTGGCAGGCGCCAGCGGGCGCCCGCCGATGAAAGTGGACAGCGGGGGGGGGAGGAGGGGGGCACTTACCTTCTCGGCCCGGTGGCTCCCGTCCGGCGCCGGCGCCTACTACTACTAGCAGGCTCCGCGGCCTGCTCTAGGGTGGCGCGCCGGTGATGTCATCACCCGGCGCGCTACTCTAGAGCAGGCCGCGGAGCCTGCTGGTAGTAGTAGGCGCCGGCGCCGGCCGGGAGCCACCGGGCCGGGAAGGTAAGGAGGGGGTGCGTGGAGAGGAGGAGGGGGCGCGCGGAGGGGGGAGGGGAGGGGGGCCCTTACCTGCCCGGCCCGGCGGCTCCCGTCCGGCGCCGGCGCCTACTACTCCCAGCAGGCTCCGTGGCCTGCTCTAGGGTGGCGCGCCGGGTGATGTCATCACCCAGCGCGCTACTCTAGAGCAGGCCGCGGAGCCTGCTGGAAGTAGTAGGCGCCGGCGCCGGACGGGAGCCGCCGGGCCGGGAAGGTAAGGAGGGGGTGCGTGGAGGGGAGGAGGGGGCGCGCGGAGGGGGGAGGGGGGAGGGGGGCCCTTACCTGCCCGGCCCGGCGGCTCCCGTCCGGCGCCGGCGCCTACTACTCCCAGCAGGCTCCGCGGCCTGCTCTAGGGTGGCGCGCCGGGTGATGTCATCACCCGGCGCGCTACTCTAGAACAGGCCGCGGAGCCTGCTGGAAGTAGTAGGCGCCGGCGCCGGACGGGAGCCGCCGGGCCGGGAAGGTAAGGAGGGGGTGCGTGGAGGGGAGGAGGGGGCGCGCGGAGGGGGGAGGGGGGAGGGGGGCCCTTACCTGCCCGGCCCGGCGGCTCCCGTCCGGTGCCGGCGCCTACTACTACCAGCAGGCTCCGCGGCCTGCTCCAGGGTGGCGCGCCGGGTGATGTCATCACCCGGCGCGCTACTCGAGAGTAGGCCGCGGAGCCCGCTGGTAGTAGCCGCCGGCGCCGGACGGGCCGAGAAGGTAAGCAGTGGCGGGGAAGGGGGCTTACCCCCCCCCCCCCGGAGCCGTCCGCTTCTATCCGCTGGCACCCGCGGGCGCCAGCGGATGGAAGCGGGCGGCCCCAGGGGGGGTAGGGAGCGCGGGGGAGGGGGTTTACCTGCCGGGGCCGTCCACAGCGGACGGCCCCGGGGGGGGGAGGGAGTTAGGCCCCCCCTTACCCACCCGCCGCCATTTTTTCCTCATAGACTTGCATTGCAATGCAAGTCTATGGGGAAAAAAATGGCGGCCGATCCAAAAATGTACGATTTTTGGGTCGGGATCGGACTCGATCCGGTCCGGGGGGCCTCTGATTTTGTCCGAACCGGTCCGGGACAAAATTGGAGGTCCCGATCCGGGTCCCGATCCGATCCGGGGGGTCCGTGCACACCCCTACTATTGTGGTTTAGGGCTGAACTTGAAAGGCTTTTGTCTTTATGGTTCTCTCCCTGAATGACAACTCCTGGAAGGGTTACAGAAGCTCTGTCCATATATATTCAACGTTCCACTTATTATTGTGCCTCCAGTTTGCCTTGTCACTTGGTGGCCATAGTGGAGGCAGCTATAGCACATATGCACAGGGCCACAGATGACTGGGCAGCCCATGTGGTCAAAGCAGCATTATGACAGCATGCAGAGATACCTACATTTAGTTGGTCTTCACCCCTTTAGCTTTCCATGCTTCTGCTTTAGCATGCATACACTGATCCTAAAGTGGTGGACACTGCTCTCTGAACATGCTCTTGTATTATGGGGTAGTTGTTTGAGCAGTGGTAGTGAGCCTCCAGCCCTAGGCCTGATCTGCCCTGCAGCCCTATCAGTCTGCCCCACAGTTCTCCCTCCCCACAGGCCATGCCCGGACCCTAAGATCATCTACAGGGGTCCTTCTCCGTGAGCCCCTGCCAAAGGAAGTGAGGCAGGTGGCCACTAGGAGGAGGGCTTTCTCCGCTGTGGCACCCCGGCTGTGGAATGAGCTCCCCAGAGAGGTTCACCGGGCTCCTACTTTGTACTCTTTTCGTTGCCAGGTGAAGACCTTTTTATTCTCCCAGTATTTTAACAGTTAAATTAACTCAATTTTAATCCTTGCTGTTTTAAATTTGTATTTTAATCTGTATTAATTCCTGCTGCTTGGTTTTATTCTGGTTGTGTTTTTATATTGTATATTATTTTGTGTTTTAGATTGTGGCTTGTTTTATATTTTTAAAATGATTTCATGGTTTTAATTTTTGTGAACCGCCCAGAGAGCTTCAGCTATGGGGCGGTATAAACATGCAATAAATAAATAAATAAATAATGCTCCCACACCTTGGCCATGCCTCCTCTGGTGTCTTGCCTTTGCTCCTGCATTTAGGGCAATCTGTACCCCAGCCTTCTTTTTTTTTTTTTTTCATTTTCAGGGTACTTGAGCCTTCTTCATAATTTTCCAGAGCATACCAGCGTATTTGCAGTGCTTCCTTCTTTCCCAGAACCACTCATGTTTTTCCAGAAATGTTTGTGCTTTTTGAGGTGACATTCCAGCTGTACCTATCGGCTCAACATTTGGCTTCAAAGGGTCCAACTTGGTCATAGGAACAAAGGAAGCAGCCTTATACTGAGTCAGACCCTTGGTCCATCTAGCCCAGTATTGTCAACACTGACTGGCAGCAGCTCTCCAGGGTTTCAGGCAGGGTTCCTTCCTTGTCCTACCTGGAGAAACTGGCGATCAAACCTGGGACCTTCTGCATGCAAAGTGGGTGCTCTATCACACTGAGCTACGGCCCCACATTTCACTGTGATGGGATTGACAGCATCTGTAAGACAGCAGATTTTACAACAGTCTGATGGGAGCGGGGCAAACTGTAGAGCGCTGGGAGTGAATGTGTGTCTATGTGTCTCATTCTGTGTCCGTTTGAGATGTGGGGTGCACTTTGAATGACAAATGGATTATGCTGCCTGGAATTTGATGCAGGGGGGAGAGCAGGAGAGGTATATGGATGTACGTGTGTGAGAGAGAGAGGGGGGAGGGGGGATAACAATGGATCTGTTATGTGTGGATGTGTATGAATGCATGTGGGTGTAAGACAGAGACTTTGCAGTGATCCAGCTCACTTTTGGCAGGGAAGCCAACCACCCTTGACATGCATGCTCTGAGAAAGTGGTCCCCAAAAAATTTCCCACCTCTGGGTTAGAGGGTCAGATTAAGACTGGTGAGATGCAGATTTAAATCTTCCTTGAATCCCGCTGGGCAACTTGGGGCCAGTCACTATTTCTTTATCCAATCTACTTCACAGTGTTGTTGTAAGGGTAATATGAGATGGGGGAGGGGGAGAGAGAGAGAGAGAGAGGGAGAGAGAGAGAGAGAGAGAGAGAGAAATATAGATGTTTTCCAGAGCTCATTATAAGAAGGATAGGAAATAAATAAATAAATAAATGGGTTGTTGGTTGGCCACTGTGTGAACAGAATGCTGGACAAGATGGACCCTTGGCCTGATCCAGCAGGGCTCTTATGTCCTTACTAACCTAAGTAACCCCAATCTCTTTCTCTTTTACTTCAGTTCTTACCTATTAATTCAAGCATTGACTATAGTTGATTATTGCACACCCATTTTTTCTGGTTGACCAATCTCCTACACCATAAACCACTGTCCCTCTTTAGCAAGCTAATTCAAAAATTGTCTTGACCTTTTAAAGTGTGGACCTGAGAGAAGTCATTCAGCCGCTGGCCCTCCTTTAGCTAAATTCTGCTACCCCATGTCCTCAGCACCATAATGTGACATCAACATGAATAGCAACAACACCAACTCCCTGCAGCCTAAGAGGGCATCTGGAGATGCATGTCTTGCTGAACATGAGGTGCTATTTAGCCATCCTATCTGGGCTCCACCTCAAAGATAGAAGCAACCTTGGTTTTACTCAAAATGTTGATTTAAAAAGAGTTCTCTTTCAATAACTATGTATTTACTGGAAGTGCCCAAGGTGGCATACACAGAAGTCCTACTAACGCAGTTAAAAACTAAAACACAGATCAGTCCTGACGGCTTGCAAAATGTTAATATTTCATGATGAGAACAGATCTTACCAAGAATAAACAAAAAAAGTATGACCTGACCACACATTCCCTTCCAAGGAACAAATGAAATTGCTTTATACTGAATCAGACCTTTGGTCCATCTAGCCCAGTATTGTCGACACTGACTGGCAGCCACTGTCCAGAGTTTCAGGCAGGAATTTTTCCAGCCTTACTTGGAGATGGGGATCAAACCTGGAATCTTCTGCATACAAAGCAGGGCTCTACCACTGAGTCACGGCCCTCCTTTCCAGAGGAATAAGTGAAATAAATATCCATTTCTCTTACAACACATCCTGGAAATATTTTCAAAGACAAATCATTAGACAGAAGGTCAAAGATGACCAAATAAAGAATAATTCAGGCACTGACAGATATGTCTATTGTCTCTGTTCTACAATTCCAGGACAAGCTGGGCAGCTATGGCCCATTGTAATCATAAGTTTAGTAAGCTCTAACTTCTTTCAAGAGTCAATTTCACCACTAACCTGGCTCATCCAACACATGAGCCATCAAATCTAGCACATGAAAGCTAGATATGGAGAATTTCACAAGATGTTGCTCTAAGATTAGCAGTTTGTCTTGGCTAACTTTCCTTTATGATGAGACTAGAGAATAAATCCATAGATTCTAGGGGAAACATGGCCTGGAATTACAATTGACACATCAATCCACAAAAAGCCCATTTGAGCAGGTCGTGAAACAAAGCATCCAACAGAAGCAGAGTGAATATAAATATCACAGCTTCTTTCTCCCTCTCTCTCTCAGGTTTCCTCATAGTTTTTTTAATAATTGAAAAACAGGCAAATCAAGCAAATTGCCTGTCAAGGATTTTGGCAATAGAAGAAAGTATTAATTTACGTTCTAAAGATGGTGGGTGTTGAAACATCAAGAGATAATTAAAACCCTGTGCATGTGGGGATTATGAGATAGAGCTGGAGTATCCAACATGGTGGCCATTGACTTTTTTCATGGTGCCTGCCAGAGTCTTTGCCCCACCATATTTTAATTTTATTTCTTAAGGTTTTTTTTTAATTAAACTTTTTTTTTACATTGGGGAGGCTAGCATGCTGCAAAGTGAAGAGCTATTCTCCAGCACCATTTTTATTTGGATTCAAAAGAGTGGCTTTGTGTTTTGAAACTCAGACCCCCCCCCCACCTCTGCCTTGCACTTAGGTTATTGCCCACCGCAGTAGCCATTTGATGAATGGGCAAACCCTCCAATGGCAGCCACTTTGTGAGAGTTCCCACAACAGTCTCAAAATTCTAAACATACCTAGGCTGGCCATATGAAAAGGAGGACAGGGCACCTGTATCTTTAACAGTTTCACAGAAAAGGGAATTTCAGCAGGTGTCATTTGTATATATACAGAACCTGGTGAAATTCCCTCTTCATCACAAAGTTAAAGGTGCAGAAGGTCTGCCCTCTTTTGTACATGGTCAAGAGACAGGGCTCCTGCAGCTTTAACTGTTGTGATGAAGAGGAAATTTCACCAGGTTATGTATGCATACAAACAACACCTGCTGAAATTCCCTGTCCTTTGCAACTGTTAAAGATACAGGAGCCCTGTCTTCCTTTTCATATGGTCACCCTAAACATGCCCATCATCCCAAAAACATTGGACATCCCTGAGCTATAGCAAGTGTACCCAATAAATCAAACACAGCCTTGTAGCCATGACTAGTACGCTGTAGATGCCTGACTCGCATTCAGACTCTGGAAGGCTTCATTTGGCTTGGTAAATCACAAGTTGTGCAGCTGAAGAATTGTGGGTAAGAAGCAGGAACCAGATCACTGATAGAATGAAGCTTCAGGCAATCTGAGTTTCCTTGGGTTGTTTTGTATCTGGAGTCCAGAGCACACATTACTTTAAAGGCATAACTCACAGCTATGTCTTTTTTTCTTCTTTTTCCTCTCTAAAGGAGCCTAGTGCAGAGTATAAGGGGGTTTCACCCTTCCCCTGCTGTGGGCCTGATCCAGATTGACACATACACACACACACATCTGTAAAATATATTGCCAAATAGGGGTCCATTAAAACAGTGATTCATTAAAGTAACATGCGCTTTGTGCATGGGTGAAATTCTGGAGTGAGAGAATAGCATCGTGAGAATAGGTATGTGTGCCTTCTCATCCCCTCACCAAGACCTTGGTAGACTTCGTGCTTCCTAGCAGTGAACACATTTGGATTTGTGGAGGGTGAGTGTACCTTTACAACCTCATCATCAAAATACAATTTGAGAAGAAAGGTTTTACCAAAGATCTACTGGTTTATTCTTAGGTCCCTTGATATGTGGCTTTGGGAGCATTTTAGTGATATCTTGTTTAGGGATAGACAAATCTCTCAAGTTTGCTTCTTCTCAGTTTCTGATTTTTCCTACCTGCAATGCTTTTCGTTCTGTTTCTGCATCCATCTGTGAATTTGTTCTGATTAAGTCTGCATGAAAATGAATATGTCTTTTCATGCACATTTATCTAAATGGATGCACTTTTTGCAGGCACTTTTCTAGCATACAGACTTTTTTTGTGAGCATTTTTTTTCCTAATGTGTGGTTTTGTGCACAATTTTCTGTAATATACACCTTTTGTGTGCATTTTTCCTTATTGTATACATTTTGTGTGCATTTCTCCCTATTGAATGCAGTTTTGGTGTGGATTTTTTTTAATTTGTGAACTGCATCTCGAAATTCAGGAAACTGCAGATATTATGATATCTCTTCATTCTAGTTTGTGTGTGAATTCAGGAAGTGCAAATTTGGTAAGTTTGCATTCAAATGTGAACCTAACATTTTTTTTCATGCATCACTAGTGTTGTTCTTCCTCTTCTCTTGCCAGTCTGCAATTGCATCCCACTGCATAGATCCTCACATGCAAAAGCAGGATGTATGCATGGCTACTCACAAGGAGCTGTGCAAATTTGCTTGTGGGAAAGTTTGATAGGCTGCAATCCTATATACGTGTATTTGGGAGTATGTAAAACAATAAGAACATAAGAAGGACCATGCTGGATCAGACTAAGGTCCATCTAGTCCAGCAATCTATTCACAGAGTGGCCAATCAATTGTTCATGGGAAACCCACAAGCAAATCATGAGCTCAACAGCACCCTCCCACCCATGTTCCCCAGCAACTGCTATATATAGGCATACTGCTTCTGATACTTGAGGTAGCATACAACCATCAAGACTGGAAGCCATTGATAGCCTTCTCCTTGAATTTGTGGGATGTACTTCTGAGGAAACGCTCATTGGATTACACATTGTGTGAGAGGGAAGGATGTGAGCAGATTACTGAGTCCAAGCACTGGTTCAATATTTGCACAGCCTGTCCTGACTCAGATTACAGGAAGTCGTGCTGGGTGTCATCAGCACTCCAAATCCCTTGATGACTTCACCCAGCGGCTTCATATAGATATTAAAATGCATGGGGATAAGAGGAAACCCCATGGCATTATGAGTTCAAGCAGAACTGTCACTCTTCTGAAACTGACCCTTTAGATTTTTATCACCTATTCACTGCCCAGAAAAGCTCTGTTGGTCAGCTAGTTCAGGATACCAAGGATGTGGTGAAATATGAATGTTTCACTGCTCCACTGTAAGAAAATGGGCTAACAATAATTATGAAAGAATACAAATATGAATGCAGGATAAATAAGTGGATATGGCTAACAAATTGTAGAAGTGAGAACTGGGTATTAATAAGTTATTAGAGTGGAAGAATTAGATAATACCAGATTGAAGAATGCAGTTTTGCATGGAGTGCCCAAAGGAGCAGAAGGTAAACAAATTATCTGTTTAACAGAAAGATGGATAGATAGATGATAGATAGATAGATAGATAGATAGATGACTAAGGAAAGAAAACACAAAGGGCTGTTTTTCATCTTTAAATGAAATGCTGGTTAAGATTTATCGAGAAACAGTTTAAACTTGCTTTGTTTTTTCAAAGAATCAGTTCATTTATATTAGGTCTTTAATGGATGGGCAAGCTTTTGGATCAGCTGGATGCTAAAGAAGAAGAGTGCCTGAGGCAGATGTTGCTTCAACTTTTTAATTTTGAGCAGCGTTAGGGTTCAGTGTTAACAAGAATGACATGAATGTTTCAGGTGACTTGTTCACTCTGTGTTTATGTTATGAAATAAGGTCTGTATAACTGCAATCATGGTTATGTTTCTCAGCTTTGGTGATTCTCCCTGCCCTACTCCAAAATGATATAAGCTGTTAAGAACTCTATCCCCTCCTCACCTGAAAGACTTGTGACCGAAGAACTCATTAGGATCAGAGGAAACACATGTTTTGGCAGTAGATGAAGCAAGAGCCCTTAGATTCTAATTAAGGACTCTTTTAGCTGAGAATGGGAAAGTTTCCATCCTCCCTAACAGCACAGAGATAATAAGAAAGAAGAACTTGGAATATCCCCCCTCGCTGGACTATAACATTCAAGTTTGGATTACCTGAGCAGCTTCCTGCTCATTTAGCCCCACAACTCTGCTGTCTTGATTTACTGTGTTACAGGGAGGAATTCCCCCATACACATAGTTTTCAGGGTGACGTCATCACCCAGCGCACTACTGAGAGACAGGCCGTGAAGCCTGTTTCTCAGTAGACGGGACCAGCGGATGGCAGCGGACGGAAGTGGGTGCCCCGGCAGGTAAGTGCGGCCCTCCCCCTCCCCCCACTCACGCACCTTACCTGCCGGGGCACCCGCTTCTGTCCACTGCCGTCCACTGGTCCCATCTACTGAGAAACAGGCTTCGTGGCCTAGTTCTCAATAGAGCGCCAGATGGTGACATCATCACCCGGTGCTCTACTGAGAACTAGGCCGTGAAGCCTGTTTCTCAGTAGACGGTAGGGGTGTGCATCGGATCGGATCCGATCCACGATCCGAATCCGATCCGACCCAAAATCGGGAAAATCCGATCCGATCCGATCCGATCCGACCAACCTCCGATCCGATCCGATCCGATCCGATGAGGTCCGATCCGGATCGGACGCCATTTTGAATGCTTTTTCCCATAGCCAAGTATTGTTTTACAAAAACGCCTATAACTTTTTCATTTTTAAAGATAGAAGGATGAAACTTGGGGACATTGTAGACTGGTTAGGGATAGTTATCTGTGAGAAATTTCAGAAAGATTGGTGCATGCGTTTTGTGGCAATTAATTTTTTAATAAATACCCAGGAATGCTTATAACTTTGTCATTTTTAAAGTTACAAACATGAAACTTTGCCACATTGTAGGAGGTACCTTGGGACCTATGTGTGTGAAATTTCAGAAACATAGGTGCTTGCCTTGTGTGGCAATTAATTTTAGAAAAATGGGTAGTAGTGGGGTAAATACAGTTACGCCTCCCATTTTTTTATTTTTTAAGATACAAACAGGAAACTTGGGCACATTACAGATACCACTTGCCTTGATATGTGAGTGAAATTTCAGAAACATTGGAGCTTGCCTTGTGTGGCAATTAAGTTTTGAAACAATGAGGAAAGAAACACCTATAACTTTGTCATTTTTAAAGTTACACACATGAAACTTTGCCACATTGTAGGTGGTACCTTGGGACCTATGTGTGTAAAATTTCAGAAACATAGGTGCTTGCCTTGTGTGGCAATTAATTTTAGAAAAATGGGTAGTAGTGGGGTAAATACAGTTACGCCTCCCATTTTTTTAGTTTTGAAGATACAAACAGGAAACTTGGGCACATTACAGGGAACACTTCACTTGATATGTGTGTAAAATTTCAGAAACATTGGTGCTTGCCTGGTGTGGCAATTAATTTTTGAAACAATGAGGGATTCATTGGACAGCACTTGCCCATAAGGATTCATTGGACAGTACTTTCCCATAGGGAATCATTGCATTGCACTTTCCCATAGGGAATCATTGCATTGCACTTTCCCACTGAGAAATACAGTTATGCCTCCCACATTTTTATTTTTGAAGATACAAACAGGAAACTTGGGCACATTGTAGACTGGTTAGGGATAGTTATCTGTGAGAAATTTCAGAAAGATTGGTGCATGCGTTTTGTGGCAATTAATTTTTTAATAAATACCCAGGAATGCCTATAACTTTGTCATTTTTAAAGTTACACACATGAAACTTTGCCACATTGTAGGAGGTACCTTGGGACCTATGTGTGCTAAATTTCAAAAACGTAGGTGCTTGCCTTGTATGGCAATTAATTTTAGAAAAATGGGTAGTAGTGGGGTAAATACAGTTACGCCTCCCATTTTTTTATTTTTTAAGATACAAACAGGAAACATGGGCACATTACAGGGAACACTTCACTTGATAGGTGTGTAAAATTTCCGAAAGCTGGGTCCAGGCATGTGGTGGCAATTAATTTTTGAAACAATGAGGAAAGAAACTCCTATAACTTTTTTATTTTAAAAGTTAGAAGTCTGAACATTGCTCACTTTGTAGATGGGTTAGGGGTAGATATGTGTCAGAAATTTCAGAATGATAGGTCCAGGCATTTGATGGCTATGGAATTTTTAGATTAAATGTTTCAAAAAATGTTCCACAGAGGCCAGGTCTTCCTTTCCTCCCCCTCCCGCTTCCCGCGAAGAAAAGGAAACACTGTCTCGTCTCGATCCCTTTGATCCTTGCTAGTATCCATTACAGGGCTCGTGTCTGCTTTCCTACTTTCACTTTTTTACTCAAGCAGACACGAGCCCTGTAATGGATACTAGCAAGGATCAAAGGGATCGAGACGAGACAGTGTTTCCTTTTCTTCGCGGGAAGCGGGAGGGGGAGGAAAGGAAGACCTGGCCTCTGTAGAAATTTTTTTGAAACATGTAATTTAAAAATTCCATAGCCATCAAATGCCTGGACCTATCATTCTGAAATTTCTGACACATATCTACCCCTAACCCATCTACAAAGTGAGCAATGTTCAGACTTCTAACTTTTAAAATAAAAAAGTTATAGGCGTTTCTTTCCTCATTGTTTCAAAAATTAATTGCCACCACATGCCTGGACCCAGCTGTCTGAAATTTTACACACCTATCAAGTGAAGTGTTCCCTGTAATGTGCCCATGTTTCCTGTTTGTATCTTAAAAAATAAAAAAATGGGAGGCGTAACTGTATTTACCCCACTACTACCCATTTTTCTAAAATTAATTGCCATACAAGGCAAGCACCTACGTTTTTGAAATTTCACACACATAGGTCCCAAGGTACCACCTACAATGTGGCAAAGTTTCATGTGTGTAACTTTACAAATGACAAAGTTATAGGCATTCCTGGGTATTTATTAAAAAATTAATTGCCACACAAGGCAAGCACCTACGTTTCCGAAATTTCATACACATGGGTCCCAAGGTACCACCTACAATGTGGCAAAGTTTCATGTGTGTAACTTTAAAAATGACAAAGTTATAGGTGTTTCTTTCCTCATTGTTTCAAAAATTAATTGCCACACAAGGAAAGCTCCAATGTTTCTGAAATTTCACTCACATATCAAGGCAAGTGGTACCTGTAATGTGCCCAAGTTTCCTGTTTGTATCTTAAAAAATAAAAAAATGGGAGGCGTAACTGTATTTACCCCACTACTACCTATTTTTCTAAAATTAATTGCCACACAAGGCAAGCACCTATGTTTCTGAAATTTCACACACATAGGTCCCAAGGTACCTCCTACAATGTGGCAAAGTTTCATGTTTGTAACTTTAAAAATGACAAAGTTATAAGCATTCCTGGGTATTTATTAAAAAATTAATTGCCACAAAACGCATGCACCAATCTTTCTCAAATTTCTCACAGATAACTATCCCTAACCAGTCTACAATGTCCCCAAGTTTCATCCTTCTATCTTTAAAAATGAAAAAGTTATAGGCGTTTTTGTAAAACAATACTTGGCTATGGGAAAAAGCATTCAAAATGGCGTCCGATCCGGATCGGACATCTGGTCCGATCCGATCCGACCAGCCTCCGATCCGATCCGATCCGATCCGACCCCCCAGGTCCGATTCCGATCCGCTATCCGATCCGATCCGGGGGGTCAGTGCACATCCCTAGTAGACGGGACCATTGGACAGCAACTGACAAAAGCGTGCACCCTGGCAGGTAGGTGGGGCCCTCCCCCTCACCCCCACTCATGCTCCTTACCTACCGTGGTGCCTGCTTCCATCCGCTGGTGTCCGCTGAGCCTGTCTACTGAGAAATAGGCTTCGCGGCCTAGTTCTCAGTAGAGCGCCAGGTGGTGATGTCATTACCCGGCACTCTACTGAGAACTAGGCCGTGAAGCCTGTTTCTCAGTAGATGGGACGAGTGGATGGAAGCGGGCGCCCCGGCAGGTAAGTGGGGCCCTCCCCCTCCCCCCCACTCATGCTCCTTACCTGCTGGGGCCGTCCGCTGCCATCCGCTGGCCCCTTCTACTGAGAACAGGCTCCATGGCCTGCCTCTCAGTAGTGCGCTGGGTGACGTCATCACCCGGCACACTACTGAGAGGCAGGCCGCGAAGCCTGTTTCTCAGTAGAAGGTACCAGCGGACGCCAGCAGACGGCGCCAGCAGGTAAGGCGTGCGAGTTGGGGGAGGAGGTCCGATCCTCTGATCTCTTCTGATCTGGATCGGGTCCTTTCAGATCAGCTCAGATGAGATCAGACGATCCAGATGCAGGGATCGAAATCGGATAATTTTATCCGAGTTCGGCCAGATCGGGTCCAGATCTTGGATCGGACCCGATCCGGTGCACACCCCTACTTAAAATCATGTTGCTTAAATAGTTCACCATATGAACTTCTATATGGGGACTTCCAAAAAGATTAGTCCTACTGAGAGTAGACCTATTGAAATGAATGAGATTTAAGTTAGTCTATTCTATGTTGGACTAACATTGGATATGACCCATTGCCTTACCCACTTTTGAAGCTTTAATGTTAGAAAATATGCAGTTACAGAGTAATCTTTATGCTCTAAGGGTATGTCTGTGGCTCACTATGAGCTCAATAAATCTCCTAGCTTTGCTGAATGGGGCTGACTAGCACCTGGAATGCCACAATATATGGCAGATGAGCTGCATTGATATGGGTGGCTCACAAGGCCTTTTCCATAGCTATCCTTAGCATCATCAATTGTGTGTTGGATGCACATAGCTCTGCCATTACCACTTTGACTCTCTGTACCTCTTTACCTACCGTTGGTCATTAAAATTGCTATCACTGCTAATACAGCAGGAGGTGGCAGTGGAAGGGAAGTAGTTACAGTGGTAGCATCCAGAGTCATCAGCCAGAAACAGCAGCAGGTGGCTCTAAACCAGTTTGTGAGCACATTTGGTGGCTCGTATCCAAGTTTGGGTTCTGCCAATCCCAAGCCGTGTCCTCACACTGCCTCATTAAATAGGATATCAAAGATACAGGAAGGAAGTCACTATGGAATGCCCAGGTCTAAGCAGCTCACACTCTATATATAAACCAAAGGCTCTCCACTTGGTATTTTTCTTCATGTTACCAGCAGTGGCAAAAGATGAGCTTTTTTTTTCCTGAATGCACAAACACCTGGGGTATGTGAAGGTGGATTTTGACAAATTGTACAAGAATCCTCAGGAGGCCCACAAGGATGATACAAGTCGGGGGGGGGGGGGGAATCATGAGGAGGGAAGCCAAAAGAATTTCCTATGTTTAGACTAAAGCCCTGGAAGGGAAAGGTTCTGGTAGTTTTGCCAATAGTGGAATGTATCAGTTCAGCAACTCACCTGTTCCTCTGACAATAGGACAGACCTACAGGAAATGAGATCATCCTCTAAGCAAGATAGCAAAAAGTGTCATTTTCATTCAGTTCTCATTGCCTAGACTTGAACAGCTTTCCCCAGCCGGGTACCCATCACCCCCCACTTAGCATCTGGAGGGTACCATGTTGGGAAAGGCTGAACAGCATATCGCAAAAGCAACATACTAGTGTGATTAAAGCTCTTTCAATCTCACTATGCAACAAGGATATGGCACAATTACAGTGACTCCTCCAAACCACTCAGAATTTTAGGGCAAATCTACCTGCGACAGGGGAGAGCTCCCAGCAGCGGAGGATGGTGGCTCTGATTTCAGTGGGGCTGTCAATCCATTCTGGTTTCAGACAAAACTAGCCAGAACTCTAACATAACTATCCAAGGTGCTGAACCCTATCCCAAAAATAGGTTTAGCGTCTTGGTTGGCTCCTTTAGAGTTCTGGATGGTTCTGACTGAAACCCAGAACAGATTCACAGCCCCACCAAAATTAGAGTCAACAGCCTCCACTGTCTCCCATATATACTGCACCCCATTCTGTTTTCCCCATGCCTAACCTAAAAGCAGTGGTACAAGGCAAGGATAGAATGGGGCTTGCTTAGTGTCCCCTCTGTCCCAGGCCCCCTCTACAAGGATGCGCTTTTGCGCCCGGTTGTGCGATTATGCGCATTATCGCAGACGTGCATTTACTCCTAATCCCTCTGCACGGGAGGCTGCGAGAGGCGGCGAAACACATTAATAGATGTCCAAAAAGCGCTTTACAAGAAGTTAATGCGCATAATCACTTGTTCACATGGGGAAAATGCGCTTTAATGGCCGGAGCAAAATAAAACTCGCGATTTAACGCGCATTCGAAAATGCGCATTATCGGGGAGATAATGCGCCTCTACGCCCGATTTGCGCTCCGTTCTTGTAGAGGTAAAAATTTTAATGAACCTTCAAAGCGCATTAAACCTCTCTTGTAGAGGCACCCCCAGTGTCATTTTCCAATTGAAATCCCGTTTTCCATATCGTGCTGGTCTCCCCTCCCCATAGGCCTAATAACAACTTTCGGGGCAAACTGATTTGGGACAACAATGTAGGGGGGAAGGGTTGAGCACCACTCCCCGCAGCTGCTGCTTCACTCATTCAATTCACTCCTCTCCTAAAACAACTGCTTTTATTTATATCTTTATATCTTTATTGATTTTTAACAGAACTGGGCTACTTGGAAAGGGAAAGAGTTCTTGATTTAATTGTCATAGAAAACAAACGAATATCCACTTGCATAAATCACGAAACGTTCTAAAATAAACAAAAGACGTTAAGCATGTAATCGCACGTGTTCTCAAATGTTATTATGAGAACCAGTGGAGGCTGTTGGCTCCAATGTCAGTGGGCGGCGAATCCGTTCCGGGTTTCAGTCACCTTGGATAGCTCCTTTAGTGTTCTGAGTGGTTCTGACTGAAACCCAGAGCAGATTCACTGCTCCACTGACATTGGAGCCAACAGCCTCCACTGGTTCTCATAATAACATTTTCATCCGTCAGTTCCCCCAAAAGAGGGAAAAAATTAAACTGGGCAAGCCTATATATTTCCACTTAGGAATAAATATTATGCAATTGAACAGGGCTTTCTCCCAGACACATGGATGAAGGTTTGTAGCCTTATTGTTGCAGTGTTATTGCTGTTTTAGGTTAACGTGATCCTTACTTGTTTGGTACTACATGTCCAGCTTGCATTTTGATTGTCTTGGCAGATTGCTAGGATGCAAAGCCATTCATTCCATTGCATATTTAGAGTCTGCAGACATATCTGTACATGCTCAGAAGTACTTGACCTAGAGGTGGAGGTGGGGGGAAAGACTCCAGACATAAGATTTTTCCACATATAGAAAATTCATTTTGCACATAATTAAAAAAAAGTTGGAGCGCATACTGTTTTATTGAGAAACAATACAATCCAAGTGGAATTTCAGCAATATTATATTTGCTTTTATTTCATTTTTTATTGTTGGGGTTGCATTTTTAATCTGGAACTCACTTTGGGGGCCTTTTGGGGGGCAGAAAGGGAGCAGAAATAAATAAATAAATAAAATGAGTTTTGTCTTGAATAACCAGGGATATATTTTTAATAAAAGTGTGGTGCTTTGGAGTTGCGACAGAATGATTTTACTCCAGAACATATCTTCTTGGATAAGAGGAGGACATGATGTTAATGCTGCTATGGTAACATATATTATTATTATTATTATTATTAAATAAATATGCTAATTGCCGGTATTTAAGCAGAATGTAAAATTGCTCTTTTACTAACAGTAAATAATCCAAATCAGATTTTAAATTAGGCGTTAGCTATCACTTTAGTCATTCCCTTTTCTGTTCCATAATATGCAATGATTGTTATTTTGTGGCAAAGACTTGTATATATTTTTTCTTTTGCTAGTTCTGATTTTTGCAACGCTATCTAACTTTGTCCTGGGAAACACTGAGATCAACTCCATTGACTTGTCCTGGGACCTACTCTGGCCCTCTTGCATTGGCTGCCTGTATGTTTCCAAGCCCGATTCAATAATAATAATAATAATAATAATAATAATAATAATAATAATAATTTATTTATTACCTGCCTCTCTCTCTGGATCGAAGCGGAAAACAACATCAAAAGCAAATGATATAAAATACATAAAACTGATTAAAAACATAAAAATTAATACATTGTTAAAATACAAATAAAACTCTTAAAATTCGACTGGGTAGGCCTACCAGAAGAGATCAGTCTTTATAGCTTTCTTAAATTCTAAAAGACTGTTAAGTTGGTGGATTTCTCCCGACAGGCCATTCCACAGTCTGGGAGCAGCAGAAGTCAGCCTGGTTTTGGGTGACTGTAGTAAATTCTTCCCAGAAAACCTGAGTGTGGGGAGTGGATTATATGGGAGAAGGTGATCCCACAGGTAACCTGGACCCAAACCATGTAGGGTTTTAAAGGTAATGACCAACACTTTGTACTTCACCCAGAAACTAACTGGCAACCAGTGGAGTGATTTTACAGCTGGTGTAATATGGTCACCCCTAGGCGTACCGGTGACCAAACTGGCTGCCATATTTTGAACTAGTTGAAGTTTCTGGACTAGGCACAGAGGTAGCCCTATGTACAGCGCATTGCAGAAGTCGAGCCTCGAAGTTACCAGCATATGCACTACCGTCTTTAGGTCTTCCAAATCTAGGAAGGGACTCAGCTGGTGTATCAGCCAAAGCTGATACTAGGCACTCTTGGCCATTGCATCTATCTGAGCTGTCATTTGGAGCAACGGATCCAGGAGCACCCCCAAGCTGTGAACTCTGCCTTTCAGGGGGAGTTTAACCCCATCCAGAACTAGTTGACACACCTCCAAACCCAGGTTAGGGCCTTTGACAGTAAGCACCTCCAGCTTGCCTGGATTCAGCTTCAGTTTGTTTTTCCTCATCCAGCCCATTACTGCCTCCAAGCATTTAGTCAGAGGAGACACACTATCCTTAGCTGATACTGTTGTCAAAGGCCTATAGAGAAATATATTTGCTTTCTTCGCTGCACATATTGCTACCCCATAGGAACGAAGAAGTTTTCTATGTCATGTCTTGTCGGATATATCTGGAGTTTTCAGCCATTAGCGTTCCAGTCATTGTCCTTCCCGCTTCAACTCCCTGAGATCTTCTGTATACCAAGGTGTCCTGTTAGAAGCGGGTCAGAGAGGACGTTTGGGGGTGATCGTGTCGATAGCCCTAGTTAGGTCTTGATTCCATCTATTGACCAGGGCTTCTACAGGATCATCAACAATACCAGCCATATAACCCTCTAAGGCTTTCTGGAATCCAAGAGGATCCACCAGTCTTTGAGGGTGGACCATGTTTGTCATGGATGCCATGGACTCCCAAGCTGCAACTGACAAACCGGCCTCGAATGGGGTGTTGAAGTTGCCCAGGACCAAAAGCCTGGGCAACTCCAACATCAACTCGGAGACCAGTTCCATGAGCTCGGCCAGGGAATCTGATAGGCAGTGGGGTGGCCGGTACACTAACAGAATCTCTAGTCTATCCCTGGTCTTCAGACTCAGGTACACACACTCAATGTGATTCAATTCCTGGACAGGAATGTGGTCAGGTTAAGATTGTCTTCGTAAATCGCAGCTAGTCTGTGCGCGCCCCACCCACTTTCCCTCGCCTGTTCACTACCACAGTACCCAGATAGGAGGGCCTGGGCCCATGTTGGGCCGCTGTCATCTCCCAGCCAGGTATCTGTGAAACATGTCAAGTCAGACTCCTCATCTGTAAGGAGATCATAGATAATATTTGTTTTGTTTTTAAGGTGCTGGTTTTAACCTATCAAGCCTTACGCGGCTTGGGACCACAATACCTGATGAAGCGCCTTTCCCGACATGAACCTACCCAAACACTACGTTCAGCATCTAAGGTCCTCCTCCAAGTGCCAGCAACAAGGGAGAGGGCCTTTTCTGTGGTGTCCTCCCCCAATTGTGGAACAATCTCCCTGACGAGGCCTGCTTGGCGCCAACATTGTTATCTTTTCGGCGCCAGGTCAAGACTTTCCTCTTCTCTCAGGCATTTAGCAATATCTGATGAGCCTGGGTCTGTTTTGTTTTTAGGCTTATAGCTTTTTAAAGTTATTATAATGGTTTTAAATGTATGTGTATATTGAATGTTTTTACAGTTTTAATTTTTGTATATTGTTTATAAGTGTTTTAATCTTATGTAAACTGCCCAGAGAGCTTTGGCTATGGGGCGGTATACAAATGTAATAAAATAAATGAACTGCAATTTGGCTCCTCCCCTTCTGTCAGTGGCTACTCCGTAACTTCATTGTATAACATTTTGGAAGAACATCTATCGCAATACGCTGATTTTCCTTTAGCACTGCGTCTAGATTGTATGTCATTATTTTAAATTGTAAACAGCACTGAGTGCAATTTATAAATACTGAAGAAATAAATTGAGGAGTAAAATCTAGTTACACAGTGCTACTTTAAGACAAAGGAGAAAGTTGTGCTTTTGTTTGAAGATTATTCCAGCTTTCATAGTCTTTTTCAGTGGATTTCCTACCAGCCTCAGGACCCCAACATCTGCCACCAACTCCTCGCCCCCAGCTTAATCTCTGGAGCATCCATGGCTATACTACTGGGCACAACCATAAACTTTTCTACACAAGGCATTTATTGTGCACTCATGATTCCTTACTCATGGTCGTTTATGGGTTCTTTAGATGTCATTGTGGCCCTCTAGTTTCACTTCTTTTTTTAAGTGCACTTTCTCCAGTGTTTTTCAGAGTGGTGTAAGTGAGGTATTATTTGTGAAACTGAAAAAAGGGTATTTTCCTAATTGTGTATTTGAATTATTCCACTATAGCACAGCACCACCTAGAGATTATGTAGCAGAAAAGCCAGAAAGGAAAAGCTCTTTGTGCAGAGCTTGGATCTCAATACTGTGACGGAATCGAAATTAGATACAGTGATTAACAGCCTCATGTAGAAAAGCTCCATGCCTCCCAAAATCTTACTGAAAGAGTTTTATAAATGGATGATGACCAAAAGTTCATGTAATTTATTATTATCAAAGGTAAAAGATTCAGGAAGAGGCTTCAAGTTGTGTGATGCTGCTGCCATGACTTGTAATTTCCAGCCGATATCAGTGATCATTTTTTTCCTCTGTTGGAAAATTTCTCTCTGCCCACTGATTCCATCCTTAAGCATTTACTGTAATATAAACAGTGAGCCTAAGCACTTAGAGTCTACTTTGCTGTAGTAAATTCTGGCACCCAACAGGTAATCCATGCAGAGCATATGCAAATCTGGAAAAATACTATATGTCAGCACAGTGTGTTGCTAACTCATTAGCTGCTCTCAGTCTGCTACAAACTAAAGACCTGTGTAGATGGTCATCCAGAGTACAAATTAAAGCATGGAAAGGGAGATCAAGATCAGCCCACTGACTACATATTTATGTTGGATTCCCACGTCTTCAAGATCCTATTTCTACAACAACCTGTGCAAATGTAGGAAAGCTCACTAAACCCGACCCGTATCCTGGTAAAAAAATTGAGAGGATAGATCACAAGTCAAATGTCTATACATGTTTAGGTGTGCTTACATAGGCCCCTGTGCACACATAGGTCACTTTTGTGAGGAGTTTTTAACAAACTGCAGACTGCTTCTTACCGCCTCTCAACTCTCAACTCCACCCACTTGAGCCTATGGCAGACTCTGGGACCTGTCAACTCCAATGTCTCCTCCACTCAGACAGAGGCTGAGTTCTCTAGAGTGGAAGGGGGATGGTCTCTGAACTGTCTTCATTCTCCATGATAAGCTCATTGGAAGATTCATCCTTGACTTCTGAAGAGTCTTGGAGAATCTCCTTACCAGCTTCCTGTGTTGGCAGGTAAATTCCTGGTTCTTTTTCTTCTTCTGATTAACCCCCCCCCAAACCCCTTGTCCCACACTAGGGAGAACAGGCCTGATCCTGACATTCGTACACCTAATAGTTATCTGCCTGGGGTTTCACTTTCCAGTTGAAAGAGTAAATTACACTTATCTGAATGGTTTCCTCTGAGACTCAGTTTCCATTAAGACCTCAGGAATTGAAGGAAACTTTTTATTGGTAGAAAATAATAATAAAAGAAAATACCCTTTTTGGTAACAGTAGTAAGCTACTGTTCTATTTTTCCATACCATTAGATTGCACAATCAGCTACTAAGGCTAGGACTTTGCATTTGCTATACTTCCATAGGTGTATGGGGTGGGGAAATGCAGAGTGGGGGGGGGGGGTTGCCAGGCTTACATAGCAAAAGAACGGCTCCTTTTATTTCATTCTACCAAACAAAAATGCGCTAATTTTTTTTCATTCAAAGACAGTGTCCACAATAAATTTGCTAGTCAGAACAATGTTTTTTTGAATATCATAATCACCTCCTGAGGTTGCCTTTCTGTGTCTTATTCAGATGCATATTGAGTTGAGGCTTACAGAACCAAAGCACTTCAGCTGAGTAGATACAGTATATTAAGACATCTGTGTAAGTTTACATGCCTGGAAATAAATAAATGGAAGTCTCTTCAGAGAGTTGAAACTGGCATGACAGACACATCATTTATCATCACTTAATGCACAATGTTGGGTAGGGATGATGGGGGGGCAGCTGCTCTAGAGGGCACTTGGTTGGGGAACACTGCTCTTAGCCTACTACCTTAAACTTGTTTACTTAGAAGTATATCCCATCAACATCAGTGGGATTTTGCATGTGAACTTGATTAGGATCACGCTTGAAGGCATTTCCTGTGCATTACTCTCTTGCTTAGGTATATATCCCTTTAAACCTCCACAATGTTCCATGCCAAGTTGACAACTCGTGAACCCTCTGACTGTAAAGATTTTCCACTTCAATTACACTCACAAACAACATTTATGGCCAAATCGAGAAATGAGGCAATGAAAGACATGATTCCTTTTTAGATATTGTACCCGCTTATATGGAATCTGCCCAAGATATTTTATGACTTCATAACGAATCACTCTACTTGCTAATGAAAAATGTAGATCACTCACCTCCAATGAGAATTAAAGGCTTTCCAGAGGCTACAAGCCCTACAGAGTCAATACCTATAATTTCCAGAGGGATAGCCATCTTAGACGGTTGCTTGCTGCAAGAGAAGCAGTCTTCTAGCACTAATACATTTTTGTGGTATGAGCTTTCATGGGGCAGAGCCCACTTTGTCAGTTATAACATTTCCAGAAATTACTCAATTTTTCATAGAAACCCCTCTCATTTATTAACACATCACTTTTGCATCACTTCCATAGCATCTATAAACTGTCCTCCCTACATGCTGCTTTTAAAAGGGTGGTTAAATTGGCGTATTCCCCACCACCACCCAGATCACCTTCCCAACCTCTTTGTTGCTATTTTCAACACTGGGTTTAAAGCATTTACATTTTAGCATGGATTCAAACATGAGGACAATGGATGTCATCTTCACTTTGCTGGTTTAATTGAAGCATGACTACTAATTACACTTCCAAAACGATATCCTCTTTCACCCAAAATAATACCTGGTAGCCTTCATGGATACTAACAGAATCTGACTTTAGAAATGTTGTGTTTAACATACATTCAGAAACAACAACAACATTATTGTTCAAAAGCTTCATTATTCACTTAAAAATCGACAAAAATATTAGCGGAAAATAATATTCTTAAAAGCATCATCAGACTCCTTTTCTTAAACTCCTTGTATGTTTTCGTATCAGTAGTAACTTTCACACTTCAAAGGCCATAGGATAGCTAAATTGCTCCCCACCATGATTTAGTTAGAAGGTTTCTGGACAAAACTTAACATGTACCTCTTTCCACTTGCATAAGCCCTGAGCTCTTGTATAAGCACTTTTTTCTTAGACCTGGTGCAACTTTTCCATTAATAGTGAAATAACTGCCTGGTTTGCTATGTGTATTGACTATGATAATTTCAAACACGTATATAATATGACAGTATAAATCTGAACTATGACCCTAAGAGTATTGTAAATGTAATAGCTAGTGAACACAGACATTAAGGAAAATGTACCCACTCTTGGAGGTAATGACAGTTTAATCCAATAGCTGTTTTGTATCATGGTCCATGAGGTCTTTTTAGCATGTTTCATTGTGATAACCACACTGTCATGATCTCTATGCAACATAATCTTAGCAACATACCATCTTTCCCACTTTTGCTGTTCTAGAGAAAGTGGTGTGTCTATGGATTTCAGAACTCCAGCAATCACCTTGCAGGTCAAATCAACAAGTCTGGCATCTCGTATGCTAAGCTTTGTGTTGCACAAAACTTGTCACTCACCCCTTACAAGCCAGATCTGAGATACATCTTATGTATGAACCGTCTCCAAGTATGAACCATCTCCAAGATAGGGCAAGGTTCCCATTTTATAGATAGAAGAACCAAGGCAGAGATATAGGGAATTGCTTAAGCCTATCAAGGAACTTCAAAGGAAACCCTAATCCAAAATTCCCAGGATGCAGACCATGTGTGTGCATAGATAGATAGATAGATAGAATCTCTTATGCTACATAAACAACATGAACCTAGGCTATAAAATGGGTTGGAAGTGTACAAAAATGAAATGAATACTTAAACAAAAAATGGGGAAAAAACACAAAGTAAATTATGGCATCGATTTGGGTTGCAATAAAAAAGGGGATCAGAGATACTGCTAAACACACAAATGCTCAAGGTTTTTTTTGTTTGTTTGTTTGTTTGCATACATACCTTCCATACTATGGAAACTTATGAACATATACAGGTGATAGTTCTGTACAACAACAGCTCCTCTGGACTGATATGGGCTTTTTCCCTCCTCACCACAACACTCGAACTAAGATTAGGCTGTGGCTTTTCTTAGTTGCAAAATGTTGTGTAATATACCACCCAAAGTTGGACCTGTACATGCTTCTTGGGTGTGGCATCTCCCTGTATGTTGCAGGAAATGACCCTCTCGTTTGTTCACCTGTATCCATGGTAGTTAACAAACACATTTAAAAGACACAGCTGACATCTAGTAGGGTAATGTACAAATGCATCTTCCCACAGATTATTTGGGATCTAAACGACATTAAGGTCCAAAATTGTCATTCTGATTATCCATATGTTGATATGGGTAACAACAAGATGGAAGAAAAATGGAATGTGCCCTGCAGCTAATGTGGATTTTATATTTTCCCTGTACACCGATTTCTGCCAATGATGATTAGGGTTGCAATCATATACGCTCTTATCTGGGCTTCAGTCCCATTGAACTCAACTCGTTTTACTTTTAAGCAGATCTGTGCAGTATTGGACTGTTAATATGCAATGTTATACACATTTCCCTAGGAGTATGTCTCACTGAAGCCAATGGTGCTTATTTCTAAGTAGACATGTACAGCATTGCACTGTTAGCCTCACAACCGCCATGGCAGCCCAATCCCATGCAAGGTGACTCAGAAGTAAACCTGTTGCCCAAGTTTGCAATCCTATACATGTTATACTGAAAGTGTGTGCACTCCGCCTTGTCTTATAAAAGTTCATGGCTGCAGACTGGCATAACTATGACCAAAGTCACTTGGGAGCTCACTTCTGAAATAAACCTGTCTAGAATTAGGCTGCACATCTCAAAGGTGCCACAACACTCTTCACGTCCAATGTATCAGGAAGTTTATCTTGTGCAAGACCCACTGAAATGAATGGAAACTGCGCATGAGCACTGAACAGAGTCCTAAAGTCTGTTTCCTCTGACAGGCTAGCAGGGGCTGCTCTTCAAAGTGGCAAGCAGTGGAGACTGGTGGCTCTGAGTTCAGTGGGGCGGTGAATCTAGTCTGGTTTTCAGTCAGGATCAGCCAGAACTCTAAAGGAGCTATGCACTGTACTGAAGCCTAACCCGCCCTGGCCTCCCCCCCCCCCACACACACACACACACACACATCCCCCCCCAAAAGAAGCAAAATTAGGTTAAGTGCCTTGGACAGCTTCTGTAGAGTTCTGGCTGGTTCTGGCTAAAACCCAGAGTGGATTCACAGCCCCACCGAAATCGTAGCTACCAGCTTCCTCTGGTGGAAAGCTTGTGGGAACCCGGTCCTTGGTGTACTCTTAGACAATTCTGAAATCTCTTGATGAAAATTCCCATAGTCATCAAAGCATACCCAAGCCCCACAACGTACAGACACCAGTTCCCGCTTGGTGAGCAGAGTTCTGTGACATTCGTAAGTTGCTACTTTATCAGCACGGCTGAGCCCCTGAATAAGTATATATTCATAGGCAAACCCTGACTCTCAAAAGCTTCCCACTGCCTAGCCCCACTTGCGTCCGTAACAAGAAATGTTCCACCGCAAGCTGTTTCTATATTTGTAATGTTCACGACAGTGGGGAGCTGGAAACGACCGGCTCTTTCCAAGGTAAAACACGCACGTACACGCACATACACACACGCCAAAACAAGAACTCGTGTTTCCGATTCAAATCCCCGGACAATCGCAGGGCTCTCCCACACCCGACCCACGTGGCGAGCAATTGCCAAAGCAAAACAAGCCCAGCCTGCTGTCAAAGGAAATAGGGTACACAAATAGGGGAGGGAGGAGGATGATTAATAATAATAATAATAATAATAATCACGAACAATACTTACTCCTAATCGTCTGCTCCTAATCTTTACATACCCTTGCTTCACTATGTCATTAAAATTGGCAGCCATCCCGCCGGATTGGAGAGGAGGAAGGCAGCTGGAGCGAAGTTGCCTTGCAAATCCAGCTTGTCGTTTGTTTCTTTTGTTGTTGTTGTTATTTGTTTGTTTGGGTTTAAATCCCTCTTTCTCCTCTCCCCCCCCCCCCCCACTAGCCAGCCAACCAGCTTTTGGAATACATCTTCCAGTCCTGACCCAGAAACTCGCCGGCAAGAGTTGGGGGGGTGGGGGGGTTCTTGTTCGCCTTGCTGGCTTGCTTTTTTATTATTCTTTTTAAAAAATCCGCTGGAGGAAAGTGAGAAAAAGCGTGAATGGGAGAGAAAGCGGGCTCCCCGCCTGGATCAGCTGACAGAGAGAAAGACAGCTCGCAGCTGACTGGCTTGTGGGATGAGATCAGAGAATCAGCCCAGTTTTCCCTCCACCCCCCTTGCTTTCCCTCCTTCCCTTCTAGAGGGCGAGAAGATCCGCCCTCACTTGCTGGCTGCTCCCGAGCAGGACAAACACGCAACAGCCCGGCTACATTGCACATATGGACGCCCGATCGCCCCTGGCCAAAGCCCCAAAACCTCAGCAGCAGCTGGGCAAGAAGGAATCACCCGATGGAATCAAAGGAAAGGGGAGTCGGGATTTAATTTGGGGCTCCCCGTGGCACTGGGGGGGGGGCAGCTAGGGTTGGGCCTCGGGGACCAAAGTTTATGGTCCCCCAGCACAAGGCACACACAACTAACCACCCAGGGAAGTGGGCGGTGATGGGGCCGCAGCAAAGCATTATCAGTGGAGGCTGGTGGCTCTGATGTCACTGGAGTGGCGAATCCGCTCCGGGTTTCAGTCAGAACCAGTCAGAACTCTGAAGGAACTATCCACCCCCCCCCCCCCGCAAATGGGTTCAGAATCTTGGACAGCTCCTTTCAGATTTTAGACTGGTTCTGACCAAAACCCAGAGCAGATTCACTGCCCCACTGATATTAGAGCCACCAGCCTCCACTGACCAGTATGCTAAGCCCTCGGGGGGAGGGGGATGTAAGTTGTGCTCTTCACAACTGAAGTCATGAACATAGCCATTTAACTCACCCATCCCCTGCCATGTAAGACCATTTAGTCTTCGAGAGAGCTTCGGCTATGGGGCGGTATATAAATGTAATTAATAATAACAATAATAATAATAATACAATTACCTAGCTGCACCACTGCACCAGGACTCTGTCCCTGGCACTGGTTTTCAATGCCAAGGATGCATCCCCTGGTGATATGAAATAAGAATAGATGGTTGTGCCCCTGAGCAGATGCAGAGTGCATGTCCTCCATCTTTGGGCACTTAAGGAAGGTCGCCATACATCACAGTCATTAGCCATCATCGAATGATTTGTTCATGTACATAGAAAAGTGCCTAAAATATTTTTTTCTCTTTATGTTAACAATGTACTAGGCTCTGAGTCCGAACAAAAATAAAATGAACTGGCCCTACCCTGCCCCACTGGGGTCAGAATCAGAAATCAGGATTGAGATCTTTTAGAGTATGAATGGGCCCTGAAAGCAGGGGGAGAAGTAGGGGTTAAAGCCCCCCCCCCAACATGGTCAGAGATGTGTGTCTGAAGCCCCCTCCCCCATCCCCAGGGATGATCAGACAAAAAGGACTGCCATTGTAGTCAAGGCTAATTGAAGTTCTGTCATCTTCACTTTGATCAGTTACTTAGTCTTAGATTTCTCTCCCTTTCTAATTTCAAGTGTACAGATGGTTGGGATAAGCCAATTTCAGAAATATTGAATGTGATGGCTTATATAACATTATTTGCTCATTAAATAAGCAGATGTTAAAATGCACCTGAAAAGCAGGCGATGTTGCCTGCCTTGACACTATCACTACCATATTAAAAACACTTCCAGGTTCCTTGGATTTGTTTGGTTCCAAACAGATCTGAAAAGAGAGACAAAGGGGAAAGGAAATCTTAAGGTACACAAAGCACTGTTTAGAATGAGCCCCTTGTGTTCTTTTTGAAAGTTATCTAGGGCCCATGCATAGGGGAGGGTACACTTTGGGGTCCAGAGACCCAAGGGGACACCCTAGGCTATACCCCCATCACTATGATGGAGGAAATTGGGGTTAAATTGTAGATCAGCCTTTCCCAATCTAGCATCCCCCGGTGTGCTGGACTACAGCCCCCATCATCCCCAGAAGCATATCCATTAGCCGTAATGGCTAGGAATGATGGGGGCGTTAGTTCATTGTATCTGTGGGACACCAGGTTCGGGAAGGCTGTTGCAAATGATATTTGAGGATAGTGATGGAAACCTACTTCAACTGTATCTATGTACCTATTATCCAGATCTTGTAAGATTCTTTGGGGCTAATCAGTAGCAGTACTAGAGCCGAAAAGGCAACATTCTGTGCAACGAGTTGCTGTCCCAGTCCATTCTTAAAGAGGGAGTTGCTTACATCGTTAAAATAAGTCTTGTAGTTTGAGAGACAGAGAAATGTACTTCCCTGTGTGAAATACTGTGTCAAGAACTACCAGTCCCAGAGTTCCTTGTGCATAGGAAGGGCAGCTGGTGGAAAGGACAAAGCATAATAATAATAATAATAATAATAATAATAATTTTTTGATCCCAGTGACAGTGGGAGCCAGTGATGCTGGTAGGATTTACAATAGGCTGACCAGATAAAATCCAGGTCAGAGCTCATGTAACTTTAACAGTTGTAGAGAAAAGAGAATTTCAGCCAGTGTCATTTGTATGCAATTAGTTCCTGGTGATATTCCCTTTTCATCACAACAGTTAAAGGTGCAGGCACTATACTAGAGTGACCATATACAAAAGAAGGCAGGGCCCCTGCAACTTTAACTGTTGCGATGAAGAGGGAATTTCACCAGGAACTATGACACTGGCTGAAATTCCCTTTTCTCTGCAACTGTTAAAGTTACATGAGCCCTGACCTGGATTTTATCTGGTCACCCTAATTTACAAGCCCCAAATGTATGTGATTAAATGTCCAGTTCACACATGCACGCATATATCCTACTACAGGAGAATTTCAAGGAGATGGGATTACCAGAGGTTCCACCAAGAAAGCTGGAAAAAACAAATAACTTTAGTCTAGAGAGCTTGAGGAAAATTGTGGTACAACAACAAGGTTCCCTTCACACAAAAGACATGGGAATAAGTGATTGGAGGGACTGTTATGGAGATTATAGTTACCCAAAGATGGAAAAGTATCTTGGGAACCCCTCCAATAATTATTTGTACCCTACAGGTCTGTAAAAAATATATTGGAATTGGCACATACCTTACCCTGTGCAGGCCATCTGGGAAGAAACAGAACAAGACAACAGTGAATGACAGGTGTGTGTGTTTTTACTAGCTGGGCATTGCATAGCAGATGACCTTATATAAGTCCTGTCAAAGAGTAGACAGAGTATGGCACAAGAATAAAGCCCCCTTAGAGCATCTACTCATTATAGGAGAGGCCTATTATCAAAGCGGGAATAAATACTGTGAGCCTTTTTACTAAAGCCTATTCGAAAGGAGGAAAACATTTCTTCGCTCTGGTAGATTTTGCAACAAGATATCTCTAGATGCATTGGCTTTCGCCTCAAGTGAAGCTCAAGTAGTAACGGAGGCTTTACTAAAGTTTTTTTCCCCCCATTTCGGATTTCCTTCAGAGATCATTACAGATAGTGGCACAAATTTCTTATCTGAAATCAAGGAATGTCTCTAGAAATATTGTGGGGTAAAATATTTAAAAATCACAGCATATCACCCAAAGTGCAATAGACCAGTGGAAAGGTTTAATACCACCTGGAGGGGATAATTAAGACTTCTGTTGATACCCAGCCAAGTGTTTCAGATGAAAAGCTATCACACCTTTTACTGCATAAGGAGAGGTTCCCCAAGAGTCATCTGGATTCTCTCCTTTTGAGCTAATGTACGTCCGAAAGGTGAGTGGGACTTTGGACCTAATCAAGGAGAAATGGGATGGGAAAATGTCAGAACATAAGTCTTCTGGAAGTCTAGAAAAATAACTTAGTGATGTTGTCAAATTGTGCTTCCTTTGATAAGAGGAGGATCAGAACCTACCTTTTGCCACATTAGCATTTGTTCATCTCCAGCTCAGTATTACTATGACAGACGAGCATTTCAGGATCTTGGTCAGAGGTCTTTCCCATCTCAACTGCCACATCCTTTTAACTGGAGAAGATGCCTGGAATAGAACTTGGACCATGCTAGCTGGGGATGTTAGGAGTTGCCCTCCAACACATCTGGAGGGCATGAAGTTGCAGAAGACTCTTCTGTGCCCCACTACCAAGCTATACCCCACACTCCCCATTAGTGCTGTGCCAAAAATTTCAACCATTCCATTTGGGAGGGGGGAAGAGGTTGAAAGAGGCTGGAAGAAATTTGGAGAATTTTCTCCTTGGGGAGGGGAACAGGTTTTCCACATGCCTTTTCATATGTATGTTGAGGGGGTTTCTTTCTTTCTTTCTTTCTTTCTTTCTTTCTTTCTTTCTTTCTTTCTACATCCCCAGCATTTTCAGAAGCCCAGGAGTGTTTACTAGATGCTTATTGGAGAGGGAGAGGTCACATGATATCCAATAGGCATTCACTAAGAATTTCTGGGCTCATCCAAATGCTGGAGGAAAGTGTGTGTGTGTGTGTGTTTTTTAAAAAACCTTAAAAATACAAAGAAAGCCCCTCAGCAATCGGCTACCCTTAAACAAAAGTATTTGGAAACCCTGTCCCCCTCCCCAAGGAGAAATTTCTCTGAATTTCCCGCCCTTCCTGTGAAAGAGGCAGAACATACAATGCCTCTTTAGCAGGGAGAGAGAAAGTTCCTGAAAATAGAGGGCAGGTTTCAGCCCATCACTACTCTCCATAGAGGGCGAAGCTTTGCCAGTGAAGTATCAGGAGCAGGCTTCCTTTGCCATTTTATTCTGTGCGCCCTGCAATCCGGAATGGCAATAAACATTCTTGTAGGTTGAAGCATTTCCCACAATAGCGTTATTAGGTTATCACATAACTATTGTGTTGCATTTCTAATCATGAGAGTAGGAAAAAAGGTCACTGTGAAGTCTTAGTAGCCCCGTTATTAATAATTTAAATGGATCATAATTATAATCACATTACAGAAGCATGAAAAATGCCTTCGTGTGCTCAGATTTCTTTCTGAGGGCTAGTGAGAAAAGAGACGTTAAAACAATTAGACTGAAATGCTCAGCTTGTTCCAAAAGAATTCTGTGCCCAGCTGTGCCGCCCAGCCTCCTCCTCAAAGGTGAATTGGTTAATGTGTTTGATCAAACTATCTTTTAATTATATAAGAAATAACTAAGGGACAGGTAACCTGGTGCCTTCCAGATGTTTTGGACTATAAGTCTCCAAACCCCTGGCCATTGTCATACTCACTGGGGCTTGTGGGAGTTGTAGTCCAAAACATCTGAAGCACCAGGTTGCCTAACGTGACATCTCTTGTGAGCATCGGGGACCAAAAGTTGCATGGGGCACCCATCCCACAAGAGCTTCCATATTTGTTTCAAAGGATGGACCAACTTTGCATGTACGTATGGATCTCCCACCTCCTTGGAAAAGAATGGAAAAACCTTTATGTGTAGGACCTCCGGCGTTGGTACACATGCAAGATCTCTAGATCAGGGCAATTACATTTGTTTCTGGACACTTTCGTTGACAGTAATACAAATTAAAAATAATTAAAAGGGGAGCAGCAGGGATCTTGAAGTTGCTCACCCATGGATAACCCCTGGACAACTGACTGAGTAGACCACAGAGCTCAGTTGGTCACAGTGACCAGCTTCACATGATCACCGTGGCTTGTTGTGGCTCATTTAAGCCACAGCAAACTATGGCATCCATGGGTGACAGATTGGCTATTCCAGCTGTGACTTGTTGTGTTGGGCAAACCCAGCAAGGGTGGGTTTTGGCAAGGTGAATTAACCACCCCAAACAGCCATGGGTTCTGGGTGGTTTGCTATCCACACCAGCAACCCACCCTCACTGGGTTCACATAAGACAACAAGCTGCAGCCATGGTGAATATTCAAAATGGCTGCCCACATGGACTGCTAAGACCTGGATGTTTCCTTACCCATGCTCGCTTAGTGTGATGTGTGAACAGGCCCAGTGTTCCCCAGTATAGGGAGAAGAATTTCTATTTAAATTATTATTTCTCAATATGTATCTATACTCATACATTAGCATACGTGCATTTTATACAAATTGGTGCCCTCTTTTGTCCTCTGTTTTGGTGATGCATTTCCTCTGTTTTTGGCTATGTGTGAGTGGCCACCATATGTTGTTTTCTTTGGAGATTTTTATTACTGGTTTTGTGTGTGTGTGTGTGTGTGTGTGTGATATTTTAATTTTATATAGAGCTTTGGGTGGCCAACATGGCAGAACTGCTGGGAATGAACCCAATAATTAAAGGAATGTTGTGTAGCTCGCTCTTAATGCTCAATCTTTCATTTATGAGTTCAGTGGGACTTACTCCCAAGTGTGCATAGGATTGCAGCCTACCAAAATGGCTGTCAGTTATCATTTACCTCTTTCAAATCATAAAAAGAAAGAATGCCTTTGTTCAAAAGTGTGATTAAGAAAAGCCATAATGTTTGTAGAATCAAGCAACTTCATACACACATTTCCTTTTAAAAACAAATAAATCATGCTATGTAAATCTACATCGTGTGATTTTCAGCATTAAAATTTTTGGTTTCTACGTGATTTATGTGTGCAAGCATTTTCACCTAAGCTTACTTATACACTTGTGTGCTGAAAAATTACTTGGCTCCTATTGCAGCGAGATTATTATTTATTTTTATTTTGCATGTAATTTTCATGGAAATTTGCATGTAAATTTCACGGAAACACACTGCTGTTTTTTTTCTCTCTTGTAAATTATTCCAAATCAGTATTCAATAAAACAAGTGCTTTTGCTTCCTAAGAAGCCTCAAATAACTCAGGAGAGTTGGAGAGGGTAAAGCACATGTTTTGCATGCAAAATATCCCCAGTTTAATTCCTGGAATTTCCTGTAACAGGGTTGGGAAAGATCCTGTCGGTGACCTTGATGGTCAGAGTAGAGCCAACATGGCTATTTTGTGAAATCTATCCTGCTTGTCTTTCGTGGATTGTGAAGTGTTGTTCACTCTGGCATCCATTCACAAATGCATTGGATTTTTTCCCTTGTTATGCAGAGAAATATGCAAATTCTGTAAGAAAGTTCGCAATGATTTACATGATTTATGTTAGTACATAGCATTTAGCTTATTGTCCCCCGTTCCATTCAAATTTTCCCTGCATATATTTTCCAGCATGGCATATGTCTCAACAGAAACTTACATATTTTCCTGTGAATGAATTTGCATACATTTCAGGAAAGTAAAAACAAAACAAAAACACACCCAGACATCCACAGATTCTGCATGGCCTGGGGAGGTTGGTCTGTGATGGATTCTGCAGGTCAGCTTCCTAGAAATCTGAACTCATTTTAGTCGGTCTCAAATTTCTCCAGCTTCCTACATCCCAAGTCGTGATGGTCATATGCTGTCTCCAGGATCAGACAGCTTGCCTTTCTGAAAACCAGTTGCTGAAGAAAAACAGCTGGAAACTGTTATTTTTCCTCATGCCCTGCCTTTGGGCTTCCTAGAAGCATCTGGTTGGCCAGTGTGGGAGACAGGATAATTGGGCTAGATAGTAGAGCTGTGTTTTACCTTGTCCCAAACCCCAATCCAAGTCGAAGTGGGCCGATTCGGCCTGCCTCAGCCCAAATCTGGTTCGATTGAGCCACCTCACCATGAAGCAGCTGAATTGCTTTGGGCCAATTTGTCCCAATGGCCAGTTGCTGTCCCCATCCACTCATCCACCCACAAGACTTGCCTGAGGCCTCCACATGCACCAATTTAAACTACAGTGGCCAGAATTAAATCTACGGCAGGCGAGAGAAGGAGGCCAGGCAGCTCACCAGCACACAAGGAGGCCTCAGGTAAGTCCCATGGCTGGGTGGGTGAGTGGGGGGGCAGCGGTTGGGAGGGGACAGGAGGAGTGGCTGGGAGGGGGAGTGCAATGGACTCCCAGTTGGACTCGTACCTGGCTTTCAAAGATGTGTCTCAGGCACCTGAGAAAGCACAACAGCCACCCCTGCTTCAGAATCGGAACTGAATCTGAAGTAAGTCGGCCAGGGCCCAAGGCACCCCAAGTCTAATTGGGGCCAATTTGGAAGGTTCGGATCGGCCTCCAAGTTGAATTGGGAGGGGCTGATCTTTGGTGGGATCCAGTAGGGCTCTTCTTATGTTCTTAACATTGAACTATATGGATGCAGTATACAGCTGTTCCATAGGGTCAGATGACCAGCTGTGGTACTTTGTAGGGACACTTGACTGATTAAAAGAAGGATATATCATTTAGCATATTACAGATCTAAAAATAATATTCATTTTCAATAATATTTATTTCCTAGAGAATCAGTTCAGAAAATTTGTGTATACAGAACCAAGCCATCCCTTTTTCATGGTCTCAGTTGCTACACCAATATGTAATTACTTATCTGAAGAATTTATAAACTGCAGCTTCAGTGACAAAGCTCCCAGGGCAGTATGTAAACATAAAAATTTCAATTAAAAATGTAGCATTTAAATAATTAAAATATTTTAAAGTCTGAAAGAATTATTATTATTATTAATAATAATAATAATAATTTAATAATAATAATCTTTGCACTGAAAATATATCAATGTATGTCAGGCAAGCCCCTTTGAGGAAATAGCAAAGGTGGGGACCCATAGCGAAGAAGGCCTTATCTGTCCAGTTATTATTTGCCCAATTTCAGATAATGGGGCACTCGGGGGAGATTGCCTGTTGATAACCTCAGTACATGGACAGGTTCATATGGAAGCAGGCATTTTAAGGCACAACCCTATGCATTTTTAGACAGAAAAAAGGCCTATAACTCCCAGCATGCCACTGCCAGTTTCCTGTCTAAACATATATAGGATTGTGCCATAATCACAGACCTTACCTTGACACCACTTGCAGGGCTGGAAATCATTCCAGAAGTCAACCTTCCAGATGTCAACCTTCCAGAAGTCTATCTAGGGTGGCCAGGAGGCCTATTTTATGGAGGACTGTTGTCTATTTTAGAGAGCTGGTAGAGGATAGTCCTCTATGTGAAGGTCTCCAGTCCATGTCTGGTTTAGAGAATAATAATAATAATAATAATAATAATAATAATAATAATGCATAAGGTGAGCAGGGCCTTGAAGATGCCCATCAACAGTGAGCACCTGGGCAGCAGACTCCATTATGGTGAGATGTGTTATATTTTCTATTTAAATTGTAATGATTTTTTTCTAAATTGGCTCTTATACACATACGTATACATTAGCATAAGCAAGTGTTATGCAAATTGCTTTCTTCCTTTGTCCTCTTTTCTTTCTTTCTTTTTGCAGGGGATGATGCATTTTCTTCTCTTTTTTTGGTGACATGTAAGTGGCCACCTTAATCCCACCATCTCTCAGCACAGGAAAGAAATCCAAAAGCAGCTCCTACCAGCCTGTCTGAGCAGCTACTGAGACAGAACCAAATACATGTTTCTCCCCTTCCCGACAGCTCCCTATTGTACATTTCTTGCAAAAAGGGGGGGAATGATTCTTTCCATCTGCAGAGACCAAAACAAGCTGCAAGGCCCTCTTTTGTCATTTAATGACCACCTAATCAACTTGAATGGTCTCATCCTCTTCAGTAGTCAGAGAAGCAGGAAGAAAGAGGTACCCCAAGGTTATTTCACCCAAACTGTTATGACATTTCATGCTTTGTCTGCATCAGATACTTGCTTTGATCTGAATTCACGGAAGGACCTCTAGTTCTATAAAAAGCAAAACCAAACAAACCCCTCGCTTTCTCTCATTGCACATTAGGGCTGATTTTTAGAAAGTCTTTCCTGTTTCTCACCGATCCTGAATGAATGCAAACGTTCTCTGGTGCTTGCTGAAGCTTAGCTTAACGCAGCAATTACGGCAAAATCTTAATGAACTGGTTTGCTAATGAGTGTGTCAGGCTTTGGCAATGGAAAATAAACAATATCAGAGCTGACGGATGTGGAGCCCAGGCAAAAAAAACGGAACCCATGGTGGTCAGCGTATTTGGTGAGCAGCAGGTGGTGGAGGAAGTATTGTTTCACATGCATCACTGGTGGAGTTCACTCGCCTTGGGTTGCATCGCTTTGCAATGGCCACCTTCAGGTTGCGCTAGTAGCCGGGAGATTTTTTTTGCAACACCAACAGGTAAGACTGTCTGAGGGTTCAAAAGTGCTGGGGTGAATTAGGGGGGACATTTTACTTTTAGCTTCTATAATCCAATACATTGGGAGAAAGGGACTATTTTTGTTTTGTTTTTGAAATGGTTCTGATTGTTGGCAAGTAACTTGAGAGCCAGTGTGGTGTATTGGTTAGAGTGGCCAGGTCTACACCAAGCAGGATATAGTGGTATGAAAGTGGTATATAAAGGGCAGGAGCCACACTACTGCTTTATAGTGGTATTGAAGTGCACTGACAACTGTTGGGGCCCATTGACACATACCACATACCGCTTTCATACTGTTATATCCTGCTTGGTGTGGCTCCTGCCTTTTATATTCCGCTTTCATACCACTTTCATACCGCTATATCCTGCTTGTTGTAGATCTGGCAGTGTTGGACCAGGACTTTGGAGAACCAGGTTCAAGTCCCCACTCTGCCATGAAGCTCACTGGGAGATGTTGGACCAGTCATTTACTCTCAACCTAACCTACCTCACAGGTTTATTTATGGAGAGGAAGAGGATCATGTATGCTGTGCTGAGTTTCTTGGAGGAAAGGCAGGATATAAACGGATCAAATAAATAAATAAGCTTGATCACACAGTTGAAGTATGCACAAGAATTTAACTTACTAATGAACACAGCAATCTTTTAACAGAGAGGGAAGAGATAAAGCCGAAGCTAGCAAGCCATCAACTTGACTGTTGTGTACAAACTGTCACAACAGATTAGCAGATGGAATGTTCAGGTAACCCTGGAAACCACTAACTGGCCTGCAACATATACAAAGACATATTCGAGCCAGTGGAGGCTGGTGCTCCTACATCCAGGGGACAGTGAATCCCCACTGGGTTTCAGATGGAACCAGTCATAACTTTAAAGGAGCTATCCAAGGTGCTGAACCCTGCCCCCAAAATGGTTCCAGCAACTTGGATAGCTTCTTTAGAGTTCTGACTGAAACCCAGAGTGGATTCACCGTCCCACTGACCCAGAAGCCACTAGCCTCCACTGATTTAAGCTCATACACACAACTTCAGTACTGTTGTAACTCCAACACTGATCCCCATGCAGGATCAAAATGGAGAGTCCATCTAGTCCAGCATGCCTCCAGATGCCTCCAGAAAGCCCACAAGCAGAACATGGGGGCAATAAGGAGAATGAATATCAGCATCAAATAGAATTACATTTCTGATGAAGAACAGTAACTGGGGAAGCTACCTTTAGAAAGGTTAAGAACATAAGAAGAGCCCTGCTGGATCAGACCAAGGGTCCATCTTGTCCAGCACTCTGTTCACATAGTGGCCAACCAGCTGTCGACCAGGGACCCACAAGCAGAACATGGTGCAACAGCACCCTCCCACCCATGTTCCCCAGCAACTAGTGTGTATGGGTTTACTGCCTCTGAAACTGGAGGTAGCATTTAGCCATCAGGACTAGTAGCCAAGTTTTTTGGTTACCAAACTTTGACATACCCATTAGTGAACAAATCTGTTCAGCTTTTGCCAAGCCGCAGCACATTCCCATGCATCTCTGCTCAGAAGTGTGTTCCACTGTGGGGCTTCCACCCAGGTAAATGTGCACAAGATTGTGGCATTCACTGCATTGTTTTTAAAAAGGAAAAGAAGCAGGTTCTCAGAATGCTATGATACTTTATTGTTCACAGAATTTCAGGAAGCATCAGAGAATGTCAACATTCAAGGTTATCGAGAACAGGAAATGCTTCTAAAATAAATCGTAACTACAGTACTCTCAGTATGAAATAGGAACATGTGCAATGATAAATAGTTCAAGAGGAGCAAGGGGAAAGATTCTCTCTCTGTCTCTCGTTTCAAAATAAGCAAGACATCCATTTGCTCTTTGACTCACCTGTCATATGAAGACAGCCATGGTCTCTAGCCTACAGAGTAACACAGTTATTGCCTCCATGGATGCCAGTGCCTTGCTGGTAGGCATGTCAATAATGCCTTAGAGACCCCTCTCTCTATTAACCAGCTACCTTTTCTCTTTAGCTGTCATTGCATCTCCTTTTCCTTCCAGTCTGGTCTCCCATCCAGCCTTGTCACATCCACCCTGATGTGTTCTGCCTTGCCTGAACAGGACTATGTCTTTGAACATCACTCCATGTTGGTCTCAAACCTTTTCTGTTTGACTGAGAACGCCATGCCTCACAACCTCTCTCGCTCTCTCGCACATTCCCTTCCTGCCATTTTTATTCAACATTTTAGGTGCTGAAAATATGCAATGACATTGTGAGGATGGATGATCTTCAGTAGGAGATCTAACACTGAAGCTAAATTTACCTTAGAGGTATAAAAATGGGGCTATTATGAAAGACTGTCACGAAATGATTAATACTGGAAGGTTGCAATCATTCCTTTCAGCCCTCAAACTAGTGAAGCCCATTAATCTAAGATCTGTAAAGTCATGCCAAATGTCTCTTGTTCCTATGTTTATCCAGAGAAACCAAGATGTCTTCTTCATAAGGAAATCAATACTGAATGTGATCGGGGCTTTGTTCCATGCTAATCAAAGAGCACGGCTGTCTGCAGCTGTATTTCCACGTGTTCAGGGATCTAATGAAATGTCAAAGGGAAACTATTGCCATCATAGGATGCTTCAAGTAGGGATGTCAGAGAAACCTGCAATGGGACTAAATGAGTTCGGATTTTTCTGAGTCCGAGCTGCAGATTCCGCAGAACCTCTCTGGGCAGATTCCATGGACTTGCAGAATGGAAATTTCATGCAAATTTGTCATAGAAAAGTATGAAAGAAAAAAAACCCTGGCCACAGATTAATAATTCCCCCCATAGGCTAAAGCATGAAAATGCACATTTTCAGGGGAATGTTCTATTTACGCGCATTTTTAAAAATGGGAAAACTTCCCCAGATCTTGGAGAAAATGTACACCTTAGCTCTGAAATGCCAGCTGAGTCGGTGGCGCTGTGGAAATCCAGTGAGAACAAAAAAATGGTCAAATTTCCTGACGATGGACATCCCTAAGTTTGAACAAACACTCTGAAAGGAAATGGAGTCTCCCTTCTCCCTTTTCTCTTACCATACTAGTGAAGAAACATCCATCACTCCAAAACATTTAATTGCAAAAGTAACAATGCTGTTTTCTCTCTATTTTCAGCACCTCTGCTTTGCTTTCCAGCCCCCACACATATGCTACTTTTCTCTTTCTGAATTTTGGGGATTGATTCACTTTGCAAAGAAAGAGACAAGTGGGAACAAATGCTTCTTTTAAAGCAAGAAGTACATATTCATGAGGGGAAGGACCATAGCTCAATGGTAGAACCCTTGCTTTGCATTCAGCAGGCCCCAGAGACCAACCCTGGCCATGAACCTCCAGTTAAAAGCATCCAGTAGCATGTGAAAGACCTTCTGCCTAGAGCCCTGGTGAAACTCCTCCACTCACATGCCTGGTTCATGCATAACAAGAAGCCACCATGGCTGAATTTCCCCACAAGGCTCCTTGTTGCAGTGCTGGGTGCCATTTTGAAAATCCAAGCCATGGGAGGTGGAGGCATGACTTGCTTGTTGTTACATGTGAACACAGTGAGGTGGGCTGTTAGGGTAGTTAACAAGCCACCTGCAACCCTAAAATAGGCCATGGATTCTGGGTGCCTTTTTAACCACCCCAACAATGCACCCTATCCCGGTTCGCACATAACAACAAGCCACGGCACATCCCTGTTGCAGGTTGAATTTTCAAAATGTAAAACATCAAACCCTGCACGGAAATTCACCCATTCTGTGGAAACCAGATCATCGTAAGCAATATTTGGATAGAAAAATGACTTAACCTGGTGTAGGAACATTGAACATAGGTGGTTTCCTGTACTCCATCCAGAAGAGATGAATATTATCAGCCTGCCTGCTGCCAACGTTGCTTTGTTTTTGACATCTGCTAAAGTCAATTTTATTTAAACAAGTTTTTTTTCCCTGAATGACCAGTCCCTGTTTTATTGGTCTAAGATCATTTAAAATATTTTATTCTTTTGTATTTTTGTAACTGTTCACCACTCAAAAATCTTTTTTAGATATAGAGCAGTTTATACATTTTGCAAATGCATAAGTAAATAAAATATTACCAACATGCTTGGGCTCAAGGGCTTTATAACTGTGTAGAGAAAGGCCCTTTAGACAATTTTTCACAGCATGGCATATTAGAATGAAATGGAATGGAAATGCCCCTTTCCTGGACACCATGTTGCTTCTGCCTTCTATCTTGTGCCTAATACACTGGCTATAAGTGCAATTACATGTATAATTTGAAACAAGAACATTTTCCATTCTTAGTAGCAGAGCAGGAAATACCCAGGAGAATTTCAAGGTAATTTAAATCATGGCTGGGTCTCTAATTTAGCTCTGCACTATGCTGGAGAGTACTGCTCTAATATATTTTGCATCATTGTGAGAGCCAGGCCACATTTGTCTCCATTTTTTAAAACAACGCTTTGCCACATGTAATTTCCTACACAATGTCCCACATGGTATATAATTATCTGCCACCTAGTTATTTTGAGAATATATCCACACAGCACATCTCTTAAAGATGCACTACTAGCACCCACTGCTATATGTTCACAACCACTAAGGCATGTTAGAAACTCTTGCTGTGAATTAGGCATTGAAAGAATACCCAACAAAAGAAAGTACGTCTTCATGCCATTTACTTATGGGATTCACAAAGATAACTTCCAACCAGAGGTGGTGAATCTTTTTCACCCCAAAATGCCAAATGCCAATTTGGAAGGTTCTTGGGGGCCATATTTTAGCGGTGCTTGGGGCCAAGGGCACAGAGAGTAGAGCCAGGGGTGTAGGGGGTGGTGACAAGGAGAGGATTAGCTGTGTTATGCTGATTTAACACAGAAGTGGGAAACAAACCCCTGGTCCTTATTAACTCCGAACTGAGTAAAATCAATTTTTCTGCCTTTGATACCTTGTAGAACAGCTGCCAGTCAGGGTTAAGAGTTTGGGAAAACAACACAAGTTCTCAAATCCTAGTAGCAATTCTAGTTTGGGTTCTGCTAGTGTAGATACATTCATGGCTGCTACTGCAGAAATCTCCTCTCCCCACCCCCACAACCCCCACCCTGCTGAGGACTGTTAAAGTATGTGTGAGGGTAGAAAACCGCCCCTACGCAAGTGTAAGTAGTCCCATTTTCAGCCTCAGGAGTCTAACTTTCGGTGCAAATTTGCTCTCCTGTCTGGTTGGAGCTTCTACAGCTGAACTGTCTAGCTCATCCGTGCTTGGCCTCTGTGATTGAATTCTGGCCAATATTATTTGGATGCAAACATGTTGAAGACGAGAGGTTAAAAAATTGACCTATTTTCATACTTGTCTACCAATCAGGATATATTTGGTATGTATCTTATACATGAATATCAACTTCCTCTCTTCTGTCCATTGTGGCAAGGGGTTCATGTTTCAAAAGCACTTCTGACTTTCAAAACCTCCTGGCTGTGATCCTACCTGAGTATTTTTATTTATTTATTTATTTAAAACATTTCTCGACCACCTTTTAGGGCAGAAGCCCTCCCAAGGCGCGTACAGCAATAAAACATGTTAAAAACAACATTAAAAGTGATAAAAACAGCAATAAGAACAACAATAAAACAGAAATAAGACCCAACCATAAAAAGAGAAATAAAACAGAGGCCAGATTTACAGCTGGCAGGATATAACACGTTGAAAGCGGTTTGAAAATGGTATATGGGTCCCAACAGTTGTCAGTGCACGTCAATGCTGTTATAAAGCAGTAGTGTAGATCCTGCCAGGGTAGTGTGGGGGTGGGGTGGGGGGATGGGATGGAATATGGAAGAGTAGAATGCTAGCTTAATGGAAAATGATATAGCCGAAAGCTTTGTTTCCAACTGCTCACAATTTCGATACAGGAATGCAGACATAAAATGGTGCTACGAATTTGGCTGTCTTGATTACTGGATGCCTGACAACTGACCAAGCACCAGCAGTGCTCTGTTATGGCCAGACATGTCTCCGTTATGTTCCTGACTTAGTTGGTCAGGAACACTGCACAGTGATGTCCCTGTTGCTGAGGTTCCATCTGTGTAACCATCTTCATTTCCCCATGGGGGGACAGCAGCCAGGGGAGGAGGGTCTATGAAAGGCATCTTGCACAGCACCTCTTCAAACTTGACTGTGGTGCTGTTAACAAGAAAGCTGAATATTCCCTAATGGCCTTTGGCGAGCAGTGTCTTTCCCCCAGGGGGCAAGGGGCAGAGAAATCATAGAACCATAGAATCATAGAATCACAGAATCATAGAATGGTAGAGTTGGAAGGGGCCTATCAGGCCATCGAGTCCAACCCCCTGCTCAGTACAGGAATCTACCTTAAAGCATCCCTGACAGATGGTTGTCCAGCTGCCTCTTGAATGTCTCTAATGTGGGAGAGCCACATAGTTTATAGCAGGTTTGAACTTGAGCTGAGAAAGAGTATAAAGTAGTGCTGGGTCGAATCCTGCCCCCTATTTTTGGGAACTTTCTCTCTCCCTGCGAAAGTGGCATTGTCTTTTCTGCCTCTTTTGCAGGGGGAGGGGAATTCAAAGATGGAATGGTCAAAATTTTCAGCCCAGCACTAGTATAAAGCTATCCCATGTAAAAGGAAACTAACATTTGGAGGTGACAAAGCACAGAACATTACATAAGGCCTATAAATTATTGTCACAGGGAGCTTGTTCCCCCCCCCCCCAAGGTTTCAGTGTCTGATTCTCAGGTACATACAACATCTGTAAGAATTCTTCATGCAAATGATACATCATTAGAAGAATATATACAGGTCCCGAAGAAGAATGTGTTACGGGAAAGCGTGAACAAGTATGATCCATTGACAAGGCTCTCCGTTGGCTGGCGTAATTCTATTCTGCACATTGTGCCGTAAATTAGATGAATTTGTCAGTTGGCTCATATGAAATTATTAGTTTTAAATGAGGCTGTCCTTTTGGGAAGGAAGCACCCCTCCTATCCGTCGCTAGTGATTAGAAATGCCATAATGTAGGTGAGCTTATTTTTGTTTTTAAATAAATCCTCCATACGTCCCTGAATCATCCTTCGTGAAATCTGTATGCAATTTATAGCTCAGTATTATGATCTTCTGTGCAAGGTGTAAAAGTGGACACCTCTGCAATTTTGTACATGCTGGAGCTGTTTCATAGATGCATGTTGATCACTTCACCATGTCTAAAGCATCAAGTGGTGGCTACTTTCACATGTGAATGGGCTATCACAGATTGGACTCCACTGACAGAAAAAAAAATCATTTAATCTCAAACAAAATGCTTTTCCATTTAGTCAGTTCACACATTCAGATACACATTGTTGATTGTGAAGTAGGTGAGAAATTAGAAAAACCATGAAAGCTCAGAATTCATTAAATGTTTACCCCAAAGGGAAATATGCAAAAGCCACAAACCGCGGCCTAGATCACAAAATATATACTGACATCTGAATCGGGTGCAAGTCCTAGACCAGTGCCTAGACTCAGTAATGGGCTGGATAAGGGTCAATAAACTGAAACTGAATTCTGGCAAGATGGAAGCCCTGTGGGTGAATGGTTCCCGAGTCCAAGAGAAAGGCTCATTGTCAGTTTAGGATGTGGTTGAACTCCCTCTGAAAGATCAGGTTCATAGTTTGGGGGTACTCTTAGATCCACCACTGTCGCTGGAGGCTCAGTGGCCGTGGCAGCTCAGAGTGCCTTTTACCAGCTTTGTCTGGTTCATCAGCTATGGCCACTCCTAGACAGGGAAAGCTTGGCCACTGTGGTGTAGGCATCAGTAACCTCAATGTGCTCTATGTGGGGCTCCCCTTAAAGCTGCTCTGGAAGCTGGAGCTAGTGCAAAATGCAGCAGCTTGGTTGTTGTTGGGAGCTGCCCCTTTTCAGCATACAACTCTTTTGCTGAAGGAACTGCACTGGGTTCCTTCCCATTCAGTACCGGGTCATGTTTAAGATTCTAGTACTAGTGTACAAAGCCCTAAACAACTTGGGACCAGGATACCTGAGAGAGTGCTTTTCCCCCTATAAACCTGCCCAGTCACTGAGGTCATATGAGGGCATGTTCCTGGTTGTTCTTATGGTCCAATTGGAGTCCACCAGGAGAAGAGCCTTCAGTGTGGTGTCCCCCATCCTATGGAATTTCCTGCCTTTGGAAGTCAGGCAGGTGCCAGCATTGTATTGTTTCCAGCACCTCCTGAAAATGTTGTTTTGAGAAGCTTTCCCTGAATGACCAGCCGTGGTTTTATCAGTTCTTTTAAAAATATATATTTTTAACATGGTGTTTTTATTCTACTTGTTCACCACTCGGAAATCTCTTTGATGAGGAGTGGTATATAAATATTGTAAATAAAAATGAATAAAAAAATTACCAATTATAGAAAGACTGGTGCAACCAGGAAGCTTAATGGCAATTTAGCAGATAGAGGTTAATTGGAGCTTGAAAGCTGCAGGTTGGATAGTAGACAGGAAGAGAAGCAAAAAGAGAAGAAATCGGTGAACATATATATTAACTCTCCTAGAGCAAAGGGCAGATGAAGAAAGGGCTTTTCCACTAGGGAATATGTCCTGCTGACTAGGGGGGAATCTACACTATAGGTTTGTTACATTTTTAAAGGGTTACGACTACTCTTTGGGCCACATGACGCACTTACTGTAACGTTTTAAATGTTACAGTAAGTAAAACTTAAATTTTAACGATCTAATGTGTTTTGTTCCATTTTTTAAATTGAAAAATCATTGTAAATTGAATAATGTGTCTTTCCTTACCATCTTATAGTCTCTGCTTTCAAACATCTGATATCCAATCACGGAAGTGTGGGGGCGTGGCATTCATTCCTGGCTGCCAAATGCTTTCTATTGCCGTAGGCTTCCCTCGTGGCTGCTGTACGTGAATGAATGCTAGGGAAAGGAAGGGGGATTTAGGAGGAAGTGGGCATGTAATCTATGGTGAGAGGAAGGAACGTAACATAAAGAAACGAAGAGAAGCGACAGTAAGACCTAACTATATGAAGAAAAGACGGTAAAACTATTTACTAAAACGGAAGTATAAGATAATGTGGCCTAAGATGTTTTAAAACGATGACATTAAATACGTTAAAATCAACATTCTAAAACGTTACAAGCACATGTGTAAATACCCCTTAGGTGATGTCCCTCTCATACTAGTCACAAGGATTGTCTATGATGGGGAGCAAAGGCCAACTGAATGTTGCAGGTTCCTTCATTCTGGTGCAGCATGAAGCTCCAGAGCATCCTTCCCCAACCCAGTGTGTTCCACGTCTGTTAGGCTACAACTCCCATAATCCCCATGGCTCTGCTGGTGGGGGAAAATGGGCACCAGGTTGAAGAAGGCTGTGCTAGGACATTGCTTTAAAAAGCAGTGAGTTTCTTAGTAACAGACTGACTAGCCAAAATTAGGAAGAAAACTTAAAAGTCTTTGGGCAGTTCTCCACCTTATTGTTGTTCCCCGCCTATTGTTGTTCCCTGCCTCGATCTGGATGGAGAGGCGGGTTAGAAATAAATAAATAAATAAATAAATAAATAAATAAATAAATAAACAGCATCATTCTGCAAACTCAGATAGCACTGGAGGATCTCTGCTAAACCTTGTGTTGTTTTGTGCTTGCACAAACAGTTGTGCAAGGAGTTGCACAACAGGTTGAACAAGAGTTATTCACAATGGATTGCACAATGGGTTGCACAAGCATAATGTATTTATTTATTTATTTATTTCATTTCTAACCCGCCTCTCCATCCAGGCTGGGAACAACAATAAATATAAATATAAAAACAATAAAATAGATAAACCATTATAACAGATAAAAACAAATGCATTATTAAAAACATCTTAAAATTAAACTGGGTAGGCCTGTCGGAAGAGAGCAGTCTTCATGGCTTTCTTAAATTCCAGAAAACTGCTAATTTGTCGAATCTCCTCCGGCAGGCCATTCCACAGCCTGGGAGCAGCAGAAGAGGAGGTCCTCTGGGTAACACTCGTCAGCCTAGTTCTAGCTGACTGGAGTAAATTCTTCCCAGAGGACTTGAGTGTGCGGGGCGGATTATACGGGAGAAGGTGATCCCGCAGGTAACCTGGCCCAAACCATGTAGGGCTTTAAAGGTAATAACCAACACTTTGTACATCGCCCAGAAACTAATGGGCAGCCAGTGGAGTGATTTTAAGATTGGTGTTATATGGTCACCCCTAGGTGTACTGGTGACCAACCTGGCTGCCATATTTTGAACTAATTGATGTTTCCGGACTAGGCACAAAGGTAGCCCTATGTACAGCGCATTGCAGAAGTCAAGCCTCGAAGTTACCAGTGAGTGCACTACCATCTTTAGGTCTTCCAACTCTAGGAAGGGGCGCAGCTGGTGTATCAGCCGAAGCTGATAGTAGGCACTCGGTCCGCCACCCCTGCAGGGGTGGGTGGTAGCCATGATACTAACCCTGACCAGAAAATGGTCTGTCCATGACAACACGGAGGTATTTAGCACCTCCGCCCACAGATCTGTCTGTTCAGAACTGAAAACAGCATCGAGAGTGTGACCTGCTGAATGTGTAGGTCCAGAGACCAATTGGGATAGGCCCATGTTTGTCATGGATGCCATGAACTCCCAAGCTGCACCTGATAAACTGGTCCCGAATGGGATGTTGAAGTCGCCCAGGACCAAAAGCCTGGGCGAATCCAACACCAGCTCCGAGATCAGTTCCGTGAGCTCGGCCAGGGAGTCTAATAGGCAGCAGGGGGGGGGGGGGGGCGGTACACTAACAGAATCCCTAGTCTATCCCTGGTCTTCAGACTCAGGTACACACACTCGATGTGATTCAATTCACGGACAGGAAGTCTGGTCAGGTTAAGATTATCCTTGTAGATCACAGCTACTCTGCCCCCACCCACCCACTTTCCCTCACCTGCTCACTGACACAGGAGGGCCTGGACTCATGTCAGGCCACTGTCATCTCCCAGCCAGGTCTCTGTGAAACATGCCAGGTCGGCCTTCTCATCTAGAAGAAGATCATGGATGATGTTTGTTTTATTTTTAACTGACCTGGCATTACATAGGAGCAAGGAGAGGTTCTGTGGGTGGCCTGGTTCATTCTTCAAGATCCCCGGGGTAGCAGGGCAACTGGAAGGTAAGATAGGTGTTAGATATCTATCTCTCCTTCCCCTGTAATGGCATTTCACCCTGCTATCGCTATATTTCCCTTTGCCCTGCACGACACAAATTGCCGCTCCCTGACACATTCTAACTGCCATTCAGCTGGCTCCGATGTACAATTGTTTGTGCAACTGTGCTTGCACAAACATAATTTTAGTTGGATTCTTCTTTTGCATATAGTTCAGGACCTAGTTTCCTATAGTGCAACATCTTTTGTACTCATGGAATGATTAGTTGGAAACTGCCTTTTATATTATCGGAAATACCGAGTAAGGACATCCACATGCCCTCCCTCCTCCTTCTTCCTCCCTCCCTCTCTTTCTTAGAAACTCTGCATTTCATTTTTCAGTATAAATCCAGCACATTTTCAGTATGCTCCTAATTTAAAAACAACACTTGCCCATTACACCTGCTCACATTCATTGGCAGGTATTTCAAAAATTTTGTGAAGTGTGAGTATAATAAGGGTAAGAAAAACAACTGCAGCATGCGCTCACAAATCTCACACCAACTAAGGCAGCAGGAAGATTTTGCTAGAGCTGCATATGATTTGAAGTTATTTTGAGAGGCTGGATTTCTCCTTCCTGCCCCCCCCTCCGCCTGCCACCCTCACCACAGGAGAAGCAACTTCTGAACAAATGCACTTTTAAAAATTCAATTTCCTTCTAGCTGCTAGAGGAAATTCACATCAAGCATTGTCTGTGCAAATGGCAGAGGCCCAAAGATGGGAGAGATCCATATGTCAGTATGATTGCCTGTCTCTTTTGTAATGGGTAATAGGTTTATAATGGACAATAGTTAGATCGGCCTTTCACAAGCTGGACCTCTCCAGGACTACTACTCCCATCAACCCCATCCAGCATGGCAATGTAGCCCAACACATCTGGAGGGCAGTAGGTTGGAGAAGGCTGATTTAGACAGGCAGAATTAAGAAGGCAGGTAGAATTAAATTCTCTCTCTCTCTCACACACACACATACACACACACAACATCCAGAATAAAGCATTTTCAATTCACATTCATTTCAATGGAAAAGTTAAGCACTTCCAATGAACCTATTAGTTTTGGTGTGCCTGGGGGGCTGTCTATGTGCCCTATATACCCTGTGGTGGCTGTGCAGTGGTGCTGCGTCAATAATATGACACAGCTGCCAACTTGCAACCATCATAGGGATTTCCCCCAAAGATGCGTGTTTAAAAAGTCACTGACTTACCACAACTTTTTGTTTTACTGCAAAGTCATCACCATCTACCTACCATCTGTCAATGGTGAACTCACTTCGGCTTCGAGCTGGGAACATTCTAGGGGTGGATCGTGACCACTGATTGCTCACCGGAAGAGCAGGAAGGTCTGGCAAATGGGAGGGGATGGGCCACCACCCAGCCCTCACTTCCTCCTTCCATGGGGATTAACTGTCCCCTCCCTGCAGCTGTGATGCCATGGGGTTTCAAAGGAATGACATCCCCTGGATTACGACCTGTATTTGAAACAATAGGAAACTGATATTTCAATGCAAACATATCCTTACATTAGCACTACGGAAACAATGGTCATTTGGATAATAAGGAGATGAGATGATAATATAATTTGATTCTTGACTTTGAAAATAGGAATTGGTTTTGGTTTTGGTAGGTTTTGTATTCCAACAGCATGATATATAGGGTAATTAATTCTGCTGATTAGTACTTTCAGCCCAAATTAAAATAATAGATTCAGTTTATTTGGAAGCAATCAAAAGATCTCTAGTTTGTGTTTAAACGCAAGGCTATCATTCTAGTAGCCACCATCATACAAGAACACACACACACACACACACACACACACACATTAGACCACTACAGAATTCATGCAGCCCACCACGTGCATATATACAAAAAGGCAATAATAATAATAATAATAATAATAATAATATCAATATATGTCCACACCAACATCCAGAAAGCAGTCATTCTTAAAATATGCTCAATTGTCAGGAAATTCCTGAAGCAGTAAAAGACAGTGTGACCTGGCAAAGCCCGTTATGTCCATCTAGAAAAACTGCCGTAAATGAGAAAATAATAATAATAATAATAATAATAATAATAATAATAATAATAATAATAGTGTAATCAGTTCTGTGAGCCCAATGGGGGCTTTACAGCTGTCCTGTGTACCATGATGTACTTCCCATTAATTTCAGTGGCACTCACTCCCAGGTTTGCAGCATTAGTCATCTTTAGGAGTGCAGCATAAGACAGGAACCATCTAATATGCTGTAAAATTCATTTGGATGCTTTAAAAAGAAGTAAGTTTCTTTTCAGTACCTACAATTTAAAGCACACACTGAAGGAAAATATTAATTTCCCACTGGGGGGAAAATCACAAGCAACACCTGATAAGTGATGGCAGATTGGGGGGGGGGGGGGGATAGAGTCTCACCCCAGTATTATTTTTTGGCCAGATGACAAGACAAAAAGTTTTCCATTAAAAAGACTTTGACGGGCCAGGCCCTTCTTCTGATAGATGCAAACAAACAGGCAATAGCAACATAACATCTTTAATACATCCACCCATGACAGCAAATCATTTTGGACCTAAATGGAGAATAAATATAAAGAGAGAAATGCAATGTTTAATAGTTACATAAAATCAAGAAGGGATTTTCCTTCTTCTTCTTCCTTCCCCCCCCCCCAGCCCGCTCAGTTCAAGCGATTTCTCCTCAGATGGGTGCCATTACCTTTGGAATTCCCTGAATGCTAATTGGAACTGTGAGAGATGACGTTCCCATCTCTGGGATGAAAGATATGCCTGTCAGGAAATGTTTATGTGTCAAGTCCTGTCAAACTCTGAGATTTAAAATTTCAAAAACTGACATACTGGCAGTTTCAAGCTCAACACAGCATCCTCATTGGTTGCAATTAAATGTAATTAAGGGATGCTCAGTAAAATACTACCTCGTGGCTGAAATACAATCTCCCAGGCCTGCAATAAATCAGCCAATTATGTGTGTTCTGAAGGACATTTCTGGCTAACAAGAAAAAAAAAACAGTGCCATTCACACAGTTTTTCAACTGATGTTACTCCAGGAGCTAGCCTCCGTGCTTCATGGGTTGAGACCTCTTAGCATAGCATTCCTCAAGCTGGTGCCCTCTGGACGTTTGGGACAATTACTCCCAGCCAGTGTCATTTGTATGCAATTAGTTCCTGGTGAAATTCCCTCTTCATCACAACAGTGAAAGTTGCAGGCACTATACTAGAGTGACCATATACAAAAGAAGGCAGGGCCCCTGCAACTTTCACTGTTGTGATGAAGAGGGAATTTCACCAGGAACTAATTGCATACAAATGACACTGGCTGAAATTCCCTTTTCTCTAAAACTGTTAAAGTTACAGGAGCCCTGACCTGGATTTTATCTGGTCACCCTACAGCAGAGGGCCTTTCTACTAGGGGTGTGAATGGACCCCCCGGATCGGATCGGGACCCGGATCGGGACCTCCAATTTTGTCACGGACCGGTTCGGACAAAATCGGAGGCCCCCCGGACCGGATCGAGTCCGATCCCGACCCAAAAATCGTAAATTTTTGGATCGGCCGCCATTTTTTTCCCCATAGACTTGCATTGCAATGCAAGTCTATGAAAAAAAAATGGCGGCGGGTGGGTGAGGGGGGGCCTAACTCCCTCCCCCCCGGGGCCGTCTGCTGTGGACGGCCCCGGCAGGTAAGCCCCCTCCCCCGTGCTCACTACCCCCCCTGGGGCCGTCCGCTTCCATCCGCTGGCGCCCGCGGGCGCCAGCGGATAGAAGCGGACGGCTCCGGGGGGGGTAAGCCCCCTTCCCCGCCACTGCTTACCTTCTCGGCCCGTCCGCTCCCGTCCGGCGCCGGCGGCTACTACCAGCGGGCTCCACGGCCTACTCTCGAGTAGCACGCCGGGTGATGACATCACCCGGCGCGCCACCCTGGAGTAGGCCGCAGAGCCTGCTGGTAGTAGTCGCCGGTGCCGGACGGGAGCGGCCGGGCCGGCAAGGTAAGGGCCCCCTCCCCCCCTCCGCGCGCCCCCTCCTCCCCTCCACGCACCCCCTGCTTACCTTCTCGGCCCGTCCGCTCCCGTCCGGGGCCGGCGGCTACTACCAGCGGGCTCCGCGGCCTGCTCTAGAGTAGCGCGCCGGGTGATGACATCACCCGGCGCGCCACCCTAGAGCAGGCCGCGGAGCCTGCTGGTAGTAGTAGTCGCCGGCGCCGGACGGGAGCGGCCGGGCCAGGAAGGTAAGGGCCCCCCTCCCCCCTCCGCGCGCCCCCTCCTCCCCTCCACGCACCCCCTGCTTACCTTCTCGGCCCGTCCGCTCCCGTCCGGCACCGGCGGCTACTACCAGCGGGCTCCACGGCCTGCTCTAGAGTAGTGCGCCGGGTGATGACATCACCCGGCGCGCCACCCTGGAGCAGGCCGCGGAGCCCGCTGGTAGTAGCTGCTAGTGCCAGACGGGAGCGGACGGGCTGAGAAGGTAAGCGCCCCCCTCCTCCCCCCCCGCTGTCCACTTTCATCGGCGGGCGCCCGCTGGCGCCCGCCAATGGAAGCGGCGGTGGGCGCCAGTGGGCGCCCGCCGATCCGCCGATCCGCCGAACCGGTTCGGAGCCTTTTCGGACCGGTTCGGATTGGATCGGCCGATCCAGCTGCGGGATCGGAAATCGGATAATTTATCCGATTTCCCACTGGACCGGACTCGGATCATGGATCGGGTCCGATCCAGTGCACATCCCTACTTTCTACACCATACGGGTGTAAAGGTAGGGAGGAGGGCGATCCCGGAAGTACCTGCTTCGTGACCATTTCTGATGCCCACTAACTCCCGGGACTGCAGGAAGAATTGGGTTTTCACCGGGATTTCTTATCCCAGGGAAAACCTGTGCCCATCCCCCCCCTACCCCTGGGAGTCCCTGTGCATCATTTGCATGCACAGGGACTACCCAAGGACGATCCTGAGTAAAAAGACCGGTGTAGAAACAGCCAGCTTCAGCACTATTTTTAGAGGAAAGGCAGGACATCCATTAAAAATAAATAAATAAATAAATAAATAAATAAATAAATAAAATAGCTGCTAAAGTAACTAATTGGAATGTGTTGTAGCAACAACCTCATATAGCAACAGCTGTATTCAATGGTGACTGGTGGCTCCGATGTCAGTAGGGCAATGAATCCACTCCAGGTTTCAGTGAGAACCAGTCAGAACTTGGATGCCGCTGGAACCACCAACCTCCACTGTTCACAGTGTGAAATCATTTTAGATGCATAAATTATGCCATCCACCTATTTCTTCTTTCTTTCTTTCTTTCTTTCCTTCTTTCTTTGCTAGTAAAAGCCAGCATGGTTCCTAGTAGAGGCACATTGACCAGCCTTCCCCAACCTATATGCTGGACTACAACCACCATGAGCCACAAGTCAGCATGCGCTATTGGGCAGTACAGAAATGAAATTAATAATATGTATCTAATCCTATCATTGATGCAGCTTCTTCTGTCTTGCCAAAGCCAGTTTATCCAGTTAGATTACACTGTGTCAGACCCACGGGCCTAATTCAACCTGCCTGGTGTCCTAAACCAGCCTTCCAAAGCTCCTCAGGGTGGTATACCCCCCTTTCCCTGACAGCACCTCCATTTTCCAACCAGCAATCATTGGGTGGTTTCCTGTTACTCAGTTTTTCCTAGGGTGACCATATGGAAAGGAGGATAGGGCTCCTGTAACTTAACAGTTGTATGCCCTGCCCTCTTTTGTATCAAGTCACACTAGTATAGCTCATGCAGTTGTAACTGTTGTGATGAAGAGGGGATTTCAACTCGATTGATTCCTTACCCCACCCCCAATATTGTCTGATTTCCTACACCTTCTAGAAATTCAGCGGCAAGCATCAGTATGCCCAATGTGCCGTGTTTTTATTTCTTAGCCTTTGGGGGGGGAGGAGAAAAGGGGAGAAAAATGCTGATGGCGATGATTTTGAAGAATGGGAGAACAGGCGAGAAATGCTGCCACAGGCCAATACAGTAACAGCTGTTAATTTTATTTAAAAAGCCATTTGTTTGAAATGTTTCAGCTTGGATTCAGTTTCTGGGGGCAGACTGGCAGAAGGACACATTCTCCGAGCCAGCATCTGCCAGCACAACCGGCACCATCTCATGCATTCTGAGCAGGCAGGAGAGAGACGTGCACTCGTGGCATTGAAATGAACTGATGAGAGATCCCTCCTTTCCCCCAGAGTGATCCCCTGTTCATTACAACTAGCGCAGGGAGCCCTTCACAGGGCCAGCAGGCAGAATGGTGCAGGGGAATCTGGAAAGGGCATATTGCCGCTCATTTTATTTATTATATATTAATAAATAGTGTGTACGTGTGTGTGCGTGGCAGGGAAGGGGGACTCTCGATTTTAAGCCTCGTAACATCAGCATGGCTTTGGCAAAATGTGGCTTTAAAATAGCCAGGGTGCCAGGAGGCAGGGGCCGGATCCAGGTTTTTGAGGGCCCTTTGGCAAGACACCCACAATGCCCCCCCCCGCCTCTGCGATTCTACGTTCTTACCACCATTGGCAACAGCTGCTCCTGCTCCTCATCCTCTTTCTCATCATTGCTTCCAATCGCTTGCTTGACAGGCCGAGAGCCAGCGAGCAACAAGGTAGCAGTTTCTCCTGCTCCTCCTCCTCACCACCACCAGGGCCCGTCCTCCCGTAAGGCAGAGTGGAGCAGTCACCTCAGGCGGCCAATGCTGGGAGATGGCAGCAAAGTGTTATAAGACAGAGCTGTGTGTCATGTGTGCTACGTTCTGCCTCCTAAGCTGGTCTCCTGCCTTCAGGTACAGTGGAGGATGCTATCCTATCATCAGTGTTAAGAATGAATAATCTGCCGGTTCAGTCAGCTTTTGTACATGGAATGGCAGGGGGGCGCCTTCTTGCCCTTTGCTTCAGGCAGCAAATTCTCTTGGGCCACCCTTGCCACCACCGTTGTTTGGGCCAGAGTGAGAGGCAGGTGAACAACCAGGCTGCAATAGTGAAGAGGAGGAGTAACTCCAGGGAACTCATATCAGGTGCTCAACCATGTCTACCCCCTTGATGGCAGCCCTGCCAAAAGGGTTCTCTTCAGCAGCATTATACATTGTTTTCAACAGCATCATAGACTTTAAGATCAGTGTCCATCTGCAGGCATTCCACTTTGGTGCATCAGAAGAAGGGGTGAGTAGGGTGCCCAGAGAACAGCAAAAGAGGTCTAGCTGGGGGGGGCACAGTGGGCTTAAATACCCCCCAGTCCACCCACAGCCAGCATTGGGATGAGACATATGTCTGCACATTAGATTCCTATGCATGCCTTGCCCTCAACCTAGCTGGCCATGACATTTCCCAGCCTGAAATGTCCCAGCCTGAGAGTCAGTTTTGACTCAGCTATGCAAAATGTCTTTGAACGGGAGAAGGTTTAGAAAAGATTACAGAGGAAGTTTAGCTCTGTATAAATCCACTGTATGGATGTGCACCACTTTGTTTCTGGATCTGAACCCTAAACAAAAGTGGGTCGATTTCGACCGCTCCAGTCTGAATCTGGATTCAGCCTGGATCAGGATGAAGCGGTCTGGAAAAGACGGAATCAGTTCTGAAATGCTCAATCTGAGACAATGGCAAGCCACTGCTCCCAGAAGCCCTAGGAGTTGACCACACTGACTGGTGCTTATGGGAGTTGTAATCCAAAACATCTAGCTGTGATCATATCTAAGCCATGATAGAGGCAGAGGGTTGGTGGAGCCTTGATGCACTCAAGGGGAGGAATGTAGCTTGATTTGGAGTGTTTTGGCTTTGCGCGTGAGCCGTAAAACAGATCTCACTTTATTTGGGTGTGTAATGTGAATGTGAAACTTACTTTGGTGAGAATGCTCATTCACATTACAAATGCCTTCCCTCTTCTTCCTTTTCCTTCGGAACAATGATCAGATGTTCAACATAAAAGAGATCCTCAAAGGTGGTTCAAAATTCCACATGTGGCACCGGCTGGTGTTGCAAACACTGGCGCATGTTCCAGGTGATGTTGCAAGTGATTCAGTGATGCAATCTGAACTATTTCGGTGTCTGCCTGTAGTTTAGGGACACTGTTCTGTTTTGATGGAACTGCCAATTTCATCCCAAATCCTTATCCTGCTTATCCAGCAGCCTCCTTCCAAAAAAGATAGTGATAACCCTCGTCATGTTAACAGACATTAATGAATAGCCCTAACCGGTGACCCTGACTCCATCGAAATCGTACTCAACAGCAGCTTGCAAGATGAAATCCTTTGTGGGCTGTGTTCGAGTTGGATTTATTTGTTTGTTTCTTTTTGGAGCATATTAGTGATTCAACCACATTGTTTTCAGTTTTGTTGGCTCAGTTCCTCAAAACGTCCACTAGGAATTGGCAACCAGCTGGAATAGGCACGATAGATTAGAAGGCTTCAACCCTATGCATACTTTCTTGGATGTCAGAGCCAGGGCCCTCCTCTTCACGGCGTCTCTTCCTGCACGCAGCAGCGGCAGGTGGTGCACCCCACATTGACGCTCCTTCTGTCCATCTACAGTGGAAAGAGAGCCACAGCGGGTTTTCCTGCCGCCGCCGCCATTGCCACGCCCATGCCTGCCCAGCGTAAGCTGGAGGGGCGGCTGGGAGCATTGGCCCCCCTACTCCAAGGTAAGTGGGTTTTTTTATTATTATTTTTTAAAATGGGGAAGGACTGTGGAGGCGGTGCAGAAAGCTTATGGCTCGCTGGTCCATCCCCTTCCCTGCCCAGCCTGCCTCAAGCTAAAAAAGTCAGGGTAAATGCCTGACTTTTTTAGAGCGGAGCTTGGGGGCTTTTCCCCGCAGTAGCTTCGGAGTGGAAGCAGCGTCATGTAATCCACCTGCCGCCACACCAAAACTACTGTGGGGAAAAGCGACCATCTAGAGGTTCCCAGTGTTCCAAGGGTAGGCATGGCCAGGCATCTGCCGAGGCAGAGGGCCTGCTAACAATAGCCCCTTGGCATTGCTGCCCTTTTTCGCCATTGCAACCTGCTTCTTGACCTGCAACTTGCTCTGGCCCAGACAATGGTGGTGGTGAGAAAGAGGAGCAGAAGATGCCAATTAGGGGTGTGCACGGAACCCCCGGATTGGATCGGGACCCGGATCGGGACCTCCAATTTTGTCACGGATCGGTTCGGACAAAATCGGAGGCCCCCCGGACCGGATTGAGTCCAATCCCGATCCAAAAATCGTAAATTTTTGGATCGGCCGCCATTTTTCCCCCCATAGACTTGCATTGCAATGCAAGTCTATGAGGAAAAAATGGCGGCGGAAGGGTTAGGGGGGACCTAACTCCCTCCCCCCCAGGGCCGTCCGCTGTGGACGGCCCCGGCAGGTAAGCCCCCTCCCCCACGCTCCCTCCCCCCCTGGGGCCATCCGCTTCCATTCGCAGGCGCCCGCGGCTGCCCGCGGATAGAAGCGGACGGCTCCGGGGGGGGTAAGCCCCGTTCTCCGCCACTGCTTACCTTCCCGGCCCGTCCGCTCCCGTCCGGCGCCGGCGGCTACTACCAGCAGGCTCTGCGGCCTGCTCTAGAGTAGCGCGCCGGGTGATGACATCACCCGGCGCGCCACCCTGGAGTAGGCCGCGGAGCCCGCTGGTAGTAGCTGCTGGCGCCGGACGGGAGCGGACGGGCCGGGAAGGTAAGGGCCCCCCTCCTCCCCTCCGTGCGCCCCCTCCTCCCCTCTGCGCGCCCCCTGCTTACCTTCCCGGCCCGTCCGCTCCCGTCCGGCGCCGGCGGCTACTACCAGCGGGCTCTGCGGCCTGCTCTAGAGTAGCGCGCCGGGTGATGACATCACCCGGCGCGCCACCCTGGAGCAGGCCGCGGAGCCCACTGGTAGTAGCCGCCGGCGCCGGACGGGTGCGGACGGGCCGGAAAGGTAAGGGCCCCCCTCCTCCTGCCCCCTCCTCCCCCCCGCTGTCCACTTTCATCGGCGGGCGCCCGCTGGCGCCCGCCAATGGAAGCGGCGGTGGGCGCCAGTGGGCGCCCGCTGATCCGCCGATCCGACGAACCGGTTCGGAGCCTATTCGGACCGGTTCGGATTGGATCGGCCGATCCAGCTGTCGGATCGGAAATCGGATAATTTATCCAATTTCCCACTGGACCGGACTCGGATCGTGGATCGGGTCCGATCCAGTGCACATCCCTAATGCCAATGCCTTGTTGTGCATTGATTCTCTGCCTGTCAAGCAAGCAAGGGGTAGCAATGATAAGAGGAGGAGGAGCAATAGTTGCTGGTGACAATGGTGGTGAGAAGGTAGACTCACTGAGGGAAGGGGGCCCATTGAGGGTGTCTTGCCCAAGGGCCCTCAAAAGGCAAGAGTTCATAGAATCACAGAACAGTAGAGTTGGAAGGGGCCTATAAGGAATCTACCTTAAAGCATCCCTGACAGATGGCTGGCCAGATGCCTCTTGAATGCCTCTAGTGTGGGAGAGCCCACAACCTCCCATGGTCATTGGTTCCATTGTCAAACTGCTCTAACAGTCAGGAAGTTTTTCCTGATGTCCTGCCAGAATCTGGTTTCATGTAATTTGAGCCCATTCTTCCGTGTCCTACATTCTGGGAAGATTGAGAAGAGATCCTGGCCCTCCTCTGTGTGACAACCTTTCAAGGTCTTGAAGAGTGCTATCATGTCTCCCCTCAGTCTTCTCTTCTCAAGGCTAAGCATGCCCAGTTCTTTCAGTCTCTCCTCCTAGGGCTTTGTTTCCAGCCCCCTGATCATCCTCGTTGCCCTGCTCTGAGAGCAATGGACTTCCTTCCTTCCTTCCTTCCTTCCTTCCTTCCTTCCTTCCTAATAAATATATGTAGAAGTGGATAGCTCAGCCACATCAAAACATAGAGTTGAGTATGCTTAATCCCATTGAACTCCATGGTCCTCATGCTTTGTTGGATTATGGTGTGAGACTGCAATTTGACACACACCTTTTTTGGAGTAACTCCCACTGAACTCAGTGGGATGTACATGGAATAAACATGCATAGGGCCAAGCTGTACATTTCTGTAATGTTGTCAGAAACAAGAGATTTTTTCTGAGCAATTGTCTCTCTCCCTACACACACACAAGCTATTTTTTTCTTTGTCTGCTTCCACAGCTGGGGATAAAATTGCCTAAGGAAGAATAGTAACTTTGCAGGGAAAGTAAGGGGAAATGTACATGAATAACGCCGCAATTCAACACATGCTGAATGTCAGACAAGGTCAGACAGGTGAGCATTCGCAGGCTGAGCATAAGTGTGAACAGTGGGGCATCAGAGCTTCTCTGGTCTGCATTGTACTGCTCTGTTTAGAATAAGCTTATTTGAAGTAAGTGTATACCCCATTTCTGAACTACACTGTTCTTTCTTTTTTAGCACTGTAAGCTGTATATTCACTGGGAAAATAAAGTTAACTTTTCCTTCTTTAATTACCTAAGCTTTTCTGTTTTATACCCACCACTTCAAAGTGCTATCAATGTATGTGACACTTCATAGAATAACATCATCAAAAAGGATAGGTCCCTGCCCCCAAGGAGCTTGCAGGCTAAATGAAGGGAGAGGGTGGAAAGGAGAGAGCAGCATGGAGAATAAGGGACGGAGATGAGAAAATACGGCTCTATCTGTCCAGCTTTGGTTTGGATGAAGATGGCTGCATTCCTATACAGGAATAACAAACTGGGGCTTACTTCCAGGACTGATGAGAGGGGGAGAAGCCGATACACCTTACCCGGGCCCGGCAATCTGGAAGAGGCCCCGGGGCCCAACCATGTTGCCTATGTTTTTGTCTTTCTCGGTAGTATCATTATTTGTTGGTTGTTTTTGACATCCATTGTAAAACTGGTGAATTTCAAAGAAAATAATAATGATATGCAAAATTCTGTCAGTTATTTTATCAGAATATAAGCCTATGTGGCAGGGCGTTGCTGTTTTATTGTTTTACTACGTACAGCACCATGTACATTGATGGTGCTATATAAATAAATAAATAAATAAATAAATAATAATACCGCCACAAGTGAGAAAGGGATGAAATAATAATAATAATTCTGGCAGGAATGGACTATACTGACAGACACAATACAGCTGCAAGAATACATACTCACTAGGGATGTGTATCGTATCGTTAAAATGTACGATAACGATACAATAGGGTCGTTATTGTGCATGTGTTTAACGATGACGATACGATACAAAAACCTACGATAATCATCGGAGACGATAACTTTCAGGCGATTTTATCGTTTTATCGGACTGACATATACATATACCTATAACTTCTGTATTTGAAAAGTTAGAGGCTTGAAACTTGGTTACAGTGCTTATTAGGGGTGTGCATCGGATCGGATCCGATCCACGATCCGAATCCGATCCGACCCAAAATCGGGAAAATCCGATCCGATACGATCCGGACAACCTCCGATCCGATCCGATCCGATCCGATGAGGTCCGATCCGGATCGGACGCCATTTTGAATGCTTTTTCCCATAGCCAAGTATTGTTTTACAAAAACGCCTATAACTTTTTCATTTTTAAAGATAGAAGGATGAAACTTGGGCACATTGTAGACTGGTTAGGGGTAGTTATCTGTGAGAAATTTCAGAAAGATTGGTGCATGCATTTTGTGGCAATTAATTTTTTAATAAATACCCAGGAATGCCTATAACTTTGTCATTTTTAAAGTTACACACATGAAACTTTGCCACATTGTAGGGGGTACCTTGGGACCTATGTGTGTGAAATTTCAGAAACGTAGGTGCTTGTCTTGTGTGGCAATTAATTTTTAGAAAAATGGGTAGTAGTGGGGTAAATACAGTTATGCCTCCCATTTTTTTATTTTTGAAGATACAAACAGGAAACTTGGGCACATTACAGGTACCACTTGCCTTGATATGTGTGTGAAATTTCAGAAACATTGGAGCTTTCCTTGTGTGGCAATTAATTTTTGAAACAATGAGGAAAGAAACACCTATAACTTTGTCATTTTTAAAGTTACACACATGAAACTTTGCCACATTGTAGGTGGTACCTTGGGACCCATGTGTGTGAAATTTCGGAAACGTAGGTGCTTGCCTTGTGTGGCAATTAATTTTTTAATAAATACCCAGGAATGCCTATAACTTTGTCATTTTTAAAGTTACACACATGAAACTTTGCCACATTGTAGGCGGTACCTTGGGACCTATGTGTGTGAAATTTCGGAAACGTAGGTGCTTGCCTTGTGTGGCAATTAATTTTAGAAAAATGGGTAGTGGTGGGGTAAATACAGTTACGCCTCCCACTTTTTTATTTTTGAAGATACAAACAGGAAACATGGGCACATTACAGGTACCACTTGGCTTGATATGTGTGTAAAATTTCAGACAGCTGGGTCCAGGCATGTGGTGGCAAGGTATTTTTGAAACAATGAGGAAAGAAACGCCTATAACTTTTTTATTTTAAAAGTTAGAAGTCTGAACATTGCTCACTTTGTAGATGGGTTAGGGGTAGATATGTGTCAGAAATTTCAGAATTATAGGTCCAGGCATTTGATGGCTATGGAATTTTTAAATTACATGTTTCAAAAAAATCTCTACAGAGGCCAGGTCTTCCCCTCCCGCTTCCCGCGAAGAAAAGGAAACACTCTCTCGTCTCGATCCCTTTGATCCTTGCTAGTAGTATCCATTACAGGGCTCGTGTTTCCTTTCCTACTTTCACTTTTCAAGCAGAACGGCTGAGCCTAGCTGAGTTTTGCAGCCATGCGTGCAAGGAAGGATCACTCTGGTCTCGATCCCTTTGATCCTTGGTAGTATCCATTACAGGGCTCGTGTCTGCTTTCACTTTGTACTCAAGCAGACACGAGCCCTGTAATGGATACTACCAAGGATCAAAGGGATCGAGACCAGAGTGATCCTTCCTTGCACGTATGGCTGCAAAACTCAGCTAGGCTCAGCCGTTCTGCTTGAAAAGTGAAAGTAGGAAAGGAAACACGAGCCCTGTAATGGATACTACTAGCAAGGATCAAAGGGATCGAGACGAGAGAGTGTTTCCTTTTCTTCGCGGGAAGCGGGAGGGGAAGACCTGGCCTCTGTAGAGATTTTTTTGAAACATGTAATTTAAAAATTCCATAGCCATCAAATGCCTGGACCTATAATTCTGAAATTTCTGACACATATCTACCCCTAACCCATCTACAAAGTGAGCAATGTTCAGACTTCTAACTTTTAAAATAAAAAAGTTATAGGCGTTTCTTTCCTCATTGTTTCAAAAATACCTTGCCACCACATGCCTGGACCCAGCTGTCTGAAATTTTACACACATATCAAGCCAAGTGGTACCTGTAATGTGCCCACGTTTCCTGTTTGTATCTTCAAAAATAAAAAAGTGGGAGGCGTAACTGTATTTACCCCACCACTACCCATTTTTCTAAAATTAATTGCCACACAAGGCAAGCACCTACGTTTCCGAAATTTCACACACATAGGTCCCAAGGTACCGCCTACAATGTGGCAAAGTTTCATGTGTGTAACTTTAAAAATGACAAAGTTATAGGCATTCCTGGGTATTTATTAAAAAATTAATTGCCACACAAGGCAAGCACCTACGTTTCCGAAATTTCACACACATGGGTCCCAAGGTACCACCTACAATGTGGCAAAGTTTCATGTGTGTAACTTTAAAAATGACAAAGTTATAGGTGTTTCTTTCCTCATTGTTTCAAAAATTAATTGCCACACAAGGAAAGCTCCAATGTTTCTGAAATTTCACACACATATCAAGGCAAGTGGTACCTGTAATGTGCCCAAGTTTCCTGTTTGTATCTTCAAAAATAAAAAAATGGGAGGCGTAACTGTATTTACCCCACTACTACCCATTTTTCTAGAAATTAATTGCCACACAAGACAAGCACCTACGTTTCTGAAATTTCACACACATCGGTCCCAAGGTACCCCCTACAATGTGGCAAAGTTTCATGTGTATAACTTTAAAAATGACAAAGTTATAGGCATTCCTGGGTATTTATTAAAAAATTAATTGCCACAAAATGCATGCACCAATCTTTCTGAAATTTCTCACAGATAACTACCCCTAACCAGTCTACAATGTGCCCAAGTTTCATCCTTCTATCTTTAAAAATGAAAAAGTTATAGGCGTTTTTGTAAAACAATACTTGGCTATGGGAAAAAGCATTCAAAATGGCGTCCGATCCGGATCGGACATCTGGTCCGATCCGATCCGACCAGCCTCCGATCCAATCCGATCCGATCCGACCCCCCAGGTCCGATTCCGATCCGCTATCCGATCCGATCCGGGGGGTCAGTGCACATCCCTAGTGCTTATGGGGTATGCCTAAGTATGTGTATGAAATTTGAGATCGATCCCTCCAACCCTCGATTTTATATGATTTTTTAAAGATCATTTCCGTTCTGACAGGTCTGAATGAACGCACGTGGTGAGCTGTCATTCTGATCTGTCAGAACTGAAACAAACTTTAATAAATTCATATAAAATCGAGGGTTGGAGGGATCGATCTCAAATTTGGCACAGAATCAGGGCTTTTTTTTAAAAAAAACTTACTGTTTTGCTGGAGCGCAAGTGCACTCCAGGCTCTGTTTTAAAAAAAAAAAAAAAGCTGTCAAACCACACACCCCTCCCCTGCCTCCCCCCCCCTTCTGTTAGCTGTCAAACCCACCATATTGGAACTTTTGGAACTTTTAAAGTAAAAAATTCATCGCCACAAAATGCCTGGACCTATCTTTCTGAAATTTCTCTCAGATAAGTACCTCACTCCCATCTGCCATGTGGGCAATTTTCATGCTTCTATCTTTAAAAATATATTTTTTAAAATTAAATGGGTTTCTCTCCTCATTTCTCCCAAAATACCTTGCCACTACATGCTTGAAGCTATGCTTCTGAAATTTCTCACACATGTCAACCAAAGTGGTATCTCTAATGTGGACAAGTTTCATGTTTGGAAACTGCTACCCATTTTTCAAAAAAATATTGCCACCAAAGGCAAGCACCTATGGTCCTGAAATTTCACACACATGAGTCCCAGCATGCAATGTGGCAAAGTTTCATGCGTGGATCTTTAAAAATAAAAAAGTTATAGGCATCCCTAGTTCGGTACTGAAAAAGACATAGCCACAAAATGCGTGGAGCTGTCTTTCTGAAATTTCTCACAGATACGTACCTCAAATTCATCTGCAATGTGGCCAAGTTTCATGCTTCTGTCTTTAAAAATAAAAAGTTATAGGCATTTTTATAACACAATACTAGGCTAGGGGAAAAAGCATTCAAAATGGTGTCCGATTCAAAAATCGGACGTCCAATTTTAATATCAATATTGAGTCCGATACGATACGATGGACCTCCGATTTTTCCAATCTGATATTTTCCTAAATATGAAGTTCCGATTCCGATCTGATTTTTGGCATCCATGCACATCCCTAGTCTATGGTACCTCTCCTGCCTACTCCAACAGAGCAGTTCCCAAAGAAAAGAAAGACAAACAGAAAAAAGACAGACTCGCGGAAATATTATGTGGTTCATTATTATGGATGTTTCTAATTATGAACATCCCTTTTCAGGTGTAAGTCCTGGACATTTCTAATTACTGAGCAGCCACATCACATTTCAGTTTGGGATTTTGCAAATCCCTGGTTGTAATTTAAGCGTCTGTTTGTTGACACAACTGATTTCAGAGATTAGACTGTAAAAGCAAAATAAGATGGGATGTGAGAATTCTGATTTATTTGTTTTTGCAAGCCTCACCAGTAGGAAAAGATTCAGGAAGTGAAATGCAGTTGACAGTTCAGGTGATGCCTCAGGAGGCACAGCGCCATCCAGATTGCTCTTCCCAGCTTGACATTTGCACCTCAGCTAGTTGTTGGCTCCGGCAATTAGAGAGGAAACACTGTCTGACGTGTAAATTGATGCCGTTTGACCTACACTTCTGTGAAGAAGGTATAAATGTGTAACTCACCATCCCATCTCCTATCAAGTAATAACCCCCATTTTGCAAACCGTTTTAATGTGTGACATGAGGGACGGAAGAGAGGATGTAATCATGACATTCATTCTGATGCTGTTTCCTGCAGGCCATTTGAAAATTCATGCCACTGTAGTAGGGTTACCTGAAGGACCACAATTAATGCACTTAATCAGATTAACACACAAACAGGTTTTCCCACGTTGTTTAAGAGTGATGCGGCAGTGTTCCCAGGAATAAGCATTAGGGGAACACAGAAGGAACAACATACATTTTAGGGGGTAGTGAGTATGTGAAATGTGACTTCTTTCAAGTAATCACAAGACTACTAATATTATTGGTTGGTACAAGGCAGGGGATGAGCTACTTATCCGGTGGGTGTTTGACCTGCTCCCCATCTTCTGGTACCACCTATGGCCTAGTGCAATGTTTCCAACCCTGTAGCCCAGAAGTTTTGGACTTCAATGCCCAGCACTCTTGTCTACTGGCCTTGCTGGCTGGGGCTGATGGGAGTTGAAGTCAATAAGGTCTGGAGGACACCAGGTTCAGGAAGGCTGGCATATTGGTACTAATAATCATTCCTATAATTTCCAGAGGAGGACAATGGAGACTGTAAGTGGCTTGAAGACCTGCGGCGGGGTGGAGCTGGGGTGTTTCCCTGCCTGCATGAAGTAACAGGCCAACCATTGGGAATTACACCATCTCTTTGATGGCGTTTTTTTGGTGATGGTGGGTTGTTACTGCATTTTTCTCCATTTTTGAAATGCCAGAATAAACCTAAAAAGTGCTGGGAGAGGCATTGGTAGGCTGACCAGATAAAATCCAGGTCAGGGCTCATGTAACTTTAACAGTTGTAGAGAAAAGGGAATTTCAGCCAGTGTCCTTTGTATGCAATTAGTTCCTGGTGAAATTCCCTCTTCATCACAACGGTTAAAGGTGCAGGCACTATACTAGAGTGACCATATACAAAAGAAGGCAGGGCCCCTACAACTTTAACAGTTGTGATGAAGAGGGAATATCACCAGGACTAATTGCATACAAATGACACTGGCTGAAATTCCCTTTTCTCTACAACTGTTAAAGTTACATGAGCCCTGACCTGGATTTTATCTGGGCACCCTAGGCATTGGAGGTTGAAGACGTCATGAAAAGGACCCATGAACTTCCATGAGTGAACAATCACAAGTGCACGATAAATGCCTCATGTCAAAGACACCCTTAGTATTATATTTTTGCTGATAGATCTCTGGCTAGATCTACACCAAGCAGGATATAGCACTATGAAAGCAGTATGAAAGTGGTATATCAGAGGCAGGAGCCACACCAAGCAGGGTATAGCACTATGAAAGCGGTATGGAAGTGGTATATGGTATGTGTCAATGGGCCCCAACAGTTGTCAGTGCACTTCAATACCACTATAAAGCAGTAGGAGCTGGCACAGCACCCTACTCAACCAGAGAATGATGCGGATTAGGCCTCTGTTCCTTTTTTTCCCAAATGGCTTCACATTTGGAAAGGATTCTGTTTTTGTTTTGTTTTTGTAAGAAACTGCACAGCAAACTGATACACAAATACAGCTAAATTAAGCTAGGTCATTATGCGGTGACATTCTAGAGCAATAAAAGACTGGGTTTCATTGGGGAAAATAATCAAACACTTCATTGGATACCAAGAAAAAGAGCATAATGTGGATGAAAACAGCAAGAGGGGCTTGCAAGAGAAAAGAAGGAGAAAGGTTAAGCACATAGCACACACACTGCCTTTCCCCTACAAATTATAACTGCATTAGGGATGATGGATGAGTAATGTTTGAGATTGCCAGAATCCTCCAAACATCTTCATAGAATCATAGAATAGTAGAGTTGGAAGGGGCCCATAAGGCCATCGAGTCCAACCCCCTGCTCAATGCAGGAATCCACCTTCAAGCATACCTGACAAATGGCTGTCCAGCTGCGTCCTGAAGGCCTCTAATGTAGGAAAGCCCACAACCTCCCTAGGGAATTGGTTCGCAAACCTTAAGGCAGAAAAAGGTTCAGGTTTAGATTGTGCCTGAATTTCACTAGTTGGGTAGACAACAAAAGGAAAGGAAGAGATAATGGGCCTGTTCAGAAAATGCGCTGAGCCATGGTTAAGCCGCTAACCCTTTTGCAGCAAATAGTTAGTGAGCATGTTTAACCTGTGGTTATGTAGTCACCATGGTTAGGAACAGTTCACACTAAGGATGTGCATCGGATCGGGTCTGATCCACGATCCGGAGCCGATCCGACTGAAATCTGATAAAATTATCCAATTCCGATCCTGGCTTCTGGATCATCCAATCTGATCCAAACCGGTCCAGAAGGACCCGATCCAATTCGGATAAGATCAGAGAATCGGACCTCCTCCTCCCCCTTGTGCTCCTTACCTGCTGGGGCCGTCCGCTGCCATCCGCTGCCACTCAGCTGTGGATGGCCCCGGCAGGTAAGCCCCCTCCTCCCTCTCACGCTCCTTACCTGCCAGGGCCGTCCGCTGCCATCCGCTGCCCCCTTCTACTGAGAAACAGGCTTCTCAGTAGATGTCACCCGGCGCGCTACTGAGAGGCAGACTGTGAAGCCTGTTTCTCAGTAGAAGGGGGCAGCGGACTGTAGCAGACAGCCCCGGCAGGTAAGGAGCGGGAGGGGGGAGGAACAGGGAGGGGGAGTTAGGCCCCCACTCACCCACCCACCGCCATGTTTTCCGTATAGGCTTGCATTGGGGAAAAGCTTTCTTTTCCCCAATGCAAGCCTATGGCGAAAACACCAAAACTGGCAGCCGATCCGAAAATTGGACGTCCGATTTTCTGGTTGGGATCAGGTCTGATCTGATCCGAGAGACCTCCGATTTTGTCCAAACTGATCCAGAACAACATCGGAGATCCCGATCTGAGTCCCAATCTGATCTGGGGTGTCAGTGCACATCCCTAGTTCACACAACATACATGGTTGTTGTGTGAACTATGAACCATGGTTGTCATGGTTCATATGATACACTAAGCCTTAATGTTTAGCTCAAAATGCTTAACCACCGTGGCTTAGCATGTCATCTGAACAGGGTCACTGAGAACAAAAAAGAGCATGAAGGAATGGGGGAGGAGGGTGCTGTTGCACTCATGTCCTTCTTGTGGGTTTCCCATGGACAGCTTGTTGGCCACTGTCTGAACTGAATGCTGGACTAAATGCACCTCTTGGTCTGATCCAGCATGGCTCTTCTGATCTCATGTGATCAAATGGTTGTTACATGTGTTTGGGGCTTCATTTCAACTGACAATGAGGACTGAGGGGTGAAGCCAATGGCTCCATGAAAGCAAATTACTGTACACTGAGATAAATTGACACCTTGTAAAGCGTTCTATTTAAGTCCTCCCCCATGCTCTTCTTATGATTATTATTCAAAACCAGGGAGCATCGCTGCTATGTCTCCACAACTCATGCCCTTGTCATCCTAAGTGTTCAGAACCCAGAGAGATGCAATCAATAATTGTCCTGAAAGCCAGAGTGATATTGATTTGTGCTTTTTAATGAGCTTGACTCCCATAATAGATCTGTTTGACAACTACATAATCTAGGTTTTATGATCTCTTTAAACATCCCACAGCTATTCTGTTGAGTAATAAAATAAAGAGCTCACGGGGCAGTGTAAACCCGCCTCTTGAGTAAATGGCAGAATGTAATTAAAGGTTAGGTAGGAATTTGTGTGTCCTGCTCCAGAATTAACGGTTGATCAATCGCTTCTTCAGTTTTGCTAGACTGGTTTATTACCTAAATGTAGCAGGTTTTGACAAAGGGAGCAAGGAGGGAGGTATTCAGATTAGCCAAAGTGTTGCTTTTGTTGTTGAGGATGATGAAGATGATGCAAAGTTAATGTTCACCTCACATGTATTGTATTGTCACTTTGCTTTGTACTCTTATAAGAGTAAAATTAAACTTGCTGGCTCGAAACAATAAAAAGCAAGGCAAGAAAAGAGAAAGGAAACAAAGAAAATCAATTGAATATATTAAATTAATGGAAGTGGAGGAGTAGAACAGATCATGCCCTTACATTCTACATTGTATCAAAGCTTAGAAAAATCATCCAATTTGGCGGAAATTTTAATGGACCCCAAACTGGATACAGGATCTGCCTTTTACCAGAGGAAGTGCTCCACTTGTGAAAGGTCCCTCTGCCTGATTTGAGGTGGGGGAATTCCTCCTCCCACACACACCACAGCTCGCCCAGTTCAGCAGGGTCTTCTCACTCTCTGTGTAGCATTTTCAGGGGACTGGAGAGCCTGCTGTGGGAAAGATGAGGTGAGGAAGTCCACTTGCCAGCATAAATCTTGCTCAAACTCATAATCTACAAATAACCTTTTCCCTGTTCTAAATTTCCCAGTCCAGTCCTTGAAGCTTCATATACTCTAGAGTCCATAGCTCTAGTGCATCACCTCTATAGATTTGAGAAAATATGTAGCCAGGAGAGGAACCGTTCTTGTTGGCCTGCTCCCACACATGGCAGGTGTGTGGGCAACAGGCACATTTTGCTCCACAGGCAAACACACAGAGCCTTTCTACACCTGCGTCCAGGATCATTGCTCTAATCCACGCAGAGAAGTGTGATCACCTGGCTTCCTCCTGGGCCATTGCACGTCGCGCCCGCCATTTATACCATCCCCCCTGCCCCCGGGAGTCCCTGTGCGTCATTTGGACATGCAGGGATCACCCAGAGACAATCCAACAAAAAAAAAAAGCTGTTGTAGAAATGGCCACAGACACATGTTTGGAGGTTCACTTCTGAAAGGGGCTCTTGTCTAATCACTGGAAAGTAGGGGTGTGCACTGGATCGGGTCCGATCCACAATCCGGATCTGATCCAGGGGAAATCGGATCCAGTTATCCGATTTCCGATCTCACCGCTGGATCATTCGATCCAATCCAATCTGATCCAGAAAGGTCCCGATCCAGATCGGATGGATCGGAGGATCGGCGGCCCCCCTGGCGCCCACCACCGCTTCCATTGGCAGGCGCCAGCGGGCGCCCGACGATGGAAGCGGACAGCGGGGGGGGCTTCCCTGGTGGGGCTGTCCGCTGCCATCGGCGGGTGCCAGCGGGTGCCTGCCAATGGAAGCGGACAACGGGGGCAGGGGGCTTACTTCCGGGGACGTCCGCTCCCATCCGCCACTGGCCGCTACTGTGAGCAGGCTTCGCGGCCTGCCCCTAGGTAGTGCGCCAGGATCAGGTGATGATCACCTGGCACGTTACCTAGGGGCAAGCTGCGAAGCCTGCTCGCAATCGCGGCAAGCGGCGGATGGGAGCGGACGGCCACGGAAGGTAAGCAGGGGGAGGGGGAGAGGGCTTACCCCCCCGGGGCTGTCCGCTTCCATCCGCTGGTGCCCGTGGGCGCCAGCGGATGGAAGCAGACCACCCCGGGGGGGGTAAGGAGCGTGGGGGAGGGGGCTTACCTGCCGGGGCTGTCCACAGCGGATTGCCCTGGGGGGGAGGAGGGAGTTAGGCACCCCCTCACCCACCCACTGCCATTTTTTTCCTCATAGACTTGCATTGGGGGAAAGCTTTCTTTACCCCAATGCAAGTCTATGGGGGGAGGGACAGCCGATCCAAAAATCGGATGTCCGATTTTTGGATTGGGATCGGATCGGATCTGGTCTGGGGGGCCTTTGATTTTGTCTGATCCGATCCGGGACAAAATTGGAGGTCCCGATCCGGGTCCCAATCTGATCCGGGCGGTCCATGCACACCCCTACTGGAAAGAATGGAACCATTTTCCTTCCTCTGGTGGGGTTGGTGGTTCCATATGCAGTCCCTAGCCTCTACTTTCCACCTCCTCTCCAACCCCAGCTACAGATTGGAAGACTGCTCTCCACTGCTCCTTGCAGACAGAGGGCACATCTCTACTAGGAATGTGCGCTGCTTGGAAATCTGGACCTGTGAGGGTTCGACAGACTCTGGCTGCCCACACAACTCAGTTTGCATTTGTGAGCCCACACACGGGTTTCCCCCAAACTCCAGGCACTTTTTGTGGCTTTTTCAAGGGGGGGGGGGTCAGGCTGCAATTTGCGCAAATAGAGATTTGTACCAATTGGGTGTGTACTTTATGTGCACGTTTTGCAAATCATGCAATTTTGCACACACTGCGGCCGTAATTTGTGCGAATGAAAGAACATGGAAAATCTGCTAACTGGCCTGACTCGCTGCAGATCGAATCAGGCCAGTTAGTGGGAAATGGACTGAGGTCCATAAGGCCAAGCTAATGAAAGGTCATCGAACACCATCCCCCAAAACAGATTCTTGTGACTTCCCCAATCTAGATACATACTTGTGTGAAAGCAAGAGCTCATGGATGCAGAAGTATTGGGGGAGGGAGAATCATGAGCTCCAGCAACATTTCTGAATGTTGAAGGACCACTTCCCCCAATCTGGGATTTAAGATTGGCTGGGGAAGCTTTGCTCATGGTGCCAAGGTATGTGACCTATGGCAAAACCACACATAGCAAAACCTTCTCAGTAATGGCATGTCAACTATGCAATTCCCTTCAGGTAAAGATTCAGCTGTCCCCCGTGCTGCTGTTATTTGCTGGGGCAGCAGTTGAGATAGTCCAAATAAATAATGCTAATCAGCAGCACATAACTACTAAAACATTAAACGATATCCAAAGAATGGGGGTAAGTAAACATTTTATATAAAATAGTAATTGCATATCAAGCGTAAGATATTGAACAGAAACTAAACAAGTAGTCAACAGCAAGAAACTACACAATAGATATAACAACCTAGCAAAAATGGTTTACAAAAACAGAAAGCTAACTCGATAGTTGCGGTATCTGAACGAGGGGCTGCAGGCTTGATATTCAATTAATATGTGATATAAAATGCTTACTTACCCCCATTCTTTGGATATTGTTTAATGTTTTAGTGGTTGTGTGATCATTAGCATTATTTATTTGGGTTATTTGCTGGGGAACATGAGCAGGAGGGTGATTTTGCACCCTGTCCTGTTTACGGGTCCCTGGTTGACAGCTAATTGGCCACCATTTGAACAGAGTGCTGGGGGGTGTCTTCACGGTGCCGTGCTGGCACCGTGTCCCTTGGAAACCCCACACTTTTCCTCTCCCAGGTGGCACTGGGTAATCCCAATGCCGAGGAGGGAGCACGGGGCTTCTGGGCAGCCATATGGGGACTGGAGCCACCCCCGCCCTCTTTCTGGTGGAAGGTGACCAATCACAAGTCACCTTCCATCAATCACCACTCAGCCATGCCTCTACTGCGACCCCAGAGCGAGGGTTTGGGGTGGTCTTGACGCAGTCCTTGACTCGCTCCAGAGAAAAAAAGTTGGGGTAAGTCCCCAACTTTTTATCTCTGCAGCTTTGGCAGGAAGCCCTGGGGTGGGTGCGAGTTTACAGCTGTGCCATATAATCAATGCTGTGCCAACATACACACACACACACACACCTGGGGCTTTCCGAGCATTTAGACAGCCCCCTGGACTAGATGGATCATTGGTCTGATAAAGCAGGGCTCTTCTTATGTTCTTATGTTCATTTAGAGTCCAATTAAAGAGATATAGACCCCATTCAGATGACACACTGTTAAGAATTTTAGCTAAACATTATGGGTAAGCATGTCATGTGAAACATTCCTAACCATGGCGGCTACATAACCATGGTTTAAATATGCTCAAAAACCATTTGCTGCAAAAGCATCAATGGCTTACCATGGCTTAGCACATTGTCTGAACAGGCCCATTTATTTGTACTTGTTTTGGGGATATAGGCAAGTGTTTTATTGTTGTGATGGTTTTGTTGTATTTTATTATATATTTTTAATTTTAGAGTTATGATTTTATGTGGATTGTTAGCTGCTCTGGGCTTCTTGAGATGAGGAAGAGAAATAAATAAATAAATAAATAAATAAATAAATAATAACCATAATCTAGCTTAAACTAAAATGTTAAATATGTTTGAGGTTTCTCCTTAGGCAAATGTCTGAAACGATGCAGCACACAAAAAAAGTTTAGTTGAATCTAGTGAAATTTCACAGGAAAGGGACTTTTGTTCCCACACATTGCTTTCATCACCAGATGTTCCCTGAAGTGAAATCTAAGCACATTTAGAGATTCCACTTTGAGCAAGAAACCTCTGAGGGCACAATCCTTAGCAGATTTAGATGGGGGGGGGGAGTCCTAGGACTCCCAGCATGCTGCATAGGATTACACACAAAGGGCTAATCTACACCTAAAGCCCTTTTGCAATGGAGGAGGGCATGATTGTAATGGTTCCTTGCTTCTGCGATTGCCGCTCACAGGGCACATGTGAGGGAAGTTTCCTGCAATGACAGGAATGCCGTTACGGGAGAACGTGTGTCCCCTGATGGCACTTCCGCATGCGGATCAGGAGAAATGGGTAGAGCTAGGCAGATGACATGGCTATGGAGCTTATTTTATTAATTGGGAGGGATGCGCACGAACGCAAAATCACAGCTATGCATGGGGTGGATAAGAGGTCCTGTGAATATGTGATGCTGCACAGAGATACATTTGTGTTAAAAAAAAATACACACGGTCGGCGCCAAAACATGCCGATAACCAATAAAAAATGTGCTGGAAATGGCAGACGGGTCCATTCCGCACATCTCCAAAACATGCCCCTGATGGCTGTTTGGCTGTTTGCTGAGCTGGGAACCCACGCTGAACAGCAACAGCTTCACAAAGAAGGGGGCACAGCAGCTGCAAACTTTGGGATTGTATCGGGAGAGCCAAAGAAAAAACCATGACAAAAGCAGTCAGCCATATTCCTGAATAGCGGAGGGGTCGACCCAAGATCACAGCAGGATCAGCTGTGCATCATGTGGCTCAGTAGGGATGACTTCAATATTATCCTGGAATAAACGGCTGGTGTAGACACGATCTAAAGGACTTTAAGGGAATTCAAAACAAGGTTTCATAAGACTTGCGAACTTTCCCTGCGAATGTTTTCCTCATGAAATTTTCTCAGAGGGGTTTTGCATCTCCCTAGAAGAGCTTAGGAGAGGGGGTGCTGAGTATCATCATTTGGAAAACAAATAGATGGCAAAGGGGCTGGGGAGGCAAAGCAAGCCAGGAAGCAGGAAATGGCATTCGCTTGGTAAATGGCTCAATTTTATAAATAGATTTAAAATAATTGGCCAGATAGTTCACTCTAGGTAATAGGCAACACAATGCAATATTGGGTATAACACAGCCGTTGTTGTTTTTTCATGCAGCAGCAGCATTTTTATTCCACAGTTTAACAGTTTAATCAACCCAGTTCTATGAAGTCAGCTATGTTCACATATGAGTTGACCATATGGTGCTGAACCCAGCTTGGCACCTAACCTTCAGGAAACCTTGGCAGCCACTGTGCCTGAGCTTTCAGAGGCAGGGTGTTATTCATTGGTCTTTAGGACCGGTGCCATCTCAGCCAAAGCATCCATAATACACCACATTTTGCTTTGTGTCGGGAGCCAGAAGCTGTAATTGCTTCTGCTGAAGCCAAAGCATTTCACAGATCACTGTTCCTTCTTCTGGCTTGATCTCTGTATGACAAAAGGGGCGGAAGAATGGCAGGATGTCATGATCATTAAGATTTGCAAACACGAAGAGCAGCAACAACAAAATCCTTGTGTGCTTAAGATTTTCACAACACGCTGAAGGTAATAGGGTACTTGCTATTCATTCCCTGACAAGTTTCTCTGTACAATTGACTATATATATATATATATATATATATATATATATTGCAACTGGAATCTGTGCTTAAAAAGATCCACTTCTTAAATTATCGCTAATATTGCATTTGAAATATACACTTTAACACAATTCCTTTCAGATCTTTTAGACGCCTTTTAAAAAGGATTAGGCTGTGACATGGAAGATAAGTCTATCAGCAGCTGTTAGCCTTTGGAGCTGCATTCCCCTGCTGCTGTAGTAGTAGTTTTTAAATGAATAAATGTATCATTGTGGTTTTAGATTTTTAAACTGCTGCTGGCTTTTACTCTGGTTTTTACTTTGGTTTTATTCTGTTCCCAATTTTGAAAGGTATTTCTCGTTTATTGGGTTGTATTTATGGGATTTAACTTTTGTGAACTTTTTGTGGGAAGGGGTGGTACAGAAATATAGTAAATAGAAGAGTGTTCATTAGCACTAATGTGCATTGGTGCTGATGCAAATTAGTGCAAGGGGAAAAAAAGATTCTGGTAAAAAAGATTTCGAATTCTGTCAGCGAGCGGACAGGGGAACAAAAGATGCCCGACTGACCACGGAACACAGACGGAATGGATTTAACAAAAACTGTGCATCCCAACTTCCCTCCTTGCCTGCATATTCATTTTGCTGTAGCCCTCAGTAGTTCTCAGTAGTTACATGGGCCCCTAGGTTTGATGCCACGCCAGGAAGACTCCTCTGCTCACCCACCACTGCCCCTGCTCTCCTCTCCTCTTGCCAATAAGTGAAGGAGAGAGAGAGAGAGAGAGAGAGAGAGTTGGCTGGTGGAAGGAAGCTTTAAGAAATGGAGGACTCATGGGAGGGGGTCTTTTTTTCCCAAGTTTCAGGTCCTTTCTACACCTCCTGGTGTTCTGGGAGGGAAGGAGAGGCTCTCGCAATATCCTGATCATGAGACCCTCCCCCAGCATACACATGCAGTGCGCGACATCCTAGGAGGAAGCAGGGACGTCATGGCCGCCATGTTTTTTTTGAAGCAGCGGGGGCAGTCCTGCAAGAGCAAGGCCCCGCTCCATCGAAAAAGGTAGGGTTAAAAAAAAATCCCCATCAAAATCCCTGAGAAAACCTGTGCCCATCCCCCACTGCCCCTGGGAGTCCCTGGGAGTCATCTGAATGCACAAGGAGCACCCAAGGACAGCCCCGAGGGAAAAGGCCAGTGTAGAAATGGCCACAGATTGGCTTGGATAATTATCTGAGTTCTTCTGCTTTTTTCCAGAAGAATTTAGGTTAATTTGAGGCAATCTTGGCCATCTCTCTTAGCAATGAGAGTTCAATCGAATTTCCATATAAAAAGAATACTAGATGTTGGGGACCAATAAGAAGGAACAGTCACCCTTTCCATGCCTTATGTGTGAACTGCCACAGGCCTCCAGATATAATCCTGCCTTCCCCAACCTGTTGCCCTCCAAATGTGTTAGACTGCAGCTCTCATAATTCCCAGCCAGCATGAATATGGGAGTTATAATAATAATAATAATAACAATTTATTTCTTACATCTGGAAAGTACCAGGTGAGGAAGGCTGCTTTATTTTTTCCTCAAATGGCTTCAAACATCCTTCTCTGTCCATGCTTTGAGTTTCACAAGAATTTTTTGAGGAAAAAACAAAACATCTGAGGCACCTTGGTATACAAAGAGGTGTGAAAAAATGAAAACGGTTGCAAAATAGGGAGTTTAATGATTAAAAACTGAACATTGTAAAAATTTGGTGGAGTGCTAGCTTGTTTAAGTTTTTGTTAATTTTAGATTAGTAAAGTTAGTATCTCATGAGCTATGGCTGCCCTTGAAACACATTGGAAATAAATTGTATATTCTTTTTTTTCCTTTTTTTTTTGCACAGCTGTTATCCTGTTTTTTATTGGATAAATTTTTACAACTCTTTGATCTTGTTATATTTGCTTACCCCATCTCTTGCAAACACAACTTCTTTTCACTCATCTCTTGCAAAAGAGCAGGTTTTAGTTTTATGCATCTACCCTCAAGACAATAATAAAAGGAGAAATCAAAGTGAACCACTGCCTGTAGATACAAGCTCTCTCTGTGGCTGCCCACATACTTGAGAGTAAGCTCTCTTTAGTTTAATGGGACTTACATCTGAGTAAACATGTTTAGAATAGTGCTGGGCCGAATCCTGCCCCGTTTTCAGGAACTTTCTCTCTCCCTGTGAAAGAGGCATTGTTCTTTATGCCTCTTTCGACGGGAGGGGGGAAATTGGGGAATTTTCTTCTTGGAGAGGTGGAAAGGTTTCCACATATCTTTTTTAAGTATAGCTGGTTGCTGAGGAGCTTTCTTCTTATTTTTTCGTTTAAAAGAGAAATAAAACACTCCCAACTTTGGAGAAGCCCAGCAGTTCTTAGGCTGATCGTACGTCCGGTTTCCCCCGGAAATGTCCAGAAACAGGGTGCCAAAATGGCGTCTGGGGGGAAATTGGCATATTTCCGCCAAAGTCTGGGAATTGCCACCTTCCCAGGGGCCATCCTGGGCTTGTACTTGCCCTGCGCAACTGCGCAGGCCAAGAAAAACCTGGGGGAAGGGCTGGAAGTCGCATTTCAGTGCATCCAAAACGCGACTTCCAGCCTCTCTCCCAGGGCTGTCTGAGGCTTGTACTTGCCCTGTGCGACAGCGCGGGCCAAAGAAAGCCCCGGATCTGTCCAGGGGAAGGACTGGAAGTCATGTTCTGGCATATCCAAAATGCGACTTCCAGCCATTACCCCAGGCTGATCCGGGGCTTTCCTTGGCCTGCACCATCACACAGGACAAGGACAAACCCCAGATGGCCCTGGGAGAGAAGCTGGAAGGAAGTGCTGGAGCAGCAGGAGCCTTGGGTAAGGAGAGGGGGTGTGTGGGTGTGGGTGTGGGTGTGAATGGGATGCATGGTTGAATGGATGTGTGTGTGTGTGTGTGTTTTGGGGCAGCTGATCCTGAGGGACTTTGTGTGTTTCTGTGTGTGTTGGGAATGTATGGGGGGGGGGGTGTAGTTTTGTGTAGGGGTGTGCACGGACCCCCCGGATCGGATCGGGACCCGGATCGGGACCTCCAATTTTGTCCCGGACCGGTTCGGACAAAATCGGAGGCCCCCCGGACCGGATCGAGTCCGATCCCGATCCAAAAATCGGAAATTTTTGGATCGGCCGCCATTTTTTTCCCCATAGACTTGCATTGCAATGCAAGTCTATGAGGAAAAAATGGCGGTGGGTGGGTAAGGGGGGGCCTAACTCCCTCCCCCCCCCCGGGGCCGTCCGCTGTGGACGGCCCCGGCAGGTAAGCCCCCTCCCCCGCGCTCCCTACCCCCCCTGGGGCCGCCTGCTTCCATCCGCTGGCGCCCGCGGGCGCCAGCGGATAGAAGCGGACGGCTCCGGGGGGGGGTAAGCCCCCTTCCCCGCCACTTACCTTCTCGGCACGTCCGGCGCCGGCGGCTACTACCAGCGGGCTCCGCGGCCTACTCTCGAGTAGCGCGCCGGGTGATGACATCACCCGGCGCGCCACCCTGGAGCAGGCCGCGGAGCCTGCTGGTAGTAGTAGGCGCCGGCGCCGGACGGGAGCCGCCGGGCCGGGCAGGTAAGGGCCCCCCCTCCCCCCTCCCCCCTCCGCGCGCCCCCTCCTCCCCTCCACGCACCCCCTCCTTACCTTTCCGGCCCGGCGGCTCCCGTCCGGCGCCGGCGCCTACTACTTCCAGCAGGCTCCGCGGCCTGCTCTAGAGTAGTGCGCCGGGTGATGACATCACCCGGCGCGCCATCCTAGAGCAGGCCGCGGAGCCTGCTGGGAATAGTAGGCGCCGGCGCCGGACGGGAGCCGCCGGGCCGGAAAGGTAAGGGCCCCCCTCCCCCCTCCGCGCGCCCCCTCCTCCCCTCCACGCACCCCCTCCTTACCTTTCCGGCCCGGCGGCTCCCGTCCGGCGCCGGCGCCTACTACTTCCAGCAGGCTCCGCGGCCTGCTCTAGAGTAGCGCGCCGGGTGATGACATCACCCGGCGCGCCATCCTAGAGCAGGCCGCGGAGCCTGCTGGGAATAGTAGGCGCCGGCGCCGGACGGGAGCCGCCGGGCCGGAAAGGTAAGGGCCCCCCTCCCCCCTCCGCGCGCCCCCTCCTCCCCTCCACGCACCCCCTCCTTACCTTTCCGGCCCGGCGGCTCCCGTCCGGCGCCGGCGCCTACTACTACCAGCAGGCTCCGCGGCCTGCTCTAGAGTAGCGCGCCGGGTGATGACATCACCCGGCGCGCCACCCTAGAGCAGGCCGCGGAGCCTGCTGGGAATAGTAGGCGCCGGCGCCGGACGGGAGCCGCCGGGCCGGAAAGGTAAGGGCCCCCCTCCCCCCTCCGCGCGCCCCCTCCTCCCCTCCACGCACCCCCTCCTTACCTTCCCGGCCCGGTGGCTCCCGTCCGGCGCCGGCGCCTACTACTACCAGCAGGCTCCGCGGCCTGCTCTAGAGTAGCGCGCCGGGTGATGACATCACCCGGCGCGCCACCCTAGAGCAGGCCGCGGAGCCTGCTAGTAGTAGTAGGCGCCGGCGCCGGACGGGAGCCACCGGGCCGAGAAGGTAAGTGCCCCCCTCCTCCCCCCCCCCGCTGTCCACTTTCATCGGCGGGCGCCCGCTGGCGCCCGCCAATGGAAGCGGCGGTGGGCGCCAGTGGGCGCCCGCCGATCCGCCGATCCGCCGAACCGGTTCGGAGCTTTTTCGGACCGGTTCGGATTGGATCGGCCGATCCAGCTGCGGGATCGGAAATCGGATAATTTATCCGATTTCCCACTGGACCGGACTCGGATCGTGGATCGGGTCCGATCCAGTGCACATCCCTAGTTTTGTGTGTGTAAGTCAGGGGGGATGGTATGGAGTTGATAGTCCTATTTACGGGAAATACATTTGAGTGAATTAATTTTCTATGGATATATTTAGAGATGATTTGAGGAAATTGGTTTAGCTTTCTGGAAAACGGGTGTTTTGCAGGAACAGAAAACTTGCTTCAAAGCAGTCCCTTTTTCTGGTTACCTCACCCGTTTGCTTTTCTTTGATTGCTTTGATACATTGTAATATATTTATGTATGAATTGACTTATTAGCAATATTTATTGACCACTTTTTTTGAATAAATCATGAATCAATTTAGAAAAAGAATATAAAACTGCAATGGTATCATATTAGAGGTTATTTCAAGACAGCTCATGGCTGTTTGAAAGGCAAAGTAAATGGATGCAATTTCGATGGGTCTTTTAAACATCATGATAACATAAGTTATTATCCGTCTCTATTGAAGGATGATTGTTACAGGCCATAGTGTTTTTACCTAATTTATGTGATATTTACTAGTGCTGGCATTTGTTTTATCCTTTTAGTAACTGTACAGAAACAGATGATTCTTGTTAAATATAGTATCCTCCCCCAAGCTGGTTCTCTGCAGATGTGTTGGATACAACTCCCAACGCCCAGTCAGCATGACCAGATAGGAGTCATAGTCAAAGACATTTGGAGAGGATTGGGTTGGGGAAGGCTGAAATACATAGAGTTCTAAGATTTTTTAAAAAGTCATATTCCTCCTCAGTTTATTAATCTTCACAAGATCATATCTAGCTGAGCTGGAGTCTAGATCCACATTGTATATTGTATCTTCTATATATTTCCTTAATTAATTCTCAAAACCTGTGTCAGACTGTTAATGAATTTTCCAATTAATTCACTGATCTTTTGGATCTATTATCTTTTGCGCCAATGGGCATGGGGGGGGGGGGGAGAAGGCGTTTTCACTTCTCCTGTAATTGCTAGTTATTTCATATCATCCACCCGAAGTTTCTGAAGTCTGAAAGCCCAAAGTAAAATTGTTAAAAGTCCTAAAGACATTTCCATTAAGGTATTTCCATTGGAGTTCTACTGACGAAAATTCTGACCAGCAAAATATCTCAACCTATGCCAATATGAGCGAGATTTCCTAAAACCTTTTCTGGGTCTCTCTTTTCCTCTTCCTTTTCTGCAACAATTTTGTCATTAGATATTGCTATGTCAATGAGATAGTTGTGTTTTTCTTTTATATGTATGACTGTTGTGTCTGATCACTTGCAAAGTATTGTCTTGTCCCAGAATTGTTCTGTCCCAGCATAGCATGGCTTGGCTTGGCTTGTTTGAGTGTGTCTGGATGTCCTAGGCTCTGAAAGCATCTTTCTGGAGAGCACCTGCTGGTTGCATGATCTAGGAGGCCAGGTTCTGGGAGTGCATAGTTGTCCTTGATAGGAGGGCCTTGCACTTGCTAGAGTAAGGTGAACAGATGTGAAGAGGCTGCAATCCTACATTCATTTATCTGGGAGTAAGCTTTATTGAAATCAACAAGAGTTATTTCTAAAGTTTCTTTGAGCAGCTTTCTTTGGGTCCCTGACTGGGATTTCTGCAGTGTAAATTCAGGATATACTTGGATAAAGGAGGGAAAGATCCTTTTCTAGTATTGTAATAATGGGCATCTGTTCTGGCCTTTCTTTGTATTGCTACTGACCATGGTTTTGTTTACATGGCTAATGAACCAGATATATAATGATACATTTTTAGATTAGTTTCTCACTAATAAGCCAGAAGTTGAAACAAGCTAAAAGGTGAGAAGTGACTGCAAGAAGCCTTTAGTCCATTTTGTTCCATGGCCAATGTTTGCAGGGTGTTTGTATTTTATACTCTTCCTGCATGCTAGGTTGGCTAGTTTGTTGTACTAGATTTTTCTGCACTTGTCAACTGCTTTATTTGTTCAGTGGTAGCAGTATGCTGAATCTGTGAGTATAGATATGAGAAAAGTGATGGGGAAAGAGTGTTGAATGTTAGGAAAGTTGGGACTACGGTCATCCAGTGCAGGATTTGCAGTCAGAAAACATATTTGAGGGACGGGGAAACTGAATCACAAAGAGCATCGCAAAAGCTTCAAAGTACAACAAAAGTTACAAAAGTAGGAGTGAGTAAAGTTAATTTCAGATACATTGAATGTCTCACTTGTTCTTTATTTTAGTGATTTTAACATGAAGATGTTGTGTAGAACAGGTTTGTCTTAATTGTATGCTGTGAAATCAGACATGTGACCAAGGCCATGTTTGGGTGGGCATGCCCCCCTTGGGGGCTGGACATGTTGGTGGGCATTCCCCCTTGGCGGATGGCCATGTTGTCCTCCTTTTTGGTTTCCAAAATATGGTGACCCTATGTTAATGAATGCCTATAGGAGACCATGTGACTTCACCCTCTCCAATAGGCATTCAGAAAGAACTCTTGGGCTCTTGGGGCATTTAAAAAAAAGAAAGAAAGAAAGAAAGAAAGAAGACCTCTCTTCTTTCTGGCTACATTTAAAAATGTATGTGGAAAACCTGTCCCCCCACCAAGGAGAAAATTCTCAGAAATTCTCACCTCTCCCAGCCTCTTTCACCCGAGTTTTCATTTCCCCCCAACCCCAGCCCCCCACAAAATGCCAGACATGGAATGGTCAAAATTTCTGGCACAGCACAAGTTTAGGCAGACAAAAAGTCCTACGATGTGGCTGGATAGGGAATTCTAGGACATGTAGGGCTTTTTTCTGTCTAAACATGTATAGGATTGTGCCCTTATAATGTAATCTTATACATGCCTACTCAGACATAAGCTCCAGAGGGTTAAATGGCCACCAATTTGGATAGCTTTAAAAGGGGGTTGGATAAATTCCTAGAGGAGAAGGCTATCAATGGCTACTAGTCCTGACAGCTATGTATTGCCTCTAGTATCAGAGGCAGGAAACCTATATTCACCAGTTGCTGGGGAACATGGGTAGGAGGGTGCTGTTGCACTGTGTCCTGCTTATGGGTCCCTGGTCAACAGCTGGTTGGCCACAGTGTGAACAGAGTGCTGGACTAGATGGACCCTTGGTCTGATCCAACATGGCTCTTCTTGTGTTCTTATGACTTACTGAGCCTATCTACACATGCAGGATCAAACACTTTGAAAACGTTTTGAAAACTGTCTGTGGAGTGTGTCCTGGGCCCCAACAGTTCTCAAAACTGTTATAAACCGTTTTAAACCATTTTAAACCATTTTAAAGCAGTAGTGTAGATAGGCTCTCTGTCTGGTAATTGGCTTTAGGATTGCAGCCTTAGAGTTATGCTATCTTAAGAAAATGTGGGACTGCTGGGGAAGCTGTCACTCATCATGTATATGCAGTATTCAGCAAACTGACTAACATTACCATATAAAGGAATTAATTGCATTGTCCTGTAGCTTTAAGGAGCAGTATGTAGGCCATTAATATTTTCTTTGCACACTGTCCTGCTTTCAATGTCTCACTGTTTGCTTGAGAATAGAGAGAACACCAAGGCATCCAGTTTGGAAAATACTTTGAGTCCTATCACTTTTGGGAGAAAATATTCCAGCCAGTCAGGAAGCTAAACAAGAACTTTCTTGTCTCTCTCCTGCTTTTCTGGTATACCTCTAAATGGCACTGTGGTGTCGTGGAATAGCACAAATATATATAAAAGAAAATGGCTCTTCCTTTAGCTTTCACAATCAAATGCCGCATTTTCGGGTGTTCTAAAAAAATGCACTGAAAGTGTTGGTTAGAACCAGAAGCGAAACTAGAGGATCACAACATTGTCTAAAGAACACATAAACAACCGTGAGATGGGAATGACAAGTGAGAAGGGAATGCCACAGGTATTTGTGGTATAGAAAGGCCACAGGTCCAGTGCCACGGAGTGACTCACCTATCCACACACCTGCCTTTTCCAGAGGTCCTGTAGTTTCAGCTGTGTGGTACGAAATTAGTACATCAGCACAGGACGCTGCCATGTAGGCATGCCCTAAGTATCCTATTGACTAGATAACAGCACTCTTGCCTTGTTTCAGGATGACCTCCCGGTATGCATACCCAGTTTCGCAAATGGGCAGCTCAGCTGCAGCGGGAGGTGGAAGGGGTGGCATAAATAGCAGGAGCGAAAGAAGACCAGGGTCAACTCAGATCGTTTTTCTGCCTGAGAGCAGCTAGAAAACAGCGGCCAACCCACCCACACCCACACCCCATGACCACAGGAAGAGACCTGTAAGGTTACAATCCTATGCACACTTACCTGGAAGTAAGCCCAATTGAACACAGTGCGACTGACCTTTTACTAAACATGTATAGGATTGTATGACGAATCCTAAAAACTGACACAAACCAACTCTTTCAATGGATTCTAATAGTCCAATATTTCAGCAAGACATCATGTTATTCCTCATTTGCCCCATCCATAGGTTTCCATCTTTTGCTATGTAACTTTTTAACATGCATGCCATTGATCTGGCAGAGATAACATTTTATTTCTGCAATCCTATACCCATTTATTTGGGAGTAAGTCCCATTGAAGCCAATGGGGCTTATTCCTGAGTAGACACGCACTGTATTGGATTGTTAATGTTTATGCTTCCTGTTTGCAGTCACAGGGCTAGGGAGATGCACAGGGAGATGCCTCATGTGAATGCACAGGGACGACCTAAGGATGACCCTGGGATAAATCCCTGGTGTAGACATGGCCTGAGTCTGTAGATCCAGAAGCTCTTTTCCCTTCTGTCAAGCATGTCAGTATCTTCTGTTTGGTTGGTTGGAAGCCGCTGAAAACCAGAGGGACTGTGTGCAGGTGCCTTCAAATGTTTACATTTTTAATGTAAACAAAATGGATGTCCTATGCAGTATGTAAGGAAACTACAACATACCTAAGAACAAGATTCCATAATCACAAATTCAAGATTCTTACCAAAAAAACCAGGCCAACTGTTCTTAGTCTTTCTATCTTTCTTATGTGTAAAGACTTACTATACCTCAGCGGAAAGTGTAATGCAGTTACTCTTTCATCTCCATCCTTGTGGTGTTGCTAGACTTTCTATATGGAAGACATGTGCTCTCCTACTGAGCCATGGTCTTTCTTGGCGTTGGTCCCTCTAAAGTCCCATTCTTTTATGAGAGCTGAATAGTGCTTAATAGGTTGGCTCTCTACCTGGTCACCAGTTTAAGATCCACTGTGGACTTAAGTTCTGCTGAGTGTCTGATGTGGTTTTGTAACACTTCTCCCACACAACTATCTCCATTCCCTGGAGCCTGCTGAATGGACTCCTCTATAGAGTGCCACTGGCAAATAAGAGTATGGAATTCAAATTTCCAGTTTTCTGTATCCCTCAAAGTGGTACTTCCATTTCCTTCCTCTAGATGGTGCTAATTTGTATTCCACAAACCAGTAGTTCCACTTTCTTCCTCTAGAGGGTGTTGGCTCCAATTTCTTCCCATTTATAGCAAAACTGCTAAGGAGGGGGGAATTTGATGTTAATGATTCACTCTGCAGATGCCATTTTGGACCAAGCTATAAAAGAAAAATAAACATGCTCTGTCCCTCTCAGGGAGCAAACAATGATGGATTACATTAAAATAAAGCAAAGCAAATATATATATATATATAAAAAAATCAATCTCCTGAATTAAAAATTATGCTAATATTTTAATTGACATATTGCATGTCAGCAGGAGTTAAAATGAAATCATCTATCTTTCTAGATATTCAATCATTTATATGTTGCCAGAAAACGGTCTTGCTTTTTAAATGAGGGGAGTGTTGTTGTTGTTCCCGGGTCATCAACGGAATCTGCCAATCCCATAATGAATAATATAACTATTATAAATACAGTGGAGAAAATGGAATTTATATTCATGAGATTGAGAGGGTTTCATAATTCACAGCTGGTGAGTTATTAGGCCTCCCTTATGGAGCAGAGAAAACCCCCAAAATTTCATGAGCTTGAATCATCTAGAGCAGTAATCTCTGGCCTCTCCAAATCCGCCCCTTCCATTAGACAGAGTGAGCATCAAGCGTTGGAGGAAAGAGCTGCAATGCCCCCTAAGCTGGTCTACTGCCTTCAGGTGTGGTGGAGGATGCTGTCCCGTTGCCAGTGTGAAAGAAAGATTAAATGGCTAATCTAGTCAACATTTATACATGGAATGGGAGGGGGCACCATTTTATCCTTTGCCTCAGGCAGCAACATATCTGGGGTTTGCCCTGTCCAGGAGCCTCCTTTAACCCCAGCATGAAACATGGGATCCATGTTTAATGTTATAAACCTGTCTGTGCATCTGTGTTCTCTCCTCCCTCTCTCTCTCTCTCTCTCTCTCTAGTGCAGGGGTCGGGAATCTCAAGCCCAGGGACCAACTCCGGCCCTCCGAGAAACCCATTCTGGCCCAGAAAGCCATGTCCCTTTCCAGGACCCCACTCTCTTTCCCCAAATCACTGAACCAGCTTTTGTGCAGGTCCCCCCAACCATTTTAAAAGGTTGAAATGCCTCTTCTAAGGTTTAGTTACTGACAATAAGAGCTTTAAGATAAAAAAAAATGCTGGTGTTTTTGGTATACTTCCCTTCCACTGGGTTGTATGTCAGTACAAAATGTGTCTGCACACTGTATTCACTGTTTCACCTCTATCCAATGTGAGCCCAGCACCCAAACCCATGGTTTACATTGTGGGAGAGGGCTGTATGTTGAAGAAGAAGAAGAAGAAGAAGAAGAAGAAGAAGAAGAAGAAGAAGAAGAAGAAGAAGAAGAAGAGAGAACAGGCTTCACCACACCAGGTTAAAATCCCACATCCTTACCAGGGATTCTGCTTCTGGATTCTTTGTGGAATAAAGATCGGCTCCTTTACATGGGCGGACACAAGCTTTGAATCAAGGATGCCCTTTCTCGGTAAATTCTATATGCTTTATTATATAGCCACTAGATGGCACTGCTCATATTTTAGATTATCTTTGCTTATCAGATTATCTACAATCTTTTTGAAAGCAGGATAAAGGGGGAAGCACAGGAGACATCCTGGAGAGTGACAGAATCATGTAAACTTATCTGAGTGATCAATCATGAGCATGCAATAAATCACTCTTGTAGAAATGTTCCATGAAGCTTAAAAAATCAATAGTCTTTGTTGGTTCTCATGGAAGTAGTATGGAAAATGCTAGTTGAGTTGCTATATATTGCAATACCTAGCTTTTAAAAAATCAACCAGAAAGAAATCTTTTCATCAAAGACACCACCAACCTGCTTGATGTATAATCTGCCCTGAGCCTGACTTTTAGGAATGATGCCCAAGAAACTATAATATTGCAATTCCGTTAAAACAGCCAGCTGCTGCAGTGTGGCGATAGAGAAGGGAGGGGCCTTCTCACTACAGCTGTGTTGAAAATTCCTGCTTTTCAATCGTTCTCATTTTCAACATTTTTTCCCAACCATTCCCATTCAATTTGTTAGAAAAGAAATTGCTTTCAAAAAGACATTGAAAGGAGAAGAAACTTCCAGGAAAATGCTCATTGGTCAGGTTCAGGGTTCTTGTGTTTACCTTATTTATGAGGTGGCTGAGGAGTATGTGTGAGCATCCTGTCCTTCATAGTACAATCATCTGACTGGCAGCCTGTAGCCTCCTTGGCTTCTCACGCTTAAAGCCCAATGGAAGACATCATGAGGTAATTCCTCCCACAGGGCTTTTTCAAATCAGGAAGTGCAGGCAGCCTGAGAGGCTGCAAAGCAGTAGAGAGAAATATAATAGGGGGGAAAAACATACGCAGCACCCTTGGCCACTTTACAGAGATTGAGCAAGCTCAAGAACACAGCCAAATTACATTCAAATAAATTATAAAATGCCCTGAGGATAAGTCAAAACAATGGAAGTCTCTTTCACGGGGAAATAAAACTTTCAGGAAATTGGAGGACAGATTTTGGCACAGCATTGGTTTCACCAGTTCCCTGGAGCTAGACACAACACTGCCTCCCCGCTCACACCTGCATTGTCGTGGAAAATGCAAAATGGGGGGCTAGGCTTCCAATACCGTTGATGCTGTTGCCACTTGCAGTGGCAGAGCAAAAAAATAAAAAAAAAAACTTACGAAATAAGGAAAAAAGCTGTGCTACAACCCTTACCTGCAAGAAACTGTTGGAGAATTTCTCCTCCCGCAGTGAAATACTTTCCCCAATTTCTCTGCCCACAAATAGAGCGGAGTATCTTGAGAGCCCATTAGTACACAGCTCTACAGTCACCCTTCCCTTTCCTCACTGGAAGGTGGCAGTGAAGGCAGTAGGGTGATAATTAGGGATGTGCACTTATCCGATTTATCCGATTTCCGATTTCACCGCTGGATCAGCCAATCCAATCCGGAAAGGTTCTGATCCAGATCGGATGGATCGGCAGATCAGCAGTCGCCCACTGGCGTCCACCGCCGCTTCCATTGGCAGGCGCCAGCGGGCGGCCGCCGATGGAAGCGGACAGCGGGGTGGGGCTTCCCTAGCGGGGCTGTCCGCTTCCATCGGTGGGCGCCAGCAGGCGACCGCCGATGGAAGCGGACATCGGGGGCAGGGGGTGATGGATGGGAGCAGACGGCCAGGAAAGGTAAACAGGGGGCAGGGAGGAGGGGGGGCGCAGAGGGCACGGGGGGCGCTTACCTTCCATGGCCGTCCACTCCCGTCCACCGCTGGCCGCTACTGCGAGCGGGCTTCGCGGCCTGCCCCTAGGTAGTGCGCCAGGTGATGACATCACCTGGTGCGCTACTCAGGAGCAGGCCGCGAAGCCCGCTCGCACTAGCGGCCAGTGGCAGATGGGAGCGGATGTCCCCCAAAGGGAAGCAGGGGGGAGGGGGCCCCGTGCGCACACGCGCATGCGCCGCCTACCTTCGAGGGACATCTGCTCCCGTCCGCTGCTGGCCGCTACTGAAAGCGGGCTTCGCGGCCTGCCCCTAGGTAGCACGCCAGGTGATCATCACCTGATGATGATCAGGTGATGATCACCTGGCGCGCTACCTAGGGGTAAGCCGCGAAGCCTGCTCACAGTAGCGGCCAGCGGCGGATGGGAGCAGACGGCCACGGAAGGTAAGCAGGGGGAGGGGGAGGGGGCTTACCCCCTCGGGGCCATCCGCGAGTGCCAGCGGATGGAAGCGGACGGCCCCGGGGTGGTAAGGAGCGCGGGGGAGGGGGCTTACCTGCCGGGGCCGTCCACAGCGGACGGCCTTGGGGGGGGAGGAGGGAGTTAGGCCCCCCTCACCCACCCGCTGCCATTTTTTCCTCATAGACTTGCATTGGGGGAAAGCTTTATTTCCGCCAATGCAAGTCTATGGGGGGGAAATGGCGGCCGATCCAAAAATTGGATATCCGATTTGTGGATCAGGATTGGACCCGATCCGGTCTGGGGGGCCTCCGATTTTTTCCAGTCTGATCCAGGACAAAATTGGAGGTCCCGATCCTGGTCCCGATCCGATCCGGAGGGTCCGTGCACACCCCTAGTATTAATGCTTTGGGTGTGATTCAGGACCTAACTAGAGTTTTTGTTAATGCATCTTCATTGTCTTTGTGGTGGTGGTTGTTGTTGTTGTAGCTAAAAGGTGAGACTGGAGCCATGGTTCTGGGAGAAGGAATTAACCTTTTCCCACTTTACTGATTCCCTGATTCAAATTTCCCAACCCCCGGGCAGAGTTACCATTAGCCACAGAGGAAAACGTGTATAGGCACAATACAGGTGGGATGTTCGAGTGGAACTTGCAGTGGGGAATTTAAGGTCTGCACATGAAACAAAGGACAGAATGAAATAACAGAGTTCAAAGCTGGTGGGATGGACAGGACCACTTTACACTGCAGGAGGAAGATCACTATTTTTAATGTTCCCTTGCACAAAAGAAACTCTCTGCAAGAAGAAGATTGACACAACAGGTTACATTTGAACTCCACATACACACACACACATACACCACAATATGTTAGTTTTTCTTATGTGTAGGAAGCTTTTTATATGGGGGAACACCCATATTCTGCAGCCCACTCTACAACCCCAGGATTCTACCACCTTATTCTGACTGTGTCTACACCAGCTGTTTATTCCAGGATAATATCGAAGTTGTCCCTACCGGGCCACATGACACACAACTGATCCTGCTGTGATCTCTGTTCGACCCCTCAATTATCCAGGAATATTGCTGACTGCTTTTGTCACTTCCCCCCCCCCCCAGCTTTCTCATTACAATCCTGAAGTCTACAGCTGGTGTGCCCCCCCCTTTGCAAAGCTGTTGCTGTTTGGCATGAGTTTCCAGCTCGGTGAACAGCCAACCCGCTGTCATGGGTGTGTCCAGCAGTTTCAGAGGTGTGCGGGAGTGGACCCGTCCAACATTTTCGGCATATTTTGATTGTTTTGGTGTTGACCGTGTGCTGTTGTTGTTTTTTAACACAAAATATCTCTGCGCAGCATCGCATATTCGCTGAACCTCCTATTCACCCCATGCGTAGTTGTGATTTTGCGTTCATGCGCATCCCTCCCAATTCATAAAATAAGCCCTGTAGCCACTTCATCTGGGTAGCCCCACCCACATCTCCCAATCGGCATGTGGAAATGCTGTCAGGGGACACACATCCTCCCACAATGACACTCCTGTCATTGCAGGAAACTTCCCTTGCATGTGCCCCATGAGCAGCAATCGCGGAAGCAGGGAACCATCGCAATCATCCCTCCTCTGTTGCAAAAGGGCTGTAGGTGTAGATTAGCCCTCTGTCACCTATATGTACCAGGCCTAACACGTTTATTATGACATAAGCTTTATGAATCTGACAAAGTAGCTTTGAAATTACTACTCTTTTTTGTTTCAGAAATATTTCAGGAAAACTCTCCCCTGACATTTAGAGCCAAAATCAATGAAAGTTGCAAACCTCAACACATTTGCCTGGCAGTAAATCCCATTGAACTGAATGGGTCTTAACTGAACTAGACAAGTATAGGACTGCTTTGTTAGATTGCAATTCTAGACACACTTGGGGCCAAGCTAAACATTCTTCAAATCATGCATAGCTCTGCTATGCGTGATTGGCTTATTTCAGTGTAAGTATGTATGGTCCCGATTTAGACTGGGACTGTGGTGCTCTGGAGAGGGAGATTAAACCTCCCCCCACCACCATTTTTAGTCCCAAAATTCCATCCTCCACTGGAGGAGAGATAAAACATGAAAAAAAAAGTTTCAAAATACAATGGAGATGTGTTGTTGCTTTTTTTTTTTAAGAGATGTTTTTTAGAGACTGGTGGAATTTCAGGATGAAAACGGGGATAAGCTTAAATTCCCCACTTCCGAAGTACTGTGGTTCTTATATGAATTGGGGCTGTATGTACTTACACTGAAGTAAATAAGCCAGTTTATGTAAGGCTGTAATCCTATGTTTCCTTGAATGGTGTTCCAGGGACAACCGGATATAGCGCTGGAGTGAACATGATTTGAAGAACAATTCATTTGGCCCTCACTTGGGAATAAGCATCATTGGACACACTGAGGTTTACTTTTGAATAACTGTGCATAAGACGGAGATGTTAACTGGGCACTAATTGCACACAGACCCATTGATTTGAATCTGTACCTCATTTGCAATCTATTGTAAGCCGCCTTGAGGATCTTAATGAAATGATGAGTTATGAATCTTCAAAATAAACAAATGAATAAAATGTGCAGTAAAACAATGGAACTGCAGGTGAATCATATGAGAAAACAATAACCAATAATCTTCAAAGATCCCTCCCACTATTTCATATTTCATATGGAGAGCCAGTAATTTCTCTACAGCTTCACTAGAAAGTCACTTGTCTCCAACAAAGCTTTGATATAACAACAAAAATAAAAACTGAGAAATTTCAGTTCAAGACACACACCTGCCATGGACTCATTTGTCCCTTACCAGGGAGTTGTCCTCATGGCAGTCCGTTGGTTTCTCCTTGCCCCCCAAACCCTGTGGTTGTACTTACAAGTATAGGATTGCTCTATTAGGCTGCAATCCTAGACACACTTAGGGCCAAACTAAACATTCTTCAAACGTTTCAGGATTATTTCAGGACTACCCGATGCCAAGGGGGGAGTGGGGTGTTTCTAGTGGTAATCTGGGTAATGGAGCCACCACCACCCCTCTTCCTGGTCGCTTTCCACCAGGACTGCCCCCCAGATCAGCAATATTGCATTTTCAGGAAGTAGTACAAAAGATAAGAGTTGATATAGCAATGCTTTTTAAACTGTTATCAGATTTCTTTCCCTTTACACTTTTTTTTTGATGTGGTCATAAATAGCCCCTCTTAATGGCACCAATAACATTCCAAATATGCTGCTTGGGAGCAGATAACATTGTACTTTACGTCTTTGGGGATAAACGCAAAGCTGCCATTGAGATGGTAAGCAGATGTTCTAACTCCCTGAAGGGATGTAAAAAATCTTCTGATGATACATTTTGTGACACTTGACTTTATCCTTGGTGTCCTTGCCAAAGTGCTATTATGCCAGGGAAGCTTGCAATTTCCAAGGGTTGAATTACTTGGTGTAATAAAAAATAATAGCAATTCCAGGCCAGGAAAAAAATAGTAGCATTTGATACCCAGCCTTAGGAATGTCACAGAAATTTGGAGTGGAGTCAAATGAATTCAGATTTCTATGAATTCATGCTAATTAGCAGGGATGTGCATGAATTCACAATAATACAATAGCCCTTTAGTTCTAATGCAAACTGCTGCACGTGCAAAAATACTCATTAACATTTGTGCAAATGTGCAAGAATTAGTGCAACCCCCCTCCCCGCTCTGGCAATTTATTTATTTATTTATTTATTGCATTTCTATACCGCCCAATAGCTGAAGCTCTCTGGGCAGTTCCCAGAATGTAAAACCATGAAATACAATTCAAGGTATAAAACAAGCCACAATATAGATAGATGATAAATAGACGATAGATAGATAGATAGATAGATAGATAGATAGATGATAGATAGATAGAGATAATAGACAGATAGAGATAGAGATAGATACACAATATAAAAGCCAACCAGGATAAAACTGAGCAGCAGTGAAGACATTTATACAGATTTACATTACAGATTTAAAACAGCAAAGTTAAACGACTAAAATGATACTGGGAAAATAAAAAGATCTTCACCTGGCATCGAAAAGAGTATAACGTAGGTGCCAGGCAAACCTCTCTAGGGAGCTCATTCCACAGCTAGGGTGCCACAGTATAGGATTAGCGTTAGTGGGATGGATGAGGAAAAACAAACTGAAGCTGAATCCAGACAAGACGGAGGTGCTTGCTGTCAAAGGCCACAACCTAGGTTTGGAAGTGTGTCAACCAGTTCTGGATGGGGTTACACTCACCCTGAAAGACTGTGTTTGCAGCTTGGGGGTGCTCCCGAATCCATCGCTCCAAATAACAGCTCAGATAGATGTGACTATCTGCTTTGTCTGATATGCCAGCTGCGCCCCTTCCTAGAGTTGGAAGACCTAAAGATAGTAGTGCATGCGCTGGTAACTTCAAGGCTCGACTTCTGCAATGTGCAGTACATGGGGCTACCTTTGTGCCTAGTCTGGAAACTTCAACTAGTTCAAAATATGGCAGCCAGGTTGGTCACTGGTACACCTAGGGGTGACCACATTGCACCAATCTTAAAATCACTCCACTGGCTGTCAATTAGTTTCCAGGCAGAGTATAAAGTGTTGGTTATTACCTTTAAAGCCCTAAATGGTTTGGGTCCAGGTTACCTGCAGGATTGCCTTCTCCCGTATAATCTGCCCTACACACTCAGGTCCTCTGGGAAGAATTTACTACACTCAGCCAAAACTAGGCTGATGATTGTGACCCAGAGGACTTTCTCTTCTGCCACTCCCAGACTGTGGAATGGCCTGCTGGGAGAGATTCGACAACTTAGTAGTCTTCTTGAAGTTAAGAGAGCCATGAAGACTGATCTCTTCTGGCAGGCCTACCTAGTTGACTTTTAAAATGTTTTTAATAATGTATTAGTTTTATTTGTTTTACTGTTTTATCTATTTTATGGTCTTTGTTTATTGTTGTTTATTGTTGTTCACTGCATCGATCCAGAGGGAGAGGCAGGTAAGAAATAATAATAATAATAATAATAATAATAATAATAATAATAATGATGATGATGATGATGATGATGATGATGTCAGGAATGCTGGCAGTTGTAGTACAAAACATCTGGAATGCAGCAAGTTGGGGAAGGCTGTTCTTATTATTCCATCTGGGCTGCCACAAAGGCTAGGCATGGTTGGGCACCTGCCAAGGGCCCACATCTCAGCAGGGTCCCACTGAGAAGAGCCCCGTGGACTTGCTCCTCCTCTTCACCATTGCAGCGTGCTTGTTTGCCTGCCTCTCACTCTGGCGTAGACAATGATGGTGGTGAGAAGGAAAAGCACCACATGCCCATTGCCTACTTACCCACTGGCTCTCCGCCTGTGAGGAACGGTGAGAAAGAGGTGGAGGATCAATAGCAGTTGGTGAGAATGGCAGTGAGAAGGCAGACTCACTGTGAGAGGGGGCCGCTGAGAGTGTCTCGCCCACTCTTACCTGGAGCTCCCATTGCATTCCATGATTGGCAGGAGGGAGATGCAGAACCATCTAAGAGAGTGGACATGCTCATATGGGAGAGCATATCTACCAGACCAGTGATTAGTGAATTCATGTGAAGACTGGTTTTGGAAACTTTATATAACTTTTATTCTTTATTTCCAACAAAACTAGGTATTTTACAACTGTGATGTTATATGGTTGGCTTCTTGTTTAAAAGCACGGCTGTCTCAGGAAAGAGATATGAGATACGCTGATCACTAAAACCAAATAAATAAATAAATAGCCATCTGCTCAATAAATACACCTTCTTCTCCTATTCCATATGTCTTATTACATGGGGAGCTTTCGAACTAAAACTGATTTATGTTTCCAAATCAGACATACTTCATATATATATATATATATATATATTCCAAATCAATGGAGATGTCTGATTGAAAGTGAATCACACATTAAGAAAATGAATAAATACTACAAATGAATAAAATGAAGATAAAAGGATTTGGAGATGAGAAGAAAACAATCTCTTCTGTGTTTCTGCACAATAGAGCTGTACAAAGGAAAATGTATCTGGTGCACAATCTAATAGGGGCTTGGATGCAATTCATTGCTTTCCTTCAGTTTGCCTTAAAAAGAAGAAGCAAGCTTCAAGTAGTGATCATTATAGAGATGTTTAATAATGTAGACACAAGTATGCAGATAGATCTGCTGTTCAGGAAAGAGAGGTTTTGTCGACTTCATACTAGGGATGTGCACGCCCCAAATTATCATATTGTATCGTTATCAGGATTTCGGACCAAAAAAATATCGTCTCCGATAATATTGTAGGTGGTCCGTATCGTATCGGATCGGATTTCCGATAAATATCAGAAATACAATATTATGTCATTTCTACATTTTGCCCTAGAGAGAGTTGCTTTTGAGTCTGAAAGGCCTAAAACTTCTTAATTTTCCAAGTTACAGATTTGAAACTTCGTCACAGTGCAGACTGAATGTTGCTAGTCATGTGTGTCAAATTACAGAACAATAGGTGCAAGCGCCAACATTGTTATCTTTTCGGTGCCAGGTCAAGACTTTCCTCTTCGGCATTTGGCAATATCTGAGGAGCCTAGTTTTTGGGGGGTTTTTTGTTTGTTTTTTGTAGCTTTTTTGGGCTGTTGTAGTGGTTTTAAATGTATGTATGTATTGTGTGTATGTTGTATGTTTTTGCTGTTTTAATTTTTGTATATTGGTTTTAATTGTTTTAATCCTATGTAAACCGCCCAGAGAGCTTCAGCTATGGGGTGGTATACAAGTGTAATAAATAAAATAAATAAATAAGCATTACTCGGAAGTATGATTTCAAATACACTGTTTCAGGTGGCTGAAATGTGGTCCGTTTTCAAGAGACGTTGTCGTCCAGTACTCATGGGCATCTCACAGATGGCCTTGAGGAGACTCATCTGTGCCCAATTTCAAATGCACAGCTGCAGGTGTTACTCAGAAGTAAGCTCTCAACAACATGCACTGTTTCTAGTAATGCACTACATGTATATGCTGCTGCTGCTGAGACTTATAGGTATTATATGAATAATACATACAATGAATGAACTTTCCAAACCTGTGGATAAACCTACCTAGTAGGCAAGCAGTGCCTTCCATATGCATAAAAGTAAAATGTGTTAATCAGAAGATGGTGAACTGCTGCTGCCTTGTCTCATTGATTAGGCCACTCATGTCAAATGAAATAATGAAAGGATTGGGGGGTAGGGAAATGGCACGGGTGTTCATTATTTTAGCCAGACGTAGCCTGGCAGGGCCTCATTGGGCCAGGAGAGATACCCCTGCAGTGGGCAACCTGGAGGATCCCAGCAGAAGCATATCATGTGCTGCTTTTACAACAGTGAGAATGCCATCAAAACGACCATCACGCACCGCCTTGACCTCATTGTGCTTCAAATGACCCAGTCTGCCCGCCATCCCCATGCAGGCAGGTTGGCATTTCTGCATGCCAGAGCTGCGCACAACATTGGCTGGAGCAGAGGCAATAAAGGTAGGCAGTCACTTTGGCAAATAAAAGTCCCCTTCTGGGTTGAGGTTGGCTCTTTGGCAAAGAAAAGTCCCCTTCTGGGTTGAGGTTGGCTCTTTGGCAAATAAAAGAAAGTCACATTCAGGATAGAGGTCCCTTTCTGGGTTAAGGTAGGCACTTTGGCAAATAAAATAAAAGTCCCCTTCGGGGTTGAGGTAGGCTCTTTGGCTGGAGCGGAGGGAATGCGCCTATGTGTGTGTGCATGGCACAGTGAGAATGAGTGGATGCATTCCTGGATGGAATACAATGAACTTTCCAAACCTGTGGATAAACCTGGCAGTGCCTTCCATATGCAGTCATATGGATTGGGGGGGGGGTAGGGGAATAGCACAGGCGTAACATGTATAGCCTTAGCAGGCAGGGCCTCATTGGGCCAGGAGAGGAGATATCCAGCAAGAGGAAGTGAAGAAACCTGGAAGATCCCACTAGCGCCTACACCTGGCACAGTGAGTGGATGGCCGCATTCCACTGCAGTAGAAAATGACCCAGTCTGCCTGCCATCCCCGTGCAGGCAGTGGTGGTGGTGGGCATTTCTTCATGCCAGAGCTGCACACATTGGCTAGAGCAGAGGCAAGTAAAAGTCACGTTTGGGATAGAGGTAGGCGCATAGCCCAGTTCATAGAAGACGGGGTACCACAGGTAGGCACATAGCCCAGTTCATAAAAGACAGGGTACCACAGGTAGGCACTTTGCCAAATAAAAGAAAACTCATGTTCAGGGTAGGCATTTTGGCAAATAAAGTCACGTTTGTTCGGGGAAGAAGGAGGCACTTTGCCAAATAAAAGAAAACTCACGTTTGGGGTAGGCACTTTGGCAAATAAAAGTCACGAGAGTTAGGTATATTTTTATGAATACAGTGAACATTCAAAACCTATGGATAAACCTAAGCGGCAGTGCCTTCCATATGCAGTCATAAAAGTAAAATGTGTGAACTGCTGCTGCCTTGTCTCATCCATGCATGTTTATAAATTAAAAGGATGGGGGGGGAGGGGAATAGCATGGGCGTAACAGTTATTATTTTAGAGCCAGCCTTAGCAGGCAGGGCCTCATTGGGCCAGGAGATACCCAGCAGGAAGCGCAGAAACCTGGAGGATCCCACTAGTGCCTATGCATGGCACAGTGAGTGGATGGCCGCATTCCACCGCAGTAGCAGAACTGCTGCTGCCTCAAGAGATTAAGCCATGCATGTCTAAGTACAAATGAAATAATAAAAGGATTGGGGGTTAGGGGAGTGGCACGGGCGTAACAGTTGTTTCAGCCAGCCTTAGCAGGCAGGGCCTCATTGGGCCAGGAGATACCCCTGCGGTGCGCCAACTGGCAGGATTCCATCAAAACTACCCTCACGCACCGCCTTGACCTCATCGTGCTTGCAAATGACCCAAGCTGCCCACCATCCCCGTGCAGGCAGGTTGGCATTTCTTCATGCCAGAGCTGCACACATTGGCTGGAGCAGAGGCAAATAAAAGTCACATATGGAATAGAGGTAGGCACATTGGCCAATTGATAATATAATATGAGTCCCTGGCAGGCACATTCATAAGAGTCCCCTTCTGGGTAGGCATATTGGCCAATTGATAATATAATATGAGCCCCCGGCAGGTACATTGGCCAATTGATAATATAATATGGGTCCTGGGCAGGAACATTAGCCAATTGATATGAGTCCCTGGCAGGCACATTGGCAAATTAATTAGAGCCCCTTCTGGGCAGGTGTAGGCAGGCAATTGCCAGGACCAAATTCTGAAAACAAAAATGCGTGAGGGGGATGCTTCTGCTGTCCCTCACTAACGGACTACACGAGGAGCAGACCCAGGGGACGTAGTGACGAAAAATAAAAATACAGGAATCTCTCTCAAGGCTCCCTGAAACAGTCCCTCCAGTCCCAACTGGAACCATTGGCTGGAGCAGTGTCTTTCAAAAGAAAGAAAGAAAGAAATAATAAAATGTGTGAGAAAGGGATGCTGCTTCTGCTTTGCAGTCCCCCTGCCTAAAGCAGTCCCTCCAGTCCAGACTGGAACCATTGGCTGGAGCAGTGTCTTTCAAAAAGAAATAAAAAATGTATGAGAGGGAGAGACAGGCACCCCCAAACTGCCCCCAGCAGCAACAGCATCGCTCCTAGACCCAGAGCCACCTCGCCCAAGGCGCGTCTTAGAGCCGCGTTTCATACTGCTACAAAGTAGAAAATGATTGCAACAAAACAGTATGCTTTGCCCACAGTTTGTAACTTTGTGTGCTGCTTTGACCACACAGATCCTGTGTAGCAGGCTAGACACAGCAGCAGCACACTCACAGTCAATCAAGCAAACACACACACCCAGAGAGAGAGAGGGAGATAAATATAATTTTTTTAAATATAATATATTTCTGTGTTTTTTTTTAAGAAAGTTCAACAGGGCAGAGGACAAACACACTCCCCCTCAGTCACAGTACCCCCACTAAGTATCTAACCCCAACCAGAAAATGTACTATAAAAATAAACATTATAACTCACAGTCTCAAACACACAGGCAGCAACGCACAGGCAAACAAACCTGAGACACAAAGATGCAAGAGATTACAATGAATCTCCAACAATTTGCCACCAAGACCCAGGAGCCAGGACAGAGCTCCAACAAATCCACCCTTCTCCCCTCAATGCCTAACTCCCAACAGAGCCTGGAACACCAAGTGTGGGGGATTTATGCGGGGATATCCGCCCTCCTCCAACATTGTGATTAGGTCCTGCTGGAATCCTTGCTGCATGATTAGTCACTGAAACTGTCAGTCTCATCAAGCACACCCCACCTTCTAGCTCTGTCCATGTGGCGGCAAAAGAGAAAGCACCTTCCGATAACACGATAAAATATGATACTTATCGTTGGAATTTCTATCGTTTCCGATAATTATCGTTGGATTCTTTATGATTTCCTATCGTATCGTTATCGTTAAATGGAGGCACGATAGAGAGCATATCGTATCGTTATCGGTGATTTTAACGATACGATACACATGCCTACTTCATACCCCTTAGATTTTGCTCTGATAACCTCTAGAAAGCATTGGCCTCAGTGAGTACTTGACCTGGACACAGTGGGTTGGGGAAGAAGGTTCTTGATTGGCCATTGCATATTTTTGCAGTTCAAATAATCTCAAGGTCCACTTCCGGGGGGGTGGGGGGTATTTGTTTGTCTAACTTTGTCTTATAACCTCCAGGAATGTCTCTATATTAAAGGGAAAAACCTGCACCCTTGCCATTTCTTCTTCTTCTGGGTTTTTTCAGCGTTGACTATGGCTCTTTTAGATGGACAGTAACCGTGTAATTTGTAATTGAAAACTTTCCCTCTTGGCAATGCATCATAAAGTTAAATGAAACAGCACTACCTAGACTATCTCTGGTATTTTTACTAGGGGAAGGCACAGGTGACATCTGGTCACTCTACAAAAGAGGGCAGGGCTCCTGCAGCTTTAACTGTCGTGATGAAGAGGGGATTTCACCAGACGCTGCATGCATACAAATGGCATCTGCTGAAATTCCTTTTTCAATACAACTGTCAAAGATACAGGAGCCCTATCCTCCTTTCCATATGGTCACCCTAAATTACTCTCCTCAAAATCAGTAGGTGAAAAGTGCTTAAGTTTGATTGGATTTTCCCCTACATTTGTACATGTTGAATTTCTGTTTAAGATGATTCTAAATCCCTCCCCAAAGCTGTATCCTCCAGATGTGCTGGACTGAAACTCTCAGCACATCTGGAGGGCACCAGGTTGGGGAACGTTGCTTTAGTCTATCCTCAAATGGCTTCAAAATCCTTTTGCTTTGTAAGCAGAGCAATGCAAATTCTGGCAAGATGAGAAAAGAGCCTTGCCAGTTTTGTGCCTTTTACTTCAGCCTTGCCTCGTCCTTAGGCTGTTTGGCCATCTCTACAAAATCAGACCTTTAGCTGTCTTTGTTTATATATTATGTTCTGAGCCACTGAACCAAAGCCCCATGATAAATTACTGTTCTGTGACTCTTTGACTTCAATTTTTCATTGGTAAACAGTTCACTGATTTACGCCTAATATAAATAAATACATTACACAAAGATACAATTGTGTCATGAGAAATTGGAGAGGCTTTGGGAACTTTTAAGAGACTTCAGTGAACACTTTCATCCAAACATCTTAAAGTAGAAGAAAAACAAAACAAACTACAATCATGGGACAAGTTGCTGTGCTTTGAAACATGTGGGCAAAATGATGATGAAATGAAAACCATCATCTCCAGACTTGTATTTATTTATTTATGACATTGATATCCTGCCTTTTTTCCTTCAAGGAACCTGAGGTGGGGTACATAATCCTCCTCCTCTCCATTTTTATCGTCACAACAACAACCCTGTGAGGTAGGTTGAGCTGAGAGTCTGTGACTGGCCCAAAGTCACCCAGTCAACTTCCATGGCTGAGTGGGGACTAGAACCAGGATTGCCTCAGTCCCAGCCCAATACTCTAACCACTACACCACACTGGCTCTTGCTTTCTGATAGGTGAATCAAGAAGCATATGTTCAATTTAGGTCAGCCACAGAGATGTTGAACCTCCAGGCCAGATCTGACATTCTGCTGCTTTTGTTTGAAAAATACCATGGCTTTTTAATCCCAATATGTGTAGACTAGTCGATTAGTCCCTTGGGCGGAGTCCACACTTAGAGGAAGGACTAAAAGAAGAAACGACCAAAAGAGTCAGTTTGTTCTGCTGGTAAGTTGAATGCTAGAGAAGTGATTTAAGATTATGGGTACTTGTACAAGGGCTAATACCTTGAACTACAATGTATGAGTTACTAATTGTGGATTGCTCTGTGGACTAAAGTTAAGGAATCTACAAAAGAGGACTACCTAAGTATCCAGCAAATCTTGAGAGAACCAAAGATATTTTGGAACACTGTCAAGTTGCAAGCCAGAAATCCACATTTAGGGACAAACGGTTGCATTTATTTGTATTGGGAAATTGTTGGATTTTTCTATAATTTACTAGACATGCTTCTTCAGTTGCAAGATTTATTTTAATTAAGCCTCATAGGACCAATGCAAGTAGAGGTTATATTAACATTGGCTGAGACAAAAAAAAAAAAACACCCCAGGGGCAAAAATCAAAAGATTTCTTGGGGTACTTTTTTTCTTCCGGGCTCCTTTGGGTTTTCAACAAGAAATTCTCCTTAGGCTCTTAAATCTGCATCAATGGATCAGTTTTTTGTTGGAATTTTTTAATCCCAATTAGCATTGGCTGGGACAGGGGACAAACATATTACAAACTCAGCTAGTTTCTTGGGGTATTTTATATTATTATTATTATTATTATTATTATTATTATTATTATTTGCCCCAGGTACATTTTGTGTACAACCCCCGTCACCCATAGATGGTAAATGGCTGAAATTTGGAGACACTGGCCAGATGTACACCAAGCAGGATATAGCAGTAGGAAAGTGGTATATAAGGCAGGAGCCATACCAAGCAGGATATAGGGGTATGTGGTATGTGTCAATGGGCCCCAACAGTTGTCAGTGCACTTCAACATCACTATAAAGAAGTAGTGTGGCTCCTGCATTTTACACACCACTTTCATACCGCTTTCATATCGCTATATCCTGCTTAGTGTGGATCTGGCCACTATTTACTACTGTACAGGGGACAATTTCCATGAAGGACTATTTTGTGGGCCTACTTCTGTACAAATTCTGCAAATAAAGGTGCACTAATAGAAGTGTCAGGCCTGGGTCAAGGTTCAGGGGCCATTGACACTGGTGATGGAAATTGACCACAAACGTATTCACATATTTTACAATATCTCTCCCCAACCTTCCCTAATATAATTACTTTGCTCCTCTCATGGGCATAGTAATCAGAAGTGTTAATTAGCACCTTTCAAAGGCCTACCTAGGTGAAAAATCACATTTAATTTTTACACGTCGCTTTTATTACTTGCTTAAGTGCAGATGCAAGAGAAATTGCTGGACCAGTATTGGGTGTTAAAATATTTTATTGGAAGTCACCATGATTGTTTGATTTGAGGATATGTGGTGATTTCTGCTGTATTTCTCTGAGTGTGGAGAAGAACATGTTATGTGACGTGACCCTCCGGCATGCGTATCCCGAAGCCAAGAAGGGGAAGAACCAGGATGTCTTCAAGAACCTTCTTTACTCAGGAACAACAGGCACAACACAGCAACTTTGCAGTTTCGAGTTGTGACTCAACTACATCTGAACCCCTGGTTGCTTCCAAACTAGGCTTTTACTATGCCATCACTCTTCCTCATTCACAGAATTGCAGGGGTAAGTGGGAGGTGTCCATATGATGTTGTCTTCCATTGGTAACCCACCCATGTTTTCCCACCTTCTGTCTCTTTTCTTACCTTAGGAAATTCATTACAGAGGAAAAGACGGAATAGCTGCACAATGCTTTTTGATTGCACCAGGAGCAGTCCATCTGGAAGCATCTCTGTTCTAGCGGAACCATGATGAAAACCTCACTCATCCAAAGAGGAAGTGGAGGTACGATTACAATATCAGCACACCTCCTTAAAGAGATAGGTCATACATACTACATCTGCCTTTTACAATTAGGGCTGTACACGCCCCCCCCATTTGCGTCGGGGACCATTTTGGAGCCCCCGAAACAGCCCCAATTTGACTCGGGGTGTTTTGGGGGTTACCCGCCTTCCCTCAGTGCTGAAGCCAAGGCGAGATTTGGGGCTCCCAAGGTGACTCAGCCTTGCAGGTCCCTGGGTGCCGGCTGTGCAGGAAAGCTGATAGCAAGGGTGGCAGTGAGTCCATTGGACTCACCTCCTTCTCCCCACTCCCCCTGCTTATCTGCTGCCTCCTCGCCGGTGCCCACCACATTGCCAGCCACCCTCCTCGCTAGCTGCCCTCCTCGCCAGCCGCCGCATGGCCGGTGCTGCCAGTCGCCCTCATCGCCGGATATCACGGGAACACGGCCTGGTTCTCATTGGAGTGCCGAGTATCCTGGTTGTGGTAAGTGATGCACCGGGCACCAGATTGAGCGTGGCCAGCAGCACTGGCCATGCAGCGGCCCCAGCTGGCAGTGCCAGCGATGAGGGCGGCTGGCGGCACTAGAAATGAGGATGGCTGGCGGTGCCGGCCAAACGGCGGGCCCGGCGAGGAGGCAGCAGGTAAGCAGGGAGAGGGAGGTGAGGGCCCAGCGCGGCTCTGAATTGGCCCAAGGCGCCTCGAAGCTTCGGTGCCAGTATGCTTCAGCTTCGAGGCTCCTCGGGCTGACCCAGAATGATTCGAAACTGAGGCGAGATGGGCCAAATCAGCTCACTTCGGTTTAGGGGGTTCAGCTCAAAGCAGTGCACAGCACTACCTCCAATCTGGTGTCCTCCAGATGTTTTGGCTTATAACTTCCTCTCATTCCCTGCCAGTGTGGACAATGTTCAGAAATCATAGGAGTTGTAATCCAAAACATCTGGGACCCACCACGTTGGGGAAGGTTGTACTACAGGGAGGGACATAAACTTACATGTATGGATGAGACTGATTATCCAGATCCATTTCTGTCGGGTTTCAGGCCTGATTTTGGCACTGAAACAGCCTTGGTCGCCCTGTATGATGACCTATGTCGGGAGAAAGACAGGGGGAGTGTGACTCTGTTGATTCTCCTTGATCTCTCAGCGGCTTTCGATACCATCGACCATGGTATTCTTCTGGGACGATTGGCTGAGTTAGGAGTGGGAGGCACTGCATTGCAGTGGTTCTGCTCCTACTTGGGGGGTCAGCTCCAGAAGGTGGTGCTTGGGAGACATTGCTCGGCCCCGTGGATTCTCCAGTATAGGGTTCCACAGGGGTCAGTCTTGTCCCCCATGCTGTTCAACATCTACATGAAACCGTTGGGTGCGGTCATCCGGAGGTTTGGAGTGCGTTGTCATCTGTACGCTGATGACACGCAACTCTACTTCTCCTTTTCATCTTCATCAGGTGAGGCTGTGGATGTGTTGAACCAGTGCTTAGCTGCAACAATGGACTGGATGAGAGCTCATAAACTGAAACTCAATCCAGACAAGACTGAGATGCTGTTAATGGATGGTTACTCTGACCGGATGGAGGGTGTTCAACCTGTTCTGGATGGGGTTGCACTCCCCCTGAAGGAGCAAGTTTGTAGCTTGGGGGTTCTCCTAGAACCATCTCTGTCACTTGAGGCTCAGGTGGCCTTGGTGGCACGGAGTGCCTTCTACCAACTTCGGCTGGTGGCCCAGCTATGCCCCTATCTGGACAGGGATAACCTGGCTTCAGTTGTCTATGCTCTGGTAACCTCCAATTTAGATTACTTCAATGCTCTCTACATGGGGCTGCCTTTGAAGATGGTTCAGAAGCTGCAGCTTGTGCAAAATGCAGCAGCCAGATTGGTAACAGGGACCAGAAGGTTCAACCATATAAGACCGATTCTGGCCCACTTTCATTGGCTGCCTGTATGTTTCCGAGCCTGATTCAAGGTGCTGGTTTTAACCTATAAAGCCTTATACGGTTTGGGACCACAATACCTGATGGAACGCCTTTCTCGACATGAACCTACCCATACACTACGCTCAACATCAAAGGTCCTCCTCTGGGTGCCTACTCCCAGGGAAGCTCGGAGGACAGCAACAAGGGATAGGGCCTTCTCTGTGGTGGCCCCCCAATTATGGAATGATCTCCTTGATGAGGCCTGCCTGGCACCAACACTGTTATCTTTTTGGCGCCAGGTCAAAACTGTTCTTTTCTCCCAGGCATTTTAACAGCTTAAGTTGAGGTTTTAACTGACTTTGTGGCCAGGCTTAAAAGTTTAAAATGTTTTAAATATCAGCTGTTTTATGTTTTATGGTTTTAAATTTTTATATTGACTTTTTAAAGTTCAATCTTTTAATTTTTGTAAACCGCCCAGAGAGCTTTGGCTATGGGGTGGTATATAAATGTAATAAATAATAATAATAATAATAATAATAATAATAATAATATAATAATAATAATACATGTGAGAAAAGTAGGCTTGGTTGAGAATGCTCCTTTTTTCTTTGTCTTTGTGGGCTAGTCACTGGAGCTGTTCAGATGGCACACTAACCCATGGTTAGGCTGCTAACTCTTTTGCAGCAAATGGTTAGTGAGCATGTTTAAACCATGTTTATGTAGCCATGATAGTGAGGAATGGTTCACACAACACGCTAAGCCATAATGTTCAGCTCAAAATGCTTAACCACCATGGCTCGGCATGTGGTCTGAAAGGGTCACTGTCTTTTAACCTACCTTACCTTGAAATGCCTTGATAGTTCAAATATATTCTTTTTATGCATATTTATATATCTGCGCAGATAAAAGTTCATTGCCCTCAGCTTTCTTGAAGAATGGTGAAATAAAGATCTATCTAGAACAGCCTTCCCCAGTTGGGTATCTCCCTGGTGTTCTAGACTACAAGTCCCATCACTTCTAATTATTGTCCATGCTGGCTGTGGTTGATGGAACTTGTAGTCCAAAACATGTGGAGGGAACCAGGGGGGAGGAGACTCATGTAGTAGATATTCATATGCTATATAAATGACTGGTAGTGTCTGAAATGAATGTAAGCAATTTGTTCTAAATGTGTGCATTCATTCTGAAGGGATCACCTTAATGGTTCTATTTGGTTTATTTAGGCCTTGACATCAACGCTAGTCACATAGATTTTAAAATGGTTCCTTAAGCTTTAAAATTTTATTGTATTGGATTTTCCTTCATCACCATTTGCTTTTCTAGGTATCATCTCACATAAAGCTTAAGACAAACATGGTCAGGAGAGGCAGCCGTGAAGAGATGAAATATGATGAGTACATAAAGGTTGGCACCCCACGCAGTGCAAATAAAATGCCAAATTTACATTCCATTCCTCGATGGGCCAGGTTGGATAATACTTTTGCCTTTAGTAGGCCACTGAGTGGAAGGGAGGCAGAGGGTGTCTCTACATTAAGCGGGGGAAATGCACCCTTACCAGTTTTTTTTATTATTATTCTCTTTCCACTTCCACTATGGGCTTCTTTAGATGGCAACCAACAGTGATCACATGATTTGTAATTGAAAACTTCCCCTCTGGGCAGTGCTCCAGAAAGTTCAATAAAACAGTGCCATATAGTGCCTGTATTATAGCACAATGCTGACTTTCCTCCTAAGGATATCTCGTGAGAATTTTAAATAGTGCATTATCTCTGCTCTTTTTTTAAAGAAAGATTACTGGGGGAGGCATCGGAGACATCCTAGAGATTGGCGGTGTCAAATAATGGATCTGCAAACTTCCATGAGTGGCCAATTATGAGCGTGCAATAAATCGCTCATGTAGAGAAGCTCAAAGACTTCCTGCCCTCCCCATCTAACCAGGGTGCTGTTACTGCATTCAACATCCCTGTCCATTCACACAGGGGTAGCACATTCTATTATGGCCTACACCAGATATATACACTCTCAGGTCCAGGGGCCAAACTTGGCCCTAGGGAGTTCCTCAGATGGCCATACCTCCCCCACCCCCTTTCTCTCAACCACTGATAGTTTTGTGATTTCCCAGTTTTTGTGCCGTTTTTCTTCCATTCTAAAAGGTTGAAATGCTTGTCCTAAGGTTTACTTACTGGCGACAAGAGCTTTAAGCAAAAACTATGCTAGTAGTTTTGGTATTTTAACCCCATCTGCTATTGCCCTGGCCCCCCACCAACCACTGGAATGCAGCCCCCAAGAGCTCCTCTGGAATATAATTTGATTTACAGGCTGAAAGAGGTTCTGACCCCTGGCCTACACCAATAGAATCCAATGCATATAAGCCCAAATGTCCTCAATGAAATCTAGTTATGTAGTTAGGTCTCCTGATTGGGATAGTCTTGGGCCTCTGGGAAAATATTGAACATCCAGTCTTGTGGTTCCATTCAGATATGTAGAAGGATAGGAAGCAAGACAAAAAATCAAAGGGAAATATAAGAACATGAGAAGAGCCATGCTGGATCAGACCAAGTGTCCATCTAGTCCAGCATTCTGTTCACACAGTGGCCAACCAGCTGCCGAACAAGAACCCACAAGCAGGACACAGGTGCAACATGTATCCCAGCAACTGGTGAATACAGGATTACAGCCTTGGATACTGTAGCTAGCACGTAGCCATCAGAGCTAGTAGCCCTTGATAGCCTTCTCCTCCAGGAATTTATCCAACCATCCAAATTAGTGGCCATCACTACATCTTGTGGTAGTGAATTCCATAGTTTATGCGCTGTGTAAAGAAGTATACTTCCTTTTATCTATCTTGAATCACCCACCAATCAGCTTCATGGGATGACTCCAAGATGGGAAGGAGAGTATGGGATACATAGGTCAGCATTTCAGTTCACAGTGGGATATATTGAATGTATCTTTGAGGCCTGTAATGGAAGAATCTATTTTCCTCTCTGGTAGTTGCCAAGGTTAAGAATGTTCTGGCCTGGCAACTCCAGACATTTCAACTGGGTTCACCTACCCAGGCCTTTTTTGAGGGAAGGCTTTGGGAGCAAACAGAGCTGCACTGGAGTGGAGAGGTGGGAAATTTCCCTCACACATAATCTCCATTTCACAAGGACAACATTGGATACAACCCAATGTTCACAGATTCAAGAAATACTTATCACCCCTGTAAGACGGTTAAGTTCTCTGTGCTTACATATCCATCTAAAACCACTGATGTTCAATTAAACAGGTCATCTAATGTGGTTATGTGCATGCTGTTTTAGTGTAGCTAAAACAAATTCATTAGCTTTATGAGAGAGTAGTTATCACTTCATCCACAGATAGTTATGCAGCTAACAACCTGAAGATGGGCGTGTAATTAAAGTTTTCACTCATGAGCTCTACCCATGCTAATTTCCCCCCATTTCTCTTCATTTAATGTTCTATTGATTTCAAACATGCTGGCCACTTCCTCGTTCATAAATGAAGGAGGTATGTGCAAATATGCTCAAGTACTGTTTAAGGGGGAAAATAGTTACAATATCATTGAACACAAAAGAGCAAATATGAATTCAAAAATGGGGAAATCTTAATGGAATCTATTAATAGCCGTGCTTTCTCAATTCAATAACACTTATGTTTTTCCAATCAAATTTATATTTATACTATCGGAGGAGAAATTTATATTCAATAATAGCTGTAAAACATCTTCTGTTTCCCAGTGTTACAGTTATTACTCCTTTGTCTCCAATACTGGGGGCGGGGGGGGGGGATGTCTCATTAATGCAAAGAATCCATTTTGTAACCTGACTCTCCTAATTTTTGTTTTTATAATATAAGGTAAATCTGATATATCTCCCAGGTTGTGAGTTATTTTTTAGCACGGAGATGACAAACGGTTTTTTTTATCATTTGTCAATTATGTAGATTCAGCAAACATTTCATAGGGGGTAAAGGGGTGGGCTTATCAAAGATGGAAGAAATCAATACATCTTTTTAAAAACATTGAAATTCTGCCGCTGCATTAGCAATAAAGAAAAGACAAAAGCTCCTTGGCCTTTCCCTGCCCACTTTTGCAAAGAGTACTAAGTAGGGGTGTGCATCGGATCGGATCCGATCCACGATCCGAATCCGATCCGCCCCAAAAATCGGAAAATCCGATCCGATCCGATCCGATCTGACACACCATCCGATCCGATCCGATCCGGCGAGGTCCGATCCGGATCGGATCGGATCGGCGGATCGGACGCCATTTTAAATGCGTTTTTCCCATAGCAAAGTATTGTTGTTTTACAAAAACGCCTATAACTTTTTCATTTTTAACGACAGAAGGATGAAACTTGGGCACATTGTACACTGGTTAGGGATAGGTATCTGTGAGAAATTTCAGAAAGATTGGTGCATGCAGTTTGTGGCAATTAATTTTTTAATAAATAACATGGAATGCCTATAACTCGGTCATTTTTAAAGTTACACACATGAAACTTTGCCACATTGTAGGTGGTACCTTGGGACCCACGTGTGTGAAATCCCAGAACCGTGGGTGCTTGCCTGGTGTGGCAATGAATTTTTGAAAAATGGGTAGTAGTGGGGTAAATGCAGTTATGCCTCCCATGTTTTTATTTTTAAAGATACAAACAGGACACTTCGGCACATTACAGGGAACACTTCCCTTGATATGTGTGTAAAATTTCAGACAGCTAGCTCCAGGCATGTGTTGGCAATGAATTGTTGCAAATTGGGTAGCCGTGGGGTAAAATACAGTTTTGCCTCCCATTTTTTTATTTTCAAAGATACAAACGGGAAACTTTGGCACATTGCAGGGAACACTTCACTTCAAATGTGTGTGAAATTTCCGGAAGCTAGGTGCAACATTTTAGTGGGAAACGAACGTTTATTCATGGCATTTCACATGGGATTTATGGGTTGGTTTGAAGAGCTACAAAGCTCTAACTCGCTCACATGGCACAGGACCTATGCCCGCTCAAACGCTGAAAATTTCACAAACTTTGGTGCAATGCTTTAGTGGGAAAACAAAGGTTTATTCATGGCATTTCACATGGGATTTATGGGTTGGTTTTAAGAGCTACAAAGCTCTAACTCGCTCACATGGCACAGGACTTATGCCTGCTCAAACGCTGAAAATTTCACAAACTTTGGTGCAATGCTTTAGTGGGAAAACAAAGGTTAAACTTTATTATTTTAAACCTTCAGGAAAGGGAGGGGGAGGCTGTGTTTGTGTGTGTGTGTTTGACAGCTTGATCCACCAATTGTGCTTTAGAATACATGACTGAATCACCCAATCCTGTGAAGACTTTCTTCAGCCTCCAATCGCAATGCTGGAGGAGGGCACCAGTATATATTCTCTCAGCCCTGCCCTTCTGGCTCTTTGTGGGTTGAACGTGGAGGAGATTAGGGAGTGTTTTGGAGCTGTGTTGGAGAGACTGTATTATTGATTGTATTTGGAGGTGGTTTTGAGGAGTTTTTCTGATCTTTTACTTCAGCTTTTCTTGTTCTCTCTCTTGGCTTTCCTTTCTCTCTTGCCTTTCCTTTCTTAGATAGCACGTTTGTTTGTCTGTGAGTTCAGTTTGTCTTTGCAGTGAGTGTGTTTGTTCTTCTTTCGCTTTCTGAAAAAAACCCAAAAAAATAATAAAAAAATATTTCTATCCTCTCTCTCTCTCTCTCTCTTTCTCTGTGTGTGTGTGTGTGTGTGTGTGTGCGCTTGTGAGTGAGTGTGTGTTGCTGGGCTGTGTAGCCTGCTGCTACAAACACAAAAAAAGTCAGCAAAGCACACACTTATACAAAAATAAATAATAATAAAAATAAAATGAAGCGTGGCACTCAAAGGGGGGGTGCTCCCAAGGCAGCATTTGGGAGAGGCCGCTCTGGGCATGGCGCTGCTGCTGCTGCTGCTGGGACCAGCAGCAGGCAGCCTACTTCCACACCCCCAGTTAAACTGAGGCGTTCTCCACTGGGGCAGCAGAAGCAGGCAGAGGCAACTCAAAGTAGTGCCTGCAGGGCACTCTTTCAGCAACATGAGGCAGGTGCTGGGAGCAGCAGTGGGCATGAAGAAGGAGCACTATATCCAGCTCCTTCTTTGGTGGGTGAGCCTGTGAACCCGCTGACTGATCTTTTCCCAGATCTTGTGGAAGTCAGCGAGGTTCAGAGTGAGGAGGAGGACTCTGATGTGGGGCAAGAGGAAGAGCAGGCAGCACCAGAGACTTACTCTCCACAATCCGTCCTCTCTTCCACTCATTCCCTTGCTCCTGAGGTGACACCACAGAGCGAAGGCGCCGGCAGGCCGTCTGTGTCACCCCAGAAGCGACAGGCAAGCAAGGTGTGGGACCACTTTGAGGTGGCAGTGGATTCCCGCTTTGCTGTCTGTCGCCACTGCAAGATGTCAGTGAGCAGGGGAAAAATGCCAGGCCACTTCACCACCACGAACCTCAGCCGCCACATGCAGAGGCACCACCAGTCTGTTTTGCTTGGGACCGAGGCGGGCACCTCGCAGCAGACTGGTGCTAGCGGCAAGGGCGAGCAGAAGGCTCCTGCAACTTCTGCCAGCTCTCGACCTCCCATCCCCAAGAGGCTTCGCCAGGCCACCATGGAAGAGATGGGGTGGGGGAAGTATGGAGCCACAAGGTGGCGTTTTCCAGCGCCCAACCAGATCACCAATTGCATCAGTGAGATGGTGGCGTTGGATGACCAGCCATTCAGCCTCGTCGAGAACGCAGGCTTCAAGAGGCTGATGGCTCTTGTGGTTCCATACTACAAGCCGCCGTGTCGCACCACCCTGAGCAGGCGTGTGGTGCCCTCCCTGTACCAGGCATGCAGGGAGTTAGTTCTGGGTCGTCTGTGCCAGGCAGAGGCACAGAAGGTGCACTTCACTTCGGACATCTGGTCCAGCGAAGGAGGAGTGCACGCTTACCTGTCCCTGACGGCTCACTGGTGGGGAGCCTCAGGGCAGGAAGCACCCAGGACTTCTGGGACTGGGAAGGAGGGCTGCCGCTGGGCCCTCCTTCATACCGCAGTCATGGACCAGTCCCACACGGCGGAGGAGATTACGGAGGCCATGAACCGCATGGTGGCAGGGTGGCTGGGCGGGCACCAGCACACCCGCGGTTACATGGTCACGGACGGGGGAGCCAATATGCTGAAGGCGGTGCGTGATGGCGGATTTGAGGGCATCCGCTGCATCGCGCACGTCTTCAACCTGGTCGTCAGGGATGGCCTTGGAGGCAGCAAGGCCCCTCTCCCTCCCCAAATCCGTAATCTCCTAGAGAGCTGCAGGAAGGTGGCTGGGCATTTCCACCACAGCGTGAAGGGCAGTCGGTTGCTGCGGGAGAAGCAGCAGGAGCTGGGACTTCCGCAGCACCGGCTAGTGCAGGACGTGGCAACACGTTGGAACTCCACCTACCACATGCTCGAGCGTATGGTGGAGCAACAGCGTGTTGTCCACGAGATGTTCAGGGTCGGGGACATTGGCATCCAGGCCCCACTGTCCAGGCAGCAGTGGGAGGCCATGTCCCAGCTTCTGGTGGTCCTCAAGCCGTTCCTTGAGGCCACCGAGACCCTGAGCAGCAGCACTGCCCTTCTCAGCCAGGTGCTCCCCGTGGCCAGGCATCTCCAGAATCAGATGGGCGAGTTTCTGGAGGCCGGGGATGCCGTCACCGGCAGGCGCTTCCTGCCAGAGGTGCGGGAAGTGGTGACGAGGCTGAGGGAAAGCCTATCCCGCCGGGTCCAGCCTCTCTACAACGAGAGGCAGTACATGTTGGCCACCATGTGTGACCCGTGCATCAAGGATGGGTTATGTGGGCAGACTTCCCGGGCAGGTTGGGTGGAAATGCTGGTGACGGACGTTCGGGCGGCCCGGGATGCCAGGATTGGGCAGGCAGAGGAGGAGCCCACCGAAGCCCAGGCGCTAAGTCCGCTGAGCACCACCAGCAGCGGCGGCAGCAGCACCACCACACCCAGCAGGGGGACAGGCCAGGGGTTTTGGGACAAGGCTTTGCAGGCTGCGGTTGGGCATAGAGGCACTCAACCCAGCCGCCGCCAGGATGACGCTGCAGCAGCAGTGCAGCGTTACCTGGCGGAGCAGATGGAGGACGGCTCCATCGAACCCCTGGCCTACTGGTCATCTCGGCGCCAGATGTGGCCTGATCTGGCGCGGGTGGCCATGGACAGAATCAGCTGCCCACCGTCCAGCGTTCCAAGCGAGCGGGTGTTTTCCATGGCGGGCGACGTGGTCACACCCCACCGCTCTCGCTTGGACGCTGAGATTGTGGAGCAGCTGGTCTTCCTCAAGGTCAATCTGCCCCTGCTGGGATACCCCACCCTCATGCCCGCGGGGGAGTAATTGGCAGGCACCCCCCATCCATCCCACACCTTTGGGCAGGCACCGGCAGGCCCTTGATTTTTTAATTCTTATTTTCGGTTAATTAATTTTTTTTACTTTAATTTACTGGCTGTGTTGTTTACAGCTCAGTAACTCAACTCTGAACGATGGATCCCGAAGGGATCTAGTTTCTTCTCCTAGCCTCTTACATTGAGGGGATGCACAAGCATCTCACACATTCTATGTTGTTTGACTTGAACCAATGTGCTTGCACGTGTGCCTCTGAAATTGGACTCCGATGGCTCCCTCCAGGCCTTCTGTAAGGTCCCACACTTCCATGGGCGTTTCTTCTTGTAAGACCACGTCAGAGGCTCATGAGAACTTTGGATAAGAAGAAGGCTTAATTTTATCGCCAAGGAACGCATGCACCTCTCTGACTATGAACGAAGGACGCGATAGGATTCCTCTTCCAGGCTCCTACATTGAGTGGATGACAAGCAGCATCCCACACTGTTTCTGACTGTGTCTTATGGACTTATGTGGCAGCCTTGCAGGGCTGTCACTGTGTGTTGTGTTTATTTTGGCTATATGATTTAAAAAACTGCCTGCCCGCCTGCCCACCTGCTAGGTTGCCGCCATTGTGAAGTAGCCGGAATGCGTGGGCTGGTCTCACGGTTCTATTGCTTACTTGTGCAATGCGCAAGCGCCTGGCATCATGCCCGCCTCTGCCTCTGCCTCTGCCTGCCTGCCTGCCTGCCCGCCTGCTAGGTTGCCGCCATTGTGAAGTAGCCGGAATGCGTGGGCTGGTCTCACGGTTCTATTGCTTACTTGTGCAATGTGCAAGCGCCTGGCATCATGCCCGCCTCTGCCTCTGCCTCTGCCTGCCTGCCTGCCTGCCCGCCTGCTAGGTTGCCACCATTGTGAAGTAGCCGGAATGCGTGGGCTGGTCTCACGGTTCTATTGCTTACTTGTGCAATGTGCAAGCGCCTGGCATCATGCCCGCCTCTGCCTCTGCCTCTGCCTGCCTGCCTGCCTGCCCGCCTGCTAGGTTGCCACCATTGTGAAGTAGCCGGAATGCGTGGGCTGGTCTCACAGTTCTATTGCTTACTTGTGCAATGTGCAAGCGCCTGGCATCATGCCCGCCTCTGCCTCTGCCTCTGCCTGCCTGCCTGCCTGCCCGCCTGCTAGGTTGCCGCCATTGTGAAGTAGCCGGAATGCGTGGGCTGGTCTCACGGTTCTATTGCTTACTTGTGCAATGTGCAAGCGCCTGGCATCATGCCCGCCTCTGCCTCTGCCTCTGCCTGCCTGCCTGCCTGCCCGCCTGCTAGGTTGCCGCCATTGTGAAGTAGCCGGATTGCGTGGGCTGGTCTCACGGTTCTATTGCTTACTTGTGCAATGTGCAAGCGCCTGGCATCATGCCCGCCTCTGCCTCTGCCTCTGCCTGCCTGCCTGCCTGCCCGCCTGCCCGCCTGCTAGGTTGCCGCCATTGTGAAGTAGCCGGAATGCGTGGGCTGGTCTCACGGTTCTATTGCTTACTTGTGCAATGTGCAAGCGCCTGGCATCATGCCCGCCTCTGCCTCTGCCTCTGCCTGCCTGCCTGCCTGCCCGCCTGCCCGCCTGCTAGGTTGCCGCCATTGTGAAGTAGCCGGAATGCGTGGGCTGGTCTCACGGTTCTATTGCTTACTTGTGCAATGTGCAAGCGCCTGGCATCATGCCCGCCTCTGCCTCTGCCTCTGCCTGCCTGCCTGCCTGCCCGCCTGCCCGCCTGCTAGGTTGCCGCCATTGTGAAGTAGCCGGAATGCGTGGGCTGGTCTCACGGTTCTATTGCTTACTTGTGCAATGTGCAAGCGCCTGGCATCATGCCCGCCTCTGCCTCTGCCTCTGCCTGCCTGCCCGCCTGCCCGCCTGCTAGGTTGCCGCCATTGTGAAGTAGCCGGAATGCGTGGGCTGGTCTCACGGTTCTATTGCTTACTTGTGCAATGTGCAAGCGCCTGGCATCATGCCCGCCTCTACCTCTGCCTCTGCCTGCCTGCCTGCCTGCCCGCCTGCCCGCCTGCTAGGTTGCCGCCATTGTGAAGTAGCCGGAATGCGTGGGCTGGTCTCACGGTTCTATTGCTTACTTGTGCAATGTGCAAGCGCCTGGCATCATGCCCGCCTCTGCCTCTGCCTCTGCCTGCCTGCCTGCCTGCCCGCCTGCCCACCTGCTAGGTTGCCGCCATTGTGAAGTAGCCGGAATGCGTGGGCTGGTCTCACGGTTCTATTGCTTACTTGTGCAATGCGCAAGCGCCTGGCATCATGCCCGCCTCTGCCTGCCTGCCACTGTGACTTTGCCTGGAGGAGCCTATGTGCCACTGTGACTTTGCCTGGAGGAGCCTATGCCAATGTGACTTTGCCTGGAGGAGCCTATGCCAATGTGACTTTGCCTGGAGGAGCCTATGCCAATGTGACTTTGCCTGGAGGAGCCTATGCCAATGTGACTTTGCCTGGAGGAGCCTATGCCAATGTGACTTTGCCTGGAGGAGCCTATGCCACTGTGACTTTGCCTGGAGGAGCCTATGCCACTGTGACTTTGCCTGGAGGAGCCTATGCCAATGTGACTTTGCCTGGAGGAGCCTATGCCAATGTGACTTTGCCTGGAGGAGCCTATGCCAATGTGACTTTGCCTGGAGGAGCCTATGCCAATGTGACTTTGCCTGGAGGAGCCTATGTGCCACTGTGACTTTGCCTGGAGGAGCCTATGTGCCACTGTGACTTTGCCTGGAGGAGCCTATGCCAATGTGACTTTGCCTGGAGGAGCCTATGCCAATGTGACTTTGCCTGGAGGAGCCTATGCCAATGTGACTTTGCCTGGAGGAGCCTATGCGCCACTGTGACTTTGCCTGGAGGAGCCTATGTGCCACTGTGACTTTGCCTGGAGGAGCCTATGTGCCACTGTGACTTTGCCTGGAGGAGCCTATGCCAATGTGACTTTGCCTGGAGGAGCCTATGCCAATGTGACTTTGCCTGGAGGAGCCTATGTGCCACTGTGACTTTGCCTGGAGGAGCCTATGTGCCACTGTGACTTTGCCTGGAGGAGCCTATGCCAATGTGACTTTGCCTGGAGGAGCTTATGCCAATGTGACTTTGCCTGGAGGAGCCTATGCCAATGTGACTTTGCCTGGAGGAGCCTATGCGCCACTGTGACTTTGCCTGGAGGAGCCTATGTGCCACTGTGACTTTGCCTGGAGGAGCCTATGTGCCACTGTGACTTTGCCTGGAGGAGCCTATGTGCCACTGTGACTTTGCCTGGAGGAGCCTATGCCAATGTGACTTTGCCTGGAGGAGCCTATGCCAATGTGACTTTGCCTGGAGGAGCCTATGTGCCACTGTGACTTTGCCTGGAGGAGCCTATGTGCCACTGTGACTTTGCCTGGAGGAGCCTATGCCAATGTGACTTTGCCTGGAGGAGCCTATGTGCCACTGGAGTCCTCCGATCCACAGCGGCCGCACGAATAAGGTAAGTGTGTGCAGTCAACGCAGGGACACCTGAGAGTGTCCAGAAGTGGGGCAGTCTGAGATCTTACTTCCGAGTAAGCAAGCAGGCAGCCCCGTGTGCCTACTGGGGCGTGGGCACTCAGGACCGGGCAGATGCCAGTCCTGGGTGAGAGGGAGCCAATGGTGGAAAAGTATGATTTATCTCATGTTAATTCTTTTTCCCCCCCCCTCCTTCTTTTGCAGCCTATGGAACTCTTCGCCACTGCGCAAAGCGCACCCGTGATTCCAGACTGCCCATCTGCCCCAGCCACGGCCACATGGAGGTGGCCCCTCGATTCACGTCACCCCTACGACTCAGGTAAGAGTGCAGGCAGAGTGGGCATATAGAAAAGAAGGCAGGGCCCCTGCACCTTTAACTGTTGTGATGAAGAGGGAATCTCAGCAGGAACTAATTCCATACAAATGACACTGGCAGAAATTCCCTTTTCTCTACAACTGCTGAAGTTAGGAACCCTGACCTGGATTTGATCTGGTCAGCCTAACGTAGGGTGCTATTAGGAGTGAATGAATAACCCAAGGACAAAAGAAATGGTGATTCTCTAATGATCCGGTAAGCTGTGTCCTGCCAGACACAAAAGGATAGCCAATCCCTCTAACAATGGGCTCAGAAGAGTGATTTAGAAAGGGAGGGGTGCAGCAGGAGAAAGAGGATTGCATCACAAACAAGAGAAGTGTGCCGGTGGGAGACTACTAGGACTTGCATGTATTAATTATTTAATACAAATCTTTATTTATTTTCCTTTCTTCTTTTGCAGTATAAAAGTATTCATGTAATATTCATTATCCCCCTCCTCTTCTTTTGCAGCCTATGGAACTCTCACTGCCACAGTGCCTGGGAAAGGAGAGACTTTGCCCATTAAATGCCAGCCTGCCTGCCCGCTGCTGATGCCACCTGCCGCCTTCCAGATCGTTCCTGCGAGGAGGGCCAGCCGCCTTCCTTGCACAAGCCATGGGACTAGGGGTCCTCCAGGAGAATCTCACCGAGTCCTCAACGCCCTCAGGACTATGGTAAGTGTTCTGTGAATGGGGGGGGCACCTTCCACCTAACTGAAGGTTGGCTGTCTGCCTGCTAACTTCCGAGTAAGCAGGCAGGCCCGTGTGCCTACTTTGGCGTGGGCACTCCGGAACGGCCAATCCTGGGTGGGAGGGAGCTATTTGTGTTGAAGTGGTCAACTAATATTCATTCTTTTTCCCCCCCCTCCTTCTTTTGCAGCCTATGGAACTCTTCGCCACTGCGCAAAGCGCACCCGTGATTCCAGACTGCCCATCTGCCCCAGCCACGGCCACATGGAGGTGGCCCCTCGATTCACGTCGCCCGCATGACTCAGGTAAGAGCCTGTCAGAGAGCTTACCCACGAGTAAGCAAGCAGGCAGCCCCGTGTGCCTGCTGGGGCGTGGGCACTCAGGACCGGGCACATGCCAGTCTTGGGTGGGAGGGAGCCAGTGGTGGAAAAGTATCATTTTTCTCATATTCTTCCCCCCCCCTTCTTCTTTTGCAGCCTATGGAACTCTTTGCCACAGTGCCCAGGAGAGACGGTAATGCAGACTGCCCACCTGCCCGTCACTGCCCACCTGGAAGTGGCATCTTATCAACAACGCCCTCAGGAGGACTATGGTAAATGTTCTGTGAATGGGGGGGCACCTTCCACCTAACTAAAGGGTGGCTGTCTGCCTGCTAACTTCCGAGTAAGCAGGCAGGCCCGTGTGCCTACTTTGGCGTGGGCACTCCGGAACGGCCGATCCTGGGTGGGAGGGAGCTATTTGTGTTGAAGTGGTCAACTAATATTCATTCTTTTTTCCCCCCCTCCTTCTTTTGCAGCCTATGGAACTCTTCGCCACTGCGCAAAGCGCACCCGTGATTCCAGACTGCCCATCTGCCCCAGCCACGGCCACATGGAGGTGGCCCCTCGATTCACGTCGCCCCTACGACTCAGGTAAGAGTGCAGGCAGAGTGGGCATATAGAAAAGAAGGCAGGGCCCCTGCACCTTTAACTGTTGTGATGAAGAGGGAATCTCAGCAGGAACTAATTCCATACAAATGACACTGGCAGAAATTCCCTTTTCTCTACAACTGCTGAAGTTAGGAACCCTGACCTGGATTTGATCTGGTCAGCCTAACGTAGGGTGCTATTAGGAGTGAATGAATAACCCAAGGACAAAAGAAATGGTGATTCTCTAATGATCCGGTAAGCTGTGTCCTGCCAGACACAAAAGGATAGCCAATCCCTCTAACAATGGGCTCAGAAGAGTGATTTAGAAAGGGAGGGGTGCAGCAGGAGAAAGAGGATTGCATCACAAACAAGAGAAGTGTGCCGGTGGGAGACTACTAGGACTTGCATGTATTAATTATTTAATACAAATCTTTATTTATTTTCCTTTCTTCTTTTGCAGTATAAAAGTATTCATGTAATATTCATTATCCCCCTCCTCTTCTTTTGCAGCCTATGGAACTCTCACTGCCACAGTGCCTGGGAAAGGAGAGACTTTGCCCATTAAATGCCAGCCTGCCTGCCCGCTGCTGATGCCACCTGCCGCCTTCCAGATCGTTCCTGCGAGGAGGGCCAGCCGCCTTCCTTGCACAAGCCATGGGACTAGGGGTCCTCCAGGAGAATCTCACCGAGTCCTCAACGCCCTCAGGACTATGGTAAGTGTTCTGTGAATGGGGGGGGGCACCTTCCACCTAACTGAAGGTTGGCTGTCTGCCTGCTAACTTCCGAGTAAGCAGGCAGGCCCGTGTGCCTACTTTGGCGTGGGCACTCCGGAACGGCCAATCCTGGGTGGGAGGGAGCTATTTGTGTTGAAGTGGTCAACTAATATTCATTCTTTTTTCCCCCCCTCCTTCTTTTGCAGCCTATGGAACTCTTCGCCACTGCGCGAAGTGCACCCGTGATTCCAGACTGCCCATCTGCCCCAGCCACGGCCACATGGAGGTGGCCCCTCGATTCACGTCGCCCCTACGACTCAGGTAAGAGTGCAGGCAGAGTGGGCATATAGAAAAGAAGGCAGGGCCCCTGCACCTTTAACTGTTGTGATGAAGAGGGAATCTCAGCAGGAACTAATTCCATACAAATGACACTGGCAGAAATTCCCTTTTCTCTACAACTGCTGAAGTTAGGAACCCTGACCTGGATTTGATCTGGTCAGCCTAACGTAGGGTGCTATTAGGAGTGAATGAATAACCCAAGGACAAAAGAAATGGTGATTCTCTAATGATCTGGTAAGCTGTGTCCTGCCAGACACAAAAGGATAGCCAATCCCTCTAACAATGGGCTCAGAAGAGTGATTTAGAAAGGGAGGGGTGCAGCAGGAGAAGGAGGATTGCATCACAAACAAGAGAAGTGTGCCGGTGGGAGACTACTAGGACTTGCATGTATTAATTTAATACAAATCTTTATTTATTTTCCTTTCTTCTTTTGCAGTATAAAAGTATTCATGTAATATTCATTTTCCCCCTCCTCTTCTTTTGCAGCCTATGGCACTCTCACTGCCACAGTGCCCGGGAAAGGAGAGACTTTGCCCATTACATGCCAGCCTGCCTGCCCGCTGCTAATGCCACCTGCCGCCTTCCAGATCGTTCCTGCGAGGCGGGCCAGCCGCCTTCCTTGCACAAGCCATGGGACTAGGGGTCCTCCAGGAGAATCTCACCGAGTCCTCAACACCCTCAGGACTATGGTAAGTGTTCTGTGAATGGGGGGGGGGGCACCTTCCACCTAACTGAAGGTTGGCTGTCTGCCTGCTAACTTCCGAGTGAGCAGGCAGCCCCGTGTGCCTGCTTTGGCGTGGGCACTCAGGAAGGGCAATCCTGGGTGGAAGGGAGCTAGTTGTGTTAAAGTGGTCAACTAATATTCATTCTTTCCCCCCCCCCCTCCTTCTTTTGCAGCCTATGGCACTCTCACTGCCACAGTGCCCGGGAAAGGAGAGACTTTGCCCATTACATGCCAGCCTGCCTGCCCGCTGCTGATGCCACCTGCCGCCTTCCAGATCGTTCCTGCGAGGCGGGCCAGCCGCCTTCCTTGCACAAGCCATGGGACTAGGGGTCCTCCAGGAGAATCTCACCGAGTCCTCAACGCCCTCAGGACTATGGTAAGTGTTCTGTGAATGGGGGGGGGGGGCACCTTCCACCTAACTGAAGGTTGGCTGTCTGCCTGCTAACTTCCGAGTGAGCAGGCAGCCCCGTGTGCCTGCTTTGGCGTGGGCACTCAGGAAGGGCAATCCTGGGTGGAAGGGAGCTAGTTGTGTTAAAGTGGTCAACTAATATTCATTCTTTTCCCCCCCCCCCTCCTTCTTTTGCAGCCTATGGCACTCTCACTGCCACAGTGCCCGGGAAAGGAGAGACTTTGCCCATTACATGCCAGCCTGCCTGCCCGCTGCTGATGCCACCTGCCGCCTTCCAGATCGTTCCTGCGAGGCGGGCCAGCCGCCTTCCTTGCACAAGCCATGGGACTAGGGGTCCTCCAGGAGAATCTCACCGAGTCCTCAACGCCCTCAGGACTATGGTAAGTGTTCTGTGAATGGGGGGGGGCACCTTCCACCTAACTGAAGGTTGGCTGTCTGCCTGCTAACTTCCGAGTGAGCAGGCAGCCCCGTGTGCCTGCTTTGGCGTGGGCACTCAGGAAGGGCAATCCTGGGTGGAAGGGAGCTAGTTGTGTTAAAGTGGTCAACTAATATTCATTCTTTCCCCCCCCCCCTCCTTCTTTTGCAGCCTATGGCACTCTCACTGCCACAGTGCCCGGGAAAGGAGAGACTTTGCCCATTACATGCCAGCCTGCCTGCCCGCTGCTGATGCCACCTGCCGCCTTCCAGATCGTTCCTGCGAGGCGGGCCAGCCGCCTTCCTTGCACAAACCATGGGACTAGGGGTCCTCCAGGAGAATCTCACCGAGTCCTCAACGCCCTCAGGACTATGGTAAGTGTTCTGTGAATGGGGGGGGGCACCTTCCACCTAACTGAAGGTTGGCTGTCTGCCTGCTAACTTCCGAGTGAGCAGGCAGCCCCGTGTGCCTGCTTTGGCGTGGGCACTCAGGAAGGGCAATCCTGGGTGGAAGGGAGCTAGTTGTGTTAAAGTGGTCAACTAATATTCATTCTTTCCCCCCCCCTCCTTCTTTTGCAGCCTATGGAACTCTTCGCCACTGCGCAAAGCGCACCCGTAAATCCAGACTGCCCATCTGCCCCAGCCACGGCCACATGGAGGTGGCCCATCGATTCACGTCGCCCGCACGACTCTGGTAAGAGCCTGTCAGAGAGCTTACCCACGAGTAAGCAAGCAGGCAGCCCCGTGTGCCTGCTGGGGCGTGGGCACTCAGGACCGGGCACATGCCAGTCTTGGGTGGGAGGGAGCCAGTGGTGGAAAAGTATCATTTTTCTCATATTCTCCCCCCCCCTTCTTCTTTTGCAGCCTATGGAACTCTTTGCCACAGTGCCCAGGAGAGACGGTAATGCAGACTGCCCACCTGCCCGTCACTGCCCGCCTGGAAGTGGCATCTTATCAACAACGCCCTCAGGAGGACTATGGTAAGTGTTCTGTGAATGGGGGGGGGCACCTTCCACCTAACTGAAGGTTGGCTGTCTGCCTGCTAACTTCCGAGTGAGCAGGCAGCCCCGTGTGCCTGCTGGGGCGTGGGCACTCAGGAAGGGCAATCCTGGGTGGAAGGGAGCTAGTTGTGTTGAAGTGGTCAACTAATATTCATTCTTTTTTCCCCCCCTTCTTCTTTTGCAGCCTATGGAACTCTCACTGCCACAGTGCCCGGGAAAGGAGAGACTTTGCCCATTAAATGCCAACCTGCCCGCCCGCTGCTGATGCCGCCTGCCGCCTTCCAGATCCTTCCTGCAAAGAGAGCAAGCCGCCCTCCTCGCACAAGCCATGGGACTTGGCATTCGCCCTCAAGGAGAATGTCACCCAGTCCCCAACGCCGCTGTTGGACTTTGCCCTGAATGCCAGCCTGCCTGCCCGCCCGCTGCTGATGCCGCCTGCCGCCTTCCAGATCCTTCCTGTGAGGAGGGCCAGCCGCCTTCCTCGCACAAGCCATGGGACTTGGCATTCGCCCTCAAGGAGAATGTCACCCAGTCCCCAACGCCGCTGTTGGACTTTGCCCTGGATGCCAGCCTGCCTGCCCGCTGCTGATGCCGCCTGCCGCCATCCAGATCCTTCCTGTGAGGAGGGCCAGCCGCCTTCCTCGCACAAGCCATGGGACTTGGCATTCGCCCTCAAGGAGAATGTCACCCAGTCCCCAACGCCGCTGTTGGACTTTGCCCTGGATGCCAGCCTGCCTGCCCGCCCGCTGCTGATGCCGCCTGCCGCCTTCCAGATCCTTCCTGTGAGGAGGGCCAGCCGCCCTCCTCGCACAAGCCATGGGACTTGGCATTCGCCCTCAAGGAGAATGTCACCCAGTCCCCAACGCCGCTGTTGGACTTTGCCCTGGATGCCAGCCTGCCTGCCCGCTGCTGATGCCGCCTGCCGCCTTCCAGATCCTTCCTGTGAGGAGGGCCAGCCGCCTTCCTCGCACAAGCCATGGGACTTGGCATTCGCCCTCACGGGGAATGTCACCCAGTCCCCAACGCCGCTGTTGGACTTTGCCCTGGATGCCAGCCTGCCTGCCCGCTGCTGATGCCGCCTGCCGCCTTCCAGATCCTTCCTGTGAGGAGGGCCAGCCGCCTTCCTCGCACAAGCCATGGGACTTGGCATTCGCCCTCACGGGGAATGTCACCCAGTCCCCAACGCTGCTGTTGGACTTTGCCCTGGATGCCAGCCTGCCTGCCCGCCCGCTGCTGATGCCGCCTGCCGCCTTCCAGATCCTTCCTGTGAGGAGGGCCAGCCGCCCTCCTCGCACAAGCCATGGGACTTGGCATTCGCCCTCAAGGAGAATGTCACCCAGTCCCCAACGCCGCTGTTGGACTTTGCCCTGGATGCCAGCCTGCCTGCCCGCCCGCTGCTGATGCCGCCTGCCGCCTTCCAGATCCCTCCTGTGAGGACGGCCAGCCGCCCTCCTCGCACAAACCATGGGACTTGGCATTCGCCCTCAAGGAGAATGTCACCCAGTCCCCAATGCCGCTGTTGGACTTTGCCCTGGATGCCAGCCTGCCTGCCCGCCCGCTGCTGATGCCGCCTGCCGCCTTCCAGATCCTTCCTGTGAGGAGGGCCAGCCGCCTTCCTCGCACAAGCCATGGGACTTGGCATTCGCCCTCACGGGGAATGTCACCCAGTCCCCAATGCCGCTGTTGGACTTTGCCCTGGATGCCAGCCTGCCTGCCCGCCCGCTGCTGATGCCGCCTGCCGCCTTCCAGATCCTTCCTGTGAGGAGGGCCAGCCGCCCTCCTCGCACAAGCCATGGGACTTGGCATTCGCCCTCAAGGAGAATGTCACCCAGTCCCCAATGCCGCTGTTGGACTTTGCCCTGGATGCCAGCCTGCCTGCCCGCTGCTGATGCCGCCTGCCGCCTTCCAGATCCTTCCTGTGAGGAGGGCCAGCCGCCTTCCTCGCACAAGCCATGGGACTTGGCATTCGCCCTCACGGGGAATGTCACCCAGTTCCCAACGCCGCTGTTGGACTTTGCCCTGGATGCCAGCCTGCCTGCCCGCCCGCTGCTGATGCCGCCTGCCGCCTTCCAGATCCTTTCTGTGAGGAGGGCCAGCCGCCCTCCTCGCACAAGCCATGGGACTTGGCATTCGCCCTCAAGGAGAATGTCACCCAGTCCCCAACGCTGCTGTTGGACTTTGCCCTGGATGCCAGCCTGCCTGCCCGCCCGCTGCTGATGCCGCCTGCCGCCTTCCAGATCCTTCCTGTGAGGAGGGCCAGCCGCCCTCCTCGCACAAGCCATGGGACTTGGCATTCGCCCTCAAGGAGAATGTCACCCAGTCCCCAACGCCGCTGTTGGACTTTGCCCTGGATGCCAGCCTGCCTGCCCGCCCGCTGCTGATGCCGCCTGCCGCCTTCCAGATCCCTCCTGTGAGGAGGGCCAGCCGCCCTCCTCGCACAAGCCATGGGACTTGGCATTCGCCCTCAAGGAGAATGTCACCCAGTCCCCAATGCCGCTGTTGGACTTTGCCCTGGATGCCAGCCTGCCTGCCCGCCCGCTGCTGATGCCGCCTGCCGCCTTCCAGATCCTTCCTGTGAGGAGGGCCAGCCGCCTTCCTCGCACAAGCCATGGGACTTGGCATTCGCCCTCACGGGGAATGTCACCCAGTCCCCAACGCCGCTGTTGGACTTTGCCCTGGATGCCAGCCTGCCTGCCCGCCCGCTGCTGATGCCGCCTGCCGCCTTCCAGATCCTTCCTGTGAGGAGGGCCAGCCGCCCTCCTCGCACAAGCCATGGGACTTGGCATTCGCCCTCAAGGAGAATGTCACCCAGTCCCCAATGCCGCTGTTGGACTTTGCCCTGGATGCCAGCCTGCCTGCCCGCTGCTGATGCCGCCTGCCGCCTTCCAGATCCTTCCTGTGAGGAGGGCCAGCCGCCTTCCTCGCACAAGCCATGGGACTTGGCATTCGCCCTCACGGGGAATGTCACCCAGTTCCCAACGCCGCTGTTGGACTTTGCCCTGGATGCCAGCCTGCCTGCCCGCCCGCTGCTGATGCCGCCTGCCGCCTTCCAGATCCTTTCTGTGAGGAGGGCCAGCCGCCCTCCTCGCACAAGCCATGGGACTTGGCATTCGCCCTCAAGGAGAATGTCACCCAGTCCCCAACGCCGCTGTTGGACTTTGCCCTGAATGCCAGCCTGCCTGCCCGCCCGCTGCTGATGCCGCCTGCCGCCTTCCAGATCCTTCCTGTGAGGAGGGCCAGCCGCCTTCCTCGCACAAGCCATGGGACTTGGCATTCGCCCTCAAGGAGAATGTCACCCAGTCCCCAATGCCGCTGTTGGACTTTGCCCTGGATGCCAGCCTGCCTGCCCGCTGCTGATGCCGCCTGCCGCCTTCCAGATCCTTCCTGTGAGGAGGGCCAGCCGCCTTCCTCGCACAAGCCATGGGACTTGGCATTCGCCCTCAAGGAGAATGTCACCCAGTCCCCAACGCCGCTGTTGGACTTTGCCCTGGATGCCAGCCTGCCTGCCCGCTGCTGATGCCGCCTGCCGCCTTCCAGATCCTTCCTGTGAGGAGGGCCAGCCGCCTTCCTCGCACAAGCCATGGGACTTGGCATTCGCCCTCACGGGGAATGTCACCCAGTCCCCAACGCCACTGTTGGACTTTGCCCTGGATGCCAGCCTGCCTGCCCGCTGCTGATGCCGCCTGCCGCCTTCCAGATCCTTCCTGCAAAGAGAGCAAGCCGCCCTCCTTGCACAAGCCATGGGACTTGGCATTCGCCCTCAAGGAGAATGTCACCCAGTCCCCAACGCCGCTGTTGGACTTTGCCCATTAAATGCCAGCCTGCCTGCCCGCTGCTGATGCCGCCTGCCGCCTTCCAGATCCTTCCTGTGAGGAGGGCCAGCCACCTTCCTCGCACAAGCCATGGGACTTGGCCATTCGCCCTCACGGGGAATGTCACCCAGTCCCCAACACCGCTGTTTGGACTTTGCCCATTAAATGCCAGCCTGCCTGCCCGCCTTCCAGATTCTGCTGTGGAAGGAGAAATAAATAATACTAGGTGCTGCAAGAGACCATGTGGATTGGCTCTACATCAAAGCAGCCTTCTGGTTTAGAATTACATACTACACAAGAAAAGAACAATCACTTATCCTGCAAGATCCCTTCCCAGGCTAGGATCTGAATAATAGCTATTAGCTAGGATCTGAATAGCTATTACCTGGGATTAGCTACTAGTGCATTTGGTAGCATTCCTGCAACCAACACCTGTCTTGTCATGTAAATGTATGGGTCCCTAAAGCAATTTACAATCACTTTACATTTTACAAATGAATAAGTGAAACTTTCTTCCCTCATTACCAATCCACACCAGGCAGGCAATGTCCCCTTCCTGAAGGTTTAAAATAATAAAGTTTAACCTTTGTTTTCCCACTAAAGCATTGCACCAAAGTTTGTGAAATTTTCAGCGTTTGAGCGGGCATAAGTCCTGTGCCATGTGAGCGAGTTAGAGCTTTGTAGCTCTTAAAACCAACCCATAAATCCCATGTGAAATGCCATGAATAAACCTTTGTTTTCCCACTAAAGCATTGCACCAAAGTTTGTGAAATTTTCAGCGTTTGAGCGGGCATAGGTCCTGTGCCATGTGAGCGAGTTAGAGCTTTGTAGCTCTTAAAACCAACCCATAAATCCCATGTGAAATGCCATGAATAAACCTTTATTTTCCCACTAAAGCATTGCACCAAAGTTTGTGAAATTTTCAGCGTTTGAGCGGGCATAGGTCCTGTGCCATGTGAGCGAGTTAGAGCTTTGTAGCTCTTAAAACCAACCCATAAATCCCATGTGAAATGCCATGAATAAACCTTTATTTTCCCACTAAAGTATTGCACCAAAGTTTGTGAAATTTTCAGCGTTTGAGCGGGCATAGGTCCTGTGCCATGTGAGCGAGTTAGAGCTTGGTAGCTCTTCAAACCAACCCATAAATCCCATGTGAAATGCCATGAATAAACGTTCGTTTCCCACTAAAATGTTGCACCTAGCTTCCAGAAATTTCACACACATTGGAAGTGAAGTGTTCCCTGCAATGTGCCAAAGTTTCCCGTTTGTATCTTTGAAAATAAAAAAATGGGAGGCAAAACTGTATTTTACCCCACTGCTACCCAATTTTCAACAATTCATTGCCAACACATGCCTGGAGCTAGCTGTCTGAAATTTTACACACATATCAAGGGAAGTGTTCCCTGTAATGTGCCGAAGTGTCCTGTTTGTATCTTTAAAAATAAAAACATGGGAGGCATAACTGCATTTACCCCACTACTACCCATTTTTCAAAAATTCATTGCCACACCAGGCAAGCACCCACGGTTCTGGGATTTCATACACGTGGGTCCCAAGGTACCACCTACAATGTGGCAAAGTTTCATGTGTGTAACTTTAAAAATGACCAAGTTATAGGCATTCCATGTTATTTATTAAAAAATTAATTGCCACAAACTGCATGCACTAATCTTTCTGAAATTTCTCACAGATACCTATCCCTAACCAGTGTACAATGTGCCCAAGTTTCATCCTTCTATCTTTAAAAATGAAAAAGTTATAGGCGTTTTTGTAAAACAATAATTTGCTATAGGAAAAAGCATTCAAAATGGCGTCCGATCCGGATCGGAAAATCCGATCCGCGGATCGGAATCGGATCCGATCCGATCCGACACACTATCCGATCCGATCCGATCCGACCCCCCAGGTCCGATTCCGATCCGCTATCCGATCCGATCCGGGGGGTCAGTGCACATCCCTAGTACTAAGGATTATAGTAATCTCTCCGGAAACTCTTCGGACATTCTGTTCATTAATAACAAACTCATTCTCTAAGTGTGGTTCCACTTATAGCCAGAATTCGCCAGCTAGGGATGCTTGAGGAATTCTATTGGTCCATATTCCAAAGCAAACTGACTTGATCTGCACGGACTAATGTGTGGATTGGACTTTCTCAGAATCCATACTCATCGACAACTTCTATGAAGTGGTTCAAGGGCTGCCTTTCAATATAATTAATAATAATAATAATAATAATAATAATAATAAAGTTTGGGGCAGCCAGAACCCTCTATTTTAAGGGCTATCAGAGGACAGTCCTAAACGGTTTGGGGCCAGGAGGAGGGCCTTCCCTGCTGTGGCACCCCGGCTGTGGAATGAGCTTCCTAGAGAGGTTCACCTGGCACCTACATTATACTCTTTTAGACACCAGGTGAAGACCTTTTTTATTCTATCAGTATGTTAACAGTTCATCAGTTTAATTTTTAACCTTTGCTGTTTAAATTTGTATTTTAAATCTGTATTAATTTCTGCATGGCTGCTTGGTTTTATCCTAGTTGTGCTTTCATACTGTATTTTATATTGTGTTTTTATACTGTTGTTTGTTTTATATTTTTCATGGTTTTCATTTTTGCAAACTGCCCAGAGAGTGTCGGCTATTGGGCAGTATAGAAATGCAGTAAATAAATAAATAAATAAATAAATATTTGAGCTATCCAATCCAAGTCCATTTTGAAGAACCCTAAGAAGGACAGCTAGGGATCTTGGAGTTGCCCATCAACAGTGTATAATAGACTGAGCAGGTACACAGCTCACCTGGTCAGTTTTCCCCACCATGCAGTTCTACTTAAAGTATAGTTATTAATTCTAACTTTGCATCTATACCATATTCAAATCTGTGTCCAGTTTTTGGATTACACATTTCCTCTTTTTTGGTGATGTGTAAGGGGCCACATCACCTGTCCACGTGGTTAGCCACAAATGCACCTAGGAGCAACGTGATGTTATGATGTGCTGTCCCTCCCCAGGCACATTTTACCCACCCCAAAAAAAGGATGGCAGCCAAATGACATCATGATACCCTTATGGACCTGCCCATGTGTAAGGTCATTCTTGGAGGTCCTACTCACTGGCCAACCTTTAAAATCTGCAATGTCATTGGGTGCTAGAGAAAGGGCCTCCTCTGTGTGGGCCCCTGGTCAGTGGAACTTCCTATCAAGACATATGTGTCTGGCCTCACCCACTGTTGTTTTTAAAATGTTTTTAATGGTTTTCTTTGGTGTTTTTCTGATTAGATATATATGCTGCTTTTATTGTTTATGTTTTGGATTTGGCTTGATTTAAGTGAATCCCTCTTAAATTTGGTTAAGAATTTGTTATATTGACATTGAATTGTATGTTTTCCTATTGTAAGCCACCTCAAGACAACTATGGCTCAGAAACACCGATTAACTAAATAAATCTGGGGGGGGAGGCTCACTCCCTGGAGCATTTGCACCCTCATTTTCAATGCCTGCATGCAGCAGCAGCTGTAATGGCAGTCACACCAGCGGCTGTGATCTCTTGGGGCAGCTATTACCCATAAAACAAGAAGAGAACAATTCTTAAAAGCCAGCCTCAGGCCACTTCAGAACAGTGTAAATACTTTGTTTTAATTAGAATTTTGTAAAGGTTTGGTTTTTTTTTTAAATGCACATTAATGAGGAATCTGGTGCTACTATTTTCAGTCCTGCCCCCCCCCCTATTTATTTCAAGCATTCAGGCTACTAACTCATTCATAAATGTATCATGAACAGATGTGAAAGAAACAAAAACTGGAATTAGACCCATCCATCCTTTGAATGGTAGAACACCTGCTTTGCATGCAGAAGGTTCCAGGTTCAATCCCTGATTTCTCCATGTAGGGCTAGTAAACATTCCTGCCTGAAAACCTGGAGAGCTGCTGCCAGTCAGTGTTGACAATACTGGACTAGATGGACCAAGGATTTGCCACAGTGTAGGGCAGCTTCCGGTGTTCCTAAGGTTTGCAGAAGTGCTGGCTGGGTGAAGGACTTTGTGGGGTGGGGATGAAGGGAATTCCCCACTACCAAAACAGCCCAATGAGAACTGAACATGCTCAGTAGGCATGATTGTTGTAGAGAATGGAAAATGGGGCAGAGGGAAAATAGAATGGAGAAATGTGGCTTCTCCCACATGCCAACTCACTCCCATACATGCTCACTCCCATACATGCTTCTCCCATACATGCTCTGAGCCTTTCTATAGAAGGCATTTATTCTGCACTCATGATTCTGCAATCACCATATTTTGTGGGTGCTTTACATTACAACACCATCCTGTCCTGCATGTCCCATGCTTTGCAATCATAATGTGTGTATGTGTGTGTGTGTGTGTTTCTAACAAGGAAAGTCTGGTATTTTTGTAAATGATGGCATGAAACCCTGGTGTATTTGCACCATTCTGCTATACCTCAGCAACACCTAGTGGTCATGTAATGGAATATATAGAACCCTGGTGGAAAAGCACTTGTAAAGGAGCTGATCTTAATCCCACAAAGAATCCAGAAAGCAGCCCAGGACCACTGCCTCTCACAAGGAGGCATTACTCACCTCCAAGGCCCAGCCAACTGTTCCTTCTCTGCCAATTTTTATAGGCCAGAAGGGGCGAAGATCTAATACGGAAGAGGTTGCACAAACCTGCCCATGCACCTTGTCAATATCCTTGAGCTCTACCAACTCAAACTCATCCAATAAAACTGGTCAAGGCTGTGCTCTGGATACAACTGGGTTGGATCCCATCAAATATCTTTAATTTCTAATCAGCTGTACCTGTAGTAGTTGTTGAGGGTTGTTTTTGTTTAAGTTGGCTGCATTCTTTGGAGTGCCTTGAATAGGTTGAATGGTTCTAGTCTTTCGTAGGCAGTGCAAGTGATTTGAAATGTGTGATGGCACATTTACAATTATCATTGCAAAAAGAAGTTAATTAACAGGGTACTTAATCATGCTTCTGCATAGGAAAACATCAGGTTTAAATGCTATTCCCCATGAATGGCCTTCTGTACTTATATTTGCCAGGGCTCTGTAAAGACAAACAAACAAACAAACAAACAAAACCCCTTAATGGACTTGAAAAGAAGAGATAATTTTCTGGCCAAACAGAGTCTGTGTGATAAAGTGCCGGGTCCTAGGTAACAAATGAATGCAACAACCTTTAAATTCTTTCCTACAGATAAACGGGTGCATTTTTCATCTTCGTATCACTGCAACTTCAGACGGGTGGATGCCTCCCGTGACTTCCCCTCTGTGAGTCAGATTTACAATCCTGCATGGAAAAAAAAAAAGGAAGACGAATGTTGACAAGATGATAAACAAGCTGAAATAATATAATTTGTTCTGCGTCATTTGTATGTTGTGTCAGTATACAGATTATTCCCAAAATTACTCTGGGCAAATCTATTATACGATTCTTGCTGGATCACTGATGGAGTTGCGACATCTCGTCAAGCTTTATTTCCACTGGCAATAACCACAAGAAAGCTATAAGCACACCATTGAGATACATAAGCACGGAGTTTCTCTAAGGTAGTGGAATGAACAGATGCATTTCAATTAGGGCTGTCACCTGATTAAAGAAACCTCAATTAATCACCTGTGCTTTAGACCATTGATCAATCAATTAAATTTGCATACATTTAAATGTGGGCCAAAACAGGTCTGAAGGAGGAAGCATACTTTCATTGGATGGAGGACCTGTGGCCCTTAATTTGTTGTTGGATTCCAATTCCCATCAGCCCCAGTCAGCTTTGTATGCTTTAAATGATCCATCCATGTGTTGTGGCATTGTCTTAGAAATGTCATTCTCTCCTCTTTTAGATGGTGTTTGCCAGCTGAAGTTTTTATAACTATATGTATTTTTAAACTATCTGCGGCTCAGTTAATCAGAGGCACCTTTTTAGTCAATAAAGACTTTGTTTAAACACAAATTAACTTAACTGATTAAATGTTGCAGTGCAGATAGGCTGACCAGATAAAATCCAGGTCAGGGCTCATGTAACTTTAATAGTGGTAAAGAACAGGGAATGTCAGCCAGTGTCATTTGTATGCAATTAGTTCCTGGTGATATTCCCTCTTCATCACAACAGTTAAAAGTGCAGGCAGTATACTAGAGTGACCATATAGAAAAGAAGGCAGGGCTCCAGCAACTTTAACTGTTGTGATGAAGAGGGTTCTTACTATTACACAAGGTAGCCAGATGGTCTTTCTTCTTTGTTTTCTTTTTGGAAGTACACACACATCCCATAATTCCAAAGGTAAGATGCACCTGTGCTGCTGCACACTTTACAATTGTAGCCTCCAATGCCCCTGAGACCAGAAGTACATCATTCTCAGGGTCATTGGAAGGAGGAAATAAAGGTGAGTGGCAGATCCATTTTCCTGTACAATGATCCTGGGGAAAATGGTAGGTCATCTGAGACTGCAGGGACATTTGAGACTGCAATGTCAGCGGGTGGAGCAGCACAGCTGCAGAGCTCCATTTTGATCTTGGGAGAAGGAAAAGGAGAATGCCATGATTAGGGTGACCAGATAAAATCCAGGTCAGGGCTCATGTAACTTTAACAGTTGTAGAGAGAAGGGAATTTCAGCCAGTGTCATTTGTATGCAATTAGTTCCTGGTGATATTCCCTCTTCATCACAACAGTTAAAGGTGCAGGGGCCTTGCCTTCTTTTGTATATGGTCACTCTAGTATAGTGCCTGCACCTTTAACTGTTGTGATGAAGAGGGAATTTCACCAGAAACTAATTGCATACAAATGATGCTGGCTGAAATTCCCTTTTCTCTACAACTGTTAAAGTTACATGAGCCCTGACCTGGATTTTATCTGGTCACCCTAGCCATGATGATCTTGTGTAACAGATGTGCCCTCACCCAAAAGTGCTGTGACTCTGAGGAGGGGATGAAAAGTTGCAGATATCCCCCCCCCTTTCATGGGAGATCAAGTCCCGCAATGATGGTTGTGCTTGCAAGATATTTGGCCCAGGGCTACATAAATTGAAAGAAGCCACAGTTATATCAGGCTTCATCACATAGGCATCTTAAAATGGCAGCTTTCTTTTTTACAAATAGGGAGAAGGTTGTACGACTTACATTCCCATTCTGTGATTACAGCAAACATTGTTTTCTCTTAAAAGAGCAGCTTACCTATGGTTCATCAGCAGTCTCCTATCTAGACAGTTTGCTGGACCAGAACCTGCTTAACTTCAGCTGTGTTGTATGTTCCTCCAGACCATTCTCTGAACCATGAACAGCTTTTCATATCAGACAGTTGTACATTGTTCCTCGCTGCCCTTGGAACGTTCCTGAATGCCTCGCTGTGTATTTCAGTTCTGCAATTCCCTTCAACCTTTTCCCTCATTGCTCTGACAGCCTATTGATGTGCCTGTCAACATACCGTTTCTCAAATGTTTTTCCCCAATCTATCACAGTCTATCCAATACAATATTGTGTACTACTCTCCAGCGTCTTGGGCAGAGTTTCACCCACCCATCCCACTGCCCCAAATCTCTTGCTACCTGATCTTTTTGACTAAAGATGTCAAAGATTGAACCTTCTGCATGCAAAACATGAAATCTACCATGGAGCTATGGTCCTCCCTAGCAAGAGAACTTAACGAAGGAGGACAGGGGTGTGGTGGTAGAGCGGACATCCCCAATCTGGTGCCATCCAGATGTTTTGGACTTCCTTTTAATGGGTCCTTTAGAGTTCTGACTGGTTGGAACCTGGGATAGGTCCTTTAGAGTTCTGACTGGTTGTGACTGAAAACCAGAGCAGATTCACTGCCCCACTGACCCTGGGGCCACCAGTCTCCACTGGATGGAAGGTAAAGGTTGGGGCCACTGGTTGCCATTGCAGAGGGGTGGGGTGGCAGTGCCTATGCCGAGATCCCATGCAAAACTGGAGCAGGCCTGAGATCTTGTTGAATATCAATGGCACATTATTGATCCCTTCATGGAAAATGGAAAAAGGATTCGGCGCTGCTCAAGATGACGAACAACACACACACTTGCCATTTTGGGAGCCATGTTTATTTTGTACTAAGGTACATGAAGCCAAGTAATAAAATGATGCTTGATCGGCAGTTTGAGAAACCACGTGGGGGTGAAGGTTTGGCTAGCATGCTACCCCACCTGAAACCAATTACAGCACTCCTAGAGGAGATAAGACCTGGTTGCCAGGTGCAGCTAAGGAGCCAAAGCAACAATGGGTGAGATACAAGAGCAGAGAAAAGATAAAGGAGAGGAAGGAGGACACACCAAGGATTCATGTAGTCCAGGGCCATGTCTACACAGGGGATTTTTCCCATGGTCGTCCCTGGCTCTTCCCTGTGCATCCAAATGATGCACAGTGGATCCCGGGAGCAGGCAGGGGTGACCCTTCCATTTTCCCGGGATAACTGATTTCCCAGTTATCCCGATTTTCCCCGTGGTCCTGGGACGATCCTGAGGAATGTGGGCGGTGTGGGTGCCTGTCCCAGCTTCTTCCTTCTTCCCCGTAAGGAGTGGGGGTCAGCAAGAGGGAAGGAGCTGGTCCATGGAGAGTCCAGGGGCATTGGGGGTGGGGGAGAGCAGAATCACGGCTTTTTTAAAAAAAACTTACTTTTTTCAGAGGAGCACAATTGTGGTCGCAACATCCCTCTTCCCTTCCAGGACGTTGCGCTTCTGTTTTGAAGCTGGGGGACAATCCTGGAAGCAGGTAAGTTCAAGATCACCCCCCTCCCTCTACACCCTGAGGTGTAGAAAGGGCCCAGGACTCTGTTCACACAGGGGCCAACCAACTGTTGACCAGGGTGTCGTGTGCATGCCTGTTCCCTCCAGCATGCACATGTGTTGGCAAACTGACACAAGGCACTCACATCAGTAAGACTTCTTTTACTGAGAAACTCCCACGGTAAAAAGCTTAATGGTTACACACTTCCAAAATACTTAAAGTTGATTGATGGTCAGAAAGCTTTAGGCTCCATTGCTGATACGATACTTCAGGCAATCACACAGAGGAATTCTTGAAAGGCTCAACAAACCATCCCAAGGGAGCTTGTCCAAATGCGGCATACGTTGGTAACTCAGGGAACATGGCCAAAGCCTAAACAAGATCACAGGGAAGGTAAAAATCTCAGGCACCAGGAGTCCCGTGCTTCTGCTTAGCACTGGCAACTCCCAGCCACCTGAGTCCTGGCAGAGGAAATGTCCAAACAGCCAAACTCAGCCTGCCAAACGTTGAGCTGACCACAAATATCCAATCCACAGCAAATGCAAGTTCAAGTCTATGAAAAGCCTCACAGTCCTTTTCACGGCACAGGCCTTAGAATCCAAAGTCCAAATAGAAAAGAGTCCATGTGGAAAGTGCTTTCTAAGAGCCTATCTACACTACTGCTTTAAAATGGTTTATAACAGTTTTAAACCGGTTAATAACCATTATTGACCGGTTGAAAACTGTTATAAACCGTTTTAAAGCAATAGTGTAGATAGGCTCTCCGTCTCAAACAGGGAGAGATTTCAGGTCTTGTGTCAAAAGATGATCCTAGCAAAACTCTTCGCTTTTGCCTCCCCTCCGCCCCCCCGCCCGCTTATAAATGGATTTCAGGTCTGTTCAAAACCACTTGACAGACATAAATCGTGCCCATGTCCAAACAGGGCAGCACTACTCAGCCCACCAAGAAGATGCTACAATCTGGGTGACTCCTTCAACAAAAGGCCCCCACTTTTCTAAACACTATCAGTTCCCCAGAGAAGCCTAGCAGCTTCAAAGCAGAAACACTCATGTGAAAACTGATAGAGACAAGGGCCCTTTCTACACCAGGCGTTTCACCTTGAATGGCCCCCGGCTGGTCCCTGTGACTCCAAATGACACACAGGGACTCCCAGGGACAGGAGGCAGCCATGGGATTTTCCAGGGATAAGGGAACCCTGGAAAATCCCAAATCTTCTGTGGACCTGGGAAGTTCCCGGGACCGTGGAAAATGTGGTTGCCCATCCTGGGTGCTGCCACACTTACTTGTGAGTAAGCACAGCAGCAAAAATGGGCACAGAGCCGCACCGCGCAGCTACGTGTCCATCAGGGGAGGGGGAGCCAAGTCCGCCATTGCACGGACTGCACGTGTGTTTTTTTTAATACACTTACCTCAGCGCGGGAGCGCTTGTGCACTTTTCTTGGGGCCGTGGAACTTCAAAATGGCGGGCGCACTGAGCGCATCGTGCCCGGGAGAAAGCACAATCTGTGAGTATTGAAGACACCGATCCCGGAAGTAGGTACTTCAGGGATCGACCGCCCTCTGCTTTCTACACCCCTCCGGTGTAGGAAGGGCCAAGCTTGCACAGACATTCCAAACTAGTTCTCATTAAATGTACTTACAACCCTGCAAGGCCTCTGGCCTTGCATGAAATCTATACCTGACACAGTGACCCACAAGAAGAACACTGTGCAACAGCACCCTCCCACCCATGTTCCCCAGCAACTGGTGTATATAGGCTTACTGCTTATATACTGCCCCATCTAATAGTGGGAGTGGAGAGTGAATGCCTGAACTCATCCCCGCATACACACTCCTACATATAACTCTTTGATAACTCGTTCTTTTTTTCCCCTTTGAAGCAAAAATTGTGTGCCTTTGGGATGTATTCCTAACACTGAGACCAGTTTAATTATTTCTAATCATATTCACTCAGTATATGGAACCAATGAGATGGCCAAGTCCTCCTGGGGAATACCTTCATATGAAGACTCCTGTCTCCTCCTCCACCACCATCCCCGTATCCATAAATGGCACCACTGATTAAGCAGTGCTGAAATCCATAAACTCTGTGTGTGTGTGTGTGTGTGTGTGTGTGTGTGTGTGTGATTGTGTGTGTGAGAGAGAGAGAGATGGGGGTAACCTATTCTTTAGAGTCATTTTCATGATTGAACTAATTTACCTTGAAGGTTAATGTATTCTAAACTAATTCAGAGATTAATAACCGCTTAAAGATATATGAAAGACATTTTGATGTATACGAGACTAGTGTCATAACCTATTTTATTATCTCTGCAATGACTTTGGGAGCTCATCTGATGAGATTTAAAAGGAAATGTGATTGTATGGTATACAGAGTGACAGGTGCAGAGAAGAAAGGGATTTCCCACCCCCTCTCTTTTAATCTTGAATTCCCCACCCCTGTTAGTATAGAAAATGAAGGGTAATTCTATTTGTTTATATATATTTTAAAAAAATCCTTCAATAATTTGTTAATTCCCAAGAGGACAAAATGTCCTCTCTGTTCAAGCATTTCTGTTATATATTTTCATGGGGTTTTTACAGCGGTTAAACCAATAATCAAAAGTCCTCCAAACACAGACAATTAATTGTTCAGCTTTTCAGCTGGCATGATAAATATAGGCCTTCTTGCCCAATGTGTTGCATGTTAGTGTAATATTAACAAACATGGGGAAGAGATAGGAACATACTGTTCCCTACTGAATTTGAAGCACAATTTGTTGGGTGCAGCTTGATTACATGACGCTTCCCTACATTGAGTCAGACCACAAGGGCTTTCCAACCTTTTTTGACCTGTGGGCATATTTAAGAAACTGCTGTGGGCACCATCACAAAATAGCTCCCATGGAGGATGAGGCTAGTCACATAATGGCTGCCGTGGGAGCCTGTCTAGTCAAGAGGTGGAGGGGGGAGAAGAAAAGCCAGCCTAGAGGCTGGAGTGAGGGGGAGATGGAAAGCATTGCTTGCTGGCCCATCCACTCTTCTTCTGTCCACACAAAGGTCCTCTCTTTCCACTCCTAGCCTCTAGTCTCACTATTTCTTTTCCCCACACCATTTCCTAACTATTCCTTTCTCTTCCCTGTCTCTAACCCTAACCCCAAATCTCCATAAAAACATAATTAAAATACAACAATAAAGTACAACAATAAAAGAAATAGGCAGATCTACACCAGTCCTTTGAAATGGTTTATAACGGTAGTGACAACTGTTGGGGCCCAAGACACGCTCCATGTACAGTTTTCAAACCGTTTTCAAAGCGTCATATCCTGCTTGGTACAGATCTGGCCCTAGACAGCACCCAACTAATTAAAAGGTCTGCTTATATGCCAAAGGCCTGCTTGAATATAAAAAATAGTATTTACTTCCCAGCAAAAGAACAGACATAACAACCTAACGTCTCTCAGCAGGGAGTTCCAGAGCATGGGAGCAGCCATCCAAAATGCACTCTTTTGTATCCCCACCAGCTGTGCCTCTGATGGCAGCGAGACCAAGAGAAGGGCCTCCCCCAGAGATCTTAAAATTAAGGCTGGCTCATATGGGAGAATGTGGTCTTTCAGGTAGCCTTCTCCCAAGCCATATAGGGATTTATAGGTCATCACCATCATGTTGAATCGTGTCCGAAAACAGACCGTTGGCCAGTAAGGCTGTTCTAACAAAGGAGGTACACATACTCCCTATAAACACTCCTGGACAACAGTCGGGCCTCAGCATTCTGGACCAGCTGAAGTTTCCATACCCTTTTCCAAGGCAGCCCCACATAGTGAGTGTTCCAGTAGTCCGAACGGGATCTGTGGCCAAATCAGGCATCTCTAGGAATGGGTGCTGTAGGCAGACTAGTCTCAGTTGCACAAGCATGAACTTCACCCCTGCCGAAACCAGGGCCTTCAAGTTCAAGGCTTCCACACCTCTGCTATCAGGGGTTCCGCCATGCTCCATCACTGCAGGCTTTTAAGAGGGCCTTGGAAACATATTACTTTAGTTTGACTTTGTTGTTGCTGTTTCTATGGCTGATTTTATTGCTCTTAATACTGTATTGGTTCTCTGTGTTTTATTGTTGTATGCTGCCTGGGGGGGGGGGGGGGGTGGAAGGGGGCTTCTGCCATGAAAAGTCACCAAGAAATGTTTTACTTAAAATAAACAAATAATCCAGGAGTACATCCACGCTGTGGACTTTCAGGAGGGGTAAAACCCCTTCCAGCACAGTTGAATCCCTATTCCCTGATCCGCTTTTTGACGAAGCAGGAGCATCTCTGTCTTGCCTGGATTAAGCTTCAATTGCTTTGCCCTCATCCAGTCCATTACTGACGTCAGGCACCGATTTAGAACTAGAATACTTTCCTTGTGTTCCTGTGAGTTCTGAGCTGATCCCAAGCACTGGATGCTGTCATAAATATTTAAGGGTGAAACTACAAGAGGCTGTCTCAATGCAACCAGTGTTACTGCTTTGCACTTCACAGGGCTTCTAAATCCACCTTGTAGCATTTCATTAGTGTGGAGCTGGGTTACTATCTAGGACACAAATGGCCATGTTCACCCTGCAATAACGAATGCCAGGCTAGCCCGAGAGTCTGGTGGCAGCCCAGAAGCACGAAGAGCAATTTGCATACTTTCGAATCATAAATGTGTTTTGGTGCGGCTGAGCTGTCAGGGTGAATTTATTTATTTTTCCCCTGACAAGTTTCTCGTTTATAGACTGGTTTGCTGTGTGCTGCTTAAATTGGAAACAAGATGATCACCCTTTCTTTTTAGACCATACAGCCAAAAGTTGCTAGAGTCTAACATGCCTGCTTCTCCATCGCAGGAAATTAAGTGACGTTAAGGCCCTAAGCTTTGTCATGCATGGAATCTTAGATTTATTTGTTCGGAGCTGGGCTAAATTTTCTCACAAAATTATTTTCTGAGAAATCCTCTGAGCAGGTTAAAAAAAATCTCCCCTACTGACGCCCCAACTATTGTAGAATTTCAGCTCTTCCTCCACCCCTAGCATTTTGACAAAATGTTCCCCTCAATGGCCCCATTCAGAAGACACCTTAAACCATGGTTTCAACCACGGTGAAAGCCTTATTCACCGTGGTTAAAGCCATGGTTTAAAGTGTCTTCTGAACAGAGCCAAGCTTTCTGAATTAACCACCATGGTTAAAGCTGTGGTTTAAGGTGACTTCTGACCGGGCCAATGTCTCTTTTTGGTGGAGAATTCTGTTGGGCAGTGCTGACTCCAGGCTTTGTGGTAGGGATGTGCACTGGATCGCGTCCGATCCATGATCCGAATCTGATCCAGGGGGAAATCGGATAAAATTATCCGATTTATCCAATTTCCGATTTCACCGCTGGATCGGCCAATTCAATCCGATCCGATCTGGAAAGGTTCCGATCCAGATTGGATGGATCGGCGGATCGGCGGGCGCCCACTGGCGCCCACTGGCGCTTCCATTGGCGGGCGCCAGTGAGCGCCCGCCGATGGAAGCAGACAGCAGGGGGGGGCTTCCCTAGCAGAGCTGTCCGCTTCCATCAGTGGGCACTAGCGGGTGCCCGCCGATGGAAGCGGACAATGGGGGCAGGGGGCAGCGGATGGGAGCAGATGGCCAGGAAAGGCAAGCAGGGGGCAGGAGGCAGGGGGGAGGCGGGAGGGGGCCCCGCGCACACGGTGCTTACCTTCCGTGGCCGTCCGCTCCCATTCACCGCTGGCCGCTACTGCAAGCAGGCTTCGAGGCCTGCTTTTAGGTAGCGCACCAGGTGATGACATCACCTGGCGCGCTACTCAGGAGCAGGCCGTGAAGCCCGCTAGCAGTAGCGGCCAGCAGTGGACGGGAGCGGACGTCCCCGAAGGTAAGCAGGGGGGAGGGGGGCCCGCGCGCGCACATGCCGCTTACCTTCAGGGGACGTCCGCTCCCGTCTGCCGCTGGCCGCTACTGCAAGCGGGCTTCGCGGCCTGCCCCTATGTAGGGCGCCAGGTGATCATCACTTGATGATGATCAGGTGATGATCACCTGGCACACTACCTAGGGGCAAACCGCGAAGCCTGCTTGCAGTAGCGGCCAGCGGCGGACGGCAGCAGACGGCCACAGAAGGTAAGCAGGGGGAGGGGGAGGGGGCTTACCCCCCCAGGGCCATCCGCTTCCATCCGCTGGCACCCGTGGGCGCCAGTGGATGGAAACGGACAGCCCTGGGGCGATAAGGAGTGCGGGGGAGGGGGCTTACCTGCCAGGGCCGTCCACAGTGGACACCCCTGGGAGGGAGGAGGGAGTTAGGCCCCCCTTACCCACCCACCGCCATTTTTTCCTCATAGACTTGCATTGGGGGAAAGCTTTCTTTCCCCCAATGCAAGTCTATAGGGGGGGAAATGGCGGCCGATCCAAAAATCGGATGTCCGATTTTTGGATCGGGATCGGACCTGATCCGGTCCAGGGGGGCTACGATTTTGTCCAATCCAATCCGGGACAAAATTGGAGGTCCCAATCCGGGTCCTGATCCGATCCAGGGCAAGACACCCTCAATGGGCTCCTTCTCCCAGTGAATCTACTTTCTGATCACCATGGTCACCAGCTGCTATTGCTCCTCATTCTCTTCTTTATCATTGCTGCCACTTCTTACGTGACAGCACAGAGCCAGTGAGCAAATAGGCAGTGGCATCTGCTACTGCTCCTCACCACCACCGCTGTTGTCTGAGCCAAAGCAAAAGGCAGGAGAACAAGTAGGTTGCAGTGGTGAAGAGAAGGAGGAAGTCCAGGGGGTTCTTTTTAGTGGGACCTTGTTGGGGTGTGGACCCTTGGCAGATGCCCTACCATGCCTTGCCTACCATTGATGCCAGCCCTGATTTTGGGCACAACTGTGGATCCAACACAATATAGTTTAATATTCCTGCAGGAAGGAATGGATGTGGCCCTTACTCCATCCAGCTCTCCTTTCTAAGCCCATTGGTTCCTTCGTCCACCAATGTGAACAAACAGTGGGGTTTCATTCAGTATTTAATCAGATGACATTTTGAAGAGAATTTCCTGGGAATGTTTTCTGTTTCATCCCTTGGAAAACATTGGAGAATTCCCTGCCACATCCACACAAGAATTTGGTGGGGGGGGGGGGGAGTGTGGAATCATCTCCAAATAAGATGGAGAATTGGGCAAGTGGATGACATTTTAACTCAGCCCTAGTTTTTAATGTCTCCCCCCCCACACACACACACCAGGAAATGATAGTTTAGAAACATTCCAATGAGGTTTTCCTGTATCAAGCTCCCATGACAACACTGCAGGTCTCCATTATTTTATGTTATGTGGGGGTGGGCATGTTGACAACATCAAAATTGCAGCACCAATAAGAAAAGAAAAACAGGCAAACACCTAACAGTTGCTGGAGACAATTTTATTCAAAAGAATTCATACATTTCAATCCTAATATGGTTTGAGCCAGCTCCAGCAAAAAAGAAAAAATAAAGGAAAGGAAAAAGAATTTTTAAAAAAGGTTCCAGAACCAGCCCTACCATTAGGCAGAATGAGATTACTGCCTAAGGCAGCTGATTTGAGGTGTCATGACTGAGCAGCCAATTGTGGGGTATTTATTTTTGTTGTATTTTTTATGGCCAGGAGGTGGAAAGGCACTTCTGGAGTTTTCTGTCTACGTGCCAACATAACTTGACCAGCCTTGGGGCACTGTGCATCTTGGTGTAGGCAAGGGGTGGAGGGGTTGTCATTTGCTGCTTTGCCCAGCAACGTATCTCAGGGAGGCTATGCTGAGAACCTACCTGTTCAGCGTATATTTGGTTACAGCCACCCTGAGCTGGGTTGGGTCCAGATTTATGCTGGATCAACTGCACTGGTAGAAATGGACTTCCCAACCCCCTCCTTCCCACAGCAGCCCCTCCAGCACCCCTGAAAATGCAACACAGGGAATCAGGAGACCCAGCTGAATTGAGTGAGCTGTGGTTTGGGCGGACAGAGATCCCCAAACATCAGGGGGAGGAACCTTTCATGAGCATCGCCCTTTTCTGGAGGAAGATTCCTTCCTCTCACAGAAAGCAGATTCCAGATCCACCCCCCACCCCACCCCTGTCTGGCATTGGCTGTTTAAATTTGGGTAGGAGAGGCTTGAAACATTTCCATTTTCACTCCTATTTTATTTCTGCTTCAATTTGTTCTTCAGGACAGGAGAAACAAACGATCAGACAATAACAACATAGTTATTATTCTGTAAAAACGGCAGCAACATTGAGAGTGCAAGATGACATGAAGTCCATGGAAATTAGATATAATCATATTCTCTGCTCAATTTGCTTCCCTCTATGGAGTTATTTTTAGCCTTGTTTACTTTAATTGTGTGGGTGTCTGAAAGCCTATCTCATTCCCTGTTGCACAGCATATAATGTGGTCATTCCTTCTTGTGTCTGCTGCAGAGTCGTTTCATTTCCAGCCATCTTACAACAATCTTTGCACAGAATGCCAGGCTGAGCACAGGAAGTCCTCTGCACCTAAAGGGTTTAATTCTACAGCCCACCTTTTTCAAAGGGAGTTGAGATCTATACAGGCTTGTGCTTGTGGGAGTGAAGCTCCTAACACTGGCTCAGCTGGTATGATGGTTCAGAATGTTCAGTTGTTCATGGTACAAAACAGGTTGCCATCCAACTTCTTTTTTTAATTATTTTTTTCAACATAAAATACAACATAATCACAACATAAAATGCAATACCAAACTAACAATCCCTTCACAACCCCCCCGTGCTCCCCTCCCCCCCAGAGACCTGCCTTTATTCATTTATATTATACATTTTTTCCAAAATTGTAAAGAGTCTTTTAAAGGTGAACATCCTTTCCCCTTTATTAATACATATTCCAAAAATGGACTCCATATATTTTCAAAATCATTCTTCCTGGATAATCCCCTCTTTACTTTAAGATTACATGTTAGTTTATCATTAAGTGCAATATCGGGGAGTGGCCTCGCGAGAATGGAGTGAGGCTGGGAGTCTTCCGCTCTCTTACTGAAGTGATGGAATAAACATAAAATCCCTATCTTGGAGATGTCGGATTGTTAATTAAAGACTTGATATATGGTTATGGAATGTTGTTGCATCGACTGAGTGAAAGAGAAAGTGTTGCTGACTGGAACTCTTGGCAGGCGGCCAGAAGCTGGTAAATGAGACTTTTAATATTTTGGATAAGGAGCTAAGACAGGCTGATAAAATTGCTGTGGGGGGAGGCTGAAGCAAATAACTGAAGTCGGAGGAAAAGAGGTGTTCAGAGCCCCCAGTTGAGCGAGTGTGAAGCCGAAGCGTATTTGGCTGATAAGAGCTTGAAAAGACTGGTGAGTGTGGCTGTTAAAGTCTATGTGGAGGGTCGCGGATTTATAACTGTAGCCTAATGAAAAAGAGGTTGGCAGGTGATAAATTGAGTGCCCCCAACTGGGTTAGACAGCCAAAAAAGCACCCTTCAGATAAAAACTGGGATCGTCTCACCAGGGTAATGGCCGACAAAGACAAAGAACAGGAGAAGGCAGCTTCGCCTTCTTCCGGAAGTGGGGCTTACAAAGCTGGAACCAAGCCAGCAGCAGTTCCTAAAACTACTAAAGAAAGTCAGTCATGGTCACCAGGAGAACTAATGGATAGTTTTAAGACGATATTAGATGAAGCTTTGAGGAAGCAGGATGAAAAGATAAGAGGCAACATTCTAGACTCGCAGATTGAAATTTTGACAGGCTTCCAAATAGTGGTGGATAGAATGACAGAACTGGAGGAAACCAGTAAGCAGCAGGGGGAGCAATTGCAAGAGATGGATTTGCATTTGATAGCCCTGGAAGATCGAGATAGAAGAGCAAATATTCGGATTAGATCCTTTCATGAGCAACAGGGGGAGAGTCCACAGATGTTGAGAAATATATTATTGGCTTGGATTAAGGAATTGGACCCCCAGGGACTGTGGGTGATGGAGGATATCGAGAGGATCCATAGAGTGGGCTATAAAAAGAAGGGAATGCTCCCAAGGGATATAATTGTCAAATTTGCGAATTATTACAAGAAAGAAAAGTTAATGCAAGTGATTAGACGTCTGGGCCAACCAATTCTACAAGCAACACCAATTGAGGTTTATCAGGATTTGTGTCCTCAAACGATCCAGTGGTGGAAGAGTGTGAAACTGTGTACAGTTACCCTGCGGAAGAAGGCGATAACATATAGCTGGGAGGATCCAGTTTTTTTGAGATTTATGTGGCTGGGGAAACAACACAGAATAACATCATGCGAGCAAGGGATGGAGCTTCTGGAGAAACTGGGTTTGGTCGACGCTACGGAGGATGGAGGAACCAAGGTGGATGAAGGTGCCACAGGTGGAAGTAGCCAATGAAGAAATGAGGATGGAACAGGGATGAAGAAGAGTTTATAAGGGAGGGGAGCGCCAGCTGTTACTCCGGGTTTGTGGGGCTGCTTCTCTCCCCCCCCGAAGAGTTCTAAAATTATTTGAGGCCATTGCCCAGGAGGGTCTGGTGAGGAGGGGGGTGAAGTTTGGGTAAGTGGGGGGGGAGGGAAAGGGAGGGGGGTATGTGTATCACAGGGGGAGATCAATATAGAGCTAATTGTGTGGGAAGATGGAAAATAAACTAAGGGTTGCAACTTTAAATGTTAAAGGGCTGGGAACTGTTATAAAAAGGAAGAGAATAGAAGTATTATTAAAAAAAAGAAAAAGCAGGTGTTATTTTTTTTGCAGGAAACTCATCAATCAAAGGAGGGTGTAAATGAGCTGAGGATGAGGGATGTGGGCGTTTATGAGAAGGCATTTGGTACCTCTAAAGCGAGAGGAGTAGCGATAATAGTTTCAAAAAAATGTGGAATTAATATACAAAGAGTGAAGAAGGATGAATCGGGTAGATTTTTGATAATTTTTTGTATGGTGGGGGAGAAGGAATATATATTGATTAATTTATATGCTCCAAATGGGAAACAAATGGAATTTTTCGATGAAGTTTTTAATGCTGTGGGAGAAATGAGGAAAAGGAACATTGTGATGGCAGGTGATTTTAATATGGTATTAGATAAAGGAAAGGATAAGGATAATATATTAAGAGATATGAAAATAGGTGGGAAGATGGGTTTCAGTAAATTAATGGATGAAAAAGAATTAATGGATGTTTGGAGGTTATTAAAAGGTGAAGAAAGAAAATATACTTTTTACTCATCGAGGTTTAAGAGTTATTCTAGGATAGATTATATTTTTGTGTCAAAGAATATGATATCTAAAATTATAGAATGTGATATAGGGGTAATTAAAGTCACCGACCACGCATTAATGACAACGGATATAAAAATGAAGAAGGATTATAGAGAAGCAAAGAGATGAAGAATGGATACAAGGATTTAAAATAATAAAGCTATAGTTGAAAAAATAAAAAAGAAATGCAGATAATATGGGAAATTAATGAAATGGAGCAAAACTCTCAAGGAATAATATGGGACACAATGAAGGCTGTTATAAGAGGGATTTGTATTAGGGAAATGTGTGCCCTAAGAAAACAACAGGAAGCACAAAATAAAAAGTTAGAAAAGGAGGTAAGATATTTAGAGGAAAAATTAAGAGATACGAAAGATAGATCCCTATATGCCCAAATTCAAGCCAAGAAGAAGGAATTAGAGAAAGAAGAGTTAGAACACGTTCAAAGGAATCTGTTATATTTGAAGAGGGATTTTTTTGAATGCTGGCCAGGTCCACTCAGTCAAAAAAGGCAAAGAATTGGATAGGGACAATTAAAGATAAGACAGGTAAAAGTTATAATTTAATGAAGGATAAACTAAATATATTTCAGGAATTTTATAGAGAATTATATGCATCAGATGTGGATCCATAGGCCTATCCAGATGAATTTTAAATTGTTTTTAATGTTGTATTGTTCTCTTGCTTTTTAAAATTTTTAACTATTGTGATTTTTATGTTTATATTGTTGCTGTTCCCCGCCTCGATCCGGAGGGAGAGGTGGGTTACAAATAAATATTATTATTATTATTATTATTATTATTATTATTATATGTAGAGAGAAATTGGAAAATAAGATTACAGAGACAAGATAGGGATTACATGGAGGGTTTAGTTACAGAAAAAGAAATAGAAGGAATTATTGATAAATTAAAAGGAGGGAAATCTCCGGGGATGGATGGTTTGGGGCCGGAATATTATAAGGTTTTTAGAGGAATATTAATACCAAAATTGAAAAAGTTATTTAATAGTATAATAGAAGGAGGAAAGACCCCACCATCATGGGATCATTCCTTGATTATATTGATCCCGAAACCAGATAAGGATTTGACGGATCCAGCCTCTTACAGACCAATATCGTTAATAAATCAAGATTCAAAAAATTTTACGGCAATAATGGCAAAAAGAATGAGTACTTTTATAAATAAATATATCAAAAAAGAACAATGTGGATTTATTTCAGGAAGGCAAATGCCAAATTTAATTGGGAGAGTTTTAAATATAATTAATATTATTAAAAAAAGGAACTTAAAAGCAGGTTTGTTAGCATTAGATATATTCAAAGCCTTTGATTGTGTGGAATGGCCAGCACTTAAAATAATTATAAAAAAAAATGGGTTTGGAGATAAATTTAAAGGAGTGATTGATCAGTTGTATGCAAATAATAAAGCAGAAATAATAGTTAATGATGGGTTAATGCAACAGATTATCTTAGCCCGTGGCACTAGACAAGGATGCCCACTTTCACCGATTTTATTTGCAATAGTGATAGAAATTTTGGTGAATGTTATAAGGGAGGATTCAAGATTAAAAGGGATAGGAGAGAAAGAAAAGGTTAAGATGAACATGTTTGCGGATGATACATTACTGACATTAGAAGATCCTCTGGAGAGTGGGGAGGTGATTAAGAAGCATTTGAGAGAATTTGGGGTGATTACAGGCTTACAAGTAAATTGGGGGAAGTCAGAAATGATGTTATTTAATTATAACAAGAAGGAAATGGAGGAGTGTAAATCTAAATTAGGTTTTAGGCTTAAAAATATAGTGCGTTATTTAGGAGTTAATATTGCAAAAGATTTAGATAGTTTAGAAGAAATTAATTTTGCTAGCTTGAAAAAACAGATAGAGGAAAAGTTAGAGGCATATAGAAAATTAAAGCATTCTTGGTTTGGTAAAATAGCGGTTATTAAAATGAAAATATTACCCAAGATTAATTTTTTGTTTAGAATGTTACCGATTAAAATAACGGAAGTAGAGTTAAAGAGCTGGCAAAATATGATTAATGCTTATTGTAATGGAGATAAAAAAGCAAGGATTAATAAAGGGTTATGGTATAAGACACAAAATAAAGGAGGTCTGGGACTTCCAAATATAAAGAAGTATTATATTGCTAATCAATTAAGATATGTTGTAAATAGTATAACAGGGGTTGATGATTTGGAATGGTTAGAGATGCAAACAGGGGAACAAGATTTTAAACTGCAAAATATTTTTTTTGCTAAAATTCAAAAGAAAGATTTGAGGGGACTGGACAACCTGTTGTTGAAAAATATTTTAGAGATCTGGGAGAAAGTTAAAGGGAAGTTAATACCAGGAGATTCTCCTCTTACCCCAGTGGTAGTAATGGGAAACTTCCCAAAGAATTTAAAAGCTGAGTTGGAAAGGGGTCTGAGGGATCAGAAAATTATTAAGTTAAGAGATTGGTTGAAAAGTATGACAAATTGGAGAGTTATTAAGAGGACAAAAGATAGCTTGGTTGTACAAATGTGTACAATTGGAACAATGGACACAGAATTGGAAAAAGAAAAATAAGGAATGTAGAGATAATACAAGATTTGAAGAGTTAATTGAATCAAGAGGAAAGAAGGGGGAAATTAGAATTAAAAGAGGTTTGACCAGTGAAATATATAAAATTTTGATAGAGGATGATGAATACCAAGACTCTCTCAAAATGATTTGGGAAGATGATTTAAAGGAACAAATTAATGAAAATAACTGGGGGATGATATGGGATGCAAGAATGTTAAAGCTTTTGTCGATTAGAATTAAGGATAATTATTATAAAACTGTATGGAGATGGTATTTAACGCCGGTAAGATTTCATCAGATAGATAAAAAAGTGTCTAAGAATTGTTGGAGGGGATGTCAGGAGGTTGGAACATATTTTCATATGTGGTGGAGCTGTGAATATGTACAAAAATTTCGGGAAAGGGTTTTTAAAGAAATAAGTGAAATAATAGGAAGTAAATTGGAAGTAAGCCCAAAGTTGGCTCTACTAGCAATATGGGACAAAGAAAATGAGAATATAAGCATGAGGGAATTGATAAACAACCTCCTGGCACCCATTAGAATAATGATAGCAAAGAACTGGAAAGGGCAAGGTATAAAGAATGGTATAAAGAAACATGGGATATGGCACCAAATCCTCCCCAGTTATCTTCATTAATTTGTTCCTTTAGATCATCTTCCCATATCCTTTTAAGAGAGTCTCGTTGGTCTCCATCCTCTATCAAAATTTTATAAATTTCACTAATCAAACCTTTCTTACTTTTATTTTCCCCATTCTTTTCTCTTGCTTCTATTAAATCTTCAAATCTAGTATTATCTCTACAATCCTTATTCTTCTTTTTCCAATCCTGTGTCCATTGTTCTAATTGTATGCATTTAAACCAAGCTATCTTTTGTCCTCTTAATATCTCTCCTATTTGCTCCTTATTAGTCATTCTTTCCAACCAATCTTTCAACTTAATAATTATCTGACCCCTCAATCCCCCTTCCAACTCTCTTTTTAAATTCCCTGGGAAGTTTTCCATTACTACCACTGGAGTTAAAGGAGAAATTCCTGGTATTAATTTTCCTTTAAATCTCTCCCATATCTCTAAAATATTTTTTAATAGTGGATTATCCAATCCCTTCAATTCTTTCTTTTGTAATTTGGTAAAGAAAATATTTTGTAATTTTAAATCTATTTCTCCTGTTTGCGTCTCTAACCATTCTAACTCATCCTCCCCTAATATACTATTTATAACATGTCTTAATTGATTAGCTATATAATACATCTTTATATTTGGAAGTCCCAACCCTCCTTTCTTTTGTGTCTTATACCATTTCCCTTTGCTGATCCTTGCTTTTTTATCCCCATTACAATAAGCATTTATCATATTTTGCCAACTCTTTAACTCTACTTCCGTTATTTTAATCGGTAACATTCTAAACAAAAAATTAATCTTAGGTAATATCTTCATTTTAATAACCGCTATTCTACCAAACCATACATGCTTTAACTTTCTATAAGCCTCTAATTTTTTCAATATCTGTTTCTTCAAACTATTAAAATTAATTTATTCTAACCTTTCTATGTCTTTTGCTATATTAACTCCTAAATAACGTACTATTTCTTTAATCTTAAAACCTAATTTTATATTACACTCCTCTCTTTCCTTCTTATTATAATTGAATAACATCATTTCGGACTTCCCCCAATTTACTTTTAATCCTGTGATCTCCCCAAATTCTCTCAAATGCCGCTTAATCACCTCCCCACTCTCCAGAGGATTTTCTAATGTCAATAGTGTATCATCCGCAAACATATTGATTTTTATCTTTTCTTTTCCTCCTATTCCTTTTAATCTCCCATCTTCCCTGATAACATTCGACAAAATTTCAATAACTATTGCAAATAATATCGGGAAAGTGGACACCCCTGCCTAGTACCCCGGGCTAAGGAAATCTGTTGCGTTAACCCATCATTAACCATTATCACTGCTTTATTATTATCGTACAACTGATCTATCACTCCTATAAATTTATCTCCAAACCCATTTTTTTTATTATTGTTTTTAATGCTGGCCATTCCACACAATCAAAGGCTTTGAAAATATCTAGTGCTATCAGCCCTGCTTTTATATTCCTTTTTTAAATAACATTTATTATATTCAAAACTCCCCCTATTAAATTAGGCATTTGCCTCCCTGAAATAAATCCACATTGATCTTTCCTAATATATTTACTTATAAAAGTACTCATTCTTTTTGCCATAATTGCCGTAAAATTTTTTGAATCTTGATTTATTAAAGAGATAGGTCAATAAGAAGCTGGGTCTGTCAAATCTTTATCTGGTTTCAGGATTAATATTATCAAAGTATGATCCCATGATGGTGGGGTCTTCCCTCCCTCTATTATACTATTAAATATTTTTTTCAGTCTTGGTATCAATATATCTCTAAAACTCTTATAATATTCCGGCCCCAACCCATCTAACCCCGGAGATTTCCCTCCTTTTAATTTATCAATAATTCCTTCTATTTCTTTTTCTGTAATCAAACCATCCATATAATCCCTATCTTCTCCCTGTAATCTTATTTTCCAATTTTTCTCTACATACTCCACTACTCTTACCTGTGGGCCCATATCAGATGCATATAATTCCTTATAAAATTCCTGAAATATATTTAATTTATCTTTCATTAAATTCCAACTTTTCCCTGTTTTATCTTTAATTGTCCCTATCGTATTGTTTGCCTTCTTCGACTGAGTGGACCTGGCCAACATCCTTGATTTTTTATTACTGTATTCAAAAAAATCCCTTTTCAAATATAACAAATCCTTTTGCACCCTTTCTAAATCCTCTTTCTCAAGTTCCTTCTTTTTAGCTTGAAGTTGAGCATATAGGCGTCTATCCTTTGTTATTCTTATTTGTTCCTCTAAATAACTTACCTCCTTTTCTATCTTTTTATTTTGTGCTTCCTGTTGTCTTCTTAAAGTACACAATTCCCTAATACACATCCCTCTTGCCACCGCCTTCATCGTGTCCCAAACTATCCCATGAGAGTTTTGCTCTATTTCATTAATATCCCATATTGTCTGAATTTCTTTTTTCATTTTCTCAACAATATTTTTATAGTTTAAAATCCTTGTATCCATTCTCCATCTCTTTGCTTCTCTATAATCTTTCTTCATTTTAATATCCATACTCATTAATGCATGATCCGTGACTTTAATAACTCCTATATCACATTCTATAATTTTTGAAATCATCTTCTTTGACACAAAAATATAATCTATCCTAGAATAACTCTTATACTTCGGTGAGTAAAAAGTATATTTCCTTTCTTCTCCTTTTATTAATATCCAAACATCTACTAATTCTTTTTCCACCATCAGTTTACTTAAACCAGTTTTACCATCACCTTTAAAATCCCTCATTATATTCTCTTTATCCTTCCCTGTATCCATCACCATATTAAAGTCACCTGACAACACAATATTCCTTTTCCCCATATCTCCCACAGCATTTAAAACTTTATCAAAAAATTCCATCTGTTTCCCATTTGGAGCATATACATTAATCAATACGTATTCCTCCTCCCCCACAGTACACTAAATTATCAAAAATCTACCCAATTCATCCCTCTTCACTTTTTGTATATTAATACCACATTTTTTAGAAATTATTATTGCTACTCCTCTCGCTTTAGAAGTACCATATGCCTTCCCATAAACGCCCACATCCCTCATTTTTAGCTCATTTACACCTTCCTTCGATTGATGAGTTTCTTGCAAAAATATAACATCTGCTTTTTCTTTATTTAACAATGCTTCTATCCTTTTCCTTTTAATAACAGTTCCCAGCCCCTTAACATTTAAAGTTACCACTCTTAATTTATTTTCCATCTTCCCAATCATAATGCTCTTTATTGGTCTCCGACTGTGTTACATATACCCCTCTTCCCTCCTCCTCCCCCCCACACTTACCCCAAATTTCTCCCCCCTCATCACCAGACCTTCCTGGGCAATAGTCCCAATTTCTTTTAGAACTCTTCGGGGGGGGGAGAGGTGACCTAATGATTCCAGAGCGATAGTAGACCTTCCCCTCCCTTTAAATCTCTTCTTCCATCCCTTTTTAATCCAAAACTCGGTCACTGACTTCCTCCTCCTGCCGCCCCTTGTTGTTCCTCCAGCTCTCTTCCTCCCTCTGCAGTTTCCTCCCTCTCAGTCCCAGCTTCTCCAGCAATTCCATCCCTTGCTCACATGATGTTATTCTGTGTTGATTCCCGTGCCACAGAAATCTCAAGAAGACTGGGTATTCCCAGCTATACGCAATAGCCTTCTTCCGCAGGGTCACCGTACACAGTCTCACACTTTTCTGCCATTGGATAGTTTGAGGACAAAAATCATTGTAGACCTGAATTGGTGTTGATTGAAGCATCGGTTGTCCCGCACATCTAATTGCTTGCATTAACTTTTCTTTCTTGTAATAATTCACAAATTTTACAATTATATCCCTTGGGAGCATTCCTCTTCTTTTATATCCAACTCTATGGATCCTTTCGATGTCTTGATCTTCCCAAACTGTTTGGGGGTCCACTTCCTTAATCCATTTCAATATCATATCTCTCAAAATCTTTGGGTTTTCCCCCTGCTGCTCCTGAAAGGTTCTAATTTGAATATTTGCTCTTCTGTCTCGATCCTCCATAGCAATTAGACACAGATCCATATCTTGTAACTGTATTCCTTGCTGCCTGCTAATTTCTCTGTTTTCCTCCATTTGCTTCTCCAAAGATGTCAGTTTCTCCATTACATCTTGAAAGCCCATTAAAATCTCCTTTTGGGTGTCTAAAATATTCTTTTTGACCTCTCTCATGAGGTTCTGCTCTTGCTTTGCCAAAGATTCATTCAGCATAGCTTTAAAGTTAGCCAGCATTTCCTCTGATGGCATCTGTTGACTTTCCTGTGGCTTGGCAGCTTTAGGAACGGCTCCTGGCTTAGTTCCAGCTTTATGATTCCCACTTCTGCTTTGACACGAAGCGGTTTTCTCCTGTGCTTTATCCGACATAATTCTAGTAAGCCGATCCAAATTCTTATCAGATGGATGCTGTCTAAGTTTTCTCGTCCACTTAGGAGAAGATAACAGCTTATCTTGAGACTTTTTATTCATCTGGCATTCAGCCAAATACTCCGGAAGTCCACAGCAAGTCCCAATTAACTCACAACACCAGACAAGCCTTAAAATCTTCTTATCCCCTTTCAAAATACTTCAGTATGAGAAAAAGATATATTCTCCACAAAGTTATATCCACATCGCCTGTCCCTGGCAGCTAGCCCAGAATTCTTTATCTTCTTCAGCCGCTGTAAACTTATCTCTCCCTCCTCAAATGCAGCTTTAATTCCAATTCATAAATCTACTTTGTAACTTACAGTTCGTAGTCTCAAAGTAGGGATTTTGTTGCTTAAGAAATCACTGCTCCGGGAGATAAAAAATGTCCACCCTCACTCCACTGCTCCGAAGCCACGCCCCCCTCCATCCAACTTCTGTGAAGGAAGGAGGGGTTGTCAGTTTGGCTGGGATTCAAATCTCACCTTGTTGATGACTCTGGCCATTGAAGAAGCCCAAGGAAGTAAGGAAGAAAATAGACAATGAGCTCAGCTGTGATAAAACCGAAGGAAGGTTGCTGAGTAGACAAGGGACTGAGAAAAGGAACCTGAAGGTAGGGTACAAAAACTAGAACTGAGGCAAGAAGGGATCAAGAGAAGGAGCTCCAAAGAAAGTCCAGAGTGATTGGGTGAGAAAGGGCTGTATGCTTTAGGGAGAGGGGGAGCAGAATGCTAGGGAGGCTGGTCAAGAGACAGAATCCTCCTTCATGCATTACTCAATGTAGCTCATTGAGGGCCATTGCTCTACAGAAGATCCAGAGTTCAATCCCTGACATCTCCAGGAAGGTTTGAGTAGATCCATGTCTGAACCTCTGAAAAGCTGCTGCCAGTCAGTGTAGGCCTAGGATAAGCAACATGGTGGCACCCAAAAAGGTGCCCTACCCCCACATCTTTTTTTTAAAAAAAAAGTAAGAATAACGTATTTTCTTACTGGATGCTGGGATTGTGTTGATGCTAAAAAATGTGGGTTCAAAGAAATTGTTTAGCTTGTTGGTACTCAGACCACATCTCTGCCCTGTACTCAGCCTTTGGGGAAAGTTACTTGATCTTTGCTATGCCTCCTGTGGAAGCCCTTTCTAGAATTTCTCAAGCTCTTCCAAGCTATATCTACTGAACTAAACACTTCTGCTTGCTTGAAAAATACTAGTGGGATAAAACTTTTCTCATTCAAACATATATTGGAAGTGAGATAATCTTTCGGCACTCCCGTTCCAATTTAATATGTCTTTCTGTATATGCTGCGGAGTGTAATTAAAAATTGGGTGGCTGTAGGTTTTAATTTTAACCAAAAGGCCATTAAATAGACTGGGAGTACAATGCTATTTGAGAAAGCAGGAACCACATTTTGTGCATTCGTATTTCGCAATCCCATTAAGATATTGGATAATCCCTGTGATTAGAACAACGGCTACTGTACTAGATTTCAGTTATAATCTTGATATGCAGATAAATCACATGGTTCCTGGGGCTATGCCATTTTAGGTAGCAGAAAGCATATTTGAATGCTCCCCCCACATTAAAAAAAATGTGTATACAAAGAAAAACTGGTATACCCGTGAAAAAAACTGGCATAGAATGTTTTCCAGGATATTCAGGCCCAGAGAGTTGTTGATTTGGAGAAGTCTGTGAAATTTTACTGGCATTCTAAAATGATTTGGTCCCTGGAACATGATACCATGTGGTTTATCTGCATGTATAGATGCCCAGTTAGGCTTATTATTGTTGTTGGAGTTAGTTTGTTTGGTAAGTTATAGCTGTGTACTTTCAGCTATACGAAGAAACACACTTCAAACGTAAAGAGCGTTGCCTTGGGCACTCATAGCTCCTTGGAAAACAAATCGTTTTTGAAATAATGGTTGAGTGCAGCCATTATGGTTGCACTGTTCAGACAAAAGAACACTTACTACTGATGAAGAAGGGGGCAGGAAGGAAGAAAAGAGTAGTTACAAGAAGAAATTCGTGGAGGATGAAAACAAGGTCCAATTTTAGCTGTCGGCCTCCACTGGTTCAGTTGACTGTGAGGTCCGGCTATGTAATGTATTGTGCAGGAATGTATATTTAAGGTGATGCTGTTTAAGTCAATTGTATAGAGTGTATTGGGTAAGTAAGTAAAGGGGGAGGGGGAATGAGTGAATGGAATGTTGGTGCTGGTCACTGATTGGTTGAGAGCATGAGGTGACTGTTTTAAATAGAAGTGTCTGTGGTCAGTTTTGTCAGTTAGGGCAGTTAGTAGTGTCAGAGTTAGAATCTGTCAGAGATAGAGTTGAGGAGAGTGTCAGAGAGGGCAGGGATGTGTTGTTGGGTAGTTTAGTTTAGAGTGACCATATGGAAAGAGGAACAGGGCTCCTGTATTGTTAACAGTTGTACAGAGGAGGGAATTTCAGCAGGTGTCATTTGTATGCATGCAGCACCTGGCGATATTTCCACTTCATCACAACAGTTAAAGCTGCAGGAACCCTGCCCTCTTTTGTATCTGGTCATGCTAGGCAGGGCTGCTGCAGTTTTAACTGTTGTGATGAAGAGGGAATATCACCAGGTGCTGCATGCATACAAATGACACTTCTTTAGTTGAAGAAAAGGACTGCGTTGCTCAATCCATGAAAGAATTTTTTAAAAAATAAGTGGAAACTGCACATCAACACCTTTGATGCTGATGAAAGGTAGACAACTCAAATTGTGGAATTGCATCATCTTTAATAAATGTGTGTGTCTCAGCACCATAGCACAAAGACCATGAAACTATTTGTTTTATAAAATGCATGAATTCATCTTAATTCATTTAAATGTGCATGTGCATTTTTAATTGTGTTTCATTGTGTTTTTAATGCATTTGCCTATCATTGCTTTTTTTTTAATGAAGTTTTATTAGTGATTGTAAGCCACCTTGAGTGCCATTTTTGGTAGGAAGGCAGGGTACAAATCAAATCAAATCAAATGAGTTTGAAGCCTGCAGGACCAACTTCAGGCACTAGGTAGCGGACATTGCTTACCAACACACAGCTTTGTAGTTGACACAGTTTGAAGCCACAGTTAAATGTCTGCCCCGTCCTCATTGCTGTGGGACAGCCCTTCCTCAGGGGAATGGAGTGGACAGACCCCTCCCGCAATGGAATATAGGGAATGCACCATGGCAGGGCCTATGCCTCGGGATGCCAGCAAGCATAGCTTCACTCAAACAAGGTGGGTGCAATGGGCCCAATACTTGATACCTGCAAATATTTGCTTGAAGGCTTCACTGTATGAAATTAAGGGCTGTTCCATCCCGTGTGAAGCCATGTACATTTGCTAGCACAAAATAAAATATTAATGAGCAGTTGATCAAACAACTGATAGACTAGGAGTGTCTCTACATTAACAAAAAACCCACACCCTGAACAAGTCTTGGGTCTTTTCACGTTCACTACCAATGGTGACTGCATGTTTTTTGAATTGAAAAGGGAACGCTGTTCTTTTCAATGAAACATCACCATCTATTGGCAGAATAAATCCCACAATAAATTAGATACTCCGTGATCACTTTTTTTAAAAAATGGGATTACCTGGAGAAACTGCAGGAGACCTTCTGGCTGATGACAATGTCATGTAATCGACATGCAAACTTCCGTGCATGGCCAGTCATGAGTGTGCTATAAATCGCTCATTTAGAGAAGCCCAATGTCTTTGCAACCCACCCTAAAGAGAGAGAGAGAGAGAGACAGACAGACAGACAGACAGACAGACCAGAAAAAAATCTGCCTGCAGAGAACAAGAACTCACTAATGGCCAATTCAATAATATTGGAGCTATACAAATGAACAGGAAACAATTTGTCCCATGCAAATGCCATTTTAAAACAATCGGGCAATGAGGAAGCTACAGGAACAGTGGCAGGGAGAAAAGAAGTAGCAGAATCTTGTGCTGTTTATTGTTTGGTATATTGCATTTCATATTTTTAACAGTGCTTTAAAATGACATTTTCATTTTTAACTGATTGTAATCCTCCCAGAGTATATTAGTTATTGGTCGGATAAAAAATGTAACAGATAAATAAATGATAATTTTAAAAAAAATGTATGTTAGTGCTGCAGACTAATTTCAAAGGCCCTCTGCCAATTATAAGTACAGTGATCTATCCTTCTCCTAGCAATTTGCTGGGTGAATGACTGTGGGTGGGTAAAGAGTATAGAAAGAAAGAGGGAGTCAGAGATGCAGCGCTCAATAGAAAAAAGGTTCCACATTCTTAAAGTAAAGCTTCACTTGATTAATCCGCAGTGGAGGCTGGTGGTTCCGCTTTTAGTGGGGCTGTGACTCCATTCTGGGTTTCAATCAGAACCAGCTAGAACTCTAAAGGAGCTGTCTAAGGTGCTGAACCTATTTGGGGGGATAGGGTTCTGCACTTTGGATAGCTCTTTTAGAGTTCTGGCTGGTTCTGACTGAAACCCAAAATGGATTCACAGCCCCAGCGAAATCAGAGGCAACAGCCTGCACTCTGAATCCATTGGGAACCAATGTGAAGCAGAATTTAATCAGTACGGTAGTGGATTCGGAACATTTAAAGTTGGTTCTGTTACAGCAGGGATGCAGAACCTCTTTCAGACGAAGAGCTGGAATTCATTTTGGAGCTTTCAGGGGCCACATCCCAGTGGTGGGTGGGACTGAAAAAAGGGGTGTGGCCAAAGGCAAATGGGCAGGACCAAAATATCAAAAATAACACTATATGTTAGCTTAAAGCAAAGGTCCCACTGTTTAGGGAAGGAAAAATAAAACATCAAAGATGGCCTCTCCTTCCAACAGTATTTGGTAGCTTTTCTCAATTAAAGTACAAGTAAGCTTCAGTAGCTGAAAAAGGAAGGTTTGTACATGATTTTTAACTTCAAGTGTTATCAATAATGTAACTGATCAATCAGTTAATATGCAAATAGTTAATCCACTGAACATTCTTTGCCTATTTATATAAAGTTATAGAGTCAAGCTGGTAGAAAGGCATTCTGCCACACTAATTGATCGCTTAAACTCTATTGTTGCTCTCAATAGGGCTGTGCATGGACCGCCAGATCTCGATCTGTATGATCCGGATCTGATCTGATTCAATTCAGATCTGGATCCAGAGCCCGATCCAGATCGATCCAGACGCCATTTTAGGTGATTTTTTAAGCCATAGGTTTTCGGGGGGGGGGGGGGACAAAGGGCTATAACTTTTTTATTTTAAAAGCTATCAAGTTGAAACTTGGTGACATGAAGATGGGGTGTAGGTAGTCATGTGTATAAAATTTTAGAAACATAGTTGCATGCATTTACTCGCAAGTAATTTTTGAAAAAATGACCAGGAAGTGCTTATAACTTTTTTATTTTAAAACATATCAAGGTGAAACATGGTGACATTGCACATGGAGGGGAGGTATACATGTGTGGGAAATTTCAGAAACATTTGTGCACGTGTGTAGAGGCTATGAATTTTTAAAACATGGAAATGAACATTTTTCAAAAATTCATAGCCACTTCATGCGTGCACCAATGTTTCTGAAATTTCCCGTGCATGTATACCTCCACTCCATGTGCAATGTCCCCATGTTTCAACTTGATACGTTTTAAAATAAAGTTATAAGCACTTCCTGGTCATTTTTTCAAAATTACTTGCAAGTAAATGTACGCACCTATGTTTCTGAAAATTTACATATATGACTACCTACATGCCATCTGCAATGTCACCAAGTTTCAACTTGATATCTTTTAAAATAAAAAAGTTATAGCCCTTTCGCCCCCCCCCCCCCCCATGAAAACCTATGGGTTCAAAAATCACCTAAAATGGCGTCCAAATCTACCTGGATCGATTCGAATATAATTCAGATTGATCTGGAGATCTGGATTTCAGATCCAGATCATCCAGCTCAGTCCTATTCAATCTGGATTCGGGATCCAGATCCGGATCTGTGCACAGCCCTAGCTCTCAACCTATAGAGTTAATCAGAAGATTAATTAACTAAAGCTTTAGTTGTTTTATTCATTATTTCATTGCCTTCTGGGACAAGAGCATTTGTGACCAGTCATGCACACCATGGCAGCCATTTTATGAATGGGTGGGCCCCACTCCCATGGCAGCCATTTTGTGAACACACCCACAAAACAGTTTCAAAATTCCAAATGTGCCCAGCAACCCAAAATGGTTGGGGACCCCGACTTAAAAATACGGAGCTACGTAATGTGCCATAGATCAATGAACGAGTTATACTTTTATCTTTTCCCAGTGTGTTTTCATTTCATGGCTAGCCTACAAACTTGATTGTCTTCCAAGGAAGGATGGTTCCGAAGAAAGACAAAGCAAAATGAAACAGGAGACTGAAAACAGGCATTCCTGACAACAAACACAAATTGAATTTCAAATTAGAAATCATGAGTGTGGGCTCCCAGGCCTTATGCCGAGAAAGTTGCTTCCCTAATCGGGTGTGAATGGATCGATAACATCCAGGGCGTGTGACACGCAGCATCCAAGAGGCCGGAATATCTGATGCTTAGAAGGAAACGGACAGGGCAGTGTGACTCAACTTGAATAATTAATCCATCAGAGAAAAATCACACTCACTTTTTCACGATCAATTTGTGACTCCCAGCGTGCCCAGCAAATGGTGTGGCATGAATTATTTATTTGCTTCTAATAGAAGCCTTTGAATGAGTCTGCCTGCTGCTTTCCTTCATCTGTATCCGTTGGCTCGAAATACGCTAATGAAACGGCTGGTCGTTTTGCAAAGCCAGCCTCTGAAGACCATCATCTTTGGCGGCCTCCAGTTCAGCAGCGGGTTACTCGTGCTTGCTTTGTCCCATTCATTTCCAAAGGCCTGGGAACATTTAATTCTGCGTTAGAACTGGGCCAGTGTTTAGGCGAGAACGAACGCAGGGTTGCCACTGAAAACAGCAGCCCTTCTTCTCCCCCAGCAAGGTGTAATACGGTTTACCTTATTTGAAGATCTCATCGTACTGTGTTTCTTAGGCTGACCATATGAAAAGGAGGACAGGGCTCATGTAACTTTAACAGTTGTAGAGAAAAGGGAATTTCAGCCAGTGTCATTTGAATGCAATTAGTCCCTGGTGAAATCTCCTCTTCATCGCAACAGTTAAAGGTGCAGGCACTATACTAGAGTGACCATGTACAAAAGAAGGCAGGACCCCTGCAACTTTAACTGTTGTAATGAAGAGGGAATCTCACCAGATACGAATTGCATACAAACGATGCCGGCTGAAATTGCCTTTTCTCTACAACTGCTAAAGTTACATGAGCCCTGTCCTCCTTTTCATATGGTCAGCCTAGTGTTCCTACTACACATAATTGTCGATGAGAGCCGCTATTTTAAAAGAAAATGGGGGCTCTGTAATTTCCTACATCTAACGTCGCAAACTACGGAAATGGGAGGAGCAGGGGCAGGAGGAGGGGGGAGTCCAATGGATGCCCGGTTGGCTTCACACCATGCAGATGCTCAGAGGGCATTCGGGAACCCGCAATGAGTGATCCTGTTCAGGGTGTCCAGATCTTGCTTCAGATTCAGATCTGAAGTAGGTCAGCCCTGGCCTGAAGCATCCCGAGTTGAATTGGGGCCAATTTGGAAGCTCTGAACTGGCCTCCGGAGCGAGTCAGCGAGCTGCACGCAGCCCTAGTGATTTTGGGCCAGTCAATGACTCTCAGCCTAAACTACCTAGTAGGGTTGTAAGGATTAAATGGAGAGGAGGAAGATCATGTACATCTTCTTGGGCTCCCTGGAGGAAACTGGGATATAAATGTAACAATTTTTTATGTTTATTTTATTTTATTGATTTAATGTCTATAAACCACCCAATAGCCGAAGCTCTCTGGGCGGTTCACAAAAATTAAGCCCACACGGGGCAGCATAAAATATGAAATATGGAAGCTTAAAAGCACAATATAAAAGTACAACCAGAATAAAACCTAGCAGCAATGCCGAGATTTAAAATACAGTTTTAAAACAGCAGCCTAAAAGCCTAAGAATCTAAAATGTTAAAATCCTGGGGAAAGAAAAAGGGCTTCACCTGGTGCTGAAAGGAGTAAAAATAAATAAACACCAGACTATCTTTCTCAGCCGCAGCCCTGTGTTTTGTATAACTGTCCTTATATACTACTTTTTAAAGAACTTAAAGCATGTTGCATACATTCAGTTATCCTTACAACCACCCTGTAAAGTAGGACGATGTTATTACCACCCCGTGTTGCAGGTGGAGGAATGCTAAGTCTAAAACAACGGAGACTTGCTGAAAGCTGTCTAGCATACAGCTCAGGTGACATTTCAATTGGGAAATCAAAAGCCCCTCCCAAGGAAACGAGCTTTCCAAAACCAGAGAGGAGCCAGAAAACTGTTTTGAACTGCAAGACTCAATGAAAATATATCCCAGTCATGTTTATTTATTTATTACATTATTATACCGCCCAATAGCCAAAGCTCTCTTGTTCTCACTTTACAGCTTTTGATTGTATTGAATTCCACCTAGCTGCTAGAGGACATCTTCCTCGACTCCCTTCTTAACGGCCCTTTAAAAATATAAATATAAATAAATATTCAATATATATATATATTGAATGCAGGTGGAATGCAGAACAACACTCCCATTTCCCAGTGAAATGTTGGTGGTTCTTGTGTTGACTGATAGTTCCGGGGAGCAATGAAACAACTTTGTTCTTTTTCCTCTGGTGTTTTTTTTTTCATTTCCCCCACCCCAAAAGTTGATCATTAAAAGATCCAGAATCCACAGCCTGGTCCGTATATAATGTTACTGCTTGTTAATACGACTTTCCCTTAATTTATTATTGTGCTGAGTATGAGCAGCTGTTAACAGTGCTTAGCACCAATTTTGCATGCGCTAGAAGGGGACATCCATCATGGAGTAGTGCTCCTCTTTCCCTTGGCATGCCAACATCTATTTTGAGACTCGCACGTTTCTGCTTTTTCAGGCAACATGCCAAGCAGTTGCATGTGGTTAAAAGAAAAAAAGAGGGGGGGGGGGGGCCGAAGCACAACAACCCACAAACGTTCACACATCCGCTTTATATTAATCACCTCCACCAGCTAAAGCTTGCTTGGTGCCTGGTTTTACAAGTATTGTGTCTGAAGTGACAAACGTCCAATCAACGAGCACAAATTGGATTTCGCTTTATGTCAAGATCGAGATTTATTTCCAGTTGATGGGACGTTGGACACTTTCCACCGCACTGATGGATGACATCATTACATCTATTTACATCTTTGCGTATTTTGCAAACTTAGCTCTGCTTCCGTAGATCATGATGAGAGGCAATGGGTCATGTAGCATAGCCACCTATAGCCACCTCCAAAAATGTGGCTATAGGTGAGGAGGGATATGGGAGAGTCTATGCAATTATTCATGGGGAGTGGGTGGGGGTGGGGAGATGTTTTTCTTCCTCTCTCATAATACCAGAAATGTTATCACCCAATGAAACTGACAAGCCGTAGATTCAGGACAGGCAACAGAGAATCGTTCTTCGTACGATGCATAATTAACTCTTTGATATTTAAAGGGCTGCCACATCGATGGAGCAAAGTTGTTTTCTGTTGTTCCAGAGCAGGGGAAGGAAAACTCTTGCAACGTGAGGGAATTCGGTTTCGGAGAAGCTCTGGGGAGCCACATTCCAGTGGTGACTGGAGGACTTAGCATGCCATTGAGAGATAAATTAGTTCAGCAATTAAAGTAGGGCTGTGTAGGGACCCTTTCGAATCAGCCCCAATCTGCTTCAGACCCGGTGCGACCCACCTTGGATCCGAAGCAAAATCCAGACATCTGAAGTGGGTTGGAAATTATGGTTTCCTGGGCATCCACCGAGCAGATGCTCAACAAGCGCCCAGGAAACCCAAGTGCAAGTCTAACTGGGAGTCCATCAGACACCCCCCCCCGCTCACCCCCCCAACCCAGTGAGCCGCTGCTCCCCACCCCAGAAATGCCCCCTTTATTGCTGCCATTGTGTGCAACATTAGATCGACAATACAGAGCTCCCATCTTCCTTAAAAATGGGGGCTCTCATGGAGGACGAACTGCTGCTGTGCAGAAACAGACAAGTCAGGTAAGTCCCAGCCTCTCGTGGGCAGGGGGCAGTAGCTCACCATCACCCTGAATTGGACCAAAGCAGCCCGAAGCGCTTTGACCACTGATCCAGTCCACTTCGGTTCGGGATTCGGATCTGGAACCGAAGTGGTGCACAGCCCTAAATTAAAGGTTCTTGTGAGGTCAAAGCACTCATCCATGTAGAAAGCTGCCCATTACACCTCTTCTTGATTCACTGTTCTGGCCTTGCCTCCATCCAGTCAGCCTACACATTGTGAACAATTGGTTGGTTCAGTCATTCCCAATGCAGAGATGTGGTAAAAGACAATGCACAAGTTGAGTCTTAAAGCACTGCCTTTGGTATGGTACTGTCATTTATTTATTTATTTATTTATTTGCAGGAGAATATACGTATAGAATATGATATCCACCATTAAATAGTCCATATTAAGAAGAAACAAAACCATTGGATGGAAAATCCATAGATTTCAAAAACCAGCATTTTATTCTATCTGTACCCACCCAGAAAAAATTATCATACCTTACTGTATCATAGCTTATATTCACATCTTTACATTAAGAACATAAGAACCATGCTGGAGCAGACAAAAGGTTCATCTAACCAGCTGCCAAGCAGGAACCCAGGAGCAGGATGCAGGTGCAACAGCAACCTCCCATCCATGTACCTCAGCAACTGGTATTTATAGATCGGGATGTGTAACGTATCGTTAAAATGTACGATAACGATACGATAAGGTTGTTATCGTGCATGTGTTTGATGACGATACAATAGAAAAACCTGTGATAATCATTGGAGATGATCATTTTCAGGCTATTTTATCAGACTGCCATATAAATATACCTATAACTTCTGTATTTTAAAAGTTAGAGGCTTGAAACTTGGTCACAGTGCTTATGGAGTATGCCTAAGTATGTGTATGAAATTTGAGATCGATTCCTCCAACCCTTGATTTTATATGTTATTTTTTAAAGGCCGTTTCTGTTCTGACAGGTCTGAATGAACGCACGTGGCGAGCTGTCATTCTGATCTGTCAGAACTGTAAAGATCTTTAATAAATTCATATAAAATCGAGGGCTGGAGGGATCAATCTCAAATTTCATACACATACTTAGGCATACCCCATAAGCACTGTGACCAAGTTTCAAGCCTCTAACTTTTAAAATACAGAAATTATAGGCATTTTTTCTTTAAAAATAGGGCTGCAAAAAATATTGTTTTTTCACGATAATTATCGTGACGATGATACAGTTCACCTATGATATGAAGATAATTTTTTGGTCCAAAATGATGATAACGATAAACGACGATATTTTTTGGCGTGCACATCCCTACTTATAGGCTTACTGGCTCTGATACTGGAGGCAGCACTGTCCCACTTATTTTCTCAATAATCCACAAGCAGGCTCAGATTCCTCCGCAAATGTATTGCATTAACATCTGTTAATGCATTAAAAATAAAATAAAATCTGCCAGAATGAGCATGAATAATTGCAGTACTCATCTTTATAATTGCAAGAAACCTCATTTTCTGGAGCCATTCTTTCACAGAAAGAATTATAATTGTTTTGATATCAACATCCCGGATGCTAATAAGATGCTAACATCAATATTCTATGTTTACAATGATGAATGTCATCTTGAACTCATCCCATAAGCAAGACGACTTTCTAAGGCAGATTTCCCCAACCTGATACCCCCCAGATGTGTTGAACCACAACTCCTATCATCCTCAGCCAGTGCACATGATGGCTGGGAATGTTGGGAGTTATAGGCTGGCTCATTCATACATGCAAGTCAACTTCTGCCTTTTGAAAACATTGGGTTGCATCCAGCAGCGTCCCACCACTAGCGTTAATGACATTGTGCTAGTGTAAACAGATGCTTGTACACTGTGACTAATGCAATGGGGGGAAACGGTAATTTACTGCCGAAATTTGGGAGGGAAGTTTTTTTTTCTTTGAAAGGTGGGTGTGACAAAAACATTTGAAGAAAAATCACCCCCTTTTTTTGTCATTTCCCCATTGCACTACTTACTTGTGCAAGCATTGGTTATACAGTAGCATGACATTGTTAGCAGCCCTAGCGCTGGGGCACCATTGACTACTACCCATAGATCCAAAGTTTCTTCCTGTGTATAAAAGGTTTAATCATGTTATTGAGCAAAAGACTGAAGAAACGCATCCTTGAATCAAAGTACAAGTTTTATTAGTTTACTCTCAAGTGCTAATTTTGAAAAAGGCCAATTGAGCATGTGGTCTTCTTCCAGCCCTTTCAAGCAGTGCCTTTGCATGCAGAGGTTAATATAAGCCTTATTTGGTACTGACTTATTGCCCTTGTTTCCAAAGACAATCTGGTTGTATTGTTGAGTGACTGAAGAAAAGGTTATTCGCCTTTTGCATCTGCAAGTGTATGAACTCTACATACACACAAGCAGTTCACAACATGGCTGAGGGCCAAACTGCGTGTAACATGAAGGGCCCGTGATCAGTTCATGATAGGCCCATGATCAGAGGAGGCAAATTGGCCATTGCCCTAATCACCTGCTGATCTCTGGATGATCATGGGAGGGTGGAATCGTGAGGCAGGTCGATGACGCTATACAAGCTTTACCTGGAAGCACTTCTAATGAGTACTTTGATCCTCAGGCAGAACTATGTGCTGGTCAAGATATCAGGCCTGTTCAGATGATACGCTAAGCTGTGGTTAGGCCTTTTGTAGTAAATGGTTAGTGTGTTTAAACTCTGGTTATGTAGCCATCATGGTTGAATGGTTCATACGACACACTAAGCCACAACGTTTAGCTCAAAATGCTTTACCACTGTGACTTAGCGTGTCCCCTGACCAGGATCATCTTCTCTAAGGAAAAAGACTCCAAGCTATTGTTTGTGAGGTTAAATAACACATGCTAGTGTCCGATACATAGGAGCTGCTGACTAACCCACAAAGCACAAGCTGGATTCCATAATGCTTCCCTTGATAGGTTAAACCAGACAAATGACATTTGAAAACATCGGTCATTTTACAGACCCATCATTTACTTCATTAAGAAACATGAGCTACCTACTATAGTAGATGAATGTTAGACATGAACAAGGGAGACTTGCTTTCAAATCCCTGAACTTGGGCTAGAAACCACCTCTCAACCTAAACAATTCACATGACGGTTGCGAGAGGGATATGGCAGTTCTCTAGAGGAAGGATAGAATATAAAATGGATCACCCGTTTATTATCAGATTCAGCACACAGAATGGTTTGAAGGTACATGATGCAGTTTTACTGCTGAAGCTAAGCAGATGCGGCTGTGCCAGAAACCTGGTTTAGAGACCACATGGGAAATTATAAATCTGCCACTCCAAGAGTGTGGTAAAAATAAAATAAACAAATTGTCTTCCAGATGTCTACTATTCAACAGCATTAGCAAAGTAACATGGCTCTTTGCTCTTTTCTTCCCTTGTGGATGCTTGTTTTTGTTTAAAAGTCAGAACCAAATAGATTTGAGATAATTCAAACCACTTTCTGTTGTATAGGTGAGGTTGTAACAGAGTTTAAAATCTAAGAAGAGTTCTGATGGGCAAATCCAATCTAATCCAGGATCCGGCTTCTCAAGTGACTGAATAGATGCCTCTAGGAAATCCCTAAACATGACATGAGGGCAATAGAAAATATATCAGCAACTGCTGTTCAGTGGCTTATTGCCTCTAAGATGAAGGTTCCATACAGCCTTCCAGGCTATTAGCCACAGAGAGAACTATCCTCCATGAATTTGTCTAATCCTGTACTCCAAACCTATATACCCACAAAAAAGTATTTGCAATTCTCTGATCAAGATGGCTATTTTAAAAATGTTCTCAGAGTGTGATTGGGGATAACTGGCACTCTAGTGCCATCTTCTGGACCATCAAAATAGTAGTTGCTTCATTAGCCGCAAAGACACACAAGATAATCTAAAGCAGCCGTCTCCAACCTGGCACCCCCATATGGTTTTGACCTCAGCTCGCATAAGTCCCAGCCATCATGACCAATCACCAGGAATGCTGGGAGTTGTAGTCCAACATCTGGAGAGCCTGGGGAAGGCTGATTTAAAAGATTCTCAGCAATTGATGTTTGATTTGTACATAGCTTTATCACAAGGTTTTCTGTATGTATGCCAAGGTGCAAGGCAGGTGAGCATCCAAGGTGAATAAGAAAAGGTCTTTATTGATGAAAAGCCCAACACATTTTGGCCTTTCTGAAATATTATGCCTTCTTCAAAGGATTATAAACATGTCTGCAAATTCTTAGAACACATTGTCATGTGGGGTCATGTTTATAGTACAAGACAATCTGTTATAAGAATCTCTGCAGACATTTTTATAACCCTTTGAAGGCCTAATATTACAGAAAGAAGCTGAAATATGTTGGGCCTTTAATCAATAATTTACAATATCTTGAGGTTATTGTTTTTGTATATGTATGCCAGACATTTAATTGCAAATACACATGGTACTGGATGACATAAAAAAAAATCTTTGCTCTATCCGCAATTTCTTTCCCTCATGCATTACTAGACTGTGAGGGCCCTGTCTTTCTATTTTTAATATGACACTTGGCAAATCAATAGTCACAGTGTAAGTAGTAAGTGATGAAAACAAACTACCTGACTCAGCTTTCTAATAAGACCAATTCTGAATTTAGAAATGCAATGCAAAATGTTGGACTGGTCTTATTAGAAAGCCGTCAGGTAGATCATTTTTAATCACTTGCTACTTATACTGTGATTATGAGTTGAAGGAAGGAGGCAGCAGTGTAGCACAAGAGTGCCACGATTAACATTACCATGTTCTCTTCTGGTGACAGTTAAGCGTTCAACACACATCAGTATCTCAATTCTCACTACTCAGTGTGGTAGGTCAGTGTTATATGCCCCATGTTGCAAAGGGGGGGGATTGGCTGGGAGTGATTTGCCTGGCCGGAAATAATAAAGAGTTGCAGTCTAACACATCTCAAGGGCACCAGGTTGGGAAAAGCTGACCTAGTGAGTTCATAGCAAAACTGAGATTTGAGCTAGCTACGTCCAGGCTCACAGCTCAGTCTCTGCCTCTGTGCCACAATCCCTGCTGCCACTAAATCAACAGTACTTAAATATGATTACCAAAAGGTAGACTCATTCATTAGTACTTCAAAAGAGATTCACAGCATCCCATTTTTACTCCAGAAAGTAATGTGACAATTTAAAGGGAGTGTCTAAACATGATCTTTTCTTGAAGACATGGTTCCCGTTCATTTAATGCACAAAGATCCCATTCAGATGACATGCTAAGCCACGGTGGTTAAGCATTTTGAGCTAAACATTATGGCTTAGCTTGTAGTGTGAACTATGACTTAGTGTGTCATGTGAATCATTCTGAACCATGGTGTCTACATAACCACGGGTTAAACACATTCACTAACCATTCGCTCAGAAGGGGTAGTGGCCTAACCATGGCTTAGTGTGTTGTCTGAACAGATCCAAACAAAGAGACTTCTGGGTCTCATCACTCACTGTCACATTCATCCTTTTGGAAAAACTCTCTTACCTGATGTGTGAAAGTAGCCATACATGGTATTTATTTATTTCTGCCAGTAAATATTTACTTCGGTTGATGACTTCTCCTGAATGTGAAAATGATCTCTAGTTTATGCTTAATCTGACTGTAGTATTTTGTTATGTTGAACCGCTTTGTATTGATATCAATAACATGTTTCGGTGTGTGCATATTTTTAAAGATTAGGCACAAAACACTGTATGCTTGCTTGACTTTTATTCTTCTTTTTCTTCTTCAATAAACCTTTAAGCATCCACTCTTGATGATGCAACCAGCAGAATTTGGATCTATTTGCTTAAAACATATAAATAATTATGGGTATGCAAAATAATAATTCTTTCATTAAATATATGAAACAGATAAGTGAGTGTAATTGTTTTTTTAAAAAGACCCAAATAGGTGGGGCTTCTCAAAACATTTTTTAAAAGAGGGGACTCATTAGTAAAAAAACAAAATACATTTCTAGAATATTTAATTATCATCTGCCTCAAGATTTATATTGTTTCCAAACTTTGCATAAAGCTGCACTTTAAGGTCTGATAATACTCTCTGGATGGATTCCACTCGTGACTCCAAAGCTCCAATTTCTTCCTGCAAGTTTTGCTGGAAAAGAAAAAGAAAATAGCTAGTCACCCAAACAAACCAATTTTTTTGAAATATCTCTTAACAGCCAACTCTCATAAGTAACAATTGTTTAACTGGTCCAACAATAATAAATGACAGACACTGTAAACAAACATTTTTAAAAAATACGATCTTCCTCAGGCTTATGGGGTGCAGAGCAATAAAAATAAGAAGCTTATATGACCAGACAATGTCAAATCTGGCAGAGTATAATGCTTTTTACAATAAAGCAATAAAAAAGTCTGAGCACAACTGTTTGGAAAACAGCAAAAGCCCCACAGGTAGAAGATAATGTCCAACTTGCATGCAGATTGTCATATGATCCTACATGGATGTACTTTCCAAGTAGGAATTTTGCCATATTTGCAGCAGCCCTATGTGACTGGATTATAAGTACTTTGCCTTGGTTCATAGGCATTGAGTTACACAAGGTCCAAGGGTCAAATCAATGAAAATAAAGATTTATTTTTAATATTCCAAATCAGGTTCTGGTTCCTTCTCATCTACTATTAAGAATTTTACAGCACATCTTGATTTTCCCAGAATGCCTTAGGGCTCCGCTTGCCCACCATCCTAATAAAAATAAGTAAATATGGTCCCTATTATACTGGTACCCCAAATATGAAAATTGTTATATCTGAGCCCAGAGGATTTCCAGGGAAATGAAAGTGGCGGAGAGCTGCAGCCTCGTCCAGTGGTTCTCTTCACTTCATAGTACCAGTCTGAACTCTGCCAGCCTGCCACCTTATTGAAAAATACATCCTTTAAACATGAAAGAAAAAAGGATGGTGGCAATTAGTTTCAGCCTCAGTGAGCCCAATGGAATCCTGGCCTCTGCCCCTCCATGTCAAGTGCTGACACCAGGCCTTTCAGATAAGACAATACTGGCTTAAATGAACCAACTGTCTTACTTGGAACAAAACAGCTTCTCATCTTCCTAAACTTGCAGGAAGAAACTCTAAAGACCAGGATGTTTAATATTATTTAGTATAAATAATAATCAGAGAGGGAGAACAAACCAGGTGCATTTTATTGGGCAGACTGATTTCCCCCACTCCCAGCCCATTCTTCTTGCATCACGAAGCAAAGCCACAAGGAATAGACACTAACCTTTGCTTCCTCTAACATCTCCTGCGTTTCATCTTGCAGATGGCTAATGAAGACATCGCCAATTTGATAAGGTATCAGCAGTGAATCGTCATCAAGCATCATGATGTCATCACACGCATCCTGCAAGTTCTGAAGCTGTTTCTGTGGTCAAGAAATCAGTTACTCTCCTAGGTCATTTAATGGACTGGTGTTAAAAGTACCATATGATGCAAGTTGTGAGACAACATTGTAACTTCACACGTATGGTTTTGAATTCTAAATTGTTGTGGTCATTTAAGAAAGATATATTGAGGTCAGAGCTTAATTCAAGCATCAATTCCCATGTGCCACAGAAGTGAGAAAGGCAAGCTCAGTGCAAGGGAAAGTGATTGAAAATGCACTGGTGTGGAGAATGTGGATAGGGAGACATTTTTTCCCTCTCTCAAAATACTAGCACCCGGGGTCATCCCATGAAATTGATTGGTGCAAGATTCAGGTCAGATAAAAGAAAGCACTTCTTCACACAGTAGTTACCACAATGTCTTTATATAAACTTTGCAATGCTTTATATGAACATAAAATGCTCCTATAATTGAGTATAGAACTGCCAATGTCTTACTGCCTTTATACAAGTCTATGGCGCTTTATTCACCATGGTTAAAGCTGTGGTTTAAGGTGTCTTCTGAACACGGCCCAGCTTTCTAGTTAAAGCCATGGTTTAAGGTATCTTCCGAATGGGGCCTTAGATTACTGTGTACAGTTTTGTTCAAGATATTTTTAAGATGGAAAAAGTGCAGAAAAGAACAACTAAAATGATCACGGGGCTAGAGCATCTTCCCTATGAGAGAAGGTTACAATAGCTGGGATTGTTTAGCTTGGAAAAAAGGCAAGTCAGACCGGATAGAGATGTACACAATTATGCATGGTGTAGAGAATGTGGATAGGGAGACTTTTTCTCCCTCTCTCAAAATACTAAAATCTGGGATCATTTCATGAAGCTGATTGGTGGGAGATTCAGGACAGGTAAAAGGAAGGACGTCTTAACATATCACATTGTTATGGAATTTGCTATCACAAAAAGTAGTGATGGCCACCAATTTGGAAGGTTTTAAAACGGGGTTAGATAAATTCCTGGAGGAGAAGGATATCAATGGCTACTAGTCCTGATAACTATGTGCTATCTCCAGTATCAGAGGCAGTAATCCTATGTACACCAGTTGCTAGAGAACACGGGTGGGAGGGTGCTGTTGCACCTGTGTCCTACTTGTGGGTTCCTAGTCGACCACTGTATGAACAGAATGCTGGACTAGATGGACCCCTGGTCTGATGGTTCTTCTTATGATGGTTCTTCTTATGTATCCTCGAAAAAGTTAGTTACAACTTTGATTTTAGATTTGACTAGCATTGTATACATTTCAGTTGGCCAGTTTCACTTATATTGTATTCATTCATGATCCTAATACCTAATTTTATGAAACAATGCATTACTAAAACAGTGGAACAATGTCTACAGAAAAATATAGTAGTGGGAAAAATTCCATCCCAAAACACCGAAAGTTCCTCTGATTGAAATGGGACTTACATCCCAATAAGTGTGCTTAGGATTGCAGTGATTTTACAATGAGGTTATAACATTCTTTCCCAGAGACCTTAAAACGAGGTTACCTTTTTATCCTCTATTTCTTCTTTTAGTTCTGTAATTCTGCTGGTGTTTCTTGCAAACTTGTTGATTTTCTGTTGATCTTCAAAAGTAACATTGACATCTTCTGCTGCCTGCATAAGACCAAAAGAAACAGAGAGAGCTCAACAAACATACTGCATGAAACAATCATCTGCTTTTTCAGTGAAATTAGGGCACATTAGGCTCATTATTAAATTTAGATCCTCAACACTTCACTTACTTTATTGCTTGAAAGATTTCAAAACATGTAGTAACCATAAACTCAACAGGGACAAGATCATGATGGAAAGAGAAGAACAACATTACCAAGAAGCATGATAGCTCCGGGGAAACTTCTTAGGGCATTTACACACACAGCAGATTCCACTGAAAACACTGAGATCAAAAAGGAACCATAAGCCAATGTTTATAGAGAAGAATCAGAGGGAGGGATGGGGAAAAGAGGCATTTTTCTCTTTCAGGACCCTTTGAATAAATAGGAGTACAGTGTGCTCTATAAACATGAAGATATACAGCTGACAACTTGCAATGGGGAAAAAATGTCAGCAGCACTGTGAAGCATAGTCATTAGCATGAATGTTTTGTCTTGCCTGGCAAGGTTCTATTAGTTTAATAGTGTCAGTACATTCTGTTCCAAAGCCACACTGCTTCGTAAGTTTAAAGCTTCCCCGTATATTATCTCTTGGTGATGTGCAAGTTGCACTGATGTCCTGCTTGTGGGCTTTCCATTGGCATCTGGCTGGCCGCTGTGTAAACAGAATGCTAGACTAAATAGGCTTTTGGGATGATCCAGCATGGCTGTTCTTATGTTCTTGTTATTCATATAATGAATACACCAATGTTATTCGCAAATCCATAAATGCTGATCTTCCAAATATCAATGTGCACAACCTTCCCCATCCAATTTATCCATGAACACAAATATATTTATGGGACTATGTCTCTGGGAAAAGAAGCAGCAATGTACTGCTTAGGCTGATATATCAACTGCACCCTTATCTGGAGAGAGATAGCCTAGCTAGTTATCCACACTCTGATAACCTCTCGCCTGGATTACTGCAATGCATTATATGTGGGGCTGCCTTTGAAAATGGTCCGGAAACTTCAGCTGGTACAACACAGGGCAGCCAGACGTTAACAGGGACTGGCCAATGAGACCACATTACACCAGTCCTTTTCCAGCCCGATTCACAGTACTGGTATTAACATTTAAAGCCCTAAATGGCTTGGGGATAGGTTATCTGAAGGAACGCCTCCTCCCATATGTGCCTGCCTAGACCCTAAGATTATCTTCAGGGGTCCTTCTCTGTGAGCCCCTGCCAAAGGAAGTGAGGCAGGTGGCTACCAGGAGGAGGGCTTTCTCTGCTGTGGCACCCGAACTGTGGAATGAGCTCCTTAGAAAGGTTTGCTTTAGGGATGTGTATCGTATCGTTAAAATGTACGATAACGATACGATAAGGTCATTACCGTGCATGTGTTTAACGATAACGATACAAAAACCTACGATAACCATCGGAGACAATAATTTTTGGGCGATTTTATCATTTTATCGGACTGCCATATAAATATACCTATAACTTCTGTATTTTAAAAGTTAGAGGCTTGAAACTTGGTCACAGTGCTTATGGGGTATGCCTAAGTATGTGTATGAAATTTGAGATCTATCCCTCCAACCCTCGATTTTATATGAATTTCTTAAAGATCGTTTCTGTTCTGACAGGTCTGAATGCACGCACGTGGCAAACTGTCATTCTGATCTGTCAGAATGAAACGATCTTTAATAAATTCATATAAAACTGAGGGTTGGAGGGATTGATCTCAAATTTGGCACATTTGTGTAGCAACAAATGACAGCCCAGATAGATGCAACAGCCAGGAGCGCCTACTATCAGCTTCGGCTGATACGCCAGCTGTGCCCCTTCCTAGAGTTGGAATACCTAAAGGTGGTAGTGCACGCACTGATAACTTCGAGGCTTGACTTCTGCAATGCGCTGTACATAGGGCTACCTTTGTGCCTCGTCCGGAAACTTCAACTAGTTCAAAATATGGCAGCCAGGTTGGTCGCTGGTTCACCTAGGGGTGACCACATTACACCAGTCTTAAAATCACTCCACTGGCTGCCAATTAGTTTCCGAGTGGAGTATAAAGTGTTGGTTATTACCTTTAAAGCCCTAAATGGTTTGGGTCCAGGTTACCTGCGGGATCGCCTTGTCCTGTATAATCCACCCCGCACACTCAGGTCCTCTGGGAAGAATTTATTACAGTCAGCCAAAACTAAGCTGACGACTGTGACCCAGAGGACCTTCTGCCGCTCCCAGACTGTGGAATTGCCTGCCAGGAGAGATTTAACAACTTAGCAGTCTTCTTGAATTTAAGAGAGCCGTGAAGACTGATCTCTTCCAGCAGGCCTACCTAGTTGAACTTTAAGGTGTTTTTAATAATGTATTTGTTATATTTGTTTTTAATGTTCTATCTATTTTATGGTCTTTGTATTTACATTTATTGTTGTTCCCCGCCTCGATCCAAAGGGAGAGGCGGATAAGAAATAAATATATTTGTATTATTATTATACAACAAATTCAGCTAAAACATGTTCAGCAACATTTATTATCTAGATAGGTAAACAAGAATGCAGAAAGAGTGTTGGTCCATGGGGGGGGGGGGGGAACCCCATCAAGCATCAGAAAGGTAATACCTATATTAGGACCAACACAGCTATTTAGAATACCCAGGTATGTATTAATGAATTAACTACATTTATACCTCACCTTTCCTCTGAGGAGCTCAAAACTGCAGAACCCCTGATGATGTTCTGTCAGTATAAAGTATAAAGGAAACTGTGGGAAGTTTCCCCTCTCCCCAGCTGCTCACTAAAAAACTGCTCCAGAGGGTCTGGGGACACTCCAGCACAGATTTTGGAGGAACACAGAGGCTGCAGGGGGCAAGAGGAAGTCCCGTTGTGTGAGCGGATTTCCTCTCATGCCACGTTGGCCCCAACCCATGGTCTCCCCCCTCCCTTTTATCTTCACAACAACCTTGTGATTAGACTGAGAAAGTGATTGGCCCAAGGGCATTCAATAACCTTCACGGCTGAGTGGGGAATTGAACCTGGTGCTCCTCAGTCTCAGACTCTAACCCAGCCTTCACCAAGCTAACATCCTCCAGACATGGACGACAACTCCATCATCTCAAGCCAGCATGACCAGACTATGATGACTGGGGATGGTGGGATTTGCTGTCCAACACACCTGGAGGGCACCCGCTTGGGAAAGACTGCTCTAACCACTAGATTAAATTACCCAGAGGACCTTCTCTTCTGCCGCTCCCAGACTGTGGAATGACCTGCCGGAGGAGACTCGTCAACTTAACAGTCTTTTAGAATTTAAGAAAGCTATAAAGACTGTTCTCTTCCGGCAGGCATATCCAGTGGAATTTTAGAATGTTTTTAGGATGTTTTTAGGATGTTTTAATGCAGTTTTAATAATATGTGTCATGTTTTAATCAGTTTTATGTATTTTATCATGTTGTTGTTCCCCGCCTTGATCCAGACGGAGAGGCGGATAAGAAATAAATTATTATTATTATTATTACTGGGAGCTGGTGGTGGAAAAGAACAGGATGCACTAGCATTTGAGGCTCATGCAAATTCATTAACACATATGCACATTAAAATCAAGCTGCATCTACCCCCTTTGCTCTCAGGAAAAACTTCCTGACAGTAAGATGTGTACAACAGTGGAACAGACTACCTACGGAGGTTGTGGGTTCTCCATCTCTGGTGCTTTTTAAGAACAGGCTGGGCAGCCACCTGTCATGGATGTTTTATTTGGTTTTCTTGCACACTGCAGAGGGTTGGGCTAAATGATCCTTGTGGTTCCTTCCAACTCTACAATTCTGCGATTCTATGATTCTGCCCGGGGGGGGGGGAGGGGAGGGATGAAACCTGAAAGGGTCTAGTACAGCCTGGTATTTAAGTTAGCCATTGGCTACTAGGAATTCCATGCAGGCGAGTGAACAGACTGGCAATGGTGGGATGGGTCACTCCATCTCTCCTCCACAGCTAACACAGAACCCAAGAGGAATGGCAGAGAAGCGATCCCTCTTTTACTAGCTTGCTAAAAAGCTTTTTTTTAAAAGCCTTTGGAAAGCAGCCTTCCCAGGCATGGGATGCCAAGAGTTATAGACCAACACATCTGGAGGGCACCAGGTTGGGGAAAGCTGTGTTAAAAGGCAAGTAGTCTGTTTTGATCAAGCCTGATACAGAGGAAGGATCTTTTCCTTCAGTCAGCATGGAATTGCAGGCTTCCCATTTCTTAGCGGGCTGGCATAAAAAAAATAGTAGTAGTAGTAGTAGTGGTAGTGGTACTGCTGGCAAACAACTTGTGTAGGCCTATTTACAATGCTATTATTATTATTATTATTATTTATTGCATTTATATACCACCCCATAGCCAAAGCTCTCTGGAGCCGCTGGCCTAAGTATCTTTTAAAGTATTTTAAGTCTTTTAGTATTTTCCCAGCGTCAAAACAGGCCACATGTTTTCACCATGCGCCAGAAAACATACCAACAAAGAAATTTCCCAGGTGGGAGGGGAGGGGGAATCGACCTCACAGGGTTGCTGTGAAGATAGAAGTGTGCGTGTGGGGGAAGGGGGGGGAGTTGTTTCCCGGACTACAACCTCCACCATCCCCGAGCATTCGGCCGCTGGGGCTGGGGCTGGTGGGAGTTGTAGTCCAAAATCTCTGGAGAGCGCAGGGTAGGGAAAGGCTGCGCTGGAGTCTTCGGGAAGAGGAAGAAGCATGCGTGGGGGGTGAGTCGGGGGAGGGCTCAGAAGCGGTCACCCCTCCAGCACTGACCAGCCCCCGAGCCTTTTAGCTTCTGTATCGCAGACCAAGAAAGGGAAGAAACTAAGGCCCGAGGTTCCCCAAGACACGGCTCGGGTCGTTTCCTTCGAGCCCAGCTGCACGAGAACCACCCCCAAAAAAAGGCCAAAATCCCCTCAGTCGCGGCAGCCATTTCTCCCACCTCGCCTTCCCCGCCCTGCCTCAGCCCACTCACCGCTTTCTTCATGGTGGCCGCCATCTTGGGGACTGAACTATTTCGCCTCCTCGGCGGGGAGGCCCCCTACTCGCCTTCCCCTTCGCCCCTTCCTACGGCTCCCGCTTCCCCTTTTCTCTCCTCTTCGAACTCTGAGGATCCTAGAAAGCGGCTCCGAGTTTTGTTTTTGGGGAAACAGATATCGCACGGTTCCACCCCTGCCCTCCTTTCTCTCCCCACAGCCGACGTTGGTATGGTCCAAGTTAAAGGCGCCAAAGAGAAGCACAAGAAAAACAACAACTACCAACAGGCGTATTTCGCAGGGTGCAATGCGCGGCAGAAGCCAGTAGGTGGCGGAGCGGGCCTGTTAATGAATTAGATAGTCGCTGCTGAGGCGGCCAGGAAGTATTCGCTACGTGCTGACGTGGTTAATGCTGGCCTAGATAGACCTTATATAAAGCGTATTTAATTGCAATAACAATAATAGTACACATCCTATATAGCAGCCTTCTCCAACCTGCTGTTCTGCACATGTGTTGGATTACAACTCCCACAACAGCTGGCTGGGGATTAAGGGAGTTTTAGTCCAACACATTTTGCAGGCGCTAGGCTGAGGAAGATTGCTACATACTAAAAAAAAATAATGAACGCTTTCTCCAAGTTTGGATTCTTATGTAGCCAAAACAGTGCATAAGAAGGAGGTATCCGCAGGCTTGAAGTGGGGGGACTACAAAACCTATGCAGAACTACAAAAACCTTTTGTGCCATTGCTTTACCTGTAGGGTGACCGGATAAAATCCAGGTCAGGGCTCATGTAACTTTAACAGTTGTAGAGAAAAGGGAATTTCAACCAGTGTCATTTGTATGCAATTAGTTCCTGGTGAAATTCCCTCTTCATCACAACAGTTAAAGTTGCAGGGGCCCTGCCTTCTTTTGTATATGGTCACTCTAGTATAGTGCCTGCACCTTTAACAGTTGTGATGAAGAAGGAATTTCACCAGGAACTAATTGCATACAACTGACACTGGCTGAAATTCCCTTTTCTCTACAACTGTTAAAGTTACATGAGCCCTGACCTGGATTTTATCTGGTCACCCTATAGACTCTACCTAAAAGGAGCCCTGTTGGATCAGATCAAGGTCCAACTAGTCCAGCATTCCAAACACACAATGGCCAACCAGCTGCCTGTGGGAGCCCAGAAACAGGACAGGAGTGCAACAGCATCCTCCTTCTCCCAGCAAGTGGTGTACATAAGCATGCTACCTCTGGTACAGGAGGTAGCATATAGCCCTCAGGATTAGGCTGACCATATGAAAAGGAGGACAGGGCTCATGTAACTTTAACAGTTGTAGAGAAAAGGGAATTTCAGCCAGTGTCATTTGTATGCAATTAGTTCCTGGTCAAATTCCCTCTTCATCACAACAGTTAAGGTTGCAGGCACTATACTAGAGTGACCATATACAAAAGAAGGCAGGGCCCCTGCACCTTTAACTGTTACGATGAAGAGGGAATTTCACCAGGAACTAATTGCCTACAAATGACACCGGATGAAATTCCCTTTTCTCTACAACTGTTAAAGTTACATGAGCCCTGTCCTCCTTTTCATTTGGTCAGCCTACTCAGGATCAGTAGCCATTGATAGCCTTCTCCAGGAATTTGTGCAATCCTCTTTTAAAGCCATCAAAATTGGTGGCCATCACTACATCTTGTGGCATTGAATTCCACAGTTTAACTATTTTATTTATTGTTTTATTATATTATTACACTGGCCAGTAGCTGATGCTCTTTCGGCAGTTCACAATTAAAATCAAAACATAACATAAAGCTTTAAAAGTATAAAACTATCATGTAAAAACAAAACAAACGCAGCAGCAATTACAGACCAGGGAAAGTCGGTGTGAAAAGATGTGTTTTCAGGATGTTATATTTTCTACTTCTCAAACTGCACGGGGGAGGTTTTCCAGATGGTGGGTGCCACTACAGGGAAGGCCCGCCATTGAGGTTCTTCATAGCTACATTTTGGAATAACCAGCAAAACCTCCTCTGAAAATCTTAGGTGTTGTCTGGAACTCTGGGCACATATGCTCTGTGCAAAGAAGTACTTCCTTTTATCTGGCTTGAATCTCCCACCAATCAGCTTCATGGGATGATAAGAGTGGGAGAAAAATGCCTTCCTATCCACATTCTCCACTCCTTGAATAATTCTGTGTACCTCTACCATGTCTCTTCTCACAACATTTACATCTCACTTTAGGTCCTGGGCAACACCACTGAGGATTAAATTCAGAGTTCTGTCCCCTCTGATTGTTCCACGATCAACTGTTCTAGGGCACAGTCATTTAGGGCATCAAGAAATTTAGGGTGCAATATTATCAGGATGCCCCTACGCCTCCAAACTCGGAGGCTTAGGGGCATCCTATGCAGAACGGAAGAAGCAGTGGAGGCAATCTTCACCTTTTATTTTGCATTATGGCTAAATGGGCTTTTCGCCCATCTAGCTAGGGCTCTGCACTAGGCAGGGCTCCTGCAGCTTTAACTGTTGTGATGAAGAGGGAATTTCACCAGGTGCTGAATGCATACAAATGACACCTGCTGAAATTCCCTTTTCAATACAACTGTTAAAGATACAGGAGCCCTGTCCCCCTTTTCATATAGTTACTCTAAACACAAATAGATAATAATTGGGGGTTAAATTGTGGGTGTTGTTTTGTTTTGTTTTGCCTCTTGTTCATGGGCCAATGCCTGCCATTCCTAGTCGATATACTTATATCAGAGAGCCACCCACCCATCCTGGGGGGAAAAATCAAGTCAAATGGTGAAGTTTCCCAAGGCACATCCTGTCACTGACAAATATTTTCCTTCGTTTCAGGGGAATGGGGGTCATGCCAAGCCTCGGAGCTATGAAGGAAGAGGGAGTGTGGCACTGGATGCTTTGAATGAACTCAAAGCCCTGGCAGGCTCTTTAGAGCAAACGGAGAGATGAAACTCCACACTGTCAATAAACCGTTCATTGAGTTGGATGGAGACAAGATTGCATCCTTTTGGCTTCAGGCACATTTGCATATCGTTCATACCCGAGACAACTCCCATGACTGGATGCACAAGCAAACATTTGCCAGGTCCGAGGTGGTGGTGAATGGGAAATGCATGCAGCTGGCTCTTTAAAATGTTTGCAAGCTCTGGTGTTATAGAGGGTCTGGTTTACACTTCATGGGCTTTATGGAAAACAAGACCTTTGCAAAATCCCATTTCTAAGAATGCTTTCACACGTGAGGGTTTCGCTGGCCAAATCAATTCCATCTCTAAAGGGGATGGGGTGCATTTTAGCCTTAATGATGGCCATATGTTGACCCATAAACTGTTGCTCCACCCGAGGACTTTGTGTTCTTCAGGCTGCGCTGGTGGAACAACAGACATGAGTCAGGTTTTTCAAACTGCACGTCTAATCTTATATAGATATTGGTTCTGAGCCTGTCTACTCAGAAGCTATGGGACTTATTCCTTTGAAAGAGTTCAAAGGGGCTTACTCCTTACATGTTTGCATAGGATTGGGGCCTAAGTCTGCTCCTACTTCTTTTTAAGTGCGTAACCCTGGCTGCTTTGTTCTTTTACAAAAAAGCAGCCATGTGGGGTCCTGATTAGGGTGACCATATGAAAAGGAGGGCAGGGCTCCTGTTTCTTTAAAGTTATATTGAAAAGAGAATTTCAACAGGTGTCATTTTTATGCCTGCAGCACCTGGTGAAATTAGGAATGCAACTCTATGCATGTTTAGACAGAAAACAAGTCCTACAACTCCCAGCATCCCCCAACCAGCCATGCTGGGGAACATGGATGGGAGGGTGCTGTTGCACTCATGTCCTGCTTGGGGAGTCTCCCGTGGGAAGGTGGTTGGCCATTGTGTGAACAGAATGCTGGGCGAGATGGACCTTTGGCCTGATCCAGCAGGGCTCTTCCGATGTTTTTATCTTCTTATGCAAGTTCATACCTCCTACTCCTCTACCCCACCCTTGAAATATTTGCAAAAGGTGACTGAGTTGGTTCCCTTTCTCTGAAGGATAATACCCTAGGTGGGTTCTTCTGCCAAAGCCCTGGTGACTTCTACAGATGAATAATAAATATTATGTCTGAGTCAATTTTCTTTTCCTTCCAGATGAAAGCGAAGGGAGAGATTAGGATTGAACAGCTCTGAGGTTTGGCAAAAAAAAAAATCCCCTTGCAAGCATAGGCAAGACTTGTGCAGCGTAGGACGTGTTGCTCAGTTGGTTTTTCTCCCTGCCTTTTAAAAGTGAAAGCTGTGTCCTTGGTGGAATCAAATGAACTCACTGAACTCATTGACCTTTACCACAAGGAACCGGCTTGAGCCTTTGAAACTGTGTGTGGGATGGAAAGCTGTTCCAGGGTTTTATTTCCCCCTTTTCTTTCCACAAGTGTGAATAATGTAACTCTTGTATAACAATACGATCATCCTAATGGAATCCCACAAAAGCCAAGATAACCACCAGTCATTTAAAAAGCCTGGCAATGAAAGCCAGCTGCATTTCATAGAATCACAGAATAGTAGAGTTGGAAGGGGCCTATAAGGCCATTGAGTCCAACCTCTTGTTCAATGCAGGAAATACCTTAAAGTATACCTGACAGATGGCTGTCCAGCTGCCGTTTGAATGCCTCTAGTGTGGGAGAGCCCACGACCTCCCTAAGTACCTTGTTCCATTGTTGTACTGCTCTAACAGTCAGGAAGTTTTTCCTGATGTCCAGCCGGAATCTGGCTTCCTGTAACTTGGGCCCATGATTCCACGTCCTGCACTCTGGGATGATCGAGAAGAGATCCTGGCCCTCCTCTGTGTGACAACCTTTCCAGTACCTGAAGAATGCTATCATGTCTCCTCTCAGTTTCAATGTCTTTGTTCATGTGTTCCATGGAAGGAATCCTTACAGTGATCCCACAAGTAGGCCAGTATTATCATCTGCGCATTGCAGAGTTACAGCTGGGGTTGACAGGGGCTTGCCAATCTGCCTCCACCCCACTGTCTACACCCAGTGAGTTCACGGCAGAGGCAAGATTTCACTTTGGGGCACTGTGGTCTCCTTCCAGATGTTTTGGGCCACAACTCCCATAATCCCTTCCCACTGGCTACACTGGCTGGGGTTTATGGAAGTTGTAGTCCAAAACAACTGGAGGAAATAATGTTGCCTGCTCTGGTGCCAGCTCTTCGCAAATATCACATAATATTTGTCCAAAAGCTTGTGGGCAGGTGTGGGGGGGATGCAAATTCCATAGTCAGGCAATCCTTTTATTAGAGCCAACCAAAATGCCACAAAAGACTGTGCAAGCTTTCAGGTTCATCAGAATTCTTCACCAAGCCAGGTGGTATAAGAGGCAGAAGATGGAGGGCGAAACAGAAAAGTTCATAATTTAGGCCAGCTCTTGTTGTCGTGTGTATAGACTGAGGTCGTTATCACACGGGCGGTTTTAAGCACACCCGCCGTGACTTTGCTCCACTTCAGCACTGGACTTGCATGAGGTCGCTCCCATCCTGCTGCTCTCTCCCGCCCTGAGGTCGCAGTTTTTAGTTTCTCTTTCGATTTATCTCTGAACGGGCAAAGTTCGAAACAGGCAAAGTCCGAAACAGGCCAAGCTAAGGTATCGCAGCAATACCAACCACGTGTGATTCAAAATTCTAGACTCGAATAGGAAACAGAGAGGGAACCCACAGAAGCAAACCGGGGGTGGGGGGAATAATAGGTGTGATAAAGTCCTCAGTTTTAAAATGGTGACAGTAGCCTGAAGGGGTGACTGGGAGGCGTTGCAGGTATCAGACTGCCCCTAGCTTTCTGGAACAAAGTGACTGGGAGCCTGTGTACACTACTGCTTTAAAACGGGTTATAACAGTTTTAAACCGGTTAATAACCGTTATTAACTGTTTTAAAACTGTTATAAACCGTTTTAAAGCAGTAGTATAGGCTGCCTCTACAAGAGGCATTTAAAGCTCTTTCAAGGCGCATTAAAAAATTTACCTCTACAAGAACGGAGCGCAAATCGGGCGTAGAGGCACTTTAAACATCCGATTATACGCATTAGCGAATGCGCATTAAATAGCGAGTTTTATTTTGCTCCCGCCGTTAAAGCGCATTTTGACTATGTGAACAAGCGATTCTCTGCATGTAAAGCGCATTTGAAACAACTGGTAAGGCCACCCGTTGAGTGCTCAATTACCTCCTGCATACAAGCATTTACGATAAAGCGCTTCAGGATTATGTGCATAATCGGCTAACCAGGCGTCAAACGGAATCCATCTAGAGGGGGCCATAGATAGGCTCAATGGCTGAAGCCCATTTCTGAGAGCATAAAGGCCGGCTGTAACTCAGATCTGCCTTGATTTGAAATAATTGCGGTCTGCTTTTCTGCCTGGGCTGCATCCACCGTTAACCTACTGTGCATCCAGATGGGCAGCTTCATGTACAAATTTAACTACAGACGTTCACGCAAGGACTTGTGGACTTATATGCTGCAATCTGCAGCATTCTTCTTCCAGGAGCAAAGTTTCATATTTTGCTCATAGCTGTGGGGCAACCCCCAGGTATTTTGCAAAACCCAAGTGGCTGCAACACACCATCCCATAAAGGGTACCCTGATAACTCTTGCAGTGTCTCTTGCTGGGGGGTGACCCTCAGTGAGGTCTAGCGATTACAGTGCCAGACTCAGGTTTAAATATTCGCTCCAGCTGCAAAGCTCACTGAGAAACCTGGGGCCAGTCTCTCTCTCTCTCTCTCTCTCCCTCTTTCCCTTTCCCTCTCTCTCAGGGGATCATCAGATGAGCGTTTTATAGCACACTCATTACTGGGCACTCACAGATTTTCACAGGTTCTATTCACAACACTGTCTGCTCCTTCTGCTTGTTTTCCCGTTTAAAAAAAGACCCTGGAAAATCCGATTGTTTTTCTCCAACTGCAAAATGTGATGCCATTTCCTGCTGTGGACAGGAAAAGCAGCATGATAAAAATGCCCACTGAATGTTTACTTCCTTTTTCTTCAGCGTCTGAAGAAAGAGGAAGCTGCTCGTCCCTGTTGTGGGACAGTAACACGAGGCAAAGTGACAGGAGGGAAACGCGATCCCCCCCTCCCCCAGTTTGAAGAAGCTCTCAGCCTAACCTCTGTGCAGGCTTCTTGTGTGGATAACATGCACACGTTTTTGAGCTCCAAGGAAGAAAGATAGGGTATAAAAGTAATCAGCAAGAATTAATACGCAATTCTGCATTTAGAACTCTGGGTGTGAAGGAAGAGGTACTGCAGGATCTTAGGGTTAGCTTTCCCCAACTCTATTCATCAGCAGAAAATTAAGGCCCTTTCCACACCAGGCTTCTTGCCTGGGTTGGTCCCCGGCTGCTCCCTGTGCGCCGATGATGTGTATTAGGTACTTCCGGGATTGCCCTCCCTCGCTCCCTATGTGCTGATGGTGTGTATTATGTACTTCCAAGATCGCCTCCCTCCCTCTACACCCCTATGGTGTAGAAAGGCCCTAAGATAGTGCTAGGATGTGTGTTTTGGCCCTTGTTGCACACCTAACATAGGGCTTCCTTGTTCATCACTCTAACACTTCTCTTACTATAACCACTGGGAGGTTGCCTCCTTCCTCTGCATGCCTTTCTTTTTTAAGTAGACTCAGGGAGTGGGGTGGGACTGAATCCTGTTAACTGCCCTCTGATGGTACAGTTTATTTATTCATTTATTTAATTTATTACATTTATATCCCGCCCAATAGCTGAAGCTCTCTGTGCGATTCACAAAAATTAAAGCCATCAATAAAACAGTATAAAAACACGATACAAAAATACAATATAAAAACACAACGAGAGTAAAAAACTGGAAGCTAGACCATTTCAAGAGATAAGTGGTGCAATCCTTTTCCCGTGTGGCAATACAGGCACCCCATCACCTAAAGCCATTCCAAAGAAGGGAGAATCACGGTGGGGCAGGAAATGGACTGGACTGGACTGGACAGGCAGGATCCAAAGCCAAGAGTTTGACTGACGCACCTCTAATCGTTAACATCAAAGCACAAGAACGGAGAGACTGGTGCTGGTGCTTAGAGAGCATTGAGTTCAATGAACTATATTGCCCAAGAGCTCTGGGTTAACTGACCTTTGCAGGAAGATGGAGTGATAGTTCTGTTAGCTTTTGTTCGTGTGTGTGAGGGGGAGGGAGAGAATGAAGGGCCTATTTCATTAGCAAAGCTATTATTCAAGATTTTTCAAGGAAAGAAGAAGAGGCAGTTCAAGACGACAACTAGTGACACATGGAGAAATCTTTAATCCAAAACGTGGCTGAAAGCATATGGATGGGAGAGGACAGGCAGTGATTACAAAGGGATCGAAATCTGGGTGGGATGGAGAGTATTGTGGCAGCGATTGATTCCTTGCCCATTGGGAAAAGAGAGCAAACGAAAAAGACTCAAGTGGGAGCTTCTCTACACACAGGAAAAATCCCGCAGCCTTACCAGGGCTTTCATCCTCATGGTATTCCCACCATCGTAATGCACACATGACTATGTGATTTGGAATTGAAAACTTCCCTTCTCAGAAAGGCCCCATTGTGGTTTTATAAGACAGTGCCATTTAGTGGCGGATAGATCCCATGATATCCCAGATAATACCACATTATCTGTGATTATTTTGAAAGCGGGATTTCCAGGGGATAACGCAGGAAATGTCCTGGCTGTTGATGATGTATAATGGACCCTCAAACTTCTGTGAGTGGCAAATCACGATTGTGCAATAAATTGCTCATTTAGAGAACCTCTGGGTCTCTAGCAGTAAGATACTGATCCTCTATCATCTGTCACCCTGGCAGCAGCTGTTCCATCTTTCTGAAGTGAGGAAGACAAGCTGGGCCACTTCATTGACTCTGCCAAAAAGTTCCTCCTTCCATCAACTAGGCTGACGAGTGTTACCCAGAGGACCTTCTCTTCTGCCGCTCCCAGGCTGTGGAATGGCCTGCCGGAGGAGATTCGACAAATTAGCAGTCTTCTGGAATTTAAGAAAGCCGTGAAGACTGTTCTCTTCTGGCAGGCCTATCCAGTTTAATTTTAAGATGTTTTTAATAATGTATTTGTTTTTATCTGTTTTAACGGTTTATCTATTTTATTGTTTTATATTTATATTTGGTGTTGTTCCCCGCCTCGATCTAGATGGAGAGGCGGGTTAGAAATGAAATAAATAAATAAATAAAAATAAATAAAAATAAATAAATTGTCACGTAGTGGTGAGAGCAGGGCCACTACGTCAGTTTAGCTGAGGGACCAGCAACTTTTGGCTCCTTCTCTCCTTGAACCATTTCCATTCATACTGGTTAGAAGAATGTTATAATTATCAGCAAATGTCTAAAATGGCTTTTCCCCCTCCTCCCTCCCTATTCCTTTTCCTTTTGTGCTGTGTCTCTTAGATTGTAGACCTGAGGACAGGAAAGAGGTTATGGCTTTCCCCTGGCCCCACCCCTTGTCCACTATCACTAATCATTTGGGTGGTTTCCTGAGGTATTTTGCAGGATTTCCCCCATTCTCAACGGTGGAAATGCCTCTCCTAAGGCTTAGTTACTGGCAGTAAGAGTTTTTAGCTAAAATATACTGATAGTTTTGGCTCTGCCCCTTTTACCTTTGGCCCTACCCATCACTGAAATGTGTGCCCTGAAATGGAACCCAGCCATTGAATTGCACGACCGTCAACACAACTACTTCTAATCCCTAGTGTGGAGGGGCCCGACATAGTTAGCCTGGAGTGAAAGAGAGAAATGCAGTCTGCACCTGCTCTTGCATCCTCTGTTCCAGAGTTGAGGCCCAATGTTGCCTGGATTGAGCCCTGGTACACATCTTGGTGTGGCCTTCACACATATGACTCTGTGTATAAAAAGCACAGGAGTGTGAAAGGAATAAGAGACACAAGACCTGGCTATAGCCTAGGGTGACCATATGGAAAGGAGGTCAGGGCTCTTGTATCTTTAACAGTTGTATAGAAAAGGGAGTTTCAGCAGGTGTCATTTGTATGCATGCAGCACCTGGTGAAGTTCCCCTCTTCATCACAACACTTAAAGCTGCAGGAGCTATAATAGAGTGACTAGATACAAAAGAGGTCAGGGCTCCTGCAGTTTTAACCATTGTAATGTAGAGAGAATTTCACCAGGTGTTGCATGCATACCAATGACACCTGCTGAAAGTCCCTTTTCTATATAACTGTTAAAGATACAGGAGATCTGTCCTCCTTTCCATATGGTCACCCAACTATAACCAGGCTCCCCCCATTCCTTAGGCCAGCCTTGTGCATTTCCTCTTTTGCTTTATCATTGAATTAAGGTGTGTGGAGGGGAATGAATCATGCCCCTGGATAGTTTCCCAATGTAAATGTAGCCTGGAGCACTGAGTTCAGTGGTATCTCAAAGGCAAGTCAGTTGCTGGCTTATCGCCAGTCTTATCACCAGCCTGTCTTTCTCGTCCACTCCAATTACCTGCACAGAGTGGCCATCTCAGGCTGCCTTGCTTGTGGGAGGTAGAAGATCAACAAAATAGTCTCTGTGTTTCACCTAGAACAGTACTGGGAAGCAGCATCACATTCCCTGCAAATCAATTATTAGAAACGGTTCTTGGTGCAGAAGTTGCCTGTGTAGCACGGAACAACATCCATGCGAACTACTTTCTTGGGTGTCTCTACCTGGAAAAGCAGGCATCCTTACCTGGCTTTCTGCGTTCATGTTCTTTGCGGTATTAGGATGGGCGTCTTTATATGGCAGACACATGGTTTGAATTGAGGGAGCACTCCCCCTCCTTCCCTGGCATGTGTGCAAAGGTGTGTGGGGGGGAGTCTTGTTTTCGTCTCTTGACTTGTGCTGTACTGTTTCCTTGCAGCCCCCAGGAAAGCCAGGACTTACTTCTGAGTAGATGTAAGATTGTGCTTTAAATCTGCAACTCTTGGGAATAGGCCACATTGAACTTAAAGAGGTGCATTTGGTGGGGTGGGAGACATTTTACCCTCTTCTCCCTCCGATCGCAGACACAGAAAGCCCTTCCTCGGCAAGTTCATAGCGCAACACCAGCTTTACACACTGGGGACTTTGAAACATTAAGGGTTTATTCCAGCTTATCTCCAACCTTTTTGAAAATGGGATAAGGGGGGAGAACAGGTGATGTCCTGCTCGTTGATGATGTCATGTAATCGACCCGCAGACTTCCATGAGTCAATTTGTCATTTGTCATTTTATCAATTTGTCATTTAGGGAAGCCTCTTGTCATTCACTCTGTTATCACCCAGAGCATGAAGCCAAGTGCGAGGAGGAGGAGAGGAAGAAGAAGAAGAAGAAGAAGAAGAAGAGGAGGAGGAGGAGGAGGAGGAGGAGGAGGAGGAGGAGGAGGAGGAGGAAGAAACCTTCTTTATTCCTTATTTGCACTCTTCCAGAAAAGGCTTGTGTGTCGTCGGCATTTGAGCCAGATTGAAAATATGTCAGAAAAAATACAACCTAATGTTGGACAAATCACCAAAGGTTGGCTGACAAATCTAGCCAGTCAGGCGGATTTGGCAATGCTTCAAGTTTTTGTGTAACCATCTTTCAACAAACTCATTCAGGAGAGCTGAATGGTGGCTACGGTGCAAAGCTGCTGATAAGAACCAAACCAAAAGGTTAAAGCTATTGGGTTCATTACAGGGAGTCCCCGTTTCCTGGATAATTGTGTACGCTAATCCCTTTTTAATTGGACCAGCCTCTGTTGGGCTACGACAGGGCTGCACCACTTGTGTTTCACAAGCCACATATAGTTGGTGACATTACGTTTTGAAGATTGAGCTGACTATAGAAAAGAAATCCTAGGGGAATGTTTAGGGTAATTTTGAAATGATGACCCATGAAAATTAGATTTTGCTGAAGGGGACAGCCCATAATTGCATTTCATGACATACTAAACAGGCAGAGGAATAAGGATCACTGCTTCAACTATTATTGCTTTTAAGAAAATGCATGTTAAAGTTAACTTAGCAAATGCAGACTTTGAAAACGCCTCACCCTGGCTGGCATGATTAGGACATCAACACTTTGCTTCCCCAGCAACTGTGGGTGCATGTCTAGCTTGTTTTATGAGGTGGCACTTAAGGTTGGTTCTTGGGGCCAAAATTCAGGCTCCACAGCCCAGCCCTCTGCTAAATGACAATCTGGAGAACAGCAGGCGATGACGGCAGCAGAAGCACAGTGCATTTTATTCCTACAGTCAAGATGTTGCTATGATTTACATGAGTCTAAAATGAAAGACTGCATATGCTCAGTTCATCATCATCTTCATAGAATCATAGAATCATAGAATAGTAGAGTTGGAAGGGGCCTATAAGGCCATCAAGTCCAACCCCCTGCTCAATGAAGGAATCTACCTTAAAGCATCCCTGACAGATGGTTGTCCAGCTGCCTCTTGAATGCCTGTAACGTGGGAGAACCCACCACCTCCCTAGGTAATTGGTTCCATTGTCATATTGCTCTAACAGTCAGGAAGTTTTTCCTGATGTCCAGGAGGGATCTGGCTTCCTGTAAATTGAGCCCATTATTCCGTGACCTGCATTCTGAGTTGATCGAGAAGAGATCCTGGCCCTCCTCTGTGTGACAACCTTTCAAGTATTTGAAGAGTGCTATCATGTCTCCCCTCAATCTTCTCCAAGCTAAACATGCCTAGTTCTTTCAATCCCTCCTCATAGGGCTTTGTTTCCAGACCCCTAATCATCCTCGTTGCCCTCCTCTGAACACGCTTCAGATTGTCTGCATCCTTCTTGAAGTGTGGTGCCCAGAACTGGACGCAGTACTCAAGATGGGGCCTAACCAGTGCCGAATAGAGAGAAACCAGTACCTCACATGATTTGGAAGCTATACTTCTGTTAATGCAGCCCAAAATAGCATTTGCTTTTTTTGCAGCCACATCATACTGTTAGCTCATATTCAGCTTGTGATCTACAACAATTCCAAGATCTTTCTCGCATGTCGTATTGATTAGCCAAGTATCCCGCATCTTGTAACTGTACAGTTGGTTTCTTTTTCCTAGGTGTAGAATTTGGCATTTATCCCTACTAAATTTCATTCTGTTGTTTTCAGCCCAGCGCTCCAGTCTATCAAGATCACTTTGGAGTTTGTTCCTGTCTTCCAGGGCATTAGCAATCCCACCCAATGTTGTGTCCTCTGCAAATCTGATAAGCATTCCCTGCACCTCCTCATCCAAATCATTAATAAAAATGTTGAAGAGCACTGGGCCCAGGACTGAGCCCTGCAGTACCCCGCTCGTTACATTCCCCCAGTGTGAAAAGGTACCATTGATAAGCACTCGTTGAGTCCGATTCTGTAGCCAACTGTGGATCCACCTAATAGTTGTTCCATCTAGCCCACTTTTCACTAATTTGTTAATCAGAATGTCATGAGGCACTTTGTCAAAAGCTTTGCTAAAGTCAAGATATACTATATCCACAGCATTCCCACAGTCCACAAGGGAGGTTACCCGATCAAAAAATGAGATCATATTAGTTTGACAGGATTTGTTCTTGACAAATCCATGCTGGCTTCTAAAAATCACTGTATTATTTTCAAGGTATTTACAGATTGACTTCTTTATATTCTGTTCCAAGATTTTCCCAGGGATGGATGTCAGACTGACTGGTCTATAGTTCCCAGTAGGGATGTGCAAGGCCAAAAATATCGTATTTTATCGTTATTGGAATTTTGGACCAAAAAAATTGTCATCTCCGATAATATCGTAGGTTAATCATATCGTCTCCACGATAATTATCGGAAATCCGATATTTAATTTGCATCCCCATTGTGCCTTATAGAGCTGATTTTTAAAGAAAAAAATGCCTATAACTTCTGTATTTTAAAAGTTAGAGGCTTGAAACTTGGTCACAATGCTTATGGGGTATGCTTAAGTATGTGTATGAAATTTGAGATCGATCCCTCCAACCCTTGATTTTATACGATTTTTTAAAAGATTGTTTCCGTTCTGACAGGTCTGAATGAACGCACATGGTGAGCTGTCATTCTGAACTGTCAGAACTGAAATGATCTTTAATAAATTCATATAAAATCAAGGGTTGGAGGGATCGATCTCAAATTTCATACACATACTTAGGCATACCCCATAAGCACTGTGACCACGTTTCAAGTCTCTAACTTTTAAAATACAGAAGTTATAGGTTTATTTATATGGCAGTCCGATAATCCGATATAATCGGGCTGGAAATATGGAAAGCCACTGCCAGTTAGTGTCAACAATACTGGGCTAGTTGGACCAATAGTTTGACTCAGTATAAGTCAATGGGAAATTCCTGACTTCATCCATTTACAAGAATAGTGCCACCTAATGCCTAAACCATAGAATGACGCTATCCACAAAGGGGTCAAACTGAAATATGTGGCTGCTAGGACCCTAACCAACACTATGAATATTTACTCAGAAGTGAGTTGAGTTCCATTATATCTAATGGGGCTTGCATCTAGGTATCACATCCTTTGTTCCATTTCTGCAGAAGGAAAGGAACAAGGTCCTGCTCCTCTTGGAGCTGGAGAAAGGGATTTGAATAGGGAGGGAGCATCTGTCAGTTCCGCTTTCTCCTGCATTTGACTGTTTAAAATCTCAACATTTTTCTTTCCCAAATGCTCATTTTTATAAATTCATATCAAAAACAAACCCATCTGCACTGGCCAGATTCAATAGGTACAGCTATCCCCATCATGGGGAGGACCACGAAGTACCTGCCTGCCATGTAGCTGTTCAAATTGAGGAACCAGTCAGAAAAAAAAGGTGGCAATTCTAATTAAGCACTAACACGGTTGAACAGGTAGGGGATTCAAGGCCAGAGTTTTAAAACCAAAGCACTCAAAGTCCTGGGTGAGGTTGGATGAATCTATCAGTTTCCCACATTCAGATCATTTAAATCTGAAGTTCTTTTAGTCCCAAATACAGAGAGCTTCACAAATTTCGGAAAACTCTTATCAAAACGAAATGCAATTCTCACCCATTTGGAAGACAGAAGGTCAAAGTGCTTAGAGCCACACAAATGGTCATCCCCTATATTCCCTTTCAAAGCTGGGGAAAATGGGGCTCAGCAGTGGGTATCTGAAGCAGATGCTTGTAATACTCCAAAGTTGGGTTTAGTCAACACACTAAACCATGATTTATTTTCTGGTGGAATCCATGATGGGTTCATGTGTTGTCTATGGTTCATCCACCCAAATATCCCACTTTGAGAACCCATGCTCTGCGGAATGGGCATTGTGCACTGTTTGCGTATAGTGGTTAACAACCCATCAGTATTACGTGTGTACCCAGCCCAAATCTCATGCCAAGGTTAGATCTACACTACTGCTTTATAGCGGTATTGAAGTGCATTGATAAATGTTGGAGCAGTGAGTCCAACCCTCTGCTCAATGCAGGAATCCACCTTAAATCATACCTGACAGATGGTTGTCCAGCTGCCTCTTGAATGCTTCTAGTGTGGGAGAACCCACAACCTCCCTAGGTAATTGATTCCATCGTCGTACTGCTCTAACAGTCAGGAAGTTTTTCCTGATGTCCAGCCAGAATCTGGCTTCCTATTTCTTGAGCCCATTATTCCGTGTCCTGCACTCTGGAATGATCGAGAAGAGATCCTGGCCCTCCTCTGTGTGACAACCTTTCAAGTACTTGAAGAGTGTTACCATGTCTCCCCTTTTTTCTCCAGGGGTGAATCTACACTGCTGCTTTAAAGCACTTTAAAGCGCTTTATAACAGTAGTGACAACTGTTTTGGAGTGTGTCCTGGGCCCCAACAGTTGTGAGTACTGTTTTAAAGTGCTTTAAAGCGCTTTAAAACAGCAGTGTAGATCCTGCCCAGGTTAAACATGCTCAATTCTTTCAGTCTTTTCTCATAGGGCTTTGTTTCCAAGCCCCTGATCAACCCTGTGGCCCTCCTCTGAACATGCCCCAGCTTGTCTGCATCCTCAGTTCTACTTTCTCTGTGTTGTTGTTATTTCCTCTGCAATCGCTTATCTTCCACCAGGTGAAACCTAGGAAGGTCTTTGTTCTCTTCGTAAAGATGTAGGACAGGGTTCCCCCAGCAGTATACTAGTTATCAACAACTGAAAATACCTCAGCAGCTGCTGTATGTGAAATGGTGGACTGCACACTGCATGGTGCTTTAGTGTTCATGTACCAATACTGATACTAAAATCAATCCTTTTTGGATGGCATGAGAATTATGGCTTTCCCATTATGTTCTTAATTTTTGGTTTTTGAAATGTGGGATGGTGCATCTTGGCTTCCGAACGAGCCTTTTTCTGCAGTGTGTGCTGGGTAAGTGGAGTGAAAACAGCTGGTACAGGATTGCCGCCCAGCTGCTACACCACATCACAGTATCAGCTCAAGGGAACAGGTTCTATTATTACCCTGGTAATAAACCTGATTCCATCCTTAGAGCTTTTCTAGATGAGGCTGTTTAATCCACTCTTTCTACTTCCAGTTTCAGCGGTGTACATGAAATTATTTTCCTTTCTTGCCTTTCTGTACTTTCTGCTACATCACCTCTAGGTGGTGCTGTGGTATAGTGGAATAACACAACTACACAGGTGGGGACTTGCACTTTGTTTTGCAATGCCAAAAATACTGGATTCTAGGGGTGTGCATGCCAAAAAATATCGTTGTTTATCGTTATCGTCATTTCAGACCAAAAAAATTATTGTCTTCATTCATATCATAGGTGAACCGTATCGTCTTCATGATAATTATCGTGAAAAAATGATATTTTTTGCAGCCCTATTTTTAAAGAAAAAAATGTTGTGCATAAAATAAGTTGTATATGCATTTAGCCATTCCCCCTTTCTCCCTCTCAAAATATCTGGTAGATTTACCCTCAAGAAGGTTGAGAGTGGCGTTTTCTTGGGCACGGTTAAATGTTCTTCCAGTGGCAGATCACATGGGTCGCCTTCAAGGTATCCCAAAGGACGTTAGAGGTTGTCATTGCAATCACCTGATACTGGAGGACGCTGCCCATTTTATTTTAACTTGTGAAAGTTACTCAGATATTAGGAAAATTTATATTCTCCCATTGTTGACACAACTGATTGGAAGAACAATTGCTGAAAAGTTGTGTTTTTTATTGCATGATTTTAGTAAATATGTAACTTTTAGAACAGCGAAATTTCTGGTTTTGGCCATGCATGTGAGAGTAAATAGTGTTGCCTCTAGGGATGTAATTGCATGTATATGAGAAGTGTATAAATGGCTGGTGGCTATATACAATAAAATTTACTGACTGACTGACTTTTGTATTTTAAAAGTTAGAGGCTTGAAACGTGGTCACAGTGCTTATGGGGTATGCCTAAGTATGTGTATGAAATTTGAGGTCGATCCCTCCAACCCTCATTTTTATATGAATTTATTAAAGATCGTTTCAGTTCTGACAGATCAGAATGACAGCTCGCCACGTGCATTCATTCAGACCTGTCAGAACAGAAACGATCTTTAAAAAAATCATATAAAATCGAGGGTTGGAGGGATCGATCTCAAATTTCATACACATACTTAGACATACCCCATAAGCACTGTGACCAAGTTTCAAACCTCTAACTTTTAAAATACAAAAGTTATAGGTTTATTTATATGGCAGTCCGATAATCCGATATAATCGGGCTGAAAATTTTTGGATCAGATATTTATCAGAGGTTTTTCTATCGTATCGTTATCGTTAATTGGATGTCCGATAACGACCATATTGTATCGTTATCAGACATTTTAATGATACGATACACATCCCTAGTTCCCAGGTTTCTCCTTTTTGCCCTTTTTTAAGATAGGGACAACATTAGCCCTCCTCCAGTCATCCAGCACTTCACCTGTCTTCCACGATTTCACAAGGATAATAGAGAATGGTTCTGAGAGTTCTTCTGCCAGCTCCTTTATTACTCTAGGATGCAGTCCGTCGGACCCTGGAGATTTGAACTCTTTCAAAGAAATTAGGTGTTCCTTGACCATTTGTTTATGAATCTCAAACTGCAATCCTGCCCCAACAGCTTGTACTTCACTTTTTCCTGGGGGGGGGGGGGGGGGTCATAGACCCGCTTTTGAGAGAAGACCAAGCCAAAGTAGGAATTGAACACTTTGGCCTTTTTTTTTTGTCATCTGTTACCAATTTGCCATCCTCATGAAGCAGTTGAACCACCATTTCATTCCTCTGTCTTTTACTATTCATGTATCTGAAGAAAGCCTTTTTATTGCTTTTAGCATCCCTTACTAGCCTCAGCTCCTCAGCTTTAGCCTTCCTGATACCATTCCGGCACTTCTGCGCTACTTATTTGTGCTTTTCCTTTGTAGCCTGGCCTTCCTTCCACTTCCTATATGTATCCTTTTTTATTTTCATGTCATCTCTAAGCTTTTTGTGGAGCCACATTGGTTTCTTCTATTGTCTTCTATCTTTTTTCCTTGTTGGAATTGTTTGTAATTGGGCCTTTAAAATTTCCTTCTTTAAAAACTCCCACCCATCTTGGACTCCTTTTCTCATTAGGGTCACTTGCCATGGGACCTTACTTATCATAGTTCTGAGTTTATTAAAATCGGCTTTCCTGAAATCCAGAATACGTGTTTGGCTACACTCAGCTTTTGCTTCCTTTAAAATCAAGAACTCAAGTATGATGTGGTCACTTTCCCCCAGAGTTCCCATAACTGCCACTTTATATACTTTATCATCATCTCTTTTCTCACTCATGGCAGTTTTTCTAGTTAGACATGATGGGCTTTGCCAGGTTCAGCTGTCTTTTACTGATTCAGGAATTTCCTGTTAATTGAGCATGTTTTTAAGGATGTCTGCTTTCTGGATGTTGGTGTGGATGTATTTTGGTAGGCCTAGTTTCTGAAGGTTTTCTGTATAGTTTTTTTGATGTGATACAGGACTGATGTGACTAACGGGATAATTGTGACCATTTCCTGTTGCCATAGTTCTTCAACTTCCATGGCCATTGGTGTATGTTTTTCTCTCTTTTCCTCTTCCTTTTCTACAACATTTTTGTCATTAGGTATTGCTATGTCGATGAAGTAAGTGTTTTCTTTTTTTGTCTATAACTGTTATGTCTGGTCCAGGAGGGGTTTTGTTTCTTTTTTTCTTTTCCCCCCCTTTCTGAGTGGAAGATGGGGAAAAGTTCCTCGAAATGCGCAAAATTCGACAAAAACTCCCCAGCAAATTTTATGTGCGTCACCTTCGGGCCCTGTGCAACTAAGTTTGTGGAGAAATTGATTTTTTACACCTGGGACTCTTGAGTCATCTTTTTCTGTTTTCTATTTTGATTTTAGAATGAGAGCTAGCTCCTCCAAATGCGCCTTTTTGAGAGGAGCATCCCATCAAATTGTGCTGGTTTTTTTCCCCTCCCAGACTATGCCCAGAAATCAAAGACTTTGTTCTGAACAAAGTTAAATGACAGAAAGAAAACCTGCTATCCAGGGGCATGCCCCTGATTCCTCTCCTCTCTGTATTTGTGCTCCTTCTCTGCTGACTTCTACAGCTACCTCCTGAATGCCTATAAACTGTACTGGACAACCACTACCAGGAACTGAGACATTAGAAATTTGATTGCCCAAAGAAACCTGCTCCAAGGCAGGCAGCCTGAGTCCCCTTGCTTCTTTTCTGAAAACTTCTTCCTCGGGTCCCTCCTCATCTTTGCTACAAGCCTCTTTTCTTGTTTCAGCCCCATGATATGTTCCCCTTCTAATTGTACTGCTCTACCTTTTTCAAATGAATGTACTGCTTCTGTTAGGGTATTAAGAAAAAAAATCTGATTTTCTTGTTGACACTATTGATGCATGTTCAATGTTATGCGAATCCATTGAAAAGACCCCTTATGACTAAGCATGCGTTCCTTATGACTGAGCATGCGTTCCTGAGCATGCGTTCCATAATCCCCCAATTATGGAATGATCTCCCCGATGAGGCCCACCTAGCACTAACGATGTTATCTTTTTGGCACCAGGTCAAAACTTTTCTTTTCTCCCAGGCATTTGAACAGCTTAAGTTGAGGTTTTAACTGACTTTGTGGCCAGGCTTAAAAGTTTAAAATGTTTTAAATATCAGCTGTTTTATGGTTTTAAATTGTGTATATTGACTTTTTAATGTTCAGTCTTTTAATTTTTGTAAACCGCCCAGAGAGCTTTGGCTATGGGGCAGTATAGAAATATTATTATTAATAATAATAATAATAATAATAATGCCGCTCACTCGATCGTAAATTGCAAGCTACCATTACTAGCTCTGATCGCCGTGCTGTTTGAGAATGTGTTGAAAAGCCCTTCTTTCGTTGCAAAGAAGAACAGAGTTCCACCATCCCTCAAGAATTATAGACAAAACCCCAATGAAGCAGGATTCTTGTCGAACAAGCCCTGATTTGAATCAGAGTTAAAAAGACTATGGACCTCCCCTCCCCACTTTCCCGATAAACTACTGAAAACCATCTGCCTGACTCTGGAATGGCTTACTGCAGAAAGGCATTTTAGAGCAGGTAAATAGGCAAATGCATAAAGTGCTTATTGATGCCCTAAATATGTTATAACCTTGTGACAAAGTATAATATATATGTTTCCTGATTCATGTCATGTCTCCTCTAGAATTTGGCAAAAATCCTTTGTTTGCAGCTGAGTATTTCAATGAATGCTCAATCCAGTTTGTGTCCTGTGTGTCAGCTTGTGTCTGTGTCTGTGTATGTGGAGCGTGAAAAGAAATAGAAAGCCAGCAATTAAAAATGAATTGTTCCTTTCATGTGTTCCTCAGCAGAGAGCTAAGAATGTTACAAAGAGTTAATGAGACAAGTGAAGAGAAAGGCAGAGAATGTTTTGTGGTGAAGTAAAAAGTTTGTAAAGCCAGTGAGTTAGAGAGATAAAGTAGAGAGATTCCGTTAAGTTTAACAAAATGAAAGAAAGTCCGAGAATGTTTGAGTGAACAAGTATAAGATGTTAAAGAGAAAAGTACCCATTCATGTGTGTGTGTGTAGAAAATGTTCTATTGATCCAGTTCCAGATCAATGTGCTTTTGTCTGTGTACTCTGAGCATATGCAGAGTGTAACTTGCCAGTGTGTGATTCAGAAAGTCAGTTCTCATAGCAAAATGAGAGCCAGTATTTTTGTTACTAACAGAAGATTTTTTTTTAACACTATGCACCTTCATAACTGATAAAAGTGCCTTTGTTCCTACAGAACAGTGAAATTTGTCCTGCTGCCAAGAGAGAGAATCCAACCTCCCTTTCTTCTTCTTTTTTTTACCCTTCCTTCTTGTTCCCAATCCTTCCCCAGTATAGTTTGAAGCTACCTAGTTTTGTTATTGATCTCTCTAACGCTTCCCCCAAAGCAATCCTCACCCTCCACCTCTCTCTTCACAACGCCGTGGTTCCTTCCTCTTCCCTCTCCAAGCCCCTTCCCTGCCCTCCAGGACCTCTCCCTTCCCAAACCACAGCTCCAGCCTCTGAGAAATCAGGCTGCCTCCCTGAAGCTGCCGGACTCTGGATGCACCCAGATGGCCATCCGGTCGCCCTCGCATCACTCCTCCCGGCTCTTGCTCACATGTCCCATGCCATGGCACATACGAGCAAAGGGGGAATGATAATTAAGCAATGTAACCAAGTCATGGTTTGCCCCAGGGTTCTCCACAGTCACACAGAAGTTGTGTTCGAATTGTCCAGTCTGTCAAGCACACATCCCAGGAAAACCTGTAAAAACAAAACAAAGACACACACTGCAAGGGCTCTGGCCCTTTTCACACTTACAGATAGACTTCATCGAGCTCCCACAAGCAAGAGGGTTCAAATATGTTCTAGTCATGATTTGTCTGTTTTTGGGATGGCCTGAAATTTTTCCTTGCAGGAAAGCAGATGCCCTAACAGTAGCCAAGAAGCTCCTCCATGAAGTGTGCCCCAGATTCGGAATACCCCTGTCCTTAGACTCAGATATGGGATCACATTTCACAGGAAAGGTCCTCATGTACATGTGCAAACTGCTACACTTTCCACAGAAACTCCACACACCCTACCATCCACAAAGCAGCGGAAAGGTAGAGCGGATGAATGGTCAGATCAAGAACAGACTGGCCAAGGTTTGAGAAACTACAGGGCTGAATTGGATAGATGCCCTGCCCATAGTCACCCTAGAAATCAGAACCAACCCTCAGAGGAAACATAAACTGTCACCATTTGAAATCCTGATGGGACGGCCATACCACCCAGGCACCACACTGGTGCCAGGAGTTTTACAGGCTCTGCACCATTTCTTACTGGAATATTGCAGGGGCCTCCCTAATTCTCTTTATTCAACTACAGGTAGCAGCAGTGCAGCTGGAGAATGCAGACAGTTCCGCCCATTCGTTGAAGCCAGGAGATAGGTTCTACGTTAAGCGACACCTGAGAAAGCATTGCCTGGAGCCGAGGTAGAAAAGTCCATATCAAGTCCTGCTGTTGGCAAAGACCGCCGCCAAAGTTGCAGAAGTCGACCCCTGGATTCACACGTCACACTGCAAGACAGCCAAGACGCCGGAAGACAACGCCCAGGAGAATGCCAGCCATAATGAGTCAGCTCCGCCCATGGCCACGTCAGGCAAAAACCAACTTCACCATGAAGCTCAGCCCTTTTTCTCCAGGGCAACAGTGGTCTTGCCAAGCTACCAGAGACCTCGAGCTACAGGTCAAGAAACAAAGACAATGTGTTAGCCCAGCCACCCAAGAAATTGACCAGGACACGCTTTACGCAGATGGGTGGCCAGCGCATCAAATACAGGAATTATAAGGAACGCCATGAGAGAACTCTATATGTGACTCGGTGCTTCATTTCGCTCCTCATTTGGCCCACCTCCAGCTATCCAAACCACCACTTGGTGCTGAAAATGTCCCAAAAGACTGCTCAGTCGATGAACAGATGGCTACCTCAGACCCCAATAACTTGAAAGCTGATGTAATCTGGGACAAAACTCGAAGAAGTACAAAAGAATACATCCAGTTGCATGCCAGAGTCAAAAGACAATTTTGCTGGAGCTGTAATAGCTCCAGTGTATTTGCAGAGTATAATGAATGTGATGTTAAATATGTAGTAAGTAGAGCAATAACTGCTAACAGTGCTTGGTTGCCTAACTTGACCCCTTCCTTTTCATGGTACTATAAGTTATAGATGGTAAATTCTGTATGCAACAAAGAATTTACTGCTTTAGCAGGGCATTACTTCATCTGTAAAGAAAAAAATCCTCCAAATACTTACTTCTGCTTTTTAGCCATCCTTGCCTGCATCTTTTATATTGTAAGTAATAATCGCACTTGTCAAAACTTTGTACCCGTAGCTGTTCCAAAGCTACAGCCAATGTCTTAACTCCCACCAGAGTCAGACAGATGGTTTTGAGAAAAATAGAAGACCAAGAGTGGAAACACAAAGAAATCTTTGAAATGATGGCCATTAATGAATAAAATGTAGTGTCAGTTACACTGACAAAGGGGGAAATGTTAAAGTAAACTTTATAAGCATTAATATAAAGTAAATCAGGACCCCAGGTGCCCCCATGTTGTAGACGAAATGTCAAGAGGAAATGCAGGAACTAAATTGCACTGAGCAGAGCTTTTACACCTTACATACCAGAATGACAAAAGAGACACAGGGTGACCAACTGTCAGGATTTTCCCGGATTTGTCCTGGTTTTTGTTCTATTCTGGGTGTCAGGGGGGATTTTCTGTAATTTTCTATAATGTCCTGGAAAGACACGCTTTCCCTTTGAAGGCTGCATTAGCATGGTGGGAGGCAATGACACACCTTCTGGAGGTGGGTCATTTCCCTCGCACTGCTCCAATCAGGGCCTGAAAGGGGAAAGCGTGTCATTCCCAGACATTATAGAAAAGGCCCTGATTGGAGCAGTGAAGGGTGGGAATGACACACTTTCCCCTCCTCCACCCCATTTGGGGCCTTTAATGTGGTGGGGGTGAATGACATGCATCCCAGAGGCCCCTGAAAGCTGCTTTCCCACCCCCACCCCACTGGGTGTCCTCTTTTTTAGTTTCCCAAATGTGATCACCCTACAAAAGGTCCTTCTCTGATATGCCATATTTCCATCTACCCTTTTGTCTTCTCCCCCTCTTCCTTTCTATAGTATTGCAAATTAAGCATGACCTAGTTGCCTTGAATCACATATCTGAGACGGCAAGGCACCCATCTGCCTGAGATAATGTAAACGTGTAAATACTCCCTTCATTAGAACCGGTCATATTCACCTCAAATGGCCTTCTCACTATCTTTGAATGCACGTTATCAAAGAACAATAAGTTATAAGAAACGCCAAGTACCCAGGATATTGCTTTATGATGTTTATGCCAAAATAGTTTAGTTGCAATGTTTTATTGACATGTAATCCATCAAGGAGAATGAGAAGGGCCAAGCAAGAGTGACATCAAAGCCCCAGGCATGGATAAAATGTAGCATGTTGCCTTTGTTCAGCAATAAGCCAGGACCAGCTTGCTGGAACTGACCTCCTCCTACGTAAGTAGCTTTTAATAAAGTTGTTGGATCAAGACTCTGCCTGTTTGGACTTTCTTCAACTCATGATTCTACTTTGGAGATTTCCTTAATAGTTGCAAGGTATAGTCTTGTCGGTATGAATTGTTCTGTCCCAGAATATTTTATGATCTCCATTTTTCAAGATTGTTTCAAGTGAGTATGTAGAGTATGGTGTGGTTTGTTTGATGAGGTTGAATTTGATGGCCAGTTGTTGGTGAATTATTTTTGCAACTGTATTGTGCCTGTCGACGTAGTTCATTCCTGCCAGAATTTTACATCCACCTGTTACATAGTCTATTGTTTCTTGGAATTGATGACAATGGTGGGAACCGGGAGAAGAAAAATGTGAGTTGTGTGCTTCACAAGGGAAGTAATATACATGGACATCTAAATGAGGCCTACCCATAAGGCCATTCAGTCCAGGGTCTAAAATAGCTGTAGCCAGTGGAAGCTGGTGGCTCCGGTATCAGTGGGGCAGTGGATCCGCTCCAGGTTTCAGTCAGAACTAGTCAGAACTCTGGCACCTTGGATAGCTCCTTTAGAATTCTGACTGAAACCCTGAGCAGATTCACTACCCCAATGACAACATGCTTTGCAACACCGGCTGAAACTGGAGTGTATTCACCACCCTGCTGATATTGGAGGCACCAGCCTCCACTGGCTGCACCACCGTTGGGTGGGGTTTCAGTCTCTTTTTTGCCTTTGTTTTTTATCACTCTGCTGTCACCTGTTGGGCCCTAAAATCCTGTCAGACTCTTCAGGTGAACGATGAAAGGTGGAGAAATCTGTACCTCCAGTGGCTCTTCCTGAGCTGGATTTTCACTGTCCGCCCTGCCTTTCCTGATCCATCAACTGTCACTTTATGTAGGCCTGAAAAACATGCCTTGGAGGAGGAGAAGTTTGCAGTTCTTGTTTTGGTGGATTATTGGAGGAAGGGGCACTGAGGAACCCTCTCTCTCTCTTTCCAGAGCTCCATCCCCAGGAATCCCCAAAAGGGAACATGTGGAGTGGTGGGGAGCAGAAGGAAGGCACATGCATTCACTCGCAAGCCAACTGAGGATAATAACCCATGCATCTGAATAAAGCCGTTTCTATATGAGGCATTTGTCATGCAGTCATGATTGTTCACTCATGGAAGTTCATGGGTCCTTTTCATGACATTGTCAGACTCCAGTGCCTCTCCCATCATTTTAAAGCTCTATTCCACCATTTTATAAATTGCAGGAAATGCAGTAATAAATATAAACTGCCATCGAAGAGGTGGAGTACTTCCGGAATAGTGCAATATTGCAGCTCCATCGACTGGCTGTATAAATTAAATGTATGGAATTTGCCCATAAATGAAATGGGGGGAGGGGGGAACGGGGTGTGTGTGTATTATGCTGATTGTAATCCCACAAAGATGAAGCCCTGGTAAAGTTTCCGATCCAGTTCCGATCCAGCAGGCGCCCGCCGATGGAAGTGGACAGCGGGGGGGGGGGGGCTTCCCTAGCGGGGCTGTCTGTGGCGCGCTTACCTTCCAGAGACGTCCGCTCCCGTCCGGTACCAGCTGCTACTGCGAGCGGGCTTCGCGGCTTGCTCCAGGGTGGCGCACCGGGTGATGACATCACCCGACACGCCACCCTGGAGCAGGCCGCGAAGCCCGCTCGCAGTAACAGCCGGCATCGGACGGGAGCGAACGTCCCTGTAAGGTAAGCAGTGGCAGGGGGGAGGGGGCTTACCCCCCCCGGGGCCATCCGCTTCCATCCGCTGGCGCCCGCCGGCGCCAGCGGATGGAAGTGGACGGCCCCGGGGGGGTAGGGAGCGCGGGGAGGGGGCTTACCTGCTGGGGCCATCCACAGCGGATGGCCCCGGGGGGGAGGAAGTTAGGCCCCCCCCTCACTCACCCACCGCCATTTTTTCCTCATAGACTTGCATTGCAATGCAAGTCTATGGGGAAAAAAATGGCGGCTGATCCAAAAATTTCTGATTTTTGGATCGGGATCGGACTCGATCCAGTCCGGGGGGGGGCGCCGATTTTGTCCGATCCGATCCGTGACAAAATTGGAGGTCCCGATCCAGGTCCCGATCCGATCCGGGGGGTCTGTGCACACCCCTAGTAGACACAGCCTGAGATTTTTTTGCTTGGAAAAAGGAGGGTAAGGGGAGACATGATAGAAGTGCACAAAATAATGCATGTGGCAGTTCTACACCAAGCAGGATATAGCACTATGAAAGTGGTAGATGGTATGTGTCTTACGGGCCCCAACAGTTGTCAGTACACTTCAGTACCGCTTAAAGCAGTAGTGTGGCTCCTGCCTTCTATTTACCACTTTCATAGTGCTACATCCTGCTTGGTGTAGATCTGGCTATGGAGTGGAGAATGTGGATAGGGAGACATTTTTCTCCCTCTCTCCAAATATTAGAAGCCGAAGTCATCCCATGAAACTGATTGGTGGGAGATTCAGAACAGATAAAGGAAGCACTTCTTCACATAGTGCATAAACTGTGGAATTTGCTACCACAAGACATAGCGATGGTCACCATTTGGATGGCTTTAAAAGGGTATTGGACAAATTCCTGGAGGAGAAGGCTATCAATGGATACTAGTCCTGATGGCTATGTGCTACCTCCAGTATCAGAGGCAATATGCCTATGTACACAAGTTGCTGGGGAAGGGGGCAGAAGGGTTCTGTTACATTCATGTGCTGTTTGTGGGTTTCTTACAGGCAGCTTGTTGACCACTGTGTGAACAGAATGCTGGACTAGATGGACCCTTGTTCTGATCCAGCAGGGCTCTTCTTAGGAACCCTTCCTCCCAGAGCTGCTGCTCTGGTTAAAATAAGAGACTCTGATGGCTGCTTTTAAGTGGAAAAAAAAAAGTGATGTCTGTTTTTTGACCCTGAGGCAAATGGGCACAGTGTCCCACCATGTATCCTTATGGGTTCTGTTTAAATTGCTTATTGTGACCTACCAAATGTAATGTTTGGTTTTCAGATGAGTTGCCAGAGTTCAGGCCAATTTCTTCTGTACAATAGCAGTTATCTAAATCAATACTGCTGACAATTAAAGAGGTACATAGGGTGGTCAAAACGGCACTTTGATGTCATTCCAAGCCAAGGAGTCTGCTGAGCAACCTATTGATGGAGCAAATAGCTCTGTTTGCAGGACTGCCTTCGCCCATCTGAACCTATCCTCCTTACAGAAATGAGAGCCTTGGTTCAGTGGTTGAGCACATCCTTTGCATGCAGAAGGTCCCAGGTTCAATCCCTAGCATCTCCAGGTAGGACAAGGAAATAATCCTACCTGAAACCATGAGCCAATTGCTGCCCGTCAGTGCCGACAATACTGTGCTAGATAGATCAATGTTCTGACTCAATAAGAGTGTTCTAGGCTGTGCCATCAGATCAGGGCTCTCTTTGTAACCGTGCCACGACATTTGTATGCTGCCCTGAGATCCCAGTGATATATGGCAGGATACAAAGATTTTAGCAAATAAATATGGAAATGCCTCCCAAGGGAGGTTGACCTCACTCCTTTCCTACTGTATGTTAGATGCTGGGCAAAGGCAATATTATTTAGGAGGGCTTGATGCGAGGAAAGGGGACTCTGTGCTGTTTTGCAGTTGTTGGTTTTGTTTGCCCTACTGAGTTGCCTTTTGCAGCTTAGTTGGATTATTTCTTGGTCTTATTTTTATGGGTTTAGGCTGATGTTATTTTGATTTGTGTCCTTATTATTGTTAATCTTAGGTATTGTGTTTCAGATCTTTGTTAAGCCACCTTGGGAATATTTGACCATCCACTGTAAAACATTAAAGTTGTCCTGTTTGGGTTCCAACCAATGCAGGATCTGCAATGCATCACACTGATTAATCTTTTCTGCATTTGTTTGTATTTCTTAGTTGGTAAATTTGAATTTTCCAATCTGCCTAGTCATCGGAGCCTTTCCAAAAGGGAAGGCCTTGATCAATTTAGCGAGTCCAACCCCAGCAGCATGTTTTAAATATATAGTAGTTATTTATGCGGCTATCTATTATCAGCAGTACTGGAGTGGTACAGGTTTTTCAAGCAATAATCTTTGAACCTGCAAAACCATCCTGTTCTGACTGTTCTAAGGTTCAACAAGCGATTTCTCTCCCCCCAGGTTTTTTTTCTTTGCTGGAAATCAAACATGTGTTTGTCCAGCACATGGAAGGAATTGGGGATGGGTGGAGAATGGCTCTTGGTTTGAAATGTTAATTGCGGGTTTTTTTTTCCAGAACAAAAATGGGAGGCAGCGATTAAGTGCTTAACTAAGCTAGCGAGGAGCAGATGTCAACTTCCTTGCCTGCCCTGTTACATCACAATCGCAGCGCTGGAATAAATTTCCCATTTCAGAAACTTCAAAAACAGCTTATGAAAACAAGGAGGGGCAGGCATGCACGTTAGCAGAGGAGTTTCTTCCCCAAAGTCAGTCCTGCTTCTCCTGGTGCAACAGCGTTATCCTTCGGGCTACTTGTATATTTCCTCCAGCGCAAATGTACTGAGGCAGTCTCCGATCCAGTGGGGCCGGTCTGACGCCTGCTTCTTCTTATAGCCTGCATCTGCTTACGTTTTCTAAGAAGCGTGTCACAATGACAATGTCACGGCATGACGATCCGGTCAGAATGTCGAGTCCGAAGTGGAAACTGATTGCACAAATATTGCTTAGCTTATCTTTCTCTGTCCCCCGCCCCCAATCCCCAAGCAATGGCCCTTTCTGACACAGCTTGCCGCTGCACCTGCAACGGATAGAGAGATGTATAGGGATTCTTAAGGAAGACAAAAGTCCTTTACACACATAGGATTGTATCCAAAGTTTGTCCTACTTTGAGTAGGCCCATTCAAATGAATGGGACTCAAGTTGGACTAACGTTGGATACAACCCAGACTGCCACTCCATGCGTGTTTACTCGACAGTAAGGTCCACGGTGTCCAACTAGGGTTCTTCCTAGGCATGTGTGCAGCCTGAAAGAATAAAACCGGGGTTGACTCTGATGCACGATTACAAAAAAGCAAGCCCCATTGAAATCCGCGAGGCTTACTCCTGAGTAAAGATGCAGAGGATTAGGCTGGAGAACATCCACTAACCTAAATCGCACATCTATATCATGCCAGTATTTCCCTCCATGGGGCCAATGCCGACGGGGGAGGGGGGATTTTGTTCTGGGACCCCCATAATGTCCCAGATCAAAACTGGACAACCTTCCCTGATTCCCAAGCCCCACTGTTTTAAAGTAAACAAGAAAGAAGAGAGAGACAGAGAGAGGTTTTATATTTATACAAAAATGAAATAATAAAAGGTCCGAGGCGACTGTACAGGGTACTCTGGACGAGCGACTCATCCATATAGGTGAACTAGGTGGTTGCCTAGGGCGCCAAGTTAATTGGGGCGCCAAATTCGAGGGGGGATTACAAATTTAAACAATACAAAAAATAAAATACCGAAGACGTCATTATTTTAATTCCCATGCGCGTACAGAGGGAATAGGACCGAGGCTGGAGGTGAGCAAGAGACCAACTGGCAACGGTCGCAGCCTTTACTGCCTATTTTAAACGGAGCGTCCGGGTTTCGCTCTTGATTTGGATCTTGGCGCAAAGACGGGGACTCCAGGCGGGGAATTCTCTCCCGCAGGCCGCTTCCTCGCCGGATTCCACTAGTTCTAGCTAGGCGAGGGCAGGCGAGGAAAGGCATCGCGCCCTCGCCGTTGGGCTTGCAGGTGCCACGATCGCTCGGCGCGGAGCTCGGGCACGATCGCAGCCAGGTAGCCCCGAGGCTTCCCACTGCGCGCTCCTGGAACCCTCGGCTGGAGGAGGAGAGGCAGGAGAACGTGCGGTTAGGGGTTTCGCTGGAAAGTCACCTAATACGGCCCCTTGCCCGGCTATCCCCGCCGCGGTTTCCCCGAGGGCCGCCGCCCGCTCGCCCCACCCACTCGCCTCCCCGCCTCTCCCTTCTCATTGGCCCCAGAGGAAAGTCCAGCGCCTGGCCCCCCGGCTCTATATATGCCTCGTTCCGGCCGTCTATGGGAACTGAATCGAGAGCTCGCTCGGCGCAGCATCCCTCGGCAAGGCAGGCTACACTCTTCCCTCCGCGCTAGGATCGCAGAGAAAGAGAGAGAGACAGAGACAGAGAAAGAGAGAGAGAGATCCCTTTAAAAGTGTGCCTCCAGAGACAACTTAGCCGGCCAGGGTCCCTCATAGCGAAATCCTTCCTCGGGGCTCGCTCGGTCCCAGGAGATTTCCTTGGACGCTCGCAGCCACTTTCCTAAGAGATCCCCCGATTCCCACGTCTGCTTCTCCAATTTGGGCAGCGCTCCGCGTAGGAGCCTTCCTGGCTAGATCGTCCGACGGAGCCCCCACTCCGTTCTCCCCTTTGACTTTCGCAGCCGAATCTCCCGTGCGCTGCCGGTCGAGCCAGGCTGGTGACCAGGCCAATCGTATAGTCGCACCGCCCGTAATAGGAAGTTCGATTAGCGCGGGATAGACCGCCAGCAGGGAGATCCCAGTTGGTCAAGTGCCCGCAGCGGAGCCGCCGACCCCGCCCCCTCCCCGGCACGCCGTTTGCGGCTAGCGCGATCTCGCTTAGCCTCCTCCGCAGACGCGTCCCCGCAACCATGAGCTCCCCGTTAAAACGAGTCCCCCTGTTCAGCTCCCTCCTTAAGCGGCGCGTCCCCGGGAGCGCGCCCGTCCAGCAGCAGCTGCTGCCCACCTCGTCGGTGTGCGCCTTGGAATCCAAGGCCGAGATGCCCGCCTGCCCCAGGCAGAACCCCCAATCGCTTTCCGCCCTGCCCGGCCCCACCAAGTGGCCGCTGATGGGCAGCCTCTTGGACATCCTCTGGAAAGGGGGCCTCAAGAGACAACACGAGACGCTGGTAAGTGCCCCCCCCCCCACCATATATGTCTGATTGCAAAAGCAACCCAAGAAGGTGATTGGGCGGGTAATCTGGGACTGCTGAGCGTAGAGAACAGGTGGTTGAGGGGAGACAAGGTAGAGGTGTGCAAAACGATACATGGCGGTTTGGAGAAAGTGGAGGGGGGGGGCGTTTTCTCCCTGTCTCATAATTCTAGAACCCAGGGTCATCCCCTGAAGCTGATTGGTGGGAGATTCAGGGCAGATATAAGGAAGGACTTCTTCACACAGTGAGTAGTTAAACTATGGAATCCGCTACTACAAAATGTAATGATGGCCATCAATTTGGATGGTTTTGAAAGGGGGTTAGATAAATTCCTGGAGAATTTAGTCCTGATGGCTATGTGCTACCTCCAATATCAGAGGCAGTATGGATATACAGCTGTTTTTGGGGAACATGGGCGGGAGGGTGCTGTTGCACTCATGTCCTGCTTGTGGGTTTCCCACCTGCAGCTAGTTGGCCACTATCTGAACAGAATGCTGGACTAGCCATACCCTTGGTCTGATCCAGCACAGCTCTTATGTTTGCAATAGTTTCAGGGCAGCCACTGAAACACTGCTAAGAAGGATGTAGTTTCCCGATAGAGCACATGCATTGCATGCAGAAAGTCACCGGTTCTGTCCTGGCCATCTCTAGTTCAAAGTGTCTAAGGGAGCTGGTTTGGGTAAAAAACACCTTGGAATGTCCTAAAATGGGTCAATGGTGTGAGTCAATTTAAGGCAGCTTCACTGTTTATGTGATAGAATCATAGAAAAGATCATCTAGTCCAACTCCCTGCCAATGCAGGAAATTCACCACTGCAGCATCCCTGACAGGTGGCCGTCCAGCTTGCGCTTAATGCAGAAGAGTCCACCAATTTCCAAGGCTGCCTGTTTGACAGTATGATCCACTGTTGAACAGCTTATACTGTCAGAAAATTCTTCCTGATGTTTAGTCAAAATCCTTTTTTTTTTCTTCTTGTCAATTGAACCCCGTGGTCCAGGTCCTCCCCTCTGGAGCAATAGAAAATAGATTTGCTCCATCTTCTGCCTGTGTGAGACATCTGCCTCGGGAGATTCATAGTTTAAGAAGCACTTCTTAAACTATGGAATTTGCTACCGCAAGATGTATGATGGCCACCAATTTGAATGGTTTTGAAAGGGGGTTGGATAAATTCCTGGAGAAGGCTGTCAATGGCTACAAGTCCTGATGGCTATATGTTACCTCCAGTATCAAAGGCAGTAAGTCTATATACACCAGTTGCTGGGGAACATGGGTGGGGGGTGCTGTTGCACCCCTGTCCTGCTTGTGGATCCCTGGTCGACAACTCATTGGCTACTGTGTGTACAGAATGCTGGACTAGATTGATCCTTGGTCTAATCCAGCATGTCTCTTCTTATGTTCTTATTAGGGATGTGCACTGGATCGGACCCGATCCACGATCCGAGTCCGGTCCAGTGGGAAATCGGATAAATTATCCGATTTCCGATCCCGCAACTGGATCGGCCGATCCAATCCGAACCGGTCCGAAAAAGCTCCGAACCGGTTCGGCGGATCGGCGGATCGGCGGGCGCCCACTGGCGCCCACCGCCGCTTCCATTGGCAGGCGCCAGCGGGCGCCCGCCGATGAAAGTGGACAGCGGGGGGGGGGGGAGGAGGGGGGCACTTACCTTCTCGGCCCGGTGGCTCCCGTCCGGCGCCGGCGCCTACTACTACTAGCAGGCTCCGCGGCCTGCTCTAGGGTGGCACGCTGGGTGATGTCATCACCCGGCGCGCTACTCTAGAGCAGGCCGCGGAGCCTGCTGGTAGTAGTAGGCGCCGGCGCCGGACGGGAGCCACCGGGCCGGGAAGGTAAGGAGGGGGTGCGTGGAGGGGAGGAGGGGGCGCGCGGAGGGGGGAGGGGGGCCCTTACCTTTCCGGCCCGGCGGCTCCCGTCCGGCGCCGGCGCCTACTATTCCCAGCAGGCTCCGCGGCCTGCTCTAGGATGGCGCGCCGGGTGATGTCATCACCCGGCGCGCTACTCTAGAGCAGGCCGCGGAGCCTGCTGGAAGTAGTAGGCGCCGGCGCCGGACGGGAGCCGCTGGGCCGGAAAGGTAAGGAGGGGGTGCGTGGAGGGGAGGAGGGGGTGCGCGGAGGGGGGAGGGGGGCCCTTACCTTTCCGGCCCGGCGACTCCCGTCCGGCGCCGGCGCCTACTATTCCCAGCAGGCTCCGCGGCCTGCTCTAGGATGGCGCGCCGGGTGATGTCATCACCCGGCGCGCTACTCTAGAGCAGGCCGCGGAGCCTGCTGGAAGTAGTAGGCGCCGGCGCCGGACGGGAGCCGCCGGGCCGGAAAGGTAAGGAGGGGGTGCGTGGAGGGGAGGAGGGGGAGCGCGGAGGGGGGAGGGGGGAGGGGGGCCCTTACCTGCCCGGCCCGGCGGCTCCCGTCCGGCGCCGGCGCCTACTACTACCAGCAGGCTCCGCGGCCTGCTCCAGGGTGGCGCGCCGGGTGATGTCATCACCCGGCGCGCTACTTGAGAGTAGGCCGCGGAGCCCGCTGGTAGTAGCCGCCGGCGCCGGACGTGCCGAGAAGGTAAGTGGCGGGGAAGGGGGCTTACCCCCCCCCCCCCGGAGCCGTCCGCTTCTATCCGCTGGCGCCCGCGGGCGCCAGCGGATGGAAGCAGGCGGCCCCAGGGGGGTAGGGAGCGCGGGGGAGGGGGTTTACCTGCCGGGGCCGTCCACAGCGGACGGCCCTGGGGGGGGGGGGAGGGAGTTAGGCCCCCCCTTACCCACCCGCCGCCATTTTTTCCTCATAGACTTGCATTGCAATGCAAGTCTATGGGGAAAAAAATGGCGGCCGATCCAAAAATGTACGATTTTTGGGTCGGGATCGGACTCGATCCGGTCCGGGGGGCCTCCGATTTTGTCCGAACCGGTCCGGGACAAAATTGGAGGTCCCGATCCGGGTCCCGATCCGATCCGGGGGGTCCGTGCACACCCCTAGTTCTTATCATTTGCAGCATCAGAAGAGATGCTGAATCGCAAATGTGCAATCCAAGAGTTGTACCTTAACATCCCCTGTGACATTTCAAGTGTGTGTGTGTGGGGGGGGGGGGTACGTGTAAAATTCTCTGAGCAGATAGAGCAGTTGTTTGGTCTGATTCAGACAAATGGCAACACAGTTTTTTCCCCTCTGCTGCAGGCTGATTACCACCGCAAGTTTGGCAAGATCTTCCGCATGAAACTAGGTGCCTTTGACTCGGTGCATATCGGTGCACCCTGCTTGCTCGAGGCTCTCTACAGGAAAGAGAGCGCCTACCCACAGCGTCTTGAGATCAAGCCCTGGAAAGCCTACCGGGATTACCGTAAAGAGGGCTACGGGCTGCTTATCCTGTGAGTGAATTTGGGGCAGGGGCATTGCTGGGAATGGAATTCATGGGCGGTGGAGGTGGGCATGCATCAGATTTCATGCTGAAATTGCTAAGCATCACAAAATTCTCTCTGATTAGATTGGCTTGCTGTTGCAAGCCAAGTGATGCTGAGAATGGAGACTGGATTTCCCATGCTTGTAAACCCATTGAATATGTGAAGACTAAATCGAGCATCTCAGTGGCATTTATTCTGTTTTCTGATCTATTAAAAAAAACTCCTTTGAGTCTTTCTCATTCTTTCTGAGAAAGGTTGTTTAAAAATGAATTGATCACAGAAGCTAAATCAAATGCCCGTTCTGGACAATGGAAGTTTTACATTTGCATTATACACCTTATATAAGCTCAAAACATCTTTGGGGTGCAATTCTACAGACCCTCAGCACCAAAGTACATGTTACGCCAAGATATCCATAACTGGATCTCCCATGGTTTTTTTTAGCTTTAAAGAAACCATAGGTGATCTATAAATTGTAGCATCACAACGGGATTGGGGAGGGATGCTTGATGTTTCCCTCTGTGACTTTTTCCTGATTTAATCCTCCCCCTCCCCTGCAAGCTTCTATTAACCCCTGACTGAAAAATTACAGGTACCACAGGAAAGATACATTTATAGATCAAATGCACCTAGGTGACACAATCATCATTATTAGGGCTGTGAACAGACCCCCTGATCTGATCCGGATCCCGATCTGTCAGGTCTGATCAGGGTCCATTCACAGCACTCCCTCCCGCTCTCTCCCTCCCTCCCCACACTCTCCTTGCTTACCTGCTGCCTTCTCCGCATCGTCCTGCTGTCATCTTCCTCCTCGCTGTGGGCCGGCCACTTTCCCGCTCATGCCGGGTGATGATGTCACCCACTGCGACTAGCAAATGTGGCATTCTTATTGGTTAGAGCGCTGCATTTGCATGTTGCGGCAGGTGATGTCATCACCCGGCGTGAGCGGGAAAGCGGCTGGCCCACCGCGAGGAGGGAGGACGACGTGGAGGATGAAGGGGGACAATGTGGAGGAAGCAGCAGGTAAGCAGGGAGAGTGGGGGAGGGAGGGGGAGAGAGGGAGGGAGTGCTGTGACCGGATCTGGATCGCGGATCCAATCCGGGTCGATCTGGGCCTGATCCAATTCGGATCTGGGATCCGGAGGTCCAAATCAGTCCGATCCGCTCTGGATTCGGGATTGGGATTCGGGATCTGGATTCGGGATCCGGATCCGGTCACAGCCCTAATCATTACAATCAGAAAAGAAATGTAGAACATGGAGGATGCTGTGGGATGCTGATTTAAGCATCACTTCTGAAAACTACCTAGGAAGTGATTCACTGGAGTGTAAGCCCATTTCCCACATTGTTTGGCCTGCCTTTGGACATTTCCTAACCTTCCTTGGTATATATTAGCATTTACCCATAAATTGCACAAATCCAGTCTTTAGCCAAAGGGCACCTGATTGTACTTCCTTGAGATTTATCGATCATCAGGATGTTCTGACATTTCTTATTAAACCCCAGCCCCCTGCTCCCATGCACATCATATTAACTAAAATGTCAAGATTTGCAGAGTCTCTGAAATTGAAATAGTAGATTTATTCAAAATTAGGATCTCCTTTAATTTCTTCTATGTTTATTTCATGTAGAGAAGGGAAGGATTGGCAGAGAGTAAGAAGTGCATTTCAAAAGAAATTAATGAAGCCCACTGAAATCGTGAAGTTGGACTCCAAAATCAATGAGGTATAGCATAAGGACATAGGATTCATGTTGTCTTTAAAAAATTAATGCAAAATGAAATATGGTACTGTGTGATCCAGAGAAAGGTGTAATTGAAGATCTTGAATTGCCTAGTTTGTATGAGGACTATTATTGAAGGTGGGGAGTCAAGAAATGATCCCTGCAAAAATCATATTGAATTGTACCACACCAGAATGCATTTGAAGGAATAATTTTGAATGCTCACCCAGTTTTTTTAACTCTGCATGTAGAAATGTAGTACATCAGGGAGTAGACTAGACTAGAACTTTCTCCCTGGTGTGCTAACTTTTTACATGCAGGAAGGGTTTTTTGTTTTGTTTTAAATTTGGGGGAGCATTCAAAATACAATCCCCCATCTTCAGTTCCAGATGGTTGAGTCCAGGAAGGACTCTACCACTTGATTTTTATGAATGTGTAGCTCTACATTCAATCCATTCATTATGGGCCATGTGCCCATACCTGCCTTTGATATTGGCAATGGGTGGATTCAAGCAATCAAATGAATGTTGGCTTTCACAGTTTCCAAGTGGTGAAATTTGACATTCCCAGCAAGTGATAACTTCACATCCATTGGACCATTCAGAACCAATACTTCCACTTGACTTCTTTGCCACATAGTGATTGCAACGGCCTGTACTCATTGGGAAAAAATCTGAAAAGCCTAAATCCAGTTTTGTAGCTAATATGAAATCCCTTCTTTCTTTGAAAGGCCTTAAAAATCCAGTTCCTTATCTTCCTATTCTCAAAAATATATATTGCTGATCGCTATAACACTGATCCTTTTCATTTGCCTATTCCTGTGCAGAAACAAGATTAACTGAGTTCCAAGGCATCATCCTTGAAAGTGGCTTCAATTAAATTTATTAGCACCTGCTCTTTTCAACAAATTAGGCTGAAGATGCATTTGCATAAGACAAATTCACACTTTTACCTGCTGCCGTGTGTTTCGGTGTTTGCAATTGACATGCTTAGTGCTAAAGGCCAAAGTGGAGTAGATCTTAGTCTGTGCTTGTGCGGCTGATTTTTTTTACAGTGTGTGTGTGTGTGGGGGGGTAGTGAATTAGATCAGGACTGTGCTGTGAGGCGTGGAGGGGGCTTTAACCCTTTTTTCGTCATGGTCCCAAATAGAATTGCCCACCCACCGCACCTGCAATTCACAATGGGAGCTTCTCTCCCATTTCAAACAACAGGCATAGGGGCAGGCATTTCCCATTTTATTTTTTCATTCATTTATTACCTTTATATTCATTTATTATATAGATATTTCCGCCAAGAAGCCCAAGGCGGTATACATGGTGCTTCTTCTCTCCATTTGTGGCACATTATAAATAATAATAATAATAATAATAATAATAATTTAATCCTCACAACAACCCTGTGGTGTAGGCTAGGCTGAAAGCAGTGACTGGCTCAAAGTCACCCAGTGAGCTTCATGACTGAGTGGGGATTAGAACCCGGTTCTCCCCAGTCCCAGTCCAACACTGACCAATACACCACGCTGGTTTGACTAAGACCATGGTGGGAGTATAGGACTGAAGCCCCCCACCTCCAATGTCACAGTGCCGAAACACCTCATCCTGTCCACACCAACTAATTATTGAGTTGGGGGGAACCAATGATGCAACATAGCGCTGGATGAGAAATGTCACATCTTATTTGTTCCTAAATCTCGACAGACATGAGGTGGAGCTAGTGAGTTAGCTAACGAATCTGAACATTCGATAAAGCTTTCAGGACTAAGCTTTCAGGACTTTCAGGATTTTATAGACAACTGCTGCAATATCTTGCGGTAGAAAGTTCCATAGTTTAACTATACTTCCTATTATCTGTCCTAAGTCTTCTATCATCCAGCTTTATTGAATGTTCTTGAGTTCTGGAAATATGATCCACTGTCTCCACACCATACATAATTTTATGCGCTCCTATCGTATCCCTCCTTGTTCACCTCTCTTCTAAACTAAAGAGCGGCAACCTTGTAACGTTCCCAAGTTCAGGATTTGCCCCCTGTGAACATTTTAGCTGCTCTTTTCTGCCCCTTTTTTCAGTGCTACAATATAATTTTTGAGGTTAGGTGAGAAGATCTGTAAACACTTCCGAATGTGATTACATCCTAGATTTGTATGAAGGGATTATAACGCTGGACATTTCAAATTCCTTTCCTACTGATCATATATTCCTATGCTATGGAACACTGAATAATTTTATGTGTTTTAAAAAAATGAGCGAGTATTTTGGCTTTCACCAATATTCCAAATTAATTTCCTTATTAGGTCCTAGCAGATTTCATGCATCGAATGGACACACTCTGTAACAAGAATGGAGAAATAGAAGATTTATATTCTGAACTGAACAAATGGTCATTTGAGAGTAAGTTCTTTTCCCCTTCTTAATTCTCAACCTGGGGTCATTGGATCTCCCCCTACCCACCCCGCCCTCAATCCAACACACATGTATGCATGGAGGCCTCCTCCATATCAGTGGGCATCCAGGCCAATTACAGTACTGCCCAATGCACCGTCTCTGGGGCAAGACCAGCACATATGACAGCAAAGACTGGTGGGGCATTCTTGGTACCCCCCACCCCCCGCCATGTCTTCATTGAACCCGTGAGATGGTTATTTTAACACCCATTAAGACTCACCACGCACCAGTGAGGGAGCACATGAACCCAAGGTTTGGGGCCCCGGCGCTGAAATAACATCTAAAATAAGCCATTGTGTCAAGTGTGTCTGAACCCCATTGGTCTTTATCTCCAAATCAAACGAATCCTCTAAACATATAGCTGGATTTCCTCACTTTGATCTCTTCTTGTTCTTGTCTCTCCCTTTGTAGTCCCCCCTCCATTGAATGTAATGGATCAGCAGGGTGGGGGTAAGAAGAGGGGTGGGGCTGAAAGGGCAAGATCTTTTTGGAGGGGTAAGAATCTGGGGGGGGGGCATTTTTGCTTAAAAGATAAAGTGCCATATATATTGAAGCACCGTGGCATCCATAGTAATGACTCTCTCTCTCTCTCTCTCTCTCTCTCTGTCTCTCTCTCTCTCTCTCTCTCTCATGATAGGTATTTGTCTGATGCTGTATGGAAAAAGGTTTGGACTCCTGCAGCAGGATGTGGGAGATGAAGCCCTGAACTTCATCAAGGCTGTCAAAACGGTATGAATAAGCGTTCGGCTCTGTGAGCATGTTAGCTTTTTGATCTTCTATAGGAGCATGGGAAGATGACTTGTACTTCGCCAGGCCATTGGTCCATCTAGCTCAGTATTATTCACTCTGACTGGCAGCAACTCTCCAGGGTATCAGGCAGGAGTCTTTCCCAGCTCTGCTTGGAAATGTTGAGAATTGACTATGTGACCTTTCTGTGTCAAGCACATTTACTTATTTAATGTTATTCTAATTTTTTAAAAAAATCTAGGCCCCCTTTAAGGGCAAAATCCTTCCCAACATGTGGTCTACCACTAAGCCATACAGGGGCGGTGGTCTAGGAGATGGTCATTTTGGGCCCAATCCACAGGCAGTACCTCTTGTGCAATTTGCACAAATGGGAATGTTGTGGGCACAGGATGGTTCCCTGATGCAAAGCAGGGTGGCCTTTATATCTAGAATGAGAATGAATACAGGTTAGACATTCAGAGTGGACGCTGGTTCTACCAGTCCAACCCTTCTACCCATTGGGTTCTATACAATGTCGGCTCATGCCATGGGACCTCCTCTTCCTTTCGTCTACCCTGCACTTCCTTTGACCCCCCAAAAGGGTCCCCGACCCTCCAGCAGGTTTGAGAGGTAGGTGGGGGCCTATAGGGGGCATCCATTCCAACAATGGTGTCCATTCTACTGGTGAATAGACTCAATTGGACAAACTCATTGGATGGAACAATCTTTTGTGCTCAATAGGAGAGTAATTGCCAGTAAGCAGTAGGGTGTATTCCAGATTACTGAGCTTCAAAGGGTGGGTTGGGATGCACAAGTGTGTCATGTCCTGATAGGAGTGTTGCACTAGTAGTTACTTGTTTGGCTGGCGTAGTCCTCTCCCCATCTGAGGTTTCGAATTAATGGAAGAAACTTCTCATTGCTGTATTCTGCTCTTCTGCTGGTCATAAAAGTTGTGTTGATTGCAACAAAGATTAAACGACACTTCTCTGTTGTTGTGAAAATGTTTGATTCCCTCTTTTCTTTTTCCACTCTTCACTTCATTTCATTTTGATAATGCTGTTGATCTGTTCATGATGTATTTCAGATGATGGGTACCTTTGGGAAGATGATGGTGACCCCAGTTGAACTCCATAAAAGTCTGAATACTAAAGTTTGGCAGGCTCATACGAAGGCATGGGACAATATCTTTAAGACAGGTAACTGGACACATCTGGGGACATGGATGGTATTCCATGGAACAAGCTCTTTGTGTCTTAAATTTGATAGCTGCTCTGGACGACTGTAGTCTGAGAATAGCCACCATCTTCTGAATGGAAGCGAACTGGACTAGCCCAACACAGGAGAATACATTCCTCAAATTTCAAGTTTTTAGATCCTTACACTGCACTGAAGGTACCAGCTGCATTAGGAACTTACACTGTACTGTACTGTAGCCTTGTTAGGGCACAATCCTAATGGATCCACCCTGGGGAAAAAACATAAGCCTCTGAACTCAGAAGCTTAGGAGTATCAAATGCCAAGCAGGAGACACATCGTGCCTTCTATTCTTCATTTTAGCTAGATGGGCATTTTCACCCATCTAATGGATGCTTCGGGGAGGTACGGAGGCTGCAGAAAGCTGCTGATAGTTCATGTCCCCAGTCTCCTCCCCTCCCTGCCCAACAGCACTCCCCCATTTATTCCTCTATTAGCTCACATTTGCGAGCTTGTAGCAGCAGCTGACACTTTCTAGGGGCCATAGGATTTCTCTCTTAATCTTTTAAGGCTCAATCCTATGCATTAGAACTTGTTTCTGTTAAAACATGTATAGGATAACCCCCTAAATGACTCTTGATACACATTTGGGATTGACTTATCACATGTAATACCAAACTTTATTTCATGGAGTATCAGCCCACTTTATTTTCCCTGTGAGGCAGGTTTGGCTGAGAGATAATAGTGAGCCTTGGGTAAATCACCTTTAGGCCTACTTTCCACAAACAACAGATGAGGTGGTAAACCAGTTTCTAGACTGTAGGTGGGTGGCTCACAGTTCTTGAATATATCATACCAAATATGCATCCTGCATATAGAAAACTAGCATGTCAGGGACAAGATTAAAATCCTACACATAGAAAGCTAGCATGTCAGGAAGAAAGGGTTGGATCATTCTTGTTTTCTGCGTGCAGATAATTTCTTATATGGAGGAATATACATCTGAGGCCCATATGCCTTAGTTTTGTTGTTTGCTTCTAACTTACTTCCTTTCCTCTCTCAGTGAAATGTTCCATAGACAGCAGGCTGAAGAAACACTCTGCCAACCCCACGGAAGATTTCCTTTGTGACATTTACTTTGGGAGTCAGCTTTCAAAGAAGGAGCTGTATGCTGCTATCACGGAGCTCCAGATCGCTGGAGTTGAAACGGTACGACAGGCTGGGACCTAGGAATGTTACCACTGGCTGTATTAAAAAAACTGAAATAGGTCTTTCAAGGTTGACGGTGGATTCACCTAACCATTGCAGATGAGATAAGAACATAGGAAGCTGCGTTATACTGAGCTAGGCACTTTGTCCATCTAGCCCAATATTGCAGTATCCCGAGGCAGTAAGCCTGTATGCACCAGTTGCTGGGGAACCTGGGTGGGAGGGTGCTGTTGCATCATGTCCTGCTTTGTTGGTCTCTGGCGGATAGCTGGTTGGCCACTGTGTGAACAGAGTGTTGAACTAGATGGACCCTAGGCTGATCCAGCATGGCACTTCTTCTGTCCTTAATGGCTCTCCAGGGTTTCAGGTAGTTCTTCCAACCCTACCTGGAGATGCTGGGGATCGAACCTGGGACCTTCTGCATGCAAAGCAGATGCTCTACCACTGAGCTATGATCCATCCCGCTGTTTTGGAGCATTTTACTTGTATTAGGGAGGCCTATTAGGGGATCTGGGTTCAGGTCACCTTGGGCAAGTCATCTTCTCTTAGCCATCCCTATTTTTCAGTGCTGTTGTGAGGATATAACCAGGTGGTTGGGATACAATGTGATAATAGCCTCACTTTTTCCCCACATTGCAACTGAATTTAACATACTAGAGATTATAGAAACTTTACAGTGTCCTTCTCCAAGCTGGTACCCTCCATACGTGTTGGGCTACAACTCCTAATGTGTGTTGGGGGGTGGCCATGTTGCCTGCGGTTGATGGGAGTTGTTGTCCAACACACCTAGAGGGCCTCTGCTTAGGGAAGGCTGCCTTACATCGCCAGCTGGGTCTCCCCTGGAGGCTGCCAAGTTGTGTAGATGCAATGTTTTATCTCAACACTAAAGCCCTCCTGCTTTTAAGTGTGTTCTGTCCTATGAACCAGCATGCATTTGTCAGCTTGGTTTTATTTACTTATTTACTTATTTAAACATTTATTTCCCACCCTATATCACAAGGATCTCAGAGCGACATACAAAAAGTCATACATATAAAATAGGATAAATATACAATTCTAAAACAAATTAAACCATTGATATATTAAAACTGATACAAATTTTAAAACAGTAAAATCCAATTAAAACAAGACAGTGTGCAAACTGGTGGATTTACCCATTAAAGGCTTTACTAAAAAGCCATGTCTTAACCTGGCGCCAAAATGAAACCGGTGCCGGTGCCAGTTGGGCCTCCAGGGAGAGGGCATTCCACAGCCGGGGTGCCACAACAGAGAAAGCCCTCTCCCATGTCCCACCATAGCGTCAGGGCTCCTCTGACAGATCTCAGGTCCCGGGCAGGCAGATATAGGAGAGGCGCACCCTCAAGTATTGAGGTCCCAAGCCATTTAGGGCTTTAAACGTCATTGCCAACACCTTGAATTCCGACCGGAAACGTATTGGCAGCCAGTACAATTCCTTTTAAGACCAGTGTTATATGGTCTCTATGAGATGTTCCAGTCAGCAGTTTAGCTGCTGCATTTTGCTCAAGCTGCAGCTTCTGAGTCGTCTTCAAGGGCATCCCCACGTAGAGTGCATTGCAGGAGTCTAATCAGAAAGTTACCATTGCGTGTATTACTGTGGCTAGGTTATCACTATTCAAGAAAGGCCGTAGCTGGCAAATCAGCAGAAGCTGACCCCAAGTACTCCAGGCCACGGAGTCCACCTGGGCCTCCAGTGACAAGGATGGATCTAGGAGTACTCCCAAGCTAGGCACCTGCTCCTTCAGAAGGCGTGCAACCCCATCCAGAACAGGCCGGTTACCCAATTCTTGGACTCAGGAACCACCAACCAACAGAGCTTCCATCTTATCAGGATTCTGCTTCAGTTTATTAGCCCTCATCCAGCCCATTACAGCCTCCAGGCACTAGGCCAGCACTTTCACCTCCCCAGCTGTTTTGCAATAAACAGCAGCCAGCTGTCAGTATACAATATATAATATTTTTCAAACCGTGACAGTTTTTTTTTAATGCCTTAGTCATGTCCATGCAGCACACCAGGGTGAGTTCAAGTCCTTATGTGCTACCGTTTCAGACTGCCAACAGTTTACTCTGGGCGCTCTACAACATCTCATGCAACCCAGATGTCCAGGCAAAGCTTCTTGAGGAAATACAGAGTGTGGTCCCAGCCGGTGAAGACCCAAATGCTGAACATCTGAAGACGATGCCCTACTTAAAAGCCTGCCTGAAAGAATCTATGAGGTAAAATGCTTCACATACATGGAAAGAGATAGTTTCTTCCCTTCTCTGAATCAGCTGCAGCAGGCTAAAAGTTTTCAAGTGGATATTGGTTGATCAAAGGAATGCCTATCTCTAAAGAAAGAAACATAAGTCTGTTTTGGCAGGTTAGGCCAAAGTTCCATTGTGTCCAGCTCTACTATGACCAGGTCTTACTTTGGTGGGGGGGGGGACATTCTTGTATGGGGTTCTCTGGGTGCCCCCATCAGTGGGTGGCACCCCTTTTCCTTCAGTAACCCCAATTATCTCCATGCCTAATGGAAATAGATAAGAGAAGTCAACAATGATGGCGCTACTGGCACCAGCTGCCATTGCAATCACCCACAGTGCCCCAGGCATTTTGGGTAACTACAGTGGTATCTATCCAGTGCTCATTAGAGCTCTTGAAGAGGAGTCAAGGGCAGTGGAGGCTGGTGTCTCCGATATCAGTGAGATGGTGAATCCGCTCTGGGTTTCAGTTCAGAACCAGTCAGAATTCTAAAGGAGCTATGAAGGGGTGAAGCACCTTGGATGGCTCCTTTAGAGTTCTGACTGGTTCTGATTGAAATCCGGGGTAGATTCACAGCCCCAGTGATGTTGGAACCACCAGCCTCCACTGGTCCAGGGCATCAGCAGCAATCATCCCTTTGCAGCTGCCTGAAGAATCCACCTGCAGATGCCAGGCAACTCTCACTAGCAGCAGCCAGTGAAATCTCACTTACTAGACTTATATACCAGTACTTTTCTATCATGTAACTCAAATTAGCTTACCTGGGGATCCTGGACATTCCCCCCTCAAGGCCTAGGTTGCTGCATAATGTGTCTTGAGACCAAAACACTAAGATGCATCTGAGAAACTCGCAAACAGAGTAGCATGATGGACATAGACATCCATGGTTTGTCCTCATCATTTGCTAAACTGAATATACTTCCCCTGGCATGTGGAGGCTCCATTTGGCCAGAGATGAGGAACTGTTCCAGCCCCAGGGACCAGATTAATTCCTAGGTATCCCCCAGGGGCCGGATGATGTCAGGGAGTGGGGCCCTGACGTCATTGGACTCCCTTCTTTGTGCACAGAAAGGCACAGAGTGATTGGTCCGTGCTCCTCACCGTACAGTCCTAGAGGAAGTATGCCTTTCTCTAGCACCGAGTATTGGGCGGGGCCTGGGACAGGGGAGGGGCCAGGGAGAGAAGCAGGACGGATGAGGAACTACTGTGGGGTGAATCTCCATCCCTGCATTTGTCTATCAGGGCTAATAGCCATTGATGATAGTATTTTTATAGGTCTTTCCCTAAATCTTCAAAGTTCTTCCATATTATCTGAACTCTCTGTAAGGTAGCCCAATACTATCAACCCAATACGGATGAAGTTATAAGGTTGAGTTGCTGAAGGCCATCGAGTGATTTCATGGCTGAGGAGCTTCCCAGCTTATTCTCTTTGCTGAGATCGTATGCCCCCCAGTAGATTTATCTTGCATCAATAATAAAGAAAGTGCATCCCCTTTTGTTGTAGGTTAACACCTTCTGTGCCATTTACCACTCGGACCCTTGACAAAGAGACCGTCCTTGGAGATTACTCCCTTCCGAAAGGGGTGAGTATTACTTTCACCGCCAAAGTGAACTTCAGATATAGAACATTTGCACCAGATGGGTACATCTGGGATTCTTTCTTGTAAGTAAGTGGGGACAAATGTGTTTTGCATGGCCCAGCAGGGCAGCGTCACTGGTTCATTGCTTGACCTACTTCGAGCGGCCCTGCAATGGCCCAACCTGAGCATAGGATTGCAATTGTACAACTTGTTTCAACCATATCAAGCTCCGCACAGAGCTACTCTCTCCATCTTCTCATGCTAGGCCAGTGGCAATGCACTCCAAACTGGGCCCTAGGGTGGCCAGGTGTCCTATGTTGCAAAGAACAGTCCTCTATTTGAAGAGCTGCCAGAGGACAATTCTCTATTTGAAAGTCTGTCTAGTCCGAATCTGGTTTCTGCATTTCTGGTTATTCTTTCTCAATTGGCATCTGTACATATAAAGGAGCACATGCAAATAATATGCAAATTGGTGTCCTCTTTCATTCTTTTCTTTTGTGATACATTTCCTCTTTGTTTTTGTAGGCTGACCATATGAAAAGGAGGACAGGGCACATGTAACTTTAACAGTTGTAGAGAAAAGGGAATTTCAGCCAGTGTCATTTGTATGCAATTAGTCCTTGGTGAAATTCCCTCTTCATCACAACAGTTAAAGTTGCAGGCACTATACTAGAGTGACCATATACAAAAGAAGGCAGGGCCCCTGCAACTTTAACTGTTGTGATGAAGAGGGAATTTCACCAGGAACTACTTGCATACAAATGACACTGGTTGAAATCCCCTTTTCTCTACAACTGTTAAAGTTACATGAGCCCTGTCCTCCTTTTCATATTGTCAGCCTAGTTTTTGGCAATATGTAAGGGGCCACTCTACTGGGCCCTCACTATCAAGCACACAAGGAAGTGGGCTTAATTCCTGTGGAATTGAAGCACCATAAACTGCTCCAAGAAGTAATCATTTTTGAGCAGCTGGGGTGTATTTTAAGGAAACTGAGTTTTGAAAGCTGACTTGGTATTCATGCTGATTGACAGTGTGGGCCAGTTTCCATCTTGCTTGGAAAGCCACCATCTCTAGATTTGTTACCTTTTTTCTGGCAGAGCTCCTCTGCCTTTAATAGTTACTGACGGAAATTTAACCAGTGTAGCTTTTCCCAGTATGGAGATGCAGCGAGGGGGAGAATATTACCTGTTGAATTTCTGCCTTTTGTGCTATTTGTAAAATCACAGGTGCCCTGGCAGGGGAACCATCGTAATTACTCATTGGGAGGGAAAGGGAACTCTGCATGTGATTACAGGCATTGGTTTTATAGTGTTAACTTCAGATGCCCCAAGTCTGAATCCTAGCACTGAAAATGGGTTGTAGAGTGATGCCCGATCAACTCTGGATCAAATTAAGTCCTGTTTGACCCACACTGTTCTTTAAGGTTTGAGAATGTTTTTAAGGACTCAATGGCCTGATAGGCCCCTTCCAACTCTACTGTTCTATGATTAGACTGACCAGATAAAATCCAGGTGAGGGCTCATGTGACTTTAACAGTTGTAGAGAAAAGGGAATTTCAGCCAGTGTCATTTGTATGCAATTAGTTCCTGGTGAAATTCCCTCTTCATCACAACTGTTAAAGTTGCAGGGGCCCTGCCTTCTTTTGTATATGGTCACTCTAGTATAGTGCCTGCAAATTTAACTGTTGTGATGAAGAGGGAATTTCACCAGGAACTAATTGCATACAAATGACACTGGCTGAAATTCCCTTTTCTCTACAATTGTTAAAGTTACATGAGCCCTGACCTGGATTTCATCTGGTCACCCTATCTATGATTCTATGATTTGCAAGGAAGAAAATATCCTGTATTTTCCCCCAAATCAGCCCTGAAGGCGATTTCACTGACAAGATTAAGGCTGCACCTGTTTGGTTTTTTTATTTGCTTTTTTATAACTGGATATAAATGCCAGTTCAGAGCTTGTTTGGGGAGTCTTTGAATAATTTTATGTCCCTTGGCTGTTGCTCAGTGCTCTTTCCTTTTGCCCATGAAGCACAGCAGCCTTTGAGGTTCTGCCCAAGATGGCAGATTTCCTTGATCTGCAGCCCTTTTTCCATTAGCCAAATTAGACTTGCCATTCCACCTTCATAAACAGCACTCAAATGACCTTCCTCCTCTACAACTGGTTTTTTTAAAAAAATGTTCACAGACAGTGTTGATGATCAACAGCCATGCCCTGGGTTGCAACGAAGAGTACTTCAGTGACTGGACTCGGTTTAAGCCAGAGCGTTGGCTCCAGAAGAACATCAATCCTTTCACTCATGTTCCTTTTGGCATTGGGAAGAGGATGTGCATTGGGCGCCGCTTGGCAGAGCTGCAGCTTCAATTAGCTCTGTGCTGGGTAAGCTTCAGATTACGCTCTTTTTCCTTTTTAATCTCAAATAATTCTTTGGGAGATGGGTAGCGAGGAAGTAATTCCTTCTACGGATTTTTCTCCCCCTGCCCCCATTCTAAAATCCACTTAGCTATTTTTTCACACCTGATGGAATCTGACTTGAGTCACTTTGGTGTGAAGTGATGGTGATAACTGATAGCTAGGGTTTCCCTCGGAAGAGCTGTAAAATAAGGAACATTATGGTTTGTTTATTCATTGTTCACAAAATGTATAAAACGCTCTATGTTAAAAAAAAGATTGCTGAGTGAAGAACAATAAAGACGAATCAAAATACAAAAGGATACATATACTTAAAATCGAGTTATACTAATAAAACCATGGCTGGTTATTCAGGAAAAGTTTGTTCTAATAAAATGCCTTTAGCAGACACCAAAAGGAAAGGAAAGTTGATGCCTGATTGAAATCAACTGGCAGGGAATTTCCCAGAGAAGGAGCCAGAGCACCGTATTCCGAGTAGGCTCCAAATGGACCTCAGGTCTGTGCACAACTACCAGGAGCACCTCATCCAATGATCTTGTTTAGTATGACAAGGATACGCCGCAACTAGCCTTGGGCTTGTGTGTGCCGCCGTCCTCCAGCGTGACCACAAGGAGGAATTTGGAAGCTTTTGCTTCTGTTTAACATTAACCATGTTGTCCAAACTCAACAAACTGTGGTTAAACTGTTGGTAGAAACAAGTCAACTTTAAACCATGATTTATGAAAGTGGCTTGTTTAGACTAACCCTTGTTAAGATTAGCCATAGTTTAGGCTTTGGACATAACATTAAACTGTGGTTAATCTAAAATGGAAGTGGAAGATTCCAGTCTCCAGAGCAGGAGAGGGACACTAAACATCTTAACTGAGCCATTGTGAAATCATAAGAAAATGATAGTACGTTATTAGAACATGCTGATCCTCTAATGTATTAAATTAAAGTTGCTTTTTGAAGGTATGGGACATCTCTCAAATGTTGATAGATAATGAACAGGTGGTATAATCCATTGAAATGTTCTTCAGTGCAATGCAATGACCATGTTCTTCCACATCTCCCATTTAGTTTAATGGTATTTGCACAGGAGACTTTCCCAATTAACTACTCAGTGGATTGTATCCAATGAGGTCGTCTAATGTAAGTCCCATTCATTTCATTGGGTCTTCTCTAAATAGGAACTAACACTGGTTACAACCCAAAATGGGTAGAAGTCTCATCTGACTTTCTCTAACTTCAGGGAAATGCTGGCCTCCCTAGGAAGAAGGGGCCAGTTGGTAGAGGAAGCACAGGTTCTTTCCTGTCCCCACATTGCTGTGTTCCTCCTCACTGAAGAAGCGTGTGTTTAACTCTCCTGTTGAAATGAATGGGACTTTAATCTACCAAATCTGGACTGGATCATGCTCTTCTCCCATTATAACTAGCAAGTCTAAGGTCCTTCTCCGGGTGCCTACTCCGAGGGAAGCTCGGAGGATGGCAACAAGGGAGAGGGCCTTTTCAGTGGTGGTCCCCCAACTATGGAACAATGTCCCCAATGAGGCTCGCCTGGCACCAACATTGTTATCTTTTTGGCACCAGGTCAAACCTTTTCTCTTCTCCCAGACATTTAATAGTATATGTTGAGTTATTTAACTGACCCCTGGATAGTTGATGTGATATGTAGTTTATTTATTTATTTATTACATTTGTATACCGCCCCATAGCCGAAGCTCTCTGGGCGGTTTACATTGGATATTGGTTTTAAATGTTCAGTGTTTTTAATCTTTGTAAACTGCCCAGAGAGCTTCAGCTATGGGTCAGTATATAAATGTAAATAATAATAATAATAATTGGCATTGAAACCAATTTTGAGGGTTAACTCACAGGTTCCATGGATTACCCCTGGCGCAAACTAAGACATGTTGGGGAGACTCATTAGGCCAGGTTTGAGACACCCTGTTTTTTCATTTTTCATTATCTTTGCATTACAGCTTGTACGGAAGTATCAGATTGTAGCAACCGATGACAAGCCAGTCGAAACCTTGCACTTGGGCATCCTCATCCCCAACCGAGAACTTCCCATTGCGTTCAAAAGGCGATAAGGTAAGCCTCTCTTTTTATACCACCCCATAGCCTAAGCTCTCTGGGCGAATTACAAGAATTCAAAAATAGCCTAAAACATTTAACATTGAAACATTAAAACAATGTAAACAGCTAAAAACATTTTTTTAAAAAAATGTTAAAAAACCCATTTTCCTAATAGATCTGTTCTAAAATCGCAGACTACATGCCTCTGGACCATGATACATTTCCAGTGTGGCCTGCGTAAGATCCATCACTAAATACAACTTAAATGTATAATATGAGTAAGATTCCATAAACATTAGACCTAGTTTGGTTATTCATAACCTTTCAATTCAAGTCACTATCTGTTGCATGGATGCAAGACCCAGAAATGCAAGTGGAATTTGTACTTTCAAACTTGGTATTTTGAAGGTACCCTGTTGAGATTTTAATCTGATCATTTTGATAGGAGATTGCTTTTAAAGTAGTATATCACTTTGGGGCAGTTCATAAATGTGATAGAAAGAGTCAGACAGACAGACTAGCATGGGCACCGGACATTTTTCAGTGCTGCAGAATAAATCATACTCTCTTCTTTTCTTTTCTTTTCCTCCCCAGATACTTTTGAAGGAAAGAGTTGACTGCTGCTTTTTCCACCTGGAATCCTCACTCCTACAGCAACCAATGGCTGGGCATGTTTTGATCAATGTGTCCTGATAGCAGGGAGAGGACAAGGGACATCCAAAGCTAGCTTTGACCTTGCTGATGTATGTGTGTGTGTGGGGGGGGGGGAGGCAAATCTGTCAAACTGCAATGAACGCACCTGAGCAGTCTGCGAATGCTGTAACGAAACCTGAAATAGACACTGCCTGAATGATAAAGGCAGAAAGCGGAGGGATGGCAGAGTTAAAAGACTGGCCGGGGACAATGGATCTTTTCATGCAGCCCTGGCAAAAATCCATGTTTGCTCACCTGCCAGTGTGAAATCTCCAGGTCTTGGCTCAGTCCATCCATCCTGTTATGACTCTGGGATCAGGAAGGGATGGAAAGATTCTGTGACTTCAGGGTTGAGGTGGAGGGATGGGAGCATGGGAGGAGGATCTTGTGTCGTCTCTTCTCAAATTCTCGAGGGAGGGTGTGGTTTTAACTGAGGATTTCAGCCTGCCACCAGGCTTGTTTGTTGTTTAGATGGTCTGCTTTTTGACAAGGATCAATGTGATGAGTGGGGGGCGGCGGGGGGGGGGGGGAAGCATTCCAAGAGCATACCATGTTTAGATTTTTACAAAAGGGGAGAAAAACTATAATAAGCACACTTCCATTTATATGCCTGTTAAAACTCAAGAGGTTTGCTGTGACACTTAACCAATATGCAATGTTAGTAACAATGGACCAGCACTGTGTTTGAAAAAAACCAACCTTAATTATTTCATCCCTACAAATACTGTGTGGATGTGCAGCCCCTGTATATGGAGAATAGAGCCTATATTCCACCTCCCACTGGCCATATATGCTCATGTGCAGCCAGTGCAATGGGCCATTCATGCCCAGCCCTTTCTCTGTCTGATGCTCTGGAGACCAAGCCGCTTGACAAGGACTAATGCATTGCACATAGCCCTATGGAACTATTCCACCTTTAAAATGTTCATGCCCCCTTAACTTCTTGTATGGATAGTTCAAAAGGGTTTAATAGTACGATACAGCCAGGCCTGCACAACCAGACACACCCACGTTAAGCACAGCCTGTCCCAGTTATGTGTAGCATCCTGCTCCATAAACCTCAAGCTTTTGCTGGAAGTCAGGGAATGCAAATAAAAAGTAAGGGGGTTGTGATTGTGAAGCACCTGGGAGTGGGCCAAACAAATGGTGTCTATGCTGTGTACTTCTTTGCGCAGCGCACAATTTTCTCCCACACGGTGCATGGTGGCCTTTGCCTTAGATGACCTTAAAAGGGGAATAGACAATTTCATCATGATGCAGCCTGCAGCCTGCAGTTGGCCTCTGAATATCATTTCTGGGAGCAACATTACGGGAGAAAGAGATTCCCCTCAGGTCCTATTGGCCCCTATGGGAAAGAGGATGGTGGAGTAGCTGGACCATTGGAGTGATCAGATCCAGCATGATGCTTATTTTCTTGCCTTCAGCTTGCTGGTTCTTGATCTGTGCAGATTTGCACTTTGGCGTCGTGGCGTGCAATAAAATATGAGTGTTATACTGCACCATTTTCTCCCATTCCTGTATAAGAAAGACACAGCTTCCTATTGTTTTGTTTTGTTTTTTACACGAATTGTTATTTTGTACATATCTTTTTTAAAAAAAATAACACGAAACCTAGTGTACTTTGAAGAATGTTAAAGAGTGATGATCTTCTGTACAGAATTACTTATTTTTTTAAGTGTTTGAATTTTCATTATTGAAATTCTTTTGAGAGTTTTGTAATAAAAGATTTTTTGGATATTCTGCCTCTGCTCTTATTCAACACAACAGTATCCAGTATCTTCTTTAGCATACTTTAGCAAAAAAAAATTCTGCTTGAGTTGCTCATTATTATTTTGCCGCCAACTTTGGAGAAAAATGCCATTTCCAGAGTACAATCCAAGTCTCTCATTCAACAGGGATTCTACAAAGGAATGGTGTATGGTTTTTAGTCAGAGCCAAGATTGTATTGTGTTGTGGCTTGCTTTTCCGGTTTGTTTATTCTACTGCCCATACATTCTTACTTTGTATTTTCAATGCTGGGAGTTCTTCAAAGGTTTCAAAATTAAAACCTATATGAATGTAGATGAACTGCATTCCAAGCCAAGGGTGCAGCGAAAGAGGAAGCATTGCAAGGTGCTGAACCTATTTTGGGAATTTGGTTCAGCATCTTGGATAAGCTCCTTTCCATTTCTGTCTGGTTCTGACTGAAACCCAAAATGGATTTGCTGTCCCATCGAAATTGGAGCCATCCGCCTTCACTAGAGGCAGACTCCCCATATCTTAACATTTTCAGGCTGCTTCAAATATGAGGTGCAAGAGCAAGGTTTTGTCAGTACAGTGCAGTACCTGCCCTGCCCTTAGCCCGTAAGTCAACTCATTATGTCAATTTATGCTAATTGACATTAATACTCTTTTATATAAGTAATTTATCTCAAGATGCAAACCTCTACTGTTTCCACTCCTGAAATGCTCATTCAGGGGCACAGGTATATACATGCCCTGAGATTGTCTACTCACCTTGGTTATAAAAGTGCAATATGTTTGTTTGGAACACAAGCCAAGTTGGTGATATAATAAAATAGAGAAACAATCACATGAATGCTCATTAAAAAAAAAATCAAATTTAAATACATGCCTACTACTTCATTGTCATTCTCAGATGAGAAGTCCCTGAGCAATTTGCAGTGATCTTGTAAAGTTTAGGGATGTGCAGCGGATCCGATCCGATCCACGATCCGAATCCGATCTGCCCAAAAATTGGACAACAACGATCTGATCCGATCTGCCAACCATCCGATCTGATCTGATCTGAAGGGACCCGATCCAGTTCGGACAAAATCGGAAAATCGGATGCCATTTTGAATGCTTTTCCCCATAGCCTAGTATTGTGTTACAAAAACACCTATAACGTTTTCATTTTTAATGATAGAAGGATGAAACTTGGGCACTTTGTAGATGGGTTAGGGGTAAGTTATCTGTGAGAAATTTCAGAAAGATTGGTGCAGGCATTTTGTGGCAATTAATTTTTTAATAAAGAACCAGGAATGCCTATAACTTTTTCATTTTTGAAGTTCCACACATGAAACTTTGCCACATTGTAGGTGGTACATTGGGACCCATGTGTGCAAAATTTCGGAAACATAGGTGCTTGCTGTATGTGGCAATTAATTTTAGAAAAATGGGTAGCAGTGGGGTAAATACAGTTATGCCTTCAACTTTTTTATTTTAAAAGATACAAACAGGAAACTTGGGCACATTACAGGTAACACTTCACTTGATATGTGTGTGAAATTTCAGAAAGATAGGCCCAGGCATGTAGTGGCAAGGTATTTTGGAAACAATGAGGAAAGAAACGCCTATAACTTTTTTATTTTAAAAGTTAGAAGTCTGAAAGTTGCTCACTTTGTAGATGGGTTAGGGGTAGTTATCTGTCAGAAATTTCAGAAAGTTAGGTCCAGGCATTTGGTGGCTACCCCCACCTCCTCCTCCCTCTTTTATCTGTCAAAACTCCATGTTGTAACTTTTAATCTAAAAAAATCATAGCCACCAAATGCCTGGACCTATCTTTCTGAAATTTCTGACAGATAACTACCCCAACCCATCTACAAAATGAGCAACTTTCAGACTTCTAATTTTTAAAATAAAGAAGTTATAGGTGTTCCGCATTTTTCAAAAATACCTTGCCACTACACGCTTGAAGCTATGCTTCTGAAATTTCTCCACATTAGACATACCACTTTGGTTCACATGTGTGATAAATTTCAGAAGCTTTGATTCATCCCTCAGAACTAGGCGGAGCAGCAACAGCTCTTTTTAGAGCTCCAGGAAGGTTTTAAATTTTAATTGCTCTAACTCTTTTTACTCCCTTACCTTGCCTTTGTAGTTTGGATTCCTGAGTCCTGAGATAGCTGAAGTGTGAGAGTTTGTTCTGGTATTTGTTTTACTGGCCTCTATCTCATTTTTAAATGTAAGCCAACGCCGGCTATAAAGCTAAAGCTATAGCTGATTATAAAGCCCTGGAAGCCTGACGTTTTACTTTCCCTCAGAGTTTTGGAGTGTTGAGAAGGCTCTTCATACTCAAGTTTTATGTTAATAAGTGTTATAATGAAGAAATAATGAAGAAACTAACCAGACATGGGGGATGAGGAGTGGAGAAGAAGGGAAAAGGGAAAAGGAAAAGGGGAAAGGAATGAGATAAAAGCAAGTAAAGAAACAAGAAATAAGAAATAAAATAAGAAAGAAAACAGAAATAAACAGATAAAGATAAAGACCACAGAAGATACTGGCCTAAGGTTATCAAAACAACAAAAAGTACAACTGGGCAATTAATTAAGATTCAACTTGCTGGGCCGAAGAGGCAGCTGGTTGCTATAACGTCAAGCGATCAAGTAATTAAGAGCTGATCGTCGATTAAGCGAAATCTACTGCAGGCGTACAATATATGAATTGCCCTCCTTGGCCATAGATACAAGGGGACTTGTTATAACAATGCAGCCTCAACAATACAAACAGGAGACTGAGTACACCAATTGGGATAACAAGTCATCACGGTGAGCAAATTATTATTCTTGGTTTTTTTCCCCCTCCTACTGCGAAGCTGTAGAACCATCATGGTTTATACTAGAGAGGGATATAAAGATAAGGGGCTGGAGCTAGTAACAGGGGACGTGGCAGACCATGTCAAATCCCTGAAACAGCTGAAAATTACAGAATTTATGCCCTCTAGAGGAGGACCCTTACCACCCCAGCCATAGATGAAACAGGCAAAATGATGCTGGACTGGTCGTTGGGCCCCCATTGTCTGATGAGAACTGCAGACTATGATAACCTCGAAGATCAAGGCAATAGTCTGGCTGCTGAAATGAGAGTGGCTGGAAGTGAGCAGGAAAGGGAGGAGGCTGTAAGAGAACAAATGGATTTATCAACTCACTATAATCATAATTACCCCGCGATGACTACTTCCCCCCAGCTAACCAGTCCAGCCCAGTTTAAAGCAGCATATATGTCAGAACCTCAAGAGGACCTAAACTATACGTTACAAGCAGTTGGCCAGCTTCTTGATTTACACTACGGGAAAAATAGGAGGTTGATTTTGGATTGGGCGGAAGATATAGCCCTGATTAAAAAGTTTCTAGCAGAATGTAAGGACCTTCTGTCAACTCTGACAGTTACAGTTGCTAGGAGAATAAACAATACGCTACAACCCCCCACAACCGTGTTGGCACCTATCACCTCGGAAGCTAATTTTAAATCCCCTCCCTATTTGCAGTCTCAAGGGCAGTCCAGTATTAACTGCACTTGTAGGTGCGGAACTGGCCCTCCAGTAAAGGAAAAGAATAGTGCTGCCAAAGCCACCAAGCACAAGCTGCCTTCACCCAGCAAGAAAACCAACAAAGGGAAAAAGAGGGTTTTGGCCCTGGAGCCTCCCCCTAAAAAATAAAAAAATCAGAAGATTAATCCCAACTCTGGGAAACAACCAAAAATGAATTATGGAAGACTTTTTAAATTACTCAAGAAACCAGAAAGTAAAAGCAAGACAGTCAACATAGGGAGAACTCCGAAAGAAGATAAAAATGCATCCCTAGTGTCTGCTGACTCCACCATAGACATCAATTCTTGCCTGACTCAAGGCGATAATTCGATTGGTACCATACCTGAATTAAATACATCTCGACTTAATCTAACTAAGCAGCTGACGGTACAATCCCCTAAACCAATGACCCAGGGTGACTCCGGAAATCCCAGTGAGAATGGGAATCACTGGAAACTGCAACTTAACGCACGGACGCTGGTGTTTTCAAATTTTCTGAAGCCAGAAGAGTGGCAATCCCATTTGGATCGAACTAAATTTATCATAGCAACTCTACAAGAGATTGTGCCAATTTATCTTAAACAACATGAGATCAAGAAAGTAGAATATCTTTATAGTAACTCTATTGATGCTCGAGCTGTGGTAACATTTAACCATCCAACTACCGCAGCTCGTATATATAGGAGCAGGGAGCGGCTCCGAAATGGTGGATTATTTGTTAGCAGATATTTCACCAACATTGCCCCGCCTTTAAAGATGGGTACTCGAGGCTCTCGCATACAGAAATTGCGGGAGCCATTGAAGGAGGCTTATGTCCCGGCTACCCTAAAATTAGCATCAAATGTTCCTAATTCTACAGAATTTAAGCCAGGCCTCAACTCTGTAGGCCCTGGCGAGCCCCCAAACCAAGGGCCATCACTCTTTGAGGGCCGAGGAGGATGACGCGCCAGATGAGCAGCAACTAATAAAAAGTTTGGAGGCACTTCCTGCCACGGACCAACAAGAGATATTAAATAGAATGTCAACGTTAATGGAGTTACTTCTAGCCAAGGCAAGGAAAAGCAATACCTCCAACAACAACACGGGAGTACTGTTGGATAACTCAACCAAGGAAACAGGCTTGGAATTAGGAATCATTGAGGCGGGTGACTTAGGTAGCAGCAGTGGCTGCAAGAGAATTATATCTATAGAGCAACCGCACTTAGCTGATGATAAATTGGCTATGAACCTATTGGATGATGAAAGAAGATCTAAGATTGTGATGTTTCCAATTACACCTTGGTCAGAGGGAAGGGGTTATAAACACTGGCAGGGTAGAAAATGTAAAAAATTCCCCAAGAAATAAGGAATCTTGCAATGCCCCTTTCAAAAGAACTGACAGACACTTAAATAGTTGTGTCATAAACAACAATGAAGGGCAAATAGATACTATAGAAGAGCTGGATTGACAAATCATGGAAGACCTTAATCTGCCTTTAAAGCTTCTTTCGTGGAACATCGCTGGGTGGAGTCCAAAAAGCAGAGATCTTAATCTTCACAACTATATGGCTAAATTCGATATAATATTTCTACAGAGGACCTGGGCACGTGAAGAGCTGCAAGTGGACGGATTTACATCATGCTGTCTCCAAGCGCTTCATAATAACAGAAAGGGTAGAGACCGTCAGGGTCTGGCAGTCCTAATTGCAACAACTCTTAATGCTGATATAATCAACCTTCCGAGCCACGATTTTTCGATCCAAGCCTTGATTATCCATCTGGGAACCCCAAAGATAACACTATTGCTATTTAACTTCTACTTGGCCCCCTCTTCGTGTAAAGAGACAACTCGGGCAATCTGGACGAAGACTGAAGGCTTTCTATTGGATCAAATGGCCAAATTTCCAATGGCATTTCCGGTCCTGGCAGGGGATTTCAACGCGAGAACTGGCAATATTTCGTCTACTCTACTTCAGAACTGCGCAGGCCATGGAATGATTAAAGCTCCATTTAATCACCTCCCCCGACAATCTAAAGATCGATCCACTAACTTCGCAGGTCGTCGTTTGCTTGAGATGGTTGCCAGAACTAATACAGTTATTGTAAATGGCTGTTCCGCAAACGATCCGTGGGGAGAGTATACCTGTACAGCATCTAGGGGTTCAAGTGTGATTGATTACTTTATATTACATAACTATTTGTATAATCGGGTCAGCCAATTTATGGTGGCTGATCGACTGGATAGTGACCATCGCCCATTGGAGCTTGAGCTGATCATTAACGGTCTTTCCTGGATGGAAACCTGTTACCCCTTATTATCTAACCAACAGTTGGGCACTATTACCAAAAGACTTAGATGGACACCGAAGATGACGGGTATCTCAGCCCAATTGCTCAACTCAGATAAATATGCAAAATATAGCATTATGATCCTTGAATCCTCCTCCCCAGTGCAAGCCATTGGGGTGTATGAGGATTTAACACGGGAAATAATGCTTGCACTTCAGCCAAAGTCCTCTACTCAAAGAGCCAAGCCCTTTCCTACTAAATATTGGTACGATGAGGACTGTGTGATGGCAAGAAGGAATCTTCAAGATGTCTACAGTTCCTATCGCCAAAATAACGAGCGGCAACTTCCATGTATATATAAAAGGCTCTGACGACAGAAGAAGTATGAGGCAGACCGGGAGGTTTGGCAATTACTAATAGGGGCCACTGTTTCTAACAATATCAAAACTTTTTGGCAGCTTGTGAACGGGGCAACGATGACTAAATCTGGGAAGCTGGACTGTCTTATACCAGCCAGCATCTGGGAGGACCACTATAAATCAACCCTAAATGAACTAGCTGAGCCAGCTTTTAGCCCAAGGCTAGAGCCAGACACTCCAGTTTGGCCAGATGTAGAGCCCAGTCTTATTGAGGCGTTGCTAGCCAAATTAAAATCAGGCAAAGCACCCGGTACTGATGGCATAACTCCAGAGATTTTGAAAAGCAATCCTGTATGGTGGGCTTCAATACTGGCACCCCTATTCACAATAATTAATAAATCGGGATGTATTCCCCTGGAGTGGCGGAAGGCGATTGTGGTCCCTATCTATAAGAAGGGTCCCAAACAAGACCCAAGTAATTACAGACCCATAAGTTTATTATCTGTAGTTGCCAAGATCTATGCTAGCTATCTGAAGGTAAAACTGAGTGACTGGATAAGGGATAAAAACATACTGGGCCAAGAGCAAATTGGGTTCCAACCAGGCAGCTCAACTATTGATCACTGCCTGGTTCTGTCACACCTAGCCCATAAATCTACCGACATCAAAGGAGGTAAATTATTTTGTGCCTTTGTAGATCTTAAGGCTGCCTTTGACTCTATATCCCGCCACAGGCTTTGGAAGAAACTAGAAGAACTTAATGTTGATGGTCGGCTGCTATTTCTGATACAAGCTCTATACTCTAACACTACTGCCCAAGTCCGATGTGGTACCCAGGAACAGGTTACTAATGAATTTAATATCTTACAGGGTGTCAGACAGGGTTGTGTTCTAGCACCATCTTTATTTAACCTATACCTGGCAGATCTCCCCAGGTGGTTGTCGATAGTTCAATCACATACTCCTAAAATTGGACAGCAAAAGGTGAGCCTATTATTGTATGCCGATGATGCAGTTCTGCTTTCTCAGACCCGTCTCGGCCTCAGAAGATTGTTGGCCAGTTTTGCTGACTACTGTAGGGATAACAAGTCAACAATCAATTTCCAAAAATCAAAAATTTTAGTCTTTGCCAAGAAAAGGGTTAGGTACTCTTGGATGGTGGGGGGGCATAAAATCGAACAAGTCAACTCATTTAAATATCTTGGAATTTATTTCCAGGAAAATCTGAGTTGGAGAATCCATAGATCTTATATCTAGGGGAAGGTGGATCAATCTATGGGGGCGCTTACCCGTTTTTTTTTATCAAAAGGGCGGTAGATTTTTACCAGCTGCAATCAGAGTTCTTAAAGCCAAACTGAGTCCTTTAGTTTTGTATGGGACCCCAGTCTGGTTTCCGCTGTTTAGAGGATCACTGGAAAATCTTCAAAGTGCCCATCTAAGAGTATTATTTGGGGCTCCCAAGTGTGTCTCTGGGGCATCTTTGAATCTAGAGGCCGGGCTCCCCTCCATGAATCACAGGGCATGGTTATTTACTATCCAATACTGGCTTAAACTATACCATGGTCTTGCTGTGGACTCTTTGGTCTCCCAGGTTCTATTAGATAAATATAATTCCCCCTGGGTAAAAGCGCTGGTGATTAAAATTAATTCTTTGGGCCTCCCCTTATTTCAATTGCTGTATTCAGACCACGGCACTGCCAGACGGATGGTAAGACAAAGACTGGCAGATATAGATCTACAGGAGCAGAGGCCCTTAGCTTGCGGCCCTTGCTCTACTTTTTCATTGGGTCTCCCAGAACAAGTAGGAAGAGAGGGAATGGCCTATTTAAGTTGGCTCACTGTGCCTAAATATAGGAGAGCTTTCTTCTTGGCAAGACTCAACGCTCTTCCATCCAATCTAATGACTGGGAAGATATAAGAAAATCCCAGTCGAGGCCAGGTTATGTCCATGTGATGACGCCAAGGTAGAGACAGTCGAACACATGCTATTGGAATGCAAATTCCACAGAAATACTAGGATCGACCTGATTTATCCAATTATCAGAGATCACGGGGAGAAAAGCCACCGTGTTATGGTGAGCTTTCTATTACAGTCCAAAGACCAGCAAATTACCATCCAGGTTGCCAAATTTTTGCACAATGTAATCAGCTGTAATAATAATAATAATAATAATAATAATAATATATATTATTTATCACCCGCCTCTCCCAACGGATCGAGGCGGGGAACAACACCAAACACAAAATACAAAAACTGATTAAAAGCAGACAAAACCAGTACATCATTAAAATACCAATAAAACCAATAAAACACTTTAAAATTCATCTAGGTAGAAATCAATTAAGTCTATAGGTAATTGTACTTTGTAATGACGACATGTAAACAGTGCAGTTTCGATTGCTCCTATTGCTCTGTATAAATTGTATCTCTTTTTATTGGCCTTTTGGCCGCAAATAAAATTTTCGTTTCTCTGAAACATACTTCTGAATACATATGTATGCAATCCTATACACACCAGCTTTCCCCCATTGGGTACCCTCCAGATATGCCCATGGAGTACAGTTTCCATCATCTGAAGCCAATGGCCATGCCTAAGGATAAATCCATGCATAGGATTGCTCTGAAAATCCAGCTGTTAATGACTGTGAGTGTGAACCCAAGAGTTTAGGGGTGCCTTGGGTGCCATTTTATTCACAGAAATATCAATTAATCAAATGAACTGATCATTATTGTGAATTAATAGTTAATCCCTAGTTAAAACCCTTAATACACATTCAGGAGAAGTGATTTTGAGCTGTCCTCTTTTCTCCACAGGAGCTTTACTACAACATAACCGGCTGAAGTAAAAATGGATCGTGCTTAACCAGTGGAAATGATTTTTAAAAAAGACAGTGACAGCCTTCCAACCCCACCCTTCCCTCCAGCTGTGTCTGCACTACTTGTTTTTCAGTGCTGCGATTAATATCAGACGAATCCCCAAAATGCAACGTGCAACATGTTGAAAACTGGCAATGGTTTTTGTGTTTTTTTGGTTTTTGTGTTTTTTTGCAACTTGGGGTAGGACTTAGCACACTATGCCTAAAAGGGTGTGCTTTGGGTTGCATTCACACACACACTTCTAGAAACGTCAGGACTCCTCCCAAACATGCTGATACTATTTATACATACATACATACATACATACTATTGTGCCACTTAATGTCCTAAAATCCCTAAGCATTTTACATAACAATACATATAATACAATATAAAAACAGGCTAAAGCAATGAAAATGGTTACAACAAGAACAGTAGAACAGGACAGCTTATAGGTTCCTGATCAACAGCTCGTTGGCTACCGTGTGAACAGAGTGCTGGACTAGATGGATCATTGGTCTGATCCAGCATGGCTCTTCTTATGTTCTTAACAGTCTCATAATTGATTACAAGTCAGGAAATGCTTGAGTAAAGGGATATTTAAAGCTCAGCACAGATTCTGTCTCCTGAACATTCCAGAAGGTGGGTGTCACTACTGAGAGCAACTGCTTACGTGCCATTACCTGGCAACATAATTCTCTCTTCTTTCTCAGTGATCTTCTTTTGGCTCCATTTCCGTTGGCACCCATCACCTGTGTTTGCTATTGGAGGGGGTGACTTCAAAGTTTAGCGGCATTCCAAACAGGCTGGGTGGGCAATGTCCTATTTGGCAACAGTGTTTGCTGGCACAGCGGGTTTGCTGGACAAAATCATCAACCAGCAAATGCTACTGGTGCTGTACTAGAGGCCGCTTATGCTAGTACAACATAATTCACACAAAATAGGATACTATGCTAATAGGTAAAAGCTCCAATGTCTGCATTTTCTTTGTTCTTTGTTCATGTAGTCTTTTCCACCATGCATTTCATAGGCATCCATGAACTGGTAACTGGTAACGTGTCTATACACACACACAAACGTGGTGCAGATTTATCCTTATGGCAGTGCCAGTTCTAGTTTTTTGAGAGCCCTTGTGCAAAATAATTGCAATGGGCCTCCTCCAAAAATGAGTCTACCGCCTCACTACCATTGCCTCCAGCTGCTATTGCTCCTCCTCCTCAATCTCATCCATTGCTCCTACTTGCTTGCTTGACAGGCAGAGAGACAGTGAGCAAGTAGGCCGTGGCATCTGCTGCTCATTCTTCCCACTGCCACTGTGGTCTGGGCCAGAGTGAGTGGCAGGTGAACAAGCAGGTTGCAATGGTGAAGAGGAGTTGCAACTTCATGGGGCGCTTATAGTGGGCTCATAGCGTGGTGTGGGCCCTCAGCAGGTGCCTAGCTATGCCTGTCCTTGACACTGATCCTGCCTTATTGTCAATGGACATGGCTGCATGATTTTTCTCTCTTCTATCCATGGGAGCACATTGCTTATGGTGAATGGGTTGAGTAGAGAAAGAAGAGTGAGGAACAAAGTCTAGGAGAGGCCCATTTGAGACTTACTGGCAGCATTCGGATGTCACTTTAAACCATGATTTTGAAAATAAGCTACTATTATCCCCCACATGATCAGAAAAATAAACTACTATGCATAATCAGAAGCATCCCTTTTCCCCTTATCTCGCTGCAGTCCTCCCAGCTCAGCAGTGGTGCTGTTTTGTCCATTAACAATATCATAGCAACTTGTTTTAACCTTCCACTATATCCCAATGAGAGGCAAGAGTTTAATTCAGCTCTTCCAGCATCATCCTGACAAAGGAGTCTTGGCTCTAATGCACTGGAAGTATGCAAGATTGTGACCAAATGTCATACACAAACTACCCTAGTTGGGAGGCATCTGATGCGCCATCAAAATCCTGAGAGATTGCACAGAAAGGTGCAAAAACTAGGGGTGTGCATGGACCCCCGGATCGGATCGGGACCCGGATCGTGGCCTCCAATTTTGTCCTGGATCGGATCAGACAAAATCGGAGGCCCCCCAGACCAGATCAGGTTTGATCCAGATCCAAAAATCAGAAAGCTTTCCCCCAATGCAAGTCTATGAGGAAAAAATTGTGGCGGGTGGGTGAGGGGGGGCCTAATTCCCTCCTCTCCCCCCGGGGCCGTCCGCTGTGGATGGCCCCGGGGGGTAAGCCCCCTCCCCCTGCTTACCTTCCATGGCTGTCCGCTCCTGACCGCCGCTGGCCGCTACTGTGAGCAGGCTTCATGGCTTGCCCCTAGGTAGCACGCCAGGTGATGTCATCACCTGGCGCGCTACCTAGGGGCAGGCCGCGAAGCCTGCTCGCAGTAGTGGCCATCGGTGGATGGGAGCGGACGGCCACGGAAGATAAGCGGGCCGCGAGCCTCCCTCCCCCCCAGCTTACCTTTGGGGGACCTCCGCTCCCGTCCGCCGCTGGCCACTACTGCAAGCAGGCTTCGCGGCCTGCTCCTGAGTAGCGTGCCAGCAGCGGACGGGAGCAGACGTCCCCGGAAGGTAAGCCCCCTGCCCCCATTGTCCGCTTCCATCGGCGAAGCGGCGGCAGGCGCCAGTGGGCGCCCGCCGATCCTCCGATCCATCCGATCTGGATCGGGACCTTTCCAGATCAGATCGGATTGGATCGAACGATCCAGCGGTGAGATCGGAAATCGGATAATTGTATCCGATTTCCCCTGGATTGGATCCGGATCGTAGATCAGACCCGATCCAGTGCACGCCTCTAGCACCAAAAAAGAGGGGGTGCAAATAAACCCTTAGAAGTTTGCAGGATTACGACTAAACTTCATAGAACTTTTCTAAATGGTGATTTATAGCATGCTCAGGACCGGCCACTCATGGAAGTTTGTGGGTCGATTCAATGACGTTGGTAACAGCCAGGACATCTCCTGACCTTCCCCCCACCACAATCCTGTTTTCAGAAAGATCAGAGATAAGCTGGAATAAACCCTTAATGGTGTAAAACTGGCAGTGTGTAAAGCTGGTATTCCGTGATGAACTTGCTGAGGAAGGACTTTCCCTGCTATCCAACGGAGAATAAGGTAAAATGCCTCCCTGCAACAACTGATTCCCCCACCCCACCAAGTTCAATGGGGCTTACTCCCTTATAGAGGGTTCTGGAAGACCACAAGAATAAGATCCTTCATTATGCTGTATTATGGTTGTGCTAAATTTACATCCAATGTGATTCTTTTAATTATTATTATTTTTCTTTTTTTCATTGGTTTGTACTAGTAGTTCTCCATGTGTCTACTCAGTAAGTCCTGTTGTGTTCAGTGGCGCTGACTCCCAAGTAAATGGGCCAAGGGTTACAGACTTACAACAGCTGAAAACAAGAACTCCCTTTGCACACGTGCCAGGGAGGGTGGGAGACACTCCCTTGATTCAAACATGTCTGCCATTTAAAGGAGTCCCAGGAAATAGCAGGATCTTCTGCCTTGTCGCCCCTCTTCTCCCATGGAAAGCAGCCCATATCAATCCTGTGAAAGAACCAAGAAGCACAACAGCCCTGGGAAAACAACGTGATTCCCCTTAATGTAGAGACACTCAGTACCTCTCCTAGTCAAGAGGCATCCGATGCACCATCAAACTTTGTATGATGATACACAAAGGAGCGAAAACCCCAGACGTATCTGGTCAAGAGGGCATGGCTCCTGCAACTTAACTGTTGTGAAGAAGAGAGAATTTCACCACATGCTGCATGCATACAAATGACACCTGCTGAAATTCCCTTTTCTATGCAACTGTTAAAGATACAGGAGCCCTGTCCTCCTTTTCATATGGTCAGCCTACTTTTGCCATCTCTCTCTCTCCCTCTTTCTATTTCTACAAAAGTAGTATTCGAAAGAGAGAGAAATCCTTTGCAGCTAATACTGATCACTAGAATCCGATTACGAGACTGAAGGGTAATTCATGTATGGCCTCCTCCTGCACAGCACACCTCCCACAGAGATATGGCCCCCCTCTACAAGAATTCGGCTTGGCGCCTGGTGAAGCGCATTACCGGCAGTATGAAACACACTTTAAAGTGGTTGAAATGTGGAGAATCGCTTGTTTACATGGTCATAATGCGCTTTAACTGCCGCGCTAAATTAAAACTCACTATTTAACACGCATTCGATAATGCGCATAATCGGACAGAAAAAGCGCCTTAACTCCCGATTTGTGCTCCGCTCTTGTAGAGGTAAAATTTTTAATGCAACTTGAAAGAGCTTTAAATCGCTCTTGTAGAGGCACCCATGGACTCTGGGAATCCTCCACTTTTCTCCTCCCCTCAAACGGACTCAGACAGACAATGTTACATTCATCATGAAATTCACACTAATGTCAGGGAGAAACTGGTGTAAAAAAGACTGATCTACTACAGAAAGATGTGCCAGAGCGTGGGTGTTGCAAACATGATGTTATGGACAAATGAATTCCAGACACAAGACTTGGACGCCATTCCTTTCAACAAGAGTTATGAAACTGAACTCAAAAACCCCTTGTCTAATTTCTGCTCTTACGTTTTTATTTTTGTTATTTTTGAAAAGTGCTAGGCCATTAGAAAGGCTGAGAGGAAATCAATTGTTCTCAAGCCGTGTGTGTGTGTGTGAGCTGTCATGGCCGAGAAACAAACCATACCCCAAAAAGGTTATGATGGAGTCACTGAGTACACACAACTAAGGTTCATGGACCTCTTCCACGGAAAACTTTTACTGGGGATTATACCAGGGTTAAGCTACATCTGCAATATCACACTCTCTTACTCAAAATTGATAAGTATGGATTAATTGATTTCATATTAATAAATATGGATAAATTAATCTAGAAACACCTGTACTCTCCTTCCATATAATAAGGAACATAAATTTGAAATCCCATTTCATGTATGAATATGCTGTGAACAGTTAAGAAAAAAAAAAACACTAACATCATAGCATTTTGTAACAACTTTGATTGAAAATGTGGGGGGGGGGGTGTTAAATTTATTTATTTATTTTTTTATTTAATTACATTTGTATACCACCCCATAGCCGAAGCTCTCTGGGCGGTTTACATAAGAATATTCATAGAAAATTCATCTGTGTCAAGTGATCTTGTTCATGCATCCTTAAATTATTTAATTCTCCTGTCCTGGCAGTAGAATATTTACTTCCTCTGAAATTAAATTGGTCTAATGTTCAGGATGACTCAGGCCCATAAATTGCTATCAGCAATCTGAAACATGGAGGCAAATCCCTCTGAGTATGTGCAAAGTCCCTTATCTCACAACTGAGTAACCACAACAGGTCCCTACATATGTCAGCAGATGTGGGTTCCAGCAAGCCTATGCCCTAACATTAGAAATGGGTGAGAAGTTCATTTGCTTTCTTTTCTTTTTTAAAAAATAAGTATTTATCCAAATTCGTTAATTTCTTCATGGTCATGATGGAAAGAACTTGAGTTTAAAACAATCAGAAATTGGGGGAAATGAAATGGGCATATTTGTCCATCCAGTCGAGGGCTTTGAGTGCTTGGCTCTTAAAAGTCTGGCTTTGAACCTCTGGACTTTTCTACATGAACGATTTATTGTATGCTAATGATTGGTCATTCATGGATGTTAGTGGGTCCTTTACATGACATCTTCAACCCCCAGGATGTCTCCTTGCATGGAAATGTTCTGCACGTGTCGGGCTTCTTCCAAAGATTGGAGATTCTGCTCCCAGAAAATAATTTGATCCAAGGGTTCCTAGGATGAAAGTTTACAAGCAATCAGCCTTGGAAATATGGCTTTCTGGGTATAAATTATGATCACAATCATAATGAAGGCAAGCAAGCTTCCTTGAGAAATACAAAATGCTTAACTCTAAGGATTTATCCCAAAGCAAGAGCAGAAAGGAATGTAGTTCATTATCTGAGAAAATTACTCTCTGCTTTCTTGGGTATGTTCCTGCTGACAAGTTAGAACAGTTTGACGCTTAATTGTTCAGTGTGCCCATTGGACTCAAAGTGGTTCATGCAGATGGAAATGAAGCAGAGAGGGCAAGTCACATGCCATGTCATAGAAGGGAAAGTCTAATTCAGGGCTTTGGGTGCAGAAAATGACCAGCAGATGATCTCTTGAAAGTTGTTTTCAAGCTGGCTGAGGCCCAGCTGCACCACTGGTTTTTAATTTATGCCCTTTTAGTACATGTGAGAATCTGCCTATCTAAATGCAGAGGCAAGGAGGCATGTAAGTGCTAATGAAATGGCTATATTGTTTGTATAAGACACCGGGAGTAAGAATTGTACCACAGTTTAAACAGCATTCCTGTTTGCGACAGGTATGTTGATGTGCTTCCCATGGCAAATGCACAAAGTGTTGGTAACATATAAAATGAGAAAGATCATGCTTGGATCAGAATAAAGGGCTATCTAGTCCAGCAATCTGTTCCCAGTGGCCAGCCAGATGCCTATGGGAAACCCACAACATGACATGAATGCAATAGTATCCTCCCAACCCTGGAAGTGGCGGCTTTTGATGGCATCTGCTGCTTCACCAATGCTAGCTCCAGAGTGTGCTGACATTACTGCGGCAATGCCACAACTTGTGATCTTGAACTAATACATCAGTTTGTGCACTCAGTGTCTAATGTTTAGCTAAACAGCATGTTTAAAACTTCAATGCCACCTTAGGAAGACCATAGTCTTGAAAGGCGGCTACCAAATAGATCAAATGATTGACTGGGCCTGTGCAGACAACATGGTTAAGTCACTAACCCTTTTGAAGCAAATGGTTAGTGAGTGAGTTTAAACCATGGTCATGTAGCTGCTATGGTGAGGAATGGTTCACACTAGGGTGACCAGATGAAATCCAGATCAGGGCTCATGTAACTTTAACAGTTGTAGAGAAAAGGGAATTTCAGCCAGTGTCATTTGTATGCAATTAGTTCCTGATTAGTTCCTGGTGAAATTCCCTCTTCATCACAACAGTTAAAGGTGCATGCACTATACTAAAGTGACCATATACAAAAGAACTGCAACTTTAACTGTTGTGATGAAGAGGGAATTTCACCAGGAACTAATTGCATACAAATGACACTGGCTGAAATTCCCTTTTCTCTACAACTGTTAAAGTTACACGAGCCCTGACCTGGATTTTATCTGGTCACCTTAGTTCACACGACACGCTAAGCCATAATGGGCCTGTTCAGAAGACACCTTAAACCCTGCTGGTTAAGGGTTTTGGTTAAGCAGCAGGGTTTAAGGTATCCAGCGCAATGTGGTTTGCTAAACCCTGCTCACTCACTAACCAGTCGGACTGTCAGCAGCAGGATTAGCAGCTCTAACCATGGCTTACAGTGATGTGTGTGACAGTATGGCTTGTGATTAGTGCTAACCCCAGAGAACCACAGTTTCGCTAACCACAGAGCCTGAAGTGTCGTCTGAACAGGCCCAATGTTTAGCTCAAAATGTTTAACCACCATGGTTTAGTGTGTCATCTGAACAGGGTCATTGATTGATACCTGGTGACATTAACTTCCTTCCTTCCTTCCTTCCTTCATTTGAGTGAATACGCCTTAGCGCTAGCTTGGAGTTTGCCGCTTTTTTCATGTTGTCTAATTTCTACTAATGAAGATACCAGCCATGGTAACAATCCTTCTAGTTGTCCGGATTTTTAGAAGAGGCCATAGGTCAGTGGAGAGGGTGGGTAGATAGCTCCATTGGTAGAGCCCATACATCTGCATACAAAAGATCTCAGGTTCAGTTCTGAGTATTTCTAGTGAGGGTGGCCAGGTTCCCTACTTTAGAGAGGACATTCTGTTTCTACTTAAATTATAGTTAGCATTTCTAAATGTGCATTTATATAAATTAGCACATGCAAATATTAGGCAAATTTGTGTTCTCTTTATCCTCTTTTTGGATGATGTGTTTCTTCTTCTTTTGGAAATGCGTAAGTGTCCCCCCGCCCCACCCTTTCCAGCTAAAATGATCTGAAGGAGTGGGCTGGGAAATATGCTTACCTTGGAACCTGGAGAACCACTGCCAGTCAGAACTGATGCTACCTAAAGAGACAAACCAATGGCAGGGCTGGTGCCAAAAGGGTCAGCAAGATGGGGCACTGGCTGAGGACCACACCTCAACAAAAGCTCCACTGCTGGCCATCAGAGCCCTTTGGTCTTGTTGCTGTTTCATTTGCCATTACCATCTGATCTGGCCCAGTGGGAGAACCCCAGTAAACAATGGGAGAGAGCAGAAGGATCATTAGCTGCTGCCACTGCCTGGCCTTGTCATGTTTCCAAGCCCTCCCACTGCAGTGCAAGACAATAAAGAGATCTGCCAAGTAATCCACAAAACTTTATTCAGCAAAATAAACTTCGCACCTGAAAAGAGTCTAAACACTAGGAACTTTCCTCTAGGCTAAAACTTGGCTAAGTAAATGAGACAATTATCCTTTCAACAAAAGGGAAGGTCTTTTCCCTGAGTCCCTTAACTTCATGGAGGATTCCTCTGAAGAAGTCTTTAGCGAGAAGCTAGCCAAGCTGATTGCCTCTTACCTCCTTTTAGCTCAGCCCATTTGAATCTGCAGCAGACTCTGGGATCGGTCAACTCTGAAGTTCCTTCCCCCTCTGAGGATTGCTGAGTTCCCACAGACTTCTGGTTCAGAATCTGATTCTGAGTGCTAGCCTGAAACTCCTACCCCCACATTAAGGGGAACAGGCGTGATCATGACAGGCCTGCCCTTTCTCTTGGGACAGCGATTGGGCCCAAAGCTTGAGAGCAAACAAGTGGGCAACTCCAGGGAGGAAGTGAGGAGCTCACTGAGTGCATCTTGCCTGAAGGTCCTGAAAAACCTGGAGCCAGAACTGACCAATGGCCTTATGCAGAATCAGGGATATGTTTGTATTACAGACTGTTGGGCTTATTCATGCTATGTTCCCACATTGCAATAGACAAAAACAGTGTGGTAAACTTTGGGTTGGCTTCTACAGTTCTCCAGTTGTTTCGGTCCACCCCATTTGCCATTTAGAGTAGCGCAACATGGTGTGTTGAATCCAGAGTCCCTATTTCAAGGAATGTGATGAAGCTTCAAGAGGACATTCCAGAAAGCTAAGTGAGTGCATGAGTGATTCCAGAAAGCCAAGTGAGGCATGAGTGATCTTGTACATGGTTACAAAAACATTCCGCTTTATTTCTCTCCACTAATTGGACACCTTAAGCCTATTATTAAACCATTATTGGCAGATGCAAGAGCAGCCTCGCCCATAAAGAATCTACAAGCACCTGGCACAGCACAAAGGGGCATCTTTAAACATTAAGGGCTAAACCCAGGAGCATGTCAGATTTTCCAGCCCATTAAGAAGTGTTGCATAACTGGCAACATTGTGAAATCTCTGAAGAACTTCGAAGGATTAAAAACAACCAAATCCATTTCTGTATTCAGGATATTGGAGAGCCTCCTCTGTTACCTAATTTCTAAAATATGTTTTAGCCCCATTACATATGGCAACATTCTCCACTTCCAAGGTGGGGGAGAAATGGATTTAATACATTGTAAGCTACCACAAGGTACATCTGTAATGTTCACAATATTCAGAGCTTATACTCAGTTGAGTTTTTCCAACACTTGTTCTTATCGCTAATGCTAGGAATCAACCATCCTGTTGACACTCACTGGGTGAATTGGACTATTTCTAGTTGGATAGACCACACTAAATGCCGCAACATTCTCCATTGATGTTGGCCCCTCTACAAGAATTCGGCTTGACGCCCTGTTGCCCGATTATGCACATCTTCTCACCATCGCTTTTATGCCTAATTCCTATAAACAACAGGCGGTGAAGAGCATTACCGGCAGTATGAAACGCGCTTTAAAGTGGTTGAAATGCGGAGAATCGCTTTTTTACATGGTCATAAGGTGCTTTAACTCCCGTGGAAAATTAAAACTTGCTATTTAACGTGCATTTGATAATGCGCATAATCGGACAGAAAAGTGCCTCGACCCCCGATTTGCACTCCGCTCTTGTAAAGGTAAAATTTTTAATGTGCCTTGAAAGAGCTTTAAATCGCTCTTGTAGCAAGAGCACACACCCCTTGTGTGTGCTCTTGCTTAAGAATGTAAGATATACGTTACAATATCAGCCCAGAATCCTTTGCAAGAACTGCAGCAACAAAGAAGGGCTAGAAATTGCCTAGTGGTCCACATCTGGACTGTGATCTACTTTGTGCTCACCCCAATGTTCATCAGTTGATTACTAAGCTCTTCCCTATTCAACATTTGATGTCTGGCAATCAAATATTGCCAGTCTTGGCTCCACTGAAAAGTATTGGGTTCAGGTGTCCTGAAGGTTCCATCTGTAGAGTTAAATATACAAGGGCACATACACACAAGCAAGTCACTGCTTGATGTTGCACTCATCAATGGCTAATCATACTGATGGATAGGTTCAGATGAACACCAAGTGGTGATCCTTCAGATCGCCACCAAGTGGTGATCCTTCATCTGAATTATCCGGTACATCACGGTCAAGTGGTGAAATCACTGCTCCCCATTTCTGCAGAAATGTAGGGTGAACATATTGTATGGACAAAAAACACATTGTCCGGGGAACCTGAACATCCCCTGACCCTTTTGTTGTGTACAAACTGCCCATCTCCCATTGATATTGATTTCAATGGAGAGTCACTCATTCACTGGCATGGTGCTTGGTTGCACCATTTGAATGAAAGAGAGGATGTGGAAACTCTACTGAAATAAATTATCAGAGTTTTAAGTTTTGCAGTCATTGGGTTCATTGTGGGAGGGGTAAAGTGAAATGGGAATCTTTTTGCTTACATTTCAGTAGTGTGGTTAATTCTTTAGCCAGGGGAGAATGAGATTCATTGTGGGATTTCAGTTTGTTTTCTGGTGAGTTCAAAGCATAGGAATGTGACATTTGGATACAAAGAATACATGAGAAATGGAGCAATACACACACACACACACGCTACTCACTAAATGAGCCAGGATTATAACAGGGCTTGGCTGCTAATGAGCAATCCCAAAGCTCAATAAACCTAGAGAAAGGCCCCAATATATATGACTACTCATAGATAAGCCCCATTGAATTCAATGGGGCATAGTTCCAGAAGAGGATGACAGGGCAATGCTACGGTGATGGGGATGGGGAGCTTTGCCAATTTGCACTGACTGGGGCAAAAGTTAGGGCAGATTTTCCATCCCCCCCTTATCCCATTTGGTAGGCTGACCAGATAAAATCCAGGTCAGGGCTCATGTATCTTTAACAGTTGTAGAGAAAAGGGAATTTCAGCCAGTGTCATTTGTATGCAATTAGTTCCTGGTGATATTCCCTCTTCATCACAACAGTTAAAGGTGCAGGCACTATACTAGAGTGACCATATACAAAAGAAGGCAGGGCCCCTGCACCTTTAACTGTTGTGACAAAGAGGGAATTTCACCAGGAATTAATTGCATACAAATGACACTGGCTGAAATTCCTTTTTCTCTACAACTGTTAAAGTTACATGAGCCCTGACCTGGATTTTATCTGGTCACCCTACATTTGGCCTTTTACATTCTCCCCCTCCCATTGACATTAATGGGAGGAAAAATAAGTAACCTACACCCTTTCGTGGGCCATGTCTGAGGAATGAGGGGACTTTAGATCTGGCGGCTCCAAGGCCTCCTGTAACATGCCTTTGGAATGTCCCATTTTCAGGCCCACTACCAGCAGCGCATCACAAGTGGTCCAGCAATGCTGGTGGAGCTTTCCACCATGGCACCAGAGAGGCATGCATTCGTGGGTCTGCTCATGAAAAGAGAGGTCCACAGCTTCCAATGCCCTCCCCTCAGTTGCTCTCCTCAGGCTCATTGAAATAAACAGGCTTAGTATGTCATCACTTACCTAGGCTGATCAGATAAAACCCAGGTCAGGGCTCATGTCACTTTAACAGTTGTAGAGAAAAGGGAATTTCAGCCAGTGTTATTTGTATGCAATTAGTTCCTGGTGAAATTCCCCCTTTATCACAACAGTTAAAGGTGCAGGCCCTATACTAGAGTGACCATATACAAAAGAAGGCAGGGCCCCTGCAACTTTAACTGTTGTGATGAAGAGGGAATTTCACCAGGAACTAATTGCATACAAATGACACTGGCTGAAATTCCCTTTTCTCTACGACTGTTAAAGTTACATGAGCCCTGACCTGGATTTCATCTGGTCACCCTACATTTGCACAAGAGCACACTTTCTAGGGTGACCAGATAAAATCCAGGCCAGGGCTCCTGTAACTTTAACAGTTGTAGAGAAAAGGGAATTTCAGCCAGTGTCATTTGTATGCAATGAGTTCCTGGTGAAATTCCCTCTTCATCACAACAGTTAAAATTTTGTCATAATTCTGGGATCTCCAACATAGTGTGCATGGGTACCAATGCACCCACAGACACCTCTCTCGGTATTTATTTATTTATTTATTTATTGCATTTATATACCACCCCATAGCCGAAGCTCTCTGGCCAGCTTACAAACATTAAAATTGGTACCCACCAGGTTCCTTGCCATTGTTGATTTTAATTTCTTATGTGTGTGGGTTTTTTAATCAACTGGGAGGTTGACATGCTGTAAAGCAAAGTGCTGATGTCCAGCGCCATTTGGATCTGGGTTCAAAAGCGTAATTTTGGGCTTTGGAGCTCAGCCTCTGCCTCTGTCTTGTACCTAAGTTCTTAGGGAAGTTACTTTTCTTTTACTGTTGTACTGCTACACAGCAAACTATATTTGAATCAGATACATCGTTAGCTTTCACTGTTAAATATTCATTTAAATTTATTCCTTGTCCTGTCTCTTAGGCTCCAGACTATTTAAATGACTATTTAATAATGGACTTCAAGGTCAAATAGACACTCTGCCTTGCTGGATGGATGCATCACTGTCATTCCCAGCTTTGTTGACTGCTGTGCATTCAGAGCTGTGTCAAAAGCTGTGGGGTTTATCCACAATTAGAGCTAGATTTTTATTATATTGTTTTACGCTGCCCAATCTGCAGTTGTGTCAGTTGGATCACTGGTAGCATACGAAAGCTACTGGCACACTCAGCAGTGTTGAAAACATGGCTCCTGTATTATACCATAAATAAGGACAAAGGATCTTTGGCATTGAGCCCTTTCATTCATAATGATGGGCAAACTGATTCTGCAAAATGCTCTGATGACATGAAATACGACTAGACTCCAGGCGCTAGCACATAATAAACATGTATATGGAGAGCAGAAGTGTTTATGCTACTAGCAGCTACTATGTGGCTTGGAAAATCCACGAGCCTGTTGCTAAGCATAAATAAATAAATAAAAATCAACAATGAGCATGAATGCAATCTGCAATGGTGAGCCTGCAACAGCATGTCCTACAAGTCAGCTCAAAAGTAAAAAAGTGACTCTGAGAACATGTTTCCCAAGGTAATAGTAACTGTCCAATATAACCTTCCCTCATTCATGCCAATCACAGACATTTTAACTTACTTATCAGAGTAAAAAGTACTGTTTCCATCTGCCTCATGAACTGCAATAGCTGGGGGCAGGAGAGATGTCTTACAGATGCTTGATTACTTAACAACAACAACAACAACAGAGTTTTGGGATTCCTGAAGCATCCCAAAGCTTATTGCACAAGCAAACTCTAGAATGTTCTTGTGCTGTTTAGTCTAACCTGCAGCAATCTCCCAATCAAGCTGAATCATTTTCTGCAGTTGCTTGTTTATGTAACTCAGCTGCCAGTCAAACAATATTGTCTTCACGCCGCCACCAAATGGGGACATATTTTCCCTTTGCCCATCCCACAGGGGCAGCAACAGCCATAACCAGTGGCTGCCACTCAAAGTTGCTAGACATGTGAGGCTTCTCACACACATTCCGGTTATGAGACTTTTCAATTGATCGTACACAAATATATGAAAATGTAAGAAACATTCAGTGCCGCACTACCTTGGTATCAATTGTTTTCGGGAAGGCAACCTGAAGGAACTTCCTAGTGTGAACGGCAAATTTCAAACAAGAGGCTTACCCATCCCTACCCACCAAGCAAAGGACCCAAAAGAGGACAACGATTTGCATAAAATTTGTATATGCTAATTAGTACATGCCAATGCCAAATTTGGAAATAATTACTATAATATAAATAGAAACGCAACACAACTCATCTGTGACCAGGTGACTTGTGTGCCTGTTCAGCCTGCTATCTAGGTGAGGCTAAATGTCGACAGACAACTTCAAAGCCCCCCCCCCCCCCATATCCCTTCTGTAGTGGAAACGGGACGACTACTGCATATTGAGGAGTCAGTGGTGCACCAGTTCTCTTGCCCATGTCTAGAGTGCCATTGTGCCGGTTTGTTGAGCTGATGGTGCGGGGGTAGCTATACCAGTTCCCAGAGAATCACTCATTGGCCTAATCTCCACCAAGCAGGATATTGCACTATGAAAGCAGTATATAAAAGGAAGGAGCCACACCAAGCAGGATATAGCGGTATGAAAGTGGTATATCGTTATGTGTCAATGGGCCTCATCGGTTGTCAGTACCCTTCAATACCGCTATAAAGCAGTTGTGTGACTCCTGCCTTTTATATACCACTTTCATAGTGCAATATATTCCTTGGTGGAGATTAGGCCATTGATGCTGTATTCAGGGCTTGTAGTTAAAGTCTTGGGCAGAATGTCAAGGCCAGTGGAGATGGAGCTATCTATGATGGGCTGCCTGCCTACTAATTGTTGAGGCTGATTGTTTTTCAGTCCATAAGAATGTAGAATGTATGAAATTGTGGAACCATGCCCAGAATGGGAGAGATCAGGAGGATAGTATATGATTCTCTGGGACCTTCTCAATTCAGAATCATTCCATGGGCTGAGTCGACAGGTACCATGGGTCAGGCCTTTGGAGCTATTCATCAGTGCTCTTATCTGATTTGCTGATCTGATAAGAGTATGAAGTTCCCAGCGATTGAAGGAATGTATGCTTTATGCTTTGAATTAGTGCTGGGCCAAAAATTTCAATTATTCAATTTTTGGCATTTCATGGGGACTGGGAGGGGGGAATGAAAACTGTGGGAAAAGAAGCTGGGAGAGGTGAGAATTTTCTTCTTGGGGAGGGGGATAGTGTTTCCACATGCCTTTTTAAGTGTAGGCAGCTTTGAAGGGTCTTTTTTCTATTTTATTTTTATTTTTAAAACACCCGCGACACTTGAAGGAGCTCAGGACCGACTTTTACACTGTCAGGCAGAGTCTGTGGACTTGCAAACCATTTATCTAACCTTCATTAAAAATACGCAATTTTTTTTAACACCAAATGCACATTTTCCTCATAGGCTAAAGCGTTGGAAAGGCACATTTTAGGGGACTTTGCACATGTGCAAATTCAGAAACCCAAGAATCTGCTTTCATCAATGGGAAGATGACCAAATAAAAGGTGCCTGACAATCCACAAAACACAAACGGAATGGATTTTACACAATCCATACATTCCTAACCCCTAACTCAGTTTACAAAGATAAGAAACAAGACAGTCCATGCCTGCAGGCTTATAATCTAAAATACACGACATGAAAGGAAAGGGGATTGGGAGGGAGCGTGCAAGTTCTAGAGATGAGGTTCTTTAGATGGGCCTAATACCTTCCAAGTCCTTTGGGGAGCGATCCAAAAGAAACATGACACAGCTAAATCTTTTGCAAAGGGCTAGTGAGCAAAACAGTCGCTATGTCTAGACAAAATGATGATTCAGCCTTTTCCCGCCTGGATGCATAAGCTCACCCTCCTCTCATCTAAGCGTTCTACTACTCAGCAGTTTCTCATCACCATTTTTTCTTTTCCCCAGGGAGACAAGGGAGAGAAATTGGCCGCAACCTTCAATTCCTCCTATCGATCAATTCCTCCTATTCTGGAGTGCAGGGACTTTCCTTCTGTCCCATATTTCAGAACATATGTGATGATTATTCCTCAGTACTGCAGTTGGTGCAGTTGCTCCTTGTGTGGCAGAGCAAAAACAAACAAGCAAAAACCCTTCCGAAAAAAGGAAGGTGCTGTGAAGCCTACCTGTGAGTTTCTGACCAGACCTACCTATTCTACATAGATCCTGTTCAGAAGATACGCCAAGCCATGGTGGTTAAGCAATTTGAGGTAAACATTATGGCTTAGCGTGTCATGTGAACCATTCCTAACCATGGTGGATACATAACCATGCTTTAAATGCACTCGCTGACCATTTGCTGCAAAAGAGTTAGCAGCCTAACCATGCCTTAATGTCTGAACAGACCCATGCAGTGGTGGTTGTTATAAACAAGTGAGACCTGAAACAAAACAGATACTGCCATAGAAGCCACTATTATGTTATTTTGGATTGCCCTGCTTCACATCCAAACTGATTGGCACTTAGTCACCTGATTTTGCTTTTTGATTACCTGAGCCTATGTACTACGAATGCATGCCAAATGCACACGTTCCTTTACTTAAAAAACAAAACACCTACAACTCCCTTTGTCTTGTTTCTTACCCTTGGGCTACATCTTGTGCAATAAGCACATCTTATAAAGTTGAGTGGAACCAAAAAAGAGATTACAAATCATAATTCATCGATCAGATTTTTATTCCATACTTTCTCAAAGAGCTCAAGGTAGCATATAGGGGTTATTCCTTTTTATCCTCACAACAACTCTGAGAGGTAAACTAGCCAGAGAATGTGGAACTGGTTTGAAGTCACCCAGTGAGTAGAACATCTTATGAACAATTAAAAAGACCTGCTGCGTACCAGGTTTTTTTTTTTTCCTGAAGGCCCTGTTTTGCCAACATCACTATAATTTTATGAGGTATAAAAAAGAACCACAACCAATGCTTTTGAAAACAAATTGCAATTTAATCTTGAATATACCAGAGTATTCCTGTTATTGGGTGGTACACAAATATTGTGAAAAGAGAATGAATGAATGAATGAATGAAATTATCAAAAAGTTAGCATCAAAACCTTGGAGAGAATCTGATCTTCCCACTCCTGTGTTAGATCTACACAAGTGTTTTTGACCAGTATTAAAGTGCCCGGATAACAGCTGGGCCGCATTACACACTCCTTATACTGCTTTTGTAGGAGTATTTCCCATGTTTTTATTCCATATTATACAAAATACCACAACAGATGTCATTGTGTGTACTATGAGGTATAAATGTACAAGAGGGATATAGCATTACCATGATGGGAACGCATCAGTGAGCATCATCGGGGGGGGGGGGGGAGAAGGAATTGTATTTCCCTACTGTTGCTTTTCTGTTCCACAATAGGGACAAGTAGCTTCCTCCTTCTCCACATAGGGGAAGAAAGAGGAAGCAGCAATGACCACATGGCCCATTCAGGTCATGCTGCATTTCCTGCACACAGCCTCAAATTATATATATATATATATATATATATATATATAGTCTTATTTTGTCACGGAAAATAGAGTAGAAGGAGTGGGAGATGCACAGGAGGTGGATGGCATCATCAAAAGGACCCGCAAAAAACCGTGAGTGGCCAATAACAAGCGTGCGATGAAATGCTTGTCTGATGATGCTCAGTAGGGCACGGGGTGTAGACCTGGTCCCTGGAATCCATTTCTTCCCATGCACCCCTCTCTGCACGGAAATACAAAATGGTACTTATAAGAACATAAGAAAAACCCTGTTGGATCAGACCCCAAACCAATCTGGTCTAGTATTCTGTTCCCATAATGGGAAAAGAAGATGCGTATGGGAAGTCTACTAGCAAGATATGAGTGCAATAGCACCCTCCCACCCATGCACTCCCACCCTCCCATTGGTGTGGAGAGGCATACTGCTTTATATAGCCATCAGGACTGTATATATTGGTAGCCCTGTCTTCCTGCTTGCAAACTATCCATTAGCTTTCTTTGGCAGACAGTTGAAAGTGGTTTGAGATGGACATCACTTTGCATGGGGGTCTGGGGTGGTCACTTAGGAATTTCCCAAAAAGAGGCAATGTGTCACCAAAAAAAGAGGCCATGAAAGAGTGCCAATTTGCATAAAATTGAAATATTCTAATTTATAGATATAGATGCACATTGAGAAATAATTATACACATTTCAAAAGAAATACAGTATGTCTCACCATAATGTGGAAGACTGTGGCCAGGTGCTATTAATGGGCAACTTCAAGACAGGCCTGTAGCCAGGGGAAGGGGAGTGCTAGGGGGAGGGGAGTGCTATTTTCTCAGCCTCTCCTACAAACTAATAATTACCCCCAAAAAAGTATATAAAATGACTGCAAACCAGATGAACTGCCCCTCTATTTCCTGCTTCAAACCCCAGCTCTTCCTTCTGAATATTCTTTCTCTTTACACTGGACTTGGACCGGACAGCCCTCCAAAGAGAGGATGTGTTCAAAATAAAGAACAGTCCCCTGGCAGCCCTTCAAAGATAGGACTATCCTCTATAAAAGAGGACACATTTTTCTTTTGATCCACTGTCGCTCCTGATCTAAAAAAAGTATTTCAGTTTTTTGAAACAAGACAAAGAAAACAACCCTGCAAACACTGCTTACCAGAAATAACAATGGGATGGGCCACATGCAAAGATTTCTCTTTCAACTTGCCTTCAATTCTTGGAAGCGGGTGACATCACAGACCCACAGAACTCCATTTTCCTCAATTTATGAAGAATTTCAGAGTGCACCTCAGTGCAGAAAACAACTCCAGAAAGGAAGGCACTTGCTCTGGTGCTCCAGAGGGCCGGACGAGGACCAGAGGGTGGAAATTGCAAGGAGCCAGATTTTGGCAAAATATTAGGAGAAGCATCCTAATGGTAAAAGCTGCTTGACAGTGGTAATAGTGGAGGCTGGTGGCTCCAATGTCAGTGGGGAAGTAAATCTCCTCCAGGTTTCAGACAGAACCGCTCAGAACTCTAAAGGAGCTATCCAAGGTGCTTGGACAGTTCCTTTAGAGTTCTGACTGAAACCCAAAGCAGATTCACTGCCCCAATGACATCGGAGCCACTAGCCTACACTTTTGCAGACTGCCTTGGGAGGTGGTGGCCTCTTCTTCCCCAGAAGTATTTTAGCAGAGGCTGGACAGCCTTCTGTCAGGGAATGTTGCAACATTAAGGGGAAATCCCATTGCTTACCCTGGCCTTTTGTGCTTCCTTCTTTTGGGCAATTGCTATGGGTTGCATTACACGGGAGGAGAGGGGTGACCACATGGTTTGAATTGAACTGAATATTTCCCCTTCGTTCACGTCAATGAGACAGTGTCATCTAGTAGTGGGAGATCCCACTTTTTCCTGGCTCTTACCACTTTAAAATTGGTTCTTTTCATAGTGGAATTTCCAGATAATACCGCAGGAGACGCCCTGGTTGTTGACGTCATGTAAAAGACCCGCAAACTTTTTTGAGTGCCCATCACACGCGTGCAATAAATCGTTTGTTTAGAGGAGCCCGGGGATGCTGGACTTGCAACCAGCACTGCAGATCCTACATTGAGCAAGTGCTTAGATTCATTGTCCTTCACGATCCCTTCCAACTCTACAATTCGATAATTTGATGAGTTTTGTTAAAAGCATGTTAACGTTTCATGGCGTATGAAGTTTTCGTTCCATGCTGAAACTGCAAAGCTGAATTGCTTTGCTTTGCACAAACATACACATGGCATCTAGATGCATCTGACAGGTAGGAGTGGACATTTGATGAAAGCTTGCGTGAAATAAACACAGAAGCTGCTGCAATGAGATTTAAAAATTGGGCGATCATCTCTTACTATCATTATCCCTTATTTACAGGAGGTAACAGATGGATGATTTCTGGATTGCTCACTCAGCTGTCTGGGAGAGACTGTACTGTTTCACACAGTACTATCAGCTTGCTATTGATTGCACTCTTAATGCTGATTACGTATCTCAAAAACTTGCCAGCGCAGAAGTACATGATGATATGATATTCTTATGAGGAGCATAGGCAGTTGGAAAATTATAGGCCCTTTCCCACATTCAACTGCACATATAATGAAGATGTGTGTGGAGAGGGGGGTCCCCCCATGCCTGGACTCCACTCATTTAGCAGAAGGTGTGAAAGGAGCATCTACCTGAGTGAAGCCGTATGCACACAATGGCTGAATTCGGACAACACAATAGTCAATGGTGGGGCTAATAATCAACTTTACAGTTGTTCATCTAGGGGGTACTCCCTACACAACATGGTAATAAATAATCAACCGTGGTGTGGATTAGGATCAGCACTGAGTTGACTATGGCAGCATTTGGACGACACAATAGTCAATACAACTGACAATTGTTTTCCCCACCCCAGCTGCTTATTGTGTCGTCCGAATTCAGCCATTCTCTTTGTGCTAAATGATCATGCAGGGTTCCTAATTGTGTGAAGAGCCTTCATTTCCATGTTTAGGAATAATTCAAATAATTATTTTTCATGGGAGAATGCATTGTTCTGAGTAGTTGCCACATTATATAGAGACAGCTCACACAGAATTACCATACATCAAAATAGAATGCAAAACCCTTTTACAATTTATGCTTTAATGGCCCAGTTGGAGGTTTCATTTAATTTAGACCAAAGTCACATTAGGCAGAAGCACAGTGAGAGATCACCACAGTATCCTATCAACATGTATAGCTGTTAATATTGTAATTTTCAAAGGAAAACTTTTTAAAAAAATTTCCTTGTCATGAATTCAAACCATTTTACCCCAGGTCACACTCAAGAGACATATCCAAATTCTGGATTGCAGGGTAATCACTTTTATATCCTGCTTTGTGAAGGACAGCCCAAGACAAAGATTTGAACATCTCCTTCCTTGAACTTTTGTATGCCTTAGGAACAGAGTTCACTTTTCAATATACTAGCACGTGCTGTGCTTCTAGGCACCACTGGTCCTCCAGATGTTGTTGGGATGCAATTCTCATCATCCCTGGCCATTCACCATGGCTAGTATATGCTGTGCTTCTAGGAACCTGTGGTCCTCCAGATGTTGTTGAGATGCAACTCTTATCATCCCTGGCTATTCACCATGACTAGCAGGTGCTGTGCTTCTAAGAATCTGTGGTCCACCAGATGCTGTTGGGGTGCAACTCTCATCATCCCTGGCCATTCACCATACTGGCTGGGACTAATGGAAGATGAAGGGCCATAGAATCCCTGCCCCTGTTCTTATTGCTGGACATGGCCAGCCACGGAAGGGGAGGACCAGCAGTCAGCCTGACAATGAAAGAATGCCTCATTATAGCAGCCTACTCATTTGCTCTGTTGCTATTATTGGTATAAAGCAAGGATAGAGAATCCATAGCATTCCAGATGTTGTTGAGTCCACCAACATCTAGAAGCCCACCCACAATTAGAAAAACAGGCACCTGCAACTTTACCTTCCCAGGCAGAGAAGATATGATGCTTGGCAGAACAGCTGGTACAGAACATCCGTGACATCCTTTTATAATGTTTAGCCATATAGATGGCATAGAAAGTGGCCTTACAGTGAGTCAGATTATTGTTCTATCCGGAGCTGTTTTGTCTATGGTGACTGGCAGTAACACTCCATGGTTTCAGACAGAGGTCTTTCCCAGGACTACGTAAAGATAAGAACGTAAGAAGAGCCCTGTTGGATCAGACAGAAACTCCATCTGCTTTTTTATTGCTGCTTTTTAAAAATATGTTTGATGTAGATGCCTGACCTACAATTAAGACATTTTTATTATCCTGCTGTTTTAATTTTCATTATTTTTACATGTTTTATATTTACAATTGTCGAATGATGCTGTTGTGAATGGCCATGACAGGGCTTTTCTGCACTGAAAGGAGGCATTTTTTTAAAAAAAAAAAAAGAAGGGGGGAGGGGAAGGAGAATAAATACATAATGACCAGTGCCACTGAAATGCAATAAATTGGCTACCAATGCACCTTTATCTTGAGAACTATAATTGTAACAGCCATATCTGGACTCTGATTATCACATTGATGAACCTTGGCAGCATGCTGCACATGGAGAAATAACCTTGTGTTATGTACCACACCCTTGAGTAATATTATTCAGAGCTGACAAGGGTTCAAACAAGGATGTGATACTCCTCTCCATGTACTATGCAAAAACAGATTCCTCGGTTTATTTTATTTATTCATTATTCATTCCCATATACCCCTTAATATAAAAATATCTTTAAGCAGTTTTACATATACATATTTTAAACGTCACTATTTAAATATACTATTAGAAACCATTTCAACTACAATAACAATACAACAGATACAAAGAAACAGTAGGATGGAGCTGCACATGTTTCATTGCAATGAATTACAAGCCAGAGAAAACCTGGTTGAATAAGTGTGTTTTCAGGAGATGTTTAAAATATAACATTTTCTGCCTCCCAAAATGCACAGGGGAGGGTGTTCCAGAGGGTGGGTGCTGCTAGAGGGAGGGCCTGCCTTCGAGATATTTACATGGACATGCTATGTTGGATGCAGAATAGCTAGCAAGGGTTCCTCAGAAGATGTTAAAGGTCAGTTTGTATGTCTTGCAAACCTGCACTATTCTGCACGGTGCAAAGTAATTTCTTAAATGCTGCTAGATATTTTTTAAATACAGGAAGAAACTTTATTCCACTGCGCATGTGTTATTGTTATGAACATTTTCAAATATTTTTATAGCTTAGAAACCACATGCCACAGCAGGTCTGTTCTTTTTTTTTTTCTTTTTAAAAAAATGCTGACATGAGAATGTCGATCAAAATCCAAGCAGGTGTATTTGTACTTTGCTGCAACCTTGACCATGTGCAGTAAAATGCTGTTTGCAAGCTCACCAAATAGTCAATGGACATGATCATGCAGTTCTTAGGTGAGAGCCATGCCTTCAAAGACTATTGCACCACTTTCTAGCCCACTGCCAACAAGGCAATAAGAACATGCTGGATCAGACCAAGGGTCCATCTAGTCCAGCACTCTGTTCACACATTGGCCACTAACTATCGACCAGGGAACCACAAGCAGGACATGGTGCAACAGCACCCTCCCACCTATGTTCCCCAGTGACTGATGTATACAGGCTTACTGCCTCTGATACTGGAGGCTGTACTACTTAGCCATCAGGACTAGTAGCCATTGATAGCCTTCTCCAGGAATGTATCCAACCCCCATTTAAAGCCATCGAAATTGGTGGCCATCACCACATCTTGTGGAAGTGAATTCCAAAGTTTAACTATGTGCTGTGTGAAGAAGTCCTTCCTTTTATCTGTCCTGAATCTCCCACCAATCAGCTTCATGGGATGACCCTGGGTTCTGGTATTATGGGAGAGAGAGAAAAAGCCTTCACTTCTGGACAGAAGAAGAGCTGATTTATGCTTTTTACCCAGTGCTATCCAAGTGAACCATGGATATGAAATTGCCCCCAAAGAGGAGGGCAAAATTTCTCTCAGACCCATTCTCCTGCCTAATATGTATGTAGCCTATTATTTTAAGGTTTGCAAAGGGTTTCTTTCATATCTCAATGAACAACTACATGTCATTGCCAGGAAACATTGCTTTTGTTTAGATGTATCAATTAATGTTTTCATCCATTGATGGGAGACAAAATATCTCAAGGAGCATAAAGGATACCCCTGTTCAAGAAGTCCATTAATGAAATTTTTCATCTTTCTTTTTCATCTTCCACCAGTACAAAAAACACCTTCTGAACATCTTGAGGCTCATTGAAAGGATAGTAAACATAATGGGCCCAAGGCCTGAAGGCAGGTAATGCAGCAATGTTGCTGAGGCTAAGCAGATCTGAGTCTGGTCAGTGTCTGGGGTATAGACCACTTGGGATCTCAGTGAACCTAGAGCTCCTTAGAAGGAAGGTAGAATATAAACGAAAGGAAGGACATGATGGCGATTTCATCTTCCTGAAATCATTTGCTGTCAAGATCTCCTCTTGAGTCATACCTTTCATCTCTTCACACTATCTCATTATAGTAGCTCTCTCAGAATGTTCTGTGCCATTCCTATCAGCCATGCTTTGTTTCAGAACTGTTTTACATGAAGCTTTTAACCTGCACATTTACTGAAGCTTCCGGATTCTTTGCAGGATTAAGATCCACTCCTTTACACAGGTTTTCCCTGCGATTTTTCTTTCTCTGCCTTTCTATACATTGCATTACACAACCACTAGGTGGCACTGAGGTATAGCAGGATTGCACAATTACATGAGTTTTCTGTGGAATGATATAGGCCATTCTAAAAATAAATACCACACTTTTCCCATCAAGAAAAGAACCGTGAGAATGATTGCAAAGTGTGGCAGAGGCCTGGAGGAGGAGGACAATATTGTATAAAGGACAAGCAAACTACTGAGAGCAAGTAATAAAAGCCTCGTGTAAAAAGGCGTTCAGAATCTTTGTTGCAATTGCTTAATCACATACCATTGTAGAGAACCACCACCTACTTTGAAATTTAGTTTCTCTACATTTTTTAAAAAAAAATGTGCTGCCTTACCAGGACTTTCTGTATCTGCTTTCTTTCTGGGTTTATGATTGGCACCATTACACAGTCGGACATAGGCAGCCACATGGTTTGAAACTGAATACTTCCTCTCTCTGAGTGTTCCATGTATTCCATGTGCTCCATTCACTTTCATGAGACGGCACCATCTAGTGGCATAATTATAGCACAACACCAAGTTTACACAATGGGAGATCACACAATTTCCCAGATATTCCCACATTATCTCTGTTTTTTTAAAACCCGCAATTGATAAGATACAAAAGAGGGCACGGCTCCTGGAGATTTAACAGCTGTGATGAAGAGGGAATTTCACCAGGTGTTGGATGCATACAAATGACACCTGCTGAAATTCCCTTTTCTAGACAACTATTAAAGATACTGAAGCCCTGTCTTCCTCTTTTCATATGGTCACCCTAGCATAGTGTAACCAACGCAGTGTCACTGGATGGCCACCATGGGGTATATAGGTCATATAGACAGCATCAAAAATCAGAGTTGGTAAAAGGCAGCAAGCACAGTGCATCCTTGAATATCTTTAGCTGAGAATATAAAGCGTTACAAAACAGAAGCAGCAAGCTGTGGGCTCTGGTCCTCAAATGTCTCTCCTGGCAGAAGCCACATTTCATTCCTCTGAGATTTGGCCCAGTGCAGCCTCTTGGAGATTAAATTGTTAGTCATTGTGCTTATTCCACAGTTTAAAGAGTGGTTGAAAGTGCAGTGATCCCAAGTAAACGTTTTCGTTGGCCAGGCTGACCCAATGCGGTACTTATTTTTAGCTCAGCAAATTAAAGTTTTACCAGGGTTGGACTTTTGTCTATTTTTAAACTTTCTTTGTAGAAAACTGACCCGGGTGAACCTTCACAATTGACACCCTGCGCCTGGTATACTATTAATAGAAGAGACTTTGGCCTAGACCTCACTGAGGTGGCACATCTGTTTGGGCTGTACCATTTTAGATGGAAGAGGATTAAACCATGTGAGCCCAACCCTCAAGCTGTAGAACCAAACTCAGTAAGGACAAGGTCTTTGATGGATATTTAACCATGGGTCACAAAGAGTTTTCAAACAGCTCCTTGCACTGTCCCTTAGTTCTGTGGACTTGATACCTCATTAGTTTAGATAAAAACAAGGCCGCTTGCTATGATCTTTTGAGTGTGTGGCAATATGTGGCATTGCTCCTGGGGTAACCTGGAATGCAAGCTATGATCCACAAGCTTTCTCTATTTTCTTTTTTCTTTGGGCCATGCTGATTGGGGATGATGGAAGCTGTAACCAACGCACATGGGGCACCAATGAGGGGAGGCTGTCCTAAGCCTATGAACTATTTGTGCAGAGTTACATACTGCCATGACCCACAACACACACACAAATACACACACAGCACATACATGCTTTACTGCCACTTCTCCATTTTGTCTCACAGACCCCAAAAAAGCAATGTGTTAAAGCCCTCCTGGGACCATATCACTTCAGAATGAAGCTAGGGGAGCCGCATAATCAAATGCCCCCTCGTATAAAAAATGACAGCAACAGCAGCAGCGGCAGCTTCAGCAGCAGCAGCGACAGAGCCAGTGGCTGAATTCGGACGACACAATAAGCAACTGGGTTGGGGGAAACAATCATCAGTTGTATTGACTATCATGTCGTCCAAATGCTGCCATAGTCAACTCAGCACCACAGTTGATTATTTATTACCATGTTGTGTGGAGAGTACCCCCTAGATGAACAACTGTACAGTTGATTATTACCCCACCATTGACTATCGTGTTGTCCGATTTCAGCCAGTGTGGTGTAGTGGTTAAAGTGTTCCACTCAGCCATGGAAGCTCACTGGGTGATTGTGGACCAGTCACAGACTCTCAGCCCAACCTACCTCACAAGGTTGTTGTTGTGAGGATAAAATGGAGAGGATTATGTATGCCACCTTGGTTTCCTTGGAAGAAAAAAGGCAGGATATAAATGCAACAAATAATAAATAAATCTCACTGCCCACAGAAAACTAAAACATCAGGGGAAAGAGTCCTATTCTGGTCCAAATCACGTAGGGAGCCTCTATGAGTAGAGACATCTCCACCAACTGCAGACGTTTGCCTCCAACACTTGGAGATTGATAAGGATGGTAACAGAGGGGGAAAGAGGAAGCATAGTGACCCCCCACTCCCTTAACTGGAACACCAGAATAGGGCTTGTGTTAGAACCCTTCTCTAGGGCAAAACAGACATTACTTTAAATCCGTATCTATAGTGAACTCTTGTTTTCTTCACTTTTACTCTAAAGTAAAATCCCTCCTATCCAGATCAGCTTCCCTGTACCTGCTCTAGGATAAATAGGAGCAAAAATATGGATGTTGCTTCTACAAACAGATTTAAAGCAATTTCTGTTTCCATAGGCAGGGAGGTTTTGCCATGGCATACTCTTCATTCACGTCATAAAAAATATAAGAAGAGCCCTTCTGGTTCATACTAATTAATGCTCACCTAGTTCAGGGACTGGCAACGTGTGACCCTCCAGATTTTTGGCCTACAACTCCCATCAGCCCTAGCAAGCACAGCCACAGCTGAGGGATTATGGGAGATAGTGGTAGCTACCGCCACCTGACCCAGCACTTCTCTTTATCGCACAGGCCCATTAAAAATGGTAAACCATTGATATAAAAGGGGGAGAACAGCATCATCCATGGTGGATCCTGCTAGGCTGACCATATGAAAAGGAGGACAGGGCTCATGTAACTTTAAGAGTTGTAGAGAAAAGGGAATTTCAGCCAGGGTCATTTGTATGCAATTAGTTCCTGGTGAAATTCCCTCTTCATCACAACAGTTAAAGTTGCAGGGGCCCTGCCTTCTTTTGTATATGGTCACTCTAGTATAGTGCCTGCACCTTTAACTGTTGTGATGAAGAGGGAATTTCACCTGGAACTAATTGCATACAAATGACACTACCTGAAATCCCCTTTTCTCTACAACTGTTAAAGTTACATGAGCCCTGTCCTCCTTTTCATATGGTCAGCCTAGATCCTGCCATTTGTTCAACCATGCCAGGGTGCTATCACCAGGACCACCCACACGTCTCAGAAGAAAGGGCACTCTGAGAAAGGTTTCTAAAGAGGATTTTAGTACTCAGGAAGGCTCAGGTGGAGTAAGCAGTCCTTTAGATACCCAGCTCCCAAGCCAACTTTAAAGGTTATATGTGCTTGGAAAGGGACCACTTGCCAGTGAAACTGTTTAAGAACCAGCATGATGTGCACCTTACTGGGAGGGGCCGTAGCTCAGCATGATAGAGCACAAGCTTTGCCTGCAGAAGGTCCCAGGTTTGATCCCCGGCTTCTCCAGGTAGGGTGAGGAAAGGAATTTCATCTGAAACCCTGGAGAGCTGCTTCCAGTCAGTGTTGACAGTGCTGGGCTAGATGGACCAATAAGACAGCTTCCTATGCTCCTTCGTACTGCAATCTAGTATCTGTATTCTGAACCAAACTGAAATTTCTAAGTAGCCTTCAAAGCCAGCCCCACAAACAACACATTGCAGTAGCCTAATGTGGAGACTGAATTAGAGCAGCAGGCTCAATTTAAACAACACCCCTTGCTAGGGTGACCATATGAAAAGGAGGACAGAGCTCCTGTGTCTTTAACAGTTGCATTGAAAAGGGAATTTCAGCAGGTATCATTTGTATGCATGCAGCACCTGGTGAAATTCCCTCTTCATCACAACAGTTAAAGTTGCAGGAGCTATATTAGAGTGACCAGATACAAAAGAGGGCAGAAGTCCTGTAGCTTTATCTGTTGTGATGAAGAGGGAATTTCACCAGGTGCTGCATGCATACAAATGACACCTGCTAGAATTCCCTTTTCTATGTAATTGTTAAAGTTACAGGAGCTCTGTCCTCCTTATCGTATGGTCACCTTATTAAGCTCAGTTTGCTCATTTGCTCAGTTCAAACTAGATCAGAGAATTTATGGAATCTCAGGATAAAATTGTAGATGGTTTGCTTGTATCATATCAAATTTAACAGCTCCATCACACCAGCGGTTTAACACACTCTCGCCACATAGTATCTGGTTTTGCAGGGCGGGACTCACATGACGTCGTCCCTGTCCTGCACCCATTTTGCCTCTTTTCCTCAGTTTTGCATATTATTTCGGTGCGCGGAAAGTCTGGATTATTTTCCCAAAGTGACTTCAATGCGCCCTTAAGTCTGCATCTAGTACTGTTCTAAGTATCAGTTCCAAGATTTTGTTTTGTTTTGTTTCACAAACTATGAATGACTAATACAAGTTCAAGGGCTCAGTATAAGGCCAGTTTCTCCAAATGCAAAGTGGAAGTGTGAGGCAATTGGCACTCTTTGAAAAGCGCAATAGATGGTCTCTTGATATCTAATATTGTGCAAACTGGCAGCTGCTGTGTTTTCCTTGCTTTAGCCTTCACTTCTTCGGAAGGGAGAGGCCAGAAATAATTCTGCAAAGTGCAGTCGGGAAAGTACCAAGCCAGATGTTCTAGGAGATGATAACACACATCACTGTCTTAATATACAAGAAAGTTGCACAGCTGGGATAAGCCTCAGGAGAACCTGTTTTAAATGCCATAGTTCATAATTGCCTCTGAGCATGTGCAGAGTGCCTTTCGATCAGCACTGACAGGCATTTCAGATGTTTTCCTTACTCATGTTTTTTTTAAAGTTGTGGATAGGAAAGATGTCTGGAAGAAAAATAAGAATAGCTGAGAACTGGCATCATTGGACACTCTCCAACATTTCACAGATGAAAATAGGGACAAACCTGGACTATCCCTACTATGAAGGAACTCTGTCCAGGTCTTCTTCCCACCCCGCCGTAGGAGTTGAAGCCTCAACTTGGCTTTCTAATTCACTTGCTTTGCTATAGATTGTCCTGCCAATAGATTGAAAAGCCAACAGGGTGTTTGTTCTTTGGGTTAAAGATGTACTAGAAAAACATAGTTCTTGTTCTACAACATATTATTAACAGTTCAAAATATACCCTAGCAGCAGCAAGGAACCAAACAGTGCTGGCTGGCTTGCTTCTTTCCTTGCTTACAGTATTTATAGCACCCCTGTAACAAAACTCTCTGGGGAAACTCACAAGAAGAAATAAAACAATTTAAACTTTCAATAATAAAAAAATATAAATTTCAACATAAAACCAGTTTAAAGCTAAGCCAGAAGTGAGACTTCTATGCGAAGCTTTTATTGTGTATTCGTCATTCCTCATTCAGAGTTGTTTACGTGTGCTTTGAATCACGTCGTGACCCTCTAGTTTCATTTCTGTTTTTTAAGAGCAGTATCACGGGCAGTTTTGGAGTGAGGAAAATGCAGTACTTTTTTTCCTCTTGAAACAAAGCGCAAGTCCCCACTAGTGTAATTGCATATTCCACTATACCACAGTGCCACCTAGAGGTTATATAGCCAAAAGTACAGGAAGGCAGAAAAGGAAAAGCTCTCTATGTAGAGAACCAATTTTAATTCTTCATAGCTTCATTTAGAAAAGCTCTAAAAGTTTTGTTTTTTTTTAAAAAAAAGATAGTTGCCTGGTGCTGAAATGACATCAAGATAAGCACCAGATGAGATTCTTTTTTGGGGGGGTGCATCTCACAATAGGGGCACTTATAAAGAAAGTTTGCATGGCCAGGCTAGATACATGTGGAGAGAGATGGTCCTTCAGGTACATTCGTCCCAAGCTGTGAAAGGCATTAAAGGTCAAAACCTGCTAGAGTGGCCACTTAATGCATCACCAAAAAACTCTTTTGACTAATTTAGCAGTTTAAGGCTGATGCACTCTTACCTGAGAGTAAGTCCCATTGAACATAGTGGGACTTACTTCTGAGTAAAGCTTACTCCCCAAGGAAGCACGCACAGAACTGCCTCAGGCCCCTCTTGTCTGAAGAGAGGAAAATAGGAGAAAACATTTCATATTACTGGGGACATGATTGAAAGATTGCTGAAACAAGTAAAGTCATTTCCATCAACATCTAAGTAGAGCAACTGGCTTTCCCACCAACCCATTCTATTGATCACACTTGGTCAAACAGGGTGATCATATTGTTTCTGGAAGGCCGTAGAGCAGGGTTTTTAGGGAAATGTGGCATATTTGTGAGTCAGTGGCCCCGTTCAGAAGACACCTTAAACCATGGCTTTAATCACAGTGAATATTCACCATGGTTAAAACCATGGTGGTGTCTTCTGAACAGGGGCAGTGTGGTGTAGTGATTAGTGTGCTGGACTGGGACTCAGTCTCCAATTAGCCATGAGGTTCACAGAGTAACTTTGAGCCAGTCACTGCCTCTCAACCTAACCTACCACAGAGGGTTGTCTTGAGGATAAAATAAATTGGAAGAGGTGCACTTTTGCCACCTTGGCTTCTTTGCAAAAGGAAAAAAGTGTAATCATAAATACATAAATTAGTGTCCTATCAACTATGCTGATCAGTTGGCAGAGGTGGAAACAAACATTGCGAGACAAGAAAGATACTATAAAAAGATATCGCGAACTTCCTTCCCCTCTCTCCCTTTTCAACCTTTCAACACCCTGCGTGCAACTTTGCCATAACGGGCTGATAACAGAGCTAGGTGAGTAAGAGATGTCAAGTCCTAATCTATGACATGAAGTGGAGGTAAGAGTGACACATCAGGCTCATTAAATGCTTAATCCACACTGAGAACTCTGCCCTGCACTTCATGACCCCAGAAATAGAAAACAAGTTGCAGCAGCACACAAGGGGCAGTTGGAAGCGCTGAGAAAATGGGAGCATGATCCACTGAGAGCCACCATTTCAGATTTAAGTAGGGGTTACAAAGAGGTTTCAGTGAAGTCGAAGTAGAGGAAATGCAGCAGGGCGGAAAACGTCCACAAGGCAGAGGTAGCATGCATTCTTAAAGAACTCAAATGTGAAATGGCTCAGGTCCCCTCTACAAGGATTCGCTTTTGCGCCTGGTTAGGCGATTATGCGCATAATCGCTGAAGTGCATTTACGCCTAATACCTCTGCACGAGAGGCGGCGAGAGGCGGCGAAGCGCATTAACGGATGACCAAAATGCGCTTTACAAGTAGTTAATGCGCATAAGCGCTTGTTCACATAGCCAAAATGCGCTTTAACGGCCGGAGCAAAATAAAACTCGCTGTTTAACGCGCATTCGATAATGCGCATAATCGGAGGGATAGCGCGCCTCTAGGCCCGTTTTGCGCTCCGTTCTTGTAGACGTAAATTTTTTAATGTGCCTTGAAAGAGCTTTAAATGCCTCTTGTAGAGGCAGCCTCAGTTTCAACAAAAAATATGTAAGATGTTTAATTAGAAAAGATCAGAGCAGGGATGGCAGACGTGGCACAGGACAAGATGGGTTCGGTTGCCAAGTTCCCTGGGATACTGGGTGGAGCTAGTTGGAGGACCGAGAGGGAAGGAGCTGGGGAACAACCCAGAGCAACCTCAATTGTCTGTCTGGTGCACAAACCACAGAAAACAACTCACAGTGCAAATCTTGTCACTCACTATAGACTGCCATATTGAGCAAACATACCCAAAGAGAGAGAAGGTTTGGTTACTCTCACTCACATACCTCTGTTGTGCCTTGGAGCGGATTTTTGTGCTTTCTACAAAATGACAGCAAAAGCAATAATGACTAAAGGTGCAATCCTATGCATGTTAGGGTGACCAGATTTTGGAACCCAAAATCCCGGTCCCCCCGCCACCCTCCCCAAAACAACCCCCCCACCAAGCCACCCACCCCCCCAAAAACACCAGCCCGGACCTATCGGGTTCTCTTCCTCCGCCGCCCACGCCGGGTCCTCCGCTGCTGCCCATGCCGGGTCCGCCACCGCCCCCAGTTCCCCCGCCGCCCCCCCAAGGTCTCCCGCCGCCGCTGGGTCTTCCTCCACCACCGCTGGGTCCCCCACCGCCGCCGGGTCAGCCTCCAGGTCCTCCGCCGCCACCAGGAGGACCAGAGGCCGTGCGGAAGAGGTGGGAGAGGGCCGATTACATCACTTCCGGATCCGGCCCTCTCCCATCTCTTCCGCGCGGCCTCTGGCCTTACGAGCCCGGCAGCGGCGACAAAGGACCTGGCGGTGGTGGAGGACCCGGCGGTGGAGGACCCGGCGGCGGCATCAGAAAACCCGGCGGCGGTGGCGGCGGAGGAGCCCGGGAAGCGGCCGCCCCAGCAGGTAAGGAGCGTGAGGGGGGGCACTTACCTGCTGGGGCAGCCGCTTCCCGGGCTCCTCCAACGCCACCAACGATGGGTCTACCGCCGCTCATCGCCACTCGCTGCCACCGCCGTGTGACCCCCCGCCCCCCGGTTTGCCCCCGCCACCCCCCGGTTGGCCCGGATCGCCCCAGGTTTCCCGGTTAGGACCGGGAAACCCCGGGCCATCTGGTCACCCTAATGCATGTTTATGCAGAAAAACATCCTACAACTCCCAGCATTCCCCAGTCAGCACTGCTGGCTCAGGCATGTGGGAGGTGTATGACTTCTTTCTGTCTAAATGTGCATAGGATTTGGCCCTAACACATTTAGGGTGCCATCCTACACATGTTTAGACTGAGAAAAGGCTTACAATTCCCAGCATGCCCCAGCCAGCCTTACTGGCTGGGGCATGCTGGGAGTTGTAGGCTTTTTTTCTGTCTAAACATGCATAGGATTGCACCTTTTTTCCAGCATAAGTTTTCACAGACTCTATAGTCCACAAAAACCTGCTCCAGAAATAGACTTTAGGGTGCCACAAAACTCTTTGTTGTTTCTGCTGCAATAGACTAACAGGGCTAACCTCAGGAAATTGTTATACGTTTACAATAGATCTCAATGTAAACATACGGATTGTAATATATAGAAATAGTCAAGGATGCATTCTCTCAGGCTACCAGAGGGGGCAAAAATGAACCCTATGCACACAGTGGTAAACAACGTACTAGAAAGCTGAATAAAAAGGTTGTTAAAAGGACAATATGTTGTCAGTCAGTTTATGAGAAACTTCCTGCTGTCATATCTAGGTTGGTGTTAATCCTTACAACAGGGGTAGGGTGACCATATGGAAAGGAGGAATGGCTCCTCTATCTTTAACAGTTGTATAGAAAAGGGAATTTCAGCAGGTGTCATTTGTATGCATGCAGCACCTGGTGAAATTCCCCTCTTCATCACAACAGTTAAAGCTGTAGGAGCCCTACCCTCTTGACCAGATACAAAAGAGATGCTGTCCTGTTTTCCATATGGTCACCCTAAACAGGGGTGGGGAACTTGTGGCCCTCTACAGGGCCGGTGTCAAGGATAGGCATGGTTGGACACCTGCTGAGGGCCCTCATCCCATCAAAGGCCCAAAGACAAGATTAGGGTGACCATATGAAAAAGAGCATTGCCGATAGACAGCACTGCCAATAGTGAAGGACAATGGGATTTGTAGGCTGAAACATCCACAAGCTACCCACCCCTGTGGGCAACTTATAAGAATTATATTAAGAACTGTATCAGGGACTGTCTCAGGAAGATCAATATTATTCTAATTTCAATGTTATTCCTTGCCCTGATAGTATATGTGAAGTGTTTTAAATGCTCAAAATTCCTCTACAAATGCTAAGAGATGGCACAACATTGCTGGTACAGTGACCAAGCATTGAATCACAGTTCCTTTCACTGAATGACTAACTTCATTTCCCGCAGTACACAAAAAGTTCTACATCAATTCTTCCAATCCATGGTTGACCCCACCTGTCTCTGTTGACATTGGAAATTCAAACCATGGGGGGATGGGGGGATCGCCTTCAGAAAAAATGTACTTGGGAATTTGATCCTTCAGAGGAGACATTCCATTGCTTTCTGTTCTTAGTGTGAATGCCAGGTTTGGGCACAAAGCGTAAAAAACATCTCATGACTCATTCTTAGGTTTTAAAATTGAGGACTTGTTTTCTGAGGCTGCAATCTTGTACGCACTTACACAGGAGTAAATCCAATTGAACTCAGTGACTCCGTTCGGACTACACATTAGTCAATGGTGGTCTATTTAATCAACCGTTGCTTGAATAGTCCCCCCGTTGACTAACGTGTTGTCTGTCGGGCAAAAACAATGCCACGGTTGGTTATTTCTAGGGATGTGCACTGACCCCCCGGATCGGATCGGATAGCGGATCGGAATCGGACCTGGGGGGTCGGATCGGATCGGATCGGAGGCTGGTCGGATCGGATTGGACCAGATGTCCGATCCGGATCGGACGCCATTTTGAATGCTTTTTCTCATAGCCAAGTATTGTTTTACAAAAACGCCTATAACTTTTTCATTTTTAAAGATAGAAGGATGAAACTTGGGCACATTGTAGACTGGTTAGGAAAAGTTATCTGTGAGAAATTTCAGAAAGATTGGTGCATGCGTTTTGTGGCAATTAATTTTTTAATAAATACCCAGGAATGCTTATAACTTTGTCATTTTTAAAGTTACAAACATGAAACTTTGCCACATTGTAGGAGGTACCTTGGGACCTATGTGTGTGAAATTTCAGAAACATAGGTGCTTGCCTTGTGTGGCAATTAATTTTAGAAAAATGGGTAGTAGTGGGGTAAATACAGTTATGCCTCCCATTTTTTTATTTTTAATGATACAAACAGGAAACCTGGGCACATTACAGGTACCACTTGCCTTGATATGTGAGTGAAATTTCAGAAACATTGGAGCTTGCCTTGTGTGGCAATTAAGTTTTGAAACAATGAGGAAAGAAACACCTATAACTTTGTCATTTTTAAAGTTACACACATGAAACTTTGCCACATTGTAGGTGGTACCTTGGGACCTATGTGTGTGAAATTTCAGAAACATAGGTGCTTGCCTTGTGTGGCAATTAATTTTAGAAAAATGGGTAGTAGTGGGGTAAATACAGTTATGCCTCCCATTTTTTTAGTTTTGAAGATACAAACAGGAAACTTGGGCACATTACAGGGAACACTCCACTTGATATGTGTGTAAAATTTCAGAAACATTGGTGCTTGCCTGGTGTGGCAATTAATTTTTGGAACAATGAGGGATTCATTGGACAGCACTTGCCCATAGGGATTCATTGGAGAGTACTTGTCCATAGGGAATCATTGGAAAGCACTTTCCCATAGGGAATCATTGCATTGCACTTTCCCACTGAGAAATGCAGTTATGCCTCCCACATTTTTATTTTTGAAGATACAAACAGGAAACTTGGGCACATTGTAGACTGGTTAGGGATAGTTATCTGTGAGAAATTTCAGAAAGATTGGTGCATGCATTTTGTGGCAATTAATTTTTTAATAAATACGCAGGAATGCCTATAACTTTGTCATTTTTAAAGTTACACACATGAAACTTTGCCACATTGTAGGTGGTACCTTGGGACCTATGTGTGTGAAATTTCAAAAACGTAGGTGCTTGCCTTGTATGGCAATTAATTTTAGAAAAATGGGTAGTAGTGGGGTAAATACAGTTACGCCTCCCACTTTTTTATTTTTTAAGATACAAACAGGAAACATGGGCACATTACTGGGAACACTTCACTTGATATGTGTGTAAAATTTCAGAAACATTGGAGCTTGCCTTGTGTGGCAATTAATTTTTGAAACAATGAGGAAAGAAACGCCTATAACCTTTTTATTTTAAAAGTTAGAAGTCTGAACATTGCTCACTTTGTAGATGGGTTAGGGGTAGATATGTGTCAGAAATTTCAGAATGATAGGTCCAGGCATTTGATGGCTATGGAATTTTTAGATAAAATGTTTCAAAAAATTTTCCACAGAGGCCCGGTCTTCCCCTCTTCCCCCTCCCGCTTCCCGCGAAGAAAAGGAAACACTCTCTCGTCTCGATCCCTTTGATCCTGTTGCTAGTATCCATTACAGGGCTCGTGTCTGCTTTCACTTTTTACTCAAGCAGAACGGCTGAGCCTAGCTGAGTTTTGCAGCCATGCGTGCAAGGAAGGATCTCTCTCATCTCGATCCCTTTGATCCTGTTGCTAGTATCCATTACAGGGCTCGTGTCTGCTTTCACTTTTTACTCAAGCAGAACGGCTGAACCTAGCTCAGTTTTGCAGCCATGCGTGCAAGGAAGGATCACTCTCTCTCGATCTCTTTGATCCTTTGTTCCTCCCCTTCTCCTGCCCCTCGCCGGCGTTGTGTGTGCGCCCCGCCGGTGCCCTCGCGTGCGGGCCGGTTCCTGGGCAGCAGAGGCTCTGCCTGGCTGCTGTGAGGCTCCTGAAGGGCTTGCCTAATGCGGGCTGTTGTGCTCCGCTGGGCCGCGGGGGTAGGTTGATGATGAAGAGGATGATGGGGAGGGCGTTCAATGGCCCCTCCGCTCACCAACTGACAGCGCGTGCTCCGCTCCAGACACCCGGCCTCGGCAGCCAGGAGGATACGCTGCCAAGCCCGCCGCCGCCGCCCGCGCGCGCACACACACCACCCGTCCATTATCATTTGGGCAGCCCTAATTAAGGAGCGCTCAAAAAATGGCAAAACCCCCTCTCCTTTTTTCTTAATTCCTTGCAGCTCCCACGATTTAACCCTTTCCTATCAGCTACAATTAATTAATAGTAGGATGACCAGTACCAGGAGACTGGTGTGTACAAATGGTTTTTTTTTTTTAGGCTTGAGATCATAAAGAGGCAAATATTCTACCTACCGTATTGGAAGCAGTATGTATTATTACTTTTTTAAAAAATGTAATTAGTAGGATGACCATATGAAAAGGAATACAGGGCTTTAACAGTGGAATAGAAAAGCGAATTTCAGCAGGTGTCATTTGTATCCATGCGGCACCTGGTGAAATTCCCTCTTCATCACAAAAGTTAAAATTGCAGGAGCTCTGCTCTCTTTTGTATCTGGTCACTCTAGTATAGCTCCTGCAGCTTTAACTGTCATATGGTCACCCTTGTTTCCCAACATACTGCTTCCAATACTGTAGGTAGAATATTTGCCTCTTTATGATCTCAAGCCTAAAAAAAAAAAAACATTTGTACACACCAGTCTCCTGGTACTGGTCATCCTACTATTAATTAATTGTAGCTGATAGGAAAGGGTTAAATCGTGGGAGCTGCAAGGAATTAAGAAAAAAGGAGAGGGGGTTTTGCCATTTTTTGAGCGCTCCTTAATTAGGGCTGCCCAAATGATAATGGACGGGTGGTGTGTGTGCGCGCGCGGGCGGCGGCGGCGGGCTTGGCAGCGTATCCTCCTGGCTGCCGAGGCCGGGTGTCTGGAGTGGAGCACGCGCTGTCAGTTGGTGAGCGGAGGGGCCATTGAACGCCCTCCCCATCATCCTCTTCATCATCAACCTACCCCCGCGGCCCAGCGGAGCACAACAGCCCGCATTAGGCAAGCCCTTCAGGAGCCTCACAGCAGCCAGGCAGAGCCTCTGCTGCCCAGGAACCGGCCCGCACGCGAGGGCACCGGCGGGGCGCACACACAACGCCGGCGAGGGGCAGGAGAAGGGGAGGAACAAAGGATCAAAGAGATCGAGAGAGAGTGATCCTTCCTTGCACGCATGGCTGCAAAACTGAGCTAGGTTCAGCCGTTCTGCTTGAGTAAAAAGTGAAAGCAGACACGAGCCCTGTAATGGATACTAGCAACAGGATCAAAGGGATCGAGATGAGAGAGATCCTTCCTTGCACGCATGGCTGCAAAACTCAGCTAGGCTCAGCCGTTCTGCTTGAGTAAAAAGTGAAAGCAGACACGAGCCCTGTAATGGATACTAGCAACAGGATCAAAGGGATCGAGACGAGAGAGTGTTTCCTTTTCTTCGCGGGAAGCGGGAGGGGGAAGAGGGGAAGACCGGGCCTCTGTGGAAAATTTTTTGAAACATTTTATCTAAAAATTCCATAGCCATCAAATGCCTGGACCTATCATTCTGAAATTTCTGACACATATCTACCCCTAACCCATCTACAAAGTGAGCAATGTTCAGACTTCTAACTTTTAAAATAAAAAGGTTATAGGCGTTTCTTTCCTCATTGTTTCAAAAATTAATTGCCACACAAGGCAAGCTCCAATGTTTCTGAAATTTTACACACATATCAAGTGAAGTGTTCCCAGTAATGTGCCCATGTTTCCTGTTTGTATCTTAAAAAATAAAAAAGTGGGAGGCGTAACTGTATTTACCCCACTACTACCCATTTTTCTAAAATTAATTGCCATACAAGGCAAGCACCTACGTTTTTGAAATTTCACACACATAGGTCCCAAGGTACCACCTACAATGTGGCAAAGTTTCATGTGTGTAACTTTAAAAATGACAAAGTTATAGGCATTCCTGCGTATTTATTAAAAAATTAATTGCCACAAAATGCATGCACCAATCTTTCTGAAATTTCTCACAGATAACTATCCCTAACCAGTCTACAATGTGCCCAAGTTTCCTGTTTGTATCTTCAAAAATAAAAATGTGGGAGGCATAACTGCATTTCTCAGTGGGAAAGTGCAATGCAATGATTCCCTATGGGAAAGTGCTTTCCAATGATTCCCTATGGACAAGTACTCTCCAATGAATCCCTATGGGCAAGTGCTGTCCAATGAATCCCTCATTGTTTCAAAAATTAATTGCCACACCAGGCAAGCACCAATGTTTCTGAAATTTTACACACATATCAAGTGAAGTGTTCCCTGTAATGTGCCCAAGTTTCCTGTTTGTATCTTCAAAACTAAAAAAATGGGAGGCATAACTGTATTTACCCCACTACTACCCATTTTTCTAAAATTAATTGCCACACAAGGCAAGCACCTATGTTTCTGAAATTTCACACACATAGGTCCCAAGGTACCACCTACAATGTGGCAAAGTTTCATGTGTGTAACTTTAAAAATGACAAAGTTATAGGTGTTTCTTTCCTCATTGTTTCAAAACTTAATTGCCACACAAGGCAAGCTCCAATGTTTCTGAAATTTCACTCACATATCAAGGCAAGTGGTACCTGTAATGTGCCCAGGTTTCCTGTTTGTATCTTTAAAAATAAAAAAATGGGAGGTGTAACTGTATTTACCCCACTACTACCCATTTTTCTAAAATTAATTGCCACACAAGGCAAGCACCTATGTTTCTGAAATTTCACACACATAGGTCCCAAGGTACCTCCTACAATGTGGCAAAGTTTCATGTTTGTAACTTTAAAAATGACAAAGTTATAAGCATTCCTGGGTATTTATTAAAAAATTAATTGCCACAAAACGCATGCACCAATCTTTCTGAAATTTCTCACAGATAACTTTCCCTAACCAGTCTACAATGTGCCCAAGTTTCATCCTTCTATCTTTAAAAATGAAAAAGTTATAGGCGTTTTTGTAAAACAATATTTGGCTATGGGAAAAAGCATTCAAAATGGCGTCCGATCCGGATCGGACCTCGTCGGATCGGATCGGATCGGAGGTTGGTCGGATCGGATCGGATCGGATCGGATTTTCCCGATTTTGGGTCGGATCGGATTCGGATCGTGGATCGGATCCGATCCGATGCACACCCCTAGTTATTTCCAAAAAGTAACTGAGATAAACAACAGTTTGCAGAGTTGTTTTTCTGCACAACCATTGATTATTGTGCCATGTGGCGGGCGCTGTTGATTGTTTCCCCTGCCGACAGAGGAGTTTGGCAAGAGTGGCAGAAACCCCGACCACTTTTGCCCAGCGGAGTTCCATTGGCAGGGGAAATAATCCCATGCCAGCAACTGCTTGGGGAGCCCTGATTGTGCCATTCCTTGATGGGGTGCTGCTGATCGTGGCACCCACATGTTCCCAGGGACATATATGTCCCTTGCCACTACCACCTGCTCCTGATCCATCTGGAGATAGGCTTGAAGGGATAGAAGGAGCACCTTCCATCCCCTGGAGCTGATCCCCAAATGGATTTTGGGGCAGGAGAGGGGGGGGTCAAAGGATGCCTCCCGTGGCTGGACATGAAATATCCAACCATGGGAGAAATTCATCAGCTGATATCGGGGCGGGGGGTGCGCAAGGATCCGAGCTGCTGCTGTGACGAACAGGATGGATTCTTTCGTGTCCCATCACATCCCCATTCATGAGAACAGAAGGGCAGGAGGGATACTTGCACGTCAGATTCCCCTGCAAAATAGGTATTCTGTGACTGGCCATGCCAGTTGTCCATTTTAAGTGCGGACAACCCCCCCCCCCCCCCGCCCATAGCAGCTTAGGGTGACCAGATCGCCCAGGGTTTCCTCATCCTAACTGGGAAACCTGGAGCGCTCCAGGCCGACCGGGGGGCGGCGGGGGCAAACCGGGGCTGCGAGGGGTCACGCGGAGGCAGCGAGCGGCGGCAGACCCGGTAGGTCCGGGCTGGGTTTTGGGGGGGGGATGGGTGGCTTGGTGGTGACATCATCACCCGGCGTTCTACTGAGGGACAGGCCGCGAAACCTGTTTCTCAGTAGATTTGAGCACCGGAGGGAAGCGGCCGCTCCGGCAGGTAAGTGGGGGGCCCTCCCGCTTCCCACGTTGCGCTTCTTACCTGCCGGGACCGTCCACGGGCCCCAGCGGACAGCCCCAGCAGTTAAGCCCCCTCCCCACTCGCTGTTTTTTTGGGGGGGTGGCTTGGTGGTGGTGGGGTTTGTTTCAGGTGGGGGATGGCAGGGGGTTCAGATCTGCTTGTTAGCCACATGGTGGGTAGCCTTTTAAAAAATATATATATTATGTTTTTTGGGGGGTGGGCACGCACCCTTTGGGCGGCCGTTTTGGGTGGCCATTTTGGACCAGGATTTTGGGTTCCAAAATCTGGTCACCCAATAATAATAATAATAATAATAATAATAACAACAATTTATTTCTTACCCGCCTCTCCGTCTGGATCGAGGCGGGGAACAACAACATGATAAAATACATAAAACTAATTAAAAACATGACAATTATTATTAAAACTGCATTAAAACATCCTAAAACATCCTAAAAACATTCTAAAAATTACACTGGATATGCCTGCCGGAAGAGAACAGTCTTTATAGCTTTCTTAAATTCTAAAAGACTGTTAAGTTGACGAGTCTCCTCCGGCAGGTCATTCCACAGTCTGGGAGCTGCAGAAGAGAAGGTCCTCTGGGTAACGGTTGTCAGCCTAGTCTTGGTCGACCGCAGTAAGTTCTTCCCAGAGGACCTGAGCGTGCGGGGCGGATTGTATGGGAGAAGGCGATCCCGCAGGTAACCTGGACCCAAACCATGTAGGGCTTTAAAGGTAATGACCAACACTTTATACTTCGCCCGGAAACTAATTGGCAGCCAGTGGAGCGATTTTAAAGCTGGCGTAATATGGTCACTCCTAGATGTACCGGTGACCAACCTGGCTGCCATATTTTGAACTAGTTGAAGTTTCCGGACTAGGCACAAAGGTAGCCCTATGTACAGCGCATTGCAGAAGTCGAGCCTCGAAGTTACCAGCGCGTGCACTACCATCTTTAGGTCTTCCAACTCTAGGAAGGGGCGTAGCTATTATGTTACAACATCCATGACACTTCCTTAAAATTCCAAATGTGCCCACGATCCAGAAAGGTTGGGGACCCCACACTGAGTGGCAGTACCTATCTAGGTTCTATCCCAGGCCTAACTAGAGATAGTTAGGCCAAACCTGGGATCTTTTCCATGAAAATCATGTGCTTTACCACTGAACTACAGCCCTTCTCCCAAATGTACGCCTGAGGATTGACAGAAAAGAGGCAAGAAAATTTGATCAGAGCTGAATAAGGCTGTATTCAGGCATCTTCAAAGTGTGATGCTAACGAGGAGTGGATTATTCTCTTGCCCACACAAACCCTTAGGTTGCAGACTAACTGTTGAAGAATCTGTTGTTCACACAGACCCTGTTCAGACGACACACTAAGCCATGGTTAGGCCGCTAACCCTTTTGCAGCAAGTGGTTAGTGAATGTGCTGAAACTGTGATGATGTAGCCACCATGGTTACAAATGGTTCACATGGTACACGACACGCTGAGTCATGGTACACGACACGCTGAGCCATAATGGTTAGCTGAAAATGCTTAACCATCATGATTTAGTGTCAGGATCACTGTGTGTTGAACCAAGGCTTAGCCATACTTATGTTTCTGCCATACCTTAATGTTTTAGGACTCAATATAATAAGTTTAAAAGTTAAGGTTGTGAAAAAGTAAATTTTATCAATGAAATTTAAAAGGTTCAAAATTGGTATAAATCATGATGTTGTTAATGGAATCACAAAGGTTCCTAATGACTTATGTTTTAAGATGACAATAGGGTTCTAAACTGTATAAAGAGTTTAAAGTGTTTGAAGTATTTTAGGGCCTTAACAGACATGACTTTAGATAGGCTGGCCATATAAAAAGTAAGACAGAGTTTATGTATCTTTAATTAATTATGTGTATTTAAAATTATTATTATTATTATTGTTATTGTTATTTATTACATTTATATAACGCCCTATAGCCGAAGCTCTCTGGGCAGTTTACAAAAATTAAAAGATTGAACATTAAAAAGTCAATATACAAAATTTAAAACCATAAAACAGCTGATATTTAAAACATTTTAAACTTTTAAACTTTTAAGCCTGGCCACAAAGTCAGTTAAAACCTCAATTTAAGCTGTTAAAATGCCTGGGAGAAAAGAAAAGTTTTGACCTGGTGCCTCATTGGGGAGACCATTCCATAATTGGGGGGCCACCACAACAGGCCTTCTCCCTTGTTGCCATCCACCGAGCTTCCCTCAGAGTAGGCACCCGGAGGAGGACCTTTGATGTTGAGCATAGTGTATGGGTAGGTTCATGTCAGGAAATGCATTCCATCAGGTATTGTGGTCCCAAGCCATGTAAGGCTTTATAGGTTAAAACCAGCGCCTTGAATCGGGCTCGGAAACATACAGGCAGCCAATGCAAGCAGGCCAGAATCTGTCTTATATGTTCAAACCTTCTAGTCCCTGTTACCAATCTGGTCCCTGTTACCAATCTGACCCTGTTACCAATATTTTAAAATTGTACTATGTTTAATTATATTTTTAATTTTTGTATATTGCTATTTGTTTTAACTATACATGTTTTAATTTGTAAGCCGCCTTGAGTCCCATTATTGAGAAAAAGGCAGGATATAAATAAATATAATAATAATAATAATGATAATAATAATAATTTAACTGTTGTATAGAAAAGGGAATTTCAGCAGGTGTCATTTGTATGCATGTAGCACTTGGTGAAATTCCCTCTTCATCACAGCAGGGAAAGCTGCAGGAGCCCTGCCTAGCATAACCAGATACAAAAGAAGGCAGGACTCCTGCAGCTTTTCCTGCTGTGATGAAGAGGGAATTTCACCAAGTGCTACATGCATACAAATGACACCTGCTGAAATTCCCTTTTTTATACAACTGTTAAAGATACAGAAGCCATGTCCTCCTTTTTAAATGGCCTGCCTATGTTACATGTATTAAATTTATGGCTGAGTGGGGAATTCTGGGTTTCAGGGTAGTTTTAGTTAGTTAGTTAGTTAGTTAGTTAGTTAGTTAAACTTGCTCAGGATTGTGCCCGAATAGTATCAGATGTACTACTGAGGGCACAATCTTGCACCCACGTTCCTTGCAGAAAGCTCATTGCATTCAGTGTGGGGCTTGCTTTTGCGTATACATGCATAGGATCTGCTGCAAATTGCCCATTCCTTCAGTGAAGAAAAATGTGCAACACAAGAGTGCTGATTTTTCTCTAGCTGAAACCATATTGGTGTACAGCTGTGGAATCCTGTTATTATTGCTCAAAGGTTACCCAAAAACACAGCACGGGAGACTATGTAGGGCCTACTTAGTGGTTAGCTAGAATTCATGGGAAGAAAATCGGAATATCTATTTTTCCAGTAACAGAAACCTCCAAATGTGATTTCTTAAAGCAGCTGACACCAGAGAGTCCAAAAAAGGCACAAAACATGCTATTTTAGGCCTGTGGTGTGGACTAGAGGATGGGAAAATCAAAAATAGACCTGTGTTAAGAAGCTCAAGGTTTGGCTATTTCTTTGGCTACTTAAAATACAAACCTCGTATGCCTGGGTTAGCTGAGGTTCAACTGGGTGCACCTTTAGATTACACTGCCCCAATCTGATGCATGTCAAAATAACTCTAACTGGGTCCTGGTTTCTTCCAAACTTTGTGGGTTACATGGGAACATCAGAAGTTGCCTTATACTGAGTCAGACTATTGGTCCATCTAGCATATACTGTTGACAGTGACTGGGAGCAGCTGCTCTCCAGGGTTTCAGGCAGGATTCCATCCTAACCCTGCTCGGAGATGCCAGCAATCGAACTTGGGACCTTGTGCATGCAAAGCATCTGCTCTGAGCTACATCCCCTTCCCTGTTGATCCAAGATGCCAACAGTCCTGGTCAGACACAAAAGTGTAGCCCAAGTTAAACTACGGTAACATTGATCCATGAGTCACACTTAGAGTAAACAAATATGTGACCTGAACACCACCCATCACCTTATTTATTCTGGATTACTTCAGCCCTCTTAGAGCTCCTCCAGATATAGCTCCAATTTTGGAATTTCAGTGCCTCGTTGCAGCAGAGGGGGCTAGGAATGGCTGCATGTTTAGGGTGACCATATGGAAAGGAGGATAGGGCTCCTTTATCTTTAACAGTTGTATTGAAAAAGGAATTTCAGCAGGTGTCATTTGTATGCATGCAGCACCTGGTGAAATCCCCTCTTCATCACAATGGTTAAAGATGCAGGAGCCCTGCCTAGTGTGACCAGATACAAAAGAGGGCAGGGCTCTTGCAGCTTTAACTGTTGTGATGAAGGGGGGATTTCACCAGGTGCTGCATGCATACAATGATGAAACAATGAGAAAAAATGAATTAGAATATAAGGAGGTTCCTGGAATGATTACATTTCCTCAGTCGCCAGTAATTATCGTAGAAGAGTATTTCTGCAGACATCTCTTATCAAGTAAGAAGCTGTATATTAAACTTTCGTTAAAAATGTTTTTATAAAAATATTTTTATATGATTTATATAAGTTTTGATGTGTAATGTGGACAGGCCCCAGAGCCTTCATATTGTAATAATATTTTTTAAAAGAAACTTACATATGGGCACAGGCCTCTGAGGCAATATGCCTAACTAACCCCTAAACTGATATATTAATGCTATGTGTTATCCCCATGAACAAAATTTAATGTATTCTTGATAGGGTGACCATCCGCCCGGATATGTCCGGACATGTACGGAAAATGGGGAGCAAATCCGCATCCGGGGGGAAAAACTGTTTTGGGGGGCCAAATCTGGAAATTTAGCCCCCCAAAAGGGTGACCAGATGGCCCTGGGGTGATCCGGGCCAACGGGGGGCAGCAGGGACAAACCAGGGCGGCGGGGGGTCATGCGGCGGTGGCGGGAGGCGGGCGGGCAGTGCGAGGTGGGCGGCGCGAGGCACTTACCTGCTGGGGCATCCGCTTCCCACCGGTGCTCGGAATCTACTGAGAAACAGGCTTTGCGGCCTGTCCCTCAGTAGCGCGCAGGGTGATGACGTCATCACCCGGCGCGCTACTGAGAAACAGGCCAGGAAGCCTGTTTCTCAGTAGATTCCAAGCACCGGAGGGAAGCGGACGCCCCAGCAGGTAAGGAGCACAGGGCGGGCGGCGCGGGGCGAGCGGCGTGGGGCGAGCGGCACGTGGCGCGTGGGGCGGGGCAGGCGGCGTGGTGCAGGGCGAGCGGGCGGCGTGAGGAGGGCTTGCGAGTGGGGCGGGGGGCAGGGCGGGCAGCGCAGGGCGGGCATGCGGGCAGTGCGGGGCGGGCAGCACGGCACGGGGTCGGACGGGCGGCACGGGGCGGGCGGGCGCCCGGTGGGGGGGTTGTTTTGGGTGGGTGGGGTGGCGGGGGGGGACCGGGATTTTGGTTCTCAAAATCTGGTCACCCTAATTCTTGATATTACAGTCCCCTGAAGAAGGCCTTAAAAAACAACATAGGCCAAAACATGTTGGGCTTCGAAATACAGTATCATAGCATTCTGAGAACCTGCTTCTCTCCTTTTTTTGCACTGAGCCTCTAGACCATCTTCCGAGGCAATCTGTTCCACAGCCAAACAGTTCTTAATATTAGGAGAATCTCCTAATGTTTAACCAAAATCCGCTTCCCTGCAATTCCCACTCATTGGTCCTCGTCCTGCCCTTTGGTGCAGGTTGTGATCAATTAAGATGTTGGTTTAGAGCAGGGGTGCAGAACATTTTTCAGTCCAGGTGCTGAATCCAATTTTGGAGTTGCATTCCAGTGGTGGGCAGGAACAAGGCATCAGGGATGGGGCCAAAATTACAAAAAGACACTAGCATGTTATAATATAAAAGCACTTATTGCCAGTAACTAAGCCTTAGGGGAGGCATTTCTGTCTTTTGCAATGTGTAAAAAAGTCACAAACCAAATGATCAGTGGGCTCATGGCCATCTGGTGGACCCTGGAGCGTGGATTGAGAACCTAAGTGAATTGTGGCTCTCCATGTTTTTTGAAGTGGTATATTAGTCCATGGGGTCTGAACCACGTGGCCTTCCTAAATGTTGAATTGTCTTCAACTCAGGCCAAAGATTTGGTAACATGATGTGGGGACATTGTAAAAACGGCTCATGGGTGGTAAGAACACACAGACACAGCTCACCTTGACAGGGCCAGCACATTTTGAAAGCACTCTGCATTGCCTGGCTAAACCTAGTATATATCTAATCTGCTTTTCCAGGTGGGTTGCTGCTCTGGCAGATTAACGTATGAAAGCTGCTTTATAGGGATGTGTATCTTATCGTTACGATGGCTGATAATGAACCGATAAGGTCGTTATCAGACATCTGATTAATGATAATGATACACATTCCCTCAGGCCCTATCTGATCTGATCCAAAATCCATATGTTTGATAACTATCGGACATATCAGATTATCGGACCTAGGGCCGGCCCTCCCTCCCCCTCCCCCTCACACTTCTTACCTGGGCCTTGTCCGCTGCCATCCGTTGCTAGGAACTACTGAGAACTAGGCTTTGCGGCCTAGTTCTCAGTAGAGCGCCGGTGTGCCAGGTGATGACGGCAGCGGACAAAGCCCAGGTAAGGGGGACGCCTCCCTCCCTCCCCTCCCTCCCTCCCTCCCCCTCTTGCTCCTTATCTGGGCCTTCCCTGCCACCGCCACCCCGTAGTACTGCTAAAGGCTTTCCGGCCTGTTCATCAGTACAGAGCCACGTCAAGTGATGGCAACATCACTTGCTGCTTCTCTGTACTGACGAACAGGTCAGAAAGCTTGTTTAGCAGTACTACAGGGCGGGGGCAGCGGTAGCGGCAGCGGTGGCGGCGGCAGCGGCATTGGGGGGAAAGCTTTCTTTCCCCCATGCAAACCTATGGGGAAAAACACTGCTATTGTATTGGAACTTTCGATATTTATCGGATTTCCGATCTGATCAAATCCAGGTACCCCTCAATATGATCGGATCCAAAAAAAAATGATGTTGGAATTTCCGACAACGATACAATACGATAATTTCGGCCGTGCACATCCCTACTGCTTTGTATTCAGGACTTCTCTAAATGAGCAATTTATAGCACGCATCGGTGCAGCCAGTTTCATGACATTGTCAACAAATAGGATGTCCCCCATGATTTCTTCCTCTTATTCCCTAAATGGCATGAAATCAGCAGTGTGTAAAGCTGGCATTGCACTATGAACTTGCCGAAGAAGGACTTTCCCTGCTACTGGAGAGAAAAGAGGGTACAATATCTCTCTGCAACAAAGGGAGACAGATCTGATCCCCCACCTCACCAAGAGCACCCCTTTAAGTTCAATGGGGCTTACTCCCAAGCAAGTGTGCTGCAGGGACATAGAGGGTTCTATAAGATCACAAGAACAATAGCCTTCATTTTGCTGGTTATATGGTTGTGCTAGGTTTATATCTAGTGTGTTTCTTTTTAATTATTATTTTTTCTTCTTTCTGTTGGTTTGTGCTAGTAGTTCTCCATGTGCCTGCTCAGAAGTACGTCCCATTGTGTTCAGTGGGGCTTACTCCCAAGTAAGTGTGCCAAGGGTTGAAGACTTACCACAGATGAAAACAACACACACACACACACACACACACCGGGGTGGGGGGAAGGGAGGTATACCCTTGATTCAAGCATGTTTGCCATTTAAAGGAGCCTTGGGAAACAGCAAGATCTTCCGCTTTGTCGCCTTTCTCCTCCCATGTAATGCAGCCCATATCAAGCTCTCCAAAGAAAGAGGAAGCACAACAGCCCCGGGTAAACAATGTGATTTCCCTTAATATAATGACACTCTCAGGTCCCCTCTACAAGGATTCGCTTTTGCGCCTGGTTAGGCGATTATGCGCATAATTGCAGAAGCGCATTTACACCTAATACCTCTGCACGAGAGGCGGCGAGAGGCGGCGAAGCGCATTAACGGATGACCAAAATGCGCTTCACAAGTAGTTAATGCGCATAAGCGCTTGTTCACATAGTCAAAATGCGCTTTAACGGCCGGAGCAAAATAAAACTCGCTGTTTAACGTGCATTCGATAATGCACATAATCGGAGAGATAATGCGCCTCTACGTCTGATTTGCGCTCCGTTCTTGTAGAGGTACATTTTTTAAAGCGCCTTGAAAGAGCATTAAACCTCTCTTGTAGAGGCAGCCTCAGTCTAAAGAACAGTGATCCTCCAAGCCCAGAGCTGTCTACTTTCACTTGGCAGTAGATCTCCAGGGTCCAAAGAAGATCCTTTCCTAGACCTATTAACAGAAATCCTGTCAACTAGAGGTGTATGGGAGAAAACCTGGGATCTTCAGTGTGCAATATACATTCTCTGCCCTCTGACATATGGACCTTCCTAGGTCCCCTCTACAAGGATTCGCTTTTGCGCCTGGTTAGGCGATTATGCGCATAATTGCAGAAGCGCATTTACGCCTAATCCCTCTGCACGAGAGGCGGCGAGAGGCGGTGAAGCGCATTAACAGATGTCCAAAATGTGCTTTACAAGTAGTTAATGCGCATAAGCACTTATTCACACAGTCAAAATGCGCTTTAACGGACGGAGCAAAATAAAACTCGCGATTTAACGTGCATTCGATAATGCGCATAATCGGGGAGATAACACGCCTCTACGCCCGATTTGCGCTCCGTTCTTGTAGAGGTAAAAATTTTAATGCGCCTTGAAAGAGCTTTAAATGCCTCTTGTAGAGGCACCCCTAGTCAGTAACCAATGTATAGGCAATTTTACAGATGAATCACAGTGTCAGAAGAAGAAATATGCATACTCTGTGGGTTTGGAATTATTTCCAGACATTTCCCCCTGTGGCTTTGGCTAAATGTCAGCGAAAGTTCTTTGTGTTTTTTCTTCTTCATTGTAAATCTATGGGAGAACAATAAAATAAAATACATAAAATCGAGGGGGGGGTCATTCAAGGGAAACACCATATTCTCTAGCAAGCTTAGGTGGGACATTCATCATACAGGCAGGATTAATTCACTTTGTTCCATTGTTTGTGGTTTCACCGGCCGATCACAATTAAAAGAACTGAACTACTAATCCTTGATGTTGCTATTGCAAGAGAAATGCATTTTGGTAGAATACCTTAATGCACCACTGCCTTCCTGCCATGGGAACTACTTCAGATTTTATGATGGGGACAAAGTTTTGAGGGTGTGTCTGGAGATGAGACACAATGGCTAAAGGCCATTGTTGAATACATTTAAGGTACAATTACAAAATATATGTATAAGGACTCGTCTTTTGTGCACAGAAAACCAAATCTACACTCTGTGACTAGCGTATTACTAAGTGAAAGGAGCTTTGGTGGATATTTAACCACAGTGGAAGTTTCAAATAGTCCTAGTCCAGGACTGGCCCTCCCATGTAACGGGGTGAAACCTTCACCTCAGGCAGCCTTCCTGGTGCACCGCTACCAGGAAAGCTGCCTGACACCAATACCTGGCCACTGGTACTTGCCTGGCACTGCCAGATGGATCCACAAACCTCTCAGACTGAGATATCAGGTGGGCAGGCAGGGCCATGTCTTCAGTGGGGCAAACAGGACAACTGTCTTGGGTGCCAAATTCTGGGGGCAGTAAACAATCCCCTGAAAATGGTGGCACCAGTGGTGGCCATTTGCTGGAAATGGTAGCCATTTGGTGGTGGTGGTCAGCAGCACTCCGGATCTTTCTAGCTGATGTCAGCAGCTGCAGTCACACACACCTCTGCTGCCAGGGCGATTGTGCATGGAGTGGAAGGTTCTCAGAGCAAAGCATCAGCCTGCTCAGCCCTCTGGAGAGCTTCACTAAGCACTCCCTTGCTAAAGAATGCCCAGCACAGCTCTCTATGGTCCCCTCTACAAGGATTCGCTTTTGTGCCTGGTTAGGCGATTATGCGCATAATCGCTGAAGTGCATTTACGCCTAATACCTCTGCACGAGAGGCGGTAAAGCTCATTAATGGATGACCAAAATGTGCTTTACAAGTAGTTAATGCGCATAAGCGCTTGTTCACATAGTCAAAATGCGCTTTAACGGCCGGAGCAAAATAAAACTCGCTGTTTAACGTGCATTCGATAATGCGCATAATCGGAGAGATAACGCGCCTCTACGCCCGATTTGCGCTCCGTTCTTGTAGAGGTAAATTTTTTAAAGCGCCTTGAAAGAGCTTTAAACCTCTCTTGTAGAGGCAGCCTATGATGCTACCTGCTCCATGCCTAACTCTGAGGACCTTTCATACTGATGCAGGGGGCAGGGTAGGCTCTCTGGGAAGCCCCTCCAGCTGCTTCCCTGCTGTAAATTCCATAGCAGAAAAGTGTCTGGCAAGGCTTTCCGGAGAGACTACTTGGCGGTGGCAGCCAAAATACCTCATTGTGAGGGATTCTTCCTCAAAGTGAGGCATTCTGGCTTTGGTGACCTTGTGGATGATCTGTGCTGCAGCAGCACAGGCAGACTCCAGGGCCACTCAGCCAGAATGCCTCACTAGGGAGGAGGACTCTTCACAGCGAGTGAGGTAGTCAGGCAACAGCTACCAGGGGGGAAGCTGGAAGAGTTAAGGATGATGGGGAAGTGGAGAGAAGGAGAAGAGGACAAGGAGGAAGCTGGGGCAGGAGGATGCATGGAGAAAGCAAAGCAAAGAGGAGGCAACAGTGGCAGCGGTGTGCGTCCTCCTGCCTCAAGCAGTGAGACATCTTGTGCCACTGCTGTGTCCTTTCCTTATAGTGCAAAGGACACTTTACACATTAAGACTGGGTTCGGATGTCACGGTAACCCATAATAGGTTAAATAAGCCATAATTGTTTATTTAACCCATCATGGATTGGGTAGGGGTAGGGATGACTCAGATTACGCACAGTGGCTTAATCATGCAGGGGATAACAATGGGTGGTTTCGGACGACATATTAGGCAACGGAGGGGTAAATAGTGTACTGACCGTGAGTTAGGCAGGCGGAGCTCCCCACACAACATGTTGCAATGCCGGTGCTTGTGCAGCTGAAAGTTCTGGCAGCCATCTTGGTTGCTACAGCTGCTCCCTTCCCCTCCCTCAGTCCCCCAGCCGTATCCCAGCATGCACCTCAAGTTCTGCTGGCTGTATAGAGCAGCTGGGGGTTTTTGGCTGCTCCGGACAGCAGAACTCTATGCCTATGTCCACAGAGGGGGGGGTGTTTGGTTTCGGACGACACTTTAACAAAGGGGCTTCAAGCTAAACAACATGCAAGCCCATTGTTTCTCTCCGTTGCTTAATTGGGCAGAATAGCATATTGTCAGTTATGTGTGCGTGGTGTGCAACCCTCCACATGACACAATAAGCAACACAACTGACGATTGTTTCCTCCCCCCTCCGTTGCTTAATGTGTCGTCTGAAACCAGCCAGTAGCTGATTTTCAAAATAAGCTACTGTGAGTAACTTATTAACCCATCATGGCTTAAAAGGACATCTGAACGCAGCCAAATGCACACAATGGCATTCCAAAATGCTTTGTTGATAATACAAACAGCATCCTTAAAAGGCAGCTGTTTTGAGCAGAGTTGGAGACACATTTCCTTTTCCCTGCCAATCACATTTGCCCCTTAGCTGCTTTTCTTTTAATAGGATTCCAGATGCTTGTTTACCAAAAAAAAAAAATCAGCTGGGGAGGCATTTTGAGCAGAAAAAAATGGTCAGGAAACCACTTCATTTTTAAAAAATTGGTGCTTCATGACATGCATCTTTCTGTGATGTGCCCCTTAATTTTGTGGACATGTTATCTCCTTAGATAAAAGTGGGAGTGGCTGCCAATCATAACTATACATTGTTGCGCAGAAAATCTGTTTCTCTCCCAGCTATTAAGAGGATTGCAGCTAAGCTCAGAGAGAAAAGTGGAGTCTGGGGCAGCAGAGGATGTTAGTGGCCCTGCTAATAAAAATGTCCTGGAGCTTCAACCCTGTGAGCCCTGGCTCCACTACACCACTGAACCCTGCCCTATACCCACATGCACCACACTGAGCTCCTTGGAGGAAGGCTGGGAGAAAAAAAACAAGATAAGTTCTGCTTCTCTCTGTATGACAGGGTTGGGCAACTTATGGCCCTCCAGATACTTTGCCTACAACTCTCGTCATCCCTCAACATTGGCTATGCTGACTAGAATTGATGGGAATTGTTGGCCAAAACATCTGGAGGGCCACAAGTGGTCCACTTCTGCTATTGGAGAAGCTATTTGCACAAAAAGTAGCCCAGGGCAACAAAGAAGGCAAACAAACATCTTGACCTTGTGGTGTTTATTTTTAAGAAAAGGGCACGTGTTGCTTCGGCATGCACTCCTAGTACAGAAGCCCAGTTCAATGTTTCTGAGCAACAGTCATTCAGTGCATAGAACTGATGAGCTGGTGATGAATAATCACATGTGCTTGGGAACAATAGATCAGGGGTGACAGAGGACTGACCTTGAGCGGCTGAGCGGTTCTACAGACTGGAGGAAAACCGCCCCTGTCCTTTTCTTTCATCAGTAAAACTGCCCCTCAACGCATACGTCCCCAAGAAGGGACATTCTGTGACATAGAGCAAGGACGGCAAGACGCAGGGATGGAAGGGCGGTTTTATCCCAGGTGGAGAATAAATACAGCACTTTCCCCACCCTAGAAAAATACGGAAAATGGAGGGGAAGAGGCTGCATGACAGGGACGACATCATGTGAGGGTTGTGGTAAAACAAGACAGGACAAAAGTGCAATAAAACACTGGTGTGATGGAGCTGCTACACTACTGCTTTATAACAGTATTGAAGTGCCCTGTTGGGGCCCTTGACACATTCTATATACAATTTTCAAACTGCTTTCAAAGTGTTATATCCTGCTTGGTGTAGTCTTGGCCTTCGTGTGTGTGTGTGTGTAGGGGAAGTGTAATATGGTGAATGTTCTCCCATATCAGTACTACTCTACAACTCGGAAGTCAGGATATTGGGAAAAGGGGTTCTAATTTAGACTTTTTCCTAAAGTGCTTGCATTCTAAGAGCTCCAACACACAAGCAATTTAGTGCACTCTCGTCATGCCTGGTGTGCAGATTTGCAGCATAGTACTCACATGACGCCGTGCCTGTCCTGCTGACACCCCACCTCTTCCCCAGCCTTTCCTAGAACGCTAAAAGTTTGGATTATTTTCCCTAAGCACATTTAATGTGCCCTAAGCCTCCATGTAGTTTTAAAGGAACTGGGGGCTTGAATGGATTGCATCAGGTCCTGGCAGGGAAAAGCAATCTCTCCCAGCAGCCAGCTCCAAGCCTCAATATAAAACCCAAACCTTGCATCCCAGACTCGAAAGCGTTTTTTAAAGTCATACAATGTCTGAATCTCTGCAGAGACAGGATTGTACTCCCCAAAGAGCCAGACTAAAGGGTCATTCCATTTTTACCCAGCAGAAAGGAGGTCTGGTTGAAGTGCTCATCTGACAGGACCTGATCGGAGGGAGAAAGAGAAGGGGAGGGATGGAGCAGAGCGGAGCGGAGGAGCGAAGGAGCTAAAGAGCAGGCCATTCCACAGAGCAACAGAAGAGAAGGTCCTCTGGGTAACAATTGTCAACCTAGTTTTGGCTGACTGGAGTAAATTCTTCCCAGAGGACTTGAGTGTGTGGGGCGGATTGTACGGGAGACCCAAACCATGTAGGGCTTTAAAGGTAATGACCAACACTTTATACTTCGCCAGGAAACTAATTGTCAGCCACAAGGAAATCTGATTCTTGTGTACAATCTCTTCAGTAAGTTAAAATAATATTAAAAAGCAATAACAATTAAAAACAATCATCTACCATTGTCTCTTTCATTCTCTGCCTCTGTCCTTTCTCTCACCCCCTGGATGCATTGGCTCCTTCACATTGTACATCTCCTACTATTAGCTAAATAAACCAAAAGGAAGAATTTGGCCTTCCAAAGCTTGTCTGAAACACGTGAAAAAGGGATTATTGTATTTTGCATTTACAGACTTCCTAAGAACAGTAGTGATGATGATAATCACACAGGAGTTGGCAACTGAAAACAAAATTCCTGATGAAGTAGCAGACTTACTGGAAGTCAAAGCAAGAATGGGAGCTGGTCCAAGAAGTGGCCTTGTAGTGAGGTAGAGAAAGTTTCCACATTTCCAAAAATGTTCTTTGGCACGAGAAGTTTGGACGAGGAACAAAGGGGAGATATTCCAGCTGGAAAGATAAGGTTGCAGGGAGAGCGTCGTCGTCCATTCAGCAATTGAACAACAGGCTGCGGAACAAATAGCATCTTTTGACCTCAGTGTGTTTGGCTGAGAGCCACTTCTTTCGCTGTCTTTGAGCCCTTCTAACAGCTGTGGGAGTTGTCAGGCCTGGGATTCTTAATACCACATCAGACAGCTGCCAGGTACCCAGAGTTTTTCAACACAAGGCTCTTAACCAGCTGTTTATATCTACTTTCAGTTTCGTTGCAGGATTGATAGCTGAGTACTACACGAGGAGGGTTTCTCCTATATAACCTCTAGGTAGCACTGTGGTGTAGCAGAATAGTGCAAATGTCCAAGAGCAAATTGCACTTCCTCTTGCTTTCACAATTAAATGCTGCATTTTCCCTGCTCTTAAAAAAAGAAATTCACTGGAAGTGCTCTTTAGACACACAGGAGCGAAAGTGGAGGGTTATGTCATTGTCTAAAAAACCCATAAGTAACTGTGATGGGGAATGATGAGTGCAAGTTCAATGCCTTGTGTAGAAAAGCCCTCAATGGCTGAGCAGGTGTCCCCCCCCCCTGCCTTTTTTACATTTTCTTTCCCCAGCATCCTGAGCAGTACCAGGCAGCTGGATCTGGAATCCACAATTTGAATTTCCCACAATGCAACAGAGTGATGTCATGTCTGAGAGAGTGTGGGAAACTGAAATGACAGCACCTCGTCAAGGACCCTGTGATGTACCAAACCTCCCCCCATCTTTGTTCTAGAAATATCTTTGAACAAAAAAAAAAGCCAGCCCAGACAACCAAATTTACGTCTCTATAACATTCCAGACTGACTCTCCAACTTCATCTCACCTTCCCTCGTCGCTCGTGTGAAAGTAGTACTGTAGAATTCACCTGGTGGCTGAGTAGCCATTTACACATCACCAAAAAAGAGTACAAGAGAGGACATTGATTGGCATAAAATTTGTGAATGCTAATTTTATGTATATATGCAAATTTTAAAATAATTATTATAATTTCAATTGAAATACAATACATCTCACCCCATGACTAGGTGTCCTGGGTGCTTCCTAATTCTGCTATTCCAGTGCTAACTGTTGATGGGCAACTTCAAGGCCAGGCTGCTCTCCCCTTTGATGGTTCTTTATCTTTAAACCTGACTTGGAGTGAAAAGGCCTTCAAATAGAGGACTGTCCTCTGTAACGTAGGATATATGGTCATCTTACCAAGAGGGTGAATGAGCAAGTCCTCCCAGGCTATTGATTGGTCAGTTTGAATTTCCCACCCTGGAAACCGCCCATCTCCACAGAAATATTTTGGGTCTTTGAGATTTTCCTTTCCACATGGATACCAAAGAAGCAACATCATCCCTCGCTATGCCAGGAAGTCTGAGATGTGGGCCTCATCCCGTGCCCCACCTGAAAGCTGCTTCCAAGAGTTACTCTTAGGATTCTGATAAGTAAGATTTTGTGTGTTAGTCTGAGGTTTCAGTTTTATTTAAAAACAACAACTATTTCTCTCTGCTTGGTTCTTTAATTATTTGAGCCCTCCATCTTTACTTAATCTTCCTAAAAATTTCAGATGATGAAAATAAACATTTCTTACTGGCATGTATAATTTCCAGGAAGATTGGTGAACCCCTTTTGATTTTATTAAGGTTAGAACAACCCACCCACCCTGATTTCCATTTGACCCTAATTTTACTGATTTTAAAACAAAAACAGGAAAGCAGTGAATATCCTTTTAACTTGTTAAACCAATGAATACATGCTGCACAAGGTCTTAAGATATGAATGATTTATAAAGAAAAATAAATACAAAGAGAAAAAAAACCCAGATGCAAAAGTAAAATGTGAAGCTTCCAATTTCCCAGCTTTGTGGAGTTTGGATTACCATGAGCTAGCCTTAGCTTCTGGTCTTTTAAACTGGCAGTTTTTTTGATGATTGAATAAATATATCGGATTGGACACTGGAATTGATTTGATTCTCTTATCTAGCCTGGAAGTTGTTCTAGCTACGCACTGGACTACTTGGCAAACATGCTAACCTGTTAAAGAGTTTAAGGAAGCTCATCCTTCTCCATATATAAAAGTCAAACGTATGTTTCCTCCTGTGAGCAGGAGTAGGGATATTAAAAAGACACGGGTGGGTGGTGGCGCTGCCTCTGAGGAATATAGCCAAAGGGTAACTTGAGGCCTGTCGTACCATGCAGGGTGGAAATGCAGACATACTAAATTGTCCCAGGCTCCATAGTGTTTGGGAACTGCAGAAGTCCTCCTGGAGAGAGTTTACATTGTTATTAGGCCTGCTGCCTTGGAGGCAGGAATGATATTTTGGCAAATAATGTGGGAGTTCAACCAACCCCTAAACAATAAATAGTTCAGGCAAGGGTCTGAAGCTTTATAGGGCCAAGTGGAACTCGATTGGCTCCCTGTATGTCATCTGATCTCTTCTGGGCCAATAACAGAAGAACCACCTTCCAGTTATCTGTAGCGATGTCGCTGCAGCAAAGCAGAGAGCAAGCCAACAGTTCTCCATCCTTCAAAGCAGCTTGGTCCAAGGAGTAAGGCCCAGCTAGGTGAGTTATGTATCTTTAACAGTGGTGGTTCCAAGATTTTGAGGTCACCTGGGCAAGACATCCTCTCAGGGGAATCTCTCCAACCTTGTCACCAGGTCATGAAATCAGGAAACAAAAAAAATATTTCCGAGCCCGGTTCAAGGTGCTGGTTTTAACCTATAAAGCCTTACACGGCTTGGGACCACAATACCTGATGGAACGCCTTTCCCGACATGAACCTACCCGAACACTACGTTCAACATCTAAGGCCCTCCTCCGAGTGCTTCCTCTGAGGGAAGCTCGGAGGTCGGCAACAAGAGAGAGGGCCTTCTCTGTGGTGGCTCCCCAATTGTGGAACGATCTCCCTGACGAGGCCCGCCTAGCGCCAACATTGTTATCTTTTCGGCGCCAGGTCAAGACTTTCCTCTTTCCTCAGGCATTTGGCAATATCTGAGGAGCCTGGGTTTGTTTTGTTTTGTTTTTGTAGTTTTTGCAGTGTTGAAGTGGTTTTTAAATGTACAGATTGTGTGTATGTTGTATGTTTTTGCTGTTTTAATTTTTGTATATTGTTTTTAATTGTTTTTAATCCTATGTAAACCGCCCAGAGAGCTTCGGCTATGGGGCGGTATACAAATGTAATAAATAAATAAATAAATAAATAACTCAGTCATCTACAACAAGAGTAATCAAATGTTTTGGCCTGGGGATGACATCTGGGTAGGGAAATTGTATAGTGGATTCTGCAGGGACATCTCCACATTATGGGCGATGAAACCAGATTCTTACCAGGCTTTTTCTTTTGGGGTCTTTCCACGTTCACTACGGGCTTGTTAGGATGGCAACAAATGCTGACCTTGTAATTTGTAATTGAAAACTTCCCCACTGGGCAATGCTCCATAAAGTTCACTGGCACCATCTAATGGATCTATTATAATGCAATGCTGACTTTACATGCTGGGGATATCCTGCAAGAGAACCCACAAACTTCTGTGAGTGGCCAATCATGAGCATGCCATAAATCACTTATATAGAAAAACTCTGGGAGTGATGTTGTAATTATTGGCTGATCTCTTCTCCCTTTGTTAAATCTGCTTGGGTGCTCGCCAGCCCAAAGCAAGAAATCTACTTTGTTTTTTGGTTCTTAGTAGAATCCTGGGGCCCACCAATTGGAGTCAAGTCCAGCAAAGTGTCTGTTTGCCTCTGGATGGCGCGAACCAAGTGGAATAACGCAGCAAGAGGAACCTTGCTCTTAGTATAGGAAGGATTCAGGAGGACAGATAAAAGGAAGTATTTCTTCACACAGTTCATATTTAAACTATGGAACTCACTTAGGCTGACCAGATAAAATCCAGGTCAGGGCTCATGTAACTTTAACAGTTGTAGAGAAAAGGGAATTTCAGCCAGTGTCATTTGTATGCAATTAGTTCCTGGTGAAATCCTCTCTTCATCACAACAGTTAAAGTTGCAGGCACTATACTGGAGTGACCATATACAAAAGAAGGCAGGGCCCCTGCAACTTTAACTGTTGTGATGAAGAGGGAATTTCCCCAGGAACTAATTACATACAAATGACACTGGCTGAAATTCCCTTTTCTCTACAACTGTTAAAGTTACATGAACCCTGACCTGGATTTTATCTGGTCACCCTAAACTCACTACCACAAGATGTAGTGATGGCCACCAATTTGGATGGCTTTAAAAGGGGGGTTGATAAATTCCTGGAGGAGAAGGCTATCAATGGCTACTAGTCCTGATGGCTAAGTGCAACCTCTAGTATCCGAGTCAGTAAGCCTATATACACCAGTTGATGGGGCTTTTACTTTCAGAAAAAGTAGCTATCTGCCTGAGTGTCTCTGTGAAGCATGTCTCTGTATCATTAAAAGTGGTCATGGGCAGATGTCAGGTTCATAGGATGCGCTTCTTCTTTTTTTTTTTTTTAACCAAGGTCCAGTTAAAAAGAGACTGCTGCTCTTTCTCCTTGTTCCTTTCACTGCTAGGGTGACCATATGGAAAGGAGGACAGGCCTCCTGTATCTTTAACAGTTGTATAGAAAAGGGAATTTAAGCAGGTGTCATTTGCATGTATGTAGCACTGGGTGAAATTCCCTCTTCATCACAACAGTTAAAGCTGCAGGAGCCCTGCCTAGCATGACCAGATACAAAAGAGGGCCCATTTCATTAGGAGAATAAAATGATCATAAAATGTTAAACAACTATATAAGATTAGTCAAGTTCTGATATGTTTGCCGCATACCCGTATTTCAATTCTCAGTTTAATGACTGTTTTTGCATACTTGTTGGATTTGAATTCAGTTTTGTCTGACTTCCTAGTTAGAGTTCGGATCCATCCGAAGCTGGGAAAATAAATCAGCCTTTCACAACCTGGTGCCATTCAGATATTGTACTATAACTGCCATCATGCCAGTCACCATAGCCTATGGAAGCACGTCCCATTGAATTCAAAGAGATATACTTCAAAGTAAACATGCATCGGATTCTGCTGTGCCGCTGCAATCCTAAACACACATATTAAAGAGTACATCCCACCAAACCCAGTGGTAATTATGTTTGAGTAAACATGCATAGGATTGGATTTCACCACTGCAATCCTAAGTGTACATATGGGAGTGGAAGTCCTATTGAACTCAAAAAGACCTCCCTCCAAGTAAAGCTTAGGACTGCACTGCCTAAGAAGCTGATTCCAAAGACCACAATGCAGCCTTCCCCAACCTGGTGCCTTCCACTACAGTTCCAATCATCCCCAGCCAGCATGGGGATGGGCACCAAGTTGGGGAAGGCTGGAGAGGGTATTTTGTTAATTCTCTGGTAGGTTTCTAAACATATTTAGATGATTCCTGCAGTCTGTCCTTAAAATAATTCAACACTGCCATCTGCTGACCATGTGAGCAATAACAAGAACGTTAAATAGCCCTTGATTGTTGGTGAATTGGTTACCATCACACTGGAAACAGAGATAGGAAGCAACTGAAGCAATACTTTTATCGGATTGATTACTTATTTACGGTGTGGAAATGGGTTGAAATGAACAGGTAGGAAAGACCCACAAAACATTCTGGAAGATTAGCAACATATTTAATCTCCTACTCCCAACCCCCCGCCAGCATCTACCCTACATTATGTTGCTGCTGCTACAACCCAGTGAGCTTCTATGATCGAGTGGGGACTAGAACCCGGATCTCTCGACTCCCAGTCCGACACTTTAGCCACTAAACCACACTAAAACTATATATATTACAAAGGGACAGAGATGGTGTAGCGTAGTGGCTAAGGCTGCAATTCTATGCATGTTTAGACTGGGAAAAAAAGTCCTATAATTCTCAGCATAGCTGGCTGGGGAATGTGGAGAGTTTAAGGACTTTTTTCTGTCTAAACTAGGGATGTGCACTGACCCCCCGGATCGGATCGGATAGCAGATCGGAATCGGACCTGGGGGGTCGGATCGGATCGGATCGGAGGATGGTCAGATCGGATCGGACTGGATGTCCGATCCGGATCAGACGCCATTTTGAATGCTTTTTCCCATAGCCAAGTATTGTTTTACAAAAACGCCTATAACTTTTTCATTTTTAAAGATAGAAGGATGAAACTTGGGCACATTATACACTGGTTAGGGATAGTTATCTGTGACAAATTTCAGAAAGATTGGTGCATGCGTTTTGTGGCAATTAATTTTTTACTAAATACCCAGGAATGCCTATAACTTTGTCATTTTTAAAGTTACACACATGAAACTTTGCCACATCGTAGGTGGTACCTTGGGACCTATGTGTGTGAAATTTCAGAAACATAGGTGCTTGTCGTGTGTGGCAATTAATTTTTAGAAAAATGGGTAGTAGTGGGGTAAATACATTTACGCCTCCCATTTTTTTTATTTTTGAAGATACAAACGGGAAACTTGGGCACATTACAGGTACCACTTGCCTTGATATGTGTGTGAAATTTCAGAAACATTGGAGCTTGCCTTGTGTGGCAATTAATTTTTGAAACAATGAGGAAAGAAACACCTATAACTTTGTCATTTTTAAAGTTACACACATGAAACTTTGCCACATTGTAGGTGGTACCTTGGGACCTATGTGTGTGAAACTTCAGAAACGTAGGTGCTTGCCTTGCGTGGCAATTAATTTTTTAATAAATACCCAGGAATGCCTATAACTTTGTCATTTGCAAAGTTACACACATGAAACTTTGCCACATTGTAGGCGGTACCTTGGGACCTATGTGTGTGACACTTCAGAAACGTAGGTGCTTGTATTGTGTGGCAATTAATTTTTGAAACAATGAGGGATTCATTGGACAGCACTTGCCCATAGGGATTCATTGGACAGTACTTGCCCATAGGAAATCATTGGAAAGCACTTGCCCATAGGAAATCATTGGAAAGCACTTTCCCATTGAGAAATACAGTTATGCCTCCCACTTTTTTATTTTTGAAGATACAAACAGGAAACTGGGGCACATTGTAGACTGGTTAGGGATAGTTATCTGTGAGAAATTTCAGAAAGATTGGTGCATGCGTTTTGTGGCAATTATTTTTTTTAATAAATACCCAGGAATGCCTATAACTTTGTCATTTTTAAAGTTACTTACATGAAACTTTGCCACATTGTAGGTGGTACCTTGGGATCTATGTGTGTAAAATTTCAAAAACGTAGGTGCTTGCCTTGTATGGCAATTAATTTTAGAAAAATGGGTAGTAGTGGGGTAAATACAGTTACACCTCCCATTTTTTTATTTTTAAAGATACAAACAGGAAACATGGGCACATTACAGAGAACACGGCACTTGATATGTTTGTAAAATTTCAGAAAGCTGGGTCCAGGCATTTGGTGGCTACGAATTTTTTAGATTAAAAGTTATAAACGTTTTTCCACAGAGGCTGGGGCTGTCAATTGCACCCTCCCGCCTCCTGGGAAGAAGAAGGAAACACTTTCTCTCATCTCTTTGATCTTTGCAGGCTTGGCTGCAACTGAGCTAGTATCCATTACAAAAGGAGAAACAAAGTACCACTTGGCTCGTGTCTGCTTTGATACTTTCACTTTTTACTCAAGCAGAACGGCTGAGCCTAGGATCACTCTCTCTCGCTAGGATCGTTACAGGAGAAATTTTCTACAGTCTTCAAAGTGGTGTGTGCAGACACCTTGCCACCACATGCCTGGACCTATCATTCTGAAATTTTACACACATATCAAGTGAAGTTACATGAACCCTGACCTGGATTTTATCTGGTCACCCTAAACAAGTGCTTTCCAATGATTTCCTATGGGCAAGTACTGTTCAATGATTCCCTATGGGCAAGTACTGTCCAATGAATCCCTATGGGCAAGTGCTGTCCAATGAATCCCTCATTGTTTCAAAAATTAATTGCCACACAATACAAGCACCTACGTTTCTGAAATTTCACACACATAGGTCCCAAGGTACCGCCTACAATGTGGCAAAGTTTCATGTGTGTAACTTTAAAAATGACAAAGTTATAGGCATTCCTGGGTATTTATTAAAAAATTAATTGCCACGCAAGGCAAGCACCTATGTTTCTGAAATTTCACACACATAGGTCCCAAGGTACCACCTACAATGTGGCAAAGTTTCATGTGTGTAACTTGAAACCGCTCCCAGACTGTGGAATGACCTGCCGGAGGAGACTCGTCAACTTAACAGTCTTTTAGAATTTAAGAAAGCTATAAAGACTGTTCTCTTCCGACAGGCATATCCAGTGTAATTTTTAGAATGTTTTTAGGATGTTTTAGGATGTTTTAATGATGTTTTAGGATGTTTTAATGCAGTTTTAATAATATTTGTCATGTTTTAATTAGTTTTATGTATTTTATCATGCTGTTGTTCCCCGCCTCGATCTAGATGGAGAGGCGGGTAAGAAATAAATCGTTATTATTATTATATTATTATAAAAATGACAAAGTTATAGGTGTTTCTTTCCTCATTGTTTCAAAAATTAATTGCCACACAAGGCAAGCTCCAATGTTTCTGAAATTTCACACACATATCAAGGCAAGTGGTACCTGTAATGTGCCCAAGTTTCCTGTTTGTATCTTCAAAAATAAAAAAAATGGGAGGCGTAAATGTATTTACCCCACTACTACCCATTTTTCTAAAAATTAATTGCCACACACGACAAGCACCTACGTTTCTGAAATTTCACACACATAGGTCCCAAGGTACCACCTACAATGTGGCAAAGTTTCATGTGTGTAACTTTAAAAATGACAAAGGTATAGGCATTCCTGGGTATTTATTAAAAAATTAATTGCCACAAAACGCATGCACCAATCTTTCTGAAATTTCTCACAGATAACTGTCCCTAACCAGTGTATAATGTGCCCAAGTTTCATCCTTCTATCTTTAAAAATGAAAAAGTTATAGGCGTTTTTGTAAAACAATACTTGGCTATGGGAAAAAGCATTCAAAATGGCGTCCGATCCGGATCGGACCTCGTCGGATCGGATCAGATCGGATCGGAGGTTGATCGGATCGGATCGGATTGGATTTTCCCAATTTTGGGGGGGATCGGATTCGGATCGTGGATCCGATCCGATCCGATCCGATGCACACCCCTAGTCTAAACATGCATAGATTGCAGCCTTAGCCACTACGCTACACCATCTCTGTCTATTTCTAAGTTTTAGTGTGGTGCAGTGGCTAAAGTGTCGGACTGGGAGTCGGGAGATCCGGGTTCTAGTCCCCACTCGATCATAGAAGCTCACTGGGTGACTTTGGGCCAGTCACACCCTACCTCACAGGGTTGTTGTTGCGAGGATAAAATGGAGAAGAAGAGGAGGAAGAGGATCATGTACACCACCTTTTACAGAGTAGGGATAAAAAGGAGGTGCCTACCCCATGGATTTTGCCATCTGAAGGTCAGCAGTGAGGGAGACAACACTGAGGAAGAGTTGTGCAAAGGAAATCAAAGATGAGTGGTGATCAAATACATTTGCATGTACTTAAGTCATTCATAGAATCATAGCATTTCAGATTCAGAAGGGCTTTAGAGGTCATCTAGTCCACCCACACTGCTTAATGCAGGAAACTTGCAACTACGGCATCCCTGGCAGATGGTAGTTCAGCCTCTGCTTAATCCTCCAGTGAATGATTGCCCACCACCTCCAGACTGTTTCTTGGCCAAACAGGTCATACTATTAAGAAGATAAAGGGCCATGCAGGATCAGACCTGTACATAATATTTTAAGACCACATCTACACCAAGCAGGACATAGCACTATGAAAGTGGTATGAAAGCAGTATATAGTATGTGTCTTATGGGTTGTCAGTGCCCCAACAGTTGTCAGTGCACTTCAATACCACTATAAAGCAGTAGTGTGGCTCCTGCCTCTTATATACCGCTTTCATACTGCTTTCATAGTGCTATATCCTGCTTGGTGTAGATGTGGCCTAAGTGTGGTCAGACCATAGATTTGTATAAGGGCAGTACAATATTGGCAGTTTTATTTTCAGTTCCTTTCCTAATTATGCCTCATATGGAATTTGCCTTTTTCACAGCAGCTGCACATGGTGGTTGATGAAATTGGATGATATTGGATGATATTGGAAGATGATGGATGATGATGGATGATACTGGATGATGGTTGATGATATTGGATGATATTGGATGATATTGGATGATATTGGATGATGATGGATGATGATGGATGATACTGGACGATACGGGATGATGGTTGATGATATTGGATGATACGGGATGATGGTTGATGATATTGGATGATACAGGATGATGGTTGATAATATTGGATGATATTGGATGATGATGGATGATGGTTGATGATATTGGATGATACTGGATGATGGTTGATGATATTGGATGATACTGGATGGTATTACATGATAGTGGATGATGATGGATGATGGTTGATGATATTGGATATTACTAGATGGTTGATGATATTGGATGATGATGGATGATATTGGATGATACTGGATGATACTGGATGATGGTTGATCATATTGGATGATACTGGATGATGGATGATGATGGATGATATTGGATGATACTGGATGATGGATGATGATGGATGATATTGGATGATACTGGATGATGGTTGATGATATTGGATGACATTGGATGATACTGGATGATGGATGATGATGGATGATATTGGATGATACTGGATGATGGTTGATGATACTGGATGATATTGGATGATACTGGATGATGGTTGACGATAGTAGGTGATACAGGATAATGGTTGATGATACTGGATGATGATGGATGATAGTGGATGATGGTTGATGATATTGGATGATGGTTGATGTTATTGGATGATATTGGATGATACTGGATGATGGTTGATGATGATGGATGATACTGGTTGATACTGGATGATATTGGATGTTACTGGATGATGGTTGATGATATTATATGATATTGTATGATACTGAATCATGGTTGATGATATTGGATGATATTGGATGATATTGGATGATATTGGATGATGATGGATGATGATGGATGATACTGGACGATATGGGATGATGGTTGATGATATTGGATGATACAGGATGACGGTTGATAATATTGGATGATATTGGATGATGATGGATGGTATTGCATGATAGTGGATGATGATGGATGATGGTTGATGATATTGGATGATACTGGATGATGGTTGATGATTTTGGATGATACTGGATGATGATGGATGATACTGCATGATAGTGGATGATGGTTGATGATATTGGATATTACTAGATGATGGTTGATGATATTGGATGATGGATGATATTGGATGATACTGGATGATACTGGATGATACTGGATGATACTGGATGATGATATTGGATGATACTGGATGATGGATGATGATGGATGATATTGGATGATACTGGATGATGGATGATGATGGATGATATTGGATGATACTGGATGATACTGGATGATACTGGATGATACTGGATGATGATATTGGATGATACTGGATGATGGATGATGATGGATGATATTGGATGATACTGGATGATGGTTGATGATATTGGATGATACTGGATGATACTGGATGATGATTGATGACATTGGATTATACTGGATGATGGTTGATGATATAGGATGATATTGGATGATACTGGATGATATTGGATGATACTGGATGATGGTTGACGATAGTAGATGATACAGGATAATGGTTGATGATACTGGATGATGATGGATGATAGTGGATGATGGTTGATGATATTGGATGATGGTTGATGATATTGGATGATATTGGATGATACTGGATGATGATGGATGATGATGGATGATATTGGATGATGATGGATCGTATTGGATGATATTGGATGATATTGGATGATGTTGGATGATATTGGATGCTATTGGATGTTGTTGGATGATATTGGATGATATTGGATGATGATGGATGATATTGGATGATGTTGGGTGATCTTGCATCTTTGTGTCTCAGCCTCTCAGGTTCATTTCTGTTTGTTGCTTGGATGTTTAAATTGAGTTATAATTTTTATTTGTATACGTTTTCTGGTTGGTTTGATTGAAGGGTTAGCATGAGCGAGGGTACTGTGACTGAGGGAGTGTGTTTTCTCTCCTCTTTCCTGTTTAACCTTCTTTAAAAAAAACAACATGTAATATGTCACACCCCATAAACAGGTGAGAATTCACCCTCACCCTACCGCGGTCATACAATACTACTGGAATATGTATGAACTTTAGTTTTAGTTGGACAATTTGGAATACTCTGATTTAACAAAGATCAGTAGCCTTTTGAAATAATTTGAAAAAGGGGACCTGTCTACAGAGGTACAAATAATGCTAGTAACATCCACTGTGTTTACATGAGGAGGTTCTACACAAGAGCAAAATAAAGGACATTTAATCTCACATCCGCTCCAGATTTTTGTTCCATAATGGAAGTCTTACAGTATGGTTGGCAACACAGACATTGTAATAAAAGTAATTCCTACTATTTGCCTCCAGTTCTTGGGGTTGACAACTGGCAGCTAAATTCTGAAGGCACAGCAAAGCAAATTGTTGAATAGCTTTCTTCCTTCCAGTCTGGAGGGACTGCTTTAGTGAGGGGCTGCAAAAGCTAGCATCCCTCTCACACAGCCTTGAGTTGAGAGATTCCTCTATTATTATTTTTCGTCATTACGTCCCTGGGTCATGGAGTTCGTTACTGAGGGACTGCAGAAGCATCCCCCTCATGCATTTCCTGTTTGTTTGTTTGTTTGTTTGTTTGTTTTGAGACTCTGGTCCAGGCAAAGTGTCTACCTGTACCCTGACTTATATGAACTGGGCAATGTGCCTCCATGACTTAATAGCAGCCAGCAAAACAACCACAGCAGACTTTTGCATGCTTGGTGCTTCTAAAACTCAGGACTGTCCCCAATGCAAGCTGCAGGAGGTGGTACCCTTCCAGAGGATGTCCAGAGGCTCTTTGGAGATGTTGAAGATTACCTGGAGGGACTGCAGAAAGAGAACCTTAGTGCTAGAGCAAGGGCGCAAAGGGATGGCATCTTTTTCGATATCGAGCAACTTACAGAGAGAACAATTTTCCAAGAGTTTAAAAAACAAGAACAGCTGAACGTTTTTAAACAAAAAAAGGCAAACAGCATTGATTTGGAGGCAGTATGCGTATCCTTTGAGGGGGAAAGTCAGAGGATCAGAATTTGCCCTGCAGCAGAAAAACATGACTTATTCCCATTTGCAGTTTTTTTCTGATAAGAAAAAAGATGGAAGAAATGGGAAGGTTGCAATAGAAGATGGCAAATTCTGTGTTTGAGGTACCATTGGGGATTCTTGCCTGGAGGCTTCTACAAGGCCAGGGAGATGCTGTTGGGGATTCATATTCTAAGTCCAAGGATGAAGATGCAGGGTGGTGTATCTGAGAAGCTCAATTAATGCCAGGCTGCTTCTTCCGTTGCCTGCATCTGTAGCTTCAACAGTGACAGATGGTAGCAAGAGGGAAGGGGGCTCCCAGCTGGAGCTGGATCCAGGCATGATGGAGAGGTGCTTGACTACTGCTTCTTCTTCCTCTGATGGCTTAGCAGCGACAGTTCGTAGCAAGAGGGAAGGGGGCTCAGCTGGAGCTGGATCCAGGCATGATGAAATGTTAATTCTTTTGAGTATAAATAATAGAAACATCACTGAAGTGGTTTTTAAATGTACAGATTGTGTGTATGTTGTATGTTTTTGCTGTTTTAATTTTTGTATATTGTTTTTAATTGTTTTTAATCCTATGTAAACCGCCCACAGAGCTTCGGCTATGGGGCAGTATACAAATGTAATAAATAAATAAATAAATAAATATGAACTGGGCAATGTGCCTACATGACTTATATGAACTGGGCAATGTGCCTTCCTGTACCCTGACTTATATGAACTGGGCAATGTGCCTATATGACTTATATGAACTGGGCAATGTGCCTACATGACTTATATGAACTGGGCAATGTGCCTTCCTGTACCCTGACTTATATGTACTAGGCAATGTGCCTACATGACTTATATGAACTGGGCAATGTGCCTATATGACTTATATGAACTGGGCAATGTGCCTTCCTGTACACCCTGACTTATATGAACTGGGCAATGTGCCTTCCTGTACCCTGACTTATATGAACTAGGCAATGTGCCTACATGACTTATATGAACTGGGCAATGTGCCAAATGTGACTTTTATTTGCCTCTGCTCCAGCCAATGTGCGCAGCTGTGGCATGAAGAAATGCCCACCTGCCTGCATGGGGATGGCAGGCAGACTGGGTCATTTGCAAGCACGATGAGGTCAAGGCGGTGCATGTGGGTAGTTTTGATGGGATCCTCCAGGTTTCCTCACTACCTGGGGTATCTCCTGGCTCAATGAGGCCCTGCCTGCTAAGGCTGGCTCTAAAATAAATGTTACCCGTGCTACTCCCCTATCCCCCATCCTTTTAATTTGTAAACATGCGTGGCCTAATCAATGAGACAAGGCAGCAGCAGTTCACCATCTTCTCTGATTAAAACATTTTATTTTCATGACTGCATATGGAAGGCACTGCCTAGGTTTATCCACAGGTTTGGAATGTTCATTGTATTCATAAAAATATACCAAAGTCACGTGACTTTTTATTTGGCAAAGTGCCTACCTCTACCCCGAACGTGACTTTTTATTTATTTGGCAGAGTGCCTACCTCTACCCTGAACGTGACTTATATTAATTTGCCAAAGTGCCTACCTCTACCCTGAACGTGACTTATATTAATTTGCCAAAGTGCCTACCTGTACCCTGTACCCTTTTATTTGGCAAAGTGCCTACTCCTACCCCAGACGTGACTTTTTATTTATTTGCCAAAGTGCCTATCTCTACCCTGAACGTGACTAGTGGGATCCTCCAGGTTTCCATGCCGCAGGGGTATCTCCTGGCCCAATGAGGCCCTGCCTGGGTAAGGCTGGCTAAAATAAATAACTGTAGTGCCCGTAATTCCTGACTGTTTGTGCGGTGTTGCTTGTGGGATCCTGCCGGTTGGCGCACCACAGGGGTATCTCCTGGCCCTATGAGGCCCTGCCTGCTAAGGCTGGCTCTAAAATCAATGTAACACCCGTGCTATTCCCCTAACCCCTAATCCTTTTAATTTGTAGACATGTGTGGCCTAATCAATAAGACAAGGCAGTAGCAGTTCACCATCTTCTGATTAACACATTTTACTTTTATGACTGCATATGGAAGGCACTACCTATAAGTCTCAGCAGCAGCAGCAGCATGGAATGCATTACCGGAAACAGTGCATGTTGTTGAGAGCTTACTTCAGAGTAACGCCTGCAGCTGTGCATCTGAAATTGGGCACAGATGAGTCCCCTCAAGGCCATATGTGAGATGCCCATGAGTACTGGACGATGTCTCTTGAAAAAGGATCACATTTCAGCCACCTGAAACAGTGTATTTGAAAGCTTACTTCTGAGTAACGCTTGCACTGATTGTTCTAAAATTTGGCACACAAGACTAGCAGCACTCAGTCTGCACTGTGACCAAGTTTCAAACCTGTAACTTGGAAAATTAAGAAGTTTTAGGCCTTTCTCTGACTCAAAAATCATAGCTCAAGGGCAAAATGGAGAAACGATATAATATCGGATTTCCGATAATTATAGGAAATATGACACGATAGGGTTCACCTACGATATAATCGGAGGCGATAAATTTTTTGGTCCAAAATTCTGATTCCAATACAATATTTTTGGGCGTGCACATCCCTACTTCTAACAACCCCGAGGAAGGCCTTTGAATAAAGTACAGGCCAAAATGCGTTGGGCTTTGTGAAAATAAATATTTTGCATCCTGAGAACCCATTTCTCCTTTTTTTGACCTGTGTTGGATGCTCTCCTCCTTTTGTTTTTGTTTTTCATATAAATCATTGCAAGCAAATTGCAAACATTGGTGCCCTCTTTTGGGGTGATGTGTTAAACAGCCTAGCTAACAATGTTGCAAAAATACAGTAGAAGAACACTGCCATCTTTGAACAAGATCAGTCTAGACATGAATAAGCCATTTATTGAGTCAGCTGAGCTCTTCATGCTTCACACTGAAAGAGAGAAATGGGGCAGCGGGGAGTGGAGGAGAGATGTTGAAGAAAAACCATGTCACTCAAAAACCACAACTGCTTTGACAGAAGAGGGAAGAAGCATCATCTCAATTTTGTAGCAACATGCATTAAGGGAGCAAAATATTTAGCATAGTATTGCAATCAATGGGGCATATTTGGTGGGAACGCAAAACGGCTCTTACAGTGGAACCATTGTGCTTTTTGGATGCCTGATCCACCCACCTCCCGTCATTCTCACAATGGGGTTCTGTTTTAGTTTTGATTTCTGACACAGTAACCTTCTATCTTTTCTGGAAGCTCCCACGTGAAGAAATAGCTGTTTTCAATTTTGTCATTCTTTTAGACATTTCCCTCGTTAAAATATTGGGGGGGGGATTCAAACCTCATGTTTTGAGGGACTACCCTACCATGAGCCAGAGTGAGGTGGTCTCCTCATGAGACAAATTGGGGATGCCAGTGAAGGGCAGGAAAATGTATTTAGGCTCCAATCTTAGACACACTTACCAGGGAGGAAGCCCCATGGAACACAGTGGGGCTTACTTCCAAGTAAACATGCTGATGATAGATAGATAGATAGATAGATAGATAGATACTGATTTAGTCATAATTAGAATAGATTTATTGGAAGTCATGGCTAACTTAAGTCCCACTTATTTCAATAGGGTCAATATAGGAATCAAAGGAAACAATAGAGGGAAAGTACAAAAGAATGCCAAACACACAATACTTCCCTATTCAAACAGCAAAAGAAAAATACATCACCTCCATAAAGTGTATTAAAAGTGCACAAATACGAGATGTACAAAATTGTTTTTATTGTGTATATTGCCCTGCGACCCTAAGACTATAGGGCAAGTTGTAAATATAAAATACATACACAAGAGTATCCCTTGATGCCATCGTTAGAAAGTGTAGTACTTTATTTGATCGAAGATGAAAAAATGTTCATGGTTTCCTTGGAGTTACATATGGGACAATGACACTGCCCAGAACTTTAACCCATGGTTAAAAAAATTCCTCAGTGGAACAAGCAGATGATAGATAAGAGGGAGGCAAACAGAAGGTTTATTAAATAAACGTTGAGTAAGACCTATAGCAGTGACATTGTATTTCTATTTATTACTTTAATCTCTTGTTCCCTTTCAAAGCACACACCCTTTGGGTATCTCTAGGCAGACCTGGTGAAATTCCTTCTTCATCATAACAATTAAAGCTGCAAGAGCCCTGCCCTATTTTATATCTGAAACAGTTAAAATTGTCTTGCTGAATAAAAAAATCATCTTAGTCTAGCAGTATGTTTTCAAAAATGGCCAGCCAGATGACTCTGGGAAGTTCATCAAGACAGACATGATTACTGGTAGGATAATTGCAATGCGTTATATGGGCAGTACCTTTGAAAACAGTTTGGCTACTTCAGTTAGAGCTCCATCACACCAGCTATTTAGTGCACTCTCGCATGCCTGGTGTGCAGATTTGCAGCATGGCACTCACATGACAGCGTGCCTGTCCTGCTGACACCCCACCTCTTCCCCAGCCTTTCCTAGAACACTAAAAGTCTGGATTATTTTCCCGAAGCGTGTTTAATACACCCTAAGCCTCCATGTAGTTTTAAAGGAACTGGGTGCTTGAATGGATTGCATCAGGTCCTGGCAGGGAAAAGTGATCTCTCCCAGCAGCCAGCTCCAAGCCTCAATATAAAAACCAAACCTCGCATCCCAGGCTTGAAAGCTTTTTTTTAAAAAAAAAGTCATACAAGGCCTGAATCTTTGCAGAGACAGGATTGTACTCCCTCGATGTCCCCAAAGAGCCAGACTAAAGGGTCACTCCATTTTTGCCCAGCAGAAAGGCGGACTGGTTGAAGTACTCATCTGCCAAGACCTGACTGGAGGGAGAAAGAGAAGGGGAGGGGCAGAGTGGAGCAGAAGAGCTAACAAGCGAAGGAGTGAAAGAGCAGCTATTTGGGTGAAAGGGATCATAAGCTTGACACGCTTCTGCAAAACATGGAGGCAAACTGGAGGGGGGGGAATTAGGTGTGATGGAGGTCTATGTCCAAAATAGAGATGCTAGACTACTGACTGGGAGTGGTAGTATTGATGTTGACTCTGAATCCCTAAACAGCTTGGAGCTAGATCATTTAAACCTTAAAGGAACATCTCCGCCCATATGTACCTGCCAAACCCCTTTGTTCATGTGTGGAGGTCCTCCTTCAAGTGTCCCTACCAAATGAAGTTAGGCAGGTGGCTGCAAGAGAGAGGGCCTTCTCAGTGGTAGCACACTATTTATCCAATGCCCTTTTGGTCATTTGCTTTCTCCCATGCATTTTAGATTTTTATTACTGTATTTGTTGTCTTTAACCAGTTTTATTATGAGAGTCACTTTGAGAACTTGTTATAGAGTGACATTTAAATATTGCATATAAATAAATAGGGTGGTGGTAGTGACGTTGATATTAGCTCCCCTAACATGGGGATGGAGCATGTGCATTTTAATTTTTTCTTCTGCCCACTACATCACTTCCTGGAGGACAGGGACTTGGCTGCTCTTATATATAACCGTAATTTGCTCTAGAAGTGCCGCCTTTGAAAAGAGCTTGTAAAATGGCAGTTAGTCCACAGTACTGCAGCCAGTAGGATGTCAATGGGATATGACTTCAAGGAACATATTATATCTGTTCTTAGAGTGATCAGATAAAATCCAGGTCAGGGCTCATGTAACTTTAACAGTTGTAGAGAAAAGGGAATTTCAGCCAGTGTCATTTGTATGCAGTTAGTTCCTGGTGAAATTCCCTCTTCATCACAACAGTTAAAGTTGCAGGGGCCCTGCCTTCTTTTGTATGTGGTCACTCTAGTATAGTGCCTGCACCTTTAACTGTTGTGATGAAGAGGGAATTTCACCAGGAACTAATTGCATACAAATGACACTGGCTGAAATTCCCTTTTCTCTACAACTGTTAAAGTTACATGAGCCCTGACCTGGATTTTATCTGGTCACCCTATCTGTTCTCAAAGAATGACACACATTACTAACTCGTTATTGAGTACAGTTCAAAAAGTAGGAATTGGAGAGGTCCAAAGTGGTAGAGCACATCATTGGCATAGAGATGGTTCCAGGTTCAATTCCTGCCATCTCAGTTCCTGGCTGCAATCCTATACACACTTTTACCTGCAAGGAAGTCAGTGCAACTCCAAGTCTTGGACTAGAAAGTAAGGATGGATAAATCTGTTAATTTCAGTTTCTCTCTGTTTCTCATATTTCCAATCATAAATTTGGTTTGTCCCGATGTGAGGGTTGTTGCTTCTTAAGTTCATATGAAAATTCATACAGATTTTTGGGCATATTTCTCCTGTATCCTGATCAGGTTTTATAAGTTGCTTAGCTTCTTTGACCATGAAATGGGATTTCAAATAAAGAAACAGATAAATGCAATGTTTCACAGTCATTGGATTAGGTTGGATAAAAAGGAAGACAAAGAGACTTTTGGTTAGGATGTTGGATTAGAAGACCTGAGTTCAACTATTTCTCAGCCATGAAGCTCATTAGTTGACCTTCACTGTCTCACAGGCTGCCTCTACAAGAGAGGTTTAAAGCTCTTTCAAGGCGCTTTAAAATCGGGTGTAGAGGCGCGTTATCTCTCCGATTATGCGCATTATCGAATGCGCGTTAAATCGCGAGTTTTATTTTGCTCCTGCCGTTAAAGCGCATTTTGACTATGTGAACAAGCGCTTATGTGCATTAACTACTTGTAAAGCACATTTTGGTCATCCATTAATGCGCTTCGCCGCCTGTCGCCGCCTCTCATGCAGAGGTATTAGGCGTAAATGCGCTTCAGCGATTATGCGCATAATTGCCTAACCAGGCGCAAAAGCGAATCCTTGTAGAGGGGACCTAAGCCTACTCTACCTGACAGGGTTGTTGTAATGATACAGTGCAGGGAAGAGAACCACACATTCTGCTTTGAGCTCCTAGAAGAAAAGGTGGAATATAAATGTGGTAAAACCATCATCTCAGTTAAAATTGCTGGCGTGGAAGATGCATTAAAATACTGGCCACAATGCAGAAAGGTATTTAACACATTCATGTAGCATTGTGCCTAGGCTTTTTGGCTAAAGCAGGATCTACACCACTACTTTAAAATGTTTTATAACAGTAGTGACAACTGTTGAGGCCCAGGACACCCTCCATATACAGTTTTCAAAGTGTCATATCCTTCTTGGTGTAGATCTGGCCAAAATCATAGCCCTGATATAGCACATCACAACCTGCTTTGAAAATTTGGGTGTAGATACAAAAGGAGCTGAGCTTCTGTGAGTCAGCTGCTGTTCAGAAAAAGAGGGACCCCCCCCCCCTCCATGTACACATACAAACATACAGGCTTCCGTTTTTCCCCCTGGTTTGCATCTGTGGTTTCCCCTCTGTTTCCTTAGCAAGTAGAGTGCTGGGCACTTTCACGTCTGTGCATCATTGTGCTATTTCAGCTCACATATCTTTTCACCTGTATCGCTACTTTGCCGACGAATTCTCTTGCCTCGCCCTCTATGTTCTTCTTCCCCCTGCAGTTAATTTTTATAAGGAAACAGAGGGGAAAACTGCGGACGCAAACCAGGTGGGGAAAAGTAGGTGTGACGGAGCCCTTTGTCAGCTAGACCTCCCTTTGACACACACGCCCCCACAAATGGGACGGTCCGATATCGTGCAAGGACAGCAATGCACAGGAGGGAGGAGCGACTTTATTGCACACAGAATGGGGGGAAACATACTTTCCCCACTCCAAAATAAGATGGAAAATGGAGGGGAAGCAGCGAGTTGAGTGTAGAACAGGGACGATGTCATGTGAGTAACTCATTGCAAAAACACATACCAGGCATGGCAAGAGTGCGATAAATCGCTAGTCTGATGGAGCTCACACACTCCACTCCCAGATCTCCTATCCACCCATACCTACATTGCTTCTCTGGAAATCAGTATTCATTCACTTCTCTAGTTGAGGGCTTAGAAGCAGTTTTCTACCAAAAAGTAGGAGGGAAATCCAAGTTAAATGTGTTTGTGTTGGGGAGGAGTTGCGTGCCGATGCTATTTGCAAGCAGGCAGAAAGCAAGGGAGTATTTCAGTTACTGAAATGCATGAGTCAGGTGAAGATTAAGCCCAGTCATGTGACAATGTGAAGGGAAATGTCTGAATAAGTGGTGACAAAGGGAGGGGGGGATAATCTGCAGACAAATAAATGAAAGTGAATATCCTCCAGAGCAAACACTGCCGGGCAGAGCCTGAATAAAGCCATCAGGCTTATAATGCTGTGGCAAGTCATGATTTTGTTTTGCTACCTATTTGTTCTATGAGCTATCATACCAAGAGCTTTTCTAGACCAGGCTTTTATTGTACACCTGCCATTTTTCATTCACAGTTGTTTATGGGTGCTTTCCATTTCACTCTTTTATTTATTTATTTATTTATTTATTTATTGCATTTTTATACCGCCCCATAGCCGAAGCTCTCTGGGCGGTTCACAAAAATTAAAACCATGAAATCATTTAAAAATATATAAAACAAGGCACAATCTAAAAACACAGAATAACATACAATATAAAAACACAACCAGAATAAAACCAAGCAGCAGGAATTAATACAGATTAAAATACAAATTTAAAACAGCAAGGATTAAAATTGAGTTAATTTAACTGTTAAAATACCGGGAGAATAAAAAGGTCTTCACCTGGCGACGAAAAGAGTACAAAGTAGGCGCCAGGCGAACCTCTCTGGGGAGCTCATTCCACAGCCGGGGTGCCACAGCAGAGAAAGCCCTCCTCCTAGTGGCCACCTGCCTCACTTCCTTTGGCAGGGGCTCACGGAGAAGGACCCCTGTAGATGATCTTAGGGTCCGGGCAGGTACATATGGGAGGAGGCGTTCCTTTAGATATCCTGGCCCCAAGCCGTTTAGGGCTTTAAATGTTAGTACCAGCACTTTGAATTGGGCCCGGACCTGGATCGGCAGCCAGTGAAGTTGGAAAAGGACTGGCGTAATATGGTCTCGTTGGCCAGTCCCCGTTAACAATCTGGCTGCCTTGTTTTGTACCAGCTGAAGTTTCCGGACCGTTTTCAAAGGCAGCCCCACGTATAACGCATTGCAGTAATCCAAACAAGAGGTTATGAGAGCATGGATAACTGTAGCTAGGCTATCTCTGTCCAGATAAGGGCGCAGTTGGTATATCAGCCTAAGCTGGTAAAAGGTGCTCTTTGCCACTGAGTTCACCTGTGCCTCAAGCGACAGTTCTGGATCCAAGAGCACCCCCAAACTACGGACCCGATCCTTTAGGGGGAGTGCAACCCCCTCCAGAACAGGGTGAACATCACCTCGCCGGACAGACGAACCACCCGCTAACAGTACCTCCGTCTTGTCTGGATTGAGTCTCTTGTTTTTAAGAATACATTTGCAGGGGTTTTAGGAGTGGGAAGAATCCAGTAGGGATGTGTATCGTATTGTTAAAATGTACGATAACGATACGATAAGGTCATTATTGTGCATGTGTTTAAAGATGGCGATACGATAGAAAAACCTACGATAATCATCAGAGACAATAATTTTCGGGCGATTTTATCGTTTTATCGGACTGCCATATAAATATACCTATAACTTCTGTATTTTAAAAGTTAGAGGCTTGAAACTTGGTCACAGTGCTTATGGGGTATGCCTAAGTATGTGTATGAATTTTGAGAACGTTCCCTCCAACCCTCGATTTTATATGAATTTATTAAAGATCGTTTCCATTCTGACAGATCAGAATGACAGCTCATTACGTGCGTTCATTCAGATGTCAGAAAGGAAACGATCTTTAAAAAATTCATATAAAATCGAGGGTTGGAGGGATCAATCTCAAATTTCATACACATGCTTAGGCATTCCCCATAAGCACTGTGACCAAGTTTCAAGCCTCTAACTTTTAAAATACAGACGTTATAGGCATTGTTTTCTTTAAAAATAGGGCTGCAAATATGAATGAAGACGATAATTTTTTTGGTATGAAATGACAATAACGATAAACAACAATATTTTTTGGCATGCACACCCCTAGAATCCAGTATTTTTTGGCATTGCAAAACAAAGTGCAAGTCCCCACCTGTGTAGTTGTGTTATTCCACTATACCACAGCTCCACCTAGAGGTGATGTAGCAGAAAGTACAGAAAGGCAAGAAAGAAAAAAAATATTTCAGGTACACCGCTGGTCTTAATTCTGCAATGAAACTGGAAGTAGAAAGAGTGGATTAAACAGCCTCATCTAGAAAAGCTCTAAGGATGGAATCAGGTTTATTACCAGGGTAATAATAGAACCTGTTCCCTTGAGCTGATACTGTGATGTGGTGTAGCAGCTGGGCGGCAATCCTGTACCAGCTGTTTTTCACTCCACTTACCCAGCACACACTGCAGAAAAAGGCTCGTTCGGAAGCCAAGATGCACCATCCCACATTTCAAAGACCAAAAAATAAGAACATAATGGGAAAGCCATAATTCTCATGCCATTGAAAAAGGATTGATTTTAGTATCAATATTGGTACATGAACACTAAAGCACCATGCAGTGTGCAGTCCACCATTTCACATACTGCAGCTGCTGAGGTATTTTCAGTTGTTGATAACTAGTATACTGCTGGGGGAACCCTGTCCTACATCTTTACGAAGAGAACAAAGAATTTCCTAGGTTCACCTGGTGGAAGATAAGCAATTGCAGAGGAAATAACAACAACACAGAGAAAGTAGAACTGAGGATGCAGACAAGCTGGGGCATGTTCAGAGGAGGGCAATGGGGATGATCAGGGGTCTGGAAACAAAGCCCTATGAGGAAAGACTGAAAGAATTGGGCATGTTTAACCTGGAGAAAAGAGGGGAGACATGATAACACTCTTCAAGTACTTGAAAGGTTGTCACACAGAGGAACGCCAGGATCTCTTCTCAATCATTCCAGAGTGCAGGACACAGAATAATGGGCTCAAGAAACAGGAAGCCAGATTCCAGCTGGACATCAGGAAAAACTTCCTGACTGTTAGAGCAGTACGATGATGGAACCAATTACCTAGGGAGGGTGTGGGTTCTCCCACACTAGAAGCATTCAAGAGGCAGCTGGACAATCATCTGTCAGGTATGCTTTATGGTGGATCCCTGCATTGAGCAGAGGGTTAGACTCACTGCTCCAACAATTATCCATGCACTTCAATACCGCTACAAAGCAGTAGTGTAGATCTAACCTTGGCATGAGATTTGGGCTGGGTACACACGTAATACTGATCGGTTGTTAACCACTATACACAAACAGTGCACAATGCCCATTCCGCAGAGCATGGGTTCTCAAAGTGGAATGTTTGGGTGGATGAACCACAGACAACACATGAACCCATCATGGGTTCCACCAGAAAATAAATCGTCATGGTTTAGTGTGTTGACTGAACCCAACTTTGGAGTATTACAAGCATCTGCTTCGGATACCCACTGCTGAGCCCCATTTTCCCCAGCTTTGAAGGGGAATATAGGGGATGACCAGTTGTGTGGCTCTAAGCACTTTGACCTTCTGTCCTCCAAATGGGTGAGAAATGCATTTGGTTATGATAAGAGTTTTCCAAAATTTGTGAAGCTCTCTGTATTTGGGACTAAAAGAACTTGAGATTTAAATGATCTGAATGTGAGAGAAACTGAAACTGATAGATTCATCCACCCTCACCCAGGACTTTGAGTGCTTTGTTTTTAAAACTCTGGCCTTGAATCCCCTACCTGTTCAACTGTGTTAGTGCTTAATTAGAATTGTCTCCTTTTTTTCTGACTGGTTCCTCAATTTGAACAGCTGCATGGCAGGCAGGTACTTCGTGGTCTTCCCCATGATGGGGATAGCTGTACCTGGCCAGTGCAGATGGGTTTGTTTTTGATATGAATTTACCAAAATGAGCATTTGGGAAAGAAAAATGTTGAGATTTTAAACAGTTGAATGCAGGAGAAAGCGGAACTGACAGATGCTCCCTCTCTAATCAAATGAATTCCTGCTCCCTTTCTCCAGCTCCAAGAGGAGCAAGACTTTGTTCCTTGCCTTCTGCAGAAATGGAACAAAGGATGTGATACCTAGATGCAAGCCCCATTAGATATAATGAAACTCAACTACTTCTGAGTAAATATTCATAGTGTTGGTTAGGGTCCTAGCAGCCACATATTTCAGTTTGACCCCTTTGTGGATAGCGTCATTCTATGGTTTAGGCATTAGGTGGCACTATTCTTGTAAATGGATGGAGTCAGGAATTTCCCATTGACTTATACAGAGTCAGACTATTGGTCCAACTAGCCCAGTATTGTTGACACTAACTGGCAGTGGCTCTCCATATTTCCAGCCCAGTGTGGAGAAGCCGTGGATTGTACCTGGGACCTTCCACATGCAAAGCAGGTGCTCTACCAGAGAGATAATAATGTTCTTGTCTAGCTTTCTGAGCTACCGAAACCATCTAAAATTTGTGGACCCTAATTATGAGGATTGTAATAAAAAAGGTTAATCTTGAAGAATAGAGATGGATGGTGTCATTAGGAGGAACAGCTTTGTTTGATAGTTGAAAAATAAAGCACGGGAATATCAGGCCTCTCCCAGCTCAGTTATTAAAACAGAGACATTTGGAAAGTACAGGTTTTAGCACAGTTATAAAGAGAACTGGTGTAGTGTGAGATAGGAATTCCCCATTTCAAATCTCTCATGAATTCACTCATAAATCCCTTGTTCAACGTCAGCTATGAACTCACTAGCTAGCACTAGCTAGCTATTGCAGCCTCAGTGCCGCTATCTGTAATATAGGGGCAATAATGCCAACCTATGTTACAAAATTGTTCCACAGATGGCTAAAATAATATATGTGAAACATTCTGAACACAGAAAAAGTTGCTTTATAAATGCTAAGCACTACCAAGCTATTAAACTCTCAAACAAATATGGTGTAGCAGTTACAGCAGCTCTTGATTCGGATTGGTACAGTGGTCCTTTTTAGTAACTAAACTGGATTTAATATTGAATTATAGGGTGACCAGATAAAATCCAGGTCAGGGCTCATATAACTTTAACAGTTGTAGAGAAAAGGGAATTTCAGCCAGTGTCATTTGTATGCGATTAGTTCCTGGTGAAATTCCCTCTTCATCACAACAGTTAAAGGTGCAGGCACTATACTAGAGTGACCATATACAAAAGAAGGCAGGGCCCCTGCAACTTTAACTGTTGTGATGAAGAGGGAATTTCACCAGGAACTAATTGCATACAAATGACACTGGCTGAAATTCCCTTTTCTCTACAACTGTTAAAGTTACATGAGCCCTGACCTGGATTTTATCTGGTCACCCTATTGAATTACCACTGGGGTGTGATGAACAATTTAGAGGGTTTTGCCACACCAAGCTAAAATCCTGCATTTTACCTGGGCTTCTGCTTCTTTACATAGGCAGACAAGTGCTTTTCTCAGCAAATTCTGTATATTTAATTATACAGCCACTAGATGGCACTGCCAATAATTTGGATTGTCCTTGCTTATTGGCTTATCTCCAATCTTTTTGAAAGTGGGATAAAGGGGGGAAAGCATGGGAGACATCCTGAAGGTTGATAAAGTAATGTAAATGACCCTCAAACTTCCAGGAGAGACCGATCACAACCATGCAATTAATCATGTAGAAATGCTCAGAGTGCAGATGATAGTTTGAATGGAAAATCAGTGCTGAAGTCCTCCAGCATGTTAAGCATCTGGTACTTGTGAAAACCTATTACTAACTATCACTAGGGATGTGCACAGCTGAAATTATTGTATTGTATCGTTATCGGAAATTCCGATATTTAAAAAATTCAGATCCGATCCTATTGGGGGGTACCCGGATTTCATCAGAACCGATATCCAATAAATATCAGAAGTTCTGATACGATTACGGTGTTTTCCCCATAGTTTTGCATTGGGGGAAAGAAAGCTTTCCCTCAATGCAAGTCTATGGGGAAAAACACTGGGCCGGCACTCCTTCCCACCCCCCACTTGCGCTTCCTCCCCACACTCACACACCTTCCCCCGCTGCTGCCACCTCCATCACCATCGCCACCACCTCCGTCACCGCTCTGTACTACTGCTAAACAGGCTTTCCTGCCTGTTCGTCAGTACAGAGCCTCACTGAGTGATGTCGTCATCACTCAGCGCCTTTCTGTACTGACGAGCAGGCCGCAAAGCCTGTTTAGCAGTACTACAGATAAGTGGCGAGGGCAGAGAAGGCCGCAGGTAAGGAGCACGAGTGGGGGAGGGAGGGGTCCCCAGGGGCCCCTAGGGGCCCCCACTTACCTGCGACCATCCCCGCTGCCGTCCGCTGCCCTTCACTGCTTCCAGACTACTGAGAACTAGGCTTTGGGGCCTAGTTCTCAGTAGAGCGATGACACTCCAGGTGACGTCATCACCTGGCACATCGTCGCTCTACTGAGATCTAGGCCCCAAAGCCTAGTTCTCAGTAGTCTGGAAGCAGCGGAGGGCAGCAGATGGCAGTGGGGAAAGACACAGGAAAAGAACGTGAGTGGGGGGGAAGGGAGGGCCGGCCCTAAACTGGTGATCCGATAATCTGATATGTCTGATAGTTATTGGACATATGGATTTCGGATCCGATCAGATAGGGCCTCCTTAGAAAAGTATCGTTATTGTTAATCGGATGTCCGATAATGATCTTATCGGATCGTTATTGGACATCGGAATGATATGATACACATCCCTAACTATCACAATCAATATAATCAATATGTAGAGGTTGTCATTTCAAGGCTGTTATTTTAAGAGAATAACCTCGGTTTGTCCAAACAAATAATTCCAGGTTATTTCAACTACACATGTCCATTGTGGGTTCACTGTGTTCCTCTACAGAACTGTGAACTCCATTAATCAGAGAGAGCAAAACTGTGGTTGTTTACAACAGCCTTCTCCAACTTGGTGCCCTTGGACTACAACTATCATAAAATTTGACAATGTTTTTTGGGAGTAATGGGAGTTGTAGTCCAATACGTCTGGAGATCCCCATGTTGGGGAAGACTGGTTGAAATGATAATTCATCCCAGGACAAAACAAGAAGTGAGTCAAGAGCCCCTGATCTTGACTGGACTTACCAACTCTATTTCAGGTCATAGATCATCATCTTAAAAACAAATACAAAAGTTTTGCATGAAGGATTATTTGATAAATAAATGAAAATGCTGTACATAAAAGCACAGATCCCATTCTTTTATTTATCATGAATTCTTTCAAGTGATTTCTTCTGATGATATGCCACAGAGTTTGTGTGTTCTTCTTCAAGTCAATTCAACGTCTGGTTTACCCCTTGACTACATAAGCATATCAAGAGTTTGTCAAGGCCTGATGATTAAGTGGATTGAAGGCCCTGGTGTAAGTTGCACATTTGGGGGGTGGCTTTGAGCCAGCAGACAATATGTATGCAAAAGGTTTTTTTATCCATCTTTTAAAGCAGAACCTTCTCAAGGCAGTTGACAAAGGGAAATGTTTAAACAATATTATATAAAATACAATCAACTAATACTTCAGCGTAAAACATTTAAAAGAATCACAACAGCAACAATAAAAGCTCTAAGTAGCAAAATAAAGACAGCCATGCATTCACTTAAAAGCAGACTGGAACTTTCAGATCTTTAAGGCTTGTTTAAAAATAATCAGGGAAGGACCACATACCCATCCCATGGTGGGATTTCCACAATGATGGGGCCATCAAAGAAACAACAACTCTGTCTCTTGTGTGCGCCTCTGTACAGCTATCCAGCAACTACTGGTGCCTAGAAATGGCTTGCAATGGGCAGAAAGCAGATTTCTTGTCTTCCCAATACTTATTACTGACCTCGTGTCCGTCTGTTCCTTCAATCTGGGCCCTAGAAATTTTTGCTAGCTCCTAAGTCATCAAGAAGAAGAAGAAGAAGAAGAAGAAGAAGAAGAAGAAGAAGAAGAAGAAGAAGTTGTTTGCACCTTTGCTTGTGTGGGCATTCTGAGTCCTTGCTGTCTTTTCACTTGGCATACTAAGATTGCAATCCTATAGTCACTTACCTGGGGGCAAGTAACAATGAACTCTGCAGAACTTACTGCCATGTAAATATGCTTAGGACTGTGCTGTTAATTTCTAGCCAATGTACAAGAACTGCATACCTGATTGCACAGGCTAATCTTATATATAGCAGGCAGTGTGGACGGTATGCTTGTAACTGAACAGGTTTGGGTAGCCCTGGAGGTCAGGAAGGAAAAATAGTTTAGCAGGGCTGTTTAGTCTCAAGAACTCCACCCTCTCCATATGTTTCTGTACCTAGTGTTTGTTCTGCTTCACACCGGACATTGCTCAAGGCAAAGCAAGACTCTGGGAAGAACGTCTACGGACTGCAGCACCTGTGGCTGAACAGCTCCGGGAGAGCTCAGCAGTGTCAGGATCTGGGCTGAAAGACACCACGAGGTAAGCTATTTCTCTCCTCCTCCTCCTCCTCCTCTTCTTCTTCTTCTTCTTCTTCTTCTTCTTCTTCTTCTTCTTCTTCTTCTTCTTAATATTTTAAATTCTTATATCATAAAAAGGACCAGGCTGCAGGTGTGTGATTTTCCTTCCTCCTTCCCTGGCACAAGCCATTTAGAAAGCTGCGTAGGACGAGCCTTCGTATGAGATTTTGCCAACTTCTTGAGTTGCAAAACAAAGTGTGGTCTTGTTTGCTTGCCAAGGTGGCCAGCATATCTGCTGTTTCTTCTTGCTGAAGGCTTAAGCCTTAGAGCTGAATCATTTTCTTTTTCTATAGCGATCAGACCTCTGACAGGAGACAGGGCCAGCCGTGCTCTGCACATGCACTGGAACGGATTTTCTGGGTGCCAGTGAAGTTGCATGAAAACCAAGAGGTGTACTGTGGGATTTCCTCCTTCCCACCAGGCCAGTGCTGCAAGGATTCAAAAGGCAATGCTCATTCAGAGCGATTTCATTTTCACAACAACCCTGTGAGGTTGCTCAGGCTGAGAGACAGTGACTGGCCCAAGACCTCTCTGTGAACAGAGATTCAAGTCCAGGACTCCCCAAGCCAACTCCAGCCATTGCACCACACTGCCTCTCAGTTGTGTAGTAGATACAGTTTGAGCCCTAGTTGAAAGCCCTTCTCTGCTGTGCAGTTCACTTGGTCCACCTATTATCACTAGCCTAACCTTCCTTACAGGGATGTTGTAAGAATAAAATGAGATAATGGGCAAAGTGCATAAAACTAAGCCCCTTGGAAGAATGGTGGGATACAAATTTAATAGGAAACCTGTACACAGGTTGGAAGTGATTTATATATGATGCTTTTACAAAAGAAAAAAAAATACAGAACAGGCAATAACCAATGTTTCTTATACATTTCAATTTATAAACAGTATCAGGAAATCCAAGATCAACAAATATTACAATTCTAGAACAGTTTCTGGTGTTTTGTTTTCCCTGCCCGGCCTCACCCCATAATATTACAAAATAAATATTGAACTTATATACAATGGCCTTCAGTGCATTTTTTTTCTTTTTAGGTTTGCTGCATACATATGCAAAAATTTAAATGGTAACAACTAGAAAGTTATCCACAAATTACATAGCCCTTTAATTTGTATTGAAATCTTGTCCATACCTAAAAGCTCCCGTATTTCTCTAACCAAGCCTTAATAGGGGGCTGGTTTTCATCTAGCCACTACTTGCAATTTAGCAAATAATACTAATACTAATACTAATACTACTAATAATAGATCCCTTCTAAGTTTTGTAGGTATTGGCTTAAAATATCTGACAGCCACAAGCTGTGTACCCCTGTGGTATGGTCTCCGTATATAAACATCCTAACAGTTGATCTTGGACCTTTTCCAGGGTCTCAGCAGTGCTCACTGCTAACACCTGCCTCAGCTCTATGATCAACTCCAGGCAATGAGCTCCCATTAAAATTTCCCACAATGCCTGGCATGGAGCACAGCTGGCCCTACCACTAAGCCGAGTGAGGTGGCAGGTGAATGCTGAGTGTCATGAAAGAGCAGCAAATTGTCAGTTGTTTAATTTGTTGTCATTGTTTTTACTGCCAGGTAAGAGGGTGAGGTGCTTGTGAGATTTTCAACCTCAGGTGCAAAAATAACTTGGCTGGCCTTGGGTACTATGCGCCTTGACTTGTGGGGCAGGGTTGCTATTTGTGGCTCTGCCTCAGGTAGCAAAACATATTGAGCCTTCCCCGCCGTGGAGCAATGCTGCGTCAGATGCATTGTGGAGAAATTAAGATAGCAACTTTGTCTACCTAATCCTGATCAAAATGCTGCTGCTGCTGCCAGATAAGCCAACTAGCCCCCCCCCATGTAGTAAGGGGCTCACTCGAGGACATTTTGCCATGGTTCTGAAGCTGCCCCTGCACTGCGTACTCTTTGAGTGTGCAATGTCATATACAGGCCAGGGAGTTCCAGAGTACTGCAGCAGCAGCTAGTTTTATTTTTATTTATTTTGTCTTGCACCTTTCTCCCTGCCCCCAAAATGGTGCTCAAAGTGGCTAAAAATAAAACACAGGTTAAAAAACAACAACACCTCAATTAAAACATCAAATAAATATGTAGTATTTGTTCTTATCAGTTTCACATCTGATACCTCCTTTATTTGAGGAGTAATTTTTGAGAGCCAGTATGGTGGAATGGTTAGAGCGTTGGACTGGGACACAGGAGATCTGGGGTTTAGTCCTCACTTGGCCATGAAGCTCACTGGGTGGCTTTAGGCCAGTCACTGACTCTCAGCCTAACCTACCTCACAGGGTTGTTGTGATGATAAAATGGAGAGGAAGAGGCTTATTAAGCCACCCTGGGTTCCTCAGAGGAAATAAGGCAGGATATAAATGTAATTTAAGATAAATAAGAACAATTTAATGAACCCCTCCACACACACACAACAATTAAAGAAATAAACAGCATCAACCAATTAAAACTCCTTCAGCAACAGACCAGTTTATATGCTGAAGGCCTCTAATAAAAGTGATGAATACAACTGTCTTTGCCTACTGGCAAAAGAATAGCAGAGAAGGGGGCAGCCTAATTAAAGTATTCCCATGTTATAGTATTCCAGATGGTACTTTGACATGATATACTAGCATGCACTATACAGGGCTGAGCAACTTGCAGCCCTCCAGATATTTTAGCCTAGAGTAGGGTAACCAGACGGAAAAGAGGACAGGGCTCCTGTATCTTTAACAGTTGTATAGAAAAGGGAAATTCAGCAGTTGTCATTTGTATGCATGCAGCACCTGGTGAAATCCCCTCTTCATCACAATAGTTAAAGCTGCAGGAGCCCTGCCCTCTTTTGTATCTGGTCGCCCTAGTATAGCTCCTGCTCCTCACCATTGGCTGTGGCTGATGGAAGTTGTAGGGCAAAACATCAGGGGGGGAATACAAGTTTCCTACCGCTGCACTACTCACCCAAGTAAACCCCTCATGTAAGCAAAAAAGAAAGAAAGACAGACAGACAGACAGACAGACAGACAGACAATAAAGGGCAGACTACATATTCTACCAACAAGGATGCAAAACAGCCATGATTGCTGCTTTTTCTGAAGGAAACAAGATTTGGGAAGGATCCATGTTGACTGGAGAAGTGACAGGTAGCGAGGGGGTGCTGCCACCTTTTAGCCAGCAGTAGGGTGACCAACTGTCTGGATATCCCTGGATTTGTCATGTTTTTTATTCTATCCTAGGTGTTGCGGGGATTTTCTGTAATTTTCTATAATGTTCTGGAATGATATGCTTTCCCCTTTAACGCTGCCATTAGTGCAGCGGCAGCGGGGATGATGTGCTTTCTGGAGGTGCATCATCCCCCCACCCCCCGCTGCTCCAATCAGGGCCTTAAAGGGGAAAGTGTGTCATTCTCGGACATTATAGAAAAGGCCCCGATTGGAGCATTGGGGGGCAGGAATGACATGCTTTCAGAAAGCTGCTTTCCTGCCCCCACCACTGGGTGTCCTCTTTTTTGTTTTCCCAAATACAGTCACCCTAGCCAGAAGCCATTTTTCTGCTCCAAATCACCCTCCTCAGTGAGCTTTTCCCTTTGTAAAGTTCCGAGTGCCTGTTTGCCTGCTGTGTGGCTTGCTGCTTTGGGGAGATTTAAATGCAAAGGATCAGGAAGCTGGAGGCTTGCCTTCGAGGCCGAGGGGAAGTCACAAGGGCTTGAATTATGGGGCATGAGCTCAACTGTGTGCCTGTTTAAATTGTTCAAGGGTGTTCCTTGTTTACTCAGAGTGACTAATTCCTATCCATTCCCTTTGCTTTTGGCTTCGAAGCAGGCAAGCTGCTTTGAACTGCACAGATCAGACGAGTAAGATATGTGGAGTCTACTTTCACCCCCATGTATTTCCTGAGATCAGTAGGACAGCTGCAGAAATGCCAAAGGAGCATTTCTGCAGAATCTCTTCTGTTTCTCTTTGGATGGGTACACAGGTGGCATCCGTTACCGAGTGCTGCTGCTGCCCATGTAACCGGATATTTACTTAACAACAGGTAGTTAGTCACATGTTCAGCACAGTAGAGGCTGGTGGCTCCGGTTTCGGTGGGGCTGGGAATCCCTTCTCAGTTTCAATCTGAGCCAGCCAGAACTCTAAGGAAGCTATCCAAGGTGATGATCCTAGTTTGAGGATAGGCTTCAGCACCCTGGACAGCCCTTTTAGCGTTCTGACTGGTTCTGATTGGAATCCTGGAATGGATTCAAAGCCCCACCAATATCGGAGCCATCAGCCTCCACTTGTTCAACATTTTTCACATGTTTGACATATTTCTCCCTCTCCATTGCCTTTTGTCATAGTCAGATGCAGAATGAAATCTGTGACTTCTAGATCCCAAGCTCATGATCCAACCCTGACCTTAATGACAAGGCTTTCTCTTCCTTAAAGTGTATTCAGCATAACAGGTAGTGCATCTTAACAGTCTTGCACAAATAGCCTGACCTGCTGATAGCCATATCTTAAGAAACATGTTTTCTGTTGGGGAGGATGGACTTCCACCCCCCACCCCCAGATCTCCGAATCAGGATCTTGGAGGTCTCTTCCAGGCTACAGACACACATCTGATGATGCTCTATATTTGCCTTCTTCCGAGTCAGTGACTCTGTTCAGAAGACACCTTAAACCACAGCTTTAACCACAATGAATAAGGCATTTTGCCTTATTCACCGTGGTTAAAGCTGTGGTTTAAGGTGTCTTCTGAACAGGGCCAGTGTCTCATAAGAACATAAAAAGAGCCCTGCTAGATCAGACCAAGGGTCCATCCAGTCCAGCACACTACTCACACAGTGACCAACCAGCTGTCAATCAGGAACCCATAAGCAGGACATGGGCCCAACAGTACCCTCCTGCCCATGTTCTGATACTGGAGACACCACATAGCCATCAGGACTAATAGCCATTGGGCCTGTTCAGATGACACTTCAAGCTCTGTGGTTAGCGAAACTGTGGTTCTCTGGGATTAGCACTAACCACAAGTCATGCTGTCACATGCAACACTTTAAGCCACACTTAGAGTTTACCCTAATTATGTGTAAAGAAGAAATTAGATAGAGGATATTTCTTAGGATTGGGATAATGGCAGCTGCCAGCCACAAGCTGATAAGAAAAGTTCCACCATCACAACCTGCAAATCAGGCTGTGAAATTGATGTGTGTGTGTGCGGGGGGGGGGGGGTGCATTTTAGGTCAGCTTTAACTCACATAATGTAGTTTATTTTATTTATTCAATTTATGAGTTGAAGCTCATATAATAAAAACAAATATAATCACACCAACAATAAAATACATTTTTTAAAAGTAAGTTTTGAATGCAGCAATGACAATTGAAAATAATTTTAAAAGAAGAGATAAATATCTAAGTGGCTAAACTATGGATTAAACTTATCACCAAAAATAAAGCAAACAGCAGTTAAAAATTATTTTGAAAGGCCTGGCATCGAAAAGTCAACAAGGTAGGTACCAGGCAGACCTCTCTGGGGAGGGCATTCCACAATTCGCGGGCCACCACAGAAAAGGCCCACTCACAAGTAGCCATGGTATAATGTGTATAACATTGTAATGTTATACAATCTTATTTTCTTGCCTCCCCCACAAATAGACCCTGGAATGGAATGAGGCTGTTAGTATGTGATCCAGTAAGACCATTGGTCCATCCAGCCCAGTGCTGTTTGCTGATTGGCAGCATTTCTCCCAGGTCTCAACCCTTTCCCAGTCCTGTTACTCCTTTTTAAGTGGAGATAGTGGGGACTGAATCACAGAATCATAGAATAGTAGAGTTGGAAGGGGCCTATAAGGCACCTTAAAGCATACCTGAAAGATGGCTGTCCAGCTGTCTCTTGAAGGCCTCTAGTGTGGGAGAGCCCACTGCCTTTCTAGGTAATTGGTTATAGAAAGTCTGCACTCGACCATGGAGCTCTCTGCGCCCTCCCCAAATTGCTTGCTCTGTGTCATAGTGTAATTCGCTGGAGCATGAATGATCTGTGTTTGGCACCCACCCACCAGGAACCTGCTTTCTCTTTTAAACAGGTTTGACAGCATTTGCATTTAATAATATCTTTAAAAACCTATTAAAACTCTGGAGTTTAATGGATCAGTACACACATAAATAGGTAAGCCAGGCCTACTTATTTTGTGGTGAGGAGGGGCAGTTATGTGTCCTCTTTTAGAGAGTACAGGTCTCTACTTTAAAGGATTGTCCAGTCCAAGTCTAGTTTAAAAATAAAGAACCTTCATAAGAACATAAGAAGAGCCATGTTGGATCAGACAAAGGGCCCATCTAGTCTAGCATACTGTTCGCCCAATGGCCCATCAGCTGTTGACTGGGAACCCACAAGCAAGTTTGGGTGCAACAGCAACCTTCAAAAAAGAGAGCTGGGCTTTGAAGTTGCCCTGCACAGAATTGAGCAAGGCACACAAGTCACCTAGTGTGAAGTAGAGTCTTTCTGTTTAAAGTACAGTGATTCTTTCTACACGTGCAGCTTTACACATAGATTAGCAAATGCAAATTCATTGCAAATCTATGTCCACTATTGTCCTTTTTTTTTCTTTTTCTTTTTTTGGTGTTGCATTCCTCTTTTTTGGTTATTCGTATGTGGCCACCCTGCCTAAGGGTTACTGTGGACACTTATGCATTGACAAAAAAAAGGACATGCACCACCCCAAAAAGAGACAGGGAGTGAGCATAGCAATCTGAATCAGGATTTTGTTTCTCATGCATCCACACAGAGTTCTGTTATACATCCCTGCTCTGAAGTTTGGCTAAACCCTGAACAACCAACCCCATGTTTCCTAAACATCCATTTTGCATTTTCTCAAATACAGCAGCAGCAATGGGGAACTCAATGTCTCTGCAAAAGGAGCCCGAATACGAAGATCCTGTTCGAGGGACAGCATATGTGCAGGTAAACTTTAGTAGAAATCTTTGTTCTGCTTTATCTTGGCCACTACTCAATGTGGAAGTCAAATGGTACTGAAAATGTAAAAATTGAGTCTTCCCATCATAGGACTCCTAGTGCTAGCAATCAGAGAGTGTCATGCAACTCTACTGTCTTTTCCTCCTTAATGTATTTTCTGTATTAAGGAAAAAAGAGGCAGGAAGTTGTAAGAAAACACATAAAGCTTCCAAGTAGGAGACCATGGTCTAATCTACATCTAAATACAATAACACAATACAGAAGGCAGCAGTTGAGATAGTCAAAGTAGAGAAATGCTAATCAACACACAACTGCTAACACATTAAATGATATCCAAAGAATAGGGGTAAGTAAACATTTTATGTAATGTATTATTCATTTGTACCATATCGCACATCAAGCGTAAAATAATTTAACAAAAACTAAGCATGTAATTTATAGCAAGAAACTAAACAAATAGCAAACATGGTTTACAGAAACAGAAAGCTAACTCAATAGTTGAATGAGGGGCTACAGGCCGCCGGCTTCTTTTGCCTGTTTCGCAACTGCTTCATCAGACTATTATAACTGCAAAACATAATTGAAAATAAAATCTAATAAAATACAAACGCCAGAAAAGAGGTAACACATCCACACTGTTAACATAACGTATAATGTCAGTCCTTTTTGGAGGACTAATAAGTTTTTTTGAACCGAGGAACGTATTCTACAAATCCTCCCTTTTCCCCACTCATAAACATTGTGATACCGGTGCGTCGTATCGTCATTACAGCTGATACATTATATTAACAGTGTGGATGTGTTACCTCTTTTCTGGGCTTTGTATTTTATCGTATTTTATTTTCAATTATGTTTTGCAGTTATAATAGTCTAATCTACATCTGCCATTTATCCTAGGGTGGTCTCGAAGTCGTCCCTGCACGTCCAAATGATGCACAGCTGATCCCAGGGTGAATCGGGGATGAGTTCTCCTAGGATAGTTGGGACTGCTTTTTTCCTGTTTTTTCCACCATCTTGGGACCATCCCAAACTCCGCAGGTGGTGTGGCTCTCCCTCCTGGGGTCCTCCGTCTTCCCCACAAGTAGCGGGGCTCAGGAAACAGGCATGGAGCTGTGCCAGGGGGAGTCTGTGGGCATTGGGGTGAGGGGGGAGAGCATTTTCGCAATTTTTGGGATGGCGCTCAGCATCTTCCAGTGTGTGGGGTTTTTTAAAAAAATCATTCCTTTGTGCAGGATTGTGCCCGTGCAATTGTGCAAATGTCTGTTTTTTAAAACAAAAAATGACACCCCAGCACGTCCCTCTTTACTTCTGGGACAACTCGCTGGCATGTAGCCCCTGAAGGACAATCCCGGAAGTGGAAAGCTCCATGATCATCCCTCCCCAGTCCCCAAAGGGCTGCAGGCGTAGATGAGCCCCATGAGGTCTGGACCCTTGTAAGCTCCTGTAAATGAGGCAGGGTGATAGCATCTGGATTCCTGCTTTGTTAGGGGTCCCCATAGTATGCAGAGAACCCTACAAGTGTGCAATGTGAATCAGCAAAATTATTCAGAGAAACAAAGCTGAGGGCAGGGCTATTGCTCCTCAAATTACTGGGTCAATTTCATTGTTTTTTGGTTGAATCACTGTTTCTCCCCAGCCTTGGTCAGAGCTGAGTTGTTCTTTATTACTGCAAGTTTGTGACAAAGAATTTCCAATGACTAACCTTTTGTTTTACGCTCCAGGTTTCATCTGAACCTCCTGGCACCCTCAAAAATGGCCATGTTGCAATCCAGCCTGTAAAGACCGGCCTTTCTGCAAATGGTGATGCAGGTATGTTCTGGAAAGGAAAGCCCATCCTAGCTGTTTCTGTTATCTGGAATATTTGTGGCCATGCTATGTCGGTCGCAAAGAAGGTAAAGAAATATTATTCCAGTGTGAGCTGTGTAACATGGAGCATCATCATCATCATATCATGGATAGAGCATTGGACTTGCTACCAGTTCACTAATTGTCCGTGGCAAGTCACTACTTCTCTCAGTCTAACCTACCTTGCAGGGTTGTTGAAAAGATAAAATGGGATGATGACCCCGAGCACTGAGGATGAAGTGGAAATGTGCGAAATATCTAAGGGCCATTTCAGAAAATGGTGGCTGTGCACTGTGACCCCCAGTGCAACTCACAAACGTCTCCTCCAATGCCATTGTTTGCAAGCTAAATTTGGCCATTTGGGCACTCCATAGGCACTACAGAGCTTCCAATAGGTTAAATTTAGCTTGGAGCAGTTTGGTGTTGAATTTTGGTGGCAAACAATCATTTTAGGCACTTTTTAAAACTGGGATTAAATCCAGTGTTGTGTGATTAGACTTCAACTTGCTCAGCGGGACTTTCTCTTGCTCTTCTCCCAACCCTCTGGAGCATATTTGGGGGCATGCAGGGGGTTGCAGGAGAGATGGAAATGCATTCCACCAGGAGTTTTTATTATGATGATGGATGGCCAGCACTACATACAAGAGATTTCTGTCTTGATCACATGTATCACATGTATCCTATGATGAGCAAATCATGTGGATCTCTTCTGGCTCTCAGTATATCACCCCAATATCACCTTTTTGAGCATTTGACATTGTACCAAAGGACAAATTCTGCACATTAGACACCCTCACTATTCACTGAACCTGCAAGCAGTCAGCATGAAGAAGGTCTTTTTGCATGCTGAAACCATTGCCTGAGTGTTTTATTTTTATTTATTACATTTATATCCTGCCTTTTGTCCTCCAAGGAACCCAAGGCGGCGTACATAATCCTCTTCCTCCTCTCATTTTATCCTCACAACAACAACCCTGTGAGATAGGTTGGGCTGAGAGTCCATGCCTAGCCCAAGGTCACCCAGTGAGCTTCCATGGCTGAGTGGGGACTAGAACCCGGATCTCCCGACTCCCAGTCCAAATGCTCAGTGAAGATTGGTAGCTCCAGTGTCAGTGGGGGGGGGGGGGGTGAATCCACTCCGGGTTTCAGTCAGAGCAAGTCAAAACTCTGAAGGAGCTCTCCAAGGTGCTTTATTGATTTCATAGAACCATAGAACAGTAGAGTTGGAAGCGGCCTATATGAGGCCATTGAGTCCAACCCCCTGCTCAATGCAGGAATCCACATTAAAAAAAAATTGCATTTTCTCCTACTTGTTCACCTTTCCTTCAAAGAGCTCAGAGCACAATATATGGTTCTCTCTCCCTCCTCCCTGCCCCAACTTTTTTTTTTATCCTCACAGCAACCCTGTAAAGTAGGTTAGGCTGAGAGATAGTGACTGACCAAGGTTATCCAGTGAGCTTCATGGCTGAGCAGGGATTCAAACTCGATTTCCCCCAGTACTAGTTTGATGCAGTAGTCACTACACAACTCTGGCTCTATGTGCAGAACCACAGGGTCAGAGGCCAAATCCAGACCTCCTGGGGTCCCAATCCAGGGTTCCCCAGATCATGGTCTAGACAAGAAGCAGTATACTTTTCTATTCCGTTTAACCCATTAAACTTGCATTTTCCTACGCTGATGAAAAACTATTACCAATGAAAGCTATCATTAATCATATTGGCACACACAAAGGCTGCGAGTGAGAAATTACTAAGCCTGGGATAACTGTGTAAGACAAAAAAACACATGATTTGTTACACCCTTGAGGAAACACCTGTTTATTTATGACTTACCTTGCTTCTGTGTGACTCTGTTGATCAGTCCATAAAGGTGTGTATTTGCAATCAGGGTATGGAATTCCATTTGAAAAGCACAGGACCTGCATCTGTGGTGATCAGATCAGACGGACTTCCAGAACAGTTCATTTCCCAAAGTGGATGCAAGGGAACTTAAGTTTTCACCTGATATCTAAAATCAACAGAAACGGAGGAGTTGGAGAAGGCGACGGGTGGGCAGGGAGATGAGACGAGGCATAGATCTCAGAGTCAGGAAGAATTTCCTGGAGTTTGATAGGTAAAAGGAGAAATCAAAAAATAAAGGTTTCTTCATCAAGATCACCAACAAATAAACACGTATGTCAGAAAAGCACAAGGCTTGATTCCACCCTCTCTGATCTTTGTAACGGAGGGATTTTTGTTTGGTAGCTTTTCCTGTACATCCTAGAACAACCTTCCCCAACCGGGTGCCCTGCAGATGCTGTGGACTACAGCCTCCAGCGTTCCTGACCATTGGCCATGCTGGCTGGGGCTGGTGGGAGTCGAAGTCCAAAATATCTACAGTGCCCCAAGTTGGGGAAGGCGGCCTTAAAGGAATAAGCAGCTCTACCGAAAAATACTGGGCTCTGCCCTTGAATTCTGAAGTCCGCCCTCCACCAATCTGTGAGCTCTGCCTCCAATCCAAACCCAAACTGGCTGGATCTGCCCTCAGGCCCTGCTCAGATGCGGGGTTGGCATCAGCCTTCAGCATCCCTTGAGCTGCTGCTGGGGTTCCAATATCCCATCAGGCCGCACTATTGATGCCTGCCCCACCCCCTATTTCCCAGAATTCCAGTGAAAGTTAAAGTGGCTTGGAGCTGCCCGGGGCTTTGTAGGAAATCACTCTTACCAGGGCGCCACTGTTGCTCCTGCCAACACCCAGTAAGCCCACAAGAGATCATAAGGGGAAACCCCTGGCATAGGAGGAAGCCCATGACAGGGCACTCTGCTAGTGACACCCTGAGACCTGAAGTCAGTCCTGCTCAGATGCCTTTTTCAAAAATAAATAAATACAAGAGACAGCAAACTTACCTAATAAAGCCAAAAAACAAAACAAAACACACCACCCCATGTTCTCCTAATGCATCTGATAGGTGGATGGATGTTTATGGGACCTGCAGTTTATTACTTGTGAAAGAAGCACCAAAACAGCTTGAGAAGGGAGCACTCTCTGCACATGCTCTGAGCACAGTTTCCTGGAAATCTGCATCAAATTATACGACATTATAAAACTAGCTATGGATCAGTCTGCATTGGCAACAGGCTGCAAAGAAGCTGAACACAATAGGCGGTTCAGCAGAAAGAGGAGGAGGGATTTTTGGATAGCAGGATGATGGGATAGAGGGCTGCAATGTTTCTTGGATATGCCTATGAATAGAATCCTAGATGGTTGTTGGGTTCCATTCACAGATACATCTCAGAGGACTTGCAGACGGGGGGAAATTGTGTTTCCTTACCGTGGCTCTCTTCCTGGTTCTCTTTTGTGTTTGAAATGAGCAGAATTACATGGAGAAGAGAGCAGCGACCACATGGCCTGTACATTACAACAGGACAGGGCCCTCTAGTGGGCATTTTATAGTGCAACCTCCCCTACTCCCGGTAGGAAATCCTGACAAACCCAACATATCTCAGAAGAATCAGGTTTTCTGAGGTTTATTTTGTGATGCTAAAACTGAGAAAAGGAGCAGGAGACGTGCAGGAGGCTGACGGCATCGTCAAAATGACCCGTGAACATCCATGAGTGGCCAGTAATGAGCGTGCTATAAAACAGTTGTTTAAAGAAGTTCTCAGACAAATTTGCACAAATGACTACATTTCAACAAAAAGGCAATCGTGGGATCGTTTTAAAAATCCGTCCTAGAACCTTACAGCACCGTGTTGGCAATAACCCCTAGTCTGCCTGGCCTTGCTCACTTTTTGTTGCCTGAAATCACTTGACTGTTTGCTGTGTACACTGCTTAGGTGGAGGTTCAGATGTTTTCGTACAAAAAGCCGATATGTCAATACCATGTATATGTTGTGGGTGTTAGCTGAAAATGAGTCGTGGTATTTGACTTGGTTCTGACTCATCCAGAATTTGACCTGTCACTATGGTCTTCTGTGCTGGGCTCCCTGCAAAAGAGGGAAGACGTCTGCCCACGGCTCATGGACAATGAGCTTTTTTTTCCAAACCTGTTCGACTTGTAATGCAACAAGCCAAACCAGCCCACCAGGCACTAAGGGTTCAATAAATCTCCGGTTTCTTTTTGTCTGCTGTGATGGCAAAAAAAAAGCAAGCAAACCAGGAAGGGCTGTCAAGCAATTTGCAGATTACACCAGTGTGTACAACTGGTGCAGTTTAACCTGTTTGGAGGTGCAACCTGTTGCCACGTGTGCAGCCATTTGCAAACAGCTCCTCCAAAGATGTTAACGGGCTTGTTTTAATGGGCCCTGATTAAAACTATAAGCACTTACTCCTCTCTGTCCCCTGTCTGTAGTCAATCAGAGGCCCCCTCCACAAGAATGCGCCTTTGCGCCTGGTTCCGCGATTATGCGCATTATCGCGGAGGCGCATTTACTCACAATCCCTCTGCACGGGAGGCGGCGAGAAGCGGCGAAGCGCATTAAAAGATGCCCAAAAAGCGCTTTCCAGGTAGTTAATGCGCATAATCGCTTGTTCACACAGCGAAAATGCGCTTTAACGGCCGGAGCAAAATAAAAGTCGCTATTTAACGCGCGTTCGAAAATGCGCATTATCGGGGAGATAACGCGCCTGTACGCCCGTTTTGCGCTCCGCTCGTGTGTAGGTAAAATTTATAATGAGCCTTCAAGGCTCATTAAACGCTCCGTGTGGAGGAGGCCCTAAGCATTTCTTTCATTACGCAAATGCTGTAGCATGTTTTTGCAGCCTATCTGATGGAGCCATGATGCAGCGTACATCAATTTGATGCACCAAACATTAGCTTAACTAGACTGACCATATGAAAAGGAGGACAGGGCTCCTGTAACTTTAACAGTTGTAGAGAAAAGGGAATTTCAGCCAGTGTCATTTGTATGCAATTAGTCCCTGGTGAAATTCCCTCTTCATCACAACAGTTAAAAGTTCATGCACTATACTAGAGTGACCATATACAAAAGAAGGCAGGGCCCCTGCATCTTTAACTGTTGTGATGAAAAGGGAATTTCACCAGGAACTAATTGCATACAAATGACGCTGACTGAAATTCCCTTTTCTCTACAACTGTTGAAGTTACAGGAGCCCTGTGCTCCTTTTCATATGGTCAGCCTAGCTTAACCCTATCCTCAATGTGGCAGTTCGGTTATGTGGATTGCTGGATCCATGTGTTGTGTCTCATGTAGGAATGGACGGACTCACCTGGTCCAGAGCAGCAGGCGCCCGTGGTCTCGCCACTACCACTCACCTGCATAAATACATATATTAGGGAGCATTGCATACAGAAATTCTTATATTCGAGAAGGTTGCATACAAAGCTGCATGTTAGGAAAAGTTGCATCTGAAAATAAATGTGATTTGTTTTGCAGCTTTTTGAAATTAAAATGAATGCGGGTTGATGTGGAAATTGGGCAGGATTTATGCTTGAATATATGTAAAACTGACATGCACCAGAAATAGGCTGGTTCATCCATCCCTGTTTAAGATTAAACAGTTGCTGAAGCCCTATTTGGATGTTCCCCCATCATGTGTCATTACAGTGACTTGAGGGTGCGTTGGGGAACAAGACTATATTACTGACTCCGCCCACTTAGTCACAACCCCAGCAACTTCCATGCATTGGAGGATGAAGGTCTGCAGCAGAGATCCTGCATGAGGAAGAGGGTGAAGGCATGGTGGAGCTACCAAAGTTGCAGGTGAAAGGGCAGAGCAACAGTGGCAGAGAGGAGTCTTTCCAGATGCTGGCTAATTAGTTGGATCTAAGCCAGCCAGTGATCTCTCCATCCATGGAAATGCAAGATCTTACAGTGGGGGAAGAGTTAGGAGTGCTGGACCCAATAATCTGAGGTCAGGTGAGGAGGAGGGAGCAACTTTGGGATGTGAGGCGTTCTAAAAGGTTAGCCCTAAGGGCGGGACTGGAAAGACTACTCAGGTTTCGTACTGTCAGCTGGTGCCAGTTTCCGTTGCAACTTCCTATCATAGTGTATCCATCAAAGGTAGCTTCTTGTAGTCTAATTAGTATTATGCAAAGCAGATGAGCGAACATAACTCTGTGTTGCTGTATGCAGATTACATCTATAACCTGAAGTGTGGCTGGTCTGGCTCTGGCTTGCATAATAAAAGTGATTTACGAAGAGATCATGTGCATGCTGTGACTACAAAGATGAGTGGCGGCTTGGCACTCGACACACACCTGTGCAGTCAGGGTTCTAAAACACCGGGTACCTACTTGAGTACAGCATCCTGGGGCTGGATGAGGGGAAGGCAAAATAGGGGACAGAGGCACCTAGTTCATCCCCATTCTTCCCTCTCTTGAGCCTAAATGCATGAGGAGATTGTTTTCCCATTCATTTGAGAAATGAATGTGTACCACAATTGGCCCACCTGTTGTAAGGGCCAGCTCCACCCTTGGGCAGAGTGAGGCCATTGGTTCAGAAAGCAGATGCTGAGAGGTAGCAGCAAGATATTGGAGGAGAGAGCTGCGAGCCACACAGCCTGCCCTGCACTCCCTAAGGTTGCCTTCTGCCTTCAGGTGTGGCAGAAGATGTTGTCCCATTGCCAGTGTTGAAGAAAGATTAAACTGTCAGTCCAGTTAGTTTTTCTACATGGAATGGGTGGGGGGCATCTTGTCCTTTGTCTCAGGCAGCAAAATACCTTGAGCCGGCCCTGCCTGCTGTTCCATTCTGGCCCTCCAAGGTTCCTCAGATTAGGCTGACCAGATAAAATCCAGGTCAGGGCTCATGTAACTTTAACAGTTGTAGAGAAAAGGAAATTTCAGCCAGGGTTATTTGTATGCAATTAGTTCCTGGTGAAATTCCCTCTTCATCACAACAGTTAAAGGTGCAGGCACTATACTAGAGTGACCATATACAAAAGAAGGCAGGACCCCTGCAACTTTAACAGTTGTGATGAAGAGGGAATTTCACCAGGAACTAATTGCATACAAATGACACCGGCTGAAATTCCCTTTTCACTACAACTGTTAAAGTTACAGGAGCCCTGACCTGGATTTTATCTGGTCACCCTACCTCAGATAGACATGTGCCTTTCCTCCAATCACTAATCGCTTGGTGGTTTCCTGGATTGTGTACAGTCCCCTTTCTAAAAGTTTGAAATGCCTATGGTTTAGTAAGAGCTTTAAGCTAAAATATGCTGGTAGTTTGGCCCCACCCTTTTTGCCTTTGATCCTACCTACCACTAGAATGCAGCCCCCAAGAGCTTCTTTGAAATGGGATTCAGCCCTTGGGCAGAAAGAGGTTCAACACCCATCTTCACTTTAAATTTCCTGTATGTGACAATTGCTCCACCGATGTTTTATTGTTCCAGCTCACAGTTACTCTATACACATTTATTCTATTTGGAAATGAACTGTTATTTCATAAAAATAATTAGTTAGAAAAGGGGAAACCAGGGCCAGATCTACACCAAGCAGGATATAACTCTTTGAAAACATTTTGAGAATGGCATATAATAATAGTAATAATAATAATAATAATAATAATAATTTATTTCTTACCCGCCTTATGATAAAATACATAAAACTGATTAAAACATGACACACATTATTAAAACTGCATTAAAACATCCTAAAACATCCTAAAAACATTCTAAAATGTTTTCTAAAATATGGAATGTGCCCAGGGCTCACACAGTTGTCAAACCTGTTATAAACCATTATAAAGCAGTAGTGTAAATCCTGCCCAAGTGCACTTTTAGGGTTATGGGTCACGGTTAAGAAATGTTTGAACTCCAATGAAAATTTCTATGTGGTCTTTATCGGAAGCAGTATAGGATGATCACAAATTATGTATCATTTAAGAAAGTGGTCAAGTGATTCAATAGGCATGTTGACGACCAAGAGGTATGTCCTGGAGTATATTAAGTTTACCGATTGTGATTCTTTCTTTGTTTTTTTCCCATGGTTTTTGTCTTGTCAATACTTTTTCTGGGCTTCCCAACACCCTGGCTGATGTTGTGTAGTCAGCAGCATATTTAGAAAATGGGTGTGGTAAACTTGCCAATCTGCTAAAAACAACCAAAGAAGCAACCCAAGATAGTTAACCCCACTCAAGCCATTCCTGTGTCCTGGAGGAGTGTTAGCACCTGCAAAGTCACCATCTCCATTTGCTTCTCATTAATATTCTGATGGCACAGGCTATCTGTTTTGTTACATGCCTTGATTCTGCAGCTTACTAGAATAGAGCCTAGGTCCGATGAATGGACTCAAACCTCTTGTCTACATCCTTGTTTATATGAGGCATTTATCATGCACCCATCATTCCTGATGCACAGTTGTTTATGGGTTTTGTGACTCTCCAGCTTTGCTTCTGTGTCTAACCAGTGCTTTTGCCAAATCTTTTTAGAGCAAGGAAAATAAAACATTTAATTCTAAAGGTGAAAGAAAGTCTGATTTCCTCTGGTGTATTTGTACTATTCCTCTAGACCACAGTGCCACCTAGAGGTTATGTAGTGGGAAAGCAGGAAAGGAAATGCTCCTTGTGTACTGCTCGGATCTCAATTCTGCGACAAAACTGAAAGCAGATTCAGCAGATTAACAGCCTCATGCAGAAAAGTTATTTTTCTGTGGGTGCTAGCTATTTGGCAGCATTCACTGCAACTGCTGTTCTGTCCTCTGAAATTGCTCAAACCTCTTCTCCTTTGAAAGACAAATCAGGAGCAAAATCTGATTCAGGCATAGGGAGTAAGCCAAATCTGTTAATTATTCAGCATGTGATAAGGCGATACTTGCTTCAGCATCTGACCGACTTGTAACTCAAGGCACATGTGGTTCAGCATTGTTCCACCCACTCTGACTCAAGGCTAGTTCAGGACTAAGTGTATGGTGGTCATGAGAAGAAGGGAAAAACCAGCCATGTCAGCTTGAACCTGTACAGATCCATTCGCATGGACCCTGGAACAATGCTTTGAACACAGCATTTACCCACATGTGACTAGGGCTGTGCACGCCCGAAAATATAGTATTTTATTGTTAATGGAATTTTGGACCAAAAAAATTATCATCTCCGATAATATCGTAGGTGAACCGTATCGCCTTCACGATAATTATCGGAAATATGATATTTAATTTGCAGCCCCATTGTGCCCTATAGAGCTGATTTTTTTTTTTTTAGAAAAAATGCCTATAACTTCTGTAATTTCAATGTTACAGGCTTGAAACTTAGTCACAATGCTTATGGGGTATGCCTAAGTATGTGTATGAAATTTGAGATCGATCCCTCCAACCCTCGATTTTATATGAATTTATTAAGGATCGTTTAAGTTCTGACAGGTCAGAATGACAGCTCGTCACATGCGTTCATTCAGACCTGTCAAAAAGTTGCACAATCTTTAATAAATTCATATAAAATCGACGGTTGGAGGGATCGATCTCAAATTTCATACACTTGTCTAGCACATGCTGCTACACATATATGCCAACTTTCAGATCAATCCCTCCACCCCTGTATTTTATATAAATTTTTGAAAGACCATGCAACTTTTGACCTGTCAGAACTTTAACAAACTTTAATAAATTCATATAAAATCGAGGGTTGGAGGGATCGATCTCAAATTTCATACACATACTTAGGCGTACTCCATAAGCCCTGTGACCAAGTTTCAAGCCTCTAACTTTGAAAATACAGAAGTTATAGGTTTATTTATATGGCAGTCCAATAATCGGGCTGAAAATTATTCTCTCCGATGATTATCGTAGGAAGTTGTATTGTATCGTTATTGTTAATCGTATGCACGATAAAGAGCATATCATATTGTTATCAGCCATTTTAACGATACGATACACATCCCTACATGTGACACACCCAATTGCTTCTGCAGTCTGTCATGCAATTGCAATCATGCGTTAAAATCCATTTACCAGGTGCTGATTTCGCACAGTATGGCAACTTGCCTTGTCGTCAGAGTCAGCTGGGGCAGTGAAAGTGCTGGACCAGTGCCTGGAGGCTGTAATGGGCTGGATGAGGGCAAATAAATTGAAGCTGAATCCTGATAAGATGGAAACTCTGTTGGTTGGTGGTTCCCAAGTCTGGGAATTGGGTGAGTGACCTGTTCTGGATGGGGTTGCACTCCCTCTGAAGGAGCAGGTGCGTAGCTTGGGAGTACTCCTAGATCCATTCTTGTCACTGGAGGCCCTGGTGGACTCCGTGGCCCAGAGTACTTGGGGTCAGCTTCGGCTGATCCACCAGCTATGGCCTGTTCTGGACAGGGATAACCTAGCCACAGTACTACACGCGCTGGTAACTTCCCGATTAGACTACTGCAATGCAGTCTACGTGGGGCTGCCCTTGAAGACGACTCGGAAGCTGCAGCTAGTGCAAAATGCAGCAGCTAAACTGCTGACTGGAACATCTCATAGAGACCATATAACACCAGTCTTAAAGGAATTGCACTGGCTGCCAATACATTTCCGGTCAGAATTCAAGGTGTTGGTAATGACGTTTAAAGCCCTAAATGGCTTGGGACCTCAATACTTGAGGGTGCACCTCTCCTATATCTGCCTGCCCAAGACCTGAGATCTGTCAGAGGAGCCCTTCTCCGTGCCCCACCAATGCAAGATATATGCTATGGTGGGACATGGGAGAGGGCTTTCTCTGTTGTGGCACCCCGGCTGTGGAATGCCGTCTCCCTGGAGGCCCGACTGGCGCAGGGAACTGGCTTCCTTTCGGCGCCAGGTTAAGTCATGGCTTTTTAACAAAGCCTTTGATGGCTAAATCCACCAGTCTGCACACTGTCTTGTTTTAATTGAATTTTACTGCTTTTAAAGTCCATATTGGTTTTAACATATTAATGGTTTAATTTATTTTAGAATTGTATGTTTATTGTTCTTTTATATGGATGATTTTATCTGTGCACCGCCCTGAGATCCTTGTGATATAGGGCAGGATATAAATGTTTTAATAACTAACTAAATAAATTAACCCTACTTAGAGCAGACCCATTGAGATGAATGGGATTTAAGTTAGTCATGACTAATTTAGGTCCCATTCATTTCAGTGGGTCTAATCTACATAGGACTTACATTGGATTTTATCCTTTAGTCATATTTCGGTAACTTATCCAAAATCAGGGGAAGGAGTGGAGTGGCAAGATTCCCTCCCTATTGGCAGCACAGTACAGCTGATTAGCTAACCAGCTGCATTGGGAACACTGCCAGGTTTGAGGGTGGGTAGGCAAGGTGCACTTTGCCCCACCACCACCACCACCACTGCCCTAGCTGCTCTCCCCCCACCCAGGATGGCCACTTAGGCAATGCCCAAAAGGCTATGCACCATTCAAAGAGAAAGCACCAATTTGCCTAACATTTGCAGATGCTAATTTACATGTATAGTTGCAAGTGTAGAAATAATCATTTAAATAGAAATACAATACAGCTCCCCATAGTGGGGAAGACTGACCAGGGGACTTCTGTGCCTGCTCAGGGTACTACCCAATGTTAGTCCTATCATGTAGAGTAGACCTAGTGAAATGAATGAGGCTTACATTAGTCATGACTAACTTAAATCCTTCAGTCTGCGGCCCAAGTGATAACTAACTGTGGGAGCTCCTGGAACTCCAGTTGGTGCTTCACTGAGCATCACACCTGGCCACCTAACTCTTGCTCTAAATGTGTGTGTGTGTGGGGAGATATTGTGGTACATGGCATCAGCTGGGTGCTGACACCAGGACTGTTTCCTGCCCACTGCTAGCTTCCATCATCTGCTGCCATCTCTGGTGGCCATTTGGGTCTTTCCAGACTTCAAAGGCCCAGACTTAAGGACTGAAGTTTCCACCATAACAGCACCACTGACCTGTATTATTCACCCAGTCTTGAATTTAGTGGAAGCTGGAGCCAACATGGGCTCCCTTTTACCTGCAGCCTGCACCCGTTATATTAATTAATCTTCAAACATAACCTGATTTTTCATCTTGGCCCTGTTCAGAGCTTGCTCGGTTGACCTATCTCTATTATAATGTTAAATCCATTGCATCCAAAATGTATTTAATCCACTGTTTTTCTTTAGTAAACACATTTGACATTGATGAATTCTGTTCTGGGCTATCTGTGTAGCGTGTTTGATACTGAAATTAAGGGAACCTTTTCCTGATATACCTATTGAACAAGATCAGGCACAGAGTGGTATGTGATGGTTTGGCCTGGCTTAATCAGAATGTTATTTTTTGCAGTATTGTCCTAGAAGTATCTGTTATTTGCAAGTAGAAGAAAACCTTTTCTTTTTTTAATTAACCCCCAAAGGGTCCCCAAAAAGCAATATTATTTTGAGATGTTCGTCAATTTATCCATGTTTTCAGTGGCTGTCAGTGAGTATGACATGATCTCAGACAATTGCTATTTTTATGAAAATGTGACTTAGCGCCAAATGACATGTTACACACAGATGTATCCCATGAAGTCTGGATGGCTCCTTCTCCTAACAAAAAGCAACCTCAGGAGAAGCCAATTTGAAGCAGGAGAGGGGGTGTTAACCCTTTCCCTGCTCTGCCCTTTTCAGCTGTAACTCCTCCCACCCACCATCCACTCCCAGTGTCCACCTCACATAGAGTTACTGCTGCTACAAGTAGGGTGAAATCCAATGTGGATTAATGGCAGCTTCTGAACTTGGAGGCTGACCAGTATCCAATGCAGGGTGGGAAGCACAGTGGAGGTGATCTTTGCCGTCACACTCCAACTGCCCTGCATTTCTGCTAGATGGGCAATTTTGCCCATCTAGCGGTGATGCCTCGGAGGGCAGATGGAAGGAGCCTGGGGTGGCCATAGGATATGTCATATCACAGCCATCCCAGTCTCCTCCTCTCTCTGCTCCCAGGAACGCCCCCCTTTCCCCATCTCCAAGCTCCATTTTCCAAGTGTGGAGAGCTAGCCAGAAAGTTTCTCTCTGCTCTGACTACAAGGAGGAGCAGAAAACCTGGGGACCACAATTTCCTGGCTCTGAGGTCCAGTCCCTGTTTTGGAGCCCTGTCTACGATCTCCGAGCCAGGAAACTGAACTATCCTATGCCTCCCCCAACCCCAGACACTGTCTGAGGGCATAGGATTGCTCTCTTAGGCACTAAGGCCCCTGAATGTGTCATACATGTGCAGCTGTATATGCTGATTGAACATGAATTTTGAACACCAGCTGGATTCCACTGTACAGGTGTGAAGAGGGATAAAGGTTAATATATGTGATTCTCTGGAGAGAGTACATAACCTGGGTTTAATCAGCTGATAGCCATGACAATCTTGGATGATTTGGTTCATTGGAGAACATTTGTCCTGTTCACATATGTGGTGGTAGGCAGAGTTCGAGCTTAATGGGTCAAGCCTCAACACTGGTGTGTTTTAGGCATTTACTCAAAACTTATCTGTTTACTTTGGCTTTTTCCCAATCATGAGCTATCTTTGCAGCAACCTCTAATGCAGCCTTTGCCAACCTAGTGCTTTCCAGAATATATATATATATATATATATATATATTCCTTTGTCCTTTTGTATTCCAAATCACATTTGGATTTGTTTAATGAGAAGTGATATATAAATAATAATTAAAGAAGGGGAAGGAGACAAAGAAGAAGTTGTGCAGACAGGCTCTAATAATAGAGTTTGAAATGAGAAGGGTGGTAATTGTTTAAGTACTGTGTATAAAACACTTATGTTCCTCTTTCCTTTCCATTTTGCTGATTATTTTCAACGCCCAGAAAGAAACATTATTCATTTAGCACCTTTCAGGTTCACGGCTATTGCTGTGCAAAATCATCGCACACTCTCAGATCTTTCCGTTTCTCTGTTTTGTCTTGCACGCTTGGCTCAGGTCTTTGTACAGCTGTTGAAGACCACCCCTTAGGAATAATGCTGTCATTCTTCCTGCCTCAGTGCAGTTTCTGAAATCCAAGGTGTGTCTATCCGCCGTATTGCCGTATTGTGCTTTCATCTTTGTGTTTGGCTTCACATAGGTGAGGGAAAGGATGTCATTTTCGGGCCAGAATCTGCTACGTGATGCATATTAATTAAGGAATGCTTATGATAAGACTTTTGATCCATTGCTACAAGACCAGAGTTTTGAAGCAAGAGATAGGCCTCCCTAAGTGGAAGGTCTTCTTGGAGTCCCACCCTTGGGACCCTACTTCTAGGAAAGGTGTAGATCAGGGATGTCGAATCATTTTCAGACCAAGTTCCAAATTCTATTTTTAGAGAAGCTCTTTGGGTCTGCATTGCATTGGATTGGGGGGGGGCAAAGACAAATGGGGTACAGCTGAAAGCAAAACAGACAGGGGCCAAACACCCAAAATAACTTAGTATTTTAGCTTACAATTCTTACTGCCAGGAATTAAGCCTTAGTAGAGGCATTTCAACCTTTTAGCATGAGAGAGGAACTGAACAAAAGCCCGGAAACTTCCAATCAATGGCCAAGGGGAAAGGGGGTAGGGTCAAGGGAAGGGGGCTTTGCCTTTTGGGGAGGCCTAAGGGGCTGGATTAGGACCTCATGATGGCTGGACTTGGCTCCCAGGCTTGAGGTTCTGCACACCTGGTATAGGTTTTGGGTGCCTTTGAGGTCAACCAAGTGGCAAACAAGTAAACATAATGCACGGGTGCAGTCCAATGGGAAGTCTTCCACAGCCCTAGTTCATTTCAAAAAGACTTGCACAAGGGGATGTCCAAGTGGATTGTGCCCCATGTTAATGAGTGCCAATAGGATTTTCTTCTTCAGGCATCAAAATATCTTGGCCCGTTCCTGTGTGAGCTTCAACCTCCTTGAATTTCATCCCAGCTCTCAGCCTGAGGAAATCCCAACATATGGAGGTCTAGATCCTTGCGGCTGTGGAGCGCCAACCTGGAGAGCACTGTTTCACTTGCTTTCTCATGCAACATTCAAAATGAGTTCAAGAGCCCTGCTGCACAAACCCCAAAGCAGAGGATGCATGTGCTGGGACTCATCATGGAGGGTGTTGGTGGAGGAAAAAGCCACCGACCAATTGCCAACAGAGTGGGAGTTTACAGCACGAGGGTAACTTGTGGCCCTCCAGATGTTTTGGCCAACAACTCCCATCAACCCTCACCATTTCATATGCTGGCTAGTGCTGATGGGAGTGGTAGCGAAAACATCTGGAGGGCCACATGTTGCTCACCACTGGCTTAAAGCATCCAAGAGAAGAACCAAACTCTAGGAGATGCTTGGCTGCTTTTTGAACCCTTGATATGGTAGGGGGTGTTCAGTGTTAAGACAGCCTTCCCCAACCTTGTGCCTTCCAATTGCTTGGACTTCAACTCCCATCAGCCCCAGCCAGAATGGACATGTTTAGGAATCCAAAACATATGGAATGTACCAGATTGGGGAAAGCTGGTATAAGGAGATAAATAGGTGGCTATCTGTATGTCATTCCCTTTTATGAATTATTGGACCATTTGAGAAGTGGGTGAAAGACCTGTCATTCCAGTGTCAATCAAGACAATTTAATCTGACCAAGGTACAAAGGCATTAATATTCTGTTCTTGTATGGTGTACTCCGATGAACCTCTATTTCAGTGGAACATGGGAATAGCCGAGGGCTAGCCACAAATAAAATTCCTTGAGTACTCATGCACTTTTAAAATAAGAGATGGGGGAAAGCAGAAGGGGTGGTTAAAAGGTGTTTTACATTAGAATGGGCAGGAGCAAGTGGGTAAAAAGTAGTTCTTCAAAGGGACTTAACCATGAGATGATTCATTCTGAAATAAAAGAATGGGATTATTGTCTTTCATTTCCACAAACTTAATTCTCAGAAACTGCACCTGGAATCTCCCAAATGTCTGGTTTCCTTTCCTTTGGGGAGTTTTCTGTTATTTCTGGTGAGGAGGATCTTCCATTTACTTTCAGAAATGTTACCTTTCTCACAGAAGTGCAATGGGTACTTGTCAGTTTCCAAAACATCTCTGCTCTCAAATTCTAAGGAATTAGTTTTTGGGGAAGTTTGTGGTCAATGTTGGCAAGGCAAGGGGAAGCTGACATTGTTCTGGTCGGAAAACCTAGACATGACTACTCAGGAGTAAGAACCATGGAGTTGAATGGGATCGGGTCCAAGGCATGGGTAGCGGTGGCCTCTGCGGGGTGTTCAGGTGCCCTCTCTCCCTCCCCCTTCATGGCTGAGCAGTTGAGTAGAGAACCGCCCTGCCCTTCTCTCTTGTCAGCCACCCTCTGACACCCCCCAATAAAAAGGGGATGGTCCGATATAGCACAAGGACAGCAATACATAGGAGGGAGGAGCGGCTTTATTGTGCATGAGAGGGGGGAACCAGTCTTTCCCCACTCCAAAATAAGATGGAAAAAGGAGAGGAAGAAGCGAGATGAGTGCAGGACAAAGTCATGTGAGTACTGCACTGCAAAAACATAAATCACCAGTGTGGCGGATCTCCATGTGTAAAGGATTAGTAGTATCTTCCTCCTAGTTGTGTCATCCTATGATTTGAGGGAGCACCCCTTGTGTCATTACAAGTGTGGGCTGTGCAGAGTCAACCAATGACAATACCATGGGTTTTGATAACCCGAATTACTCGCCTGAGCTGATAGGCCAAAGCTCACACTTTATAAAAAGAACAACACGTACACACTGTGTTTGTTTAGGCATTACAGTTTACAATCAGTCCATTAAAGATGCAGGCAGCTATGATTAATAGTGCATCTTTCCTGTCGTGATGGATAATTGCTGTTTTCTTGTTTGCACTTGTAGTGGATGCAAGAGTGAGCGTTGTCCAGGATAATGAGGCTGTTTCTTCCCAGAAGACAATGGAGATAAGCTCCGTCTCTGAGGCCAGTGGAAATAATCTTGGGAAGGAAGCCAAGACTGCCCCACCAGCTGCCAAATCCCGATTTGCCTTTGCATTTTCACGGCCTGTACCAGGACGTACCGAAGAGCAGGCAACAAAATCATCGGTTGGATCGGCTCCGCTTGATGTCAGCTCAGAAGCACCCCAAGCAAACAAAGCGTCGGCTGAGAGGGTGGGCCTTCCTGCTGCAGCTGTGCCAGAGGAAGCTGTGGATAAAAACCTAAGCCAAGCACCTCTCAGTGAAATTGAACTCACCGCACCGGCCGAGGCAGAGGATGCTGCTTTGCCCAAGCCCAAAGAGCTAACCTTTTTCGACCGACTCTTCAAAGGAGAAAAGGGGAAAGGGAAGAACAAAGCGCAAGAACAAAGCCAAGGGGAGGTAAAGGTAGAGAATCCAGTGGTACTCATCACAGTAGAAGACACTGCAGGATTACAAAGCACGCCGGATCATGTCCTACAGCGAAAGGCAAGTGTATAGAGAGGAATTATCTGTTTTGTTCCTAAATAAATTTGGAAAGAGTTTTCATGGGGCAAGATAGCATCACAGCGCTACGTATCAGAAAATAAATCGCAGAGGAGTGAGCGTGGTTCAGAAATAAAAGTCGTTGTAGCCGTGGTCTTAGTTGAAGCCAAAACTGACCCACAGAACAACATTGCCTGGTCTGCAGCAACCTTGCTTAAATTTAATTGCGGTAAAAATGTTGCTCCCAGGGAAATGAATTTCAAATGCTGTGAAAGATGGATATATCCTGCAAATTGAGTGACCAGGTATCCTATTTTACAGAGGAGGATCCTCTATTTGAAGAGCTGGTGGAGGACAGTTCTCTGTTTGAAGGTGCCCTCTATTTGAAAGCCTGTCCAGTCCAAATCCAGTTTAAAGATAAGCAACTATAAGAAGGGAGAGCAGAAGCTTTGAAATTGTCCATCTAGATAGCTGCTCAGTCTTCCCCACTATGTATTGTATTTCTGTTTAAATACTTCTTATTTCCAAATCTGCATCTATACATATAAATTAGCATATGTAAATGCTATGAAAATTGGTGCCATCTTTTTTGTGAGACATGTGTTATTTTTTGGAGGTGTATAAGTGGCCACCCTATCCACAATTTTCTTTTGTCTTTGGTTTTGTGACAGATGACACAAATTTTACGATAAAGTTTCACGTGTGTGTGTGTGTGTGTGTGTGTATAGAGGGAGAGTGAGGCTGTGTGGTGAAATAGACTTTTGTAGACAAGTATATGGAGAATAGAGTACTCTTGAGAATGTAGAACATCTTTGGTCTACAGTTAAAATTCAGTGCTGTATTCTTCATAAAGTTGTACTCATTGATACCAGAGGCAATCCTATTTTATGTTCAGGCTATTTCTTAAAATAAAAGGTGAAGTCTATTCAGGCTATTTCTTAAAATGTGAAATTACAAAAAGGGTTATTTTTTCATCTTTCCTATTGCATCTCACCTTTTTTAGAAAAATATGTTGAGTTTTGAGTTAATCTGCTGTAGAATTTGGGGTGTCAAGCATAGTCTGCTTTGTGAAATCTGGTTTTAAAATAAATAACCATACAAAGGAAGAACAGAGGCCTTGAAATTGCCTACCAACCATTAACATCTGGGCAGCAGTCTAAGAAGGCACACAGGTCACCTGGTCAGTCTTCCCCTCTAGGGTGATATGTATTGTATTTCTGTTCAAATTATAGTGATTATTTCTAAATTTGCATCTATACATATAAATTAGCACATGCAAATGTTAAGCAAATTGGTGTCCTCTCTTACAGTGATGCCATTTCCTTTTTTGGTGATGCATTTCCTCTTTTTTGGCAAATCTTAAATGGCCAGCTTAACTGTAGACCTGGTACAATCCCACCCAACCCAAAACAGCTGCTACCAAGATAAAAGACAAAATTGAATCCAATATTCCACCTCTCATCTAGCTTGACCCTTATCATTTGCAAACAAGGACATCTCCCCCTTTCTGACATACTTTTAAATATTGATTGCTACTGGTAAGCCTCTTGTTGTGGCCATTTGGCCTGACTCCCATACCATCTCAACTCAGATATGACCATCTCAAACTGCCACAGGTCATGGTGACCATTACACAAGAGAGTTGCAGAATCCTTACAAAGCCAAACTAAAGCAAATTCACTGGCTGTCTTCAAAATGAAACAGCATTGGCAATGGGTCATCCTATACCTTGGGTTGTCAATATTTTACTGGTCCAACCAGTAAACCATCTTCTGGTAGGCAACTAGGGTTGCAATAAGAAAAAGCCATTAAAACCCTGGTCCCAGATTCACACTGGCTACACCTCATCCAGCCCCACTTTCTAGTCCATCCAGAACCAGTATTTTTGCAATCAAAAGTTGAGAGCCATAACTGGTACATTCATTGATTATTCAAGGACCAGCTTTATGTAGACTTCTAGATTCTGTTAGTATAGCAAAGCGATGTCTTCCATTTTCCCTGACTGCTGTCCCGGGTTGCAGACAGAAGTACTTTCCAACCCTGATGCTTTTATAATTTTAATTGAGTGATTTATTATTTTTATTTCACTTTTGTTTTACCCTGCCCTTCCTTCAAGAGTTCATTGTTTGCTCCCGTATCCCCCTGATTTTATGGAGATACTGGGAATAGGAATGGTAGAGAAAATGTTTGGTTCACTTTTTAATGTGAACTTACCTAATATTACACTTTTGAACCAATGCGTGAACCTAAACTTAGTTACCCTGGGTGCCTCTACAAGAGCAATTTAAAGCTCTTTCAAGGCACATTAAAAAATTTACCTCTACAAGAGCGGAGCGCAATTTGGGGGTTGAGGCGCTTTTTCTGTCCGATTATGCGCATTATCAAATGCACGTTAAATAGCGAGTTTTAATTTACCGTGGGTGTTGAAGTGCCTTATGACCATGTAAACAAGTGATTCTCCGCATTTAAACACTTTAAAGCGCATTTCATACAACCGGTAATGCGCTTCACCGCCTCCCGTGTATAGGGATTAGGCGTAAAAGCGATTGCGAGAAGGTGCGCATAATTGGACAACCGGGCGTCAAACCGAATTCTTGTAGAGGGGACCCCTCTGAAATGTGCACTTTTCCAAATTGTGCAATGGAGTTTTCCAGTCAAAACCCACATACAAAGTGTGTATATTAGGGGAAAGTGCACAGAAAATGTGTAAGTGAAAATAACATGCTAAAATGCAGTGGATTAGAAAGAATTGCTTACAGAAACGTGTATATTAGACAAAAGAGCAAATGTAATTGCAGGCCTGTTCGGACGACATGCTAAGCTATGGTTATGCTGCTAACCCTTTGGCAGCAAATGGTTAGTGAGCATGCTTAAACCATGGTTATGTAGCCACCATGGTTAGGAATGGTTCACACGATACGCTAAGCCATAATGTTCAGCTCAAAATGCTTAACCACTTTGACTTAGCATGTTGTCTGAACAAGGTCATCATGTATTACGAGAAATGAGCCTTAAAATGCACACACATTTTCATGCATTTGTTTTTAAAAAAAAACAAGTTGGGGACAAACCAAACTTAAGAATGCAAAAATTCTCAAAGTTTGGGATGAACTGAATTTAAGCTTGGTAAAAAAAGAAACCGAGAGAACATAAAATTGACAGGTTCATCCATCTCTAGATAGAAATTGATCTGTGTATTTACCAAACACATGTTTCTGGCTAAAAAACTGAGCTGCGAACTGGGATTGGAATTGGTTCACATCTTGCCCTGAATTCACTAAGTGGCCTTAGGCAAGATACAATCTCTCAGCTCAGCTGTACATAATTGTGGTAATAATAACATTGAATTGCCCTATAGCAGGGGGTGTTGAACTTCTTTCAGCCTGAAGACCAAATTCAATTTCAGAGAAACTCTCATGGGGCACGTTCTAGTGGTAGGCAGGTCTGAAGGCAAAGGGGAGGGGTAAAAAATTCCATACATGCCAGCACATTTCTAGTAACTAAGCATTAGGAAAGGCAGCTCAACCTTTTAGAATGCAGAAAAGCCATGCAAAAGCGAGGAACCCCCCACAAATGATTGGTTGTTGGGGAGAAGAAGGTGAAGCCATGAGAAGGGGTTGGCAATCTGTGGTACCTCAGAGAGCAGATTGAGACTTCAGGTGGGCCAGATTTGGACCACGATGCTGAGGTTCAACACCCTTATCCTAGAGTGTTCATATCCTCCAGCATTTCACAAGTGAATATAAGAACAGACTCACACCGCCCTAATGTTGATGCCAAATCACTATTATCCTCTAATATTCTGTCAGCAATTCAAAATTTCCCTCAGCATCTGCACTATGTGGAATGGCAAGCTGCATGGTGCTTTAGGTTTAATGGACATGAATTTGTATGCATCTATACCTTGCCAGAGATGCAGCCCCCCTCCCAGATATTTAAACCTCAATAATGGGAACACTAAGGGGTATATACACAATCCTCTTTATGCATTGAATGAACCTGCAGAAGTAGTTGTGGGGCTCTGTGGGCTAGCCCTGTCTGTCCCCACAGCCTGCACTTCCCCCCACAGATGTCCATTTGATGTTCATCAGAAAGAGATATCTGTGGATGCAGATGTGTGCAAGGAGAGTTCCTACATGTGAGGGAGGACTCTGACTAGTCAGGGTCTCTCCTTGCATGTAGGAGCCCTCTATGTTTAGAAAATGTCCTCTGACAATCATCAAACAGACTTCCATCCGGGGAGTGTGGTAATTGTGTGGGTCAACAGTAGTGGGTGGCGATAGCCTGTGCTCCTCCACAGCCCCATCCATTCAACACATTCAACCCCCTACTGTCATAGGCCAAGTTATACATGATGTTAATTGGGTGAATGCAATTAATGTGCATATTTATTTGTTTGATTTTTGTTATGTAAATAACAGCCACTTCACTATGGGCTCAAAGCAATAATGGTTGCTGAGGGAAAGAGGGAAAGTTTCTCTCTCTCTCTCTCTCTCTCTCTCTCTCTCTCTCTCTCTCTCTCTCCCATTGTCCTGACAAATATTGCCTCCATGGCTGCTACTTGCATTTTGAGGGGAAGCTTACCATTGGTGTAAAAGTTACCATTGGTTGAAATGCGAATGGCAGCTTCAAAGAGAGCATTTCTGTCAGGACCAATATAGAGAAAGAAAAAGTCCCCTCTCCTCCCCAACCCACATGAACCCAAGGATTCAACCCCTTCATGGCTGTTATTTACACAGTAAAAACCATACACATTAATGCACTCACACAATTCATGTTGCATCTATTTAGTCCTTTATGACTCTCCCAAAATTGTAACCACACATCCTGAAAAGCCAAAAGAGGGACACGGATTTACCAGGGACAAGTACCATTACATCTGAGTGGTCCCTGGCAGTGGTGCATTTTTAAGTGCAGATGTTCATCATAGCCATAACTCCAGGCAGCAGCCAAAATGCAGGCAGCACTGTTGATCCATATCAACAAACCAATTTGTGGATTGTTTGTGATTGCAAATGAGCAAGAGTGCTGCTTCCTGCCCACTTGCCTGCTTCCACTTTTGAAACAACCCAGGAACATCCCAGTTCCTAGATTGTTATTGTGATGTCCAGATGTGGAACTCTGGGTTGTTTAGAGGTTAAACAACCCAGAATTCATCCAACAATCACCCATGATTTGTTGTTGGGTTAACTCTGGGTTGTTTAATCCACAAACAACCCAAGGTTCATGGGCTTGCACTCATAAAACAAGCCATGAACGGGGTGTTCCTAATTTGTTAATTGAAAGTGGAAACAATGAGCGTGCAGGAGGCAGCGCACTCATCTCTTTGCTCACCCCTGGCAATCCTTGGGTTATGCAACCTAGGAATTGCAGTGTGCCATGCAAGCCAGCTCAAAGTGTCAGTGGCCACCTTAAGAGAGACTGGTAACCCTGCCAAATACATTCCTGGGATGTGGAGAGGAATGAATCCCCTCACAAACAGTACTCAGGCTAGTTCCCAGTGTGTAATTGCTTGAACATTCTAGAGCAGCCTACCCCAATCTGGTGCTCTCCAGATGTCACACAGTAGCCAACCAGCTACCCATAGGAAACCCACAAACACGACATGGGTGCAAAAGCACCGTCCCTCCTATGTTCCCCTAAAAACAGGTGTACATAGGTATACATGGCATTTCTATTGTGTTGCTTTTACTGTAGTGTTTTTATATTTTGAATTGTGTTGTTTTATGGAACTTGTTTTATATGCTGGGTCTAATTTTGGTGTGGATGTGGATCCATTCTGGGTTTCAATCAGAACTATCCAGGACTCTAAAGGAGCTATCCAAAGTACTGAACCTATTTTGGGGTTCAGCAATTTGGATAGTTCTTTTAGAGTGCTGGCTGGTTCTGACTTAAACTCAGACAGGATTTACAGCCCCACAGAAATTGGAGCTACTGAATAATTATGTTTGAGTGTGATGAAGAGATAGGAAAATATAATCATTTAATTGTGGAATTTATCTGTTTTTTCAGTCTGTATTAATTGATGGCTGCTGCGTTGTTTTTATACACTAGGTTTCTGCTTTGGGATGTGTTTTTTATTATTTTATTTGCTGCTTTATTGATTCATGTTTTATGGGAACTGTGATTTTTTAATCTACTTTATCTTGTATGTCCCCCTAAGAATTATTGTTATTGAGTGACTGATAAATAGGATAAATCTATTATTGGATAAAAGTGTCTGATGCCTTAAACATGTAGGTTTGTTTCCACCAAGCCACAAACTTGTCCAAAGAAACGGGGAAGGGCAAACATCACTGTTAGATTTGGAGGTTGGAAAATATGTCAGCTCTTGAATTTGCTGGGAGGTAAATATGTCAGGAGTGAAGTTGAAGGATGGGGTGCAAAACCAGCTCTGCAGCAGGCAAACCCACATTGGCTGTCATCGGGATGTATATCTGCATGCCATGACCCTTTCTCATGGAGCTATGGAATTTTGAAATCGTGTGTTTGTAAAACGACATGCAAAGAGAATGTTGGGAAATGCTTCTATAAGTAGATAGCCAGACAGACAGATATTCTGGGATGGTTAGTTCACAATTTGCCGAATAATTCATATACGCCTGGATGGCTTTTTAGCAGATAAGGAGGTATATAAATATAAATTTTATACACACACACACACACACACACACACTATATATATATATATATATATATATATGAAATTATTGAGATTTTGCCTCAGGCCCACACCACTCAGGCCTATAATACACACACACACACACACACACACACACACACACACACCAGAAGGGGAAAAAAGCAGAAGAAAAAAGGTCAGCCACATCCTGTGCACTCTGGGATATGGTTGACTCTATTTTTTAAAAAATAAAATGCATATATGTTAGTATCAGCTCTGCCACTTGTGGGTACGGCGTCAACCTAAATAAAAAGAATGCCTTCTTGCCAGACTTTCTTTGTTCACATGAAGCATGGCTCAGTCAGTGAAACATTTCAGGCACATCATTTACCTTGGCTTGAATAGTAAATGCTTCATCATTTCATGAATCCAGCCCTTGTTTTAATTATGGAGCTTCCTGAATGTAGTTTTGTGGCGCTCAAAAATAAGGCCCTGGTTCAACCGAATACAGAATGCCTGTGTAGTCCCTGGACTCAGACCTAAAATGGAGGCATCTCCCTCTTTCCCTTCCTCTCAGTAATGCTACTTGTTGTGTGTTGGCATAGTGACATGTGGGAAAAGCTCTGATGTGATTAAGCTCCCACAGAAGCTATCAGTCATGGCTTACTCAAAGAGTGATGTGGGCCTGAGGCAAAATCAGGTTAATTACAATTATATCAACTATTTCGACTGCCAGTATAAATATATCATCCACATAATCAGAAATTAGGCTTTCTGCCATCTGTTGGGCCAAGGAAATTGGTTTTATAGATAGTGCACTGCTTTTAAACTCGATGCCTTTTAATCTGAATTGACACTTTGCTTTTCAGGATAAAACCAAAGCAAAACAAAGCTGGGAAAGGATTCTTGATAAGATTTAAAAACAAACAAACATGCAGTGCTAAATCCAGTCACCCTGAGCACGTGTGCAAATCACTTTGAAGCAAGCTGCACCAGAGCCAAAGGTCACATTCATTTCACTGTGTCTTGTAGGATTTCCAAAGTTCTTCATGTCTCGTAAAGGGAGAGGGATTAGAGCGTAATGGCAGAAAAACAGTGCTTAGCATGTTCCAATACTTAGCACTTTAGGGTGTAATCCTATTGCCAGTTGAAGACCTGCTGAAGTGTCCTAGGATGTAGCATACATGCTCTGTTGGTCAAGAAGGAGGCCCACCAGTAGTAGGTATACCTGCAGAAAATCTCTATCTGCACAGATGTTCTGCCAAATGGGCTCCACCAGTGGTGTGAGGGAAATCCAGGCATGTCACAGTATGTGTCCGGGGTGTGCGGATCTGCCAGATCCAAAGACCCCTTCTCCCCTTACACCCCTTCCAAGGCCCTTTTGCTGGCATAGGCAAGTCCCTCTCATAACAGTCAATGTGGGTGAGTTAAAAGCCCCACCTCTCAGCCGGTCCACAGTGAAAGGCAGGACCAGCCCCACCATTAGGTTGGGTGAGGCAGTCACCTCAGGCGCCAGATGCTGAAAGGCAGAAGTATGTGGATTGCAGCCTACTCTGCACCTCCTAAGTAAGCCTGCTACCTTCAAGTTCAGTGAATAACATTGTCCCATCATTAATGGTGAAGACAGGTTCATCCGCCGTCCAGTCAGCTTTTGTACATGAAATGGGAGGAGGCACCTGTTCTTTGCCTCAGGCAGCAAACCGTCTTTGGCCACCACTGGTAAAAAGGCAGGGCCTGAGATGTGGCGGTTGCTCCACCATGGAATTTCCTTACTCCCCATAAAATAGGACTGCTCTGTTGGAGTCTCCAAAGAGTACTTCTTCTCCAGGAACTCTGTAATCCTTACAACTGTTGTATCCTCTGTGGTATTAGCTGTACCACTACTCCATACTCCATTCTTAATTATTATTACAAGAGATTTCTAAACAACTCTTTGAGACAATGCAAGCCAAATGGTCAGTGTAACTTCGGGGAGCCAATTTGCAAAATGGTAGGTCATGACAGGGGAGATTAAGTAGGACGTTATCCTGTGGTTTTATAGAAGGCATTTAACAGATGCATTTAACCCTTGGGATGCCAGCCTCAAAATGAATCCTTTCTCCATGAACTTTTCCTGGAGCTAAGAAAGACTTTTGTTATACTGCAATTCCATGCTTGGAAAATTTCGCACATATCAAGAATCTCTGTCCCCAGCCCACTACTGTCCCACTCAAATGTATGTTCCCTTCTTAATAATATGTAAACCATTCTCTATAAATTCCTTATAAGAAGGGGAGGAAAGGAGAGAGGAGGGCATCCAAGGGATGAAGGAGGCTCAACAATGTATTGACGCAATACTCTTCTGTGTTTTTAAGAAATACCAAATAAGTTCATAGTACATTTGGCTTTGTGTATCCCATGCCAACCCAAATGCTCTCTTTTTTAAGGTGTCTTATAAGAAGGGAGGGGACCTCCAAACACAAACAAGAGAATAAACAAGAAATTTTGATACGGCAGTAGCATGCAAGCAATTAAAACAATACAATTGCTATAAAGAAATTCAAAAAAACTGCTGGTTTAAGACCACTGCTAAGGATATCTTTTGATGGCACAAACTCCACAAAAAAAAAAAAAACAGGAAATGGGAAGCTAAGGCTGATGCCTTAACAGACATGCCCCATGATTAGTGATGATGCTGAGCAATGCACATTTAGAAATAATTACTATGATTTTAATAGAAATACATCTCACCATATTGGGAAAGACTTTGACCAGGGGCCAATCTACACTGGCAATTTAATGAGGAGAGAGAACAACTTGGGGTCATTCGCCGCACATGACATTGGGCCCAATCCGCAGCAATCCTGCAACTTTCCTTGGGAAAACACGCATTTTCAGAAAGTCCTTTAAGTGTGCCTTTTTCCCTTAAAGCAGCTCTTGAGCGATTCCACAGCAGTGTGCCTCGTCCCCCTGCATTAAATCCTGGTTGTGCCTATATCTGGCTGTGACCTGGACGTGACCCTCCCCCCCCTTTCCTCTCATTCCCTCTTTCTGGATACAGGTTTCTTTCCACTTAGCACTACTTCACATTCACAAATGTTTGGAGCTTAAGAACATGAGAAGAGCCCTGCTGGATCAGACTAAGGGTCCATCTAATCCAGCATTCTGTTCACACAGTGGCCAACCAGCTGTGTGAACCCACAAGTGGGACGCGGTGCAACAGCACCCTCCCGCCCATGTTTCCCAGCAACTGGTGTATATAGGCTTACTTCCTCTGATACTTTCCCCATTGAGGATCTGTAGCATCTTCTTCCCATTGAGAAAATGGGAGCCTCATGGTTTCAAGCCTTCAGAATAGCATACTTCTTGCTTTGCTCTTATTGAGTATCTGTAGCATCTTTTTCCCCACTGAGAAAACCGGAGCTGCTGTTTCCCCCCAGTAGGACTGTTTTTCCGGTCCTAGAATGCAGCTCCTTCCAATCAGGCAGGATACCACACTAGGGGCTAGATTCATTCACAGAGTGTAGTCTGCTTCCTCCATTAAAAGAAGTGCAATTTTGCTACTCCAATCAGGCAGGATACCACACTAGGGGCTAGATTCATTCACAGAGTGTAGTCTGCTTCCTCCATTAAAAGAAGTGCAATTTTGCTACTCCAATCAGGCAGGATACCACACTAGGTGCTTGACTCATTCACAGAATGCAGCTTGTTTACTCCATTCATAAAAGTGCAGTTTTAATCTTTAATTTTTCATATCCCAGTGGTGGATGAGAGTGGAGAGGCCCACCTAGCGCCAACATTGTTATCTCTCCGGCCCCAGGTCAAGACTTTCCTCTTCTCTCAGGAATTTGGCAATATCTGAGGAGCCTGGGTTTGTTTTTGTTTTTGTAGCTTTTTTGGGTTGTTGCAGTGGTTTTAAATGTATGTGTGTATTGTGTGTATGTTAGGGTGACAAGATAAAATCCAGGTCAGGGCTCATGTAACTTTAACAGTTGTAGAGAAAAGGGAATTTCAGCCAGTGTCATTTGTATGCAATTAGTTCCTGGTCAAATTCCCTCTTCATCACAACAGTTAAAGGTGCAGGGGCCCTGCCTTCTTTTGTATATGGTCACTCTAGTATAGTGCCTGCACCTTTAACTGTTGTGATGAAGAGGGAATATCACCCTAGTGTATGTTGTATGTTTTTGCTGTTTTAATTTTTGTATATTGTTTTTAATTGTTTTAATCCTATGTAAACTGCCCAGAGAGCTTTGGCTATGGAGCGGTATACAAATATGGGGTTAAAATATGGGTAGGGTTAACATATGGAAAGGAGGACAGGGCTTCTGTATCTTTAACAGTTGTATAGAAAAGAGAATTTCAGCAGGTGTCATTTGTATGCATGCACACAAACTGAGAAATTCCAGGTGAAATTCCTTTTTCATCACAACAGTTAAATTTACAGGAGCTTTGCCCCAGATACAAAAGAGTCTCCTGCAGCTTTAACTGTTGTGATGAAGATGGAATTTCACCAGATGCTGCATGCATACAAATGACATGTGCTGAAATTCCCTTTTAAAGATACAGGAGCCCTGTCTTTCTTTCCATATGGTCACTCTAACTATTTGGTCTTAATTCACTGCTTCCAATTAACTTCTCTGAGCAAGGGAGCATGGACAGGGTGGGGCAACAAGTCTCTCTCATTGATGTTCAGCTCTACTCTGCTCAGCCTACCCCAAAGAATGGGGTTTCAAGCGCTGTACGTGAGACCTGTGAAAAGCAGGGTTTTAGGTACAGTTTACTCCGCATTTCTTGCTTTGTGTGTCCCTGACAGACCAAAACCAAAAGTGCTTCTCATTCTGTTTTCATGTAGATGACCTCCAGGTGACCTGTGTGCTTGCTGCTCAGTCTGCAGTCCAGGGACTACCTGCCGATGGGCAACTTCAAGGCTCCTGCTCTCCCTCCTTAGGTTTCTTAGGCTGACCATCTGAAAAGGAGGACAGGGCTCCTGTAACTTTAACTGTTGTAGAGAAAAGGGAAATTCAGCCAGTATCATTTGTAGGCAATTAGTTCCTGGTGAAATTCCCTCTTCCTCACAACAGTTAAAGGTGCAGGGGCCCTGCTTTCTTTTGTATATGGTCACTCTAGTATAGTGCCTGCAACTTTAACTGTTGTGATGAAGAGGGAATTTCACCAGGAACTAACTGCATACAAATGACACTGGCTGAAATTCCCTTTTCTCTACAACTGTTAAAGTTACAGGAGCCCTGTCCTCCTTTTCAGATGGTCAGCCTAGGTTTCTTTATCTTTAAACCAGACTTCAAAGAGAAAACATATTCAGATAAAGGACTGCCCTTCAAATAGAAGCCTCTCTTCTGTAAAGTAGGACAAATGGCCACCCTATTTGAGATGCAGCTCTTCTGTAGCAAGTACCGCCATATCCGTGTAGTAAACTCTGTAATTAAACATCCCCATAACTCTGTAATTAAACATCCCCATTGCCTTTTAACAAACTGTTCTGATCAGTTTACTAATGCAGTTGCCTGAGAAGCCTGTGCAGGACAACCTACTGCTGAGTAAATTATCACATCAGAAGAGCAATGTGTATGTAATAGGGTGTGTTATAAGCTGAGAAGAGCATCCCTTTCATCATCTGTGAAATGGTGGAAGGTATGAAATCCATTTGGAATTGCTGGGCGCTCCAGGCAAAGGAAGAGGGAGGAGAGGGTGGACACATAACAGGTGTCAAAACTGAACTTTGAACTGTGACCTGGCTTCTGTGTTTTATGCCAGTCAGCTGTGCAAGGAAAGAGTGGAAGAAAACACATTTCTTTTCTTTGCCCATCAGCGGCTTTGGCGCTCTTTGAAAGCAAGCAGGAAGAAAGCAGAACAAAAGCCACACACACATATCAACATGCACACAGATCTGCATACAGATTTTGGACAGAGGGAGATTTGGGTCCCTGTACAATTATGTGTACAGGATATACTTAATGATAGCTCAAATAACCCAACTTTGAGTCTCCAGATGTTGTTGTTCTACCTAGGGTGACCATATGGAAAGGAGGACAGGGCTCCTGTATCTTTAATAGTTGTATAGAAATGGGAATTTGAGCAGATGTCATTTGAATGTATGCAGTACTTGGTGAAATTCCATCTTCATCACAACAAGTTAAAGCTGCAGGAGCCCTGCCTAGCATGACCAGATACAAATGAGGGCAGAGCTCCTGCAACTTTAACTGTTGTGACAAAGAGGGAATTTCACCAAGTACTGCATACATGCAAATGACATCTGCTCAAATTCCCATTTCTATACAACTATTAAAGATGCTGGAGCCCTGCCTGGGGATGATGGTCACCCTAATTCCCATCATCCCCAGCCAACCTGACCAATGGCCAGGGATGATGGGAAGTATAGTCCCACCAACATCTGGGGACCACTATTTTATGCTGGGGGAGGGGAAACTGGGCTTTCTCAAGGACTACTGCATAAAAAGAAAGACAAAGAATGAAAAGGGGGTGGCAGAAAGGAAAAAAGGATGATCTGCCCACTTTTGGCTTGGAACCTGCCCACTGCTGGCTTCAGCCCCATCCACTGTCATCATGTAGCGCCCGACAGATTATCCATGAGGAATACAGCTCTGGGTAGAAACCCCCCTGTGGTACGAGGAGACTATTGGAATGCATAACCTTTGATTCAGGTTTTTAGCTAGATCTTAACTAATAAACAAACACACCAAATTCTCCTAAACTTGGAACATATTTCTTTTCTTTTTTAAAACTTTTTTTCTGAAAAATTGTAATAAAGTGTGCAATGGGGATCCCCATGTGTGGAGTGGATCTATCAACGTTCCTTTTTAGCTAGATCTCAACAAATAAATCAATTGCATTCTCCTGAAATTGCACAAATAATAATAATAATAATAATTATTATTATTATTATTATTATTTAAATCTTCCTGGAAAGTATAGAAAACTGAGCTGTAGGGCCCCCCTTCAGTGTGCTGTGATCCCACGCTAAGAATTCAGAGTTCAAACTGCATCCATGTGTTGCTTACTATTCAGCGCTCAGCTGCCTTGAGCAGAAGAGGATATTTGTTTGGCATGCCATATGCAACCTGGCCTCTTGTATTTGTTGTTCTCTGTGGTTCGGAACAATGTTCCCCCAGCCAATGGCAAATGCTGCATATATTAGGCACGGCCGGCATCAATGTCCGATTGTTCTGGATATGTAGGCTGAAGAAATATGGATGGAATTAGGATTGTGCCCTGGAGAGAAACATGATGCAAGTGGCAAATAGATCACTTTTACCATCTTCTGCTGGCCATTCAATAGGCAAGGAACTGGAAGAACTGTGTTCCCTTTTTATACAGGACGTAATAGATGAGCAAAAGCAAAACGCTCTGCTGCAGGACTCTACAGGCGTCAATTACTTGGCCTCTGAGGATCTTGCCCAAGAAGAGGTAAAACCGGAGAACGTTAAGACAGCGGCTGGGACAGACAATTCCGTCATGAGCTTCTTTAAAACACTGGTAAGATTTCGACTTCATTTTCCCCCACTCTATAGAACTAGTATCAACTGTAGAATAAGTTTGCTGTCAAAACACAACAAAGAGTCTTGTGGCAACTATTCCAGCATAAGCTTTGTTCTTTTTTAAGGTACTAGAAGGCTCTGTTATTTTTGTTACAACAGATGGCTACCCCTCTGGAAATTGCTGTCAAATTTGTTTTGGGGGGTGAGATTTAGGAGTGGGAATGAGTTGCATCTTTGGTGGAACAAATTAACACAGCAAGCGCTTCAAAGCGATGACATCAACGTAAAATTTTGAAGAAGAAAATAGAGTGAGTGTTGCCATTGTTTGCCAAAGCAGAAAACTACTTACTGGTCTTGTATTAAGAGAACTTTGGGAATATAAATAAATGGTATTTATATTTTAATTGTTTATTAAAATGGTGTGTGTTTTTATTCATTAACTGTGAAGAATGGAACAAAAACATCAGTTACTCTAGTCTTTTCAGCAGTGGCATTTTCAGTCCAGCACAATTAAGAAAACTGTGTCACAGTTATAGAAGGGGGGGGGGGGAAGGTACATTAACAGTGCAATCACAAGCCTCTTTATTCAGATATAATACCCACTGAATTCAATGACACTTACTCCCTTGTAATTGTGGATACGATTGCAACCTAAGGCTGCAATCCTAAACACACTTACTAGGGAGTGTAAGTTCCATTGAATATAGTGTGGCTTACTTCTGAGTAAACATGAATAGGATTATATTGTAAATCTAATAAAATATCAATGTCAAATGACAGGAAATGTTACCAAGGAGCTCAGTCGTTTCAGTGAAAATCTACAAGCTTCTCCAACATGTGTTTTGCTTTGCTGAAGGAGAATGACTCCAGCAGTGTTGTCATAGAATAGTGTTTTTTTTTAACTGAATTAGTCCACAAACCAATATCAAAAGAGAACAAAATAAAATACATTTCAAACTCCACGTAAAAGTATGCACGAGACGGAAATTTATGTTTGATCTTTACCATAACAAAACTAAGAGATAAGAATTTAAAAAAACTATTCTAAAAATTTAAAAAAGTACAATTACAATAGAGGAAATACATGTCGGAATGAATTTCTACCCTCAAATCGCAGTCTACACATGGTTAACTGAGATGGATTCCAAATATCTCTATCTAAGGCTAGAAGGTTTTCCAGCAAAGGAGGCTGCTCTCCAGGTCTCATGCTGATTCATTCCTCTTTGAAGCTTAATTTTTACTTTCATTTTTCAAAACATTTTCTTTAATAAGGACTCTAAACAGTGCTCTGTATGTGAATACCAATTCTGGTATTCACATACCAGAATTGAATTCAGCTAAGTTTAAGGACCTAAGAATGTACAAAATGAATTGCTATATGAGCCCACGGTCCCTTAAGACCAGCATTACGTTTCAACAGTAGAAAGTTATATGCCTTCTTTGTTCGTTGTTTGTTTGTGTGAGTTGTATCCTGCCTTTCTACCAAGAAAACAGTATTCAAGGTAGATTTCTGTAATAGGAACTAAAAACAACAACTTCTGGGTGGGGACACAAAATGGTTATGACTTTTCCCTGATCCCCCCTCCCCATTAACTGGAATTCAGAATTATGCTACCTCTGAACATCAAAGTTCCAGTTAGCCAGAATTCCAGTTAACAGCCATGACAAAGGCTGCAATCCTTTGAAGTCGATGGGCTTACTTCTGGATAGGCATGTATAGGAGTGTGCTCTAAGAGCCTATCTGCACTACTGCTTTAAAACGGTTTATAACAGTTTTAAACCGGTTAATAACTGCTATTAACCGGTTTAAAACTGTTATAAACTGTTTTAAAGCAATAGTGTAGATAGGCTCTGAGAGACTTATTTGGCATGAATTTGTCTAGTACATAAACTTTTGTGGTCAAACATATTTGTTTCTTATAAAAGCATAGAGGTAAAAGTGATCTGGTGGATCATCTACTACTACATCCTGTACCGAAGCTAGATTTTTGAGAGCATCTCAGAGGCTGGAGACAGATGGTCATTTTAAAGCAGCCTTCCGCCAATCTGTGCCCTCCAGATGTGTTGGACTGCAACTCCCAGCACGTCTCACTGGGGCCACTGGGAATTGCAGTCTAACACATCTAGAGGGCACCAGTTTGTTTTAAAGAATACTGAAGGCGGAGTTATATGATATAGTATGGGCCTCTTCAGACAACACACGAAACCATGGTTAGGCCGCTAGCCCTTTTGCAGCAAATGGTTGGTGAGCATGTTTAAACCGTAGTTATGTAGCCACCACGGTTAGGAATGGTTCAGACGACACACTAAGTCATGGTTCACACAGCCATAATGCTTAGCTCAAAATGCTTAACAACCGTGGCTTAGGATGTCGTCTGAACAGGGTCATTGTAGGCATGTTACACATCTGCTCATAATTTTTAAATCTCTGCACTGCTGCTAGGTTTTATTCTGATTGCACTTTTATACTGCAGTTTTAAGCCATTATATTGTATTTTGTGGTTTTAATTCTTGTGAACTGCCCAGAGAGCTTCAGCTATAGAGCAATACAGAAATGTAATAACTAACTAACTAACTAACTAACAAAATATTCTCTAGTGCAGGAGTACAGAACCTCCAGCTCAGGGGCCAAATCCTGCCCTTCTGGGGTCCCAATCTATCCCTTTGGGGTTCCCATATGGCATTGCCCCCTTCTCCCAACCCCAACCCCTTCCCCGACCCCACCGGTCATTTGGCGGCTTCCCTGCTTTTGTGCAAGTTTTTTTCCCCCATTCTAAAATGTTGACCTGCCAAAGATTTAGTTACTGGCAGTGAGAGCTATAAGCTAAAGTAGGTTGGTATTTTGGCCCTGCCCCTTTGGCCTTTATCCTGGCCCACGGCAGGAAGCCCCCCCCCCCCCCCCGAGTGCTTCTCTGAAATGGAATCTGGCCTTCAGACTGAATGAAGCCCAACACCCCTGCTCTAGTGAAATAGCCTTTGTGGGTTTTTTGGAAACACCACAAAGGGCTCATCTATACCTACAGGCCTTCCGGGATGGGGCAGAGGGAGGATCTCAGGCTTTACAGCTTCCCCCAGGGCACCCCAACACACCGAGAGCCATCCCGGGGATGGTGAAAATGCTGCCCCCACCCCTCCAATGGGCATGGGATGACCTCTCAGTTGTCCCAGGATAAATGGTACTGCACTTATCCTGATTTTTTCCATGGTCCTGGACTTGCAAAATGTTCACACCCAGAAATAATGGAGGAACACCACTTTCACAGAGAGAGAGAAAGAGAGAGAGAGAGAGAGAGAGAGAGAGAGAGAGAGAGAGAGAGAGAGAGAGAACATGATGGAGGCTATATGCAAAAGAGAACAGGCTTCCTGGGCTTTTAATAGTGCAGAAGAGGAGGTTCCACCTGCTGGAATTCCCTCTTCTGCTCAACTATTAAATGTGCAGGTGTCCTGTCCTCTTTTCTAAGTACACATACAACAGGAAATGGTCACTGTCTATTGTACCACTATTGTCCCTCATTGTGGGAACCCCCTCCCTCACCTACTCATCTGTCTTCTTCACCCTGATAGGTGCCTGTCCAATTTGTTCTTGAAGAAGACATTATACTCTGTAGTTTATTCTAGGTTTAAATTGTTTTTACAGTTAGGATGTACCTCCTAGTGCTTAACTTGAATTTGTCTCTGTATTTTAAAGCTGTTGGCCCTTGTCTAGTCTTTCTTTGCATATTCTTGAATGACCGGCTATGGTTTTACCAGAACTCGGGTTTTATCAGAACTTTATTCTTTTAAAAATAGTATTTTTAATATAGTATTTTAATTCTTTTATTCTACTTGTTATTCACCGCTTTGAAATCTTTTGGATGGGGAGCGTTATATCAGTATTGTAAATAAATAAATAAATAAATAAATAAAATATTCTCAGTTTGAATATTTTAAATGTTTCCCTTCTGGTTCCAGGTTAAAGATACTTTCAAAGTTTGGCTTGATTTTTAAAATTGCACATTTCATGGATTGATTTTGTCTTCTTGTATTGAAAGGTTTCTCCAAGCAAGACAGATTCCAAGGCTGATTCTGAAGAAAAGGTGAGTGTTTGTTCCTGACAAAGTGGGATCTCTCTTTTTCCTTAGAATACCTGCTTAAACTGGATTAGTGTGTGTCTTAGGGCTGATTCACACACGCATGTACATCTGAAGCTACATTGAAAATTATTGCATTAAGTTGGCACCAGGCAAAATTAAGGAGTTTTCTGTGGTGTTGCTGTGATTTATTATTTCATTTAAGGCGCAAGGGTTGCGCCCTTATTGCATTTTTATCTCGCCTTTCCTTCAATGAACTTTGGGTAGCACACATAGTCTTTGCCCTATTTTGTATTTTCAATGACTTTGTCATGTGGGTTAGGTGCTGTGTCATGTAGGTTAGACAGACTGGTTTATGGTCATCCAGATTCACAGTGGAGTGAGGATTTTAAGCCAAGTCTAATCTTTGATTCACACATTACCTGGTCAAGTCACTACTTGATGTTGTAACTATGAAGCCACCCATAATAGTTAGGAGTGTCAGATTAGAACTAGGGAGACCTGGGCCAGATCTACAACCAAGTAGAGTATAGAGGTATGAAATTGGTATATAAAAGGCAGGAGCCACATTACTGCTTTATAGTGGTATTGAAGTGCACTGACAACTGTTGGGGCCCATTGACACATACCATATCCTGCTATATCCTGCTTGGTGTGGCTCCTGTCTTTTATATACCACTTTCATACTGCTTTCATACTGCTATATCCTGCTTGGTGTAGATCTGACCCTGGGCTCAATTCCCACTCAGCCATGAAGCTGACTTGGTAATCTTGGGATGGTTACTATATCTCAGCCTAGTCCACATTACAGGGTTGTTGTGAGGATAAAATGGGAGAAGGGAAGAACAATGTACACCATCATGGGATCCTTGGATGAAGTCAAGAAACTCTTCCCTATCTTGGTTTCATGCAGTTTAATTATAAGCTGTTTGGTGAACTATATTATGGCCTCTTTACAGACATTTTAAGATGTACACCAAAAATTAAAAAATTGAAAGTGATTACGAGATATTTGAAAACACATGCATCATAGAGGTACATGTGTGAGAGAGTCAGGATTGCCTATAACTTCTTGTTGAATGAACATCAGCACACTTGAAGGTTTTGTTTTTGCTTGGTTTGTTTTACTGCATAATGTATGAAATGACCCTTAGAAACATGGAGCTAGGGAGGTGTGACCTGTCCTGAAACAAACAGCAAACCCTCTTGCTATTTGTTTCAGCACTGGTCACATCTCCCAAGCACCATGTTTTAAATGCAATGAACATAAAAGAACTGTGCTGGATCTAGTCCAGCTCCGGAATTGCCAACCAGATGCCTATGGGAAGCTCACAAGTAGGACATGAGCACAGTATCACCCTCCCACTCAAGTTTCCAGCAACTGGTATACAAAGGCATACTTCCTCTAATGTGGGAGGTAACATAGCCATCATGACTAGTAGCCAGTAGTAGCCAGTGACAAACATGTAGACTAAATTATGGCAAAAAAAGAGTATGAGCCATATCCTCTGGCCCATTGGAATTCCATCCCTTGCATGGAAGATAAACTTATGAATCTGCCTTGTACTGAGTCAGATTACTGGTCCATCTAGCCCAATATTGTCTACTTAGTCTGCCAAAAGTTCTCCAGAGTCTCACTTAGAGATTTTCCCCACATGCTGGTACCTGAAATCCTCTTAAGAGGAGGTGCAGTTTATTAAGATTTCAGAGTTTAATGTTAGATCTTTCTTTGGGATTTTGTATGTGTAATGTGTAAATTTACATATTTCTATATCATGCTGTGCTTAAGAATATGTGTGCTCCAGATTGAGAATCCTCACCTGAACGACTATATAAAAGGAACAACACAACGAGCCAATAGGAAGAGAGTTCCACTGTTTTGGGGCCACCACCAAGAAGGCCCTCTTAATGGCAAGCACTAGAGAAGGACTTCTCAGGCACATCTTAATGTATGGGCAGGATTGTATAGGTGGAGGCTGGTCTTCAGATAATTCCAAGCCATTTAGGGCTTTAAAAGTTAAGACCAGGGCTTTGAGTTGTTTGCAAGCCCCCTTGAATTGCAATAGTGCTGTTGTTTAACTGTGCTTCAAGGAACACTAGGGTTCACTGAAAGTTTATCAGGAGCCCCTTAATGAGAAGATGTAATGGCATATGAGCATCCTTGAAACATCACTTGCCTACCACTATTTATTTTCCACTGCAGTGTGGAATCACGGAGGACTGCTGGATGAATTCTAGGTTGTGATCATGTAGGGCTGTTGTGACACCAAACATGTTAATTGACCAGTGTTCCACATGAGCTCAGCATGTGCTTCAGAACATGTCTCTAAACATTCTTCAATATGCTGGACTTCTACTGCAAGAAGTGGGGATTCTTCAGATAATCAGTAGGTTTTCCTGAAGGCAGATTGTTTGAATAGAGCCGCTAATGCTGCTTATATGCAATTCTGCATATAATAGTGGAAATTGTTCCAAGCAATTACTTTAAGGATTTGTTGTTGAAGGATTCTGTTCTGTTTCGGAAAAATGGAAAGGTGATTACCAAAACAGTGAAATACTGAATTCTCATCAATGAGGCAGAGTGTGTGGATATGTGTATGAATTTGTGACAATACAATGAATATCATCTTGCTGATACATATTGTGAGCAAAAGGAAAATGGTGCATGCAATGGAGACTCAGCTTTGAATGATGTCGCACAAAGGGATCTCAAACAGGCCATGGTGGGCAGCTTGCGGAGAAGACGGCAGCCGATTCCCTTGTGAAAAGCACCAAGAAAAAGAAGCCAGACAGCCCCAGATTAGGACACAGTACATTTAGCAAACTATTTAGGCATAAGGTTGGTATTGGAGAGTAAAACAACAACCACCCTGAACCCTGAACTGCAACAGATGAGTCTTAAGATGGTTCAACCAGAATGAAAACTTGCAATGGTTGGACTAAAAAAGAGCAAAATCAGGCCAGGTGTTTTAGCACTCCCCCACCTCTCTCTCTCTCTCTCTCTCTCTCTCTCTCTCTCTATATATATATATATATATATATATCGGGCAAGGGGAAGTGCCTTCAAGTATTTCAGAGGCTGGAAATGTGCCCTTCAAGTAACATCTGTGAATTCAGGGTTCAAGGGGAAAAGAAGATCCCACTGACCACATCATAATGACCTATTCCTACGTCATTTTAATAAGACCTTCTCACTAACAACACCTATATTACCTTTTACCAGAAATGACAAACAATTCAGTTTTTAAATGTGCCATTTGCAGTTATACTTTGCATTTGAGTGATGCATTTAAAGATTTCACAAGGATTTCACATATTGTATCTTAACCAACAGGAAGACAGCATGATTATTACCCCATATTGCAGAAGGGGAGTGGAGGATGAGACTGGGAACATGCTACCTAGAAAATTAATTGATATTTGAACCTCAGATTTCCCAGATTACACTCTTATTGCTTTACAGTACCAGCTTCCATGTTATGGTTCTTCAGAACCCCTTTGGGGAGTGTAGATGGACCATATTTTGGTGACATTTATTGGCTGCACAAGCTTATACAAACAAGCCATTTTCCCATGAATGGAAGTCCTTTGTGAACTCTGGCAAACAAACCAGGATGTCTTCTTCCTCTAACTATTGTTTCCAGCTTCTTCCAAACCAAGAAGCTATGGTTGACAACTTCAGAACAAGCCAGGATATTAAACCATGGTTTGATATTGATTTCATATTCTGGCTTGTTCCTGATTCAGATAGTTACTTGATTCAGAAGAACTGGGAAGCATCTGGGCTTGTTTGCCAACTCGCACAATGAGAGGAGAAAAGAGGAAAAGTCTTGTTTATAGAATATTACGCTATGAGATGATCATCCAAACTCTCTATATATGACTTCGGCCATATCTACACCAAGCAGGATATAGCACAATGAAAGCAGTATATAAAAGGCAGGAGCCACACTACTGCTTTATAGTGGTATTGAAGAGCACTGACAACTGTTGGGGCCCATGACACATACCATATACCGCTTTCATGCCACTTTCATAGTGCTAAATCCTGCTTGGTGTGGATCTGGCCTTCATGATAGTTAACTGATGGACAATTTACAGGTACCTGTAAATTTTCCCTTATGGAGCAAATAACAGGTTGGGGATGGGGATGAGGTAATTCACATTTGAAAATTTTGGCAGTGCAGATCCCCTCCCCCCCCCAAAGCACACAGCTGTGCTATTATTATTATTATTATTATTATTATTATTAAAGTAAAGAAATGGGAAATCCAGCCATGAATCTTAATGTTTAGTCTATTTGGTCCTAAGATGCATAGGAGTCAAAAGGAATGTGTTGCACCCCATGGATCATGGCCGTAGGCCCCCTGTGCTGTGTTCGGAGGCCAGGTTTACTTATAAGGAGATGATTTATTGAGGTAAACTTACAGCGCACAGGCGTTACCCAATAAGTGGTGGAACCGAGCTGCGCGGGCTTCTGCACAAAACCGAGCGACCAGCCTGGAACCACCGCTTGGGCATGGAAGCGACAGTTATTGTGTTCTGAACTTGGCAGAGGTACGAGTGATACAATAACAAAGCGCACGTTCTCACCATAGAATACTATGGCACATCAGATACTTCACTGGCCTAAACAAGCATATTTTCTTGGGAACTAGCTGATAGATGGGGAAGCTTTGGCTTTGCTTCTTGACACAACAGCTTTGGAATGTCAGTTCATTATACTCTGTCCGGCTTGTTAGGCCGGACAGATAAAGTCCAGGTGTCTCTTGCATGAGACGTCCTTGGATCCATCCTTCCCAGCCATTAGGAAGATGCTTACGCAACGAAACAGAGAGACAAGGCCACTACCCATAAGCCTTTGAGAACAACCATGGCCTGCAAGCTTTCCGGCTGTGACATTCCACCCAGGATGGTTCAAGGATATCGAACATGCTGCGCGTTACAAGGTCTTCTTACCCCAAGGGGCCGGATCTTCTTTGCCCTGTACTAAGGGGTACTGTTTTTTGTCTCAAGCAATAATGTGCTTGGCAAGGGTACAAAAGCAATGCAAGCAGCAGGTTACAAATTATAGTAAAACAATTACTTATATAAGCTGTTACATTATGATTCATTACAGAATGGAAGATAATTTTTGGTTCCATTAGCTTCAGCCTAATATCAACTGAAATGAAATGTCCTTAAGGCTTATTTCCATTTCACTGGCTGGGTCCTCCTTCCAAATATTTCACAGCCCATCAAATGATGGGCCCAGACTGACTTCATGTATTGTAGTCGTTCTGCTCCATTATTGGTAGCATGAACTCCGTTCATGTTAACAGTACTTGCAAAGGAGATCTTTCCAGTGGATTATATTTTTTGGCTTTGATACGGAGAGATGTGTGTCTGCAGGAGAAAGTTATGTACCTTCTGCAGCAATCAATGATTCCCATCCTCTCTTATCTCCCAACCCATGCAAGTGATAGTCAGATCTTTCTGACAGCATTTATCTCCTGTAAAAGGGAAAGGCGAAAGCAGTCAGCAGAGCTGGGATGCCAATGCAGTAGGATGATTCTGCCTGTGTGTTGACCTTGCATATGGGAACAGAAACTTCCTTCCACATTAAATACAGCAATAAAGTACTTCACTTCCATAGTGTTTTTTCAACCCCACAGTGGGAAGTAAACTATGGCTTCTCTGTGCTTTGTCTCCAGGCTAATAATAATAATAATAATAATAATAAATTTATTACCCGCCTCTCCCTCTGGATCGAGGCGGGGAACAACATCATCATAAAACACACAAAACTGATTAAAAATACATAAAACCAATATATCATTAAAATACCAATAAAACACCAATAAAACACTTAAAATTCATCTGAGTAGGCCTGCCGGAAGAGCTCAGTCTTTATAGATCGTTTACATTCCTGAAGACTGGTAAGTTCATGGATCTCTCCCGGCAGGTCATTCCATAATCTGGGAGCGGCAGAAGAGAAGGTCCTCTGGGTAACAGTTGTCAGTCTAGTTTTTGTTGACTGTAATAAATTCTTCCCAGAGGACCTAAGCGTAGTAGCTAAGCTATATATGCTGGTTTTGAAAAAGTGACTTTACTCAATATTTCTGTCAGGAAGAGAAACATTACACTCTACTCTTCCATTTTTCCTGTTGTCTCTTTCTAGCAGTCATGATGAACCTCCAGCAAAAGACTGCTGTGTCACCCAGCAGCAATTTCATATTGAACTATATCACAGAATTGTAGAATTTTAGAGTTGAAAGGCTCCTTGAAGGTCATCTAGTCCACCACCACCCCACACTCAATCTTGCAACTACTGCATCACCCACAGTTTGCCCTCCAGCCTCTGCTTAAATACCTCCAGCAAAAACAAAAACAGAACAAAAAAGCCCTCTGACCCACTGCCATAAGAACATAAGAAAAGCCCGGCTGGATCAGACCAAAGTCCTATCTAGCCCAGCATTCTGTCCGCACAGTGGCCAACCCACTGCCCATGGAAAACCCACAAGCAGAACATGAGTACAATAGCACCCTCCTGCCCATGTTCCCCAGCAACTGGTGTAGATAGGCATACTGCCCCTGATACTGAAGGTAGCATAGAATCATAGAATAGTAGAGTTGGATGCATGTAGCCATAAGGACTAGTAACCATTGATAGTCTTTTCCTCTATGAATTTGTCCAGTCCCCTTTTAAAGCTATCCAAATTGGTGGCCATTACTATATCTTGTGGTAAACAGCTCTTATCATTAGGTGGATTCTCCTAATGTTTAGCTAATAAAATTTAGCCTTGCAGTTTACACCCATTAGTCATAGTGTGCCATTTGCAGCTATAAAAAAACAAGTCTGCTCCATCTTTGACATCACAGGCCTTCAAATATTTGAAGACAGCTGGCCACATGCAACCCACACAGTCATAAGAGTTCATGGAGCAGAAGTCCCAGCAGTAAAAGCATCAGCATTAAAGGGCCAGAGTGAACTCATGCCTGACACTGCAGAATGCATTTTGACTCTAGGATTTGGTTTAATACAGAATTCTAACCATAACGCTATTGATATGTTATTAAATTTGCACGTAAATCAATATATTTGTTAATTGATATATGGAGGTTGGAGGAAATGAATACCGGCATTATATCCTGAGGAATGCATATAGACAAAGTTCTTTTCGCTGTGGATGGAAAATTAATTACTGAGTGCAGAAATTCCACTCAGACACCCACATGGAATTTTTGGGAGTAGAGGGTCTTTTATAATAAGTACATTTATTTGGAATATGGAATGGTGGCTGGAAAGACACTTAGGCTGATCTTAAACAATTGTCCTATATCTGATTTGTTTAAAAAATGAAAAATTCACATATCTCCCTAAAGGGGAATAAGCTACATATTTTTGTAATCATACTGGAGTCAAGGGGGTGGGAAGCTTAAAGCTGTGACTATAATCATACTCTTAAACAAATCATTCCCAAATAGTTCAAAGGCATTTACGTTGGAGTAGTATAGTCATCGTAAGTCACTGGTACTATCAGCTCGGGATGTGCACTGACCCCCCGGATCGGATCGGATAGTGGATCGGAATTGAACCTGGGAGGTCGGATCGGATCGGAGGTTGGGCGGATTGGATCGGATCCCGATCCATGGATCGGACGCCATTTTGAATGCTTTTTCCCATAGCCTAGTATTGTGTTACAAAAACGCCTATAACTTTTTCATTTTTAAAGATAGAAGGATGAAACTTGGGCACTTTGTAGATGGGTTAGGGGTAGTTATCTGTGAGAAATTTCAGAAAGTTAGGTCCAGGCATTTATCTGTCAAAACTCCGTGTTGTTGTAACTTTTAATCTAAAAAAATCGTAGCCACCAAATGCCTGGACCTATCATTCTGAAAAGTTATAGATGTTTCTTTCCTCATTGTTTCAAAAATACCTTGCCACTACATGCTTGAAGCTATGTTTCTGAAATTTCTCCACATTAGACATACCACTTTGGTTCACATGTGTGATGAATTTTAGAAGCATAGCTTTAAGCGTGTAGTGGCAAGGTATTTTTGAAACAACACGGAGTTTTGACAGATAAAAGAGGGAGGGGGAGGGGGTGCAATTGACAGCCCAAGCCTCTATGGAAAAACTTTTGTAACTTTTAATCTAAAAAAATGGTAGCCACCAAATGCCTGGACCTAACTTTCTGAAATTTCTGACAGACAACTACCCCTAACCCATCTACAAAGTGAGCAACTTTCAGACTTCTAACTTTTAAAATAAAAAGTTATAGGTGTTTCTTTCCTCATTGTTTCAAAAATACCTCGCCTCCACATGCCTGGACCTAGCTTTCTGAAATTTCACACACATATCAAGCAAAGTGTTACCTGCAATGTGCCCAAGTTTCCTGTTTGTATCTTTAAAAATAAAAAAGTTGGAGGCATAACTGTATTTACCCCACTACTACCCATTTTTCTAAAATTAATTGCCACACAGGGCAAGCACCTACATTTCTGAAATTCCACACACATAGGTCCCAATGTACCACCTACAATGTGGCAAAGTTTCATGTGTGGAACTTTAAAAATGAAAATGTTATAGGCATTCCTGTTTTTTTATTAAAAAATTAACTGCCACAAAATGCCTGCACCAATCTTTCTGAAATTTCTCACAGATAACTACCCTTAACCCTTCTACAAAGTGCCCAGTTTCATCCTTCTATCTTTAAAAATGAAAAAGTTATAGGCATTTTTGTAACACAATACTAGGCTATGGGAAAAAGCATTCAAAATGGTGTCCGATCCGCCGATTTTTTCCGATCCGGATCGGACCTCGGTGGATCGGATTGGATCAGATCAGAGGGTTGGTTGGATCAGATCGGATCAGAATTTTCCAATTTTGGGGCGGATCGGATTCGGATCGTGGATCGGATCCAATCCGATGCACACCCCTAGTATCAGCCCCTTCTGATTGGTTTGTTCCTGTTTAGGCTCCAATAGTGTCCTCCTGTCTTGGCTTTATGTAATGCTTTCACTTTATGTAATGCCTGTTCTAAAACCCTACTAGGATGCCCCCTTTGCTTAAGTTGTTCTGAGCATCCTGAGCAACAATTCTCTTTTGTTGCTGCAATTCCTGCATTGGAGTTGACATGGTCAACCTAGGAAAAAGATGCTCAATACTATGTTTTGACAGAGAGAGAGAGAAAGTGGCTGAATTCGGACGACACATTAGGCAACTGGGAGGGGAGGGGAAATAATCGTCAGTTGTATTGACTATCATGTCGTCTGAATGCTACCATAGTCAACTCAGCGCTGATCCTAATCCACACCATGGTTGATTATTTATTAACATGTTGTGTGGGGAGTACCCCCTAGATGAACAACTGTAAAGTTGTTTATTACCCCACCATTGACTATCGTGTTGTCCGAATTTAGCCAGTGTGTGAGAGAGAGAGCACTCTGATCAGATAATTACTGATATTAGAAAAGTTTTAAAGTTTTTAAAAATGAAGGATTTGACTCAGAGCAGCTTCAGATGTTATGTGATTCGGCAAGAACAAGAAAAGTGTGTGACTCACATTTCCTGTTTTGTGATACAGAAATTGTCTCCTTTAGGGTGGCCACTTACAAGTGGCAACAAAGGGGGACAAAAGAAGACATAGGTTTTCAGATGCTAGTGCATATGTATGGATGCAAATATAGCAAGAATAAGTATAATCTAAATACAAATAAAATAATCTCACCGCAGTGGGGAAGTCCGCCCAGGCGACCTGTGTGCCTGCTCAGTCTGCTGTCCAGGTGCTAACTGCTGATGGGCGTTTTCCTGGTCCCAGCTTTCTCTTCTTATGGTCCTTAATGGCTGCTTCCAGATGAGGCTCTTATGGTGCCATCGCCCTGCCTCATTCACAGAACTTTTTGGGAGTCAAGATAACACAATCTTCTGTTCATAACCATCCCATGTTTCCTTACTGCTACTTCGGTCTTTTTCCTAAATGCACAAACTCTGTTAAGGAGAAAAAGACAGGACAGTGGCACAACGTCTTCTAATTGCGTCCCTCTGTCTGGAAGCACCCATCTTTGGTTTTTAGGCTTTTATGGTTTAAAAGTTTGTATATTGCTTTTAAAATGTTCAGTGATTTTAATTTTTGCAAACCGCCCAGAAAGCTTCGGTTATGGGGCAGTATATACATTTAATAAATAATAATAATAAATGATAATAATCATAATTTAAACCATACTTGGACCAGGCAGACCTTTAAATAGAGGACTGTCCTCTTTAAAACAGGACACATGGCCACCCTATCATACACACACACACGCACACACACACACCAGAAGCACATGCATCTCACGACAGAGGGGAAAGTGTGTGTTCCAGTTTGGTTGTTAAAAAGTGTCATGGAGAAGAGCAACTGCCAGGGGCTATCTTCACAGTGTCAAGTTGGGGCCGCATTCTCCCCCTCCCAAACCCTGTGCTTTCGCTCCTGCTGGGTTGCACTAGATAATCCCCATGCCAAGGAGCAAGCGCGGAGTTTGCGGGGGGAAAGCAACATCAACTCAACACGGTGAAGATAGCCCCTGGCAGTTGCTGTTCTCCATGACATTTTTTAACATCTGCCCCCTCCCCTGTCCCTCCCTGAGACTAGGGCAATGAGGAGGAGAAGGAGTTGTAGCAGCTGCAACTCGGGGGGGGGATATTTTAGGAGGAGGAGGAGGCAGCTCATGGGGGGAGAAAATAATTCATTTTAGGAGGAGGAGGAAGCAGAGGCGGTGGGAGCTTGGGGAAGAAAATAAAGTCTTCTCCCCACGCTAAGGCATTCCACTCGCCGGCCTGCGCTCTGCCTCAGCAGACGGCAACCAATTAGGGGTCGCCATCCACCGAGAACACCCCCGGAGTAGCTCCGGAGTAAGAACAGACCAGCGGAAGAGCCGGGCTGCTCCCACCCTGGCTAGAAAAGTCAGGGTATGTCTCCAACTTTTCAGCTGAGCATTCTCAGCTCTTTGTCCCAGGGTGGCTTCGAATCTGCAGCTGTGTCATCTAACCGACATGACATGGATTTGGAGCTACTCCGGGGCAAACAAGATGTCAAGACAGCCCCCATGTCAGTCATGCTTTCTGTTACTCTTGTATCTCATAACATCAGTGGTGGAGGAGCTCACTGTTAAGTCCTACTTCAACTGTTAAAACAAAACATGGAGAACAGGAAGCACCAGTGACTAATACTTCCTGTCCTCCTCGCATCTCAAAATGCCTAAAGCCAACCCGGTTTTCTTTTCCCTTCCCAAAGTAACATTGTTATTCAGGTCTCCATGTTAATTACTAATTTCAACCCAAAACCATTTTTTTCTTTAAAAGGTTAATATCTCCAAAATAACATTGATACTAATAGCTGGATACTACTGCTTTGCTGCATGGACTCAATTTTTTTAAATTTTGTAAACCGCCCAGAGAGCTTCAGCTATGGGGTGGTATATAAATGGAATAAATAATAAAAATAGTTCACATGTTTAAATGAGAAACGTACAATGGAAATTATGTACGCCCGCCACATTTTCAAAAGAATTAGCACTGCCATGAGATCAGTAGGGATTTCTGGTGAAAGCGGAGCCAGTGAATGATGACGATGTGGCTAAACTTTCCAACAGATTGAAGCTGCTGAAATGCACATCGGGTGCAGCCAAAAATGGTTAAGTAGCAAATAAAAGAGTTGATTTAGGTTTCCATAGGCAAAGGGATCTGGGATGCCACTTGTATTCATATAACCATATTTTTGTTTTGGTGGCTGACACAGTGAAATCATTATAAGAACACGAGAAGGGTAATGCTGGATTGGATCGAAGGCCCATCTGGTCCAGCATCCTGTTCCCACAGTGGCCAACAAGGTGCCTATAGGAAGCCTACTCACATTCAGCAGCAACTTCTATTCAGAGGCACATTACCTCTGATACTAGCAGAGGTAGTATGATTGTGGGAACCTATCCATATTGGATCCTTGAAAGTAATCCCAAATGGCTCTCAGTAATGTGGAACGATAATGCCCCAAATGACTTGCATGTGTGTTTTTCCCCACTTTCAGGCAAAGAAAGATGCCCAACAGACAGCAAACATCCAAGTGAGTAACACTGTCAAAATGCACGCATGTGGGCCATGCTTTCCCAGTTGCATCAATGTGACTAAGAATTGCATTGCCATGCTCTTACCTTCACCCTTGCTGTAACCTGTCTCATTTAACCCTGTGGTGTATGAAGGTGAATGTATGAATGGATGGTCTTTTGTACGATACAGATGTGCTATATCGTTGTGCCTTTTTTCTTCCCATTGTCAGTACATGTTATGTAATTCCCATTGGTAATGCTGACCATCTTCCACACTGGTCTTTGGTTTTACAAATCCTTGGTGTGTGAATCTTTCTAGATTACTGAGCAGCCTGAAACCACTACCATTGTGAAATCAGAAATAATCATCCCACCATCACAGGAGAGTCCAGCAACAAAACAGAACATAAAAGCCCCTGAACCTCCAGTACAACAACCAGCAATAGCAGCTGTCGTTATCACCAATGAAACTCCAAAAGATGTGACAAAGGAGAGATCTTCTTCTACTCCCACACCTCTAAGTAAATTCTTTTGGAAAAGGGTACGCATGGATTCTAGATCTTGCTTTTCCTTAATGGTTGTATTGAAATTAGATTTTATCATTAGGAGTTTTCTTTTTCATGTATCAAACAATTGGCTCTGAATCGTGAGAACTTAATGCTAATTGTGTCACATCAAGGCCAGGTTTTTAAATGTACAGTTGCCATGATACCTCAGGAAGTTTCATTTTTACCTGCAAATATCAATTCATTTCAATGTATGTCAATTCAAAATTGCTCACTGAGTAGGAGTGATGCGAAATTAAACAACACAGTTCCTTGTTTGTCTCATATGTATCCTGCCCAATCCTCAAAAGCTCAAAGCAGTTTGCAGTCAAACAGATATACAGATACAGGCATAGAAGAAAAGATGGATGTCATGGCCGCCATATATATATACATATACACATACATACATACATGCATACATATTAGAGAGAGAGAGAGAGAGAGAGAGGAGCCGGTCAAGCAGCCCCAATAGGTGAAAAAGGGTCAAACAAGCAAACAAACCATGCCCAACCTCCCACCGCCATCCCAGGGATGGCAAAATTGCTACACCGCCCACTCCCATGGGCACGGAGCCTCCCCATGCAGCTCTGTGCCTGGCTCCGCTACTTGCAGGGAAGAAGGGACGACTCGGGAGCGGCAGCCACACCGCCCGTGCTCCTCAGGATGGTCCCGGGCTCATGGAAATATTGGGGAATCCATGGCCCCAGATATCCCAGGGAAAGTCCCTGGTCATCCCAGGTTGCCCCGAGGATCCCTGTGTGTCACATGAATGCACAGGGACAACCTAGAGACAACCCCAGGATATCTGGCAAATGTAGACATGGCCATAGATACAGATATCAGTGAACATCACTTTTAATTTTTGCAAGACATATTTACACCCAATCGCTTCAAAATGAACTCCGTCAGTAAAAGTAACCACCATCTTTCTGGCCTGTTGGCCGCAATAAAGTTGATTGATTGATTGATTGAGTAACCACCATCAGCACCTAATACATTTTATTATTATTAGTATTGTTATTATGGTTTTGGCAAATCATAAAATAGCCAGTCAGTTAGGTTTCCTGGGTGATTCTATATTGCACATTTTCTTTGAAGACAAGAGGTGTCTGGAATTTTCTCCCAGGATACAACTGTTGTCACTAGTGAAACTAAACCACTGCATCAACATAGTGTGAGAGACAAAATACATTTGGGTACAGCAGTCTTCTTCAGTCTTCTTCAGTCTTCAAAGCGGTGTGTGCGGTTTCACACTCTTCTGTCCCTCTCTTTCGTTTTTACAATGAGTTTAGTGCAAGGCATTGTGGGCACTGTAGTTCACTCGCCCATTTCCTCCTTAGTTCCCCTTTCATTCCCTAGCTTTCAATGAGTCTAGAGCTAAGCATTGTGGATGTTGTAGTTCACTCACCCACTTCCTCCTTAGCCCCTCTTTCTTCCCCACCAATCAATGGCTAAGTGTTTGGGTGCTGGTAAATGAAGCACTGCCCCCACAAATCGCAAACGGTAAGGAAAGACACATTATTTTACTTATAAAACGATTTATTTAAAGTAAAAACCGTAGTATTTAGCTGAAGTGAGCTTTAAAAAACCTTGAGGATACAAAGTTCAAGGGAGTGCGTCATGTGGCCCAAAGTGTTTTCGTAACCCTTATAAAACGTTACAAAGCTAGTGTGTAGATCGGCTCTTTGAAACAAACATTTGTACTCCTGTAAAAGTTGCTGCCATTATTATTTTATTTTATTGTTATTATTATTTTTTCCTCTAGGAGATTTTGAATTTCTAACATAGACACTGATCCTGTTCAGATGACCACTAAGCCATGGTGGTTAAGCATTTTGAGCTAAACATTACGACTTGGTGTGTCATATGAACCATGACTTAGCGTGTCATGTGAACCATGGTGGTTCATGGTGACTACATAACCATGGTGGATACATAAACACAGTTTAAACATACTCACTAACCATTTATTGCAAAAGGGTTAGCGGCATAACCATGATTTAGCATGCCATCTGAACAGGCCCCATCTTTATTTAAATGCATTGTCACGAATGAAGACTTGCCTTGTTTGTTAACATTTGTTACGAATAACCTGCAGACTCCAACGGATGACATAGAAGTGATAAATACCGAGAGAATTGAAGCATCTCCAGAAATTCCAGCTAAAGATGAAACCAGAAGCCAGGAAAGTGCAGAAACAAAGTCCAAAGTAGATGAAAAACCTACCAAAACAAACCTGAGGAAATTCTTTAAATTGGTAAGAAGGATTTTTTAAAATTTGTATGGAAGAGATATAATGTATGACCCAAGGAAAATTAAATAGTCATATTCTGCTTGAGGAATCATTCTTTGGTGGTGGCATACGGCTGGGCAAATGCACACATGGGCTGTTTTTGCACATAATGCTAAGCCATGGTTTATGTTAACTATGTTTGGTTTGCTTTTAGCCTTGAATTGTTTCAGGGCAGAAAGCACAACAAGCCAGGGATAAGCCACAGTTCTGGATTCAGACATCATAACAAGCCATGTTTTAAACAAGCCAGACTTCATAAATCAACAACAAACCCTAGGTTCTATTTGTGACTTAGAGCTGGTTAAAAAACCATGGCTTGATTGCGGAGATGGGTTCAGACACAGCGGCAAGCCACACTTCAACAAACTAATGATGGCTTAGCATTATGTGCAAGCCAAGTCATGGTTTCACTGGAATAGACATCATATGAGAACTAGTCATATGTGTAGTGATAAGCTTGCCTCTACTGAAGACAACGCAACAGATGAAGCCAAATAGCTGGGATATTATTTAGTAGTTAAATGGACACAATGTTGTATTCCCCTCTAACACTCCATTTGTGTAGGGGCTGTGTCTCCTAGATGGCTTGATTAGATGACGTTTACAAGAATTGACTAGACAGCTTTAGAAGGGGATTAGAGAAATTAATTCATACTGGATAAGTCTGTCAATGGTTATTAGACATGACAGCTACGTGGAACATCAATGTTCAGACTGGGAGGAATATACCACTAAATATCAGCTGCTGTGTAATGATGGTGGACATATTCGTATTGTATTTGTAGACTTCCCATATGTATCTCGCTGACCAATGCAATGTGGGAAGCAGGATGCTGGAGTAGATCAACCATTGGTCTCATCTAGCAGGGCTTTTATTAAGACTAGTTGGCTTCACCTGTTGCATTTTTTTACATTATTGGTGCAGTCTTCCATTGGTGATCATGTTACTGGCACAAAGTTGGAAACACAGAATCTGTGAGAGCTTTTATTAGACCACTCGGCAGTTTAAAGCCGATATCATTGCCTTCATGACTTCATTGAATGATCAATGTAGTCTTCACCTGATTAACAATGGAATACACTTTCAGACACCACAGATGTCTGACTAGTAGAAAGTATGAATGGATTCATGGAGTAGACGTATCAGATTCTCTTAAAACCAATGGAACAAGCACCGGCATTCCTAATTACAAAGGGTTTTGTTGTGCACCGTTCATCATTAGAGGGCTTCCACGGCTCATAGCCAGAGGATGTGAACAACATCCTTCTGATGCAACATGGAAGGTCACTTTTCATTTTCATCACCATTGAGAGCATCTATGTGTTATGTTGAAATTCAATACCCTTCTCATTCAAAACTATCCACTATAGTTCCTCATGGCATGCAAGCTACCTTATACTAATTCAGTAGACAGTCTGTTTAGCCCAATGCCATCTACTCTGATGGGTAGACATCATCCCGGGTCTCAGGCACCTGCCTTGGACTTTATGAGCATACCTCTTCAGTTAGGAAGAAACATAGGAAGCTGCCTTATACTGAGTCAGAACGTTGGTCCATCTAGTCCAGTATTGTCAACACTGACTGGCAGCAGCTCTCCAGGGCTTCAGGCAGGATTCTTTCCTAGCCCTATCTGGAGATGTCAGGAATCGAACCTGGGACCTTCTGAATGCAAAGCATTTTTCACCCCACACACTGAGCCTATCTACACATGCAGGATAAAACACTTTGAAAATGTTTTGAAAACTGCATATGGAGTATGTCCTGGGCCCCAACAGTTCTCAAAACTGTTATAAACTGTTTTAAACCATTTTAAAGCAGTAGTGTAGATAGGCTCACTGAGTCAAATTGTCCTCAAATGGACTCCTAAGGGATTCTCCCAAGGATGTTGCCTGCCGTAAGAATTATCGGACGTCCAAAGAGGTATACTTGATGAAGCGAGGTATTGCCAAATTTATCCTGAACAAACATGCTAAGGGAAGGCTTCCCTTGGAAATGGTCTCTACCTTGTTCACAAGTTCAAAAACGGGGCAGAGACAAAGGAACCTAATTGGTGTCACCTCTTAGTCATCTGTAATCACCACAGGAGCACGGTAGCAAAGCATGTCATCCTTTGTTATTTTAGTCAGCCAGAAGTGATGCAAGGGCAACTCCTTCAGAAGAGGTAAATGGGCAAGGGCCTGATCACCAAGTAAGTGTATGGATCATTCAGTCTTTCCTTGGTGATGGGTTTTGCTAGAAGTCTATTTCTGGAGTTCCCCTTTGCCTTGTTACCATAATGACAGTGTCACTGGTTGGTACCTGACACTGTCACATCATCTGTGACCTCTTGTATTTCATCCTGTCTTTGTTTCCTAATCATGTTTGCATTTTGAAGTGGCACTGTTACGTTAAAAAAAAAGAAAAAAGAAAGACAGAAAAGATATCCTTTGGAAGCAAATCCCTGTATCTATAATCAAAACTAAAACGAATCAAGCAGGAATTATTATACTGTAGTCCGTACCAGATGGCTGTAGTGTTAACATCTGTACAGTACAAAATATGTACAGTAATAGGCAGCAGCCTGGTAATGATTATTTGTGGAAAATGGTTACTCCTTGTTGTCTGTTGTAAGGTGCAAGGCATAGTCCTATTGCTAAACCATATGTAAGCCATATTAGCTCCTTGGAAGAAAGCTGGCAATAAGTGTAACAACCTTTCAACTCTATGTACCGAGTAAATAGGGCACACTTATTTATTCTGTGATATTTAGTATCTAGTATTGCATAGGTTATTATCAGTTCATCTAGCCGATTGTAAATTTGCATTCGGTTTTCCGGAAACCCTTAACCTGGCATAAGTCCTTACAGGGAGACCCGGCATTAAGACTGTTCATATGCAATGTCCCCGCAGGCAACACTTCACAGTTCCTAAGGGAAACAGTCCCCACTCAGCTTTATTTAACCTCATGGTGGTGGCAGTACAGAGCACTGAAAGAGAGGGCAGAGGTCACTGAGCATCAACAGAGGCATCCAGAAGCTGGCTGTTCAATGTGTCTTTCTGGAGGACTGGCGTCAGGACGGCCTCTTTCTCCTGTGGTGGGGCCAGCCCCTCCTTGGATGCTCTGCTCTCCTCTCACTTTACCAAAATGCAGTAAATCAAAGATTCAGGGTTGATTCAGCACTTATGTCAATGAAAACCTCACTTTCTATAGCCCCTTTCCCAACCTAGTGTCCTCCGGATGTGTCGGACTACAATTCCCATCATTCCCAGCCAGCATGACCAACAGCCCGAGCAAATTAAATGCAAAATAAATATGAAAGCCTCTTTCAAAAAATAACCACAATAATGTTCGTATTTGATGTTAACCACTAGCTGTTCCATAAGCACTAAAAAATATTACAACCTATGAGCCACCTTTCAAAAAATGTTTTTGCTTCCAGATGTTTAGCTGTAGCATAATGTCCCAGATGTACCATGATGGCTGGAGCTGGGGGGGAGGGTACGAATATTAATTTATTGCACTTTGTAATGTGGAACTGCAGTAACACTAACCGTGCCATTTGGTTTCTTATTCTTTTAAAAACTGTATAGTTTAGGTGTGAATCCTTTTGATCCTCACGCCTTGTCCAGATCTTTTCCCTTCCTCTTGCTATAGTGAACTGCTTTGCGATTGTTGATGCTTTCCAAAAAATAAAAATAAAATAAAAAGTTCATGTTTCTCCATTTGCAATTTCATGCAGAATTTTCTGTGGCTTTGGACGTCCTTGACTAAATCATGCCTTGTCTGTCCTTCTGTTGGAGTATTGTAATTTTACACATGGAGAATTTTGTTCTTATCACCTTTCCTTTCTGTATTTCGGTGTTATTTATTTGTTACCTCAAACTTTCTGTTCTCTTTCTTTTCTTTCTCTCTCGTCTGGTTTCATGCTTCATGGCTTATGATGCAAACATGGTTACTGCTTTGTCATAGTGTTGTTGTTGCATGCATGTCTGTAAAAAAAACAACCCACCTTTTCTCTAAGGCTGTGTCCAGATGGCAACTAACTGGGCTCCAAACTGGCTGACAAAAAGAGAAGTTTATGGGACACACCCCAGCATAGGAAGCTGCCTGATACCAAGTGAGACCATTGTCCTATCTGACTTAGTACTGCCTACATTGACTACTAGAAGCTCTCCAGGATCTCAGGAGGGGTTCTTTTCCATCCCTACCTGAATATGCCAAGGATTGGACCTGGGGGCTTCTACGTATAGGGCAGGTGCTCTACCACCAAGAGTATCTCTGGAAAACCTGGGATCACTGCAGGGAATCAGCAGTATAGAAGTATGTGTGGATCAATGGTCGGTTAGCATTGGCCTAAGCATCCCACAGTACATCTCACCATGGTGTGAAAGATTGTAACCAAGTGTTCTGTGTGCCTGTCAATTCAGTCTGTTGTCCAAGTGCTGACTGTTGATGGGCAACTTTAGGGTCCCAGTTCTCCCTTCTTAGGGTCCATTATCTTTAATCCAAATGGACAGTCTTCTGACAGTCCTCCTTCAAATAGAGGACTGTCCTCTGTAAAAGAGGACACATGGCCGATCTACGTGGTTCAAATTTTACTCCAGCCATGAACTCACTAAACGGCCTCATCTACAATATGGGGTTAAAATAATACTGGGTTGCTTTACAGGGTTATTAAAATGATTCCTGAAAACACGTATGTAACATCCTTTGGACATTCTAAAGCTAGGAAATGCTGCTAGGAAATGCTGATGCCAAAAAAGAGCCATCTGGACATAGGCCTATGTCAAATATGTTTCCTCCTTTTTTATCATGCAAGAAGAAATATAAAACCGGAGAAATGTGTAAAATGAAAAAGAAATGTTTTGCAGAAAACCAATTATGCCGTTTTCGTTCACAAGAGCAGCTGTACAATTGTAAAGAAAGGTTACTCCTGTGTGTAAGGGTGGCAGACTAAACTGCCTGATAATATGCTGTGCAGCCCAATCCTATGCAGGTTTACAGTAGCACTTATTCCCTAATAAGTGTGCATAGGATTGCGGCCTTTAATCAATAGGGAAAATAATTCGCCGCCACCACTATTTGGCTTGCAGAGAGGGAAACTTTAGTTTTACTAAACTAAGGAGCCTCCTGCCAAATCAAATGCATTTCTCATTTTAAACAAATTATAGAAAAAAGAAATAACTGCTGTTTGAAACTGCTTTAGACACTGGACTTCACAAACAGGCCCTTGACTGAAAACAAAGAACCTGTGGTCGAGAAGGCTCAAGGGAACTCGACAGAGAAGCTGAACGTGCAGAAAGGAAACCAAGAGGAAGTCAAAGACCAGCAAGATTCCTGGGAGCAGGAAACAACGGAGAGAGATTCCCTTCAAAACGGAGGGGATGCCGCGAAGGAAAACACTCCCAAGAGGATAGAGAAGAAGCAGTCATTTGGAGGGTTTTTTAAGGGCTTTGTACGTTACCTTTCATCTTTCTTTAGTGATCCTCATGCAACCACCATCCTTAGAAGCTTTCTTGTGTGATCAGGTTGGGGCTTAACCTCACAATCTGTTTCTAGGGCTTAGTTCTTATGCTAGAAATGATAAATTGGGAACTTTGTGCATTTGATTGCAATGGGGGCTCTGCCTTCTGCACCCTGGTGCCCCTCCAGTAAACTTACCAGAAGGTGGGCAGCATGTGGACAGGTGAGGGCACTCAAACCAGTGTGGAGAAGGAAAGTGCTGGGCAAACAGCTTCAGCCGCTACCACCAACTTCATTTCCCAGAATGCCTCTGGGCTTTGATGTAACTAATGAAGATGGCAATAGCTATGTTCCTGCCCAGCCTTTCTCTTTACAGCACTTGGCACAGCTGAGAGATCTCGTCTTAAAGATGCTTTCATTTATTTAAAAAGAAACAAAAGAAAGTTACAAACCAGAGTCAGTCATGGTAAATGCTCTGTGCTAGATGCCAACACCAGGCCTAGTTAGGAAGAGCAATCTCCCAGCAAGACTATAAAGGAAACATAAAAAAGGAGTCTTGTGGCACAGACTTTGGCAGACTAGAGCCCACTTCAGGTGCGAGTGGGTGCCAGTCCACAAAGAGCCATAGCAAATCTCTGAGAGCTTTTCTACATAAGGCTTTCAATCTGCTGTATTTACTTTCAGTGTCGGTGCAGGATTGAGATCTGAGCATGACATGATGAGCATTTCCTTTTCTGCTTTTCCACTACATAACCTCTAGGTGGAACTGTGGTATAGCCGAATAGTGCAATTGCACAAGTGGAAAAAGTGTTTTCTTTCGCTTCCACAAATAATACCGCATTTTCACTGTTCTAAATCTTTTTTTTGCCAACGGTGTTGTTTAAAAATGGAAGGAAAACTGGAGGGTCACAATGTCATCTAAAGGGCCCTTAAAACAAGTAGGGATGTTGAGTGCATTATAAATGCCTTGTGTAGAAAAGCTATTCATCTTTAAAGTGTCACAGAACTACTGTTTTTGCTATAATAGGCTAAAAGGCAAACTAGATGTAACATTAAGTGTGTGATTGGCCTTTACCTGCTTAGGTTTTATTTACGAAATAGCACTGACTGGGTGGATGGGGGATATGTGGATTGAGATCACAACATGGGGGAATAGAGGTTTAACCCTTTGCCCCTGCCATGGCCCTGATCAGGATTGGACCCTTCTGTGCAACTCCTGTTTGCTAAACAGAAACAAGACATGCAAGGGCCAATCAGTCACTGAATATCACATCAAGTGTGACTTTCCCAGGGCTGTCCCTCTGGAATTTGTCACGATTCTACAGAGTATCTAGAAATAATATAGGGCCGGATGTGTCTATTCCGCAAGTGATTCTCCATCTGTGAACTATAACATAACCTTTAGCTGGTGACTTTGGCCCAGTATGAACATAATTAGAATAACAGATGAGTCAGTTTAACTACCTAATTTTACCCAAGCCCAAAGATCATATTTCAGAAGGGAATGTCACACCCTGAAATTGACAGAACTGTGTAAGTTACAACCTTTTTTGTCTTCCCCACAAGGTAATGGTGCATGCCATTATTTGCTGTGGGGAGTGGAGGAGAGAGAGAGAGAGAGACCCAGTGCACCCTTCCTTCACTATTGAGGCCTGATTTTCACTTCTGCAGGACCCTAGTTTGGATAATAATAATAATAATAATAATAATAATAATAATAATAAATTATTTCTTCCCGCCTCTCCCTCTGGATCAAGGTGGGGTACAACAACAAATACAAAACACCATAATATATAGTGATATATATCACTAATTAAAAGCATATAAAATGAATACATTATTAAAAGACATCTTAAACTCCAACTGGGTAGGCCTGCTGGAAGAGATCAGTCTTTACAGCTTTCTTAAATTCCAGGAGATTGTTAAGTTGGCGAATCTCCTCTGGCAGGCCATTCCACAGTCTGGGAGCAGCAGAAGAGAAGATCCTTTGGGTGAACAGATACCTGTTTACAAAATACATGAACTTCTAGACAAGTCAGCAGGCATGTATGAAACTAAGGCTCCCATCTATTCTGAACGGCCAAGTATTTTAAAGGGACACCGTGCAAATTTTACACATATGCATTTCTTACATGTATGCATATGTATTTACAGCTGACAGCCAGTTCTTTCCTCCCTGCAAGTAAAGCAGTCTCAGAAGCTGAGATCAAGCAGGGGATAGATGCTTTCCCACCTATGGAGGGAAAGACACAGTATCCAAACTAGTGTTCCAAATGCAAGGTGATAATTGGTCATAAACTAGAGTGACCATATATATGGAGTGGAGAACAGGGCTCCTGCATCTTTAACCATTGTGATGAAGGGGGAATTTCACCAGGTGCTACATGCATACAAATGACACCTGCTGAAATTCCCTTTTCAATACAACTGTTGAAGATACAGGAGCCCTGTTATCCATTTCATAGGTTCACCCTATCGTAAACCACCCCAGGTAGCATCCGAGGCCTTGAGCTTTAAGGACCTCCCTTTTTACAAGTGATACTCTTCTAATTCACAAGACTAGCTAAGGGTTCATTGATTTGGGGGGGGGGGCTTTCTAAGCAGGGCACTCCTTGAAATTTGTTTTCGTCCCCAAATGCTAGAAATTCAACTCAACAAGAGGGCAAGGAGGAAATCCTCCGCAAACATTGGTGGGTTTTATTTTATTTAGTGGAAATTTCACATCCACAATTGCCTCCTCTTCTTCTCCTCCTCCTCACAAACTCATCAGTTCTCATTTCCTGAAATGATATGGGAGGCCAGAAAGCACAAGTGCATCTCTCAGGCATGGAGTGTGGTTATTTCAGGTGAACCTCTATTCTATGCACCATTTTCTGTTGACTCAGAGGTGCAGGTACAATATGTTGGACTTAAGTTGTTTGAACCAAAGTGTGCAAAACTGGGGGCCTAGAAAAGGAAAGGAAAAACATCTATGGAGGTGTATGAAATACTTGCTGCTTTAAAGAAAGTCTCTGGGTTTGAGTAGGCTAATGTGATCGTGGAATTCAGATGGACTTCCTATAGCATATGGGGACTTTCTTCCTCTGGGCCAAACTATATGTTACAATTATATGCTACTCCTCTACTTCTTAATTACTCATTGGTAAGTATGAAAGGCATCAATCTGGATCAGGACCACCAGACATGAGGAGGTTTAATTTTAAAACAAACAAACAAACAAACAAAACTTCTAGTGACACCAATGGAGGATTTCCCCCCATTTATACACCCCCATATCGGTAGGGGGCAAATATCAGAGCAGGAAGGGGAGGCTTAAACTTGTCCCTCCCTGTGTTCAGATCAGGCCCGCCCTGTGCTTACATGTGAGTAATTTAAAAGTAGAGGGGCAGCTACACATTACGTAGGGTGACCAAATGGAAAGGAGGACAGGGCTGCTGTATCTTTAACAGTTCTGTTGAAATGGGAATTTCAGCAGGTGTCATTTGTATGCATGCAGCACCTGGTGAAATTCCCTCTTCATCAGAACAGTTAAAGCTGCAGGAGCCCTGCCCTCTTTTGTATCTGGTCACTCTAGTATAGCTCCTCCAGCTTTAACTATTGCGATGAAGAGAGAATTTCACCAGGTGCTGCATGCAGACAAATGACCCCTGCTGAAATTCCCTTTTCAATACAACTGTTAAAGATACAGGAGACCCGTCCTCCTTTCCATGTGGTCACCCTACATTACATTTTTAACATGGTATGTAGTTTGGCCCTCATTCTGCTCTGGTGAGAGGTGGCAAGCCTGACTAAAGGTGGGAAGAGCACCTCATTCCTCCATCTCTTCTAGAGAATGGCAATTGATGCTAAACGTCTTCTGATTTATTTAACACTAATAAAATAGCAGATGAAGGCCATGTGGAGGCAAGGCCCATATACTATGGAGGATCTCCTTGTAACACGTTTGTTTTCCCATTAGGATCCCTGAGTGCTTAACCATCCAGGACAGAAGGGAACAGTGTCCCTATATGAGGCTGCCATTCACATCTATGGGACACTATTGGGGTGTAGGCTAAATCTGCTCCTTTTCCCCAAACCATTAAGAAAGAGGCCTGCAGGAGTTCCAGGGACATTGTAATTTCCCACAGTGCCCTGGCATGGTGTTTAATCAGAATGCACACTTTAATTCTGCTCAGCAGCTCGATCCTTTACCGGGTATTGAAAGGTTCATTGCTGTCAAATGACCTCTTATCTCTGATCAGTGATCAGAGATAAGAACAAAAGAACAAAAGAAGCTTGCAGGCCAGATGGGGAACACCCCTCCCCCAAGAAAGGGGCTGCATCCAGCCTGTAGACCAGAGATTTCCTATCCCTGCACTAGAGTGACAAAGACCTGGTTTACATGACGAGCCAAGCCATGTGCTGGGCACGTGCAGCTGTCCTTATGAATATGCAATCCTCAATGGGGCTGTGGTGTGTTACTCAAACCCAGTCACCATAGGTTATTCGAGGGTTAAACAGCCCTCACATAACCCACAGTTTGTAGTTGGATTTTCCGGGGGTTGTTTAACCTTCACATAACCCACGGCGGTCAGTTTCAAGCGACATGCCACAACCAGATTGTATATTCATAATGGCGGCCACATGGACCATGCCCAATCGTGGGTTAAATAACCCATGGTGAGCCCAGTGCATCATGAGAACCAGCCCAAGGTGCTGGGAACTGAGACAGACAGAATGCATGACACTAACATTTTCTGCGTTTACCTTAAGCTGAACCGCTGCCTGCCGTGACTGCCACACAAGTCATGTGCTACCCCCATCCTTAGTTTTAAATAAAAAACACCCCTTTTTGCCACTGCGCCACCAGGGCTTCTATACAGCTGCTGCTGCTGCCGCTGCTGCCGCCCCAGCAAATTCAGCAGTGATGAGCGGGGCTGCAAAAGAGACAAAGTGAGCCACAGGCCAACAACCCAGCTGAAACAATACACTTTGATTTATCCATAGCTGGAAAAAAATCAAGCTCAAAATGTAGGGATCTTTTGGACCTCATCTTTGAGCTCCCAAGGTCCACTTCAAACCCCCCTCCAAGGCTCTGCTCTCAGCTCCTTTGATACAATACTGGCAGCAACCGCTCTTTGGCCAGATCTATACCAAACAGGATATAGCAGTATGAAAGCAGTATATAAAAGGCAGGAGCCACGCTACTGCTTTATAGTGGCATTGACGTGCACTCACAACTGTTGGGGCCCACTGACACATACCATATACCGCTTTCATAGTGCTAGTGGTATAGATCTGGCCTTTGGGTCTTTAGTAACTCCTGAGTGCCAGTTGCCATATTTTAATGTTACAGACAGCAGTAAAGGAACAGCACTGGGATGGTGTAAAAATTAACACCTTTCTATAGTAGAAAGGCAGATTAATAATATAGTGCCACCAAAAATCCACAGTCCCTGATCAAACCAGGGAACTGGGGCGTCCTGGGCTTCGCTGGGACCTGGGTAGGGTGACCAGATAAAATCCACGTCAGGGCTCATGTAGCTTTAACAGTTGTAGAGAAAAGGGGATTTCAGCCAGTGTCATTTGTATGCAATTAGTTCCTGGTGATATTCCCTCTGCATCACAACAGTTAAAGGTGCAGGGGCCCTGCCTTCTTTTGTATATGGTCACTCTAGTGTAGTGCATGCAACTTTAACTATTGTGATGAAGAGGGAAATTCACCAGGAACTAATTGCATACAAATGACACTGGCTGAAATTCCCTTTTCTCTACAACTGTTAAAGTTACATGAGCCCTGACCTGGATTTTATCTGGTCAGCCTAGACCTGGGCTTCTCGGCAGCAGCTTAAGGAGGAAAGCACTTCTGTTCTGTTCTGATTGCACTGCTGCAGTGTGGCATAAAAGTTCACTTGAGCACGTTTGCATCCAAAACTATAAAATATTTTAACTGCTGAAATTACGGCGGGAGGAAACTTGCAACCATTTCAGAAAAAAACATCTCCTGGGTTATGAATCTTACTGCATGTTTTAGAACTTCAATTAATTGCTGTTGATCTCATTTCTTTTTTTCTTCCAATCTGGTTTTCCTTTATGCGGCTTTTAGACTGTGCGCCTTTGGGCAGAGCTCTTTGTGTGTATTTTTTTTTTATTGTAAGTCACTTTGGTAATGGGCGCTATATCAATCAAGGCCAAATCCAACCCTCCTAGACTCCCAGTCTGGCTCTCTGGGATTTCCCAAATGGCCCACCCCTCCCCTAGCCCCACCTCTTTCCCACAACCACCAATCTTTGGTGGTTTCCTGGCGTTTCTGTTGTTTTAGTCCCATTCTACAAGGTTGAAAGGCCTCTACTAAGGATTACTTACTGGCAGTTAGAGCTTTCAGCTAAAGTGTGCTGCCATCTTTGGTATTTTGGCCCCATGCTTTTTGCCTGTGTCCACACCCTCCACTATAATAACTTATCTTTTCTTTTAACATTCCTTAGTGGCTTAAACGAACACTTCTATTGGAATTTTAACAGTATTTGTAAGTGGCACATAGAAATCTGCCTTATACTGAGTAAAACAATTGGTCCATCTAACTCAGTATTGTCAATACTGACTGGCAGCGGCTCTCTAGGGTTTTAGGCAAGAGGTTTTTTTTCCTGCATTACCTGGAGATGCTGAGGATCGAACCTGAGACCTTCTGCATGCAAAACAGATGCTCTACCCCTGAGAATCTTTGGAGTGGGGGGAGCAGGAAGGGAGAAATGATACCTGATTAACCTCTTCCAGCCCTATAATGTACAGGCTTTCTAGAGGAAAGATTCAGACAGCAAAAAGGTTATCCTATAAATGTCATGAAGTGAACAAGGAAATGTCCAAGGTCAGGACATGTATTGTGACATAAGCTTTCAAATGCTACAGCCAGGACTGTATGTATTTTGTGATTTTGCACAACCACAGAATGTGGCATTGGGTGCACATTCTGAGCTTTTTTAAAAAAAAAATAATCCAAGTTTCTAGTCCTTGTGCCTACAAAACTAAGCTTGAAATCAATGCCTAAATCAAAGAGATGCTGAATAAGATTTCCAGTGATCTGAATGCGATGCTTCAAAATCCATGCTCCATCCCATAATAACTAGTAAGGATAAAGTGTGCAAAATCAAGCCAGTTCACATATTTTATACAAGTCGCAGCTTTCTTGACACAGAATTTGGTTGACATTGGCACAAAATTATTACTTTATAAGTAACGTTTACACACAGCCCTGGCTACAGCTTATTTCTGCATAAAGTATCCTGCAAACTTAGTAGAAACACAAGTTTTTAAAATGCCCATAGAATCATTCTTCAAGCCTCTTCAGCAATATCTATACATTTCTCTCTTTCTCTCCCCCCCCCCTTCAACAGAGCCCCAGACGGATGCTTGATGCGGAAGTGCAAACAGATCCGGTGTCTATTGTGTCTATTGTGAAACACAAGTAAGGAATACTCTGAAGAAGTTGAAGACTCATCGGATCCCCATCATTTCTCTCCTTGCATTAGAAAATGATAATGACTTGTTTTGGTTCATCCCTTCTATCTCCCCCCCACCCCCGTCCCAACCCTACCATGGCTTTGCATGGTTATTGCCGAATAAGTGTCGCATGTAAGGCAAAGACTGATGCACATTTTGAAATTCTATCGTTTTCCAGAATATTTTCTTTTAAAGATTAGCGAATCATTAAAGAGTGCTAAGAAACATATTGGGCGACCATTAGAACTGAAGAAAGGTCCATGACTGGGATGGTTAGGTGAAAGAGAAAAGGAGAGACAACGTAGTACCAGTGGGGAGAGGGGATCACCTGTAGAAACCAAAAAAAAAAACCATCCTGACTTGAAATCCCCACCCCATCTTTGTTAAAAGGTCATCAATATGTTACGGTAGGGACCTTGTTCCAACATCTCAGGGCTGGCTCTCCCATGACGCAGAGTGAGGCGATCACCTCAGGTGGCAGATGCTGGGAAGTGGCAGCAAGGTTTTAAAAGCCAGAGAGCTCTGTGTGCTATTCAGCCTGCCCTGCACTTCCTAACCCAGCCTGTTGCCTTCAGGTGCAATGAGGATGATGCCTCATCTCCAGTATTGAAATAAAATTGAGCTGCCAGTCCTGTCAGCTTCAGTGCGAAGGAGGGGGAGCGCCATCTTGTTCTTCACTCCAAGCAGCAAAATGTCTTGGGCCAGTCCTGCCACATTTGGCCCTGTCCTGCCTCATGCCCCATACCTGTGTGGCCTCCCTGAAGCATAACAGAGAATTCTGCTTAGCTCAATGCACACACTGAGCTAGCCAGACTGGTCTATTTCGGACTCAGGCTGGAAAAAAAGGAAAGTTCAGAGCTGTAACCCAAACCAGAATAAGGGTCTTAACCCAAGGTGGCCAAATTTAATACACCCAGTTTGTATATTCATAATTTGTAAAAATGTCCATAATGTGCAAATTTTGCTTCAAAAGCATGCAGTGAGCTAGTGGATATATTCCATTGGTTTTCTACTTGTTAACAATCCTTACAATACATCATCCCCTTTTAATCTGGATTGATTAATCTAGAATAACAATGAGTGTTGCAGCAGCAGTCAAGAGGCATGGATGCTTTCCTTGCCATAGGCATGAATTGAGGGACAGTGTCTAGGAAATGGTGTTTACACAGCATGAGGTTTGCAACAGTCAGCAAAACTGGAAATTGAAGATTAAAATCTATCCACTCTCCCACCTATGAACATGTGGAAGTTATCTTATTCTCTTTCAGGCCATTGGTCCATCTAGCACAGTAATGTTTGGTCTGACAGGTAGTAGCCCTCCCAAATTTTTGTCTACCTGATACCTGAGATGTTTTAACTGAATATTGTATCTGGGACTTTTTAAATGCGAAGTTTGTGCTCTGTGGCTGTGTTATGGGTCTTCCATTCTGCCTAGGAATTTAAAATAGTTTTATCTTAACTGTGTTTCATAGGTATATGGTACAATAGTCAGGAGAGATGGAGAACCATTTATGAAACACAGGCAGGATCTACACTACTGCTTTATAGCGGTATTGAAGTGCATTGCAGGTGTTGGGGCCCATGATACATCTACACCAAGCAGGATATAACACTATGACAGTGGTATATAGAATGTGTCACGGGCCCCAACAGTTATCAATACTGTTGTAAAGCAGTAGCGTAGATTCTACCTCAATATACCACTTCCATACCACTTTGATAGTACTATATTCTGCTTGGTGTAGATCTGTAATCTGTAATCCAGAGCAGATGCAACACTTAACCATGGTTAGCATTTGTTGTGTTAACCCTGGTTAAAATACTTTGCAGTAAAAGGATCTAGTTTGCCTAGCTAAGCCCTGTAATCAGAGGATGGCCCAGTTTGGACAATCATTCCAGGCTTCATAAACCATGGTTTATAAAGTTAGGAACTAGTGTTGGAGCTGAGCATTCATCCCCTTCCCTCTTTCCCCCGTGTGCTGCTTTATTTCAGGCTTGAATTAAGATTAATACCTCGAGCTTAATGTCAGTTAATAAGCCAAGATAATTAGCCAAAAATGGCATGCCGAGGTATTGCACAATGAGGGGAGAGGAGCACTCAGCTTTGACGCTCATTCCTAGCTTCATAGCTCAGTGACTTACGAAGCCTAGAACAATCATCCAAACTGGGCCAATGTGTAGAGAGGAAACTGGCTGCCATTTTGCATGTCAGGAAACTGCCTTAACTATGGTTTGCCCAGTGCAGATGCAATTCTTAACCATGGCTAATGTTAACTATGATTTGAAAAAAAAATAAAAACCGTAGTTTCACATCATGTATTAGGCTAAATCATGAAAATAGTTCAATCAAATATAGTGCCAATCCAAAGATACAGTGCTTAACCATGGTTAAGAAAAACAAACCATGGTTAAATGTTTTGTCTGCATAGATTAATGTGGGAGAAGGATGTGATCAGTGATCTAAGCCTGCAGTGCTAAACAAAACACACTTACTCAAGAGTAAGATCCATTGAACACAGTAAGACTTATTTCTGAGTAAACATGCCTAAGACTGCCCTATACTACAAGAAGGGTCAAGTTAAAATAATGATGGTTAGCTGCATGAGACAAGTGGAGTTTTTGTGTGTAGCAACATTATACAGAGAGGAAATAATAAGAATAAGCTCTAGAACATGCATCAAAATCATCCTTTTGATAAACTGTACATTTAAACTGTCTTTTTTTTCTTTTTTTAAAGCCACCACTGTTCTTCACAGTTATAAGTTCCAAGGGCATAGAATCATAAACATGTAGGGGTCTGTTTCAAATTGATTTTCGACTTATTAATATTATTCAAAAGGCTGAAATGTACAGGACTTCTCTCTAATTCTTATGTACTTCTGCTTGGATGTAATAAAATGGAAGAAATTAACTTTTAAAAAGAAAGTAATTAAAGTATTAACAAGAATGCAACACAAGGGGGCAGTACAGGAGCCCTTTATATTACTAACTTAAAAGATGTATTTTACTTTTGTGTTATTAATATTTTTCTGTCATTAAGGGGGGGAACTTAAGTTTTAAAGACTTTTTAAAAACGTTTATGCCTGTAATTAAACTTAATTTCTTTTAAAACAACACAACAAAACAAAACACCAGATTACAAGATTGAACACTATTCTGCATACTTTATGATACGCAAAAACAGTGATTTGCAATTTTAATAGCAATTATAGAAAAATCAGATATATACATTATCATAGAAGTGAGGAAGAATAAGACTAATAACATAATTTAAACTAACATCTCAATTCTAGATAGTTGTATATTTTGATTTCCTTCTGATTCAATAAACATTCTTTAAGAAAATCCATGTACATTTTCAGTCTTTTAATTGAAAATCGTCATTCACTGCTATTGTTTTTTAATGGTTAGTAAAAATGTGATTAAAGAGCGCTGTTATAGAAACTCACACACATGTTCTTGGTGAAGAAACAGAATCTTACAGGCTATTTATATTAATTATACCTAAATCCATTTTTGTACTTCCCATGTCCAAATTGAATGGGGAGAAAACATATCACAAGGGGTGTTTGGATCCCAACTCAGAAAACAGCCAAGTTCAGCTCAGACCAATTCAGAGGCTGCCCACTTTGACCCCAGTCTGAATCTTAATTCAGAAAGTCCAATCTTCACATCTTCCATTGCTTACAATTGGAAATAAACCAACGGCAATAACTTTTCTTTTCATCAGAATCAGATGACATTTGCTGGCAGAGTAACCCATTATGGGGGTGTTATGCCTGGCAAATATCACAAAACAAGATGTTTCCATTACATACCTTTACATTTTGATTGTGTTTTTTAAAGGTAACTGCTGATAACCTTTTTATTTCTTTGCAGAACTGGATGAAATTTGTAGGGATAGTTGCCCCTTCCAAAGGTGTAGGCAGCTTTGTGCAAGGGCAAGGTCTGGCCCTTTGGGGCTGTATTCTTCCCACCACCACCCCTTGAAAACCAGTGGTGGGGTGCAAAACCCTCCCCTGCCATTGGAATTGATTGCTGCTGTGGAAATCTCAATGATTCTGTTGGAAAAAAGAGCAAGGGAGTGTATAAAAATGTTCATCTTTAAGGTGCCAAAAAGTCTTTGTTTTTGCTGCAACAGACTGAAAGTTTCATCACACAAGGCTGAAATCCCACACCCTTACCCAGGTTTTCCGCTTCTAGTTTCTTTGTGGGATTACGATGGGCTGTTTACACAGCGGACATGTAATTTGAATTTAATTAAATTGAAAACTTCCTTTTTGGGGGCAATTTTCTATCTGTTTCATTACACAGCACCATCTAGTGGCTGAATTATAGTGCAACATCATCATTTCACACTGCTGATATCTTGCATTAACCTTTCTTATCGTTTTATCTCCGATCTTTTAAAAAGTAGAATAAAGCTCAAAAACTGCGGGAGCCACTCTGGAAGTTGATGACATAATGTAAAGGACCTGCAAACTTTCGTGACTGACCCATCAATGTGTAATAAAAGCCTTGTGTAGTAATGCTCTATCATAGCTACCCCTCTGGGAGTATTTTTATCCAATCCTCAAAGTGACTCTTCTCCCAGCTTTATGGTGTGAATTAGCCTAACAATTCAGAAACCCAAATCTTGTCTCACTGAGATCACTCTCTTGCCTGTGGAATGCAGGTGGGTGGCAAACCATTGGCTGGTTTGTGAACACTGTAGCTATAAAGTGTGTTGAGAATACAGTTATGCAATGAAATTCTATGTGTGTGTATGTATAAGAATAGGAAAAGCAGATTAGGAAAAGGGTAACAGCAATCTCTAGTCCCCTCCACAAGAATTCGCTTTTGCGCCTGGTTAGGCGATTGGGCGCACTATCCCTGAAGCGCCTTTACGCCTAATCCCTCTGCACGGGAGGCGGCGAGAGGTGGCGAAACGCATTAATAGATGTCCACGGCTTGCCTCGGCTGGCTGCAGAGTCCTTCTGTGTGTGCCTTCCTTTATCTGGGGTGAGCTGCTGGAAGTGAGGCGTGAACAGAGCTTGTCTCCCCTCAGGGGGGGCAGGCAGGAGAAGAAGCTGGGCACCGGTCGCCTATTGTCACATTGCATCCATTTGCAGCGTGTGCACGGGAGCGCAGCGCCCAGCCTCTCTTGTTCTCTCTTTCCACCTCCATTTCCCTCCCTTTCCCAAGCGGGCGCTCCCAGCAAGTTGTAAGGCACGCCGTTTGCACTGGATTCTTCCACGTCCCCAGTCCACAACTTTTACGTTGCTGCTCCGCTAGAAAAACATGACGGATTACAAAAGCCGCGGCGAGGGGGGCAGCCGAGCCAACCCTTCTGAACTGAGGCTGGGGTAGTAGTGAACGAGGGCGGGGAGGGAAAGGGGTGGGGAGACCGTCTCCGGCTGAAAAGACCGCCAACTAAAGCCCGTACCAGACTGTTGCTGAAACAAGTAAAATAAGCTCCTTCTGCATTAAAGTCCTCAGTTTGTTCTCTCCTGCCCCGCTACTGGGGGAGAAGTAAACAAACGCTCGTTTGAGTGTGTTTGGAGCGATCGGTGCCGTTGCAGCCGGAGGAGGGCTTTTGACAGCGGCGGCAGCAGTCAAAATGCGCTTTAACGGCCGGAGCAAAATAAAAGTCGCTATTTAACGCGCGTTCGAAAATGCGCATTATCGGGGAGATAACGCGCCTGTACGCCCGTTTTGCGCTCCGTGCTTGTGGAGGTAAATTTTTTAATGAGCCTTCAAGGCTCATTAAACGTCTCGTGTGGAGGAGGCCTCTCTCTCTCTCTCTCACACACACACACACACACGAGAAAGCTACATTGTGTGCAGACCTACTTCAATTCCCTGTCATTTCACTTGCAAGTATTAAGCAAAGAACATGGGGAAACCACAAACACCTTCTCCTCCATAAGACACAACGAGCTTTTACTGACAACCCAGTTTAGCAGCAGATCAAGTACAAAAACAGGAATTTCTGCACCAGCCCTGTTTAAGGTGTGCTAATCTCCTTTTGGAACAACTGTTCTTTAAGAAAAGAGGTGCAGATGTAGCATTCTGGTGGTGGTGTTTTTTATTCCAGCCCCCTTGCTGATTTTCTATTGACAAAGGCCACAATTCAGTATAAAAATAAATGCCTTCAGCTTCAGAATGCCAAAGGCCTGGCCTATACATGCAGTAGCATGAGATAGTAGAATTCCGAAGAGGTTGAATTGACTGTACCACATAAAACTACATGTAAGGGGCACTATTTTTTGAGTTCTCCCGATGTACAAAACGTTCTGCAAGTAAAAACAAAACCCAGAAGTAATACACAACGGTTTTATCCCATACCACTCTTGCCTGTGCTAAGTTTTACTTGCAGGGAGCATTTTTAATTCAGAAATGCCTCCAGGGCTGAGGTGGAGGCTCAGCAAACTGCCCTCCTGTAGGCTTCCTTGTACATCAGATGGCCTTAGTTGGCTTACTGGGCAGTGCACAATAGCAGAAATGCTCTGATGAGTGCAGGGTGACTTGGAGCCGCCATTTTATTTCCCCTGAACTAGAGTTGCTCTAGAACATTCTGGGAAAATATAAATGGTGGGTAGCTTACCACACTGACATGCCGGTTCATGCAAATGTCACATCCACGTTATCTTAGCCAGAATTGTCAAGTTCCTGAGCTCATCCATGGTGGCCATTGCATATATCAATTAGTCCCATGTCTCCACCTCAGTTCCACTTTCATAAAGTGAGAATTATAATATCAAGACCGCTGTTGAGATGAGTAAGCTAAAGAAATGTCCACCAGCATGAAGCACAGGAATGCAATGGGCTATATAAAATTACGGTCCACTTAGCTTCTAAAGGTATTCTAGGATGCAATAGACAATCCATTGATTCCAGTGGATCATGATTGTATATCAAGTAGGGATGTGCACTGGATCGGACCCGATCCACGATCCGAGTCCGGTCCAGTGGGAAATCGGATAAATTATCCGATTTCCGATCCCGCAGCTGGATCGGCCGATCCAATCCGAACCGGTCCGAAAAAGCTCCGAACCGGTTCGGCGGATCGGCGGATCGGCGGGCGCCCACTGGCGCCCACCGCCGCTTCCATTGGCGGGCGCCAGCGGGCGCCCGCCGATGAAAGAGGACAGCGGGGGGGGGAGGAGGGGGGCACTTACCTTCTCGGCCCGGTGGCTCCCGTCCGGCGCCGGCGCCTACTACTACTAGCAGGCTCCACGGCCTGCTCTAGGGTGGCGCGCCGGGTGATGTCATCACCCGGCGCGCTACTCTAGAGCAGGCCGCGGAGCCTGCTGGTAGTAGTAGGCGCCGGCGCCGGACGGGAGCCACCGGGCCGGGAAGGTAAGGAGGGGGTGCGTGGAGGGGAGGAGGGGGCGCGCGGAGGGGGGAGGGGGGCCCTTACCTGCCCGGCCCGGCGGCTCCCGTCCGGCGCCGGCGCCTACTACTCCCAGCAGGCTCCGCGGCCTGCTCTAGGGTGGCGCGCCGGGTGATGTCATCACCCGGCGCGCTACTCTAGAGCAGGCCGCGGAGCCTGCTGGAAGTAGTAGGCGCCGGCGCCGGACGGGAGCCGCCGGGCCGGAAAGGTAAGGAGGGGGTGCGTGGAGGGGAGGAGGGGGCGTGCGGAGGGGGGAGGGGGGAGGGGGGCCCTTACCTGCCCGGCCCGGCGGCTCCCGTCCGGCGCCGGCGCCTACTACTCCCAGCAGGCTCCGCGGCCTGCTCTAGGGTGGCGCGCCGGGTGATGTCATCACCCGGCGCGCTACTCTAGAGCAGGCCGCGGAGCCTGCTGGAAGTAGTAGGCGCCGGCGCCGGACGGGAGCCGCCGGGCCGGAAAGGTAAGGAGGGGGTGCGTGGAGGGGAGGAGGGGGCGCGCGGAGGGGGGAGGGGGGAGGGGGGCCCTTACCTGCCCGGCCCGGCGGCTCCCGTCCGGCGCCGGCGCCTACTACTCCCAGCAGGCTCCGCGGCCTGCTCTAGGATGGCGCGCCGGGTGATGTCATCACCTGGCGCGCTACTCGAGAGTAGGCCGCGGAGCCCGCTGGTAGTAGCCGCCGGCGCCGGACGGGCTGAGAAGGTAAGCAGTGGCGGGGAAGGGGGCTTACCCCCCCCCCCGGAGCCGTCCGCTTCTATCCGCTGGCGCCCGCGGGCGCCAGCGGATGGAAGCGGGCGGCCCCAGGGGGGGTAGGGAGCGCGGGGGAGGGGGTTTACCTGCCGGGGCCGTCCACAGCGGACGGCCCCGGGGGGGGGAGGGAGTTAGGCCCCCCCTTACCCACCCGCCGCCATTTTTTCCTCATAGACTTGCATTGCAATGCAAGTCTATGGGGAAAAAAATGGCGGCCGATCCAAAAATGTACAATTTTTGGGTCGGGATCGGACTCGATCCGGTCCGGGGGGCCTCCGATTTTGTCCAAACCGGTCCGGGACAAAATTGGAGGTCCCGATCCGGGTCCCGATCCGATCCGGGGGGTCCGTGCACACCCCTAATATCAAGTCACTTTAAAAAAATAAAAAAATAAAAATCCGCATTCTTAAACCATGGCAGCTGAAACCCTATCACATGATGATTAAAGCAGTATTCTGGGACCAAATAGGGCTGAAAGTGGAGGACTAAGGAGACTCAGGTTTGAAATCTTACTCAGCCACGAAGCTCACTGAATGACCTTGTGCCAGTCGCTATCTCTGAGAATAGCCTACCTGTCAAGGTTTATTTATTTATTTATTTATTTATTACATTTGTATACCGCCCCATAGCCGAAGCTCTCTGGGCGGTTTACATAGGATTAAAAACAATTAAAAACAATATACAAAAATTAAAACAGCAAAAACATACAACATATACACAATCTATACATTTAAAAACCACATCAACACTTCAAAAACTACAAAAACAAAACAAAACAACATGTGAAGACAACATGAAGGGGGGAAGAGGAGAGATAAAAATGTAATAACCGTGCTAATTGAACTGGCATTGCAGGAATTTAAATATCAGCAGTAGTGAGGGAAATGACTTTGTTCTCTGTGGGTTGGAGATCAGGAGGACCGTGTGGTGTAAGGGTCCTTCCACAATGGACAGAGTACACATGCCTGCTACCTACCCACCTGCTGCAGGATGGTTAGTGGGCTTGCATGGTGGTTCCCATGTTATCTGGTGGGAACTCCATGGGTTTTGGACCTCATTTTCAAAAATGGCAGTGACCATAAAATCCACCTCTGGTGACTTTCTCCATGACTGGAAGCCATTTTGTTTGCATTGTCCTCAAGGGAGCGCTTGCTGGGCACCCATTCAGTGCATGGAAAATGGCAGGATATGTGATTAAACTGCACAGAAGTAAGTGATCTAACTACAGAGGCTGGGTGGGTAGCAGAACCATGGGATGTGGTGGTGATTTGCCACTGACTACTTGTTTACTTGCCCACTGGCTCTCCGCAAGCAAGTGGTGGCAATAATGAGAAAGAGGATGAGGCGCAACAGCAGCTGGTGACAATGGCAGTGAGAAGGTGTTGTTGTTGTTGTTGTTGTTGTTGTTATTATTTACATGTATATAACGCTAGGGTGACCAGATAAAATCCAGGTCAGGGCTCATGTAACTTTAACAGTTATAGAGAAAAAGGAATTTCAGCCAGTGTCATTTGTATGCAATTAGTTCCTGATGAAATTCCCTCTTCATCACAACTGTTAAAGTTGCAGGGGCCCTGCCTTCTTTTGTATATGGTCACTCTAGTATAGTGCCTGCAACTTTAACTGTTGTGATGAAGAGGGAATATCACCAGGAACTAACTGCATACAAATGACACTGGCTGAAATTCCCTTTTCTCTACAACTGTTAAAGTTACATGAGCCCTGACCTGGATTTTATCTGGTCAGCCTAATGTGAGACCCCCAGGAGCATGCCCTCAGATGACCTCAGCGACTTAGCAGGTAGATAGATGCTCTCTCAGGTATCCTGATCCCAAGTTGTTTAGGGCTTTGTTCACTAGTACAAGAACCTTAAACCTGACCCGGTAGCAAATAGGCAGCCAGAGCCTATTCCATCTTCCAACCAGAGAATAACTTTACCAGGAGCCTATTTTAGGGTGACCAGATAAAATCCAGGTCAGGGCTCATGTAACTTTAACAGTTGTAGAGAAAAAGGGAATTTCAGCCAGTGTCATTTGTATGCAATCAGTTCCTGGTGAAATTCCCTCTTCCTCACACCAGTTAAAGTTGCAGGGGCCCTGCCTTCTTTTGTATAGGGTCCCTCTAGTATAGTGCCTGCAACTTTAACTGTTGTGATGAAGAGGGCATTTCACCAGGAATTACTGACGAGCAGGCATGGCAGCATCCGGGACAGGCAGCCACATCTCCCGCAGTCCAGGGAACTTCCCAGGACCATGGAAGAATTGGGATTTTCCAGGGTTCCCTTATCCCTGGAAAATCTCGTGCCCCACCTCCTACCTCCAGGAGTCCCTGTGTGTCATTTGGACTCACAGGGACTCGTTGGGGGCCATCCCAGGCAAAATGCCTGGTGTAGAAAGGGCCACAGTGAGGAGGTCCATTGATGGTGTCTTGCCCAAGGGTCCTCAAAGACCTGGAGCCAGCACTAGTTGGATGGGCACATCTGGATTTGTCCATTCACCTTAGGCAACATGAACATGTAATTGAGGGCTCTCAGGCTTGCAAGATCCCGGGACAGTTTATCCCCCCCTTCCTCCTAACAATTGGGATGCCGACTGGTGTAAATCCAAGCTAATAATAATAATAATAATAATAATAATAATAATAATAATAATGAATTTATTTCTTACCCACTTCTCCCTCTGGATCTAGTTCAGTTTAACTAGATAATGGGTTTGTCTGCAAGCATGTTGAAAACGACTGACTGGGGACACTCGGATAAATGTTCTTTGCTGTTCTTCTCTTTTCTGTTACAATTCTAACAGAAACCTGTTACCAGGAAACTGATGATACAGTGATTCACTGGAAATTATGTTTCCGGCTCACCCAAATTTTGATTCATAAAGAAGTGAATGTTCCAATTCTATGCAGCTTAGTCAAATATTTCCCCATATTTCTCCACAGTATTTGATGAATTTCCAACTTTCCATCTTGAAACTAATCTTCTGATGTTTACAGATTAGTGCCAGTCTCACCCAAACGTTTGCAAATAGGAAGGCAAACATTGGGTATTATCATGTGAAAGTCCTAGATCATTTCTGTAATAATGCCGCTAGCATCTAGTATATAAAAGTGAAAACATTACTGGAAGAAGGGCAGGGCAACTCTTCCTTACTCCTGCTTGAACAGAACTAAAAACTAACAAACTAACTGAGAGATAGTGGTTAGAGTGTTGGCCTGGGACTTGGGAGATCCAGATCGTTGACACAAAGCACTTTTCCTTTCCTGCTTTTCTACTACATAACCTCTAGGTGGTGCTGTGCTATAGCAGAATAGTACAATTACACAACCAGGTAAATACCATTTTTCACATTCAGAGATAATACCTCATTTTCCCCACTCTCATAAAAACTCAGAAAGTGCTCTATAAAAAAAAACAGAAGTGAAACTAGAGGATCACGATGTTGTCCAAAGAATCCATAAGCAACCATGAGTAAGGAATCACAAGTGCACAATAAATGCCTCATGTAAAATAGGGTGACCAGATTTTGGAACCCAAAATCCCAGTCCAAAATGGCCACCCAAAACGGCCGCCCAAAGGGGGCGTGCCCACCCCCCAAAAACAAAACAAAACAAAATTAAAAGGCCACCCGTCATGTGAGATTTCAACCCCACCACCACCACCACCACCCGAAACAAACCCCACCACCACCAAGCCACCCCCCCCAACAAAACACAGTGAGGGGGGAGGGGGCTTACCTGCTGGGGCTGTCCGCTGCCATCCGCTGGCACCCACGGGCACCAGCGGATGGCAGCAGATGGTCCCAGCAGGTAAGAAGCACGACGCGGGAGGCGGGAGGCCCCCCCACTTACCTGCTGGGGCGGCCGCTTCCCGCCGGTGCTCAAATCTACTGAGAAACAAGCTTCGCGGCCTGCCCCTCAGTAGAATGCCGAGTGATGACGTCATCACCCAGCGCACTACTGAGGGACAGGCCGCGAAGCCTGTTTCTCAGTAGATTTGAGCACCGGAGGGAAGCGGCTGCCCCAGCAGGTGGGGGGGCTCCCCCCACCGAAAACCCCACCACCAAGCCACCTATCCCCCCCAAACCCCAGCCTGGACCTACCGGGTCTACCGCCGCTCGCCGCCGCGTGACCCCCCACAGCCCCGGGTTGTCCCAGCCGCCCCCCGGTTGGCCCGGATCGCCCCAGGTTTCCCAGTTAGGACCGGGAAACCCCGGGCGATCTGGTCTCCCTAAAAAACAAAACAAAACCCCTCAATACCCAGAAGGACTTCCCAGCATGATCAATGGTCTGGAATGCTGTAAGTTAAAGTCCAAAACATCTGGAGATCTATTTCCTGCCCTCCCCTGATTTAGAGGAGGGCAGAGAGAAAGATAACAGCATTATGCTTTAATCTTGCTATAAAATATTTTACCTTTATTCCTTCTTGTTTTTTCTTTTCTTCAGAAAGTGTACTTCTTTCATACACACACCATCTGTCCCTAATTTTCTGATAACAATCCCTCCCTGGGGAATCACTGTGCCTGCTTTGTCTTTTGGGGAAATGTTGCTACTGTCTTTTCAAAGTTTTTAACATGTGAGTTGCTAAAATTGCCGTTCTTCTAGTTTCATTCTGTCTTTTACAGACCTCTACAAAATAAATGGGTGTGGGGGAGATGAATGCATCTTTTCTGCAGTCTGTATACCGGCTGCATAATAAACCCTTGGCACAAGCTGCATTACCATGTAACGCATCACCCACCATTTCACACCCCAAAGGTGACGTTCAGGTTGGATTGTTGGTAGCATACCCTAGGCCAGTTCTGCTGTTGTTCTTTCCTAGCAAAGTTTTGACCAAAAGAGGAACCACCCCCTTTGATTTAAAATCAAAGCAGGTCAAAGGAAATTAATTCAACATAAAGCAGTGAAGAAAAGATTTCAACTGAGTTGTTTTTAATTGCACTGTTTTAAATTGTATTTCTGCTGAAGTATTTGGTGCGTTTTTATGTAAGCCATGTAATTAGAGTGGCCGTGGCCAGATCTACACCAAACAGGATATGGCACTATGAAAATGGTATAAAAGCGGTATATGGAGGCAGGATCTACACTATTGCTGTATAGCAGTATTGAAATGCACTGACAACTGTTGGGGCCCATTGACACATTTCATATACCACTTTCATACAGCTTTCATGGTGTTATATCCTCCTTGGTGTAGATGTGTCATGGGCCACAACAGTTGTCAGTGCACTTCAATACTGCTATAAAGCAGTAGTGTAGATCCTGCTCATGTGTGCTATTTTACAGGGGACAGTTCCCTATTTGAAGGCAATCAACAGAGAGGGAAAGGAAGCAACAACCAGGCATCCCTCCATCGTGCCTGGATCTGTTTGAGGCTATTAGAGGGAGAGGAAGCGGCAGCCCTGCCACTGTGTCCAGGACCTTCTGAACTTTGCAACTAAGAATCTAGTGCCTAATTTTTTTTCCCCTTCCTTCCTCCCAATCCCCATTCTTGTTGTGTCATTTTTTTTATTTTTTTTAGATTGTATTCCTGTGGGCTGGGACAGTCTTAAGAATTATTTTTGTAAGCCGCCTTGAGAGCCTTTTTTGGCTAAAGGGTGGGATAAAAGTGCTATAATAAATAAACAAACAAACAAGCAGACAGTACCTGGGGAGCAGACTGAGCAGCTCATAGTCTTTCCCACTATGGGGAAATTCATTGTATTTCTACTTAAATTGTAGTATTTATTTCTATATCTGCTGCTACACGTATAAATTATATGCACCCTGCTGTAGTTTTTTTGCCCTTTTGAGAGTTGGGGATGCATTTCCGCTTTTTTTTTTTTGGCAATGCGTAAGTGGCCACACTACTCTGAGTACAGTTGTAGAAAAATGGGATATAAATACATTTTCATTACTTAAACAATGTATAACACTGTGCATGTGTGGGGTGGGTATTATTATTATTTACATTTCTATACCACCCCATAGCTGAAGCTCTCTGGATGGTTTACAAAAGATTAATGATCCTTGGTACTAGATTATGTGCATCACAAGCACACAAGAGAGTCCTATGTTGTTCTGTGAAATGTGAGAAAGTATGGTTGTTGCTTTTGGCTGCCTCCAGGAGTTCATTCTACCTCCCAAACACAACCAGGATGATTAAAGATTTTTCAGAGTGACACAAAAGTATGTCTTCACACACATACAATCACATATACGAAGATAACCCCTATTAGGTTCCCCCCCTCTTTATTACAGGCAGGGACTCTGAAATAGAAGAACCATCATCCTATTATTATTATTTATTATTATTATTATTATTATTATTATTTTAACATTCAAAGCCATAAATGGCTTGAGGCCAGGTTATCTGATGGAACGCCTCCTCCCATATGTACCTGCCTGGACACTAAGATCATCCTCAGGGGTTCTTCTCCGTGAGCCCCTGCCAAAGGATGTGAGGCAGGTGGCTACCAGGAGGAGGGCCTTCTCTACTGTGGCACCCCAGCTGTGGAATCAGCTTCCTAGAGAGGTTTGCCTGGCACCTACATTACACTCTTTTAGATACCAGGTGAAGACTTTTTTATTTTCTCAGTATTTTAACAGTTTATTAGTCTAATTTTTAACTTTGTTGTTTTAAATTTGTATTTTAAATCTGTATTAATTTCTGCACTGCTGCTTGGTTTTATCCTGCTTCTGCTCTTATATTGTATTTTTATGCTATGTTTTTATACTGTTGTTTTATATTTTGAATCGTTCTCATGGTTTAAATTTTTAGAAGTCACCCAGACAGCTTTGGCTATTGGGTGGTATAAAAATGCAATAAATAAATGAATAAAATAAATAAATAAATTATATATATATATATATATATATATATACACACACACACACACACACACATATATATATATATATTTGTATATATATATGGGTGACCATTTGTACTGAAAGGGGAATTTCAGCAGGCACCATTTGTATGCCTGCAGCACCTGGTAAAATTCCCTCTTCATCAAAACAGTTAAAGCTGCAGGAACCCTGCCCTCTTTTGTATCTGGTCAAGAAGGCAAGGCTCCTGCAGCTTTAACTGTTGTGCTGAAGAGGGAATTTCACCAGGTGCTGCATGCATTACACCTGGTGTAATTCCCTCTTCCTCACAACAGTTAAAGCTGAAGGAGCCCTGCCCTCCTTTTCATACAGTCACCGTAACATAAAGAAGCAGCACAGCTAATTGATTCACATGGGCTTGCTACAAAATGCGTTTTCTTCCCTTTCCGCCTCTCCCTTCGGCTCTTGCTCTACGCATGTGAAAATGCAACACATCAGCTGTACAGTCCTACTTCCCTCTTCACTTGTTGCATAAGGAGGGATACATAAGGGCATTGTAAACCGGCCGGTGTTGGTTGTCTTCATTTAAATAGGTTTCAGACTGGCCCCGGCAACACTATTCAGGGCTGCCATAAAGACATTTCACCTTGTTTATGTGCGCGGGGGGTGAAGGCTGAAGCACTTTAGATGATATCTTGGTTCCATTTTTCTTTCTTCTCCTAATTGTTTCTGTTTCAACATCCCGAATTGGTGACACACACACACGGGGAGCACAAAGCCAGCTACAATTTAGATAGTCCTAGCTGGTATGTGTGATTACCATTTTCAGGCCTTGCCCTGTTTTATTGACAAAGCGCCTTGACAGTTGCTTAATTTCACTTCCCTCCTCCCCTTTCAGCTTCCCCCTCGCCCTCCCCGCCCCCCCGCGCCATGCTTGCTTCCAGAGCATTAGCCTCCAACTGCCAGCAGAGGGGGCCCAGATTGAGTTTCTCTTGCCGTCAGCAAGAAGAGCGTTTCCCTCTTCACGGTACAGACAAAGATTTGGGCAAAGTCAGACCCATGCGGTAATACGCTTCCCCTGCCCTCATCCGTTTTCCTTCAAGGATTAAGGGCAACCAAATCCATTTCTGAAGCTGGTTGCATGCATTAGACCTGTGCACAAGCGGCCTCTCCAAATTCTCCACCCCATTTGCCGGTAGAGAAATTAGGGGGATAATTTCATCAAATTTCCCCAGGGGGAGGAGAAGTTCTCCAACAAGAGTTTCTCACAGGTAGGCGTCACCGTCGGCAAGGGTTGTAGAACAGCTTCTCTCTTCCTCTTCCTCTTCTTGTTTTCCTAAAGGTTTTTGGATTTTTGCTTTTGGGTTTTTTTTGCACGGCAAATGGTAACAGCATCAACTGTGTTGGCAGCCTGCCCCACCCCTGCACCCCATTCTGCATCCTCCACAATGCCCCATATACCTAGCATCACTCCAGGGCATTTGGGGGAGGCACCACCCGATTTTTTAAAAAAAAAATGGTGAAGAAAATGTGGAGAACATTCTGAAAAGCATCCTTTTATTTCTAGAAGGTAAGAAAAGAAACATCTCAGGAATTTCCTGAAAGTTTTCTTTCCCCATGAAAGGAGCTTCCATTTTTCTGCCTCATTCTCAGGGCATTTTATAATTTATTTTGAATGTGTGTTGGTGGTGTTTTTGACTTCAACTAATCGCTGTCAGGTGGCTGAGAGGACTGTCTATATTTTTCTTTCTATTACACATTTCACCATCGCTCTGCAGTCTCCCAAGCTGCCTGCACTTCCTGATCTGAAAAGGCCCTATGAGAGGAATAAAATTCCATGATGTCTTCCCCTGGGCAGGAAGTGCGGGAGACCAAGGAGGCTACAGGCTGTCAGAGAGAATACGATGAAAGACAGGACACACTCGCACACGCTCCTCAGCCATCTCATAAGTACAAGAACCCTGAACCAAACCCATGAGAATTTCTCCAAAATGTCTTCTCATTTGAGTTTCTTTCCAAAAGCAATCTCTTTTCTATCAAATTGAATGAGGATGGTCAAAATTTTCACAGAAGAAATTTTCAGCATGGCACTATTTTATTGTATTGATGTTATTGCCCTGAAACTCTTGACAGGGTGAAAGGTGGTATATAAAGATTTTAATTAAGAAATGAAAACAGCTCTTTCAACATCACAGCACCAACTCCCAGTTTGTATCCTTGGACAGTTGCTGAGGAGCTGCTGAAGCTGTTGCCCTGCAGCCCAAGGGGCACACTCAAGAGAGGAGCAGGTGATGGGAGCAGCTGCAAACAGGCCCAGCATCACCACTTGCGTGTTGGACTACGCTCCCATCATTCCCAGCTGGCACAGTGGGAGTTGTAGTCCATGACATCTGGAAGATCTCAAGCTGAGGAAGGCTGGTTTACGCTGATTCACAGTGGCTCTCAGAGGTTTCAAGTAGAGCTGGGCACGAATCCCGAATCCGGAGCGGATCGGGCTGATTCAGGCCTCATCACTTGACATCATCACCCAATGTGAGCGGGAAATGCAGCGGTACACAGTGAGGAGAGAGGACGATGGAGGGACGACACGGAGGAGGCAGCAGGTAAGCAGGGAGAGTGGGGGGAGGTAGGGAGAGAGCAGGAGGGAGTGCTGTGCATGGATCTGGATCAAATCTGGATCTGAGTTGGAACAAATTGGGCCCGATCCAATCCGAGTTGGATCGGGCCTGATCCGGACCTGACAGATCAAGATCCAGATCGGATCGGGGGGTCCGTGTACAGCCCTCGTTTCAAGCAGATGTCTTTGCCAAACCTACCTGTAGATACCAGGTATTGAACCTGGGATTACCTGCATGCAAAGCCCCTCTGAATTGCAGCCCCTCTCACATGGTGAGTCTGGACTGAGACCTTAGCCCTGGTCTCAACTTGCAGCAGGATGAGATGGAAGAAGTAACAATGAGGTAGTAATGAGATGAAATTAGGGAAAGGGCCATGACCACTGGGTCAAGCACCTGCTTGGCTTGCAGAAGATCCCAGATTCAATTCCCAGCAGCTTCAGCAAGAGCTGGAAAAAACTCCTGCCTGAAACCCTGAAGAGTTGCTGCCTGTCAGTGGCCATTTCTACATCAGGCTTGTTCAAATGACGCACAGGGATTCCTTGGATGGGGAGGGAGGGCACGGGATTTGCCAGGGCTAAGGGATCCCTGGAAATCCCAAATCTTCCATGGTCCTGGGAACTTCCCAAGACTGCGGGAGGTGTGGGTGCCCATCCCGGGAGCTGCTGTGCTTACTCGCAAGTGAGCGCGACAGCAAAAATGGGCACGAAGCTACACCGTGCTGCTTCGTGTCCATCAGGGGAAGGAAGGAGCAAGTCCGCCATCCCCAGGATGGGGGAGGGCCCCCCGATCACGTGGAGTTTATTTATTTATTTATTTTTAAAGAAACTTGCAGGAGTGCTCGTGTGCTCTCCTCGGGCCCCTGGAATCAAAATGGCGGGCGCGATGAGCCCAGGAGGAAGCGAAAGTTCAGCTTTCTCCCATGAAGAAAGAAGAGGACGATCCCAGGATCAGGTAAGTTGGGATCATCCTCTTGCCCTCCCTCTACACCCTGTGGAGTAGAAAGGGCCACCTCCAATAATATTGGGCTAGATGGACCAATTCTTTGACTCAGTATAAGGCAGCTCCTTATGCTCCTAGAGACCTTGCAGTGATAGGAGAGAGATAATCCCAGACTGAAAATGTGGAGATCACATTGTTTTTGTTCATCCTTATGAAAAAAAACAAAAAACCACTGGGCAATTGGAAAACAAACATAGCAGTGAGTAGGCTGGAACAAAACTTGTTTCCTTGATGTGCTAGATTTTCATGTGCAGGAAGTTTGGTACACGGAAGAGCAATACAAAATGGAATCTTCTCCCCCTCTCCTTGAAGTCTCACTTGGTTCTGCTCACTCTACCACCTCATTGTTCTACTGCATGTGTAAGTCAGGCCTCACTCCTGCTCATGCCCTGAGTGAAGTGGAGCTCCGAACTAGTTTAGTCTGAGGGTGGGGAATTACATGTTTGAATGCTCCTTTGTGTAAAACACTCCAGGTAAGATCCAGCATAGGGTTGTTTTCTTCTTCTTCTTCTTCTTCTTCTTCTTCTTCTTCGACTTTAACAACAGCTTGACTTCGAGCAATGAAATAGGTGGATCTTTTCCAGGCATTTGAGATAAGAGTCATCAAATTTTGAAATCAACTGGTTTGGTAACTGGTAGGGGTGTGCACTGGATCGGGTCCGATCCATGATCCGGAGCCGATCCAGGGGAAATCGGATACAATTATCCGATTTCCGATCACCCGTCTGGATCGTCCGATCTTTCCCAAACCAGTCCAGAAGGACCCGATCCGGTTTGGGGAAAATCGGAGGATCGGCGGGCGTCTGCTGGCACCCGCTGCCACTTCCATTGGTAGGCGGCAGCAGGCGCCTGCCGATGGAAGCAGACAGCGGGGGGGGGCTTACCTGGCGGGGCTGTCCGCTGCCATCCGCTGCCGCCCGGGTGGTAGCGGGTGGCAGCGGACAGCCCCGGGAGGTACGGAGGATCGCAAGGGGGAAGGAGGGAGGGTGCCACTTACTTGTGGGGTCGTCCTCCGCCTTCACCTGCATAGATCTACTGAGCGCTAGGCTTCACGGCCTAGTCCTCAGTAGAGCACCAGGTGATGATCACCTGGCACTCTATTGAGGACTAGGCTGCGAAGCCTAGTGCTCGGTAGATCTATGGCAGGTGAAGGTGGTGGACGACCCTGCAGGTAAGGAGGATTGCCAGGGGGGCTTACTGCCGGGGCCCCTCTGCTGCCATCCGCTGCCACCCAGGCGGCAGCGGATGGCAGCGGACAGGCCTGCAAGTAAGGAGGATCACGGGGAGGAGGGAGGGGGCTCCCACTTACCTGCCGGGGCCGTCCGCTGCTGTCCGCTGGCGCCCGGAGGTGCCAGCGGACAACAGTGGAAGGCCCCGGCAAGTAAGGAGCGTGAAGGGGAGGAGGGGGCTTATCTGCCGGGGTCGTCTGCTGCCGTCTGCTGGTGCCCGCGGGCGCTAGCAGATGAGAGCAGAAGGCTCCTGCAGGTAGCTCAAGAGGAGGAGGGACAGGTTGGGGGTAGTTAGGCCCTCACTCACCCCTCTGCCACTATTTTTCCCCATAGACTTGCATTGGGGGAAAGCTTTTTTCCCCCCAATGCAAGTCTATGGGGAAAAATGGCGGCCGATCCGAAAATCAGACATCCGATTTTCGGATCGGGATCGGGTCCGATCCGGGGGACCTCAGATTTTGTTCCAATCTGATCCGGAACAAAATTGGAGGTCCCGATCTGGTCCCGATCTGATCCGGTGGGTCCGTGCACACCCCTAGTAACTGGGCAGAAGCCTGGAGATCAGAGCCGTCTAGGTATTGGGATGTGTGTTCCGAACATGTCTGGGAAAGATTCCTGGTGGTTTCTGACAGGGTGATGTATTTACCTGAGGTAGGGGCAAGCAACGTGCGGTGCAGTAGCGAGGCAGCACACCGCAACTGAGGCTTAAAAAAGACACATTTAGCTTGAAAATGAGTTATGTCTTAAGTTGTACAGCTAAAAAGGGGAGAAGAAAAATAACTCCCCCCTCTTGCTTTTCTAAGAACAGCCTCAAAAGCAAGAGAAAGCAGGCAGGCTTTTTCACTAGTTGGTATCACCCTGTAAGGAGAAAAAAAACATTCACCTGCTTAAGCGTTGTGTGATGAAAGTCACAAGAGCAGGGCCAGGAGAAACAGTAGCAACCTTAATCTAGCACTTTCCCAAGGTCTTTGCAAGGTCATGTTTACTTCAAGGCCTTAGAAAGATAATTTGGGTTGCAAAGCAATCCATGTTACCAAATCCTTTGATCCAGAGAAAAGCAGAGAGAGAGAGAGAGAGAGAGAGAGGTGCTACCTGCAGAGGCAGGAAATACTCGCATTTGCTTATTTGTGAGCTTCAAGCTAGGGTGACCATGGCCAGAGCTACACGAAGCAGGATATAACACTTTGAAAATGGTTTGAGAACTGTATAGGGAGTGTGTCCTGGGCCCCAACAGTTGTCACTACTGTTATAAACCATTTTAAAGCAGTAGTGTAGATCCTGCCCTTATGAAAAGGAGGACCGGTCTCCTGTATCTTTAACAGTTTGATTGAAAAGGGATTTCAGCAGTTGTCATTTTTATGCATGCAGCAAATGGTGAAATCCCCTCTTCATCACAAGAGTTATAGCTGCAGGAGCCCTGCCCTCTTTTGTATCTGGTCATGCTAGGCAGAGCTCCCGCAGCTTTCACTGTTGTGATGAAGAGGGAATTTCACCAGGTGCTGCATGCATACAAATGACACCGGCTGAAATTCCCTTTTCAATGCAACTGTTAAAGGTGCAGGAGCCCTCTCCTCCTTTCCATATGGTCACCCTAGCTTTTCCACAGCGTTTTGAAAAATTGCAGCAGAGAGACATTGATTCACTATTATGTCTTTCCTGGAAAACAGTTTATATCATACTGCAGATAGTTAAACCAATACGTATAGTTTTCACACAAGTTATCAAGTGGAAACAATTGCTTCTTCTGAGTGGTTTCCCCTGGCTGATAAAATCGTTTATACATTGGTTGAGCTGCAAAAGGCATGAGCAGCAAAGTGTCTGAAGACTACCCCAGTTTGGTTTTCACTGCCATGAATAAATTGCTTCACCAGTTGGCACCAGCTGAAGAGTGTGATGTAGTTTGAGGTGGAGTGAGGGCGAGGCCTGGAACTCTGTCCTACATTTGTGGAAATGGAAAACTCACCAGGTATCCTCTATTTGCAGCTTTCCTTTTGGCTATTTTCTACATTTATTCTCTACATTGTTCCTGTCTTTTTGCTTTGGCAGTGGCTTGGAGGCCTGAGGTGCTACCAGAGGAAGCTATTATTATGAAATTCAACTCCCTCGTTCATGGAATTTGAGGTGGGAGTACATATGACCCATTTGCAACCCTCCTGTGTTTTCCCACCACTTTTTCTGACTTTTTGCTTATCTATTAAGGAAGGAAAGGCAGAATAACTGCTCAATAGAAGCACCCCTGAAGATGCAGCAATTGGCAAGCTTCCAGTGCAAAAAATTTACCTAGGTTACAAAATTTCTTTGTGATGTGTTTTTATTATAAACACACCTACACACACACACACACACACTTTGCTCTAGAGTATAGCACAGAGATAAAGGGTGTGAAAGGAGTGAAAGCCCTGAAATTAAAAAAAATGTAGCGACCCTACACAAACACAAATAAGTTGTGCAAAATTTCTTTCATGTGTTTAACATTTCCTTCATTTCTTATACACCAAGGCCTGTAAAAGAAGAGTCATTACACATGCTTAGAATGTGTTGAAGCGGAGGGAGGTGGAATTTACATCCACTATCCTCCAGAACCTCCGCACCATGAATGATTCTGTGTGTACAATTTGTCATGCTTAGACTCAGGGCCTGCCCTACCATTAGACAAAGTGAATAGTTGCCTCAGGTGGCAAATGCTGGGAGGCATCAGCACAGTATTGGGGGAGAGATTTGTGAGCCATGTAGCTTGCCCTGCAGCCCTTAAGCTGATCTGCTGCCTTCAGGTGTGGTGGAGGATGCTGTCCCATTGTCAGTCTTAAAGAAAAATCCAACTGCCAGCTGAGCTGGCTTTTATACATGGAATGGGAAGAGGTGCCATTTTGTTCCTCACCTCAGGTAGCAAAATGTCTTGGATCGACCCTCCAAAAGATTCTATGTATCCAGAAATGATCCCTACATGGAGGTTGGAAGTGAGAACTGAAGGTGTGATCATATTCCTTCCTTCACATATAGTCAATGGAGATTTTGCCACCTAGGGTATTCTGTTGCGGCCTTAGATATTCTGTATATAGGTGGGGTATAAATTGAATAAATATATAAATTTTCTTTCTTTTTTAACCCCCATGTGTGATGGGGTAAAATTATGAGAAAAATGGGTCAGGAAAAGTCTTAACTCTTCCCACCCAGAGCTCCATGATCCCAATCCAGATCTGAGCTATGTACACTTAAGAGTAAAGAAAACTATCATTCATACATACACACTATGTGATTAGTTTGGCCCTCAGTTGACACACATTCTGAATATGCATAAAGAGCCTAGACACTTAGAAATTTCCTTCCTCCCCCTCCCCCCGAACCTTTGGATCTACAAATAGCTATGTGGATTGTGCTCCATATCTGATCAATTACTGAAGTGCCAGGGCACAGATCAAAGGTTTTTCTATACAAGGCATTTATCCTGTGCTCATCATTCCCTACTTACAGTTGTTTAGGGGTTCTTTAGATGATGTCATGACTCTCCAGTTTTGCTTCTATGTCTAACCAGCACTTTCAGCAAGTATTTTTAGAACAGGGGAAATGTGGCATGTAATTGTGAAATGAAAGAAAGCGTCATTTCCTCTTGTGTATTTGCTTTAGTCCTCTATACCACTGTGCCACCTAGAGGTTATGTAGCAGAAAAGCAGGAAATGAAATGCTCTTGATGTACAGCTCAGATCTCAATTCTGCGATGAAACTGAAAGTAGGTACAGCAGATTAACAGCCACTCAACAGCCTTGTGTAGAAAAGCTCCAAGACATTGTTTCAGTAATGGCACCATCCCTGTTACATATAGCCATTCCAGAGACTCCTAACTTCCTTTCACCCAAAAGTTAAGACATTAAAAAAAATCTGTATAATAATTTGCTGGAATAATTTTCATTCGCAGGTTGATTACATTTATGCATGAATTAGTTAGTTGTTGTTTTTAAGGCTGTGCCACTGATGCATGCATTAATTCATCCATTCAATCAATCAATTTATGAGTCACCCTGTAGCCAAAGCTCTCAGGTGACATATACAATGACAACAAATACAATAAAGCAGCAATTAAAAACAATAACGCATGAAAAGAATTTTTTAAGCTTTAAAAGGAGCAGCAATACTTTTAAATAAAAGATAGGAAAACGGCTGTTTGCAGTTTTATTGATTTTACCTTGTGTATATTTTTCTGATCGTTTAGATTTAGCTTTTATTCTGTGTACTGCCTTTAGAAACTCAAAAATGTATACACAAATAAATAAGCAAACCAAATAAACAAGCCAGCCAAGGCCTTATATAATGCTAGAAAATTAGAGCAAATATTGCAGGCAGATTTGAAAAAGAATTGTTGAAAGGAAACTAGTGGCATTCGAGGGAACTTCTCAGTGTGCTTAGAGAGTAGACCCACGAGCGTGCGTAACATGCTTTCTGTCATGAAAGACAGGAGAAGATGAAAAGGAAAAGAAATGGAAACGTTGACAATAGATATCAAAAGAGTCTGGAAACAAAAGCCAGCAGAACAGTCATGGCCCTTCTATCTGTCACAGAACATATCCCTCTATTGTTGAAACATCAGATTGAAAGGGTTCCATTACCATCACACACCTAAATGTGAAGGCAGGCATTTCATATGCCATTTCCTGAAATGACTAATGGGTGAGTTCACCAGTTTTAACTATTTGTACTGCACCTGTTGTTTTCTTTGTGACCTGAAAGACTACAAAGTATTACCATCATTCTTCTGAACACTGTAAGAATTTGCCACATCGTTTATAGAGGCTTCAAATAAAATGTGTAAGATAGCATTGTCAAGTGAATGGGGTGAAAATATCCAAATGCTAGGACTGGTAACAGATCCGGATCCCGAATCCAGACTGGATCGGGGTGTATCTGGATCGAACCAGATCGGGGAGTTCCAGATCATTCCGGACCAGATCGGACTGTTCCGGATCGATCCGGAGATCCGGGGCCCATTGGCCTTCCAGATCCCTGGGTGCCGGCTGCACAGCCAGCACCCAGGGACACCAGGCCGGCAGTGAGTCCATTGGACTCACTGCCCTCCCCCCACTCTCCCTACTTAACTGATGGCCACCGCTGCTTCCGCTCTACTGAGAACCAGGCCCTGCGGCAGCGACAGGGAGGCAGCAGGAAAACAGGGATAGTGGGGGGAGGGTGGTGAGTCCTTTTCCCCATAGACTTGCAAGTCTGTGGGGATAAGGAAGGTCTCCAGATCTCAATCTGGAGACCCGGATCTGAATCCGGTTCCAGACCAGGAGGATGTTCACAGCCCTACCAAATGTATGTGGCTTCTGCCATGAAGATGAATGCAGAAAACCAGCTACCAAGTGGTGACTTACACTGGTAGACATACAACAAAATGAGACTTCCACCTCCAGGGTGAGAAGAATTAGCATACAATGGGGTTGTTCACACAACATGCTAACCCGCACTCAGTGGTTGGGTGTGAGTTGTTTGGAACCATGGCTTGTTGGTGGAACCATGGGTTAGCATGTTGTTTGAACACAGCATGGATTATTGTGTTGTCTGAACAGAGCCAGTGTGGTTTAACCATGCAGTGTGGCTTGTTAACCACCCTGAACAACCCAACAACAAACCATAGGTCCTCAAGCTGGCTTGTCCAAGAAGATAAACCACAATGCAATCCCCCCTGGCTGTGTTCAGACAACATGTTAACACACAGTTCAACAAACAGTGCATGGTTCAAAACAAACTACACTCAACCACTGAGTGTGAGTTAGCGTGTTGTGTGAACAGCCCTAATGTGAAGTTATTACTTGGAAAATTATCATCTATAGTTCCTCTAATTCAAAAACAAAACAAACCTTAAGTGACTCAGATCTCTTCCACTTTTGTTACCAAGTTCTAACCCAGCACAAGACTGGCCCAGTTTATCCTTTAGTCGATTTCCTCTCAGGCTGCATTACTCATCCTTCTCCTGAATGCTAATGCCCTTAAATACTTCTAGACTGTCTTCACATGGTCTCTTAGTCACTGTGTCATCAGTTTATATGGATCTCATTCTTTTACCATTTGCTAGCAAATCAAGTCCCTCCAGCTCTAAAGCTGTACATTAGTTTCTGCTTCTCAAATCATTTTTCTGTTTATCACCAGACCCCAGTCGATAGTCACACATTAATAGATTATTGTGGTAATTTAGAATTATAATTGCCGCATGCCATAATAATGGGGGAAACATGGTACAGGCAAAGGAAAGAGGGAGGTCCCAGACCAAAGAAAGTCATGCCCAAATCCTTATCTAATCCAGCAACAGGGAGATTTTGCTTCCATGCAGCAGAGCCCCAGGTGGTTTTACCACACAGAACGTGAACTCTATGGTAATAGGAGCATGTTTTCTGGTTCAGTAGGGAAATAAAGGCATTAGGGTGGGTACCCATGGTGTTTTACAGCAAATTCATTGGTGTAGTCTAAATTAAATGGAGACTGGGGATGGACAAAGCCAGTGTAAATTAAGAGCATTTGTTGTGGTCATTTCATAATCAACAATGATTGCTCTTGATGAATAATCATAGAATCATAGAGCTGGAATGGAGAATGTAGGCCTTCTAGTCCCACCCCTTGCTCAATGCAGGAAATCCAAAGATGGAGCATCTGCTCTCCTTTAATTTAAGCCAACTCCATTTAGAGTGTCGTCACACAGGGAAAATGGTGTTTGCTTAGTGTCGCTTCTCTGCCTGCACATTTGTCCCTCATTACTTCCTCTTTCGAAAGAGGAAGTAAACAACTTGCACATGGCCCATTCGGTGGGCTGTTTTGATCCCGCTGCTTCTCCTGCATGCAGCAGGAGATAGCGGCGACTTCCATCTCTAACAATAATTCAGACTTTCTGGGGTGGGTTTTTATGTCACGCGAAGAAGGCTAGAAGGGGTGGGAGGCACTCAGGAGGCAGACAACATTGTGAGAGGGACTGGCGAAAATCCATGAGTGCTCACTAACGAGTGTGCAATAAAACACTCGTCTGATGCAACTCTTAGTCCTCCCCTCTGGGGTTAGCAGAGAACAAGACTTTGTCCTCTTCTATGCGACACCCTTTCAGGTATTTGAAGAGTGCTATTATGTCCCTGTCGCTTTTCTCTTCTCCAAAATAAACATACCCAGTTCCATCCAACGTTCCTCATAGGGATTGCTTTCCCTACCCCGACCATCTTCTTTGCTGTCTTCTGAACCTGTTCCAGTTTTTCTACATCCTTCTGAATATCTGCATATTCTCGTATATACTCATATATGCCAAATTTAGAAATAATTACTATAATTTAAATAGAAACTGACTTTCCTATTGGCCCAGGTTGGCTGGCTGAGCTGCAAGGGGTGTACAACTATGGCAGCCACTTATGCATTGCTAAAAATGAGGACAAAAGAGGATGCCAATTTGCATACAATTTGTGTGTCCCCATTTATATGTACAGATCATGAAAATTTAGAGATATGTGCTACATAATTTACATCGAAACACATCTCACCATAGTGGGGACGGCCGTAACCAGATGAGCAGTGTGTCTGCTCAATCTACTGTCCAGGTATTAAGCATTGATGGGCAATTGCAAGGCCCCTGCCAGGGCTGGGCTTAAGGGAGCGCCAAGGTGAGGGTGCTAAGGTGAACTGAGGGGGCACCAGGATGCACCTGAATGTACTGTCTGCAGTGAGCTAGAGTGGCAAAACGCCAGTGCCTGTAACCCTTTTCCCCCAAGGTTCTACAGGTTGTTTGGGTACTAACTACAAAAACGATCTTCCTTCAGTTCACTTTAAAGCAGGGGTCCCCATCCCCCGGGCCACGGACCGATCCATGGCCACGTTCTCACCAGTAGGGTGCCCAGATCGCCCGTGGTTTCCAGATCCTGAGCAGGAAAACTGGGGCGATCCGGGCAGACCGGGGGGTAGCGGGGGCAAACCAGGGCTGTGGTGGGTCACGCAGTGGTGGAGGAGAGCAGCGGCGAGCGGCAGACCCAGTAGGGCTCCCCCCAAAAAAACCCAGCCCAAACCCCCAACCCTCCCCCCCCCCGGTCCGTGGAAAGATTGTCTTCCACAAAGTGGTCCCTGGTGCCAAAAAGTATATTTCTATTTCTATTTCAATGTCATTTGCCATACACAAGCCATACAACTTGGTAACACTGCAAAGCTGTGGGGCTGCCCAGAGGTGTGTGTGTGGGCAACTGGGGCAATTTGCCCCAAGCCCCCTCCCTCACCTCCGCCACCGCCTCGATACCTGCCCTGACCCTGCCACATTGCTCACATTGCTCACATTGCTTGGCATTTTGTTGAAAGTTTTCTTCAAAAGTGGAAATGGTATATTAGAATGTAAGATGACACTGAATCTCCCTGGCATTGATGAAGCAAATATTTTACATATTTGTGTATTAAACATAATAGAATATACTTTGAGGCTTAAGCAGTCTATAAAATGTGGAAGGGAGGGCGGGCCTGCTTATTAGGGTAAGGTAAACCTATCAAGGTAAGGTAAAATCTTGCTTTATGCCTTGGCAGCAATAGAGATAAGATAGAGATATTATCCTAGGGCTGCCCCTGGCCCCTGCTTTCCTTTCTGGTGATTCTTCATCTGTAAATTATACTTGGATCTGACAGTCCTTCAAGTAGAGGATACTTTCAAACAGAGGACTGTCCTCTGTAAAGTAGGATACATGGCCACCCCACCTGGAAGTCCAGACATCTCAGCATGGCATTGCATAGAAATGGTGGGGGCCGTTCCTGTAAGGCGTGGATGGGCAACCTATGGCCCTCCAGCATCTATAATCCCTCACCATTGGCTATGCTTGCCAGGGCTGATGGGAGTTGCAGTCCAAGAACACCTGTAAGGCCACACGTTGCCCACCCTGCGGTAAGGGCTGGTGTTCTTGCAACACTTCCTCTTCCTTTATGAGCCTACCTTCTGACTAGCTATGGCATCATGGCTTACTTATCTCACAGCAGCAGGATGAGCACATGATGCTGCAGGTGGGAATCAGCTCTGACAATGCTAATCCAGAGCAATTGACAGGTGGTAAACAATAAGACAAGCTCTGTGTGTGTGTGTGTGTGTGTGTGTATGGTACAGGAGCACTGAGCACACATCTCTGGATTATGGAAGTAGCTATTCCCCTGTAATAGTACATACAAGACCTGATCCTGCGTGAAAGCGCATTTCCCTGCATATCTATATCCCTTGCCAGATCAGGGCAGTTGCATGTTAATAGTTATGGCTCTACTATTTTTAAATACTCCACCATTGCTATGGGCCACAAATTGGAGAAGCCTGGTATCTTCCCCCAAGTCTATAAATTCCTGATCACCCTCTCACAGTTTAGCATAAATAGCTGTGCTTTGTGGGGAGGACTCTGGGGCCTCAAAGGAGGTTCAATTATTACCTAGTCAGCTTACAGGAAGTCTATATTTGGCTTGGAACTGTCATTCAGAGAACGATTTGAAACAAACAAACAAAAAATCTACAAACAGCCCTTCTGAAAACCAGCGCTGGAAAAGTTCCCTGTTCCTTGTTCCTCCTTACAGCTTGCTTCTTTTCTGTTAATAGCTGGTGTTGTTTGCTTCCCTGACTTTCTGCATTTTCAGCAGTCCCCCCCCCCCCAAGGTACTTCGTTTGCCCTAAGTCATTGTTCTTGTTACGAAAATTATACGATACAGGCCCTTCCTCCTTGAGCTTTCACCAGCCCACACAATGCTGGCATTGCCTTCTGTTATCCATAAAGCACAGTACATTGTACACTTAAAGTTCAGATAGAATGCATCATCACACGGGAAAATCGTGTTTGCTTACCGTTGCTTCTCCGCCCACGTGTTTGTCCCTCATTACTTCCTCTTTTGAAAGTACTTGCACGGTTGCAAGTACTTGCACGGTTTGATCCTGCTACTTCTCCTGCACACAGCAGTAGATAGCGGCAATTTCCGTCTTTTTTTTAAAATGGACTTACCAAGGGTGGGGGGTTGTTGCACGAAAAAGGCTAGAAGGGGTGGGAGGCATGCGGGAGCCAGATGATGTCGTGAGAGAGACCCATGAAAATCCATGAGTGCTCAGTAATGAGCGTCCAATAAAACGCTCATCTGATGGAGCTCTTAGAGTTATAGAGTCGGAAAACGGACCTTGGAAACTATCTAGTCCAAGAGTTGGGAGCCTTCAGCCTGGAGGTCTAAACTGGCCCGTGAGGTTCCTCAATCTGCCCTGCCAGGCTGGGCCTCTTTACCTTTGATCTTCCCCTCAGCTCAGTCACGAGGGGGGAGATTAAAAGTAAGGGGGTGTCCCTGACTGATCTGTGTGGCCTCGGACCACATTCCTCAAGGCTGCACAGTTCGGTCAGTGCTTCACTTCCTGCCCTGGACTGTGTTGGCTTCAGGATGGTGACAGCAATTTAAACGATTTGCATTTGGCTTCCCTTTCCCATGTGAGAATCTGTATTGGTGGATCGCAAGCGGGTTAGAGCAAGTTGGTTGCTTTCTTTCTGATTTCCCCAGTCTAAATGGTTTGGGTTAATACGTGAAGAAAAATTAGGGTGACCAGATAAAATCCAGGTCAGGGCTCATGTAACTTTAACAGTTGTAGAGAAAAGGGAATTTCAGCCAGTGTCATTTGTATGCAATTAGTTCCTGGTGAAATTCCCTCTTCATCACAGCAGTTAAAGTTGCAAGGGCCCTGCCTTCTTTTGTATATGGTCACTCTAGTATAGTGCCTGCACCTTTAACTGTTGTGATGAAGAGGGAATTTCACCAGGAACTACTTGCATACAAATGACTCTGGCTGAAATTCCCTTTTCTCTACAACTGTTAAAGTTACATGAGCCCTGACCTGGATTTTATCTGGTCACCCTAGAAAAATGTATAGTTATCCCTTTCTCAAACAACATACAAGATGGAGAGGGGATAAAAAGGAGAACCAGGGGGCTTTTCTGCACTTGCTAAATATCCTGTCATGACTGCACAGTTGCACCCCATTGTATTTATTTATTTATTTATTTATTTATTTTATTGCATTTTTATACCACCCCATAGCCGAAGCTCTCTGGGCGGTTCACAAAAATTAAAACCATGAAATCTTTTTAAAAATATAAAACAAGCCACAATCTAAAAACACAAAATAACATACAATATAAAAACACAACCAGAATAAAACCAAGCAGCAGGAATTTATACAGTTTAAAATACAAATTTAAAACAGCAAGGATTAAAATTGAGTTAATTTAACTGTTAAAATACTGGGAGAATAAAAAGGTCTTCACCTGGCGACGAAAAGAGTACAAAGTAGGCGCCAGACACTGCCGCCAACTGACAGCCACATCGGACTTTTCCCCGTGAAACGGCGCTTTTCCTAAGAGTCGATTTACCGCGACCTTTCCCATTGCTCCAATGTCACCACTGTTTCCATCTGTTAGTGGTGGCTTCAGTTCAGGGTTTACAGAAAGTGGGCATACCAGGGGCAGATACCAGCACAGGGTAGTATGATGTGGGCCGATGGGCTTAAGAAGCGCAGCAGTGAGCTTGCAAAACCATGGATTTGCCCCCAAAAAATATAGGCTAGAGAGGAGCAGATGGGAGCAGCCCACATGGTTGGAAGTGGAGCCGCTGCTGCATCTGGATCATTAGAACAGCTGATTAGTGGCCAGAAAGGGAATGGAAGGCAGGAGAGCTGGAAGCAAGTGGAACATGCCCAGCATGCCCCTATTTATACAACCAGAAGTTCAATCCCACCCAAGTCTACTCCAAAGTAAGCCCCATTTGCTCCCCATTCTCGCTGTCTGACAATGGCACTCCAATTTTTCCCAGGCAGGGAAAAACATTTAACTCTTTCGATTCCGCTTCACAGCAGTAATGCTGCAGGGTTTTGGAGGAATCAGGAGATGAAGCAGAGTCGTATAGACATGGCTCAGGGCACCAGGCAGGGAAAAACATTTAACTCTTTCGATTCCGCTTCACAGCAGTAATGCTGCAGGGTTTTGGAGGAATCAGGATATGAAGCAGAGTCGTATAGACATGGCTCAGGGCACTAAAGTTTTGAAGTGTTTCTAATATATTCCCAAATGGTAGGAAATTCACAGGCTTTTCATGAATGTCTCTCCTACCTCTGGCTCAAAAGACTGAAAGCAAGGTGTAGAGCACCTTATCTACCACTGCTTTTGCTTATAACCCAATTGGTCTGGATCACATGGATTAGTGGGTAGGCACAGAGGGTCGTGGTGTGAAAAATGTGATCTTGGAACTACAAGATTGAATCCTGTGAACCTCTGGTTCTTTCCAGTCCTCGTGCTCACCACTTGCACACGTGGTTGTTACATAACATTCGTGAGGATGGTGAGTCATCTATACTCTTCTATGCATTTCCATTGAATCATCCCGAAACTAGAGAAAATCTTTATATACACACATACACACATGTTTACACTCAATGTGGTAGATTGCAAGTCCCTTTGAAAAGAAGCATGTGAGAAAATTCTGATATCTCTTTCTTCTCAGAGGACTTCAGAGCAAAAATTGGCTCCCTCTTTCCAAAGCTGCTTTAGAAAGCCAAAAGAATGAAGGCAATGGCTGCCTCTCCAAGGCTGGAAAATCAACCTCAGAGATGAGGGGGGAAAGGGGGTGTTCTGGTGGGCGAGGAGGGGAACAGACCGGAGAGGCTAGGATACAATTTATCCTGAGCCTCCTCCAGCCGCCATCTCTTCCCGTCCAAAGTGCCTTTGCTAGATGGGTTGAGAAGCTTGAAGCTTGGAGACAGGGAGGCAAAGATCACCACCACTGCTCCTCCCACCCTGCTGGCTTCAGCCCGGCATGACATACGAATCTTGGAAGCCTCCGAGTAAGGGGCATCCAAACAGTCCATAGGATTACAGCCTAAATGTATATAACGAAGATGCCAGGTGGATCTCCCTAGGAAGGGCACTCCACCAGTAGTGGGGAGAGAGAACTACAGTGAAGGTTCTTGGTAAGTACCATTGTGGACGACAGAACTCAGGGAACAGCCTCCAGAAATTATCTTAACAGTTGGGCAGGAATATATGGGAGAAGTCGCTCCTTCGGGTAGACTGGTCCTAGGCCTGGTGACCATGTGTCCTCTTTTACAGAAAACAGTCCTCTATTTGAAGAGCTGGCAGAGGACAGTCCTCCCTTTGAAGGTGTCCTCTATTTGACGGTCCAAGAACCCTAAGAAGGGAGAATTGGGATTGTGAAATTGCCCATCGATAGCACCTGGACACCAGAGTGAACACGCCCATGTCACCTGGCCACAGTCTTCTCCATTATTTCTATTTAAATTATAATGGTGATTTCTAAATGTGTATTTATACATGTAAATCAGCACATGCAAATTTTATGCAAATTTGTGTCCTGTTTTGTCCTCATTTTTTGACACGCATAAGTGGCCACCCGAGCCTGGTCCCACATGGACCTATGTGGTACTATAATTTGTAGTTTCCAGATTGTATTTCAGTGAAATATGGTAGATATATGGGTGGATGCCTTAACATTGGCAATGTCTTGTAAAGGTATCACATTGTCTCTAATCACAGCTTACGAACTTTGGCTAACATTTTAAAAAAGAGTTGAATCATTCATGCATTAATGCAAGCATGAAAAGCATAACTTCTCATTTTAAAATAGTGTATGCTGGGAATTTTAATGCAAATAGATATGCAGTTCAGGACACAACTTGAAAGGCAGGAGATGAACTCCTTAAATATATGTAGTCAATCAATCAAATTTATTAGGCAACCTAAAATAGGTTTTAGCCAAAATCATAAAAAAATATACAATAAAATACATAGCAGAAATACATGGTGGCACACTTTGTTTTTAAATCAAAATAGAAGTTATTGCCATTCAACATAATTATTCTGATTTCATTTTCACTAAGGGCAGAATACAGACAGTTATTTACTTTTGAATGCCATTGATTTCAATGGGCAACTTAAGCTCTCTCACTTTTAAATCAGTGGGACTTAAAAGTGCTTAACTTTGGCTAGAACATGTTCTAAGGCTGCACTCCTAAATACTCTTACTAGGAAGTAAGTTTCATTGAAGTCAGTGGGACTTATGTCTGAGTAAACATGCTTAGGAATGTGCTGCATATGTCCAAAGTAGAAAGTCCATACATTTTATTATTTTATTTATCTTTATTTTTAAAATTATGATATGTCCTTCATCCACTAGGGGTCCCAAGCAGAACATTTTTTTTAAAGAAAAACTAAATCCAATGTAAAAACCATACAATTAAAAATTAAAAGGGTGTGTGGGGAGGTATCAAACTTTCAACCAGCCAAACAAACAAATTCATTAAAAAAAAAATTAAGCATTAAAATTCTAAAACGTTAAAATGCCTGGGCAAAAAGGAACATTTTAATTTGGTGCCAAATTAATTTGGGTGTGCATTCCAAAGTTGGAGTGCTACCATAGGCCATTATCACATGCGTGGTTTGATGCACAGCCACCATGACCTTGAGCCACTTACTCAGCGCTGGACTCGCATGAAGTTGACCCCATTGTACTGTTCTCTCGCCCTGAGATCGCCGTTTTTAGTTTCTCTTTCCATTTGTCCCTGAACAGACAAAGTCTGAAACAGGCAAAGTTCAACAAGCCAAGCTGAGGTATCACAGCAATACCGACCACGTGTCATTCAAAACGCTAGACTAGCATAGGAAATGGAGGGGGAACCCGCAGAAGCAAACCGGGGAGGGGGGGAAATAGTAGGTGTGATAAAGCCCATAGAGAAGACTCTCACTATTGTAAATGCATAGTATATTTCCCCCACTGAAAGTGAATCCACTTCCCCAACTAGGAAATGGAAAGACCTTTTATTGATCTGGTTAAAGCTGAATATAAGAGGTAGTGTCATTTTTATAAAACTCACAAGTTAATTGGGTATCTGTGCATTCTCATTTTAAAAGTTACAAGTGTTTTGTACATGGTTAATATAATCAGCTTTTGAATGCATAGACTCAATAAGGGAAAAAAAGCTGTTAAACTGCAGAGCATTACACCTGAGTAACTTTAAACAAAGGAGTATGCTCTGGTTGAGTTTAAGGGGATTTCTCCAGTTAGTTTGCTTGGTATAATACCTACGCCTGAAATCTATGTAAATCCGTACTTCTGATTTGTATCTCAGTTGTCTTGAAGATCAGTCCTAATTTTGCAAACTTTGGTGGAATGAAAGATTTGCCTGATGCTTTCCCCCATCAAAACAGCCCTTTGTGTTTTACAGCTGTGCCCTGCAGGGTTTTCTGCTGAATATCAGTGCAGAGGATTCTTGCTCCATGCATAGGATCCTCTGAATCGCTGCTGCTGTGTCTAGAGGAAAGGAATAAACCAGCCTTCCCCAACCTGGGTCCTCAGCCCCCATCTGCCCCTTCCAGCATGGGCAACGGTCAGGAATGTAGTCCAAAACATTTTGAGGCTGGAATAAACTCTTTGCTTTCCTCAACACTAGCAAGCATGAATGCAAAACTGAAATGTCCATCTGTAATCCTCTTCTATAGATGGAATCTATGGCTTGTTTTCCCATCGGATATGTGTTCCTACTGGGATCTTATGTTTAAATGTGTGACAAGAACTGGAACTATGAGTGTCATCACACAGGGGAAAATCACATTTGCTTACCGTCGCTTCTCCACCCACATGTTTGTCTCTCATTACTTCCTCTTTTGAAAGAGGAAGTAAACAACGCGCACGTGGCCCATCCAGTGGGCCAGTTTGATCGTTCTGCTTCTCCTGCACACAGCTGGAGATCGCAGCAACTTCCATCTTAGTGACTTACTGGGGTGTTTATTTGTGGCGCGAAGAAAACTAGAAGGGGCGGGAGTGCACAGGCGGCAGACAACGTTGTGAGAGGGACCCACAAAACTCCATGAGTGCCCAGTAACGAGCGTGCAATAAGCTCGTCTGATGTAGGCTGACCATATGAAAAGGAGGACAGGGCTCATGTAACTTTAACAGTTGTAGAGAAAAGGGAATTTCAGCCAGTGTCATTTGTATGCAATTAGTTCCTGGTGAAATTCCCTCTTCATCACAACAGTTAAAGTTGCAGGGGCCCTGCCTTCTTTTGTATATGGTCACTCTAGCATAGTGCCTGCATACAAACGACACTGGCTGAAATTCTCTTTTCTCTACAACTGTTAAAGTTACATGAGCCCTGTCCTCCTTTTCATATGGTGAGCCTAGTCTGATGGAGCTCTAGAACTCTAAAGGCGCTGAACAATATTTAATCAAATAAGCCACATAAACATTGCTTGCAGTTTGTGAGCTTTCAAATGCACCTTGTTCGTGAAAATCAACTGCGTGGTTTTGGTGCCTCTGAATCAAAGCACATTGGCACAGACAGAAGACACTTCCTGTAGTTACAATGCATGCTTAAATGAACATTGAGATCTTTATCATCTCTGTGCAGTGTATGCTAATGGAGCATTGTGGTTGTTTCTGTCTGCTTGGGTTCAATCAACACCAAGCAAAATGAAAGCAACCCTCTTAAAAAACAACTAATAATAAAAAAGCAACCAAGATAAACAATGCATTGGATCCAGAGCTGCACAAAGAATACTTCCATAAACTGGATGAACAAATGGGTGGAAGGAAGGCATTTTCTTCCTTCATCAGGGAGCCTCTGCTGGATCTCAGTACTTGCTGCCAATGGAAGGAGCATTGGCAGAGTGACCACTCTGGAGAAAGCCCAATGCTTTCAAGGATCTTGAAGCTAGTAATTTGGAATTCAGGCTAGTACATACTCGAATGCACTCCCTATTCCTCTCTAAAAAGGAAACTTGGTGAACTAGTTTTGTTTATTTCTCCTGGACTGAGAGTTATAATTTAAATTAAGCATGGCAGCTTGATCCTATAGTGACATGCACAGATTCTTTCTCAGTGGGTTTAATATAGGATTGCAGCATGGTTCTGAAAGTGTTTCCAAGTAAATCCTCAATTATTGGTAATTCCTCATCAGCAGTAGGGGGCTCAGATGCCACTGAATTTCATTAAAAGTATATGTGAGGGGGCTGCAGAGACTAGCCACGTCACCACTACTGGTCACATGCTCTGCTGACTGTGCATAGGTATATAGGACTCCTTGATGTGCTGGCCATATGTGTGGCCAGAAGGGGCATAGGCGATGGCCTAGTTCACATGACATGGCAGCCCACCATGTCTCAATTTCCCCATGGGGGCTGTTGTATAATTTTATCCACAGGCACCATTTTTGCATAGCACACCTTGTCATATCATGCAAATTCAGGCAGCAGAGGTTGTTTAAGGGTTAGACAACCCTCAAATAACCCATGGCTTGTATTAAGAGTTATTTGAGGGTTGACTAACCCTCAATCACCCTCTGCCACTTGGGTTTGTTTAACATGACAAGCCATGGCAAGGCAGGTGCCCACACAAAAATGGTGCCCACAGACGCAATGCAACAGCCCTGTGAGTAAATTAAGCCATGAGCTCACTTGCTTTGAATGTGTGAGTGGGTTTGTCTGAATTCCTCTAGTGACAGGTGGGGATGTGGAAAATGTTGGTGCAAGAAGTTGTCCTGTGCAACAAGGGTGTTCATATTCGATATAGATCAACCATGGGTGAAAAGGGCAGATCAACCACACTTTAGTTGGTATAACTTTTCCCAAATCATAAACTCCCACAGAAACAATATGCCTCCGAATATCAGTTCTCTGGGAACACAGGCGGGAAGGTGCTGTTGCACTCAGGTCCTGCTTGTGGGTTTCCCATAGGAATATGAACAATGTGAACAGGATGCTGGGCTAGAGGGGCCTTTGGTCTGATCCAGCAAGGCTCTTCAATTGTTATGGTCTTCATCATTCATTTCTGTGTGATCCAGACCCTGTTTTTTCTGGTTAATTTGAAAGCTATATTGAATCTAGTCCTATTGGAATAATGTGCTGCCTGTGGGGCTGATTCCAAAAAGTGTTTAGGAACTGCAGCTGGTGGTGAATGCTGCAGCCAGACGGCTCTCCGTTGTTTGGATCATGCGGCTCCCCTGCTGTTTAATTTGCAATGGCTCCCGGGTTGTTTCCAAGCCCAGTGCAAAGAATCCTGGCCATTATCTTGAAAGCAAATCAAGTTGCTCTTCAAGGCATGGATACAGGGGCTGGTTAAAAAGTTGAACAATCCCTAGCTAGGCTGAACAAAATCCCTATGGCAAATCCACGAGATAGCAACATCTGCCTGCTTTTGGTGGGAAGAGGCAATTCTGAAAAGTGGATATTGGACTGGCAGTTTACAGGTCGAGGAAAGGGCCAGAAATTTCACACATTGGGCATTTCTACATGAAGCTTTTCTTCCAAGAACTGTACCGCTGTTTCTGCTCCCTTTCAGTCACGAGCCCTTTACACTGGCTGGTAACGGGGATCATCAGATGAGTGTTTTATAGCACGCTCATTACTGGGCACTCACAGATCTTCGTGGGTCCTATTAATGACCCCATCCGCCTCCCATGCATCTCCCGCTCTTTCTGACTATCTTCCCATGACAAAAGAAGACCCCAGTAAGTCCGATTTATTTTTAGAAACAGAACTTGCCATGATCTCCTGCTGTGTGCAGGAGAAGCGTTGCAATAGAAATGCCCACTGAATGGGCCACGTGGTCGTTGTTTACTTCCTGTTTCTTCTCTGTGAGAAAGCGAAAGTATTGTGCAACAGATGCCGGGGGGGGGGGGGAGAGAGAAGCAACAGTAGAGAACCATGACTTTCCCCGTCTGATGAAGCCCTTTATCCCAGAACTTTCCGTTCCTTTTCTGAGCAGCGGCATTGTTGCGAGGCAAGCCTTTATACGAAGGTTTAACTCTCGCATCTACCTCTGTGGTTCACGCCCATTTCCCTCCCCCTAAATGGTTATTGGTCACCCTGTCATGATTGGCACAGCCTTCCAGTATGGGCCACTGGGCAGCCAAGCCTCACTGTAAAAAAACAAAACAAAAACCCTACCCAGGTCTCTACTGTATTTTAGTCTCCCCACCAAAATATCCAGGAGATCAATGGTTTCTTGGTGCTGCCAAGAAACCCCACAACCCTGGCCGGCCTGCAGAGCAGCAGCAGTGGGAGAAACAACACCCTCCACGTTCTCAGCCATGCTGTTCTGTTGTTGTTCAGCAAAGGCCGTCCTGCTGATCTGCCAACCTGCCGACGCAACTGCAAATGGCAGAGGCGGAAGTGCCAGGAACGGGGAGGTGACATACCGCTCCATCACAGCCTGATAACCACAACCCTCCATTCTGACCACATAAGATGATATGGCACCAATACATGGGCAGGCAATGGCAGTCTGATGGCATGAGTAGAAAAAAAAATACTGCATTTTCCCCATCTTAAAATAGAACGAGTTAGGGGAGGGGAAATCTCGGGAAAGAAACGGTAGAATGACGGTGTCATGCAAAGCTCCCAGTACATTCCATGCCTGAAGAATGTCCACGGTGCCACAAAGTCATGACAAAGAGACACCCATTGTTTAAAAGTTTGCCGCCTGTATCTTGGGCTGAAGACCTCCAATGAATAAACAAACAAAACAAGCGCTTACGAAGTAAGAGTTATGTAAAGAACGACACTTCAGTTCTTGTGCTAACTATGGGGTTCTCTCAGTAGCTTTTTACAGACCTTCGATGCCCGTAAACAAATAGGTTGGGGAAATGGTCAGCAGTGGAAAGTTTCTATTTAATTAGACGTTTGAATATCAGAAGTCCAACATGTGGAAACCCCCTCCCCCAATGTGCATTTCTTGTACACAGAGAGAGTCCCTGTACAGGGCTTCACAATCCAATGACCATTAATTTTAGATAAACAGATTTCAAACTGGGGGTTAAGTTGTTGTGTTTTTTTTAAAAGAGGTGTCTTTGTCATTAATGGCACCTAGACGTTCTAGAAGAATCCAGATTCCTGTATTGACACAGCAGTTTGAGTGGTTCTCCTTTATATCATCACTCCTTTATATCATTACATTTATGGAAATGTAATAAATAAATAAAAGAAAAGAAGGCTGCAGAACCTCAGGCTGAATCTGGATTGTTTGGGGCCAGTCTCTGTGGTTTCTGAGAGGGCCACACCCTCTTCCCCTAGCTCCACCCTCCCCTCCTCACCGCTCAGCTGTGACCGTTTGGTGGTTTCCTGGATTATTATTTTTTATATATAGTTTTTTTCTCCCATTCTAAAAGGTTGAACTATCTCTTGTGAGTTACAGGCAGTAAGAGCTTTAAGCTAAAATATACTTGTACTAGTGTAAAGCCCTTGTCATCATGGGTGCTAGTAGTCTTGCTCATTTCTCGCTCTTTTTGTCCCTCAGTCCCTTTACCACAGAGGAGCTCATGAGTAATGCAAATGTGGCTCATGCATAGTGAATCCCCCCTCTGAAATTTGCATGCGGTGTGTCCCCTCCCCTACTTCCCATGCCCTGATTGGCCACCTCTGTCCCCTCCCCCTCCCTGCTGATAGAAACAGCCTAAGTGTGCGTTTGCACCTGGGGCCCACCTTTGCACCACTCTGACTGGTCGAGCAGGGCTATTTGTCATCCCACTGGTGGTGGGGCTGCCCAGAGGAAATTAATTCCTATTAAAGCTTGAGCTTTGAACTTCTTTGAACGTTCAACATTTTCTGCATGTCTACACTGCTCAGGCTTTGATTTAAAACAAAAATGAGCCAAATCGATCTGGCACATCTTGGGTAATTAGCCTTACACTACTATATGTGTGTTTATATAGCCTTTGGCCATTGTGGCCCATGAGAGCTTCTCTGAAATTGAATTTGGCTCTCAGGCTGAAAGAGTTTCAACAGCTCTGCTTTGAAAGCAAACTCTACTGGTGGTGAGGGTTGCTGAAGGAAAAGAGAGAGAGAGAGAGAGAGAGAGAGAGAGAGAGATTCATATGCACTTGTTTGCTGTAGTCCAAACATTCCTCTTCCCAACAGCCAATCAGAACTGAGCCGGGGACGATAGGTGTGGAATGGAAAACAGGAAGTGGGAAATGGAATTAAGTATCTTGGAAACAGGTGTGGTTAGCTGCCAAGGTCTGAACAGGAACACTTTGCACTTCAACTTTTTGTTGCAGGTCCCATTTATTCTTCGACTAAGTTCAAGTTATTATCAGCTTTTTGTAACCCTAGTATAATGTGTACCCATGCAGATATCTGCTTCTTCATTCAGGAAGTGGGCTGCCATGTACTGCGATTCTTTCATGTTTGATGGTGTGTATAAATATACCTACACAAGCAAAAAGGAAGTTGGGTTAATTGCCTTTTGGTTTCTTATATTCTCCAAGCTAACATAAAGAATTAAGCAAGGGACTTCCAGTGTAATGGTGGAAGGTTGAAGCCTCCCAGTCTTTGGGCTGGGAAGAACAGAGTGATTTATTTACCATCTAAGTGGCTGCTGGATGGATTTAACGACCCCAGATGGAAGGGGTTTTGGCTGGAGCAGGTCATAAGTTGTCTTGATAATCTCTGGAGCTTCAAAACTCGATGGAGGTCACTTCGCCAGGAGGAGAAGTGGGGAGATAAAGAGACCCAATGTCTACCGCTCATGAATCACACTGTAACCTTGAGAAAATGTAAAGACCTTTCATCATACATTCCCCAAAATTGATTGGATATATAACAACAAAAATTAACGGAAGTCAGGGGGATTTCAACACGACAAGATAAAAAGCAAACAACATACTTGGTGAGTGGAAACAGACTTTTTGTATAAGGGACGTGAATAAATAAATATTTCTGGAAGAGGGAAATCTCTGTAAGCTGGATGGAAGTTTTGATTCTAAGGAGAGGAGTAAAAGAGTAACTAGCAGAGAATGGAAAGTTACAGATTGCTAGACCCAGTCATGCCTCTGTCTGGGCTTTCTGCCAGAAAATAGTTGCCATGGAAATGAAAAATTCAGATAAGAAAAGAAATATTTTTGCTGCAGTCATGGCACCATCTGCTGATGAAACAAATATGACAATGCTTTTGAAACAGGAATAAATTGACTCTAGGGGGGAAATGTCTGTTGGTGTGATTTTGACATTTTTTGGGGGGGAATATAAGATGGACTCAATGGATAAAGTGAAATACATTATGGGAAAACATAAAAAAGAGTTGGAGGACACTCAATTTGATGAAAGGGACCCAAGAGAGAAGGGATGAATTTCAGATAAATAATACTGGTGGAATTAAGTAATTTGTTTAATACATAATAATATCTCAAAAATGGATTACAAATATTTATCATGGAATATAAATGGACTAAATTCTCCACAAAAGAGGAAAAAATATTTTATCATCTAAAAAAATTAAAACCGGATATTATCTGCTTACAAGAAACTCATATTAGAAAAAAAGATACAAAATATATGTATAATAAAGGTTTGGGAGAAGAATTTATTTCCGCAAGCACAAAGAAAAAATCAGGGGTGGTCTTGTACATTAAGTCCCATTTAAAACCAGAATTAGTTGTATCTGATGAACAAGGACATTTTGTGGGTGTAAAAATCATTGTAGATGGAGTGGAAATTATGGTATTGGGGGGTGTATGCTCCCAATGAACAAAAAGCAGTATTTTATGGACGATTGTTATATAGACTGGAGGACATTTCAAGCAAAAGTTGGCATATCTTGAGTGATTGGAATGGAGTGAGATCACCACAAAGGGATAAACATTTGGTCAAAGATATTAAAGGTCAACAGGGAAAGCTTCCAAAAAGTTTTTTTGACCTGGTGGACAGTTTGGGTTTGGTTGATGTATGCAGACATAGAAATTGTGACTCTAAGGAATATACCTTTTTTTCGGACATAAATCATTTTCAAGAACAGATATGATTTTGATGTCTAAGACAACACTTACAAAAGAGTATAGAGATTTTGCCAAAATCTTTTTCAGATCATAACTCAGTACTGATGGTTCTCAAAAGAAAAATAAGTATGTTCAGATGGAGATTAAATGAATCTTTACTACAAAATAAAGCGGTGGTAGAAGAAGGCCGAAAAAAAATCAAGGAATTTTTTGAGTTGAATTTGAATAAAGGGGTTAACCAAAGTACGGTCTGGGATACAAGCAAAGCTTTCATAAGAGGATATTTCATTCAGAAAAATAGTCAAATTAAGAGGGAAAGACAGGAAAAAAATGAAAGTTATTACGGATGAGATTAAAAAGAAGATGAGTTAAAGAGCACACCAAGAAAGATGGGGATTAGTCACCAGATCAAGTTTTTGCAACAGCAACTGTCCATGTTGACAATTAGAGAAATGGAACAGAAGTAAAATTTGATAAAACAGAGAAAATTTGAAGGTGCAAATAAACCCGGAAAATGGCTAGCTTACAAACTGAGGAAAGAAAAAGAAAAAAGACAATAGTGAAAATCCAGGATGGTGATACAGAAATAATGGATGATGCGAAGATTCAAAGAATATTCTGGCAGTATTATTCAACTTTATATAAGAAACATGAGACGCCACTGGACAGAATAGACACATATTTACAAAAACAGAACTTGCTTAAAATTTCTTTGGATTGTAAACAAATGTTAAATAGAGAGATCACTATGGCTGAAATGGTCACAGCTATAAAAAGAATAAAATTGGGGAAAACACCAGGACCAGATGGTCTTCCAGGTACATATTACAAAAATTTTGAGAAGGAACTATTACTACCTTTGCAAAGTATGATGAACTCGATTTTGAAAGAGGAGAAGATACCAGAAACATTGAAATCAGCATCTATAATGTTGATACCCAAAGAAGGTCAGGACTTAACTTTGACTAAAAATTATAGACCAATGTCGTTGTTGAATAACGATTATAAGTTGCTTACATCGATAGTGGCGGAAAGGTTGAAGTGTGTGTTGCGGGAATTTATTCATGAAGATCAATGTGGATTTTTGCTGAAAAGACAGAGAAAAGATAACATTAGAATTGTATTGAATATTGTAGAATACTTGGATAAACATCCAGAAAAACAAGCGGCTTTGATTTTTTTGGATGCGGAGAAGGCTTTTGATAATCTTAATTGGGACTTTTTGTTTAAAGTTTTGGAAGTAATGGACTTTGGGTCTAATTTCACAACATGGGTGAAGTCAATTTATACTGAACAGAGTGCGCAGATCATTATTAATGGAGATTTGTCGAAACCATGCAAGATTGCAAGAGGGACTAGGCAGGGATGTCCAATGTCACCTTTGTTGTTTATTTTGGTGTTAGAAGTACTGAACAGAGCTGTAAGACAAGAAGAAAAAATTGGAGGAATAAAAATTAGAAAAGAATCCTACAAGTTAAGAGCTTTTGCAGATGATCTTGTGTTTACTTCAGAGGACCCACTGAGTGGAATTGAAACTTTAATGAATAAGTTGAATGAAATTGGTGCATTAGCAGGTTTCAAAGTTAACAAACAAAAGACTAAGATACTTACAAAAAATATTAGTTAGCAAGATCAAATAAAGATGATAGAAAAAACAGGTTTTAATGTAAAAAAAAAGGTGAAATATTTGGGCATAAACTTGACAAATATGAACTGTATGTTGTTTCATAATAATTATGTTAAGATTTGGAATGAAGTTAAACAAGATTCGATAAGATGGGACAAACTTCAAATGTCTTTGATGGGGAGAATTGCAATAATTAAGATGAATGTTTAGCCAAGAATGTTGTATCTATTTCAGATAATACCTATAGTAACTTCAGAGCTACCATTCAAGCAGTGGCAGAGAGAGATTTCTAAATTTATTTGGCAATCCAAAAAACCAAGTGTGAAATTTAAAATATTACAAGATGCTAGAGAGAAAGGAGGTTTGGGTTTGCTGGACTTGAGAATGTATTTCTCTGCCTGTTGCTTGATGTGGATGAAGGAGTGGATGTTGTTAAAAAACAGAAGATTATTGGAATTAGAGGGGCATGATTTAAGATTTGGTTGGCATGGGTATCTGTGGTATGATAAAGCTAAAGTGAACGTAGAATTTAAAAATCATTATGTGAGACGAGTGATTTTGAGAATATGGATCAAACATAAACCCAGACTGTGTCAGAAAACACCACTATGGATTTCCTCACAGGAAGCTCTTTACAGAAGAGAACTGGCAAGCACAACTAAATGGTTGAAGTATAGTGAGATTTTAGAAATAACAGAAGGAGATGTCAGAATGAAATCAAGAGAGGAGTTATTGAGTGAAGGAAATGCGTGTCAGTGGTTCTCATATTCACAAATGATGGAAAGGTTCAAGATAGATAAAAAAACTTGGGGTTTTGAATGTACAAAATCTGAATTTGAGAAAGTTTTATGTACAAATGATGATCATGTTATTTCAAAGACATATAAGCTTTTGTTAAAGTATGACACTGAAGATGTACAGATAAAAGATTGTATGATAAAATGGGCTCAAAATTTTGGATATAATATTACTATGGATCAGTGGGAAAACATGTGGTTGAGAAATTTGACATTTACATTATGTACCAGATTGAAAGATTTTTTTTATAAAATGATGTATAGATGGTATATATCTCCATCAAAATTGGCAAAAATATATAAAGAGACAACGAGAAGATGCTGGAAATGTGAAGAGCAGGAAGGAACTTTTTATCACTTATGGTGGATGTGTAAAAAAGCAAAATCCTATTGGATACAAATGCATAAGGTGATGCAAAACATATTGAAGACCAAAATACAATTACACCCAGAATACTTTTTGTTGGGGATAATAGACGAACAGTTGACACAAGGTTATGGAACTTTATTCTTATACATGACAATGGCAGCAAGATTAATATACACCCAGAATTGGAAGAATGAGAAAGTACCAACAGAGGAGGAATGGCTGTTGAAAGTTACAGAATTGGCGGAAATGGCAAAACTTACAGCAATAATAAAAGAATGGAAACCTCTGATAGACTTTTTAAAAGAGAGAGAAGGGAAGGATATATTTGCAAGCGGATTCAGTGATTAAATTGGAAGAAAAATAATTGTCGGAAATTGGGTAATTCACTCACTGGCTCAATTCGGATGACACAATAAACAACTGGTGTGGGGGAAACAATCGTCAGTTGTTTTTACTATTGTGTCATCCGAATGCTGCCATAGTCCACTCAGCGCTGATCCTCATCCACACCACAGTTGATTATTTATTACCATGTTGTGTGGGGAGTGCCCCCAGGGTTAGGGTTAGGGTTAGTCAACCAACCATTGACTATCGTGTCGTCCGAATTGAGCCATTATGTAGAATTTTTTGTTTGTTAGAGAAATTCGGAAGTCCATTTAAATGTTTAATGTTGTATGTTGTCGTGTTTGTATTTGTGTTTTATTATTGTCTGAAAAATAAAAGTTTTAAATCAAAAAAAGAATTAAGCAAGAATGTCTTTAACTCCAGTGTTCATTTACTTTCTTCATGGAGCCTGCCCACCTATCCCTCTACCTTCCATTTAGGCAAGAAGATGCAGATTTTATTGAGATGATTCAACTTCAAAGTAATTGTATTTTGCTCTCGATTGTCTCCCTGCATATAGTTCTCTTCAGCTGTTGTTGAAACTTAAAATAGCAGAACAACCATTTCTTCAAGGGTTGTATTGTAGAGCCAGTCCCAGAAGCAGTATGCTGCATACTTTGAAATGTTAAAACCTGACTTCCCTAACAACTCATAAGCATATATTAGGGAGAGAGAGAGAGAGAGAGAGAGAGATAATTGAAGGTGTGTAGAAGGACTTAAAAAAAAAAGTCACCAGACAGACGGGAGACAGTTTATCTTTTTGATCAACAGATACTGGTTTTAAATCACAGGTTATCAAACTTCCCCAATATATAAAGACATTTACACTTCATGAACAAAAAGTATTTTCTTTTATCTATTGGTAGGAGGGAGGGAGGGACAGAAGAGAAGGTGTGTGTGTGTGTGTGTGTGTGTTTTAATACAATGTTATGCAATGTGTACTAAAACCCTCTGGAACCATTTATTACCATGTAATATTGGATAACTGGCAGAAAAGAGTGAATGAAATTAACACTCTTTCATGGGCGTTTCTCCAAAACACATATGAGCAATTTTGATAGCTGTTAGCTTAAGTATCCAGTTCGTCAAGTTTGTTCAAGCCCTTCTGGTGCACTAGATGTCTCTTATTTTGTAAGGCATGCCCTTTCATTCATAGGATTGCCCATTTATTTCCACTAGCCCCACCATGACTTAAAGAAGCCACAGTGTTTTGTTTAAGCTATGGAGTGTACCAGGCACCATTTCACTAATTCTCTGCCCAGACACAGCTTGTCATGTCATCCAAACCCAGGTGGCATGGCTTGTTTGGTGGGAAAACAACCCCCAAATAACCTGTGGCTTGTTGTTCGGTTATTTGAAGGTCATTTCACCAAATACGTTGGGTGATTCATACCTTCCATTTTGGCAGTATACATCCTTTCCATCACACTTTTCAGTTGTTCAGTCAACCCATGAGGTGGGTTATGGGAATAATGTCCCCTCTCTTGTTCACAAGTTAATTTGGCTAAATGAACAGAGCTTGCAGGTGTGCACACAGGGTTTCTCTATGTGTGATTGGGGACCTGCCTTTTGCAGTGTTCCCAGTCATATGAAGAATCTTCATTTGTGCAAATGGAGTGGATAAATATACATGGATATTTTGGTCTGCTTTTCTTCAAACCTATGTATAACTCTCCCTCTACTTTTTTTATGAATGGTGTATCTGATGGGGGGGGGGGGGGATGACATTCCTATGCATGTAATGTTTGTTCTTTCCCCACCCCCAGATTTGTTTTCTATTCTCTTTTGTTAAATGCACAATAAAAAGGGGCACAGGCCTATCTAGTTTAGCATTCTGTTCCCACAGTGGCCAACCAGAGTTTTCCCAGGATGTTAACGGGCAGAAGCACAGTAGGATTTTAAAGGCATAATGCCAGTCTCTGAGTTTTGACCCGTTGGCTCTATTTAATAAGAATTAAATGAGCATATTAGCCAGCTTCTGTTTATTCAATTCCACTTACCAATTTCTAATTACCAGTACATAGAGTTGCCAGTTTTTCAACTGGCCACTGTATCAGTATTTATGCCCTTAAGTCAGAACAGCTTCATGCACAAATATTAGCCTGTGATCAAGTTTATCTCCATGCTGTTAAAAGGTTCATACGCTGACTTCCATACATTCAGCTGTCCTTGCAGGCACACAAGCTGTTTTGGTGTTAATTTGCTCGGGTTGTTTTTGTTGGGGGGGTTTTGGTCAGTTGGGCATTCCCACCTGTGTGTTTAGGACTGCAGCCTCGCCAAATGAATGCAGATGGAAGAATGCAGATCTACAGCTCCACCTTCACCCTGTGTGTTGATACCACTTCATTTATATTCCAGTCATTTCACCTACAGAAATTTTTCTTGCCTGCTCCCTAGAATTTCTAACCAATGTTAAGCACGCTTGACCCAAGCTAAACAAACCCAACCACAGTGACATTTAGTGGACCGCCTTGCAAGAGCTTATCCTGCCATTAAGATAAACTTTCCAAGAGACCAGTTGAAAGTCAGCCTAGAGCAGAATTCACAAATGTTAAAATATATGTTTCCTCCTAAGAAACAGCAAACAAGATTAGGGTGTGTATGTGAGTTGTGAGTTTTGAGACATACATGTAGGAGTGGGATCCAGAGAAATGGGAGCGTTGAAATCCCTGACCTAGATTTCTTGGCTTTATTTTCCACATGGATGAGGGTGTGGACCGCTGAATGATGGGAGTGATGACAGCAGGCAGAGAAATTCAAAGGAAAGAAGTAGCTTAAATTTACTACTGCAGGATTTTGCAATATTGGCAAGGTGAGCAACGCGACATGTGGTACGAATATAATCGAAGTGCCCTGGCTTCTCCTTAAAGGGTTTCGAGTTTTCTTGCCCTCTAAAGCAACGTCCTGCTAAAAAGTAATGCACTTTGGTTAATTAATGAGCTTAATAATTGTGTAACTTGGGGGAAGACACTTGCCTCTGAATATATTCCAGCATATTTACAACACATGCTTTTTTCTTTTGATCGTTGTGGTCTGCACATTTTTTTGAAAAAAATGCACACATACCAGTTGTTAGTGACAAAACTTTTTCTATATCTGTAGTACATTCTTTCCAATGCATGCAATTACTATATTCAAGGATTTCTTACAGTTCAAAGCAACTTGTTACTTGCTACAGTATAGTCAAAACTAGGGATGTGCACTGGATCGGACCCGATCCACGATCCGAGTCCGGTCCAGTGGGAAATCGGATAAATTATCCGATTTCCGATCCCGCAGCTGGATCGGCCGATCCAATCCGAACCGGTCCGAAAAAGCTCCGAACCGGTTCGGCGGATCGGCGGATCGGCGGGCGCCCACTGGCGCCCACCGCCGCTTCCATTGGCGGGCGCCAGCGGGCGCCCGCCGATGAAAGTGGACAGCGGGGGGGGGGGAGGAGGGGGGCACTTACCTTCTCGGCCCGGTGGCTCCCGTCCGGCGCCGGCGCCTACTACTACTAGCAGGCTCCGCGGCCTGCTCTAGGGTGGCGCGCCGGGTGATGTCATCACCCGGCGCGCTACTCTAGAGCAGGCCGCGGAGCCTGCTGGTAGTAGTAGGCGCCGGCGCCGGACGGGAGCCACCGGGCCGGGAAGGTAAGGAGGGGGTGCGTGGAGGGGAGGAGGGGGCGCGCGGAGGGGGGAGGGGGGCCCTTACCTTTCCGGCCCGGCGGCTCCCGTCCGGCGCCGGCGCCTACTACTCCCAGCAGGCTCCGCGGCCTGCTCTAGGATGGCGCGCCGGGTGATGTCATCACCCGGCGCGCTACTCTAGAGCAGGCCGCGGAGCCTGCTGGAAGTAGTAGGCGCCGGCGCCGGACGGGAGCCGCCGGGCCGGAAAGGTAAGGAGGGGGTGCGTGGAGGGGAGGAGGGGGCGCGCGGAGGGGGGAGGGGGGCCCTTACCTTTCCGGCCCGGCGGCTCCCGTCCGGCGCCGGCGCCTACTACTCCCAGCAGGCTCCGCGGCCTGCTCTAGGATGGCGCGCCGGGTGATGTCATCACCCAGCGCGCTACTCTAGAGCAGGCCGCGGAGCCTGCTGGAAGTAGTAGGCGCCGGCGCCGGACGGGAGCCGCCGGGCCGGAAAGGTAAGGAGGGGGTGCGTGGAGGGGAGGAGGGGGCGCGCGGAGGGGGGAGGGGGGCCCTTACCTTTCCGGCCCGGCGGCTCCCGTCCGGCGCCGGCGCCTACTACTCCCAGCAGGCTCCGCGGCCTGCTCTAGGATGGCGCGCCGGGTGATGTCATCACCCGGCGCGCTACTCTAGAGTAGGCCGCGGAGCCTGCTGGAAGTAGTAGGCGCCGGCGCCGGACGGGAGCCGCCGGGCCGGAAAGGTAAGGAGGGGGTGCGTGGAGGGGAGGAGGGGGCGCGGGGAGGGGGGAGGGGGGAGGGGGGCCCTTACCTGCCCGGCCCGGCGGCTCCCGTCCGGCGCCGGCGCCTACTACTACCAGCAGGCTCCGCGGCCTGCTCCAGGGTGGCGCGCCGGGTGATGTCATCACCCGGCGCGCTACTCGAGAGTAGGCCGCGGAGCCCGCTGGTAGTAGCCGCCGGCGCCGGACGGGCCGAGAAGGTAAGTGGCGGGGAAGGGGGCTTACCCCCCCCCCGGAGCCGTCCGCTTCTATCCGCTGGCGCCCGCGGGCGCCAGCGGATGGAAGCGGGCGGCCCCAGGGGGGGTAGGGAGCGCGGGGGAGGGGGTTTACCTGCCGGGGCCGTCCACAGCGGACGGCCCCGGGGGGGGAGGGAGTTAGGCCCCCCCTTACCCACCCACCGCCATTTTTTCCTCATAGACTTGCATTGCAATGCAAGTCTATGGGGAAAAAAATGGCGGCCGATCCAAAAATGTACGATTTTTGGGTCGGGATCGGACTCGATCCGATCCGGGGGGCCTCCGATTTTGTCCGAACCGGTCCGGGACAAAATTGGAGGTCCCGATCCGGGTCCCGATCCGATCCGGGGGGTCCGTGCACACCCCTAGTCAAAACCCCCATAACCTCAGGTGGATGGATCTTCCTTTAGTGAGGGGGTTTATCTTGTGTTATGTTTGCTTGGAGTCTTTTAACTTTGTCCATTGGGCCTTCTGCCTCCTAATCTAATGCAAATTGATGAAAACTTGTATTTATTTGTCTGTTTGATTTCATTTCCATTGGTTTCTAGGCTGCTTTAAGAAAAGATCCAAAGTGATATTACAAACATTAAAAACAAAGACTATTAAAACACAATACAGAATGCATTAACAGCTGCAGACTAACATTTATATATTTAGCATTTAGGTTGCATGGACCAAAGGCCTGGCTTGTCCAGCAGTCTGTTCCCATAGTGGCCAGCCAGATACTTATATAGGAAGCCTGCAGGGGAAAAGGGAAAGCACACTTTCCAGGGCCTCCAGAAAGTGCACCATTCCCCCACCATGCTAATGGTGGCTGCCATTAGCATGGCGAGGGGGTATGATGCAGAAAGTGCTCTTTCCCCTCCTCAACTGGAAGAGAAAGCATGTCATTCCAATCCCTGATTGGAGCGGGGGAGGGGGATAACGTGCCTCCAGAAATCACATCATTCCCCCCTGCCATGTTACGGATGGCCTTAAAGGGGAAAGCATGTTATTGCAGGACATTACAGAAAATCACAGAAAATCCCCCCTGACACTCGGGATAGAACAAAAGACAGGACAAATCTGGGGAAATCCTGATAGTTGGTCACCTAGTATTTATTCATGTATCTAGCTATCACATTTGTATCCTTTCTCAGTGACTGGAGGTCGTCTTAAGCAGGGCTGGTGACAAGGGTAGGCATGGGTGGTCACCTGCCAGGGGCAGTGGTCCACTGTCAAGAGCCCCTGTGGAGTTGCTCCTCCTCTTCATCATTGCAATGTGCTTATTCATCTGTCTGTCGCTCTGCTCCAGACAATGGTGGTGAGAAGAAGAGCAGTGGATAATAATAATAATAATAATAATAATAATAATAATAATAATAATAATAATAATTTTATTTCTTATCCGCCTCTTCATTTGGATCAAGGCAGGGAACAACAGTAAATATAAAATATGATAAAATACATAAAACTGATTAAAAACATGGTACACGTTATTAAAATAGCAATAAAACATCCTAAAATTCCACTGGAAATGCTTGCCGGAAGAGAACAGTCTTTATAGCTTTCTTAAATTCTAAAAGACTGTTAAGTTGACGAGTCTCCTCCGGCAGGTCATTCCACAGTCTGGGAGCGGCAAAAGAGAAGGTCCTCTGGGTAATACCTGTCAACCTAGTTTTCACTGACTGAAGTAGGTTCTTCCCAGAAGACCTGAGTGTGTGGGGCGGATTGTAGGGGAGAAAGCAGTCCCGCAGGTAACCTGCACCCAAACCTTGTAGGGCTTTAAAGGTAATAACTAACATTTGTACTTCGCCCGAAAAGTAATTGGCAGCCAATGAAGTGATTTTAAAATTGGTGTAATATGGTCACCCCTAGGTGTACCGGTGACCAACCTGGTTGCCATATTTTGAACTAGTTGAAGTTTCTGGACTAAGCACAGAGGTAGCCCTATGTACAGCACATTGCAGAAGTCAAGCCTCGAAGTTCCCAGCGCTTGCACTACCGTCTTTACGTTTTCCAACTCTAGGAAGGGGCACAGCTGATGTATCAGCCAAAGCTGATAGTAGGCACACCTGGCCGTTGCATTTATCTGGGCTGTCATTTAGAGCGATGGATCCCCAAGCTGCGAACACAGCCTTTCAGGGGGAGTGTAACCCCATCCAGAACTGGTTGACACACCTCCAAACCCAGGTTATGGCCTTTGACAGCAAGCACCTCTGTCTTGTCTGGATTCAGCTTCAGTTTGTTTTTCTTCATCCAGCCCATTACCACCTCCAAGCATTCATTCAGAGGAGACACGCTATCCTTAGCTGACGCTGTTATCGAAGGCATAGAGAAATATATTTGGGTGTCATCAGCATACTGATAGCACCCCACCCCATACCTCCAGATGATCTCTCCCAGCGGTTTCATATAAATGTTAAACAGCACTGGGGAAAGGATGGCACCTTGTGGTACGCCACACAGCAGCTCCTTCTTTGTGGAGCAGCTATCCCCAAGCATCACCATCTGGAACCTGCCCGAGAGGTAGGACTGGAACCACTGAAGCACCCAATCCCCTCAGGCGTTCCAGAAGGATACCATGGTCGATGGTATCGAAAGCTGCTGAGAGGTCCAGAAGTACCAACAGGGACACACTCCCCCTGTCAATACTTAAGCGTAGATCATCATGACACTGTCTTGTTGCTCACTGGCTCTGTGCTTGTCAAGCAAGCAAATGGTAGCAATGACATGAAAGAGGAGAAGGAGCAAGAGAAGCAGATGACCATGGTGATGAAAAGGTAGACTCGCTAGTGAGAAGGCCCATTGAGGTGGTCTTGCCAAGTGCCCTCAAAACCCTAGATCCAGTACTGTTCAGTCTTCTGAGCATGGATAGAGTGCTCTGACCTATATCAAATAATCAGCATTGGACTTCTGGACAGATGAGTGTGATATTCATACAGACTTAAATTAGAGCACCTCTTGTTTTCCAAGTTTAGTCCCGGCATTAACTCTTCTTCCTAGAATTGTTATTGTGCTACAGAAGAATAGTAACTGTTTGTAATACTGTGTAGTGATTTATTATGACTATGCTGAAACTCTCTTCAGGCTTGTCAGGTTGCAAAACAGAAAATATGTATTCACCTTTAAACGCATATAAGATTGGATCTAATCTCTATTACTCACACTTAGCTCTCACTGGGGGGAAAAATGTGAAAACTGAGTCATAACTAGTGATGGGCAAACGGACCCCATTGTGAACATTTTATTTATTTGTCTCTGGCACAAAGGCCATTACAACTGCAACAATAAAACAAAAGTTCTCTGTGACAACCAAAATACTTACAAACTCATAGGGAGAGAATACATATAAGGGAGCCAGAACTGAGAGAAAAGGCGGAGGTTTATACTGTTGTGCTTCAGTTGTGCTTCAGTTTCAGTTTTATTGTTCATAATCCTAGATGATCAGGATGGAAGCAGGAAGATTGCTTGTGAAGGGCTTCTGTGTATGATATAATGTGAATATTGCCAAACACGTGTAGCTTCTGTGAGGGAAGTGAAAAGCCAGGTTTACAAGGGAGAAGATCCTATTTCAGTACAAAATTCCATTTTAGGATCAGAGAATTCACAGTGGCTTAATTCAGATGACACATTAAGCAATGGAGGGGTTGGGAAACAACCATCAGTAGAGTTGCTTATCGTGTCATGTGGGGAGTAATACACAACACACATACAACCCACAGTACGCTAATCAGGAGAATTAAACAACAGAGGGAAACAATGCACTTGCCCATTGTTTAGATCATAGTCAATTGACTAAAATGTTGTGTGGAGGGGTGCGTGCGTTAATCCTGTGCTTTGAGTACATTAGCACAAAAGCCCATAGAGACAAGCGGCAGGAGCAGACGAACACGGCCGGCCACTCAGGCACACCCCCAACAGCTCGCTGGCTGCACCGCCATAGCAACCAACAATGCCTACCCCCCAGCAGCCAACACGGAGCCCAACAAGGGACCAGCTCCTGGAAGCACGCGCACCATGTGCCCATTCGGCATCCAAACGGAAAAGGAATGCCGCCAGAAGGGAATCAGGGCAAAGGACGGGGGAGGCCACAGGACACGCGCCACCCCCAGGTGCCCCCAGTCGCCCAGGAATGGGGGTGCCACCCACCCACCCAGTAAGGAGCATAGCAACCCAAGTGAACAAGACCCCCACAGCCACTCGTCCTCGCCAATTGCCTCACCCGGAAGCAGGCAGCCCAGGGAAGCGGCGCTCACCAAGCCCCCCTTCAGCCACCCAACATGGCCAGACAGTGCGCACCGGCCATGGACATCCCCAAGACGCACCCCACCTCCACAACACACAGGTCAGCCAGCTGTGGATGTTGTGGGAAACGGGCGAAGGTATGCACAACAATCCCAAGGACACGAAGCGCCCGCAGCCAGCAACAACTCTGCCTCCAAACAGGGTACATTCCCACCAAACACGACAGCCCACCAGCACCCACCATCCCACAAGCACATGGGATGGGGAACACCAGGTGAGGGCAGAGGCACCCGGCAGCACCGTAAGGCACCCCCACCGGCACCATGGACCTGGAGGGAGAGGATAGCCGTGGCAGTCAGCCCGAGGACACGGGCTCGCAAACCCCAGAAGAGGGATCCTAAAGCCCATCACTGCTGCCGTGGCTGCCACCCATGCCACCCAGGACAGCCCGCTCCTCAAGGAGCGTCTCCCCTATGACAGCCTCCTCCAGCACCAGCAGCCCTATGGCGTTCCTATGGCTGATCTGTGCGGAGTTGCAGGTAGAGGACACCAGACCCATCCACCGTGTGCATGGCTACCCAAGCTGTGGAGGGATACTTCTAAGCCATATGGGATGCGGGGCAGGATGTGCGCCGTGGTCTGGAGGATCATGTCACCGGGATGACCGAGGCCATGGTGGCCACCGACACCATCATTGACTGAGGCATGCACGAGTGCACAGCTGCTATCAACTGCCAAACCGAGGTCCTCAGGGAGCTTGCCAAGGCATTCCGGGGAGCATACCATGGCCCCCCACAGCCCGCACCCTACATGCCACTGTATGAATACATGCCACCGCAGCAGTACCTGCCTCCGCCAGTGGCCGCAGCATACCGGGTCCCACAGGAGGCGCCAGCTGCAGCAGATGCCACAGGGATTGCACGGGGAGAGACTGAAGGGCAGCAGTGGTGACGCTTAGGCAGCCGGACCAAGCAGGCCCGGGACGCCACAACCGACTCTGACGAAGAGGGAGAGAAGGAGTGGGAGGAGGAGGAGGAGGGGCCCTCCTCGCATGACATGTCCTGAGCCACGGGCATGTAACGCCCCCCCTGGCCCTTACTCTGAGGGTCCTTGGCAGTAAACACCCCCTCCCCATACCACGATAGACCCCCTGCCGCCTCCCGTTGCTCTGGCAACCACCTCCCTTGGCCCGTTCAAGGCCAAGTAGATGCAGCATCCGCTTGTTACAATGTTGCACATCCTAGATTCCATGCATTCCCGGCCCCACTGTCCCTCATTGCAGCCCACTCCCGTCGAGATGGCAGCACCCTACAGGTCCGCTGGGCTCCGCGCGAGCTGCCCCAGCCGACGCCGCAGGGCCCTATGGCATGGAGATTGGTGTGCGGGTCGGTTGGCCTGGATGCAGGGGAACCGCTATGGCCTCCTGATGGCTGTCCTCCCTCCCCTCCCCTCCCCTTCTCTTCCCCCCTCCCAGGGAAGCTGCACTCCCTCCGTCGTGCCATCTGCAGAAGGTGGAGGGCCCATAAGGCACGGCGCCTCCACGCTCTGGAGCTGGCCCTGGGAGAATTCCTACGTTGCATTCGATGTCTGGAGCAGAGCATCCGGCGTTGCCACCATCCAATCCCCAGCCGGCTGTAGGCCCTTCCGTCAGCATGAGCGAACTGTGCCCATCCCCCCTCTGTAGTGCCCTCGCCTTGTCATGAAGCGCCGCTACTCCATCACGCCCCCCCCCACTCTGGCCACTTTCTTTCACTCCCCTCTCTTGCAGGTGTGCAGAAGCCATAACAAAGCCGCCTTGGCCTCCCGTTCCCACACTCCCGTATTGGGCTGTCCCATGCTGGGTGTGCCCTCCCGCTCTGTCACGCCCACCGGCCCTCCCATCGAGCCTGCCTCTCCTCTGGCCTCTGCAGCAGTGGCGACATCCATCGACCTCCTTGATCAGCGCAAGACCATGCACCGCTGGGTGCTCCCCCGGATGGATGCCGTGTGGAAGGAGATGCAGAACTTGGAGGACTGGGATGAGTGTTTCCGGGGGAGCTTCCGCATGTGCCACACAACGTTCAAGGTGCTGGTGGCCGAGGTGACCCCTGTCCTGCAGAGACAGTGTACCATCATGCGCCCGTCCATTCCAGTCTCTCGCTGTCTGGGCCTGATGCTGTACAAGCTGGCGTTCAATGTTGGATACCTGCCGCTGTCGACGATCTTCGGGGTGGGCGTGTCCACTGCCTGTGAGATCTTCCAGGAGATGGTGAGTGTGCTGAACAAGCTGTACCTGGGCGACGTCATCCGGGTCGGGGATGAGTGGGAGAACATGCATGGCTTCCGTGCTCTGGGCTTCCCGATGGCAGTCGGGGCCCTGAACTCGACCCACGTGCGCATCCTGGCTCCCCTCCTGCGGCAATGAGTACTACAACTGCAAGCATTTCTACAGCATGGTTCTCCAGGCGGTGGTGGATGCCAAGGGGCAGTTCCTGGATGTCTATGTGGGTGTGTCCAGGCGAAGCCACGACACGGTCATCTTCTGGAACTCCCCCCGGTGGCCAAGCTGTCGTCGGGCCACTTCCTGACCTCCAGGCCCCCTTCCATGTGCAGGCGTGCCGTGGGTCTGCTGCTCCTGGCCGACCAGGCCTTCGCCCTCCAGCCATGGCTGGTGGCCCTATACCGCTACCCCTGCAACGCCTTGCAGCGTAAATACAACTACTACCACTGTGGTGCCTGCCTACCCATGGAGCGCGCCTCTGGGCATCTGAAGGAGCGTTGTCGCTCCCTGTTTAGCTTGCTGGACTTGCAGGCTGACATCATCCCCAATGTCATGGTGCGCTGCTGCATCCTGCGAGTCCCATGGGGATGTGTTACTGGCGAGGATGCTGATGCCATTGCTGTGGATGGGTGTGCCGTTGCGCCGTTGCCCAGGCCCATGAATCCCATTGGGAGCGTCGTGCCCGTGTGGAAGCACCACGGGTGCGCAAGAGAATTGGTGACTGGATCTGGCTGTACTACTCCCCCCCCATGTGATCTGTGGCTGTGGGGTTTCTTCTGTGGGCTGCTGTTGCTTCCTGGCGGTGCGCCCCTATCTGCCTCCCCATTGTCCCTTTCCGCTGTTTGCTGTTTCGAGGTGCCCTGCTCTGCTGTCCCCTCACCACTGTGCCTTCCCGGTTGCCTTCTCTTGGCCCGAGGGCGACTGGCCTTACCAACGACTCCGCCTGTGCTTCACAGTGGCCCTGTGCCCTTATAACCATTTTTATACGCCACGCTGAATAAAATTTTCAACTCTTCCCCTCTCTAGCCGCCTTTCCAGTGTTTGCGGTTATTGCGCTCGGGGGGAGGTTGTCTGGGATGGGGGCTCGGGGACGTCGGTTGCCCTCATGGCTGCCGCACCTCCCGGGTAGGGTGGGCGTGGGCCGCTCCCAGGGCAGGGCTGCCTGGCATCCGGTTCTGGTGCCCGGGTGTGCACTTCAGCTAAGGCTTGCCCGTGCATTGGCTGTGCTCGGCCTTCCTCTGCTCTGGATGGGTGTGTGGGGCGCTGTGGGGGATGGATCGAGTGGGCGTGCTTTGTGCCTGTCTGATGGCTAGCCGGCCAGCCTGTGCCCAGTCCCATCAGATCACCAGGTGTGACGGGGCATGGTTGCCACGGTTGGGGTGCTGTGCCATGGATGTGGGGCGACCGCTCCATCGGTGTGGCTGCTCCTCCTGTCTGCTTCTCTACCCGGGGCTGGTGTGTCCCGCCCAGTGCCTGTGAGCATCCAATGGTGTTTGAGAGGCGTGTGCTCCTGCAGTTTCAATGGTGGTGCCCATGGATTTCTGGCCATGGTGTGTGCTGGGATACCTCTGGAAGGACTTGCGGTGGTTGGTGGACAGGCAACATGGCAGGTGGGCTGTCAATCACAGCCACGTTTGTTGTTCACCGCCAGTGCATTTGCCGGTGCCATGCAACGCAGGCTGCAATGTGTTGTGTGGGCAGCGCCGCCTCCTTAACGCCTGGTCAGTACACTATTTACCCCTCCGTTGCTTAATGTGTCGTCCGAATTCAGCCAGTGTGTTTGTAACTGCTTCCCCAAAACTCAAGCACCAGCTCTGGCACTTCTTGATTCGCTGGAACAAAAGCCACAATCCAGCTGAATCAAAGTGTTGTATTTATAAACAAAATGGTTTCTTGCCAGGATTTTCAGCACTCCACCCTTGTAACCTGTTCAGATTTATAATGGTTGCCTTTGTAAAGCTATCTGAATTTGTGGGATTCATAGTTAACAAAAAGCTCAGCAAATCAGAAAGTTTTTTTTAAATTTCTTCGTATTACTGAGCTAGATTTTAAAATAACTTTGTAATAAAATGGGAATGAGTCTGTTATTTTTCTTCTTTCATGGAGACACGGAAGCATATTTCACACAACACATTAACCCACACTCAGCAGTTGAAGGTGGGTTGTTGAGCTGTGGGTTGTTTGTTGAATCTGGGTTAGTGTGTTGTCTGAACTCAGGACATTTTCCACAGGGTGGCTTGTTACCCATGCAACATGGCTTATTTTTCTCGAACAAGCCACCTTGAGAACCCATGCTTTGTTGTTGGGTTGTTCAGTGGTTAACCAGCCACCTTGTGGAAAATGTCCTGGTTTCAGACATCACACCATTCAACAACAACCCACACTCAGCCATTGAGGGTGGGTTAGCATGTTGTATGAACAGCCCACCTGGTTTCTGTGTGTCCAAATTGTCCCGCCCCCATTTGAAAAGTCACTAATTATCTAGGGTGCCTCCAGATAGAGTTCTCTTTGCACTAAAGGCATTGACCCTGTTCAGATGACACACTAAGCCATGGTGGTTAAGCATTTTGAGCTAAACATTATGGGTTAGTGTGTCATGTGAACCATTCCTAACCATGGTGGCTACATAACCACAATTTAAACATGCTCACTAACCATTTACTGCAAAGGGGTTAGCAGCCTAACCATGGCTTCGCATGTCGAGTGAACAGGCCCATGATGCATCTAATCCATCCTTTCCCCCCCTTAATGGATCTATTTGGGTATGAAGAAGAAAAAGATATGAAAACACAGGGCTACAAATGGATCATGGATCTCCCATAAAATTCCATGAATGAGGCAGTGTGATTGCACAATAAAAGCCACATCTGGAAAGACCCCTAGTGAGAAGCTGTAAAAATGGACCACTTTCTATGCTTTCCTTTATGCGCACTCCACCAACCTGCCTCCTTCCAGAAATGAGTGTTTCCACTTGTTTTGAGTTGCCCCAGAAGTACTACATTGCAGTTGTGCAAACAGTGCTTGCACAACAGAATTGTCAGGGTGTAGCAGACTCAGCAGGGACATAAAAAGTATTTATTTATTTATTTATTTAATTTCTGATTTTTTGTATATATAAATTGCCCTGGTTGGTTCCAGAAAGGCGGTATAGAAATATCATAACTAAATAGATCGATACCCCAGTGAGAGTGTCACCTCCTCTTTATGCTGTATGGGACATGCTGCTCTCGTTGTGGTCTTTTGCCTTCTGTCGGCAGCAGTAGAGCTGCACTGCATTTGCTGTACTTTGAATCTGAGCCAAGAATTAATAGCAAGATGTGGTTAACCTAATTGAGTCTTGCCTTCAAGCTTTTGAGCCTCAGATTGTTTACTGTGGAAATAACAAGTGGCTATACAGTTTAAATAACTTTTAAATTCCCTGCTACCCAGGAAGGCAATACTATCAGAACTCAAGCTGACCTCACACAATTATGTGAAAGATCAGACTGTGAAAGTTTTCTGCAGGTTGAGTAAAAACATCTTATTTTAGAACCCATAACAGAATTGCTAAACCACCTCAATAAAGACAAAATCCACATCAGTGTAGTAATTTCATTAGGCTAACCAAAAGATCACACACACACCCAAATGTGCAAGCTTTCAAAATCTTCAGATCTCTTCATCAGGCAAGGTGTTCCAAAACATTTTGCCTCATGAAGAGATCTGGAAATAATGAAAGCTTGCACATTTTTTGTGATCTTTTGGTTGGCCTTATAAAGATACTACATTAATATGGATCTTGGATTTTTCTTATTGTCCGCATGGATACCTTGTTTGTAGGGATATTAAATACCCCGACACTTTGTAGAGAAAGGGTTCCCATTCTGAACTCTTTTGTAATCTTTTTGGTAAATTTGGTTTATCAAATTTAATTGCATTTTATTTATTAACTATTAACAAAGTTTATTTACAAACTAAAGAATATCTAGCTATGTGGCACATGATTTATTTTGTATTTTCACTACTTGAGAGAGTGCCTTCTCCATTACCAACCTGCCACTGAGATCATCAGAGGGCATGCTCCTGGTGGTTCCACCAGGAGAAGAGCTTTTAGTGTGGTGGACCCCTTTCTGTGGAACTCCCTGCCCTGGGAGGTCAGGCAGGTGCCAACACTAGCCCCGTTTGGATGACACAGTTAACCATGCTGTTAACCCTTTTGTGGTTAGTGTGGTTAGGGCAGCATGGTTAACGGTGTACTTTCCAGCGCTTCCTGAAAACAGTCTTATTCCAGGAAGCATTCCTTGACTGACAGCAACGGTTTTTATAGGTATTCTGTGGGTGTATGGTTTTTGTTTTTTGTTTTTTGGTATAATAACAGTGTTTTAATTTTTGTATCTTTTACTGTTTTAATTCTTATGTTCACTGCTCTGGAATCTGTTTCAGATATGGAGTGGTATACAACTTTTGTAAATAAACAAACAAATAAATAAAAGTACATAAGAATGTGACAGCTTTGTAAAGCTCCTTTATTACTATTGAAACCAGTTCGTAAATGCTATTCTTTTACCTCTTTTGTAAATGTATGTATGATAAAACTAAAATAAAACAAACAGATTGGGTTTATTGTTGTTTTTAATGAAAAACGTCTTAGTAAAGCTTCAACTGTAAAAGGCAGACGAACCCCAAATAGCCTCTCACCACACTTCCAGGAAGGGCTGTAGCACAGTGGTAGAGCACTGGCTTTGCATGCAAAAGGTCCCAGGTTCAATCTGCAGCATCTCCAGGTAGGGCTAGGAAAGAATTCTGCCTGAAACCCTGGAAAGCTGCTGCCAGTCAGTGTCAACAATACTGGATAGATGGACCAATGATCTGACTCAGTATAAAGCAGCTTTCTACATTCCTATGTTCCAAAGCTATTTCATTGCCTATTTTTTTTATCGTTGATTCCCTGGAACCAAAAGAACTGACTTGTCAGATCGAACAAGTCCTGTATTCTAAGACCTTCCAGCCAGATACTTGTGGATGTCTACAAGCAGCGTATGAACGTGACGGGCTTCCATTATTGTTTGTTTCCAGTATCTCGTTTTCTGAGTTGTGCTGCCTTTGTATATGGAGATTCCATTTAGCTATTATGATTAACATCTGTTGATAGATCTATCCTCCATATGTGCACAGCAACAGCTGTGCATACTAAATCCAGATGTTGCTAGTGTGTATCAAAGCATGGAGGCTTCATTCTGGCCTTTCTGTTTCTGGTAAGTAGTTATACAGTTGGCTGTACCAGGGAGGGAGGTGGTAAAGGTGACAGCTGAACAATAAAGCACGGATCATACAGCCAGGACACAAAGCGAGCTCTTGCTTCTCTAATAAAGCCTGGGAAAGTGAGATAATTGGCTCACCCTTTCTACTGCTCACTGAATTTGACATGTGACCATCACAGACCTACAGTGCCTTTTAAAGATCCTTGTATCCAGTGCGTAGCACTTCCCTTTTTTAGAGTATTATTCATAAACTACTGCTTGCTGGGTAGAAAGGTTGTGTGCAGGCATTCAAAAACAACAGCGACAACGGTTTCTCCCATAATGCTATGGAGCCACTAGCCCTGTTCCAGTACTTGGTAGCTTAATCACTGTACAATGTAACATGGGAAACGGAAGCCCTCTTTGTAGGGAGTGGAGGCAATTTCAGTCGATTCCTCTATGCAAATCAATAGTGTGACAAAATTGATTAGACCAGATCACAAGAATTGGTCTGGTCAATTTCACTCCTTGGGGGAACATTCTGTCGTTGTTGTTAAACTCCTCTTAAAGTGGGGGTATTCGCCTTATTTAGATGTTATTCCCCTACAAAATTAACACTGTGTGAGGGGGAGAGCAGTGCCACATACCCAATGGCTGTGTTCCCATGATCGTGTCCCTGCCAGACTCACCCTCTGCCATTCATGCATTGTGGGAAAGATCTGAAGAGGGAAGGCTGCTCTGTGGGTGTAGGCAACTCTCATGGTTTAGAACTTTGATCATTCAGCGTTGTGACAGCAGCAGTAGGGCCATCAGGCATAGGACTGCTTTCTTCTTCCGCAGAATGTCCATCACGTAGAGCAGAACATCCAAATAGGGCTACCTTTGAGAAGGAAAGGTGGCCCTGCATACCTCTCCTCCCTCTTTAAAAGGCCACATGTACAGATGTGTAGGTCAGTACTCAATGACTTTTCTTTCTTTTTTATTTATTTATTAAATTGTTATTCTGCTAGTACAATCATCCTGAAACATTTTCCCCACCATACAGTGATAGTAATATAACACATATTATACACATCAATAAGACAACTCCTCTCTGAATCACTTAAATAAGATAAATACATTTTCACATTCACTTATGTATATATTATATGTGCATTGTATATGCCTCCAAGGAAACAAGTCATGCTGGGAACACACTTCTTGTTTACAAAGGAGAATCATGCTCCCAGAAGCCTAATTCTCCTTGCAAAAATCAATGTTTGTTGTGGCCTGCAAGTCCAGCAGCAGCAAAATTCAAAAGCAATTGTGGTGGCAGCAATTCCAGCAAGGGGTGGATCCCCAGTAGGGATGTGCACTGACCCCCCGGAACGGATCGGATAGCGGATCGGAATCGGACCTGGGGGGTCGGATCGGATCGGATCGGAGGCTGGTCGGATCGGATCGGACCAGATGTCCGATCCGGATCGGACGCCATTTTGAATGCTTTTTCCCATAGCCAAGTATTGTTTTACAAAAATGCCTATAACTTTTTCATTTTTAAAGATAGAAGGATGAAACTTGGGCACATTATACACTGGTTAGGGATAGTTATCTGTGAGAAATTTCAGAAAGATTGGTGCATGCATTTTGTGGCAATTAATTTTTTAATAAATACCCAGGAATGCCTATAACTTTGTCATTTTTAAAGTTACACACATGAAACTTTGCCACATTGTAGATGGTACCTTGAGACCTATGTGTGTGAAATTGCAGAAACGTAGGTGCTTGCCTTGTGTGGCAATTAATTTTAGAAAAATGGGTAGTAGTGGGGTAAATACAGTTACGCCTCCCACTTTTTTATTTTTGAAGATACAAACAGGAAACATGGGCACATTACAGGGAACACTTGGCTTGATATGTGTGTGAAATTTCAGAAACATTGGAGCTTGCCTTGTGTGGCAATTAAGTTTTGAAACAATGAGGAAAGAAACACCTATAACTTTGTCATTTTTAAAGTTACACACATGAAACTTTGCCACATTGTAGGTGGTACCTTGGCACCTATGTGTGTGAAATTTCAAAAACATAGGTGCTTGCCTTGTGTGGCAATTAATTTTTTAATAAATACCCAGGAATGCCTATAACTTTGTCATTTTTAAAGTTACATACATGAAACTTTGCCACATTGTAGGTGGTACCTTGGGACCTATGTGTGTGAAATTTCAGAAACATAGGTGCTTGCCTTGTGTGGCAATTAATTTTAGAAAAATGGGTAGTAGTGGGGTAAATACAGTTACGCCTCCCATTTTTTTATTTTTGAAGATACAAACAGGAAACATGGGCACATTACAGGTACCACTTGCCTTGATATGTGAGTGAAATTTCAGAAACATTGGAGCTTGCCTTGTGTGGCAATTAATTTTTTAAACAATGAGGAAAGAAACACCTATAACTTTGTCATTTTTAAAGTTACATACATGAAACTTTGCCACATTGTAGGTGGTACCTTGGGACCTATGTGTGTGAAATTTCAGAAACATAGGTGCTTGCCTTGTGTGGCAATTAATTTTAGAAAAATGGGTAGTAGTGGGGTAAATACAGTTACGCCTTCCACTTTTTTATTTTTGAAGATACAAACAGGAAACATGGGCACATTACAGGGAACACTTGGCTTGATATGTGTGTGAAATTTCAGAAACATTGGAGCTTGCCTTGTGTGGCAATTAAGTTTTGAAACAATGAGGAAAGAAACACCTATAACTTTGTCATTTTTAAAGTTACACACATGAAACTTTGTCACATTGTAGGTGGTACCTTGGCACCTATGTGTGTCAAATTTCAAAAACATAGGTGCTTGCCTTGTGTGGCAATTAATTTTTTAATAAATACCCAGGAATGCCTATAACTTTGTCATTTTTAAAGTTACATACATGAAACTTTGCCACATTGTAGGTGGTACCTTGGGACCTATGTGTGTGAAATTTCAGAAACATAGGTGCTTGCCTTGTGTGGCAATTAATTTTAGAAAAATGGGTAGTAGTGGGGTAAATACAGTTACGCCTCCCACTTTTTTATTTTTGAAGATACAAACAGGAAACATGGGCACATTACAGGGAACACTTGGCTTGATATGTGTGTGAAATTTCAGAAACATTGGAGCTTGCCTTGTGTGGCAATTAATTTTTTAAACAATGAGGAAAGAAACACCTATAACTTTTTTATTTTAAAAGTTAGAAGTCTGAACATTGCTCACTTTGTAGATGGGTTAGGGGTAGATATGTGTCAGAAATTTCAGAATGATAGGTCCAGGCATTTGATGGCTATGGAATTTTTAAATTAAATGTTTCAAAAAGTTTTCCACAGAGGCCCGGTCTTCCCCTCCCGCTTCCCGCGAAGAAAAGGAAACACTCTCTCGTCTCGATCCCTTTGATCCTTGCTACTAGTATCCATTACAGGGCTCTTGTTTCCTTTCCTACTTTCACTTTTTACTCAAGCAGAACGGCTGAGCCTAGCTGAGTTTTGCAGCCATGCGTGCAAGGAAGGATCACTCTGGTCTCGATCCCTTTGATCCTTGCTAGTATCCATTACAGGGCTCGTGTCTGCTTTCCTCTCTCGATCTCTTTGATCCTTTGTTCCTCCCCTTCTCCTCCCCCTCGCCGGCGTTGTGTGTGCGCCCCGCCGGTGACCTCGCGTGCGGGCCGGTTCCTGGGCAGCAGAGGCTCTGCCTGGCTGCTGTGAGGCTCCTGAAGGGCTTGCCTAATGCGGGCTGTTGTGCTCCGCTGGGCTGCGGGGGTAGGTTGATGATGAAGAGGATGATGGGGAGGGCGTTCAATGCGCCGCCACAGCTCCCTGAGGGGCGGCCTGAATGGCCCCTCCGCTCCAGACACCCGGCCTCGGCAGCCAGGATACGCTGCCAAGCCTGCCGCCGCCGCCGCCGCCCGCGCACACACACCACCCGTCCATTATCATTTGGGCAGCCCTAATTAAGGAGCGCTCAAGAAATGGCGAAACCCCCTCTCCTTTTTTCTTAATTCCTTGCAGCTCCCACGATTTAACCCTTTCCTATCAGCTACAATTAATTAATAGTAGGATGACCAGTACCAGGAGACTGGTGTGTACAAATGTTTTTTTTTTTTTAGGCTTGAGATCATAAAGAGGCAAATATTCTACCTACAGTATTGGAAGCAGTATGTTGGGAAACAAGATGCTTTTTTTTAGGCTTGAGATCATAAAGAGGCAAATATTCTACCTACAGTATTGGAAGCAGTATGTTGGGAAACAAGGGTGACCATATGACAGTTAAAGCTGCAGGAGCTATACTAGAGTGACCAGATACAAAAGAGAGCAGAGCTCCTGCAATTTTAACTTTTGTGATGAAGAGGGAATTTCACCAGGTGCCGCATGGATACAAATGACACCTGCTGAAATTCCCTTTTGGTCTGCCTGGCTGCTGTGAGGCTCCTGAAGGGCTTGCCTAATGCGGGCTGTTGTGCTCCGCTGGGCCGCGGGGGTATTATTACTTTTTTAAAAAATGTAATTAGTAGGATGACCATATGAAAAGGAATACAGGGCTTCCAATACTGTAGGTAGAATATTTGCCTCTTTATGATCTCAAGCCTAAAAAAAAAAAAAACATTTGTACACACCAGTCTCCTGGTACTGGTCATCCTACTATTAATTAATTGTAGCTGATAGGAAAGGGTTAAATCGTGGGAGCTGCAAGGAATTAAGAAAAAAGGAGAGGGGGTTTCGCCATTTCTTGAGCGCTCCTTAATTAGGGCTGCCCAAATGATAATGGACGGGTGGTGTGTGTGTGCGCGCGCGCGCGGGCGGCGGCGGCGGCGGCGGCAGGCTTGGCAGCGTATCCTGGCTGCCGAGGCCGGGTGTCTGGAGCGGAGGGGCCATTCAGGCCGCCCCTCAGGGAGCTGTGGCGGCGCATTGAACGCCCTCCCCATCATCCTCTTCATCATCAACCTACCCCCGCGGCCCAGCGGAGCACAACAGCCCGCATTAGGCAAGCCCTTCAGGAGCCTCACAGCAGCCAGGCAGAGCCTCTGCTGCCCAGGAACCGGCCCGCACGCGAGGGCACCGGCGGGGCGCACACACAACGCCGGCGAGGGGGAGGAGAAGGGGAGGAACAAAGGATCAAAGAGATCGAGAGAGGAAAGCAGACACGAGCCCTGCAATGGATACTAGCAAGGATCAAAGGGATCGAGACCAGAGTGATCCTTCCTTGCACGCATGGCTGCAAAACTCAGCTAGGCTCAGCCGTTCTGCTTGAGTAAAAAGTGAAAGTAGGAAAGGAAACACGAGCCCTGTAATGGATACTAGTAGCAAGGATCAAAGGGATCGAGACGAGAGAGTGTTTCCTTTTCTTCGCGGGAAGCGGGAGGGGAAGACCGGGCCTCTGTGGAAAACTTTTTGAAACATTTTATCTAAAAATTCCATAGCCATCAAATGCCTGGACCTATCATTCTGAAATTTCTGACACATATCTACCCCTAACCCATCTACAAAGTGAGCAATGTTCAGACTTCTAACTTTTAAAATAAAAAAGTTATAGGTGTTTCTTTCCTCATTGTTTTAAAAATTAATTGCCACACAAGGCAAGCTCCAATGTTTCTGAAATTTCACACACATATCAAGCCAAGTGGTACCTGTAATGTGCCCATGTTTCCTGTTTGTATCTTCAAAAATAAAAAAATGGGAGGCGTAACTGTATTTACCCCACTACTACCCATTTTTCTAAAATTAATTGCCACACAAGACAAGCACCTACGTTTCTGAAATTTCACACACATAGGTCTCAAGGTACCATCTACAATGTGGCAAAGTTTCATGTATGTAACTTTAAAAATGACAAAGTTATAGGCATTCCTGGGTATTTATTAAAAAATTAATTGCCACACAAGGCAAGCTCCAATGTTTCTGAAATTTCACACACTTATCAAGGCAAGTGGTCCCTGTAATGTGCCCAAGTTTCCTGTTTGTATCTTCAAAAATAAAAAAATGGGAGGCATAAATGTATTTACCCCACTACTACCCATTTTTCTAAAAATTAATTGCCACACAAGACAAGCACCTACGTTTCTGAAATTTCACACACATAGGTCTCAAGGTACCATCTACAATGTGGCAAAGTTTCATGTGTGTAACTTTAAAAATGACAAAGTTATAGGCATTCCTGGGTATTTATTAAAAAATTAATTGCCACAAAATGCATGCACCAATCTTTCTGAAATTTCTCACAGATAACTATCCCTAACCAGTGTATAATGTGCCCAAGTTTCATCCTTCTATCTTTAAAAATGAAAAAGTTATAGGCGTTTTTGTAAAACAATACTTGGCTATGGGAAAAAGCATTCAAAATGGCGTCCGATCCGGATCGGACCTCGTCGGATCGGATCGGATCGGAGGTTGGTCGGATCGGATCAGATCGGATTTTCCCGATTTTGGGTCGGATCAGATTCGGATCGTGGATCGGATCCGATCCGATGCACACCCCTAATCCCCAGTAAGCTGCCTATCCTGGTGTAGAATTTAAGCCAGGCTTCCTAACCTGACATCCTCCAGATGTGTTGTTCTAAAACTCCCAAAGAACCTGGAGAGATAGGAAAGCACCAACTGTATCCAAACGGGACCAACTGTATCGAAACACAGATGAGAAATTGTTCTCAAATGCCAGAAAAAGCTTTTAATAAGCCAAACATATTTCAGAAAGTCATTTCCTTGCTCGGAAGCTACAAATAAGATTTCATTGTATTAACATTTTTAAAAAGCCCACTAAAAACTAGTGCTGTGCCGAAAATTTCTCTTACAAAAATTTTGACTGTTCTCATCAATTTGATAGAAAAGAAATTGCTTTTGGGGGGAAATTGAAAGGAAAAGAAATTTCTGAGAAATTCTCTTGGCTTTGGTTCAGGGTTCTTACTGATGAGATGTCTGAGGAGTGTGTGTGGGTGTCTTGTCTTTCATTGCACAGTCATCTCTCTGACAGCCTGTAGCCTCTTTGGCTTCCTGCCATTCCCGCTGATGGGAAGACTTCATAAATTTATTCCTCCCATAGGGCCTTTTCAGATTAGGGAGACTGTAATGGTGAGATGTGTGATAGAAAGAAAAATATAGACAGTACCCTCAGCCACTTCACAGTGATTAGTTAAGATAAAAAAACATCACCAACACACATTCAAAATAAAATATAAAATGTCCTGAGAATGAGGCAGAAAAATGGAAGCTCCTTTCATGGGGAAAGTAAACTGTCAGGAAATCCATGAGATTTTTGTTGTTGTTGTTGTTGTTTTATTCCCTAAAAATAAAAAGACACTTTTCAGAATTTTCACCATATTTTCTTCATCACATGCCCGGGATTGATGCTAGGTTTATGGGCGTTGTGGAGGATGTAAAATGGGGACCAGGCTGACAATACAATTGATGCTGTTGGCGGGGGGCGGGGGGGGGGCTTAGGAAAAAACAGAAAGAAGCTGTTCTACAAACCCTGCTAATAGTGACACCTACCTGGGAGAAATTGTTGGGGAATTTCTCCTCCCCCTGGAGAAATTCAGTGAAATTTCCCCCCACACCCATTTCTCTACCCAAAAATAAGGTGGAGAATTTTGAGATGCCACTTGCACACAGCTCTACTAAAAACTGTAAAAGTATACGCAAAGTTGCAATAATTAACTGTAACAACTTTCCTATCAGTGCTAAATCATACACAAACACACATATATATATTCATTAAACAAAAAACCTACGGTTTACAAAAACAATGTTAAGGCTCCACAGTTTCTAACCAACCACCAAAAAGCAGGGAAATTGGGAGTTAAGGCTCCAAAGCCTTAACACCACATCATCCCTAAGGAGGCAGAAAGTGCAAGTGAAATTCTCATTCTCCCAAAGCAGATAAATCATGAGGACAGGATGGAGAATATGATATGCAGAGGTGACTGTGGGGTTGTGGAAAACTGATCACGAACAACTTAGGGCCACCTACTTTTCTTTTTTTGTTTAGAGCAGCCCTTCCCCAACCTGGTGCCCTCCAAAGGTGTTGGAGTACAACTCCCATCATTGCAAGTCAGTATGTCCCATGGTCAGGAATGCTGGGACTTGTCATCTCAAACACCTGGAGGGCAACAAGATGGGGAATGCTGTTCCATACCCTTACCAAATACAGGGTCTCAAACACATCTCTCAAACACATCTTGCATATAGCAGCATGCTTGATAACAAAAGGGGAACTATTCATTACAGATCTAGAACCAGAGCATTTTCCAGGCACCTCCAACTTTTGATCAATATCCTGCCCTTCAAAGAACCAATGTTTTTTTTCTTTAAAATATATTTAAACAAAATATACTGTTCATTCCCCACATCTCATCAAAGCGACAGAGGAGCAGAAGAGGTTTAGTTTGGCTGTCTTGAACACCTTTCAGATGAGATTAATTTGCAATCCTATACCTCTTGGGAGTAAGCCCTAGTGAATTCAGTGGCACTGGCTTCTGGGAAGACAAGTATAGGAGTCAACCTTCTCCAGCTTGGTGCTCTCCAGATGTGTTGCACTTTAACTCTCAGGTTATGTGTTATGGGGAAGACAAAAATAATTTCATACTTAATTTTAAAATAATACTGATGCATGAAAGTATTAGGTGGTAGCTCTGCCTTTGATCTCACACTGCTGAACAAGTAAGAGAAATCCTTTATCTAATATTCAAGAATCAGACATCCTATGCCATGTGTTGAAAACTAATGTTAACGTCTGAAGGGCTATCCGGATTACCGTATGTATTCAAGATCCATTCATTGTTGTTTCATTCGGTTTATACAGTTTATTATTTAAAATGATACAGCTCTTTTGTAGTTCCTTGATTGATTACAATACTGGAAAACATCATACTTTAGTACAGATGTGGGCAGAAAATAGATCTATCCTGATGTTTTGGACATCAACTCGCGGCATTCCTGACAACTGCCCATGCTGATAGGGGCTTTTACAAGTTGAATTCTAAAACATCTGGAGATCTACATTCTGCCTTCCCTTCTTCTTGAACAACATTTGCCAACTTGGTGCCTGTCAGATGTGTTGGGTTGCAACTCTCAACATAAGGAGATGCTCTAAGAAATGAGAAGTAGCTGGTCCTAAGTTGTTCATCATCATTTCCCACAACCCCACAGTCACCTCTGCATATCAAATTGCATATCTAGATTTTTGAGATGACAAGTCCCAGCATTCCTGACCATGGGACATACTGACTTGCAATGATGGGAGTTGTAGTCCAACACCTTTGGAGGGCACCAGGTTGGGGAAGGGCTGCTCTAAACAAAAAAAGAGAAGTAGGTGGCCCTAAGTTGTTCGTGATCAGTTTTCCACAACCCCACAGTCACCTCTGCATATCATATTCTCCATCCTGTCCTCATGGTTTATCTGCTTTGGGAGAATGAGAATTTCACTTGCACTTTCTGCCTCCTTAGGGACGATGTGGCGTTAAGGCTTTGGAGCCTTAACTCCCAATTTCCCTGCTTTTTGGTGCTTGGTTGGAAACTGTGGAGCCTTAACATTGTTTTTGTAAACCGTAGGTTTTTTGTTTAATGAATTTCATGGCTTTGTGTAACGGATGACTGGATATTATACAGTTGACAAGCAGCCAGCATCAGCTAAGATGTTACACCATTTTGACATCCAATATAAAATCAAAGCTAGTGATATGTGTTGCACCCACTTTTCAAAATAATAAATGAACCCCAGAAGTTATGCTCTCTCACTTGAAATCTGATGGGTCTCATTTGAATTTTTCAATAGCCAATGTCCAGAAATAAAAGCTTTCTATGACTGACTCATGAAAAGAAGCATTTCATGTTTTGTGTCTGTATTTGGAGAGAACCTGAAAAAAAATTCTACTGGACTAAAAACTCCCCAATTTATTCTGGAAGCACACAAGATGATACAGGAAAATATCCTAAATTAGAATAAGTTACAGTTTACTATATTAATTATTTTAGCTCATTTTATGCTACATGCTTTTTCTTCCTGTTTGCATCTTAAAGTAGCAGATTGTGATCAGCAGCAAATTTGGCCATCTCACTGCTCGCTCCTATATGCATGTTGTGAAGAAAGTGGATAGGGAGGCAGTTTCTCCATTTCTCATAATATTAGAATGAGGGTGGAAGTGAGCAGTGACGTAGCCACGTTTGGTGATGATACCAAATTATTTAGTCTTGCTAAAACAATGGAGGATTGTGAGGAGCTCCATAAAGATCTCTGCATACTGAGAGAATGGCCATGAAAAAGGCAAATGCTGTTCAATGTAAGCAAGTGTAAAGTGATGCACATTGGGGGATCACAATTTCAAATATACACTAACAGGATCTGAGCTAATTAGCGGTGATTGACCAAGAAAGAGTTTGGAGCAGGGGAGGTGGACAGCTTGATGAAAATGTTGATCCAGCCGCTGTGAAAAAGGCAACCTCCGTATAAGGCGTAATTAGGAAAAGAATCCTAATTCTTGAAGACTAATATGAAAAATAGTAGGTTCTCTGATTTGCACTTGATGTATGTGGATTCTTTAATCTTACTATAGTAAAAATAACATATTTTAGTTTTAGATTCATGACTGTATTAGCAGTAAGTTAGTTGGGAAACAAATGTATTAGGAAGTGCAAAAAGTGAGTGTATTGCATCATTTGTGACAGCTCTATTCATACATAGTTTATGGTATGTAGTAAGTAAAGAAAAAACCTAAGGATGCCTTTCTGTGTGTATATATGAAAGAGGCAGGCACACAGACATAGATAGTGGGCCAGGCCTAAATTTCCAGCCTAATCTATTTTACAGGGTTGTTGTGAGGGTAAAAGTAGCACATGCCATACACCCAAACATTACCAAACATTTGTTTTACATTTCTGTGAAAGTGAGCAGCAGAAGAAACTCACTAGATAGTTTTGAGCCAGTCATAGGCCCCCTCCACAAGGATGCGCTTTTGCGCCCGGTTCGGCGATTATGCGCATTATCGCGGAGGCGCATTTACTCCTAATCCCTCTGCACGGGAGGTGGCGAGAGGCGGCGAAGCGCATTAATTGATGTCCAAAAAGCTCTTTACAAGAAGTTAACGCGCATAATCGCTTGTTCACACCGCGAAAATGCGCTTTAACGGCCGGAGCAAAATAAAAGTCGCTATTTAACGTGCATTCGAAAATGCGCATTATCGGGGAGATAACGCGCCTGTACGCCCGTTTTGCGCTCCGCTGGTGTGGAGGTAAAATTTATAATGAGCCTTCAAGGCTCATTAAACATCTCGTGTGGAGGAGGCCATAGACTCTTTGTGGGGGGAGATATGGCACTTGAAAGAATGATCAGTCTAGGGCTTTCCCCTTCCTCCTTACTAGAGAAGCTTCTTTGCAACTGATCAACTAAATGGAATCTGAACATCTTCTTATATCACTACATCTGACCCAGTACCAAGAATAGCCATGTGGGTGTTTAGAAATATTGCTAAATTTAATTTTAATCTATCCAAGTTTGGATTTTTATTTTTATTTTTTTGCTCTAAAAATAGCCTGTGGTCAATGAATCCTATATTAAGCCTGTCAAAGATATTGGTACTGGAGATAACAATACACAATAGTTTTGTTCAACCTGATCAAAAAATATTAGAAAAGCTAAGAGAATTCAGAATGTCACTGACTCTTCTACCCTACAGGGTTGTTGTGCTGATAAAATGGAGGAGGATTATGTAAGCCACCTTAGGTTCCTTGCAAGAGGAAAAAAAGGCAGGATATAAATGTAACGTTAATAAACGTATTACTACTTCTACTAATTATTATTATTAATTATAATAACAATGAAGGAATAAAAATTCTTTAAAAATCAAATACATGGAATTTAAAAAAAGAAAAGAAAAAGAGGGGGGAGCTTAACCGCTTCTCTTACAAAAAGCCTTGGTCCCTAAATACACAGAGCTCTCAAAGAGAAGTACAGCCAAATCCACACATCCCTTCAAGCTAGTGGAATGGGAATGAGACTCATTGCACTCAGTGGAACTAACTTCTGAGTAGACATGCCTTGGATTGAATTGATATGAAAATTAATGATCAGCAGCCATAATCAAATGAACATACACACATGCAAAGCATGCAAGCAAGTTGTTAATTGTAGAGTTATAGTGCTGTAAAGGAGAGGGAATTCTCACTCACATCTCTCCCTCTCCACCTTCTAAGGTTCCAGACTGTTTTTTAAAAAATAAAGGCTACAATCTTCTACACACTTACCTGGGAATAAGAACATTGCATTCAGTCAATGGAACTTACTTCTGAGAAGAGACTACAGCACTGTCTTTGCTAGAGGAAGCAGCCATTGTAGCTGACGCAGGAGGGAGGGGGGAGACTCTACTGAGTGTGTGCCATAATCAAAATGGCCGCCAGATTTCTTAAAGAGGCACAGCTTTAATTCAATAAAATCCACTTAAGCTAATTTTTAAAAAAGAAAAGCAGTTCCACCTACACTAGAATGGGAGGAAGTAGACTGTGCCATTGGATTAATGAAAAAGGCTCCCTGAAGGTAAGGACAGCTGTGCAAAAATGGTCGCAAGCCCTGAGTTCAATTTTCAGTTTCAGTTTTCAGGGATTCTTTAATCTTTTTACTTTAAACTGCTCTCCTTCCCTCAGTCTTTTACCAATCTTCTTGAAATTTTCAGGTAATGTAAAACAAACATTTCTTTCTGGCACCTGTAAATTTCAGAGAGATTGGTGAAACATTTTCGATTTTATGGCTGTTAGAATGACCCCTCCCCAATTATCACTTTAACATGGTGGAACGTGTTTTTTACTGACCTCCCTTAATACACACACATAGATGGCATCACCCATGTGCACTCTGCATATACTGCAAGTATACCAACTCATTGTATATGCAAGTGGATACTGAATATGCAGTGAGTACTAGGGTACTACAGCTCCCATCACCCCCAGCCATCATGACAATGGGGGTTATGTAGGCTGACCGTATGAAAAGGAGGACAGGGCTCATGTAACTTTAACAGTTGTAGAGAAAAGGGAATTTCAGCCAGTGTCCTTTGTATGCAATTAGTTCCTGGTGAAATTCCCTCTTCATTACAACAGTTAAAGTTACAGGCACTATACTAGAGTAACCATATACAAAAGAAGGCAGGGCCCCTGCAACTTTAACTGTTGTGATGAAGAGGGAATTTCACCAGGAACTAATTGCATACAAAGGACACTGGCTGAAATTCCCTTTTCTCTACAACTGTTAAAGTTACATGAGCTCTGTCCTCCTTTTCATATGGTCAGCCTAGGGTTATGGGAATCATCAACATACCTGGAGTTCACCAGGGCCTAATCCACGCCAAGCAGGACATTGTACTATGAAAGCGGTATATAAAAGTCAGGAGCCACACTACTGCTTTATAGCAGTATTGAAGTGTTCTGACAACTGTGTTGGGGCGCATTGACACATACCATATACTGCTTTCATACCGCTATATCCTGCTTGGTGTGGCTCCTGCCTTTTTATACAGCTTTCTTACAGCTTTCCTAGTGCTATATCCTGCTTGGTATGGATCTGGCCTGTTGAGGAAGGCCTCTGCAAGGTCTTATTTTGGACTGTGTGTGCACTGCTTTCAATGGATTGATAGAAAGGCAGTGTAAAAATGTAGACAATAACTAAATAAGTAAAAGCAATGATACTAAGCCTGGATTTATGTTTGTAACTCCTCAAATTGCCAGCTAGAATATAAGTATACAAATGCGTCTTATTGCTCATACACACAATACTTCTTTCCCTGAAGAGCTATGCTCACGGCCTCTCTCCTATTGTAACAGAATGGTAACCCTGTAAGATGTCCTCTGAGAGAGGTATGCATTTCGAATGGCACTTTTACTATTTAAGATATGGATTTTATTTTTATTCACTTCAACATATGTACCACACCTTTCTACCATAAAATAAACCTCCAAGCGACTTAAAAGAAAAGTATAAATCACAACATTTTAAAAACAACCTTAACAATAAAACAAACGGTAAGAACAGCATCATAAAAACCAGATCCACAACTTATAACATCATCAAAGGTTCACCAGAATAATACAGTCTTAAAGGTCCCTTTAAAAGCAGGCAAAATAAATAAGTTCAGTTTACACTTTATGCCAGGCACTCTAAAGAAAATATAGGGAAATTCTGAGCCACCTACTGTTTAGGCTGCTGACTGGTCTAAAAAGAACAGGGAATCTAAGTGGAGCCTATCTACACTACTGCTTTAAAACAGTTTATAACAGTTTTAAACCGGTTAATAACCCGTTTAAAATTGTTATAAACCATTTTAAAGCAGTAGTGTAGATAGGCTAGTCTAGGTAATGATTCATCTGCCCCCTTATTTAAAAAGGGATACAGATTCAGCAAAGGCTGTGGTTGGAGTAATCCTCATTTCTCCCTAATGGGGATTATCTAAATAACAACAGCAAATCAGAGGTCATATTTTGTGGGGAAATAACTTTCAGGATGCCTGTATACAGCACAGGAACCATCTAGCTTGGCTCCTTTTTGGAATCTGTCAGTCTTGAATTTCCTTCTTTAAAAAAATAGAAACAACAGACATCAGATTATGCACAAATGTTGTTGATGGAGTAGCTGCCTCGGCTTCCATTGTTAACAAATAGCGATGCAAATATTGCCTTCGCTTTGGAGCTCCCGGAGAGCCAGTCCCATTGATATGTTAATATAGTCTTTATCTCAGATTTCTGTAACCTAAGATTGTAGCTTCTAGAATGTAGAAGCTTCGGCATTAACTACAGTGGAAGAGTATGAGCCAAGGAAGATAGCATTTCTGTATGGAAATTAGATATATTCCATGGATTAAGAAACATTAGTGGAGATCCATTTTAATAAAGGACTGGATTGATCATAAAACACTTTTGACATCAAGTTTATACAGAACATTTAGTTATTATTTATTTAATCAGTTCTTAACCCCTCAACTAAAATTCCCAAAGCAGATAATCTTAGAAAGTACAGGAAAACAATGAAATGCATCACATGAGACAACATCCATAAAAAGTCACAATAACATTTTTGATTATCGTGTCTATATTCCTAATGAAATCAATTGCTTGGAAAGGATTGTTTCCTTTTCAATTCTAGAGGCTGAAATGCAGAAATAAAATAAAATAAAAATAGATTAACATGGTTTATTTATTTATTTATTTATTGCATTTCTATACCGCCCAATCGCCAAAGCTCTATCACCATTCAGTGTGTGTGTGGATAATGTAATGTTATTTTTTATAACATCACAGCTAATCACTAATAAACAACAAACAGTTCTGTTCCATTCTTATTTATTTTGTTTTATGTCTCTCATCATATAGAATTGAGATTGCAACAACTCTTTTCAAGCAATCAGTCAATCCGTTTTTAGAAGAAGAAGAAAAATCAATAACACAGCCTAACAGGTTTCAACATCTTACCAGATCAGCCCTGAACTAATTACTCTACCTTATCTTTTCTTTCTTTATACATTGCTCTAATGGGCTTTATTGCCATTAAAGGCTGCTTGAGTTTTTTACTGCCTTATTAGTTGGTGATCTGAAGTTCTGTTTATCCACATTGCATTTTTAAAGCAATGTTGTTTTTTAAAAAAGTAAAGCAATTTTTATTCAATGTTATTAATTATTTTATTAAATGGCTAGCATTAATTACTTAAAGTTCAGTCCTTTGCATCACACATCACACTGAGTTCAGTGAGACATACTCCCAGGAAAGTGTTTATATAGGATTGCAATTGTAACACATGAGCAGGTCCTTTCTCTTTAGGATTTTAAAATCTGAAATAGACTGCGGGGAGGCAGGGACAAGAGGAATGAAACCAGATGGGCAAATGCAGTTAGAAGTAGTCATGCCTTGGGAATGAGAGCTTAAGGCATCCTCCCCCCAACCAAGTGCTCTCCAGATGTGTTGGGCTTCAAATACCATAATCCCCAGGCAGCCTGGCCAATGGCTAAGGTGGCTCTGGATGATGAGAATTGCTGTCCATCACTCCTGGAGGGCACCCAGGTTGGGGGTGCGGAGGCTGATTTGGGAGATAAGCCTGAAATTATGTAGAATGGTGTTTGTGTTTGTTCAGGGTTCTTTTGAGGGAGGTGGAGTCATGTATCTGCTCATGGAAGGGAGTGGGCAGCAAGGTAAAATGTATCCACCAGATCTATTATTTGTTTCACTGTAGCAGCTTGAACACCATATATAAACATAAGGGGTTGGAACCTTGAATTTCTCCTTTCCCCGGCAGACCCCAGCACCTCTTCACGTTGAGCTTTTCTACATGAGGCATTTATTGTGCACTTGTGATTCCTTACTCACAGTTGTTATGGGTTCTTTTAGATGACATTGTGATCCTCCAGTTTTTAAAGAGAACTTTTCTGTTTGTTTGTTTAGGGGGGGGGGGAAATGGGGTATTATTTCTGAAAGTGAAAGAAAATCTATTTTTCTACTTGTGTAGTTGCACTATACCTGCTATAGCATAGCACCACTTAGATTATCGATAACAGAAAAGCAGGAAAGGAAAAGCTATTTGAGCTTTTCTGCATGTAGCTGTTATTCGATGTATCTTCTTTTGGTTTCATAACAGAATTGACATCCGAGCACCACACAAAGACTGAGTTCTAAATGACCGTGAGTAAGGAATTACGAGCGCATAATAAATACATAGTGTAGAAAAGATCTTTTTGCAGAGCTTGGATTTCAATTCGGCTACAAGACTGAAAGCAGATTTTGCGATTAACAGCTTTGTGTAGAAAGGCTCATACTGCTCCAGAGAGTCCCTCAACCCTCCAGAGTAGATTTTCAGGAGCACAAGAAGATTCAGGAGGGAAGACGCTTCAGTGAAAATCATCTCCTGCCTTTCTGCCCGCAGGTCACCCAGTCCACAGAGTATCTCTCCATGCAAATCTAGGCCCCCTCCACAAGGATGCGCTTTTGCGCCCGGTTCGGGGATTATGCGCATTATCGCGGAGGCGCATTTACTCCTAATCCCTCTGCACGGGAAGCGGCGAGAGGCGGCGAAGCGCATTAATTGATGTCCAAAAAGCGCTTTACAAGAAGTTAACGCGCATAATCGCTTGTTCACACCGCGAAAATGCGCTTTAACGGCCGGAGCAAAATAAAAGTCGCTATTTAACGCGCATTCGAAAATGCGCATTATCGGGGAGATAACGCGCCTGTACGCCCGTTTTGCGCTCCGCTGGTGTGGAGGTAAAATTTATAATGAGCCTTCAAGGCTCATTAAACGTCTCGTGTGGAGGAGGCCCTAGATCCAGCCCAATAGGATACACTAGTTTTTGGAGGCAACATGTTGACAAAAATTCAACAAACACCACCATGACTGTATTCTGATTCCCAATATTTTTGGGAACAACTGTAACTGTTTCCTTGATTTCTATTTTAAAAGATTGTAAAACCAAATCATCATCATCATCATCATCACCATCTGGCAGGAATGGACTATACACACAGACACAATACAGCTGCAAAAATAATTCATCAACAACTGGTCATCAAATTCAACCTCATCGAACAACCTACACCATACTATACATACTCACCCGAAACAATCTTGGAAAATGCAGATCATAAAATATACTGGGGCAGAACAATTCATACAGAAAAAATAATTCCTTGCAACTCAGCAGACATAATAGTTATAGACAAAAAAGAAAAACACACTTACCTCATTGACATGGCAATACCTAATGACAAAATTGTTGCAGAAAAGGGAGAGGAAAAGAGAGAGAAATATACACCAGTGGCTATGGAAGTTAAAAAACTATGTCAACAGGAAAGGGTCACAATTATACCGTTAGTCACATCAGTCACTGCTATCACATTAAAAAAAACTATGCAGAAAACCTTCAGAAATATACATCCACCCCAACATCCAGAAAGCAGTCATACTTAAAACATGCTAAATAGTCAGGAAATTCCTGAATCAGTAAAAGACAGCATGACTTGGCAAAGCCTGTCATGTCCATCTAGAAAAAATGGCACAAGCGAGAAAAGAGAGATAATAATAACACAACTACAGACTTTGAAATGTCTGGAATACGAAATATGAAATTTTGCATGCCTATCTACTTGTCATATTTCCTCTGATCTAAGATGTTACTGAGAGCAAATATCAGCAGTGGAGTGAGTAAAAACGTTTTCATTTGCTCCCTGGCAGATGTATCAGCTTCTTGAATTGTGGGAAGGATCACCTCGAAACCCAAAGGAAACAGCCATTCATACCTCGTTCAGCTTTGGCTATTGGGCGGTATAGAAATGCAATAAATAAATAAATTGCTTCTCTATAAATATGAACAAACAGCAAATGAAGGACTTCCTTAGCAATTCACTTTCATCATACTGCAGCAGAGGAGATGCATAGCACATTATATCTGTCTGACAAACCACTAGAGGGAATAAAAAGAACTTTTTTTAATTGTCTATGGCCTCCTCCACACGGGGCGTTTAATGAGCCTTGAAGGCTCATTATAAATTTTACCTACACACGAGCGGAGCGCAAAACGGGCGTACAGGCGCGTTATCTCCCCGATAATGCGCATTTTCGAACGCGCGTTAAATAGCGACTTTTATTTTGCTCCGGCAGTTAAAGCGCATTTTCGCTGTGTGAACAAGCGATTATGCGCATTAACTACCTGGAAAGCGCTTTTTGGGCATCTTTTAATGCGCTTCGCCGCTTCCCGCCGCCTCCCGTGCAGAGGGATTGTGAGTAAATGCGCCTCCGCGATAATGCGCATAATCGCGGAACCAGGCGCAAAGGCGCATTCTTGTGGAGGGGGCCTGTGACAGAAAAGAGAAAGAAATGTGATGCATTTTAAAATGCAATCCTTGTGTGTACAAGTCTGGCTGAGAATGATGGGAGTTGTAGTATGGCGCACAGGGAGGGGAGAAGATTGGGAAAGGCTAGTCCAAGTAAACATGTTCAGTTTTATTTGCAATTTCAATTGTTTGGGAGACTTACTGCAGATTTGAAATTGACAGAGCTGATCAGTTCCTTCTGGAAGCTATTTTTAAGCAGGTTTTGCATATTGCCGTGCAACAATGCCCAGGCTCTGCTGTAACAAAAGCCATGCTCTGAGAGTAATGTATAGAGATGGGACAAGAAGGGCTCTTTAGAAATGTGACATCCTGGAATGCACATGACACAAATGTGTTTCTGCTTTTGGGGAGAAGCATTAAGAAGAAAGGCAGTTTAAATAACAGCAAACCTGATTACAGAAATGTAATCTGCAGTGATTGCCTGGGCACCAGAAAACAAAGGATCGAAGGAAAGTCTATTTCAGAAGTCTAGGGATTTATCACCCCAACATTTGTTTGCTGTTTTAAAATCCAATGGGCTGGATCCATGGCTAACATAAATCCCATTGATTTCAGTAGGTCTACTCTAAATTTGACTAATTCTGGTTCCAACTCAGTGTTTTCACTTTGTAGAGACGCCAGGGGTTCCTGATATGGAATATTTTGCAATTCAACCAGATCCAAAGGGAAATGTTCAGTTTTCCACAGAAATAACTGCAAAAGAATCACTCTAAATATATCAGAATCATTTTCAAATTCGGAGATCAATGGATGAATGGACACAGGCCAGATCTACACCAAGCAGGATATAGCACTAATAAAAGCGGTATATGGTATGTGTCTATGGACCCGAACAGTTGTCAGTGCACTTTAATATCACTGTATAGTGATATAGTGTGGCTCCTGCCTTTTATATACCACTTTCATACCGCTTTCATAGTGCTATATCCTGCTTGGTGTAGATTGGGCCACAGTTTTCTGAGTTAAGTAGTACCTGGAGATCTACAGGAGAGGGGGGAAACAGGTGCATAGAGAGCCTGAGTACCATTCAGAAGAAATAGTAGTGGTACAGTGGTGGGATAAAAACCTTGTGTAGAAAATCCCTGGTTGTATCTATTTTATTGGGGGGTGTCTGCGTTTTAAAGGGGTAAATATATTCTTGCTTGGGAGCTTGGCAGAGCTGTCACCTGACTTTTGTTCTGCCACAGTCTCCCTATATATCTCATGAGAAAGGTGGTGCCTCCGTTCTCCCATCTGTCAAACTAATTTTATGACAGAAAATCCTAACTTGACTTTCATGAGAATATTTCTAAAGACTTGTCTAATGCAGTTCCTTATGGAACCAGTGACACTTCTTATGAGAAATGTTGTATGTCCTTACACTAAGACCTGCTGCACATACAAATAAAGGGGAAGGATCAGCTGTGACAATTGCTTCTTCAGGGGACGGGCAATGTTGGAATATTTCGCCCTTACAAGTGGGATGTGTACCAAAACATTGCTGGGTCTAGGGTGACCATATGAAAAGGAAGACAGGGCTCCTGTAGCTTTACCAGTTGTATAGAAAAGGGAATTTCAGCAGGTATTTGTATTCATGCAGCACCTGGTGAAATTCCCTCTTCGTCACAACAGTTAAAGCTGCAGGAACCCTGCCCTCTTGACCAGATGCAAAAGAGGGCAGGGCTCCTGCTGCTTTAACTGTTGCGATGAAGAGGGAATTTCACCACATACTGCATGTATACAAATGGCACTTGCTGAAATTCCCCTTTCTATTTTTTTATTTTTTTATTGTTATTTAGGCAACCTAAAATAGGTTTTAGCCCGTTCTCACAATCAGCATCATACAGTACAGTCATTACAATATATAACAGAGCAGGAAAGTAATTTATAAAAATAAAATACACTGTTGTAAACCCCCTTTCTTTGCTTTCGCAGCAAACCTAGCCAAATTTAACATAATGGGTTTGGCTGTATTTGAGAGTAAATATATTATTTTATCCATATCTGCGAAGTTCGCGAACAGGGCTAAAAATCTCATTAGGTGTTTATCTCTAGGGATTATATATAGTTTACAGTATAACACGTAGTGTATAGTATCCTCCACTGCCTGGCTGCCACAAATACACAAACAGTGTTCTCCAGGGATATTTTTATATCTCCCCTCTCTGAATTTAGTTTTCAGAGAGGGGAGATAGAAATTCCCCTTTCAATACAACTGTTAAAGATACAGGCGCTCTGTCCTCATTTCCATATGGTCACCCTAGACTAAGCTTGCTGCCTAACAAGAGTACTCCTCTTCAAATTGCAAACCAGCCCTGTTCTCTTCCAAGATAGTATAAGCTGTAAAGAACTCAAATAAGGCTTTACAAACTTTCTTTTCCAACTAATACTCAATAATCAGGGCTACTGAATATGCTGTTTTGGGATGAGCTGTCCCCTTGATTTTGTGTGAGGGGAATATTCTTTGCAAATCTTGGAGAGTCCCTTAATGGCCCTGTTTCAGCAACAAAGCTGTTGACATGCTGGGACTGAAGATCGGCATTAGAAGGAGTGTTTGTTTATTTGTTGTTCCAGACATCATGGTCATATCAACTTTACATACACCAACAATACAGATGAAAACATAAAAACTCCATAATACAAAAAAGTAAAATACTAAAAGATACTAGAAAAGGTTTCCATTAGAACGTGCCCATATATGTGTGAAAGATAGTTTTAATACAAAGAATTAAAATAAGGGTAGGATGACCAGATAAAATCCAGGACAAGGCTCATGTAACAGTTGTAGAGAAAAGGGAATTTCAGCCAGTGTCATTTGTATGCAATTAGTTCCTGGTGAAATTCCCTCTTCATCACAACTTCCTTTTGTATATGGTCACTCTAGTATAGTGCATGCACCTTTAACTGTTGTGATGAAGAGGGAATATCATCAGGAAATAATTGCATACAAATGACACTACCTGAAATTCCCTTTTCACTACAACTGTTAAAGTTACATGAGCCCTGACCTGGATTTTATCTGGTCAGCCTAAATAAGGGACACCAAGAATGTACATTTAAAAGGTCCATAAATGTATAAAAGTTAATAGTACTAATATGTTAAAACTTCATTTTAAATTTCATTGTTACAGTTCACCATATTGACCTCTACGAGTCTTCTTCTCAACTTTTGGGCAGCCATTGTGAATCTCGCAACTCTGTCTGTCACAAATTTGTCAGCATCAGAGAGCAAATATATAACTTTAGCTTGATCATCACTGTCAGATATCTCCCATAATAGATTCAAAATAAATGTTGTCCTGGATTCAGAATACAGAGAATATAATAAATAGTGGTAGAGGTCCTCTACTACTTCAGCACCACATATACAGAACCTCTGTTCTACAGGTATTTTAGTAATGGACCTCTAAATATTGTGAAGGCATAGTTTGAAAATGCAATGCCAGAAATGCCTTTCTAAAGGACGGCACTGATAACTCATGCAGATAGCACTCGAATCCATGAGTTAGTTTTAAAAGATGCAGGTATGGAGAAAATGATGAATTTTTAAATTACGTCTAGATCATGTTGGGAATAAAACTCACCCACTTTATTCTTTATGTGTCTCTGAAACTGATCTCGGTGCCATTTCTTGAGAATCTGGGGTATTTGCTACCCAGTTTGCTACCCAGGTGGTCTGTCGGTGAGATTTCAACTGTTCTAAAAACATTTTTAGGTATCCTAAAATCATCCATATTAAGAAGTTTAAAATAAAGCAAACATAGCTACAAAAATATAAAACTGTATTGGCATAGTCCCAGTCTCAGCTCTAATACTACCTGCTGGAGTAGAAGATGGTAAACCAAGTAAGGTTGTAAGAAATTTATTTTGGGTGATTTCCAAATGGGTTATTTTTGGCTGCCTCTACAAGAGAGGTTTAAAGCTCTTTCAAGGCGCTTAAATTTTTTTACCTCTACAAGAACGGAGCGCAAATCGGCCGTAGAGGCGCGTTATCTCTCCGATTATGCGCATTATCGAATGCGCGTTAAACAGCGAGTTTTATTTTGCTCCAGCCGTTAAAGCGCATTTTGACTATGTGAACAAACGCTTAACTACTTGTAAAGCGCATTTTGGTCATCCGTTAATGCGCTTCGCCGCCTCTCATGCAGAGGTATTAGGCGTAAATGCACTTCAGTGATTATGCGCATAATCACCTAACCAGGCGCAAAAGCGAATCCTTGTAGAGGGGACCTTTGTCAAACCCCAAATCTCTCCCCCATAGGTCACCTATGGGAGGACTTTGCCTCTATAAACTTTCAAGGAAGGAGCAATCCTGTTACCCCCTTTAGTTCTAGTAAAGCACAAAATTGCTTCTGAGGATCTTGATGCCTTCAAAGCAGAGGACATCATATGATGGGTCCAATTACCCCTGTCAGTAAACCAAACCCCAAGATAATTAAAATGCCTCACTTGCTCTATTGTTTGTCCATCAAGGTACCATTTATACTTTGGGGGGCGCCCCCAAACACTACAACTTTTGTCTTGTTATAATTTACACTAAGATGCTCATTAAGACAAATTGCCCCAAAATCCTTTAGTAAATGCCTCATACCAATCTGAGTATATGACTGCAAAACCATATAATAATAATAATAATAATAATAATAATAATAATAATAATGTTTATTTATAGCAGGATGGATAATTTATGGGACAGAGCTGTAACTGAATAGTAGTCTGTTTGTTTAAACTCCGGTATTACATCATTCACATATAAATTAAACAAGAGACGGGGTAATAAACAACCCTGGTGCACACCCTTTGAAGTTGAAATTAAGCCTGATAGTTGGCCATTCAATCCTACCCTTACTCTCATATGTATATCAGAGTACAGTATTCTAACAAGTGTAAATAGTCATCAATCAGTATTTGAGTTCCAGAGTTTTATCCACAGCCTGTCACGGTTTATTCTATCAAAAGCTGCTGTAAGATCAACAAATGCTGCATATAGATATTTTTGTGCCCCTTTGCATACTTATTAATAAGATGATCTAAAACATAACATTGATCAATTGTATTTCTTCCCTGCCTAAAGCCTGCCTGCTTCTCTGCAATAATTTGGCACGTATGTGTAGCACATGTAGCACGAAGGGGTTTGCCTTACCTCTAAAGCGACAGGCATATTTACATAATCCAAGTCTATCAACAAAGGTTGATGGTCACTTTCTGATTTTTCTCCCACACAGAAATTCTTAAAGAGGGGGACTGCCCTAGATGTTAAAAATATATAATCAATCACACTTCCTCCTGTGCCGGAGGAGAAAGTAAACTGGCCTGCAGCAGCACCCACCCCTGTGCCATTGCAGATGGCTAGCTGATGTTGGTAGATAATGGTAGGAGTGATGTAGCATTTTCCCCAAAGTTCATACATAGGGTGACCAGATTTTGGAACCCAAAATCCCGGTCCCCCCCCCACCCAAAACAACCCCCCCCACCAAGCCACCCACTCCCAAAAAACATCAGCCTGGACCTACCGGGTTCTCTTCCGCTGCCGCCCCCGCCGGGTCCGCCGCCCCCCCAGGTCCCCCGCCACCGCCGGGTCTTCCTCCTCCTCCGCCGGGTCCCCTGCCGCTGGGCTCGTAAGGCCAGTGGCCGCGGGGAAGAAGCAGGGGAGGGCCGGATCCGGAAGTGACGTAATCGGCCCTCCCCCGCCTCTACCGCGCAGGCGTCCGGGCTCCTCGGGGGTCGTCGCCATCGCGACTAGCCCCGACAAGGCCAGAGGCCGCGCGGAAGAGGCGGGGGTGGGCCGATTACGTCACTTCCAGATCCGGCCCTCTCCCGTCCCTTCCATGCGGCCTCTGGCCTCACGAGCCCGGCAGCGGCGGTGGAGGACCCGGCGGCAGCGGACCCGGCCGCCCCAGCAGGTAAGTGCCCTGCGCCCCGCGCCTCCCGCTCTTTACCCACAGGGGCGTCCGCTTCCCTCCGGTGCTCGAATCTACTGAGAAACAGGCTTCGTGGCCTGTCTCTCAGTATCGCGCCAGGTGATGACGTCATCACCCGGCGCGCTACTGAGGGACAGGCCGCGAAGCCTGTTTCTCAGTAGATTCGAGCACCGGAGGGAAGCGGACGCCCCTGCAGGTAAGGAGCATGAGGCGCGAGGGAGGGCACTTACCTGCTGGGGCAGCTGCTTCCCGGGCTCCTTCGCCGCCACCGCCGCCGGGTCTACCGCTGCTCCTCGCTTGCTGCCACCGCTGCGTGACCCCCCGCCACCCCAGTCTGCCCCCACCGCCCCCCGGTTGGGCCAGTTCGCCCCAGGTTTCCCGGTTAGGACCGGGAAACCCCGAGCCATCTGGTCACCCTATTCATACACATCTTCTCAGTAATCCTTAAAACAATCTATAAAGTGGGCCAAAATCATAATCTCTTATAAATTGGGGTGGGGTGTTGACTTAAAGCTTAAGGATTTTATATTAAAACCTTTCTGCTTCTACCAGATCATCATCATCATCATCACCTTAGTATTTCTATAGTGCTTTCTGAGTAATTCAGTAATATTTACAACAACCCTGTAAGGTTCACCGGTACTATTATCTTCTTGTTGCGGCTGATACTGAGAGAATAATAATAGCTATCTTAAGGTCAGCTGCTTTAAGGCCAGCTCTTTCCCAATCTTACCTTTTGGGTGTCTCTGATATCATAGAACTGTTCTTCCTGACCTCTCAGAGGAGCAGGTCTTTATTGCACCATGAAATTTCATGCCCCCTTTTATTATTTTCTGTTTGTCTTCTTGAACAGCTAGCGATCTACTGTTTTGTGCCAGTCTAGTGGGTGTCCACATAGGAGAGGGCCTTCTCTGCAGTGGCCCCAAAACTCTGGAAAAAACTCTCATCAGAAGTCCCCCATGCACCATCCTTGTAGGCTTTCAAGAAGGCCTTAAAACATTTTATTTTACCATGGCCTTCCCGTGATGAATACTGTTATTGCTGCTATTGTTGTTTCTGCTAGTTTATTGTTGGTTTTATTGTTTTAATTGCTATTTTATTGTGATCCTGTTTTTATTCCTTTAATATTTTATTGCTTTTAATATTTTATGTATGTTATTGTTATAAACCGCCTTGTGAGGGCCTCTGCCCTGAATGGTGGCCTAGAAATGTTCTAAATAAACAAATAAAATAAATCTTGCTATTTACTGATACGTTAAAATAATTTGTGCATGCATATGCCACAAGAGAAGAGAGGGGAAGTCCAAAGTATGCCCTAATCCAGAGGCCCAAGCAGCATGGAAGAAATCAAGCAAAGTTCTACTTATAAAGGTGGGTAAGGGCACACTGACCCTGAAATATCTTTGAGTGGAATTGTGCTCCACAACATGTTGCCAAAAATAGTTTATAGATCTGACCTCCTCCAGGTGTTGTTCTATACCTTCCAAAGGCTCTTGAAGGCCAGATTTTGCAGTCATCCATTTACATTAGCAGCTGTTTATGTGACAAGCTCATTCTGTACCCTTCACTAGCTCCCTTGTGTAGACCTTTTGAACATCAGGAGATGCCACCAAGCTGAATTCCTCACAACTCTGGGGCAAGGTGTAATGCTAAAGCTACAAGGTGAATTAAGGAAACACTCTGAAATATCAAGGTCTCTGTCTGTCCCCCCCCCCGCCCCCATTTAAAATAGGTTCTACATTGTGAAAAATCACTAACAAAGGAAAAACAAAAACAAAAATGCACAGATTAGCACAATAAAATCATGTCCTGTACAAGATGGACATCATTTTTCTTTACAAATGCTTCCAGATGGAGGACTCCTAGCAAGGGCACTCAGAAGGCATAGTGCAGCTGCTCCATCTTTTCCTTCATGGGTTTTCTGTGGTAAAGAAAAAGCCGGAAGGAGTGGTAAGAAAACACGGGAGGGTCACAGGTAGAAGATGACAAAGTAAACATCCGTGAATGAGGCAGGGCAATGGTGCCATAAACATCTCATCTGGAAACACTGGCGTGCGCAAGGGATATGCCCGGTGTGCCCAGGCACACTCCAATGTTTGGGGCCGCTTCCGCTTTCCTGCGCCGCACCCCCCAGCTCGAATTGGGGCTTTTAAGGAGGATGGGAAGAGCGGTGAATTCTACTGCTTTCTCTACCCCATCTCTGCCACGAAGGCCAATAATTCTATTTGCAGGCGAGGGCTGGAGCCGCTACCACCAGCCTGCTCGCTCACTCACTAAGTCAACCAGCTGCTCTCTCATTGCTGCCCCCTTGTTCTTGCCTGCCGGGCAGCTCTTACCTTATGCCCAAGACACACAAGGAACTCACAAGAGTTAGCTGGACTGCTCATGATAACTGGAGCACAAGGCAGGAGCAGCGGCATCTGCACTAGCAGGAGGAAAGAGAGACACTGTGTGTCTTCTCTCCTCCCTTCTTCTGCCACAGGCCAGAAGGACTGGGAGAGAAAAGGGGGGAAAAAGGGGGGGGGAAGAATCGCAGGGCCCCCAGGCCTTTCCTGGCTGAAGAGGATTCTTCAATGTCTTTCTGCATCCTGCTTCAGGTTTGCAACAGTGCAGGAGTGCGAAAAACAATGCCCAGGTTTATTTTAGGTAAATACAATCCCTCCCCTTTTTCAAGAAAATATGATGCAGTAACCAGCAAGCTGTTATTTTCCTAGATGTGGTGTGTGTGTGCGTGTGTGGGTGTGTGTTTATCTTGTGCCACCTTAAAAACAGAGTTGCAGCACAATCCTAAGTATGTCTACTCAGAAGTAAGCCCCACTGAGAACAATAGGACTTATTCTGAGGTAAATATGCATAGAATTTCAGCCTGAAAAAGAAGGTGGAGAAAAGGCAGGAGAAGGGAATGATGATGGATGAAGCCATTGCAGAAATAGAATAGACAACTGTAGGCTTCTAGGCTGACCATATGAAAAGGAGGACAGGGCTCATGTAACTTTAACAGTTGTAGAGTAAAGGGAATTTCAGCCAGTGTCATTTGTATGCAATTAGTTCCTGGTGAAATTCCCTCTTCATCACAACAGTTAAAGTTGCAGGCACTATACTAGAGTGACCACATACAAAAGAAGGTAGGGCCCCTGCAACTTTAACTGTTGTGATGAAAAGGGAGTTTCACCAGGAACGAATTGCATACAAATGACACTGGCTGAAATTCCCTTTTCTCTGCAACTGTTAAAGTTACAGGAGCCCTGTCCTCCTTTTCATATGGTCAGCCTATTTTTAACCCACAGTTAAACACTATATTAAGTACAGCAACAATTAGTGTCTGTACACATACATAGAGTGCTTCTCCTTAAGTCATGCCTAACTGCATTTCAGTAATCACAACAGTGAACCAGCTAGGTTTTCCATGGGAAAACTCTGTGCGTGGTGAAAGATACTCATTTTAAATTATATATATATATATATATATATATATATATATCTCCTTTCCTATAACAAAATGGTGCTTAGTCCTAAGTAAGTGTGTTCAGCATCAGGGCAGCAGAGGGAAATCCTATTTTATTACTTTAGTTATGCTAGTGTGACATGTGTTAAAAGCACAATCCTATGCATGTTTAGACAGAAAAAAATCCTACAACTCCAAGAATCCCCTAGCGCTGGAGCATGCTGAGAGTTGCACAACTTTTTGCTTTCCAAACATGCATAGAATTGCACCTTAAGTGGGTTTAAAATGTAAAACTTGGCACATGTGTGGAATCCTTTAAAAATATTATTACTCTAGCATTAGGAATGTAGCAGTTGTGCAGTGTCGAAGGTATACCGTGCTTTCCCCTCCTCCACTCCAATCGGGGCCTTAGGTGCACACCCTAATGAAATTAGCTGCGCACACCTATGTCTGGAAGTATGCTGCATTTTCTCTCTGCTTTATAAGGTACCAGAGAGGCTGATACAAATAACTGTTGACCTTAGTCTTTGCTCCAGGAATTGCAATTAGGAATGTGTATGTGGTGGGGGGAGAGAGAGAGAATTTTCAAGAGATTATGGCTGAGTGGTGAGATCCTTTGTACTTGGTATATGGTTTCAAAGGCAGGCAAAAACTTTCTTATTCCGGCAAGCCTTTGGTGAATAATGTGGACCTCCATCTATGTTTTAAGATTTTTTAAATTTAATATGTATTTTATATGTTGAAATGTTTTAATATTGAAACCTATTTAAGTATATTTTTAACTTTTGTATATTTCTATTTATAGCTTTTAACTGTATATGTTTTAATTTTCTAAAGCCGCCCTGAAGCCCAGTATTGGGCAAAAGGTGGGATACAAATAAATTAATAATAATAATAATAATAATAATAATATAAATATAAACAAATAAGAGGTGCAGAAGTTTCACAAAATTCATTCTTTTTAACTTAAGTTTGAATTAAGCATAGCAACATTTACATCCTTTTCGTTTTCTTGTTCTACTTTTGCAGAACTCTGTTCATGAATTCCTTGAATGCATTTCCAGTTGTCTCTTGTGCTTCTGGCTGTTCCAGACTTTCAGTTGACAGTTGTTATACTCGTTGGTTCATCCTTCACATGATCAAGCAGAAAGTGACTCCCCACCACCCCAGAACATAACGTTCTATTCATTGATGAAAAAAGAACTCTAAGCTGTAGTTGTGTTTGGAAGCAGACAGAGATGGATTTGTTGATTCCAGGAAATGTAGCATCAACATCAGGGCAATTGGAAAAAAAAATTCAGCTGGAAAGTGACAACTCTGCATCAGATAAATTGATCTTGAGATGGGAAGAGGCTCTAGGGAATTATCTAGTTGGGCTTCACGTTTTCAAAGGGAATGCCCTCATTTCTCCTTCATGCCAGCATCCTTTTGCTACAGCCTACCTTATTTGGCTGTGGGGAAATGAGCAATATGCAATTATGAGCTGACTTCTCTAGCATTCTGCTTCAACCGTTGTTGTTGTTGTTGTTGTTGTTGTTGTAGTACCAGGTACAGTCTAATTTAATTAATATAACTGTCAAGTTTTCTCTTTTAAATATCCAGCCATGCTCGCTATCATCTTAGATAGCTTAAGAGTCAGTGTGGTGTAGTGGCTAAAGTGTTGGACTGGGAGTTGGGAGATCCGGGTTCTAGTCCCCATTCAGTCATGGAAATCCACTGGGTGACTTTGGGCCAGTCACAGACTCTCAGCCCAACCTACCTCACAGGGTGGTTGTTGTGAGGATAAAATGGAGAGGAGGATTATGTACACTGCCTTGGGTTCCTTGGAGGAAAGAAAGGGGGCATAAATGCAATAATAAATAAGCAACAGGCACCTTGAAAAAAAAAGAGCATTCTGGGCAAGTCAGGTGAGTGGAGATTGAAGTGCTACCATTTGGGCTGGAGGTTGGGACAGGGGAATCAGCCACCATTGATTTTTAACCAGCTTTTGTTTTCTGCTTCTAAAAACAAGCTGCTTGTGCAAGGCCAGCATCAAGGGTAGGCATGCTTGGGCCCACATTCCAACAGGGATCCTTCTTAGTACCTCTCCATCACTATTGCAATCTGCTTATTCACTTGCCTCTCACTCTGGCCCAGGCAACTGTGTTGATGAGAAGGAGAAGAAGTAGATGCCACTGCCTATTTGCTCAATGGCTGTCTGCCTGTCTAGCAAGCAAGTGGTAGAGTTGGATGAGAAAGAGGATGAGGAGAAATAAGAGCTGGTGGCCATGGCGATGAGAAGGCAGGCTCACTGAGGGAAGGGGGCCATTGAGGGTGTCCTGCCCAAGGGCCCTCAAAATCCCAGAGCTGGCACTGCCTCAGTGTTTAAATGGAAGCTATCATGTCACCCGGGGTGGGTGTGTCCCTGTTTGTTTCTTTTTAATCTGAGGTGGGTGAACCGGTGTTCCACACAAGGTGGTGCAATCAGAGCCAGCCCCAAGATATTTTGCTGCCTGTGGCAGAGAACAAAATGGTGCCCTCTCCCATTCCATGTACAAAAGCTGACTGGACCGGCAGATGAATCTCTCTTCAACACTAATGAGGGTACAATGTTTTCCACCGAACTTGAGGGCAACAGGCTTACTTAGGGGGTGCAGAGTAGTCTGCATAGCACACAGTTCTCTCCTTGAAAACCTTGCTTCTGCCTCCTAGTGTCTGCTGCCTGAGGCAACTGCCTTACCTTGCCTAATCAATGGCAGGGCTGGCCCTGGAAGCAATCACTAGCTCCATGCTGACTGTGCCCACACATACACACAATCCCAACTGCATTGACATATTTAAATATCTCCCTGTGGCAACAGAGACTGCATGAGCCCAAGTTACATGTTCCCATGACAGACTAGGACAGCGTGTCCACTTGTCGAAAAAGTGCAATGTGTTGTAAAATCAGGAGTGCCCTATTATTTCCAGACAACACACCTGGAAGGCACCAAGTTGGGGAAGTCTGGTCTGTGGTAAATAGGGAAAGTTGGAGCCGAGGCTACATCCTTTATGATTAAGGGTAGCGGAGTATGGTCACTTTTTAAAAAAAGAATGTGGCAACCCTACTATCATTTAAAAGTGTTAAAGCATTAGAGTTCAAGAAGGATTTGACAACTGGAGAGTGGAAGAGCAGTATGACCTCAAATTGAATTAGGGCACAATCCAATGCAATTTTAGACAAACAAAAGTCCTACAACTCCCAGAATTCCGCAGCTAGCTGGGGACAAAAGTCCTACAACTCCCAACTAGCTGGGGAATGTTGGGTGTTTTAGGACTTTTGTCTGTATAGGATTGCTCCCACAGAAATTAAATTTTGGGTTCTGTAGACTTAGTAGCAGTGACTGTTCTACTTCTGTAACTCTGTGTTAAAATAAATGTTAACGTATGGATACAAAGGAGTTAGCACATTAATCTCACCTCTGTGTATGTAAAACCAATTTGCTTTCTTCCTTTAAAGACGTAATAACCAGGCCAAAAGTGGCCAGTTTGGAAATAAAAAATGTGTTAGGGTGTGCCTTTAAAAACAAACTTATCAGTAATGACAAAAGGCAAGTATTTAGAGGAAAGATTAAAAAGAGCTAGATACTTCTCTCCTGTGACAGACCCGGCAACAGTAAAATAAATATACAAAGAAATAAATCTTCCTCTCTCGCCTATTAAAACTAATCATTAGTAGGCTGAGTACCGACAAAAGAAAATTGCACAGAATTGCATAATTAACTTGTGGAATAAAATTCAAGGAAGGATAGTTTGGCAACTTTTTTATTGTGACAGGGAAGTGGAATTTCCATGTTCACAGAGGCGCTATACCTCTGAATACCAGAAAAGTGTAGACAACCAACCATTCATTCTGGGAAACCGGAGGCTGGACTAGATGGTTATAGGTTATCAAAAATATGTTATCAAAGTCTCCTGCCTGCTGCCCTCAACCCAGTTATGACATTTCTTTCAGTAACATTTACTATATTCAACTCACTGTCACTATATCCCATCTTCCCTCACAGGAATCCAAACACATTGTCCCCACCCCCTCTCTTATCCTTATAACAATGTTTTGAGATAGGTTATGCTGAGAGACAGTGACTGGCCAGGATCACCCAGGAAGCTTCAAAGCTGTATGTGGGATTTGGATTGGGTCTCCCTGGTCCTGATTTGACCCTCCAACAATTAAACCACTCTTTAAAAAGCTCCACCTCCTTTATGATAGTCTCTGATGGTTGACATTGAAACCTTCGCAGTCAGTGGAGGCTGGTGGCTCTGATTTTGGTGGGGCTGTGAATCCCTTCTGGGTTTCAGTCAGAACCAGCCAGACCACTAAAGGAGCTATCCGAGGTGCTGGACCTATTTTGGAGGGGGTAGGGTTCAGCACCCTGGATAGTTCCTTTAGAGTTCTGGGTGTTTCTGGCACTGAAACCCAGAATGGATTCACAGCCCCACTGAAATCGGGGCTGCCAGCCTCCACTGTTCACAGTGTGTGAAATCATTTTGATTGCATGAATTATGCCTATTTATTTATTTATTTGCTAGTAAAAGGCAGCAAGATTTCTAGCAGGAGCACATTGACCAGCCTTCCCCAACCCGGTCTCTTCTAGGGGTGTTGGACTACAACTACCATCAGCCATGTCCAACAGCCATGTTTTGGGGATTATGGGACTTGTAGTCCAACACATCTATTGGGCACTGAGTTGGGAAAGGCTGTTGACTGTTGTCTTTTTCCCTTTCCCCCTCTTCTTTCTCTGATGGTGCACTAAAAACCCTGGATAGCAAGTCATCACTAAAGACATTTCAGCTGCTAAGGGCACAATTCTATGCATGTTTAGACAGAAAGAAGTCCTACAACTCCCAGCACTCCCTGGTCTTTGTTCCCACAAGCCAATGCGCTGGCCCTTTAAATTTCCCTTCTCCTGACTCTTTGCCCCTAATGTTTTGCTTGTGATTTTGTACATGAAATGTGGTCCTCTTTTTCTTTTTAGAATGGATGAGAAGTGATTTAGTTTCTCATTCACTTTCAAGTCATATTCTTCTTCCTCTCTTCAATTGCCAGATCCCCCAAGAAGAAGAAGAAGAAGAAGAAGAAGAAGAAGAAGAAGAAGAAGAAATTTATTTCTTACCCGCCTCTCCCTCCGGATCGAGGTGGGGAACAACATCAATACAGACAATATAAAATACATAAAACTGATTAAAAATACATAAAATTAATACATTATTAAAATCAACCAAGTCTTAAAATGCCTAAAGCTGTTGCTTTTAAACTTTGGATTACTTCTAGGGTGGCCACCTTTATTTTTTTATTTTTTTACTGGCCTTCCTCTTATGCCATTAACAGCAGTCAAGCACACAGAAATTGATTTGGGAGAGTTTGCCCTCACCACCTCCACCTCCAGAAAAGAAATATCCATCCATTTAATTTGGGGGAGGGGGTTTAGGTAGTTGCTAGAGAGGTATAGCACCAGTAAAATAAAATTAAAGGAGACAATCTGATAACAACACCAGTGTGGTGCAGCAGATGCAGTGTGGTATAGTCGTTAGTGCTGGACTGGGGCTGGGGAGGCAGGAGTTCAAATCCACACTCAACTATGACTAGATATCACTGGATATCTTTGGACCAGTCAATGTTTATTTATTCTAAATATTTCTAAGCCACCTTTCAGGACAGGAGCCTTCCCAAGGCAGTTTACAATAATAAAATAAATTTTACAATTATCTCACAGCCCTAACCTACCTCACAGGCTTGTTGTGAGGATAAAAGAGCAAGGGGTGAATTCCGCATGTCCCTCTGAGCTCCTTGAAGGAAGGTTGAGACAAATATGCAATAATAAAACAACAGTGGGTGGAGTGATGGGTTTGGTTGTGGGAAAACTGAGTTTCACTCCTTGCTTATCCATGATGCTCACTGGGCAGTTCAGGCAAGTCATTGGGCAGAATTCAATGGACTGCTTCCACTCTGGTGATTCCCTTCCGCAACCCGTGGGACCCTGTCAATTCTTTTGCACAAGCGGGACCCACCACTTACGCTTATTTCTAAAAGGAGGTAGGTCAGTAGAGATCCCTAATGAGAGCTCCACTGACCCACCTCCTCCCAGAAATGAGCGGTTCCACTTGTTTTGGGTTGCCCCAGGAGTGCTATGCCATTGCGCAAGCAGTGGGGGTCACTTGAACAATGGAATTGGTGTACGGTGACCATATGGAAAGTAGGACAGGGTTCCCGTTAACTTTAACAGTTGTAGAGAAAAGGGAATTTCAGCAAGTGTCATTTCTGGGCTTGCAGAACCTGGTGAAATTTTCTCTTCATCACAACAATTAAAGCCGCCGAAGCTATACTAGAGTAACCAGATACAAAAGAGGGCAGGGCTCCTGCAGCTTTAACTGTTGTGATGAAGAGGGAATTTCACCAGGTGCTGCATGCCTACAAATGACACCTGCTGAAATTCCCTTTTCTAGACAATAGTTAAAGAGCCAGGAGCCCGGTCCACCTTTCCATATGGTCACCCTAAATTGGCAGGGCACAAGTGACATGAAACTCTCTTTCGCTGGATTCATTCACACGTAATTTCCATCAGTTGCTTTTTCTGCAGAGGGTTGGTTCACATGCCCTTTTTCATCCCATTATTTACTATAGTAGACCTGAGGACTGGCAGCTTCATGTGTGAGCTGGGTGGTATGAAAAGCAAAATACATTTGAAGAAATAAACCTTATCAGGAATGGCCCCTTCACACATGTGTCATCTCTTGATGTGACAGTAACCAAGTGATGAGTGTGCACGTGTGTGTGTGTGTGTGTGTGTGTGTGTGTGTGAGAGAGAGAGAGAGAGAGAGAATAAGAACCCACCAGTTCAGGGAAGATGATTCTGTTCATATTTATAATTACTAGCCTGAGTAATCCTATACAAGGTCCCACTAAGGTAAACAGAAGCTGTGCATCAGCACTGTTTGGCTAATTGGGTCCTAACTAATCCTCTAAATGATAAACCCCTAAATGATATACTTTCCTCCTAAACCCCTTGAATTACAGGCAAATAGTGTCCAATGTGTCGCCATTATGTCTTGACCCATATTTCCACAATACAATACTGATTGATTCCAGATGGGTGCCCTCCAGTTGTGCAGGGGGACTACAGCTCTCTACATCGCCAGACAGCAGACCAATGGCTGTACTGGTTGGGAGCGATGGGGGCTGTAGTCCAACACATTTAGAGAGTCCTGGGTTGGAGAAAGAGTATCGGTCTTTCCCTTTCTCTCTCACACACATACTTCTTCAGACCTCCGTGTTCTTCAACTGCATCCTGAAGGGATTGTCTTCTAAGCCCACCAAGCATATGGAAGCCGTACACCGCACCTCAACTGTGATGATGTCACTGTCCGATTATGAGCGTTAAAGCTGGGAATGAAAGACGTGGCTGACAGGAAATTACTCGTGAAGTCTTCCTTTTTAATAAGCTGATGGAAGATGTTGTACAGAGGCCTTGGCATAGCCTCACCAATCATTTATGAGCTGGAGTAGCCAGCTTTCTTTTCTTTTTTTCTTTCTTGTTGAACTTCATCTCTCATGGAGAGGTTAGGAAAGCAGTGGTGAGGGACTTGGGAGGAGGTGATCCGCTTCTCCTTTCACAGGGTCATTTCTGGAACATGCAAAACTTGAAGCATTTGTTTAAAAGGGGGGCTAATTGGATCCATTTTCTTCTCCTCCTCCTCCTCAGGATGAGAGCCTCATCTACACCAAGCAGGATATTGCACTATGAAAGCGGTATATAAAAGGCAGGAACCACACCAAGAGGATATCGCAGTATGAAAGCAGTACATGGTATGTGTCAATGGTCCCCAACAGTTGTCAGTGCACTTCAATACCTCTATAAAGCAGTAGTTTGGCTCCTGCCTTTTATATACCACTTTCATAGTGAAATATCCTGCTTGGTGTAGATGAGGCCACAGACTCAACAGGCAGGTGTGAAGCTATGAGCCTTGTTTCATTGCAAAAGCACTCTTTTGACAGGGGCTGATCAAACAGAGAACTTGCATCGGTTCTTGCTAAATCACATGAAATATATACTGGCGCTGAAATCTAGTTATTGCACAATCTAATTTGCCCTGTTTTATATACTGCCTTGTTCTTCAGCAGTCCGACTCCCTCCTCAGTCCTTTCAAAGGTTATTCTTTCTGCTGGACTGGCTCCAGGAAGATTCGAAGGAGATCAGATTTCTTTGTTCTAACCCAACAGTTCAGAGAACTGAAACCTCCCCCATGGTAGGGATGTAAATGCAATTTAGTGAGAAGTTGTAAAACAGGCCGGGCAGGTTTCAGCTCCAAGCATAGAGACTTTAGGCTTTATTTACTTTAGTGCTTTGCTCGGCTGCTAGTTATACTAGAGTGACTTCATTAAAAGGGAAGCCAGTTACTTAATCATGTAGCCCAAAGCCTCAGTGTCATTTTTCGGCTTCCTGCCCTTGCTTTTATTCAAAGAACTAGGTCCATTTCTCTCCCTCTCTTCCAAACATTGATATTGCTCCTGCCATTTTAAATGAGCAAAAAGCCTCTTTTGATACACTGGTAGCATTTATCTGCTTCAGATTAAACAAGGCTAAAATGCAACCTCTCTCAACCCACTTTATAAACACAATAGATTCACAGCTCTCTTAGAGTTGCCCCTCCCACCCTCATATCCCAGCACAGGCATTCAACGCATGCAAGTTTTCATCACTCTCAAATTGCAGCGAGGCTTTACCGATTAAATTTCTGCCTGTCACGGACTCTTACTCACCATTAATTCTGCTAGAAGAAAAGTAGAAACCCTACCGTACAGGGCTTCAAGCTTCCGTGTTATCATGTCATTATTTCTAATAATACAACACTCCCTGCCCCCCTCAACCATCGCAAGCCAGTTGTAGGAAAGCCCCACATGGTCCAGGAGGGTCATCTGACCCTCCAGAGGGACTTTTCGAGGCCCAGAATGTTGCAAGGAAGGGAGATTGATTGGTTCTGCAAGTGGCTTTCTGCTTGCATAATGCTACATCCAACATAAGCAGAAGCATAAGAGTGATTTTATTATTTTTGTTTTACTTGTAAGCCACCTTGGTAGGATTTGTATCCTGAAAAGTGCACATAAATAATTGTAATAAATAACTAAAATATCTATTGTAATAATAATAATAATAGCAGCAAAAATAATTTACCAACAACTGGCCATCAAATTCAACCTCATCAAACAACCTACACCATACTATATATACTCACCCGAAACAATCTTGGAAAATGCAGATCATAAAGCAAACTGGGACAAAACAATTCATAAGGACAAGACTATACTTTGCAGTTGACAAGGCATAATAGTCATAAACAAAAAAGAAAAACACACTTACTTCATTGACATAGCAATACCTAATGACAAAAATGTAGAAAAGGAAGAGGAAAAGAGAGGAAAATATACACCATTGGCTATGGAAGTTTTAAAAATCGATGGCAACAGGAAAATGTTACAATTATTCCATTAGTCACATCAGTCACCAACATCACGTTAAAAAATTTTTTTACAAAAACCTTCAGGAACTGGGCCTACCAAATTACATCCACACCATCATCCAGAAAGTAGTCATACTTAAAACATGTTCAAAAGTCAGGAAATTTCTGAATCAGTATGACTTGGCAAGGTCTGTTATGTTCATCTAGAAAAACCATCACGAGCAAGAAAAGAGAGACAGTAATGATAATAATAACACCTTCAATTAATATTTAATATGCAAGGTGTAAATTGTTATATGCAGGGCTGGCCTGAACTAAAGGATAAGATAGTGCCATCTCTCATCCACCCCTGGCCTGGAAAAACAATAGACTTTGGATCAATATATTTGACCCTGCTTAAGCAAATCATGATCTCTTTGCCTTGGACAAATCTCTCTCCCAACTTAACCTACCTTGCAGGGTTATTGTGATGCCAAATCCTATAGTTCCGAGCATTCCACAGCCAGCATAGCTAAGAAAAAGAAAGGAGAAGCAACAGCAGAAAACACGAGATGACTACACACTGAAGACTATAAAATTCCATGAATGAGGCACAATGATTGCACAACAAAAACCTTTCCAGAAGCACCCTGGGTCATAGAGTAACCATCTCATAAATGAGTGTGTGTGTGTTGGGGAGATCACTCAAGTCCCGCATATTTGACACGAAAAAAATGTGATTCCTAGCTAAAATCCTATGCATGTTTACCTAGGAAGAACTCCTTCTGAATTACATGAGCCTACTTGTGAATCATTATTTATCCATTTGTGCTGCCAAAGAGCTACAGGTGACAGGTATCAGCATGGCTAAATATCCCAATCAAAACCACAGCCCAGGTTGGGAAAAGAAGAACAATTCTTAAGTATTAAAACTCTAGTGATCTTATGTAGACCAGCTGCTTATAATGTCCATGTGGAATGCTGCTCATCAAGTGTGTGAACACTGCAACCATTGTATCCTAAGAGAGCCGACTGAACCCTGGATAATCGGCATGTAACCTCCTCTATTAATAGTGCAGACAGATATGTGAAGTAGTTGAATGCCATGAACATATGCCATGCATTAACCAAAAAGGCCTTACAATCCTCATAACAACTTGGCTAACGATTACACCAGTAATTATTCTTTAGAACTTGATAACATCAGAGGAGTAAAAATATACAGTATATATCAAAAAATATCAAAAAATAATTTGTTCAGGTGATGAATAATCAGTCACATGATAATATGCAGCGAAGAGCAAATCATGGATTATTTGGCCTTTAGTTTTGATGTTTAGTGTAGTTTTGATGTTTAATAGCTACTGGGTTGTATTTTTTTCTTTGTTTTCCCTCTGCTTTGACCCAGAATTGTTGTTTTAAAGCATATTGTATTATAACTCGTTTTTATGCTTTATGGTTTTAAATTTTGTATATCGGTGTTTTTAATGTTCAATGTTTTTAATTTTTGTAAACCGCCCAGAGAGCTTCGGCTATGGGGCGGTATATAAATGGAATGAAATAAATAAATAAGTCTGTTGTAAAGAAACTGTGAGCCTAGCTACACTACTGCTTTAAAATGGTTTATAACAGTTTTAAACCTGTTAATAACCATTATTAACTGGTTTAAAACTGTTATAAACCATTTTAAAGCAGTAGTCTAGATAGGCTCTATAACATGAGACATAAAGTGACAGCAATTTGCTTATGAACACAATTTGATCTAACATTTCTGTGTTGTGCTAGCATTTATTCTAATATTGTCTAGCTGATAGACTCTACTGCTTTACTAACATTTCCTGGAAGTTAGTGGATGGAGCATTAGAATTGGTGAACTAGTAGTGATGGTTGTGGTAGTGATAGGTTAAGGTTGGCAGCATTAGTACTTTTTGATGACTTTATTGTGATCTTATTCAGAATGTCTTAGGGGAAAGCTAGATGATATGGAGCACCCACGGTGGCCTTCACCCACACAACCCTTTTAATGTAAAAATTAGATAGGTATGTTATCTGTAAACAGCACAGACATGTGAACAACAAGCCATGTTGCCTGTGTTGTGTCATTTTGGATCCTAGAAATTAGGCCTCTGTTGCATAGGGTTGTTTAGATAACCCCGACTGGCTAAGCCAGGTTGTTTAGCTGATCCTGATTGGTTAACATGTTGTTTGACTCTCAGTTCTAGGTTGGGGGTGATGAGAGCTATGGTTTGGGATGATAGGAGTTGTAGTCCAAGAATATCTGGAAGGCCACGCATTCCTCATGCCTAGACTAAGCTTTTGAGTTTTTGAATGAAAAATGTTTCCTTATTGTTAATTGTTTATAATGGTTTTAGATATATATGTATCTCTCTGTGTGTTGTCAGTTCACATGTTTGTATGTAAGTGGTTTTTAAAATGTATTTTTAAGGTTTTTATCTTTGAAAACTGCCAGATAACTCCAGCTGTTAGGAAGTATAGAAATGTAATAAATGAAATGAAATGAGCAAATTAGAAAGATATGCGAGGCTACCCTAAGTTCAGCAGAGGACAACCAAAGAATGTGTTGCTTACCGCACAAAAGAGAAGATGTTACTTTATTATTTTGGACTAGGCTCAATTCTCCTCCTCCCTGCCCCCCCCCCCCAGGTCTTCCCATATGATACAAAGCATGACTCAACTTCTGGCCATATGGAGAGAAAGCAACTTGGCAATAGTGGAAGAGGAAAGAAATATCAACTCCAAGCTCTGGAAGCAGAGCAAAGGTTGGAAGTAGCAGGCCGGAAAAGCTGTCAAACCTGTCTGGGAGTGTGTTAGGCAGTCTAACAGTCTCTGGCAAACAGAGCAAGTCGACCTGGAAATCAGAATATATGAGAAAGGAAAATCAATTAAGGATTACTATCTGGGAAAACAAACCAAAACACTTCAGCACAACTGTCATGTTAAAAATGCAGATATTAAAATTTTGGAACTGCCTTTCTGTTGATGCTTAGTGTAAACATGCTCCCCCCCCAAAAAAAAACCCTTGCAAAAGCCACGTGTGTGTTTTACTGTTCCTAAATCAGTGTTATTCTTAAGGTTAAAATTGAATGCATGGTAATTAAACAAGACAAGTGGGATGGATCCAGCCACTTTGTGACAAGGTCTGTAGTTCAGGGGTAGAGCACATGTTTTGCATACAGAAAGTCCCAGGTTCAATCTCTAGCATCCCGCCTGAAACCCTGGAAAGCTATTGTTACCAGTCAGTGTCGACACTATGGCCTGACTGGAGTCCACCTGGAGAAGAGCCTTCAGTGTGGTGGCCCCCTTTGTATGGAACTCCCTGCCTCTGGAGATCAGGCAGGCGCCAACATTGTGCTCTTTCTAGCACCTCCTGAAACATATTTTTTTCAGGAAGCCTTCCTTGTCTGATCAGCCATGGTTCTATCAGAATTTGATTTCTTTAAAAATAGTAATAATATTGACATGGTGTTTTATTATTTTATCCTATTTTGTATCTTTTATTGTTCATCGCTCTGGAAACTATCTAGATGTGGAGCGATATATAAACATTGTAGATAAATAAATAATACTGCATTAGATGGTCCATATATTTGATGACTCAATATATGGCAGCTTTCTATGTTCCTATGTCACCTACTCCAAAGGTTGCTGCATGGAGTGCTCCTATTCAGTGTTCCAGTTTGTAAGCCATGCCCCCCTCCAGGACACTCCATTCCATCATCCTCCAGCTTGGTTTTTGATCCTCCCCACCCCCACCGTTCAATAATTAGCATGATGTTGCTGCCCAAGTTCCACCCTTCTCCAGTTTCTATCTCAAAAAGTGAAAAACAAACCCCTCAGAAACATCTGCTCTCACTTTGGTTTAGTTGTCCCCACTGACACATAAACTCCAGCCATTTCCCTCTTTCTGTGCTCCAGAAACATCCAAGATGCCTCAACCCACAACAAGAGAAGAAACAAGGAAGTAGATTTAATAATAGTAGTGTAATAAGTCAGTCACCATGTGTATTTGTATTTTTTTTTTAAAAAAATAACTAAAGATTTGTTTAAATTACGAAAAGATACATATTATCAACATTAATCAATGCTTGATCACATAGGTGTGTGCAGCTCATTTCATTAGGACTCGATTGGAGTGGAGGAGGGGAAAGCGTGCTTTCCAGGGCCTCCAGAAAGTGTGTAATTCCCCCTTGCCATGGTCGTCATTAGTGTGGCAGGAGGGAATTATGCACTTTCCAGAAGCCCCGGAAAGTGTGCTTTCTCCTTCTCCACTCCAATCAAGGCCTTAAAAGCCACAATTGGAGCAGAGGAGGGGAAAAGTGCTTTCTCACCCCCCCCCCCCCTTAAGGCCCTGATTGGAGCAGTGGGGATGGAAAAGTGTGCTTTCCAGGGCCACCATTAGCGTGGCAGGGGGAAACTACAGAGGCCCCAGAAAGTGCACTTTCCCCTTCTCCTTAAAGGCCCCGATTGGAGCAGTGGGGGTGGGAAAGCACACTTCCAGTGCCTCCAGAAAGTGCACAGTTCCCCTAGGTATGCTAATTAGCATGCCCAGGGGAATTATTATTATTATTATTATTATTATTAGGTGTTTTGTACAATTGGGAAGGAGACAGGGTTGTTTTTTATTGTTAAAAAACAAAACCTCAAAAAAATACCTTTCAATAAACAATACATAACAACAACAAAACATTGAAGACTCTGCTATGTATCCCAACATTTTCAGAAGGACGTGAGGTGTGGTTGGAATGTGAAGCGGGGCCTTTTTTGTTGTGGCACTCAGGTTGTGCAATTCCTTTCCTAGTGAGGTTCAGTTTGCCCTGCCTCTGTCAAGTTTCAGACAAGCTTTCAGTATGGGTTTTATTTCTCTGAGCTTTGAGCGTGGTTTCTGTCTTCCTCTCTTTTTACACTGAATTGTTTTATCCTGCTCTTGGTTTTAATGCATGAAACTGAATTTGGTAATTTTAGCTATGTCATTGTCATTTGACCAGTTTTATTGTTTTGATGGGGTTTTTTTAAAAAACCAGTAAATACATAAACAAATATATAAATAAATTGGAGATGTATGGCCCTAAGCAGGGCTTGGACAAGAGACAACCTGCGTACACATTCTATAGTTGATCAAGGCTAGGGTGACCAGATTTTGAAACCCAAAATCCCGGTGTCCCCCCCCGCCAACAGCCCCCCCACCAAGCCACCCCCCAAAACAACCCCCCACCCAAATAACCCCCCAAGCCACCCCCCCACCCAAAACAACCCCCCCACCAAGCCACCCACCCCCCAAAAAATCAGCCCGGACGTACCGGGGCGAGTTCTCTTCTGCTGCTGCCGCCGCCGCCACCGCCACCAGGTCCCCCGCCGGCTCGTAAGGCCAGCGGCCGCGCGGAAGAAGCAGGGGAGGGCCGGATCCGGAAGTGACGTAATCGGCCCTCCCCCGCCTCTTCCGCGCGGCCGCTGGCCTTACGAGCCGGCGGGGGACCCGGCGGCAGCGGTGGCGGAGCGGCAGCGGCGGCGCAGCAGCGGACCCGGCGGCAGAGGTGCGGCGGCGGCCCCTGCGGCGGCACGGCGGCGGACCTGGCCGCCCCAGCAGGTAAGTGCCCCGCGCCCCGCGCCTCGCGCTCCTTACATGCTTCCCTCCGGTGCTCGAATCTACTGATAAACAGGCTTCACGGCCTGTCTCTCAGTATCGCGCCAGGTGATGACATCATCACCCGGCGCGCTACTGAGGGACAGGCCGTGAAGCCTGTTTCTCAGTAGATTCAAGCACCGGAGGGAAGCGGATGCCCCTGCGGGTAAGGAGCGTGAGGCGCTAGGGAGGGCACTTACCTGCTGGGGCGGCCGCTTCCCGGGCTCCTCCGCCGCCGGGTCTACTGCCGCTCCTTGCTTGCTGCCACCGCCGCGTGACCCCCCGCCACCCCGGTTTGCCCCCCCGCCCCCCGGTTGGGCCGGTTCGCCCCAGGATTCCCGGTTAGGACCGGGAAATCCCGAGCCATCTGGACAGCCTAATCAATGCATTGGATAATCATCTCTACCAAGAAAGATGCAATGGTTTCTTAGCTTTGACAAAATACAGCCACCAATCAAAGCTTCTAGTGGTGTGCTCACATGGCAAAGCCATGTGCTCATCACATAGTTTGCACCACTCTTGCCAAAACAAAAGCAAAAACCTTGATTAGACATAGACCTATGGATAACGTAAGATGATCACATTGGGTTTGAAGAGGAAATGTCTTGCCCAATGGCACATTTGTTTTTGTTCGGATAATTACTGACATGCTCATATATCTAAGCCATCTGAACATATGTCAGTATGTGTAAGCAGTCCCGTGTTTTGTAAGACATATTTTATATATACACTCATTTCTCTCAAATACTTGCTTGTGCACAAGTTTTGTAGGTATGACTTAGGCTGAAGTCCTGTACCCATTTACCTGAAGTCCTATACCCATTTACCTGGGAGTAAACGCCATTGAATTTAATGGGACTTATTTTTGTGTGGAAATATATAGGATTGCCCTATTAAGAATATGAAAAATATGCATCACTGTTAAGAATTGGAAAATTATGCATCACTCATAATTATTTGGTTAACTTTAGCTTGTTTAACCCACACTTAACCCATAGTGTCTGGGTTTGCATATCATGGAGCAAACTCTGATCGGGCCCTATTCGTGGATGCATATTCAAAATGGTGGTAGCATGCGTCAGGCGTGTGAGATGGCAAATCATGGTTTAATTAACCCAAGATTTGCTGCCATTATGTGCAAACAGTGAATTCAACTCAGCTGGCTAAGTGATAATAAGAATTTGAAATAGTATTTTTTTTAAAAAGCATTTCAAAGTCCACTTGTTCAGGAATTTATAGCTAGCTATAAACCATTGCCTGGAAATGGGCTGCTAACATGGAGAATGAGCAAATCTGTAAATCCTCTAGTTTATTGTTGTTAAAGGAAGAATGCAAGTTACAAGTAAAATAGTCTCCAAATTAAGGAAGCTTGGAAATGTATAAATGTCCTAGAAAATTTGGTACCAATGCCAAGAAACAGACAAATTATGTTGATAATAGGAAATGAACACTTAGGGGAAAGAGTGTGATTCAATAGGGAATAATGTGTTAGACTTGGTCCTCAGCAGTCAGAGGTCCAAGTCTAAAGCATTATTATTATGATTATTATGATTATCAATATTAATATTATTTATTTATAAATACATATTATTTATTTCATTTCTATACCGCCCAATACCTCCAGGCAGTTTTCAATAATTCATAAAATAATACAATACAATATAAAAATAGAGCATAAAATACAGCATAAAAATAGGGTGTCCATATGGAAAAGGAGGACAGGGCTCCTGTATCTTTAACAGTTGTATAGAAAGGGGAATTTCAGCAGGTGTCGTTTGTATGCATACAGCATGCAGCATGCATGCAGCACCTGGTGAAATTCCCTCTTTATCGCAACAGTTAAAGCTGTAGGAGCCCTGCCCTCTTTTGTAATGAAGAGGGAATTTCACCAGGTGCTGCATGCATACAAATGACACCTGCTGAAATTGCCTTTTCTATACAACTGTTAAAGATACAGGAGCCCTGTCCTCCTTTCCATATGGTCACTCTAATAAAAAATTACATGTACAAAATTTAAAAGACTTTAGACAGCTAAAACCAGTTTCAATAAAATACTAGACCTGTTTAGATGACTGGCATAAATGCCTCATCACATGCCACCAAATGCCTGGGAGTAAAATCTCAGCTCAGCCATTTCATGGGGCTTACTCCCAGATAAGTGTGTATTGGATAGCATACTAACTCACTCAGAAACCTTCTCTTCTTTCCTAACTGGAAATTAGTTGATGTAAGGATGCAAGATGTGTAAAGTTCTGTCATTCACACATACAAGCCCTCACTTGATGTTGCTGCTCTCAAATAATTAACATGCGTGTCTGAATCACCCTTTGATGGCGGCCAAGTAAATGAGTGGATGGGACTCCACTGAAAAGCACTGTACTTGAAGGGAGATGAAGTGACACAAAACCTCTTGACCAAACCAGTGAAGAGGACAACTTGTTCTTTAAAACGTAGAGCAAAGGGGAACTTTATCTGATAATCGTATGGCACCTTTATACATGCTTGTTAGATTACCTCACAATGTCTCCATGACAGTTCAGACTATCAATGGCAGCAAAATGTGTGAATGACACCATTGCAAAGTGTTGCTAGGCTCACAGATTTTGGCTTGCCTAATAGCTTGTCATTAGGAAGTATACCAGTTGCTGGGGAACACGGATGGGAGGGTGCTCTTGCCCCTGTGTCCTGCTTGGTATCCTGGTCAACAGCTGGTTAGCAACAGTATGAACAGAGCGCTGGATTAGATGGGCCCTTGGTCTGATCCAGCATGGCTCTTCTTCTGTTGCCTTAAACCAAGACAATTATTGTTCCATCTAGCTCAGGTGCTCTCCAGGATTTCAGATAAAAGTCATCCACGGTCCCACCTGGATCTGAACATGGCACCTTCAGCATAGAGATCACGTGCCCTCATCTACAGTAATCATGCACATCTATCCAAACAGACACAAATTTCATATATTTAACCAAATGTCTCAGTGTGATATGGCAGTGATTGGGGTACCCAGATGAGAAAAAAGCAATAGACAATCAGCCAAAGATTAGAGTAAATGAATATATTGGTTGTGACAGAAATATAAACATAAGTACAGGTACAGCATTTGAATAGGACGAGCAGCTATTGTGGATGGAGAGAGCGGACCAAGAGAAAGATGAGGTAAGATGCTAATATTTCAGAAGGATGGGGGAGGAGAGGCTGATATATAATGAGATAGGAGCAAGATGGCCACTAATTGGTTTGGGGATAGGGACTAGAATAGTAATAGTTTGTCCTGTCGTTACATCAGAACTTGCTGAGGACGACTGAGGCTGCCTCTACAAGAGAGGTTTAAAGCTCTTTCAAGGCGCTTAAAAAAATTTACAAGAACGGAGCGCAAATCGGGCGTAGAGGCGCGTTATCTCTACGATTATGCGCATTATCGAATGCGCGTTAAACAGCGAGTTTTATTTTGCTCCGGCTGTTAAAGCGCATTTTGACTATGTGAACAGGCGATTATGTGCATTAACTACTTGTAAAGCGCATTTTGGTCATCCCTTAATGCGCTTCGCCGCCTCTCACCGCCTGTCATGCAGAGATATTAGGCGTAAATCCCCTCAGCGATTATGTGCATAATCGGCTAACCAGGCGCAAAAGTGAATCCTTGTAAAGGGGACCTGAGCCTAGAGAAAGAATGGTTAGAGATAGAAATAAGAATAACCCTGTTCTGATGACATGCTGGTTACCCATTTTGAGCTAAAAACTATGGCTTAGTGTGTCATGCGAACCTTGACTTAGTGTGACATGTGAACCATTCTAATCATGGTGGATACATAACCACTGTTTAAACACGCTCACTAACAATTTACTGCAAAGGGGCTAGCGGCCTAACCATTGCTTAGTGCATTGTCTGAACAGGTGCAATGAAATGTAAATATTACCTATTCCAAAGCCAAGTTAGTAGGAGGGGACTCTTCCTTAGTGGTTTGTGGTGATTCAGATACAGATTTTGGAACCCAAAATCCCGGTCCCCCCCCGCCACCCAAAACAACCCCCCCACCAAGCCACCCACCCCCAAAAAACATCAGCCCGGACCTACCGGGTTCTCTTCCGCTGCCGCCCCTGCTGGGTCCGCCACCCCCCCAGGTCCCCCGCCGCCGCCGGGTCTTCCTCCGCCGCCGCCGGGTCCCCCGCCGCTGGGCTCGTAAGGCCAGCGGCCGCACGGAAGAGGCAGGGGAGGGCCGGATCCGGAAGTGATGTAATTGGCCCTCCCCCGCCTCTTCCACGTGGCCTCTGGCCTCGTCGGGGCTAGTCGTGATGGCGACGACCCCTGAGGAGCCCAGATGCCCGTGCGGAAGAGGCAGGGGAGCTCCCCCGCCTCTACCGCGCAGGCGTCCGGGCTCCTCTAGGGTCGTCGCCATCGCGACGAGCCCCGACGAGGCCAGAGGCCACGCGGAAGAGGCGGGGGAGGGCTGAATATGTCACTTCCGGATCCGGCCCTCTCCCGTCCCTTCCACGTGGCCTCTGGCCTCATGAGCCCGGCAGCGGCAGTGGAGGACCCGGCGGCGGCAGACCCGGCCGCCCCAGCAGGTAAGCGCCCCGCGCCCCACGCCTCGCACTCCTTACCCGCAGGGGCGTCCGCTTCCCTCCGGTGCTCGAATCTACTGAGAAACAGGCTTCGTGGACTGTCTCTCAGTATCGCGCTGGGTGATGACGTCATCACCCGGCGCGCTACTGAGGGACAGGCCGCAAAGCCTGTTTCTCAGTAGATTCGAGCACCGGAGGGAAGCGGACGCCCCTGCGGGTAAGGAGCTCGAGGCGCGAGGGAGGGCACTTACCTGCTGGGGCGGCCGCTTCCCGGGCTCTTCCGCCGCCACCGCCGCCGGGTCTACCGCCGCTCCTCGCTTGCTGCCACCGCCGCGTGACCCCCCGCCACCCTGGTTTGCCCCCCCGCCCCCCGGTTGGGTCGGTTCACCCCAGGTTTCCCGGTTAGGACCGGGAAACCCCGAGCCATCTGGTCACCCTAGATTCAGAAGGTTATCTTTGGGACTGGAACACTTGGCTTGCTTGGATTGTCCCTTGTGGATTATGGATGGGTTAGAACCCCCCGGCTCTCAAGCTGAGGACAGACTGCGCCATATGGTGCAGAACATAAAGCAAAGGCCTGATTTCTTCATGAACCCTCCAAGCTTATATAAAAAATACAGCGGTAAAAGAGGAAGGTTTTCTTGCTGTTCAGATGGAGAAAAGGTTATCCTCTGGAGAAGGCAGTGAACTCACCAACAAAGAAAACATCCCATGCTATTCATGCTATTTTGACCCTCCAGAGAGGCTGTTCTTGGGGCAGAAGGTCAGGTGGCTGCAGGAGAGGGGAGGAGATGGGAAACTTTCTTTCTGCGAACTTCCTTTTGTTAGTTACTTATTCCCATTAGGGTGTCCACTATGCATTGCCAAAAGGGAGGAATCGCATCACACCCCCCCCCCAAAAAAGGATATCAATTTGCGTAACATTTGCTTGTGCTAATTTATATGCATAGATGCAAATTTAGAAATAATAACTATAATTTATCTCACCATACAGGGAAAGACTACGATCGGTGTGCCTGCTCAGTCTGTTTTCCACATGTTAACTGTTGATGAGCAACTTCAAGCTCCTGGTCTCTCTTATTATTTATTTATTTAATTTGTATCTCACCTTTTTTCCTCCTTAAAGAACCTAAGGCAGCATACATAATCCTCCTCCTCTCCATTTTTATCCTCACAACAACAACCCTGTGAGGTAGGTTGAGCTGATAGTCATTGACTGGCCCAAAGTCACCCAGTGAGCTTCCATGGCCATGTGGGGACTAGAACCCTGATCTCCCGACTCCTAGTCCAACACTCTAACCACTACACCACACTGGCTCTCATATGTATGTATATTTATATTACATTTAAACCAGACTTGGACTGGACAGCCTTTCAAATAGATGGCACCTTGAAATGGAGCACTGTCCTCTAAAATAGGATGCCTGGCCACTCTCAATATTAGTTTTTGCTACCCTGGTGGCGGGACGCTGAGTGACTAATCATTAGATGAGGCCAGAGCCAACCTTTAGACTCTAGATTATTTGGTCTGTTAGCTGCAGTGTATAAATATTTTGTCTATCTCGTGGGATTGCTGTATGTACAATTACGGTGATCCAAGGCCTTGCTGTGGAAGCTTGATTGTGCTCTTTCTTTGAAAGACTTGGAATGCAGAACTACAATTTACCAACCTGCTTTTTCCAAATAACTTGTTAAATGGAATTAATAGCTGGATATATTTATGAATGCACTACATTCTGAATTGCCAAATGTGGATGTACACAATTCACTTTGAATCCCTACAAGGGCAATCAAAGATCTATCAAAGTGTGAGCCGGTATTAATGAATGCATGGTTGAATTTTCATCTGTAAATCATACATACCCCACAGACATGCCCCACCCTCTGCATAGAGGGAGTTTCCCATGAAAAACAAACAAACTGTACACATGGAACATTCACGTGCCTTGGAGAAAGGTTCTAGGCCAGGGAGAAAGGTTTATAGTTTGGGGGTGCTGATGAATCTAGAACTGTCATATGAAACACAGGTGGATTCGGTGGCACCTTTTATCAGTTTAGGCTGATACCAACTATGTCCGTATCTGGACAGAGATATCCGAGCTACAGTTATCATGCTCTGATACCTTCTAGTTTGGATTACTGCAATGCATTCTATGTGTGGCTGCCTTTGAAAACAGTCCGAAACCTTAAGACTTCCATCACACCTAATTTTCCCCCGTGGTTTGCCTCCACGTTTTTTACCTCTGATGCAAAAGCATGTCAAGCTTATGATCCCTTTCGTTTGAATAGCTGCTCTTTTGCTCTTTCACTCGCTTGCTCTTCCATTCCTCCACTCCACTCCACTCCACCCCTCCCTTTCTCTTTATCCATCCAGTCAGGTCCTGTCAGATGAGCACTTCAACCAGACCACCTTTCTGCCGGGCAAAAATGGAATGGCCCTTTAGTCTGGCTCTTTGGGGGCATCGAGAGAGTACAATCCTGTCTCTGCAGAGATTCGGGCATTGTGTGATTTTAAAAAATGCTTTTGAGCCTGGGATGCAAGGTTTGAGTTTCATATTGAGACTTGGAGCCAGCTGCTGGGAGAGATCGCTTTTCCCTGCCAGGTCCTGATGCAATCCATTCAAGCCAACGGAAAAACTCCCATCACAGCATACACACCCAATTCCTTTAAAACTACCCGGAGGCTTAAGGATGCATTAAACATGCATAGGGGAAATAATCCAGACTTTAAGCATTCTAGGAAAAAACTGAAAAGGCTGGGGAAGTGGCGGGGTGTCAGCAGGACAGGCACAGCGTCATGTGAGTACCATACTGCAAATCCGCACACCAGGCATGGCTAGAGTGCACTAAATCGCTGGTGTGATGGAGCTCTTAATCTGGTTCAAAATAGGGCAGCTGGATTGTTAATGGGGACTGGCCAAGGTGATCATATTATTCCAGTACTTTTCTATCTTCACTAGTTGACAGTCCATGTCTGGGCCCAATTCAAAGCCCTAAACAGCTTGGGGCCAGGTTACCCGAAAAATCGTGTCCTCCCATATGTACCTGCCCAGATCCTAAGACCACTCTCAGTGATCCTTCTCTGTGAGCCCCTGCCAAAGGTACTGAGGTGGATAGCTACCAAGAAAAGGGCCTTTTCTACTGTGGCACCCCAGTTGTGGAATGAGCTTCCCAGAGAGGGTCGCCTGGTGCCTACATTGTACTTTTCTGGCACCAGGTGAAGACCTTTTCATTTTCCTAGGCCTTTTAGTCTGTTTTTTTCTTTTACTTTAAATCTGTTGCTGTATTGCTGCTAGGTTTTATCTTGGTTTTACTTTTAATTTATACCGTAATGTATACAGTATTTTAATTTATACTGTAATGTATACTGTATTTTATACTGTATTTTATGCTTTTCATTGTTGTAAACCACCCAGAGAGCTTTGGCTAATAAATAAATAAATAAATAATAGACTAGCCTTTTCTGCCTATGCTAAATTTATATGTACAGGGAAGATTATTTGTGGGACACTCAAACCTGACCCCACCCCTGTCTAACTGTAGTGAAAAGATGCACCTTGTGATCTTTCTGCATGTGTAGTTTGGCTCTTCAAACACTCCTTTGTACAGGCTGAACTGCAAAAGGATTTGGCCAGTTGTATGCAGCAGAAAGTAGGACAAACTTCTTAAAAACACACATGCCAAATGAGTTGTGCATGATATTCTGCGACATTGGAAGGGTTTTTTCGCCTGTCTAAACAAAGACTACAATCCTGCATTCTGTTACCCATGCAGAAGTTTCATTGCTTTTAACAGGGCTTATAACATCAGTAACTATGTGAGGGTTTTTTGTTTTTTTTTGTAGCTCAAACATATGACAAAATGTTTTTAATCCAGTGAAGACCTCCATTTACCCTTCCAGTCATAGTAGCAGGGTTACATCCACAATAAATTCATACAAATGTGGTGATAGAAAGTCAAAGGCAGCCCAAACTTTCCAGATCCATAAATACTTTAATCTAAAACAGTTCTTGGCATGAAATATCATAATAACATGCTTTCTGTTCAGCTCGGTTTGGAAAAAGGACTATCGTTTTATTAACAATTAGGAACTCTGACTTGGCTCTTAACAGAAGTAAATTAAAAACAGTACCATAGAAGGAGGAGTAATAGATACATGTCCATTAAACAGTAACCGGAAAAGCTTTTGGCAAGGAAACAGTAGATACACGATCCAATCAAAGTTAAGCACAATTGTAACTCTTGTAGATTTTAATAAGGAAAGATGTAAGAATATGCTTATTTCTTTATTTCTTTATTTGTTGCATTTCTATACCGCCCAATAGCTGAAGCTCTCTAGGCGGTTCACAAAACTCTCACATTGAAATCAATAGGGCTTCAGGGTGCTTAATTATTGCTGGATCAAACCCTACACATTTTATATAAAAACATAAACAGATTAGTCCTTTGGTCTGATCCAGAACAGCTCATCTTATGTTCTTATAAGACACAGGTTCAAACTGCTGCTCTACTATTAAATTCACTGCGATAAAAAAAATTAACCATGTGATGACTGCAAAGTCTCATGTTGACATGCATGTCTGATTGTCCATGAAAGCTATAAAAATAGAAGCTTTGCCTTATCTTATGCACAGTGCTTTTCAGTTTTCAGTTGCCAGTCATCAAGGCCTTGTCTACACATAGATCACTAGATTGCCATACACTTGATGAGCAACTGAAAGTGAAACTCTAATCCTATACATATCTACTCATAAGAAGTTCCACTGAATTCAGTGTGGTTTACTCCAAGTTAAGTGAGCATAGGATTGCAGTCTCAGTGTGTGAACGGACTCCATCAAAAAAGCACTACCAGGGTGGTAATATAAAGGTTCTCTCCATGGTATCATAGCTGTGAGCCTATCTAGACTACTGCTTTAAAACTGTTTATAACAGCTTTAAACCGGTTTAAAACGGTTATAAACCGTTTTAAAGCAGTAGTGTAGATAGGCTCTTGTGACGGTTCATTTACACATGCGAGTCGTTACTGGACGCTGCTGTCATTCAATTACTGACATGCATGTGTGAACCAGTTTCCACTCATCTGTTCCATGAGATGTCTGCCTGCTTCATTTCCAGAATGATTTTTCAAAGCAAGAAGCTATTCTCAAAACAACTGAACTTTCTTCCTCTTTGCATTCTGTTGTCATGTTCTTGTACATCAAGCACATCAGCCGCTGCTGCTCCACTCTTCCTTAACTCGCCCACATCTTGTTATGCTGGGTTAGCCTCAGTGTCTGACATGAGATGCTAGCAATAAACCACCAATGACAGAACTGGATGTACCCTTTTTAAAATATCACCATCTCTTTTCCTGGGTTTCTGCCTTTATACACTCTTGTAACAGCACCCCATAGTCACGTTTGTGCATACTACATGCTTAAACAAAGCATAACATTACTTTTGCTGTCTCCTCCTCCCCCAAGACAGCCCCCTTTTCCCTGTCTCTGCATTCCATTCCCTAGTTGTTCTGTTTCACCTAGCTTTTGAAGGTTTTTAAATTTTGCTCTCCGTTTTATTTTTTAAAAAAATGTTCTGTGCTGCTTTTGGTTGGTGGCAGGGCTGTCCCTACCATTAGGCAGGGTGAGGCAGTTGCCTCAAGAGGCAGATGCTAGGAGGCAACAGCAAGGTGTTCAAAGAGAAAACTGTGTGCCCTGAAGCCTACTCTGCACCCCCTAAGTTCAGTAGAGAACGTTGTCCCATCAACGTTGTCCCATCATTAATGTAGAAGACAGTTTCATCTGCCGGTTCAGTCAGCTTTTGTACATGGAATGGGAGGGGCGCCATTTTTTCCTTTGCCTCAGGCATCAAAATATCTTGGGCCAGCCCTGGTTGGTGGTTTGCATCTCTGTTTTTAATTGGATATTATCTTGGGGGCTGAAATGTCATTTAAAATATGTTTGAATGAACTAATGGATGAAATGAATAAAACAGCACCCCAAATGCCATGCAACATTTATTCAATGCAGCTTTGTATCTCACAAGTTCCGATTTCCCACTGACATTAATTTATGAAGCAGCATCTTTCCATGATGTGCATGTACACTGGTTGTCTGAGTTTTCCTGCCAAGTCGTGAGGAGACTCTTACCTAGGCTGACCAAATGAAAAGGAGGTCAGGGCTCCTGTAACTTTAACAGTTGTAGAGAAAAGGGAATTTCAGCCGGTGTCATTTGTATGCAATTAGTTCCTGGTGAAATTCCCTCTTCATCACAACAGTTAAAGTTGCAGGGGCCCTGCCTTGTTTTGTATATGGTCTCTCTAGTATAGTGCCTGCAACTTTAACTGTTGTGATGAAGAGGGACTATCACCAGGAACTAATTGCATACAAAGGACACTGGCTGAAATTCCCTTTTCTCTACAACTGTTAAAGTTACAGGAGCCCTGTCCTCCTTTTCATATGGTCAGCCTACTCTTACCAACTTTCCTGGATTTTGGATCAGATACAGAAGTGTAGCAATTTTTTCCTCCCTCTCTTGTGGCAAAATAACAGTGGGGGCATACTCTTATGCCCCCACTGCATGATTCCTTCTTGAAGGAAGCCTAGCCCCCAGCAGCTGCCAAGGCTCAGAACCTGCCAGGATCAGAGGGTTTAGAGGAGCCTGGGTAGGGTGATCAGATAAAATCCAGGTCAGGGCTTGGGACCGTGTTGCCTGTTGCCAGGATAGTTGAGACCTTACCTGAGCTCTGTTTGCTTTGACCACCTTGGAACTCTCAGACTCTTGAATATGCAGCTGCTAGGCTCAGACTCTGAAACATAACACATATCTCTATGGTAGAGTACATGCTTTGTATGGAGAAGGTCCCAGATTGAGTTCTCCACATCTCTTAATTGAAAATGGACTTCATATAGTAGGGTAAAGGTAGGCTGACCATATGAAAAGGAGGACAGGGCTCATGTAACTTTAACAGTTGTAGACAAAAGGGAATTTCAGCCAGTGTCCTTTGTATGCAATTAGTTCCTGGTGAAATTCCCTCTTCATCACAACAGTTAAAGTTGCAGGCACTATACTAGAGTGATCATATGCAAAATAAGGCAGGGCCTCTGCAACTTTAACTGTTGTGATGAAAAGGGAGTTTCACCAGGAACTAATTGCCTACAAATGACACTGGCTGAAATTCCCTTTTCTCTACAACTGTTAAAGTTACAGGAGCCCTGTCCTCCTTTTCATATGGTCAGCCTAGGTAAAGGGAAACCCCTCCATCTGAGATCTTGGAAGACCATAATCAGAGTGGAGAGTACTGGGTTAGAAGCACAAATGATCTCACTCAGGGCCTGTTCAGATGACACAATAATCGACTGTGAATTGCTCAAAAACATGATCCATGGTCAGTTAGCATGTTGTGGGAGAATTCACACATACACACACACACACACACACACACACGCATGGTGGTTCAAGTTTCAATGCCCACTAACCATCTTCAGCAAGTTGGTTGTGGGCATCCACAATGGTTCTTGTTTCATCTGATGGGATCCCTGTGTGGTTTTGACCCCCAAATTGTGGGGAAATGGTGGCGAACACAGAGACCACTAGCAAGAGAGACCACTGGAGATGCTCTTGATGCCATGTACTTTTTCTATGGTCAATGCCCATTCCCCCCTCCCCAGTTTCGCAATGGAGTGGCTGCTGGCCACCTCTTCATCACATGGAGGATGCTAAGATGCACAGATAAACTGCACAGAAGTAAACAATCAATCATGGAGGGTGGGTGGATAGCGGAATTACAGGGCGCCATGTGGTTCCGCGATCATTTGGTAGGCCCGCTTGTCGTGGTTCTGCTATCCCTCCCCTCTCCATGGTTCTTCTTCCCCTCTGAGCACATAGTGTAAGGCAGCTTCATACGTTTATATGACTGGCTTACTGAGTGATACACACAGTGGCTCAATTCGGACAACACTTTAGTCAATGGTGGGTTAATAGCATACTGACGGTGTGTTAAAGAGGTAGAGCTCCACAGACAACACGCTGCAGCAGGCGCTGCAGGGAATCAGCAAACACCCTGGTGGTTAATAACGTACTCGGCTCTGACTGACAGCTTGGCCGCCATGTTCTCTGCTCACCGACCTCCGTTAGTCCTCCAGCAGGTATCCCAGAACACACTGCGGCCGAAAATCCATGGGCGCCGCCATTGAAGCCGATGCAGGACACGCCTCCCAAACCCCATTGGCTATTGAAGGCAATGGGCGGAACTCAGCAGCCTCCGGCAAAGAGGCAGCCAGGAGGAACGGCCGCACCAAAGCAACGTCCACACCCTGCACCCAGCACCATGCAGCAAACGTTGGCACCCACGCCCCAGGGAACCAACCCCGCCCACCCTACACAGGGGACAGGCAGTTGTGAGGGTGACCCACGTCCCCCAGCCACAAACATCACCCTCCCTAAGCATCCAAACACACACACAGGAAAGAAGGCAAGAGTGGGGCGGTTTGGAAAACTTTATTCAGCAGGGACCTCAGACATGGGCAGTAAAGCACATGGTCACTACGAAGCAAGGGCAGAGCCCTCAGAAAGGACAGGCGCCCCCAGGAAGGAAGAAGGCAACTGGAAGGCACAACGGTGAGGAGGGGGAAGCTGAACGAGCACCCTCAGGGAGCTAGCCACGGAATGGGCGATGGGGAAGAGGTGGAGAGGGGCAGAATGCCAGGGGGAGATGCCAATCTACAGATGAAACCCCACAGCTGACTCTCACAGGGGGTGGGGGTAGTGCTGCCAAATCTAGGCACTGATGCTCTCTCACTCCCGGGATGCCTCCAAACGGGTGTGGCGCTCCCCAACGGGATTCACGGGGCCCGGCAATGGCTCAATGTCCCACCCGTCCACAGGGATGGCGTCAGCGTCCTCTCCCCCCCCCCTTGGATGTGGTTCTCTTCTGGTGCACTTCCCTTTCTGTTTGGGTGGCTGCATGGGCGCCCGACGTGAGTGCTTGCAGGAGCCGGCCCCTTGTTGCGCTCCGTGCCGGCTGCCTGGTGGTGGTGGGGGCGACCTTGGTTGCTATGGCGGCAATGCCGGCGATCTGCTGTGGGTATTGCTGAGCGGCCACCCGTGTTCTGCCGCTCTTGCCGGTCTCCTCTATGGTCTTTTGTGATAATGTACTCACCACAGTTGTTTAACCCACGCTCCCCTCCAGACGACACTTTAGTCAATTGACTAATCCCTAAACAACTCGCAAGTGAGTTGTTTCTCTCAGTTGTTTAATTCTCCTGATTAGCGTACTGTGGGTTGTGTGCCTCCAGACAACATGTTAAACAACTCAACTGACAGTTGTTTAATTAAACAACCATTGCTTCACATGTTGTCCGAATTGAGCCAGTGTGTTAATTTAGCAAATGGTCATCTGTAGTCACCCACAGGTACACAGATCTTGAATTTCTTTTTTTCAAACACTGAGCAGCAGTGCCTAAAGCAGTGGTGTGGAACCTCTTTCACCCCGAGGGCTGAACTCCATTTTGGAGAAACGCTTGGGGGCTGCATTCCAGTGATGGGTGGGGCCAAAGGTAAGAGGGGCAGAGCCAAAACACCAAAAATACCACCATGGTTTATTTTCAACCTCTTACTGCCAGTAACTAAGGTTTAGGAGAAGCATTTTAATTTTTTAGAGGGTGTGTGTGTGTAAAAACTACACCAAAGCCAGGAAACTACCAAACGATTGGTGGTTGGGGTGAGTGGGAAAGGGGCATGGCCTACAAAGGAACCCTGGAGGGTTGGATTTGGCCCCAGGCCTTTAGTTGTACACCGCTGGCTTAAAGTATGTACTTTGAATGCATAATATTTCTAATGTTGGATGGTGTGACATCTTTGCAACCTGACACCATCATGTTTCCTAATCATGCAGCAAACTAGTTGGGGAAAGTGTTGGCTAGTCACATATCCATGTGACTGCCTTATAAGCCTTAAGCATTCATTTAGACTGGATTCATCATACTGTGCTCTTGACAAATGAATCTTTAATAATAGCTTAGGACACCTATTCTGTCAGAACTGGTTTTAAAGCTCTAATTTGCAACAGAACAGGCCAGATTACCTGCTAGAGGACTTGACTGAGTTATGAGAGGTTGGTGCAAAATGGTAAGTAAGTTCCACAGGATGATATACATGGTCTACCGGTTAAAGTGAAGTCTGGGAAATAAACACACAGCACATCTAGTCTATGAACCTCGAGCACTCTTAAGTTTGGCTGCCATTGTTTCCTCTCAGAATTATAGCAATCTTAGCTGTATAAAAGTACTAAGAAATTTGTGTTGGAAACTCATACCTGTTTTATTGAATTGTAATCCCCAAGTTTCCTTGGAGAAAAGTTGTGACAATGAAAGTAGTCTAAATTCGCAATAAAAATAAATGATTTTTTAATATCTATGTTTGTTTATTTATTTATCTGAACTACTCATATAAGAATATAAGTAGAGTCATGCTGGACCTGACCAAGAGTCAATCTAGTCTAGCATTCTTTTCACCTAGTGGCTAACCAGCTGCCTGTGGAAAGCTACAAGTAGGACATGACTGCAGCAGCATTGTCCTGCCCATCTTCCTCAGCAGTTGGTGTACATTCTGCCTCTGATACTGGAGGTAGCATATAGCGATCATGAATCGTAGCCACTGATAGCCTTTTCCTCCAGGAATTTGTCCAATCCCTTTTTAAAGTAATCCAAATTGGTGGCCATTGTGACATCTTGTAGTAGTGAATCCCATAGTTTGGCTATGTGACGTGTAAAGAAGTTTTACCTTTTATCTGTCCTGAACATCCCACCAATCAGCTTCATGGGATGACCCCGTGCTCTAGCATTATGAGAAAGGGAGAAAAATGGTTCCCTGTCCACATTCTCCACACCATGCATAATTTTGCACACCTCTATCATATCTCTCCTTACTCACCATTTTTCCAAGCTAAACAGCCCCAGCTGTTGTAACCTTCCCTCTTAGGGGAGTTGCTCCAGCCCCTTGATCATTGTAGCTGTCCTTTTCTGCACCACTTGAGATCCTAAGATCTCTAAGCAGTTTACATAAGAAAGATATAAAATACAATAAGAAAGCAATATAAAATACATTAAAATATTTTAGAAATAATAAAACAGAGTAGTGCAATTGCACATCAGGGCAAAGCTAAGTGAACAGGTGCACCTTCAGTGACCAGTTTCTGCCTCACGGACCACATGTGGGAGAGTGTTCCAGGGGGTGGATGCCGCTATCAAGAAGACCCACTTATGTGCCCTTACTTGTCAATATACTGTTGACTGTTGGACAACCAACCATGCCTCCTTGGAAATTCTCAGGGGTCTCCTGGTCCCAAGTTGTTTGGGGCTTTGAATGTCAGCAATAAAACCTCAACCATGGTTCCGTAGTGCAGTTCTTTCAGTACAGGTGTAATGTGTGTATAGCTAGGTACTCCACTAAACACCCTAGCTGCCACATTCTGCACTATTATTATTATTATTATTATTATTATTATTATTATTATTATTATTATTTATTGCATTTATATACCACCCCATAGCCGCAGCTCTCTGGGCAGTTTACAAAGATTAAAAACATTGAACATTAAATACCGATATACAAAATTTAAAAAGCATAAAGAGCATAAAAAACTGAGTACAGATACAATATCCATTTAAAGCAACTATTCTGGGTAAAACACACACACACACACACACACACACAAATCCTCAAAATATGCTGTTAAATGCCTGGTTCCGAACCAGGCACAAGGGCGGTCCCACATAGAGCACAATTACGGTGACCAACTGTCAGGATTTTCCCAGATTCATCCTGGTTTTTGTTCTATCCTCGGTGTTGGGGGATTTTGTGTAATTTTCTATAATGTCCTAGAATGACACACTTTCCCCTTTAAGATTGCCATTAGTGTGGCGGAGGGGAAAGACGTGCTTTTCAGAGGCCCCTATTGGAGCAGTGGAGGGGAGGAATGGCACACTTTCCCCTCCTCCTCTCCAATTGGGACCCTTAAGGCCCCGATTTGAGTGGAGGAAGGGAAAGGGCACTTTCTAGGGCCTCTGGAAAGCATATCATTCATAACTGCCCCACTAATGGCAGTTGCTTATAGCTTGGTGGGGGGAATGATGCATTTTCCAGAGCCCCTGGTAAACACGCTCCGCCCCCTGGGTGTCTTCTTTTTTGTTTTCCCAAATATGGGTGCCCTAAGTAAGAAGGAAAAAGACAGTTGGAGTTTGGTTCAAAAATCTCCTGGTAGGAGGATTGCTCTGTTGTGGTGGTGGATGGTTGCTGGTGAGGCGAACACTTGATCTTGGGGACTAGGGGCCAGGAATCAATGATGCCGCAGCAAGAGCAAAGGGGGAAGGAGTTGAATCTAATGTACTCATTTGAAGTGACTTTTGACTTTGAATCCCTTTTTCTCTTCTAATCTTTAGTTTCCCTTTCTCATTGCAAGCTGCTGCCTCCTTATTGGGCCTGCTGCCCTGCTAGCGTGTGCGAGTGGAGACAGCGCTCGGAGAAGCTGACCCTTTGCTTTGGCCTCAAAACCTGCTTTCGTTTTCAAAACTAGGAATCGAGCCAAGCCTGCTGCCGTGTCAGGCTTTGCATTTGCTCGCTGCTGCTGCTACTGCTGGAATGGTGACTCATCACGTTCTGTCAGTCCTGCAGAACAGTAATGCATTCTAATGAGACTCTAGCGGACGTTACCAGTGCAAGGCAGTAGTGGAAGGCAATGGGATGTGGCATCGTGACACTCACAACAATAGATTGGAGGTGACCTCTGGGTGCAGGATGACTAACCATCCTGCCGTCCCGATGCTACTGTGGAGATACTGACTGTCTTGGCAAAAGTTGCTATGGATCCAAGAAGTTTCTGGGTTTAAAATATCAGGGAGATGTTTCTAGGTGATGACACCTGTGGGGGGTGGAGAGGTGGATGGCTTATTTGGAAATCAGCTGCATACAGTCCACAGAAAACTGAAACTTGCAAGGGTGACTCTAGGGCAGGATCTACACAACTGCTTTAAAACGGTTTATAATGGTAGTGACAACTGTTGGGGCCCAGGACACACTCCATATACTAGGCTGACCATATGAAAAGGAGGACGGGGCTCCTGTAACTTTAACAGTTGTATTGGAAAGGGAATTTCAGCAGGTGTCATTGGTATACATGCAGCACCTGGTGAAATTCCCCCTTCATCACAACAGTTAAAGCTGCAGCACTACACTAGAGTGACCAGATACAAAAGAGGGCAGGACTCCTACAGATTTAACTGTTACGATGAAGAGGGAATTTTACCAGGTGCTGCATGCCTGCAAATGACACCCGCTGAAATTCCCTTTTCTATACAACTGTTAAAGATACAGGAGCCTTGTCCTCCTTTTCATGTGGTCACCCTACCATATACAGTTTTCAAACCATTTTCAAAACATCATATCCTGCTTGGTGTAGATCTGGCCTAGCTTTTCAAAGGGAAACATAGAGTGCAGCCAGAGTCCAAAACTGGGGAGTGAGTCCATCTGGAGTGGGGGTTGGAGACATAGAGCCTATCTACACTACTGCTTTAAAACGGTTTATAACAGTTTTAAACCGGTTGAAAACTGTTATAAATCATTTTAAAGCAGTAGTGTAGATAGGCTCGGTGTGTGACTGTGATGTTCTACTGCTTATTGTTAAAATTGTACTGCAAGGTTTGTTGTTTATGATATGTATGTATTTATTTATTTGTATATATATCTTTAAAAGAGTTAAGAATGCTAACAATTACAGTAAATGTCTAGGCCGAAATGTACTTACTGTTTGTAGTTATAAGTCTTAGTAAGTATAGAGTGATTGGCTGGTTGGTTGGAGTGCCTGGATTAGCTGGCTGTGTAAGAGTTGGAGGAGCTAGAGAGTGAGTGGAGTGTATATATGCGTCTGACAGAGAGATCTGACAGGGTTGATTGGGGGAGATTTGAGAGTATTGAGAGAGAGAGAGAGAGAGAGAGAGAGAGAGTCTGAAGCAGAATTATTAGATGAAAAGAGTGTTTGATTGAGAGATTGAGATAAGATTTTAGAGCATAGATTAAATGAAGAACAGTTTATAAACGTATAAGAATACTGACTGAAACCAATAAGCATTGAAACCTTGTAGCCGATACACAATTGAACTGAAGTAACCATTAAGCTTGTTGATATGCAATTTCCTATTAATAAATTCTTGTTAATTCCATCTTCTGGTGTGGTCTGTGAGTATATCTGAGGAAGGTACTGGTGGCAGCAGTATAAAGAAGTTATCTAGAGGCCAAGTTGCTGGGCTGTGGTGCAGTGGAGCCTAAATAGTAAAGGCAAGACAGGGGCAGCAGCAGCAAGTGGTCAAGGATAACCTCACAGTGACCACTTAAGCATTGCCCCCAAAAAGGAAAGTCATCCCCAAAAGGGGGTGGGGCACCAATTTGCATAATAGTTGATTATGCTAATTTATGTATAGAGGTGCAAATTTAAAAACTATATATTTAAATAGAAATACAATACATAGTGGGGAGGACTGTGATGACGTCTCACTTTGCTATATGGGTGTAAACTGTTGATGGGCCTCTTATGGATCAGTAACACATTAAAGAACAGAAAATATGAACAAATGGTCAAGTCTCCCAATAGATGGGTGTAAATAGTGGGGCCCTCTAAAGGCAGATATTTTTAACTAGTTCATAAATGATCTGGAATTAAGAATGAGCATGAGGTGACCACGGCCCCTCCACAAGGATGCGCTTTTGCGCCCGGTTTGGGGATTATGCGCATTATCGCGGAGGCGCATTTACTCCTAATCCCTCTGCATGGGAGGTGGCGAGAGGCGGCGAAGCGCATTAATTGATGTCCAAAAAGCGCTTTACAAGAAGTTAATGCGCATAATCGCTTGTTCACACGGCGAAAATGCGCTTTAACGGCCGGAGCAAAATAAAAGTCGCTATTTAACGCGCATTCAATAATGCGCATAATCCGGGAGATAACGCGCCTCTACGCCCGTTTTGCACTCCGCTGGTGTGGAGGTAAAATTTATAATGAGCCTTCAAAGAGCATTAAACCTCTCTTGTGGAGGCACCCCACGTTTGCTGATGATACCAAATTATTTAGAGAAGTTAAAACAAAAAGAAGCTGTGAAGAGCTCCAGAAGGATCTCTCCAATGGGCATCAATGGCAAATGGCATTCAATATAAGGAAGTGTAAAGTGATACATGTTGAGACCAAAAAAATCCCAACTTCATGTATACGCTAATGGGATCTGAGCTAGCAACGACTGACCAAAAAAGAGATCCTGGGTTTGTGGTAGATTGCTCAATGAAAATGTCAATCCAGTGTGCGGTTGTTATGAAAAAGGCAAATTCCTTTTGGGCATAATTGGAAAAGGAATTGAAAATAAAACTGCCAAGATCATATCCCCCTTTTTACAAACGTATGATGTGACTACACTTGGAATATTGTGTTCAGTTCTGGTCAAAAATGATACGATAGAGTTGGAAAATACGCAGAAATGGGCAATCAAAATTATTAAGGGGCTAGAGCAATTCCCTTTTGAGAAAAGGTTAAAGCATCTGGCACCGTTTAACTAAGGAAAAAGATGAGAAAGGGGAGACATGATAGAAGTGTACAAAAGTATGTGCATGGTATGGAGAAAGGAGATTGTGCTCAATGGGAGTTCTATATATGTGTGGATAGGATTTCAGCCTATGTTGTTTCTGCAACTCTGTAAGTCACCATCTACATTGATGACACATTATTATTAACAACAACATTAGTACTAATACTGTTGGCTTATAGTCACTTGCCTACTTAATTGTTTTTGCTACCTTTGTCCTTCTCAATAAAAGTTTGTAATACTCAGAACAATTAGCTTGTTAATGGCCTGATTGTACAGGATACATTTGAGGAATTTGGGTTTCAAGAAGAATTATGTTGAATGTGTTCCTTAGCACTTTTCACAGTGAGCTTCCTCTAAGGATTTATATGCCCTTTAACGTTTTGAAGATGTAAATAGGAGCATTGATTGATTGATTGATTTGATTGGTACCCTAGCTTTTTGCCAAGAAAAATCGCACTCAAGGTGGCTTACAATCATGAATAAAACTTGATTAAAATAATAATAAAACAAATGCATTAAAACACAATTAAAAACATAACAATAATGGAATATAAATAGCATCCAACCTAACAGACCCCCTTACTTGCCAAAGGCCTGCTTCAATAAAAAGGGTTTTGTCTGCCAGTAGAAGACATGCATGTTTAATTGTGTACTTGCAGCAACCATATTCTCAAATTGATTATTACTGCCTAAGGTATCCCTCCCCACAAGAACATAAGAAGAGCCATGCTGGATCAGACCAAAAGTCCATCTAGTCCAGCATTTTTTTCATACAGTGGTCAACCAGTTGCCTGTAGAAAGCCCACAAATATAGGGTGACCATATGAAAAAGAGGACAGGGCTCCTGTATCTTTAACACTTGTATTGAAAAGGGAATTTCAGCAGGTGTCATTTGTATGCATACAGCACCTGGTGAAATTCCCACTTCATCACAACAGTTAAAGCTGCAGGAGCCCTGCCCTCTTTTGTATCTGGTCAAGAGGGCAGCTTTAACTGTTGTGAAGAGAGAATTTCACCCAGTGCTGCGTGCATACAAAATGACACCTGTTGAAATTCCTTTTTCAATACTACTGTTAATGATACAGGAGCCCTGTCCTCCTTTCAATATGGTCACCCTACACACAAGTAGGTCATGAGTGCAGAGCATTGTCCTGCTCATGTTCCTCAACATTGATAGCCTTATCCTCCATGAATTTGTCCAGTCCTCTTCTTCAGCCATCCAAGTTGATGGCCATCACTACATCTTGTGGTTCCAAATTCCATAGTTAAATTATGCACTGAGTGAAGAAGCACTTTCTTTTATCTGTCCTGAATCTCACCCCATTCAACTTAATGGGATGAACTTGGGTTCTAGTATTATGAGAGGAGAAAAACTACTCCTACCATCCAATAATACACATTGCTGAAGGTTTTTCTCTGCTTGCTACACAGGCTAAATATTCAGCAATATTTACTATCTGGAGGGGATGGGTGGGAAAAAAAGGAAATGAGTGTACTGGCATGTAGACAAGCAAGAAGAATCCACTTAGGCACCATCTGGGTCTTGTCACATGATTTAAAAGCAAAGAGGGTTAAAAACATCTGCTGGAAAAAGGTAACTGCCCTATAATATGCCATACCGAACAATTCAAACCAAAACTCATTAGCTGGAAGTTATAAAATGGCACTTTGTGCATTGGCTTATGCCTTAGGGCAGTGGACCCGTTTAGAATTTTGAGAGTGTTCTGGGCACCTTCACACAATGGTTGCTGGGGTGGGTGGGTTACCCATTTCTAAAATGGCTGCCATTGTTGGCATGGCCAGTCACAAAACACCCGTTTTCCACAAGCCAAACAGTAGGCTGGAATTTCAGCCAGTGTTATCTGCTCCAATTGTCCGGGAATGACACGTTTTCCCCTTTATGGCTCTGATTTGAGTAGTGTGTGTGTGTGTGTGTGTGGGGGGGAAATAATGTGCCTCCAGAAAGCACATCATTCCCTCCTTGCCAATGACAGCTTTAAAGGGGAAAGTGTGTCATTCCCAGACATTATAGAAAATTACAGAAAATCCTCCCTGACACCCAGGATAGAACAAAAACCCAGACAAACCCGGGTAAATACTGACAGTTGGTTACCCTAGGGTTGGAGGGCATCCCTTTACTTTGCAGCATGCGACTCTCTGATAATTGTTTTTAATTTTAAAAAAATTCTTATGAAAAAAGCAAAAATCGGGCAGGGCCTAGCAGTCACTACAGGCACCATGTTGAGACCCCAGCTTCCAGGAACTTCCAGATGGAGGGCTCCTAGCAATACCAATCAGAAAACCTGTGCAACTATTCTGTCTTTTCTTTCTTAATGGATCCAGTGGAATTTTAGAATGTTTTAAGGATGTTTTTAGGATGTTTAAGATTTTTATGCAGTTTTAATAATATGTATCATGTTTTAATCAGTTTTATGTATTTTATCATGTTGTTTTTCCCCGCCTCGATCCAGACGGAGAGGCGGGTAAGAAATAAATTGTCATTATTATTATGTTATTATTCTTTTCTGTGGTAAGAGAAAAGATGGAAGACGTGATGAGAAAGCACAGGAGAGTTAAGGGTGGAAGATGACACATTTGGACTCCCGTGAAATTCCGTGAATGAAGGGGGGGGCAATGATGCAATAGAGGCCTCATCTGGAAGCACCTTATGGTGCAATCCTATGCATGTTTAGAAAGGAAAACCTCCTACAACTCTCAGCAACTCTCAGCCACATGGCACACAGCTTTGTCCTCCAACACCTTATTGCTGCCTCCCAGGTTCTGCTGCCTGAAGTGACTGCCTCACTCTGTCTAATGATAGGGCCAGCCCTGATCTAAAGAATTCTAGTGCCCATGTGTGAATGCAATTTTAAAAGGGCAAAATTGGAACAATTATTTCCCTGGACTGGAAAATTGGGTGTCTCTCTGGGACCATTGAAGCACCTTCAGTTTATCATTTATGACAAGTAGGGCCTAGTTCTCTTTGACCTAAAACCATAGATAGAGCACAATCCTATGCTTGTTTACTCAGAAGCAAGTCCCACTGTGTTCAATGGGGCTTACTCCCAAGTAAGTGTACACAGGATTGCATCCTCAATATACTATGGTATTTCCGCTTATGCATAAGGAATCGTTGATGGGTGTAAGTGGCTTAAATGAAAATCCAGTGGAAATAAGATTCTGCATTGCATTAGGAAGGGCTGGGCCTGACATGCTAAGGTGATCAGACTGGTAGGGCTTGCTGAAGGCTATACCAGCAAAACTAAATATTTTGGGTGTTGTGTGCGTGTTTTTAAGGAATGATGACTGCTGATTCTGACTTGTCAAACCCATGTGAATAATCCTGCTCACTAACCACAATACTAGGGTGACCAGATAAAATCCAGGTCAGGGCTCATGTAACTTTAACAGTTGTAGAGAAAAGGGAATTTCAGCCAGTGTCATTTGTATGCAATTAGTTCCTGGTGTAATTCCCTCTTCATCACAACAGTTAAAGGTACATGCACTATACTAGAGTGACCATATACAAAAGAAGGCAGAGCCCCTGCAACATTAACTGTTGTGATGAAGAGGGAATTTCACCAGGAACTAATTGCATACAAATGACACTGGCTGAAATTCCCTTTTCTCTACAACTGTTAAAGTTACATGAGCCCTGACCTGGATTTTATCTGGTCACCCTACACAATACCTCTTCCAGAAAGACCTAATCAGTTGTCCCCAGGTACATAACATAAGCCAGAATAATGCAGTTGGTACCCCAGGAGAAGGTACTCACTGCATCTGCCTCCAATACGCCACTTAAATGCTGCACCTCGGTTCCTTTGGCCAATAGAAAGGGTGAACTGATCTTTTAAAATGGGGGTTTCTTCTCATTTTGGACTCCTCTAGCAAACAAATGCCTAGGGATGTTGCAATCCAGATCGGTTTCCTATTGGTTCTCTAGTTTCCTGGAAGTGTTAGAGGCTTCCATTCAGTTCACTGAGCACTTTAGAATTTATTTTGGTGGTGTTTTTGAGCTTACCTTTTGAGAGTGTGTGGGGTGTGTGTATTTGGGTGTGGTGGGTGTGTATTTTCTATTATTACACATCCCTCTGTCACTGTGCAGCCTCCCTAGTTCCCCACATGTCTTAATCTGAAAAAGCCCCATGGAAGGAGTAAATTCAGGATGAATTACCCTGGACCTTAGTTGAAGCATGGGAAGCTGGAAAGGCTATATTAGAGGGGGTGGGGGGAATAGTTTATTCAACAGGTATGCCGTAGCAGAATATCACGCCATCTATTTCTGATGTTCAGAGGTGAGTGCCATTGTATGTGTAGCCAGAACAGCAGCATCCCCTCACAAAAGGAAGGTATCAGCTGGCTTGGAGAAACAAGGATGGCAGAAGTACAATATAGCCTGTTTCGGATGACATGCTAATCAACGGGGGGGAGGGGGAACAATCGTCTGTTGTGTTGCTCATCGGCAGCATTCGGACGACATTTTAGGCAACAGAGGCAGCATTCGGACGAAACAATAATCAACACAACTGATTATTATCCCCCCCCCCCGCCCACCGCCGTTGATTAGTGTGTCATCCAAAACAGGCCGATATAAAAAGAAGAAACCCCAGGTAAATGAGGATGGAGCATACACAGTGTTCAAAGAGTGCTGACTAGCTGTCGGCCAGCAAAAAACAGGAGGAAGGGGGGAATGGAATGGAGTATCTCGAACAGGTGGCATGTCCCACTTTACAACATTTTGCTGCAATCCCACTTTTGCAGTTCTTGTTGGGAATTCTGCAGTCGCCGCCTGCAAGTTACAGTAAGGGGGCAGTGTTGAAGTTAGCTAATTTCTGGGAATTTTTATCACAGCTAGCCTAAAGTTCTCTATAGCTTACAGTGTGGTTGCCTGTGGTTTCTTCCTTTTGCTCCTCCCTTTCCTCCCCCACCCCATCTCAACATGTATTTGCTCTCTTGCTCCTGCCTCTGTAATGGAACACAAAAAGGACTGAACAAATGTCTTTTCAAACTCTATGCTGTGCCTGCATTTTGTAAGAAGAATAGTTTGTGAGCAAACTGTTTTTCTGTCCTTCACTGAAGAAGGGTGTGATCTCAGGCAGGTGGCTACCAAAAGGAGGGCCTTCTCTGCTGTGGCACCCCAGCTGTGGAATGAGATCCCTAGAGAGATTCGCCTGGCACCTACAATATACTCTTTTAGACGCCAGGAGAAGACCATTTTTATTTTCTCAGTATTTTAACAGCTTATTAGTCACATTTTCAACTTTGCTGTTTTAACTTTGTATTTTAAATCTATGTTGCTGCTTGGTTTTATCCTGCTTGTGTTCTTATATACTATGTTTTTATACTGTTGTTGTTTTATATTTTGAATAATTGTTATGGTTTTAATTTTTGTGAACCGCCCAGGGAGCTTCAGCTATTGGGCGGTATAAAAATGCAATAAATAAATAAATAAATAGTTCAAAGTAGCCTTGTGTACATGTGGGACTGGTCAACGCTCATTCTGTTTTGACTTTCTTTTCTTTTTCCCCCTCTGCTAATTGCCTTTCTAACAGGAGGCGTCATGACCAAATAATCCCATCGGTTCTGAATATGATGGCTTACTATTTTCTCAGCATTGCAGTATAGAGGAACTATAGCTCCGTGGTAGATCTCATGCCTTGGACGCAGAAGGGCCTGGGCCCAGTCCCTGGTAACTGCAGTCTTAAAAGAAGGACCAGGTAGCAGTTGATGTGAATTTACTTTGTCTGGGATGGTGGAGACAAGTTGCCAGTCAGTAGATGATATGGTTTAGAAGGTACCAGGTTGGAGAAGACTGAGTTAGGTTAACAAAATAGTTCACCAAGCAGCTCCCCGTCTCCTTAAAATAGGAAACTATTTGAGATCACAGTTTAACTCAAAACTGTCTGGTTATCTCAACTATATCTTACCTTAAGATCCTGTATAACTCTCCTTGTGACTCACAAGGTAGTTATAAAACATGCTGTTGGCAAAAATGCACGGAACGAAGCAAAACGTTTTTTAAAAAAACAAACAAAAAAACCAAGCCCAGTTTCCTTTCTGCTTGCTTTCAAGTTTTTGGTCTTCAGAAAAAGAAGTGCTTACAAAGTGCAACTTCCTTTGTGATATCATTGCCTTGCAAGAAGTATCCAAACATTTTTCTGTGGGAAGGTTCTCAAAGACAAGCTACTCTGTAGCTAATGTGTTTTAATAATAATAAAAAAGAAGCCCTCCATGCCTAAACAGCTGGCTTATCGAGTTAGGAACAACATGTCGTCAGCAAATTTTAACACAGCCACAACTGAAAAGTTAGCTGAGTGTTAGGAAGGGAATCCTACTGGAACCAAATCCAAAACTTTTTATTTTATTTCTTTTAATCAGGCCTTAGTGTGGTGAAAACCAGCATTCACATCACCCCATATTCTGACTCAGGCACTACTCATGGTGTAGTCCTGCCAAATCCAAGAATTTGCTTGCCTAAAGAAGTTGAAGGAAGAATGATGCCTTTACTATGTAAACCATTTATTAAAAACACTGTTTTAATTGATTTGAAATACTTGTATTTCTCCTCTCTATGTGACAACAGCCCCACACCCCAGAAGTGGCTTACACTAAAATAAGAACACAATAAAGGAGGCAGCTGGTGTTTTTAAAGAGAGCAATCCTATGCCCACCAGACAGCGTCTGTGAGGGAACGGGCATAGGATTGTTCAGTTTCTGGGATCCGAGGTCGGAGACAGGGCTCTGACCTCACAACCCAGAAACGGTGCTCCCTGCCCCTTCCCCCTCATAGCCAGTGCTGTTCTGACTATGTCTCAATTTCTCGGAAATGAAGCGTGGAGACAAGGAAAAGGGGGTGGTCCTGGGGGAGGGGAGGAGACTAGAGAAGCTGCTTTACACAGCTTCCTATGCTTGCCCCAGCCTCCTTTCCTCCCGCTCAGAAGCCCTGCTGCTAGATGGGCGAAATTGTGTGCTTCAACTGCTCTACATTCGGTACTCAGCAACCTCTGACTTTGGAGGCTTCTGATTATCTCCATAGGATTGTGCTCTAAAGGTTTAGCAGTGGCCATATGGGATGATATCTCCCCCAACACAAACAGACAGGATTTCATCTCTGGGGAAGGAGCAGATCCTTTGGGGAAACTGTATAGTCTCCTCCTGACAGCAATGTGTACTGAAGCAGCGGGAGGACAGCGGTGGCACCTGCCCACTCCCAGGGCCTTCAAAGTTACTGCTGCTGCTTCCAGTGCTGCTTTTTCAAGCTTCTGCAATGGCCAAATGAGAAAGGTGGCCAAGTGGCTTACTTTAGAAAGGACAGTCCTCTATTTGAAAGCATACACTGCTTGAATGGCTGTCCAAAGTTTGGTTTAAAGGGAGAGCAGGAGGGGCCTTGAAGTTGTCCATCCAAGGTTAGAACCTGATCTGGGGGGGGGGGCAGTCTGAGCAGGCACCTAGGTTACCTCACCTCAGTCTTCCCCATTATGGTGAAATGCACTGCCATTATTTCTAAATGTGTCTGGATGTATAAATTAGCATCGGCAAAATTTATGTACATCTGTCCTCTTTTGCCCTCTTTTTTGACAATACAAATGTGGCTACCCTACACAGGAAGGCAGGAAGGAAACAGTCCCTCCTGCCTCAGTTCACCAATCACACACACCCTGGTGGGCTTACCCGGTGGGGCTGTCATTGAAAAGGGCTGGGAACCATGTAGCTGCTCGCCTTTGATTGGCATCTGTGGCTGCCGTGTTTTACCTCTAACAAATACGGAGGCCAGCAGGTGACAATTAGAGCTGAGCAGCTGTGTGGTTGCTGGACCATTAAAGTGCTGCTGCCAGGTAAATCTGCTCACTTCTGAGGGCAATAGGAAATGGGGATGTTACGACTCGTGGCTGCACCACCACCACCATCACTTAAGGACATTGGCTGCTGGGATGCCAATGAGGGCAGCTTACCCAGGGTCCCCCAAAAACTGGAGCCAGTCCTGTCCATTCCCCAGGCCTTGAAATCAAGGGCTCTTTCAGTCCAAGGGCCGAATTTCATTTTGGAGAAGCTCTCAGGGGCCGCATGCCAGAAGTGGGTGTGGCAAAAGGGGCGGAGGCAAAAATAATAGCCTGTTGTAGCTTAAATCTCTTACTGCCAGTAATTATGCCTTAGAAGAAGCATTTCAACCTTTTCACATGGGGGGTGCACAAGACTGGAAAAACACCAATCAGTTGGAGGAAAGGAGTATGGTCCTCTGGTGGGCCACCCAGGTCCTTATTAGATGTTCCTTTTGGACCACCCAGGACCACCTCAGATGTTGCTGTTCGGCCACCCAGGTCCAAATGATGCTTTTCAAAGTTCTCCAGGAGAAAATTCGACCCCTCTCCTTCTGACCCCAAACACTCACCCGAAGTGAGCTAGCTAGCAACCAGGACTACATGTTTCAGTGTTGGTTTGGTTTGGTTAAATATCATCCATGGGGCAATTTGGACCTCTGCCTGTTGGAACTGGGGGGGAGGTTAACCCTGTGCTGTTGTCTCAAGGAAAACCACTTCTCCCCCCCCGTCATTTCCAGAAGCTGTTATATGCTGCAGCAGTGAAGCTGCTCTTGCTGACATAAATCCAAATGCAAGTCCTCTCAATTCAATGGTTTTCATGATTCCCAGACAATTATTTACACATTTATTTATCCGATTCACACCCCCAAAGCTCTCCAGCAGTCGCAAAATACAACAATTCAATTAAAATGTTTAACCATGAAAAACATAAAAGAAATGGTCCCACAGAGAGAAGACTGGAAGGGGAAGAGGAAGAGAATACTTGTAGTACAAGCGGAAAGACCAAATTTTAAAAAGATGACCAGGAAAGGAATAATCAATGGTCTTTGCACCAGGTGTTTGCACTAGAACTTTCTCTCATGTTCCGGATAACATCTCTTCTCTACAATTACATTTTTAGAGGTCAGCCGTGTAACTGCTTTCAGTTACCTGGTTAACAGTCTAAACTAGCAGAAGATGAAGCGAGCAGATGAGATAAATGAATGGGAAATGGGATTGGGCGTCATCGGAACAAGAGGCCTGTGAATTTGAGGAACTAAAACCGGTGCTTTCAACTTGTGAGATGTGAAACCAGCTGGGAAATGAGATTAGTGCTGCAGCCTCGACAAATCCAGTCTGGGCGAATTTTCACAATACTTCAGGAGACCTATATTTCATAGTTGGGGGCTGGGGTAAACCTTTCTTTTTCTTTCTTTTTTTCCCCTTCCTTCTTTCTCCAAGTCCATTTTTTCTGAAGCTTCCTTAGTCCCTTAATAAATTGCCAGAGAGGCAGTTACCAAGCTCCCTCTATCTGGCTTGGCAGACGGCTTCTTGTTTCAGTAACATTGGGGTTAGGGTTTCCCTATTTCATGTCACTGTCTCCCACAGGTGCTCCTGCTGAGATCACTCCCTCCCCCTTTGCTGATTAGGGTTGCATTCCCACTTCTCAGGGTATCATCCATATGGCTCTAATGTAGGGGATCAGATGAACTCTGGGATCAGCCAATCTTCACAAGACAAATGGACAGGTGATGCAGCTTATACTGGACTGCATACCTAAGAAAGTAGGGGAACTAGGGTAGAGGCACCTGTCCTAGGTGTTACCTGGGCACAACATGGTCAAAGCCACTGTGATATGCTGGAAGTGGCTAAGCTAAAATAATATTGAAACATTTCTTTTTTTTTTCCAAGATGGTAAGTGAAATGGCAGGTAGTTTGCTCAGAGGCTTAGTGAGGGCAGCAGACCAGGAAGAGTGACATCACCACATCTTTGCATTGCTCCTGTGCCTGCTACCTAGCATAGTGCCTTCAGATACGAATGCTGCTGATGGCAGTGGAGAAAATTAGGGACATGGCTGCCGCTGCTGCTGACTTAACAGTAGCAGTCAGCCAGGTTTTTGCATGACACATTTTGAGTAGGAGCAGTCTATCTGATCAGTGAGAACTTGTAATTTTAGCAGGTGTTTAGCCCTTTAAAGGTCCATAGCCATTCTAAATGTGTTTCCAAGTATTTACCAACCTCCCCAAGGGGCTCAGATTATGGCTAATTTCTTTGAGAGGGAGAGGGAAAGAATGAGAGAGAGAGAGAGAGAGAGACTCTTCCAGATCATATGAATGTATGTGGTGCAGGGATTGCAGAAGCAAGGCCAATATAGAATTAACGTGCCTGCCCCAGGTGCAGAAATTTCAATTTGCAGGACTGAGAAAGACCATTGCAGGCTCTTTAGTCTGGTTGGCTTGCTGTGAAGATATACCAGGGGAAAACATAACTGCCTTTTCCTAGGACACTTCAGCCTAATTCTCACTGTGTCTGGGCTGTGTCAGTCCTTGTTGCTGCTGCTGCTGCTGCTAGGGTGTGTGTCATCATATCAAAAAATAAAAATATCTCTGCACTTAGAGAACTAACACTTCAGGGAGAAGGTGGGATTAGAATCTTTCCCCCTGAATTTTTCTCTCTGCGTCGAAGGTACTTTTCATTGGGAATAGCATTCAGTCACATGAGTTTCCATCTGCAGCAGTACAATGCATATATATATATATATATATGTGTGTGTGTGTGTGTGTGTGTGTGTGTGTTTAATCTGCTGTTCAGCCAAGAAAACTTCCAGAGAGGCTTTCAAAGATCTATAATAGGATGGTCCTTGCCCTCAGGCTTACAATTTAAAAGACATGACACAAAAGGAAAAGGGATGGTGAGGGAGAAGGAAAGAAGAAAACTCAGGCACTAATTTGTAGTTAACAAGTTCTTATAAGTGTTCTTTCTGGCAGACAGGTGGGAAGCAAGTGTCATGCAACACTTTCTCCCCTGCTGAGGGATGGGGCCAGGTGATGCCAGCTCCAGGTTTTTGATGGGCCTTGTCATCAGCTGCTATTTCTCCATCACCTCATCATTGCCACCACTTGCTTTCTTGACAGGCAGTGAGCCAACAAGCAAGTGGGCAGTAACATCTGCGCCTCCTCCTTCTCAGTACCACCACTGTCTGGGCCAGAGTGCGAGGTGGATGAACAAGCAGGCTGCAATGGTGAAGAGGAGGCACAATTCTGGGGAGGAGGGCTCTTGTCAGTGGGCCCCTGCAGGGATCTGGGCCCTCAAAAGGTACTCAACCATGCCTACCCTTGTCTCTAGTCCTGCTTTTCATCCTAACCAAATCAGGTGACCTGATAAACCACTAACTGCATTCAGACAACACATTAGCCAATGGTGGGTTGAGTAGCCAACTCACAGTTGGTTATTTTGCAGGTACTTCCCACACAACAGTTGAATTCAGACGACACATTAAGCAATGGGGGGGGGGAACAATCCTCAGTTGTATTGACTATCATGTCGTCCAAATGCTGCCATAGTCAACTCAGCGCTGATCCTAATCCACACCACTGTTGATTATTTATTACCATGTTGTGTGTGGAGTACCCCCTAGATGAACAACTGTAAAGTTGTTTATTACCTCACCATTGACTATCGTGTTGTCCGAATTCAGCCACTATGTTCCTATACAACTGTGGTTGGTTGGGGCTGGTGTTGAGTGAACTAAAAGGCAACCTGGCGTTTGACTGACACAACCTCCACCCATCTCCCTGTCCTCCCTCCTCCCTCAGTCTTCCCGGTGCTATCCCAGCAGCCATTGTGGGTTCTGCTGGCTGGACTAGAGTGGCAGCTGCCACTTTGGTCACTCTTGCCAGGGGACTCTGTAGCCAGCTGAGATAGTCAACTCAACTCTGCAAAATAGTCCACTGAGCCTGACAGACAACATGCTAACCAACGGTTGTGCAGATAGTCAACTCTGCAGCGAGTTGTATTTTGGCAAAATGGTCAGCCATGGGGTGGTTTTTGCCTGACAGACATCAAAATAACCAACCATTGACAACTTAAACCACCATTGACCAATGTGTTGTCTGCACACAGCCATTGAGGGGGGGAGTAGGAGTGTCTGGCTGGCTCTATAGAACAGTTGCTCCAGGCCTGGTTACCCAGCCTGAGCAACTTGTCTCAAAGGCTAGCCTGTCTCAGCTAACCTAGCCAGGAATCTGAACACCCACAGAGCTTCAGCCATGTCATCTGCTCCTGGCCCTTTGGATTCTTGCCTCTTTGCTCCAGAGCCTGACTGTTCACCTGCCTTTGACTATCTCTTTGCCACTAGAGAGGTTGTACATACTGCATGAACACCATTGACTGAAGGGGGATGTATGAATGCAGATGACTGCATGATGGACTGTTGCATTTTATATTGGAGCCTTTATGGCGGAGTAGGCATGTTGTGGCCTTCCGGATGTTTGGGTGTACAATTATCATCGTTCCTTACCATCAGCTCTAATTTATTTATTTATTTGTTTGTTTGTATTTATTACATTTCTATATCACGCAGTAGCCAAAGCTCTCGGGGGGGGGGGGGCTGGTTGTGCTGGCTAAGGCTGATGGGCGTTGTAGGCCAAAACATCTGGAGAATCACGGGTTGCCCATCCCTACTTTATTGGACAGCCTCCTTGGATACCTATTTTGTTATTTCATAGCAGGAGGCCTTAGAGTTCTAACATGGACAGTGGTAAGTTATTCCCCACTCTCCCTTCTTGTCTATGAGGTTAATTAGATAAGCATTTTAGCGCATGCTCACTACTGCCCACTTACAGATGTGCATGTGTCCTTTAGACAATGTTGTCGTCTGCCTCCCATGTGCCTCCTGCTCCTTCTGCTCATTTTTCCATAGCAAAATTGACCCTTTAATCAGGTTTTTTAAAAACAAAACAAAAAAACCAGAATGTGCCGCTTTTCCTGCTGTGCGCAGGATAAAAACAGCCCCTGAATGGGCCACGTGGTCCTTGTTTACTTCCTCTTTCCCCTCTGGGAAGAAAGAGGAAGTAATGAGGAACAAAAGTGGGGGCAGAGAAGTAACGGTAAGGAAACGTGATTTCCCCCCGTGTGATGACGCTCTATTACATCAACTGATAGTATCCATATGGTATGTGGGTGCTAAGCAGATCTGGATCTGCTCAGTGCCTGGATAGGAAATAATCTGGGAATGCTGAGTTCCATGGAAGAGGGCAGGGGATTTAAATATGCTATTCTCTAAAACTGTTCCATTGACATTCTGCTGTGAGATGAGCAACTTTTTTCTTGCTAAGCAGAACTGATATATGTCACAAGCTAGAGTATTTGCAAATATTTTCATACAAGATTAAAGGATAATAGGTTATTACAAATGTGTTGGCTCTCACTTTGGAAATGAAATATCTGTTTAAAACAAAAGCAAACACTTTTTCTTTTCTTTCTTCCTTTCTTTTTTAAAAAGATCTTGCTTATAGTTTAAAAAGACTTGGCAAATTGGCTGACAGGAATTTGGCAACACAACATCCATTTAGAAGAGCTGTGACAACTGGTAACTTCCATATGGTGCAAGTAGACTCTCTTGATGTGGCATATAGGGCTGTTGCTATAGTTCATTCATTTTCACGAATTGCATGATTGAAGGATTCCCCTCATGTAGAAGAGCATATAACTGTATGTGCACTGTCCCCCCTTCTCTCTATGGCAGAAGGCATGGCCCCCCTCCACAAGGATGCGCTTTTGCGCCCGGTTCGGGGATTATGCGCATTATCGCGGAGGCGCATTTACGCCTAATCCCTCTGCACGGGAGGCGGCAAGAGGCGGCGAAGCGCATTAATTGATGTCCAAAAAGCGCTTTCGAAGACGTTAATGCGCATAATCGCTTGTTCACACGGCGAAAATGCGCTTTAACGGCCGGAGCAAAATAAAAGTCGCTATTTAACGCGCATTCGAAAATGCACATTATCGGGGAGATAACGCGCCTGTACGCCCGTTTTGCGCTCCGCTGGTGTGGAGGTAAAATTTATAATGAGCCTTCAAGGCTCATTAAACGTCTCGTGTGGAGGAGGCAATGGTTAGCAAGGGGACGGACTAGCTAGCCCTGCATTAGATGAATGTGTGAATGGGGGGTTATGTGCCCCCTCTCATAATTGCTACCTGCAACTCTAAATACAGTACTGAATCTAGGGCCATTCTACAAATGCCTATGCAATCCAGCATTCATTTAATTCGGATAGATAGTGGATAGGGAGACCTTTTTCTCCCTTTCCCATAATACTAGAACCTGAAGTCAACCCATGAAGCTGAATGGTGGAAGATGCTGGACAGATATAAGGAAGGACTTCTTTACACTGTGCGTAGTCAAACTATGGAATTTGCTACCACAAGATGTGGTGACGGACACCAACTTGAATGGCTTAGACAAATTTAAGAAATATGAGGCTATTAATGGCTACCAGGCTTGATGTATAAGTATTATCTTCGGTATCAGAGGTAGTATGCCCCTGTATACCAGTTGTTGGGGAACATGAGTGGGACGATGCCATGGCACTCATGTCCTACTTGTGGATTTCCCTCAGATAACTGGTTGGCCACTGTGGGAACATAATGTTGAATTGCATAGGGTTTTGGTCTGAATCAGCATGGCACTTCTAATTTATTTATTTATTTATTTTATTACATTTGTATATCGCCCTATAGCCGAAGCTCTCTGGGCGGTTCACATAATATTAAAAAAATTAAAATCAATATACAAAAATTAAAATAGCAAAAACATACACTATACACACACATTGAAAACCACTATAATAACTTTAAAAAGCTATAAGCCTAAAAAGAAAACAAACCCAGGCTCATCAAATATTGCTAAATGCCTGAGAGAAGAGGAAAGTCTTGACCTGGCGCCGAAAAGATAACAATGTTGGTGCCAGGTGGGCCTTGTCGGGGAGATCATTCCACAATTGGGAGGCCACCACAGAGAAGGCCCTCTCCCTTGTTGCTGACCTCTGAGCTTCCCTCGGAGTAGGCACTTGGAGGAGGACCTTAGATGTTGATCATAGTGTACGGGTAGGTTCGTGTTGGGAGAGGTGTTTCATCAGGTATTGCGGTCCCAAGCCATGTAAGACTTAATAGGTTAAAACCAGCACCTTGAACCGGGCTCGGAAACATACAGGCAGCCAATGCAAGTGGGCCAGAGTAGGTCTTATATGTTCGAACCTTCTGGTCCCAGCTGCAGCTTCCAAACCATCTTCAAAGGTAGCCCCATGTAGAGTGCATTGCAGTAATCTAACTTGGAGGTTACCAGAGCATGGACAACTGAAGCCAGGTTATCCCTGTCCAGATAGGGGCGTAGCTGGGCCACCAACTGAAGTTGGTAGAAGGCGCTCCATGCCACTGAGGCCACCTGAGCCTCAAGTGACAGAGATGGTTCTAGGAGAACCCCCAAGCTATGAACCTGCTCCTTCAAGGGGACTGCAACCCCTTCCAGAACTGGTTGAAGACCCTCCATCCAGTTAGCAGAACCACCCACTAACAGCGTCTCAGTCTTGTCTGGATTGAGTTTCAGTTTATTAGCCCTCATCCAGTCCATTGTCACAGCCAGGTACTGGTTCAGCACATCCACAGCTTCACCTGATGAAGATGAAAAGGAGAAATAGAGCTGCGTGTCATCGGTGTACTGATCACAACACACTCCAAAACTCCAGATGATTGCACTCAACAGTTTCATGTAGATGTTAAACAGCATGTGGGACAAGACTGATCCCTGTGGAACCCCATACTGGAGAATCTACGGGGCCGAGCAATGTTCCCCAAACACCACCTTCTGGAGCCGACCCGCCAAGTAGGAGCGGAACCACTGCAATGCAGTGCCTCCCACTCCCAACTCAGCCAGTCGTCCCAGAAGGATACCATAGTCGATGGTATTGAAAGCCGCTGAAAGATCAAGGAGAATCAACAGAGTCACACTCCCTCTGTCTTTCTCCCAACATAGGTCATCTTACAGGGCGACCAAGGCTGTTTCCGTACCAAAGCCAGGCCTGAAACCCGACTGAAATGGATCCAGATAATCGGTCTCATCCAAGAGCGTCTGGAGCTGGCTCACAACCACCTGCTCAAGGACCTTGCGCAGGAATGGAACATTTGCTACTGGCCTGTAGTTATTAAGATTTTCAGGGTCCAAGGAGGATTTCTTCAGGAGTGGTCAACACCCCAACCCTGCAAACCTGATTCTTCAGCAGAGTGCAATGCAATCTCAAAATGGCTTTACACCTACTCCTAGAACAGGCATTTCACCAACCCATAGTACTTCCATTGCATATCTTCTGTTTGTTTCCCCACCCCCAGTCCCTTCTAGCAGCAGTCAGCTATTGGTTCAAGGTCTCCAGTGCCTCCTTAAGTTCTGATGAAAATGAGAGTGAGAACTAGGTGTTATCAGTTTACTGAGGATTCCTTGACTCATTCTCTGGATGGCTTCTCCTGGTGGCTTCATGCAAATGTTAAAAAACATGGGAATCATAAGACTGAACCCTCCAGTGCCTCCTCTACTAAAGGCTCTGAGTGTGTTGCTAAGCTTAATTGCTGAGACATGGATGCCTGATTCACTCTTTTCTGTTGCTCACTTTTAGCAAATTGTAATCTGGATTGAGGAGGCTGCTTGATTAGAGGCCATCAGGTGGACAGAGGGCTAAATGGCTTTTGACACCTTTACCTCCAAGATTGTTCTTTGTTAGCTTTGAAAGGTACTTCCTGGTTTTTCTTGTTATCTCTCAATCTCAAACACTTTGAAAGAAAGTGTTATATTGTAACAGAGGTGGGGAACCTGTTCCTCCACCTATGGAAGGCCATAAGCCATGGTGATCAGGACCAAGACCCAAAGTGGATCAAGCTACCCCTTACCTCTCTGGTTCTGCCCCTCCTTTTCCTCCCCCCTCTCTCATTCTGCCACCCCCTTCTTTCTATAGCTTAAGTGTTCTGCATCTCACACTTTGCAAAGCTTAAGAAGTGTGAGATGCAGATCGCTTAAGTGATAGACATCCAAATAAAATAACTAAGCACCAATTAATTTAATATGTATAATAATCTAATCACAGAGATTGAACATTGTGCATGTAGAAAGGTGTGGTTTGTTTGTTTTTAAATGCAAAATACGCTCCCTGTTATATGTCTTAGTTGTAACCAGGCAAATCTCCGCTAATGAGTTTCCCTTATGTGGGATTTGCAATCAGCAGTTTCACTTATACTTTTATGGTGAATCATTTGCTTCTGAAGCTCACAGTTAGTCACGCGATTCCCTGGACTCTATTTTCACACCAGCTTTAATGCAGAAAAATCCACTTCTTCATCAACAATACTTGTCACAAAATTATAATGTGATAAAATGATAAAAGGCATTTACCATGACCTCCATCACGCCTAATCCCTCCCCCGTTTGCCTCCACATTTTTTAAACATCTGAGGCAAAAGTGTGTCAAGCTTATGATCCCTTTCACCTGAATAGCTGCTCCACTACACTCCGCCCTTCCCCTTCTCTTTATCTGTCCAGTCAGGTCCTGTCAGATGAGCACTTCAACCAGACCGTCTTTCTCCCAGGCAAAAATGGAACGACCCTTTAGTTTGGCTCTTTGGGGGCATCGAGGAAGTACAATCCTGTCTCTGCAGAGATTCAGGCATTGTATGATTTTTAAAAATGCTTTGGAGCCTGGGATGCAAGGTTTAGGTTTTATATTGAGGCATGGATTGCTTTTCCCTGCCAGGACCTGATGAAATCCATTCAAGCCCCCAGTTTCTTTAAAACTACGTGGAGTCTGAGAGCTCATTAAATGTGCTTAGAGAAAATAATCCACACTTTCAGTGTTCTAGGAAAGACTGGGGAAGAGGCGGGGTGTCAGCAGGACAGGCACGGTGTCATGTGAGTACCAAGCTGCCAATCCGCACACCAGGCATGGCGAGTGTGCACTAAATCGCTGGTGTGATGGAGCTCCATGCTTGGTGTTTGCATAAGTTTGCATTGCCTTGTTCCCTGCCCCATTTCCTAATGTAGTAGGAACTTCCAGGACAGCTTTGTAAGTTCAGCATCCTTGTAAATCAGGCCCAGTATCGTTGACACTGACTGGCAGCAGCTCTCTGTGGATTCCAACAGGGATCTTTCCCATCCCTCCCAGGGAATGCTGTGGATTCAGCCTGGGACTTTTTTCCAAGCAAAGCAAGGCTTCTGCTATTGAGTTACAGCCTCTTCCATCTTTTTTCTTACCACCCCAAAAAACCTGTTAAGGAGGAAAAGACGGAATAGCTGCACAGCATCTTTTGTTTGATAGCACTAGGCGCCGTCTGTCCGGAAGCACCCTCTGACACTCTACACATCTAAAGTAAATACATAATGACTCTCCCTTATTTCAGGTGCACCCGGCTTTGTAGAAAGCTATAGGAATAAATACCACAACAGCTCGTTTTCAGTGTTTTCAATATGCAGTAGCTCCAACAAAATATGGTCTGGTATTCACAGGGTTATTTTTAGAATTACAGCATGCAATATGCATTGGACACTAAAAAAAATGAAATATAAATGCTAAGTATTGTCATAAATATTCCATTCTTGATTTGCTCAGGTCAGGATTTGATATCCTAGGCTTCTTTCTGTTTGGAGTGTCAGTAGTTATTCAGGCATTTCCTGCTTATACAGCAAGTCTGGACAATGGCCTTTTCTGTATCATATTTAAAGAAATTATGGCATATTTATCTTCCCTAAGACTGCGATCCTGTACACACTTACTTGAGAAGAAGCTCCATTAACACAGGGGGATTTACTTCCAACTATACATGCAGACGATTGTGCTCTAAGTTTATAATTAGATTTGGTTCCCATTGTACTGGACCAGCGCATCAGTTGATAATTTCAATCCAACAGATTATTTTATAGCCAAAGTTAAAGCACTTTGTGAGTTCCATATATTTCCATGGCAGAATTCAGCATCTCTCCCCCCATCAAAAACAATGGTACATAAAGTGCTTAAATTAACTGGATTATGCTCTCTCTCTCTCTTTTGCATCCTGACCCCTCCCCCACCACAAGCAGATATCAAACTGGGGAGGGAGGGGGGAACCTAAAAGCAGATGTCATTTCTGACTTTCCAAGTATTATTATGCTTGGCTTTTCAAAATGAGCTCCCCTCTCCCAAATAAAAGCACAGGAAGGCTGCACTCTAGTGAGAAGTTGGGATTAACCACTGACATCTGGAGCACTTTATGCTAAGTGGTGTTTTAACACTGGTTCCAATATTTTTTTGGCCATGGGGTGGGGAAGGATGCTGTCAGTGGGATCCCCTCTCTGAGTGCTCCCACCTCTTCACCACAATTGCCCATTTGCTTGTCTGTCTCCTTGGGCCCAATCCATATTCCTTTCATAGGACATGGCGTATGGAGGCTTCTGCTCCTCTTGTCATTTGCTTGCTCGGAGGGGGAAGATGAACAGGCAACAGTGAGGAGGAGGAGGAGGAGAAAGAGAAGAAAGAGGAGGAGAAAGAGGAGGAATGCCAGAAGGCACCAGGGATTGACAGTGGGCTCCCTGCTAAGGCACCAGTCTCATTATGACAACCCCTAATACAAGTGGATCTGGATTTATGGTGCGGATTCAGAAATAGCATAAAAGTGGCTACCGGAAACACTGCAAATGACTTTATGTCTTTATGCCCACCTCTTCATTTGCAGGGATGGGTGAATATCATTTGTGCAAAAACAGTAATATACCTGCTCAAAGAAGCCCACTTTAAATCAGCCACCACTGATGACAGTTATTAATGAGGAAAGGAAGTTTCCAAGGCTGCGGAACTGCCGGCTGAAGCATCAGAAAGCCTGCAAAGGCTGCCCCAACTTCCAAAAACAACAACACAAAGGGTGCTGAACGCACTGCGTTGTTTGGCCAAGATCTTGCAAAATAGACACCCTCTTTATTTCTCTGGTGTGTTCGTGTGAAAATCAGTTAGCAGGACAGCGAATCCATTCTCCTGATGGTTGAGGAAATCCTTCTTGTCCCATAGTAAACCATACAATTGTATCTTTACTACAATACGGGACCAAGGTTTAGGAGGGCCCTGAGCAAGCTGCCTTCGGTACCCTCCTTCCCCTGGAACTCCTTGGCCCCCCAACTTACTTGGTTGTGGTAGTGATGCGGGAACTGCCTGCTTGCCTGCTGCCAGCGGGGCCTGAGGGGAGAGTCCTGGTCCATGCTCCCAAATGCTGTGTAGGCTGACCATATGAAAAGGGGGACAGGGTATTTTTAACAGTTGTCTAGAAAAGGGAATTTCAGCCCCCTTAAGAACGTAAGAAGAGCCACGTTGGATCAGAACAAGGGTCCATCTAGTCCAGCACTCTGTTCACACAGTCGCCCACAAGTGGGACACACAGTGCAACAGCATCCTCTCACCCATGTTCCCCAGCAACTGGTGAATATAGGCTTACTGTCTCTGATCCTGGAAGTAGCACATAGCCATCAGGGCTAGTAGCCATTGATAGCCTTCTCCTCCAGGAATTTATCCAACCACATTTTAAAGCCATCCAATTTGATGACAATCACTAAATCTTGTGGTAGCAAGTTCCATAGTTTAACTATGAAGAAGTACACCCTTTTATTTGTACTGAATCTTCCACCAATCAGCTTCATGGGGTGACCTCATTGGGTTCTAGTATTATGTGAGAGGGAGAAAAATGTCTCCCTATCCACATTCTCCACAGCATGCCTAATTTTGTACACGTCTATCAGGTCTCCCCTTTTTCCAAGGTAAACAATCCCAACTGTTGTAACCTTCCCTCATAGGGGAGATGTTCCAGCCCCTTGATCACCTTAGTTCCCCCTTTTTCGTTCAGCCCCACCTACCACTGGAACTCATCCCCCCCACCAGACTTCTCCAAAATTAAATTTGGCCCTCGGATTGAAAGGGGTTCAGTACCCTTGGTCTAAACCATGGTTGAATGTTGCATCTGAATGAGGCCTTTATTTCTGAATACTAAAACTTTAGGGAACTTTGGATAAAGGATCGTGCCAAACTAACACACCCTTTTAAAGCTGTTTTTCCTTTTGAGCAGCTAGGAAAGTATTCAGTGTTAACATTTTGATTAATTAAGATATAGATTTAAATACCTGTGTGCAATATATATATATGATTCCATACAAATCAACTCCATGGCATGAATGAAAGCTTACCGCATGTTGTGGGGGTAGTGGTAGATGGGGAAAGAAGATATCTGGATATATCTGGGTACATGGCATTAAATATGCTTTCCTATTATGCCATGTGCATATTCATTCATTCATTCAATCAATTTCTATACCTCCCCATAACCAAAGCTCTCTGGGCCGTTCTTACACACACACAATTCTTCCCCTCTAAAAAAATCCCCTTTCATTTCCCATTTTGAAATAGGGACAAACTTGGATAACAACTCTCACCAGAGAGATGGCTTCATAAATGTCTCCCAGCATTATTACCTATTGTACAATGCTCTTTTCTGCCAGCTGTACACCAAATTCATGTACTCTGCAATAAAACTTTTCTGCACTTGCTTCTGAAGCATGCGGGTTAGCAAACTGATCAGAGCCATTTCCTTTTTAAGAATGCTTAATAGAATGTATAATCTCACACTGGATCTGGTTGTACTTATTAAAGAATCGATGCAACTCAGAAGACATTCCACAAGTTCTGGATGGGAAGTTATCAGGGGAGGTGGTAGGAAAATCCAGTACACTCTAAAACAAGAGTGGGCAGCCTTCAGGCTTACAGGATCTATTTTATTTTTTGCTGGAATCTTGTAATATGCTAACTTGATCCATATGGAAAATAGTGATTTAGGAGGCCGTCATACACTTAGAATTAAGGAACAGGGTATATCTGAGCCCATGCTCAGATCAGGAATTTGTTACCAGTACTAGCATTAAGTTAAAGAACACTCTTGGTTCCCCCCCTCAAGAGCCTTTTTCATTTGTTGTTGTTATTATTAAACATTTGGCAGTCAGGAACTCTTGCCAATCTGTTGCAAATCACCTCGAGATTAACCAGTAGATTTTGATCTACCTTCTGCCCACCCTTGCCCTAAAACATACGAACACACAAGACATATATATATATATATATATATATATATATATATATATATATTTACAAAGCCTTGTCCGCACTCCTACCCCACTCCAGCACAAAAAACCCTAGGCACTTAGTGACTTATGATCTACCATGGACAAAACCCAGAAAATAGAGTTTGTCCCTTGAAAAGAAGGGCAGCTCAAGAGTGCATAAATGTGCTTTCCCATATATAATGCATGCAGAAGCTTGTAAACAAATTTGTGATCAAAACACAGTGTATCTGCATGGGATTGCGAGATTGTCTAGATCTTATATCTAGCAACAATTTGCTCTCACTTCCTGAGGATGATCCACATATGGAAATAGTATTTTATAGTCCTCAGTGCAACCTAAAACCTGTTTTGCACCTCACATGATCTAATCTAATTAGGTCTGATTGTCATCTAATCTAATTAACGCTAATGTAAATGCACTCCCCCAAAATACAGAACTGTCACATTCCAAAAACAAGGAGTGATTACTGCCTCTGGTGGAGATTGTTCTTTAAAATTATGCAGTGGGCCTATTAAGAAATGTGAATGGAAAGGATACTGTTTACACCATACCTTTTGGCTTTTCCGCTCTATCCTGTTTTTCCTTTCCTCATATTTATTTATTTATTTATTAATTACATTTGTATACCGCCCCATAGCCGAAGCTCTCAAAGGCGGTTTCCCCTTTGCTTGCTTGACATCAAGCCTAAAGAAGAGTTATGGGAAACTTGAAAACTTTCATGCACAGTAATGTTTTAGTTGATTTTAATGAAGGTGCTTTCCTACTACCACTTCTGAAATTGTCCTAGATCTGGAGTCACATGTGCAAAAGGGTGCTGTAAGGAGGACTCACATATCCAGCACCTAGGTTTGGGATCCCCAGCCTATCTAGTGCATTGTATTTGCACACTATCCATCCAATTGTCCAGGGGAAGCCCACAAGCAAGACACGATTGTAACAGTGCACACACCTTTCCACGCTCGTGTTCTGTAGCTACTGACCATCAGCGGCATACTGCTTCTGGTACTGCAGGTAATATATAGCCAACATGAACAGTAACTATTGATAAGTCTTATCTGCCATGAATTTGTTAGATGTAATCAACATAAAGTGTGCAAGAGAATCAGATAGTTAATCAGTTAGAAAAATGTTTGTACTGTGTTTTTATATTTTGAATGTTTAGCATTAAGGATGTGCAGGGACCCCCCCCAGATTGGGACCTCCGACATTGTCCTGGATCGGTTCGGATAAAATTGGAGGCCCCTTGGATCAGATCGGACCTGATCCCGATCCGAAAATCAGACGTACGGTTTTCGGATCGGCCACCATTTTCCCCATAGACTTGCATTGGGGAAAAGAAAGCTTTCCCCCAATGCAAGTCTATGGGGAAAACAAGTTGGTGTGTGGGTGAGTGGGGGCTTAACTCCCCATCCCTTTCCCTCCCCCCTCACTCACACTCCTTACCTGCCAGGGGGCCGCTTCCCTCCGGTGCTCAAGTCTACTGAGAAACAGGCTTCCTGGTACGCTACTGAGGGACAGGCCGCGAAGCCTGTTTCTCAGTAGATTCGAGCACCAGAGGGAAGCGGCCGCCCCTGCCAGTAAGTGGGGGGCCCCTCCTGCCTCCCCCCTCGCGCTCCTTACCTGCCGGGGTGGCTGCTTCTCTCCAGTGCTCCGATCTACTGAGAAACAGGCTTCACGGCCTAGTTCTCAGTAGAGCGCCAGATGATCACCCGGCGCTCTACTGAGAACTAGGCCGTGAAGCCTGTTTCTCAGTAGATCAGAGTACCGGAGGGAAGCGGCCGCCCTGGCAGGTAAGGAACACGAGGGGGGGAGGAGGTCCGATCCTCCGATTTTATCTGAACCAGATCGGGTCCTTCCGAACCGGTTCGGATGAGATTGGACAATCCAGGAGCCAGGATTGTAATTGGATAATTTTATCCGATATCAGACGGATCGGCGTCGGATCGTGGATTGGACCCGATCCGATGCACACCCCTAGTTAGCATCTCTTTAACCTGAGGATTCTATGTGTGTCCCATAATACAGTTCTCAGGTTTGCTTCCTGGTTCTAACTGCTCTTGATGACAGTTATGCTCTTGTTGTGACAGTTATGGTTGTTAATGACAGTTGGTAAGAAGTCTTCAAGAAGATTAGACAAGATTACCATATTTCTTTGATTCTAAGAGACACTTTTCTCCCCATATAAACATCTCTAAAAATGGGGTGCATCTTAGAATCGATGGTGTCTTAGAATCACAGTTTTCAAATTTTCCTGCGCTTTGCACAAGGCACCACACATTTTGTTTTTACATGGAAATCTCTCCTCCAAGTTTGATTGTTATCGCTTTTTTTCCGTTGGTGGTACTGAAATTAAGGTGTGTCTTACAATCGATGGCGTCTTAGAATTGAAGAAATACAGTAGTTTCTCTCCCCACAACTATTCTATAGATTAGTGTTTCAGTTATGTTCTAAGAATAATCATTAATCATTTTTTGATCTCTAATATTAAATAATTGTCTCTAGCATTGTTCTTTAAGAACACACAAATTCTGACTTCCGCTAACACTGGAGGTTATATACAGCCATTATGAACAGTAGCTATTGATAGTCTTATCCACCATGAATTTGTATAATGCCCTTTTAAACTCCTCCAAGTTGGTGGCTACCACTACCTCTCATGGTAGCCATTTTCTTAAAGTATGTGCTGTGTGGAGATGTACTTCCTTTTATCTTTCCTGAATCTCACTTCATGCAATGGCTTTTCGTGTGGTTTTTTAAAAAACTGAAAGTTTTAATTCTGCTCCTTTTGGTTTTAAGACTTTAGCTTTAATTTTTGTTATTCAACGGGTTTTGTTCTGTTATGTGAACCACTTTGGGGGATCCATGTTTAGGGCTGATGACCAGTATAACAACACTTTTATAAATAAATATACTGGTAAATCAATTATAGCGTTTGTCTGTTTTGCTGCTGTTGATTATCTGGAGGGGTCTGAATTTAGCTTCTCCCTTCCAGACAATCAGGTACAGCCTCATTATCTATTTGGAAGAGGAGAGAGAGAAGGGAGGGCAACATTTCTGGATAGATGCCATTGTATGCCACAAAATGCAGACAGGCAATTCTAAATCTATCTATCTGTCTGTCTGTCTGTGTGTGTGTGTGTGTGTGTGTGTGTGTGTTGTGCGTGCATGCTGTAAAACAGAAAATGAATTAGGAAGCACAAGATTGCACTGCTTTAGTGTCACCACTTTTGCTTACAAGTTCAACTTCTCAGCCGCAATAAGAAATAAAACTCTCAGCCCTCTGATATTCTTAGTTTAAAGGAAATGCTTTAAATCCAACCTCATAACATAACATGAGAGCTGATGGTCCTGTCCTGTCAGTTCCAAAGTGCTCTTTCACAAGCGACCCCTTCATGGCACAGTAGGATGGTGGTAAAAATGTTTGTGGGAAAATGTGCTGTGCCTCTCCTATAAAAATACCGGAAGCCTGCAACAGGAAGCATCTTTAAATTCTCATTGTTTATACAGTTACTAGATAAAATATAGCTGCATCTGCTAAGGCGTTGGGCAAAGCTGGAAGCTGATCTTAAGAGATGCAAAAGGAACCAGGGTTTTCATAGGTTAGTTTGACAGCATGGTTGACACTTTGTGGCTGGGGGTCGCACCAGAAAAAATACCGTGGTTTTCTCTGGACCACAAGTTGTAATACAAATACTTTTAAGGGAAGCACAGCTTACAGAATCAATCATTCCACTTGTTTTAAAAATCAGTCTCATATAAACCAATCCTCCAGTTAATTTTAATTAAGAATGCTCACCCACTGATGCGCTCAATTGCTTGTTCCTCTGTCTTACTCTATCCTCTTTCTGCCTCTTCCCTTGAACTCAGATATCTCTCAGGGCCACAGAAAGAAGCAAGTGATATACTTTCCAGAGAGGGTAACCTGGTGCCTACATTGTGATCTTACTGGTGCCAGGTGAAGACCTTTTCATGTTCCAAGGTGCTTTAGCTTTGTGGCTCATGTTTTCAGCTCTGGTACTATATTTTAAATCTGCACTGCTGCTAGGTTTTGTTTGTTTATTTATTTATTTATTTATTTACATATTTATACTGCCCAACAGCCAAGGTTCTCTGGGCAGTTTACAATTAAAACCATAATATACAAAAACCAAGATTTAAAACCTTAAAAAATTAAAAATGTCATATAAAGCCAGAATAAGTTATAGTCTAGGGAAAGCTTGTCTAAAAATATATGTTTTCAGGAGGCATTTGAAGGATGTTACATTTTCTGCCTCCTGAACTGCACGAGGGAGGGTTTTCCAGAGGGTGGGTGCCGCTACAGAGAAGGCCTGCAGTTGAGGTTCTTCGTGACGGCATTCAGTTCATTTTGGATTGACGAGCAGGACCATCTCTGATGATCGTAAATGTTGTCTGGGAAGGAGATCTGCTAGATTACCTGCTAGGTAACCTAAACAACTCCAAGTTGTTTAGGGCTTTATAGGTTAATAGCATGACCTTGTACGTGGCTCGGTAGCTAACAGGCAGCTAGAACAGTTCTTTTAAGACAGGTTCTGTAGGCAGAGCTAGGTGTTCCAGCGAATAACTGAGCTGCTGCGTTCTGCACAAGCTGCAGCTTCCAAACCATACGCATGGGTAGCCCCACATAGAGCACATTACAGTAGTCTAATCATGAGGTTACCAGTGCATGAATGATCATGGCTAGGCTATCTTTATCCAGGAACGGTCATAGCTGGTATACCAACCAAAGCTGATAATGGGCGCTCCTGGCCACCAAGGCCACCTGGGTCTCCAGTGACAAAGATGGATCCAGGAGCACTCCCAAACTACGGACCTGCTCCTTCAGAGGCAGTGCAACCCCATCCAGAACAGGCAAACATTCCAGTTCCCGGACTTGGGAACCACCAACCCACAGGGTCTCTGTCTTATTGGGATGCAGCCTCCGTTTATTAGCCATCATCCAAGCCATAACTGTATCCAGGCACCAGTTCAGAACATGCACAGCCTCTCCTAATTCAGATGTTACAGAGAAATAGAGCTTTATACTGTAGTTTTAAAGATTTTAATTTGCATTTCATCATCTTATATTTTATGGTTTTAATCGTGAACCGCCCGGAGTGCTTTGCCTATTGGGCGGAATAGAAATGTAAGAAGTAAACAAATAATCAAATGTGCTTGGATTCCTGCGCCACCATTATTGCAGCAGGAAAAATAATCACATTGCTTAATTCCATTCTGCCGCTCCCATTCTTCCCAGGACCCAGAGAGAGATTTTGGGGTTGTGATGAACAGCCTGATGAAAATGTCAACCCAGTGTACGAAGTCCATGTGAGGCATAATTAAGAAAGGAATTGAAATAAAGCTGCTAATATCATACTGTTCTTGTACAGATCTATGGTGCAACCACACTTGAAATACTGTGTAGAAGTTCGGGTTACTGCACCTAAAAAAGGGTATTTTAGAGTTGGAAAAGGTGCAGAAAGGGGCAACTGAAATGATCAAGGGGCTGAAGCAAGTCCCCCACGAGGAAAGGTTATAACATCTGGACTGTTTAGCTTAGAAAGAAGGTGAGTAAAGGGAGACATGATAGATGACACCTCCAAAGTCAATATCTGTACATAACTTCAGAAAAGCTGAATTATGGAACTCCCTACTATAAGGAAATAACTAGAATTTAGCCATTTTCAAAGCGGGATTAGATATCAATATAAGATAATATCAGCAACTGCAAGCTGGTTTTGTCAAACTCCAACTCCATCGGTTGCCATTTTGTGATTGTTGGGGCTCAGGCATTTCCACCACCCCTTCTCTCTCTGAGGCCCTGGGGGGGGGGGTTTAAAAAGTTTGAGAACCCGTAGCCTGTTGCCATCGCTGCAGCTAGTAAAAGCAGGACTTTGTATTATATACTGCAAAGCACCACTTACAATTTAAAAACAACAACAGCCTAACAGAGAGAGAGAGAGAGAGAGAGAGAGAGCAGAGACACTCAAAATTTCTGTTTTACCCAGTGACTAAACATAATCAGCGAAGAGTCCATGTAAGCGTCCCAACACCAGAGTGTTTCACAGCTTGGGTCCCAAAACCAAAAATGCCCTGCTCTGTACAACCACCAATTGAGCCACTAGCATCAGAATCTTGACCTAAAGCCTGATCAAGGCAAGTAGGATCATATGGAAGAAGGTGGTCTTTTAAGTATCCTGCTTCCAAACCATTTAGGGGTTTAGAAAAAAAGAGTCTTGTTGCACTTTAATGACTAACAGATTTATTATGGCATAAGCTTTAATAGATTATAAAATGCTGAAGGAGAGATCTTTACATTGCTCCTGGGCCATCATTGTGCTCCCCACAAAGGCAGTGTCTGATTGGTTCAGATCACTGCTACTCAAAAAAGAAAGTAAAAGTTAATTTGAAATGGCATGAACCAGGGTGACAGCGTTGCCCACCTGGCTGCTACTGCATTTCCTTTTGCCAGCAGTGGGCTAGGAGTTCCACCTTCAGGGGGCCATCCTGGACTGTGGGGCCCAGACTTATGCCTTACCTTTCAGTTTTGATGGTGTCAATGAAGAAGTATTACGGGGAATAAAAACTGTGAGGCCAAATAGCGATGGAATGCAAAAGACGTCTATGACAATTCTCTGTAAAGCTGGAAGGAAGATAGACACAGGAACTTGCAACAACAGAAATTGGTGATAACACAGCCATCCTAGCTTTGCTGTGTTAATTTTTAATGCCTGTAGTGGGAAACTGAAACAAATAAAATTAAATTTCTTGAAAAGCAACTTCACTGAATGTCCTTTCTGGATGAATGGCAACTTTCTCCTGGGAGACTTGAAATGTTCCCCCACTGGTTTTTGAAATGTTACCATGCCAGGTTTGTGCCCATTTATTCTTTTGCATAGAGCCTGAAATGTTTGTCCTATGAAGAAAGCAGAAGGGCATTGTCGGCATGTGATATATCACACAAGTTAAAGGTGGTGACCAACATTTTGAATTGGGCACAAAACACACCCAGTTCATCAGGTAAAGTTTCCAAAGACTTTTCAGTGTGATCTATCACATTGCAATACTGCAATAATGTATAGTGCTATAGTTGTATATCTTGCATAATTTAGGCTGTAGTCCTGTAACTATTTACCTAGGAGTAAGCCTCATTCAGCCAGTTCATTTGACATGACAGCCCATCGTGGATTGATTAACCCTTGAGGAACAGTGAACTGTGTCAGCTGGCATTTTGAATATGCAACCCCGACTGGGAGTTGTTGTTATTGTTTTTATTATTATTATTTATTACATTTATATACTGCCCCATAGCCATAGCTCTCTGGCCAGTTTACAAAGATTAAAGAATTGTAGTGTTCTGTTGTCTGAACCCAGCCATTGGGGTTATGTGAAGGTTAAACAACCCCCACATAACTCCTGCTGGCTGAGTTCAGACGATAAGATAACCCCCAATCAGGAGCTGCATATGCAAAATGGCACCCATGGTCACTGCAGTGAGCCACAGTGTGTCATTGAAATCAATGGCACGTACTTCTGAATAGATAAAATTATTCTCATGAATAGGATTGTTGTGTTATTCTGCTATGTTATCAGTCATTACGATGCAGGAAACTGAAGAGATTATGGTGCGACTGAGTGTTGTACTCGGTTGGGATTCTTCATTTGTTTTATTTATTTTATATCAGGGATTTCTATGCTACCTTTCAAAGCATAACGTTTTCCCAAGGTGGTATACAGTGACATTAATATCTGAAATAGTGAACTAAACGAGCAGAATAAAACACTTCAAACCAGTAGTCCCAATAAAACAAACAATTTAAAGAAAAAGCACTAAAATTTAAAATCCAGCCAACACTCTTAATAAGAGTCAGATTGAAAATGTATAAGTCAGAAGGTAAATGTTCTATTGAGCTTTGGGCTAGTTACTGGTTGCATTCAGACAACACGATAGTCAATGGTGGGCTAATAATCAACTTTACAGTTCTTCATCTAGGGGGTACTCCCCACACAACATGGTAATAAATAATCAACCGTGGTGTGGATTGGATCAGCGGTGAGTTGACTATGGCAGCATTCGGAGGACATGATAGTCTATGCTGACCAGATAAAATCCAGATCAGGATTCCTGTAACTTTAACAGTTGTAGAGAAAAGGGAATTTCAGCCAGTGTCATTTGTATGCAATTAGTTCCTGGTGATATTCCCTCTTCATCACAAATGTTAAAGGTGCAGGCACTATACTAGAGTGACCATATACAAAAGAAGGCAGGGACCCTGCAACTTTAACTGTTGTGATGAAGAGGGAATTTCACCAGGAACTAATTGCATACAAATGACACTGGCTGAAATTCCCTTTTCTCTACAACTGTTAAAGTTACATTAGCCCTGACCTGGATTTTATCTGGTCACCCTATGATAGTCAATACAACTGACGATTGTTCCCCCCAGTTGATTATTGTGTTGTCTGAATGCAGCCACTGTCTCTTTCATTCTCACTTTCCTCACAGGGTGGTTGTGAGAATAAAGAACATTGTCTTGTGTGCCATGAAGGAAATATGATAAAATAAACTGAAGCTCCATCTCTTGACAACTAGAAATTCTATTGAGTTTATATTTTGGGGGCAGAGGTTTCACCAGGCACTAATACCTATGTTTGCAGTCATAAAAGCTAGAAACTGTAATTAAAATAAATACATACAGCTTCAGACTGAATTCTATTACCAGTCTTTCTGCAATGTTATCTGTTACTGAGGGTGCAAGCCTATACGTGTTTAGACGGGGGGGGGGGGGGGGGGGAGGCCTACAACTCCCAGCATTTCCCAGTCAGCCATGCTGGCTGGCAAATGCTGGGAGTTATAGGACTCTTTTTTCTTTCTAAACATGCATAGGATTGTGCCCCAACTTGCAATTCTGTGAGTGTAGAGCAAGTCAATAGCAGTACTAAAATATCTGAATTAACCTTCTTTTCCAGTCCAGGAAATTACTGAAATCCAATAACCAATCCAGCCTTTGTCAACCCTCATGCTAATGCCCCATTTTCAACAGACGCCTGCCTGCTTAACAAACTTCCAAACAGCACATTTTTGTCATACTATGTTTCAAAATCTTAAAGAGATACCCTGGATCCCCCCCCACCCCGGCACTACTTTTCACAGGAGAAAAACAGCATGACAGTAGGGGAAACTGTGACCAACTAAACAGGGAATAAAAGAATTCCATGAAACTAGTTTCAAAAGATATAAAGCTGCCTTTTGGAGCATTCTTTTCCCTCTGAATGATGAATTCCTCTTGAGGATTATGGGGAGGTATTTGTTTTGCCCCCGGAGAAGTCCTTAATACTACTGACTGGCAAACCGTGTAACTTTTAGCTGCACTGAAGAATTAAGAAGTAGCTTAAAATAACACTGTATAAGGTATTATTTTTAGGTTTTACTTTCACCCCTCCCCTACTTTTGTTGCATAAGTATCTCAATCACTGGACAACGCCCTACTGACACTGTAATATATTTTTGCTCTCAAAATAAAAGACTTACATAAATAATCTCATAGCTGCTCCTTTGCATTTCAAAATGCACAGCTACAGTAGGTCAAAGTACTTGGATCGTAGATTAATATCTCAGCACTGTTCCTTGGCAATAAATACCAGTAGCTTCAATGGGGTTTACTTCCAAGTATATCTGTGAAGTGTGGAGATGCCAAATAGCTTAACATAGTTTAAATCCTATTACAAAATTAATTTTTGAGAATTAAGTTCTGCCCTCAGTCCACTGCCAATTCATTCAAGAATGTTTTATTGTTTACATCACGTGTCTGCACTTTTAAAAAAAATAATATTATTTTAATTTATGAGTCCTTCTTTAGCCAAAGATTTCAAAGCGACGTATGCATACAAATGACACCTGCTGAAATTTGCTTTTCTAGAGAACTAAGAAGAAGAAGAAGAAGTTGTTTATTTATTTATTACCCACCTCTCTCTTTGGATCGAGGTGTGGAACAACATTAGTACAACAATACAATATAAATCAAATACATAATATTAATTAAAAGAGCATATAAAACCAATACAGTATTAAAATAACAATCAGGACATCTTAAATTCTTAGGTTTAAAATTCATCTGGGTAGGCCTGCCGGAACCGACTAGTCTTTATAGCTGCCTTAAACTCGGAGAGATTGTTAAGTTGATGAATCTCCTCCGGCAGGCCATTCCACAGTCTTGGGGGCAACAGGAGAAAAGGTCCTCTGGGTAACAGTTGTCAGCCTTGTTTTGGCTGACAGAAGTAAATTCTCCCCAGAGGACCTGAGTATGCGGGACAGACTGTACAGGAGAACAGTTATCTAGCAGGTAACCTGGACCCAAACCATGTAGGGCTTTAAAGGTAATGATCAACACTTTGTACTAGGGATGTGCACTGGATCGGACCCGATCCACGATCCGAGTCCGGTCCAGTGGGAAATCGGATAAATTATCCGATTTCCGATCCCGCAGCTGGATCGGCCGATCCAATCCGAACCGGTCCGAAAAAGCTCCGAACCGGTTCGGCGGATCGGCGGATCGGCGGGCGCCCACTGGCGCCCACCGCCGCTTCCATTGGCGGGCGCCAGCGGGCGCCCGCCGATGAAAGTGGACAGCGGGGGGGGGGGGAGGAGGGGGGCACTTACCTTCTTGGCCCGGTGGCTCCCGTCCGGCGCCGGCGCCTACTACTACTAGCAGGCTCCGCGGCCTGCTCTAGGGTGGCGCGCCGGGTGATGTCATCACCCGGCGCGCTACTCTAGAGCAGGCCGCGGAGCCTGCTGGAAGTAGTAGGCGCCGGCGCCGGACGGGAGCCGCCGGGCCGGAAAGGTAAGGAGGGGGTGCGTGGAGGGGAGGAGGGGGCGCGCGGAGGGGGGAGGGGGGCCCTTACCTTTCCGGCCCGGCGGCTCCCGTCCGGCGCCGGCGCCTACTACTCCCAGCAGGCTCCGCGGCCTGCTCTAGGATGGCGCGCCGGGTGATGTCATCACCCGGCGCGCTACTCTAGAGCAGGCCGCGGAGCCTGCTGGAAGTAGTAGGCGCCGGCGCCGGACGGGAGCCGCCGGGCCGGAAAGGTAAGGAGGGGGTGCGTGGAGGGGAGGAGGGGGCGCGCGGAGGGGGGAGGGGGGCCCTTACCTGCCCGGCCCGGCGGCTCCCGTCCGGCGCCGGCGCCTACTACTCCCAGCAGGCTCCGCGGCCTGCTCTAGGATGGCGCGCCGGGTGATGTCATCACCCGGCGCGCTACTCGAGAGCAGGCCGCGGAGCCTGCTGGAAGTAGTAGGCGCCGGCGCCGGACGGGAGCCGCCGGGCCGGAAAGGTAAGGAGGGGGTGCGTGGAGGGGAGGAGGGGGCGCGCGGAGGGGGGAGGGGGGAGGGGGGCCCTTACCTGCCCGGCCCGGCGGCTCCCGTCCGGCGCCGGCGCCTACTACTCCCAGCAGGCTCCGCGGCCTGCTCTAGGATGGCGCGCCGGGTGATGTCATCACCCGGCGCGCTACTCGAGAGTAGGCCGCGGAGCCCGCTGGTAGTAGCCGCCGGCGCCGGACGGGCCGAGAAGGTAAGCAGTGGCGGGGAAGGGGGCTTACCCCCCCCCGGAGCCGTCCGCTTCTATCCGCTGGCGCCCGCGGGCGCCAGCGGATGGAAGCGGGCGGTCCCAGGGGGGGTAGGGAGCGCGGGGGAGGGGGTTTACCTGCCGGGGCCGTCCACAGCGGACGGCCCCGGGGGGGGGAGGGAGTTAGGCCCCCCCTTACCCACCCGCCGCCATTTTTTCCTCATAGACTTGCATTGCAATGCAAGTCTATGGGGAAAAAAATGGCGGCCGATCCAAAAATGTACGATTTTTGGGTCGGGATCGGACTCGATCCGGTCCGGGGGCCTCTGATTTTGTCCGAACCGGTCCGGGACAAAATTGGAGGTCCCGATCCGGGTCCCGATCCGATCCGGGGGGTCCGTGCACACCCCTACTTTGTACTATGCCCGGAAACTAATTGGCAGCCAGTGAAGTGATTTTAATGTTGGTGTAATATGGTCTCCCCTAGATATATGGGTGACCAACCTGGCTGCCATATTTTGAACTTGTTGAAGTTTCCAAACTAGGTACAATGATACATTGCATAAGTCAAGTCTCAAGGTTACCAGTGCGTGCACTACCATCTTTAGGACTTCCAACTCTAGGAAAGGGCGCAGCTGACGTATCAGCAGAAGCTGATAGTAGGCACTCCTGGCCATCACATCTATGGGCTGTCATTTGGAGCGAAGGATCCAGGAGCATCTGTTAAGGATACAGCAGCCCTGTCCTCCTTTTTATTTGGTCAGCCTACATCAAAGCAGGTACCAGGCAGGCCTTTGTAGAGAGGACATTTCACAATTTGGGGCCATCACAGAAAACCCAATGATACCTAAAACAATACAGCAATTGCTTACCTAGAGCTAAATGCATTAGGTAGTCTGTTAACACAAGAACCATACAATCCTTGCTTGCAAAACTTTGTAGTTAGCCACTCCAGCACTCCCCTGGTTTAGGAAGGTGTTGGCGCTTCAGTTACTTCTCTACAGATAACTTTAGTCTCAAAGCAACAACATAATTGAAAATGGCAAACTTATCAAATTCAGCTTGAATGTCACAGCCCTGCAGTAACAATGCAAGTATAACAAATATCAGAAATACAAAAAGGCGTTTTCTAACACTGCCCACAGGCCAGCAAGACCCCTGCTAAAACAACTGGAAATGAACCGAAATGCTTGTTTCTGGAACAGGACAGATCAATGAAGCTCCCAGAAGGGAGTTCAACTGATCCATCCCGTTCCAGAAACTAACATTTTGGCTCATTTCTGGGGTTGCTTTATGAAATGCTAGCTTCCCATTGCACTAGTGGTTGGTCCTGTGGGTGCAACAGAATGAGCGGAGGCACAACAGCAGTATTGGATACTGCCCATCAATTCCTCATCCCCTGGCCATGGATTCCCCATAATCAACCATGCACATATTTCAATTTACTTATAGGTGATATGAGCCCTTAATTATGATTCAACTCCCCAGCAAAGCAAGATGACTCTGGGCAGTATCGAATACTTTCGCTGAGCCTCTGCTCTTTCTCTCTTCCACTGCAAGTGGAACAAGAAGCGAGTGCTTTCTCAAATAACCCTGGAAATGAGAAAACATGTTCATTTCCAGAAGAAGACACATCAGTGAATCTCCCTCCTATAAACTACACTGACCTCCCCTATTCCGGAAATGAGCATTTTGGCTAATTTCCTGTTGTTTTCAGAACCACTAGCTTTGAATTGCGCTAGCACTGGGTCCTGCTAGCGCATGGGCTGCATTGGATACTGCCCTCTTTTTCCTCCTAGGTCTTCTAAGTAAGTCTTCAGCCCGACAGAGCTAAACCAACCAATTCATGGGGGTTATGGGAACCCTCCCCACTGCAATTTTTTTTTTCCAGGTAGCAATTGTGTTTTTACTAAAACCGAAACAAGAAAAGTCATTTTGGCTAATTACAATCTGCAGTAGTACATAGCTCTACATAATTTTTAAAGAAATAACTACTCTTTATCTTGGAGTTTCTGTATTGGGTAATAAATCTCTCACTGTCATAACTGAGGGATATTTTTAGGACAGGGTGGGGGAAACTAAACTTGTGTCCAATGTATCTGATTCCTCTATAAATTATCAATTACTGGCTAAAAATTTGGAAAAGTCAGCTAATTACATCAACAGTTGCTTGGGAATGTATCATATGAACAGATATTCATGATTATTTTGTCTTGTGCAATCAATTCATCTTAGCCTCTACTCACCTTTATATTCTACACTTCAAAAATGATATGTACGCTGTTTTTAACCTCCATACAAAACAAAATAGGTTTTGGATTTTTGTGTGAAGCCATCAGTATTCAAACATGTGTTTACCTTTCTTTCTTTTTTAATGCAAAGTGTGTCCTTCCAGCACTATTGCTGGTAAACATGAGCCCATTTCCTGCTTCGTTAGAAAAGAATGGAGGGAGGAAGGCAGAAGGAATAATTTTACTACACATTTCAGTTTGTAAAATGCATTATCTGAACCTATTTAATAAATCCTGATACAAATACCTCCAGGGTTGGTTGCTCAAGTATAAATTATAGTATATAGGTTGAATCCAGATGTAGTCATACTTAGAGTAGACCCATCTAATCATCAAAATAAATGGGACTAACTTAAGACCCATTGATTTCAATGGGTTCGCTCTAACTATGACTACTACTACTACTATATTTATTTCTAACCCGCCTCTCCCTCTGGATCGAGGCAGGGAACAACAATAAATATAAATGCTCATACTGTTTTCTGTTTGTATAAATACATTCAAACGTAAACCATAATCCTTCCTCCTCCCCACAATGGTCTACACTGGTGTATATGCACCATGGAGGGAGGGGCTGTAGCTCAGTGGTAGAGCACTTTCTTTGCATGCAAATTTCCCAGGTTCAATCCCAGATATATCTATGTAGGGCGGAAAATGATCCTGCCTAGGAGCATCATCAGACAAGTGTTTTATCGCACACTCGCTACTGCCTACTTACTGATGCTCATGCGTCCTTTAGACAACATCCGCCTCCTGCTCCTTCCCCTCATTTTTCCGTTGAAAAATAGACTCCTTTTAATTCAGTTTTACAAAAAAAAAAAACCGGAATGTGCCACCATTTCCTGCTGTGTGCTGGAAAAGCGGTGTGATATAAATGGCCCCTGAATGGGCCACTTGGTCATTGCTGCTTCCTCTTTCTCTCCCTGTGTAAAGAGACTGTTGCTATTGTGGAACAGCAGCAGGAGGTCATAGCGACAGTAGGGAAATGCGAAAATCCACCCATCTGATGACGCTCATAGATCAACCAAGGGTCTGACTTGGTGAGGCTGCTTCCTATGTTGTTGTTGTTGTTGTTGTTATTATTATTATTATTATTATTATTATTATTATTATTATCCTGCCTTTTTCCCAGTGCTGGGACTCAAGGTGGTTTACAAGATTAAAACATGTACAATTAAAACATATAAATATAAGTTTACAAAACTTAAAATAGAATTAAACCTACAGTAACAAATTAAAAAAACATACACCATACATTAACACTGGACTATTTCCAAAAGCTTGCTGGAATTAAAAAGTTTTTGCCTGCCTCCGGAAGTTGAGCACAGAGGGAGCCAGCCTGGCATCCCTAGGAAGGGAGTTTTAGAGCCTTAGAGCAGCCATGGAGAAGGCCCTCTCCCACATACCCATCAGACGTGCCTGGGATGTTGGTGGGACTGAGAGAAGGGCCTCCCCAGAAGATCTCAGAGCACGGGCAGGCTCTGAAAATCCTAGGTCTTCGCCAGTACCAGGGGACGGGGAATTTAGATGTGATATTTCACTTCAGTTAGCTAGCAGGGAACCTTTAGTTAGCCTGCCTGTAAAAGGACTCAAAATACCCCATTGCTTGGCATAAACACTGACACGCCCCATCTTCCACTGGCATATAAAAAGTGGCAGTGTATGCGAAAACCCTGGCAAAACTAATATAAGCTCTAATCTTTACAGTTTCATAAACTTCCCTTTAAAGGATCCAGGCAGTCCCTTTGCATAATTATGTGGGAAAACACTCGCTTAATTATGGGCAATGAATATTCAAGATGCATCGGGTAATAAAAATGAATGGCATGTAATCACAGATCTAGCTGAACCCGTTGCACATTTTGTCCTAGATCAGCCTTTTCCAACCTGGTACTGCACAGATGTGTTTAACTGCAGTTCCCATCATCCCCCAGCCTGGTTGGGGAAGGCTGCCCTAGATCAAGTAAAGTAAAGATATATAAATAAAGGGTAAAGCGACAGTATTCTTTTAAAAGTGTATTCTCTTCTCAGTGTGATTAGTTGGAAATATCAGCATACACAAAGGTTTTGAAAATATTTAATTGAATCCTGATAGGTACATTGAAAGGCTTTGTTTTTTAAAGGGGATCTCTTGCTTTATTTTAAGCAACATTGTACAAAGCAGAAGTGTTAAGACCAAGATGATAATCAAAGTTTGGGATATTTTGCTGGAGAAAAATAGTTTCAAAAGCCTTCCTTTTTAAGCTGTTTACTGTCTTTACCAGAAGTACATTTATCATCAGCTTCACATTTGGCTCCGCCGCGATGAGCAAACAAGGAACTTGAACTCAAACGATTCTAATCTGCTACATGAAGGAAAGCACGTGACAATCATCAAATCTAGTGTAAACTGCACCATTGCTGCTAAAATTTGATATCTATATGCTTGTGGTACGTATAGCCCATTTTAAAAAAAGCTTTTTTCCTCACATGAAAGCACAGTTTACATATTTTGTACGAAACGCAAGTAATTCAGATGGGAACATGAGAGTGTGGAGGTGTGGAATCCATCCATACATCTCCTCAGTATTAAAGGGGGATTCAGTAATAGATGGAGCTATTACGGTCGAGAAGTTAGCAAGTTGGCCTTGAAATGAGGGTTGTCATGTGTCCTATTTTAAGAGGACAGACCTCTCTTTGGAAGACAGTCTTGTCCAAGAGGCTATCTACATTACTGCTTTAAAACGGTTTATAACAGTGGTTTAAACTTTAAAGATTAAAAAAAAATACCAGAAGGGAGAGCAGCAGCAACCCTGAAGTTGTCCATACACAGTTAGCATCTGCACTATACAAATTGGTCTCCTCTTTTCGGGTGATGTGTAAGTGCGCCCCCCATTTAGAACCATACATCTCAGGTTCAATTCTTGCTCAGCCACAAAGTCCATTGGGTAATGGTGAGACAACCTCTCTCTCTATCTCAGCCTAATCTACCTCCCTGTGTTGTTCTTTGAATAAAAGGATAAAGAAAACCAAATGACTATAACTTCCCTTGGAGGAAGGATAAAATGAAATTAGAATAAAACAAATTACAGTGGAAGATTTATGAGAAACTAGATCATATTCTTTGGGGGAGGAGAGCCCTATGCATTTTCACTGATCACCAAGAAAGCAGAGCAGAATATAAAATAGAGCTGATCATGTGATTGGTTTAGGGCTCAAAATGCAGTGACTTGGACCCCTCTCATCAGAGCAATTGTCTGCAATTTTGTAAATGTAATTATGCAAGTCTATTAGCCAAATCAGCTACCACATCAAGACTATGGAGCAAACTGTCTGCATAGCAAACACTTCCTGTAAGCATACTTCTGCGTACGCTTAACGAAGGCTAAAAGAAAGAAAACTACAGAACTCAACTGATGTGTGTGCTTGCGTTTCCACCCCACCCCACCCCAACCTAACATTGAAGCGGTCAAAAAACAAAATAAGAATGCCCCAATTTCAGATTGGCAAATCTGGCAAAGGAGAATCATTTCTCAAACAAGATTCTGTTTGAACTAAGTCTATCTTGTGTTCATATCATCTGTTCATACCGATGGCCATTTTGAGATTAATCAAACAGAGGACAACACAGGTGTCTGGCTCAGAGTCAATAGAGTTTTTTATGGGTTCTGAACAATATGTTATGTGGAGCTCTGTGAATAAGAGATGTATTTTCAATAGATACTTCTTAAGTATGAGCACACGTGTGCGCACATACCAGTAGCGCCTTCCTGGGTACTCAGTTCAGTACGGGAGTAGACCCAAGGGTCAAGGAGAGGGAAGTAGTATATAGAAGTGTCATCTTTTTCTCCTGATCATTTAAGTGCCAATCTGGAGAGTATCTATGGCATGTTGGATGAACAGGACAGATTGGTGTACAGCTCACTCCACTGTCCATTAGTCTCACTACCCAAACTAATGGAAGTGGTCTCAGACTTGGTGGCTGTGGGTTCTGGAGCAAATCAGGACTTCATCGCTACCATGACAACCGTGGGGCTTGCCCACACATTGGTGGCCCAACACATGTCACAGGACAGGCACACTATTTGGTTTTCTCTAACAGGTAGAAAGGTGATAACTGAAAGTGATCACACCCCTCTGCAAGTGTGGAGGGCCCACTGAGATATCCTCTCAATGATCCTGTTCCGATGACACGCTAAACCAAGATGGTTAAGCGTTCTGATCTAACTATTATCATGACTTACCATGTTGTGTGAACCATTCCTAACCATGGTGGCTACATAATCACAGTTTAACCACTCTCATTAATGACTTGCTGCAAAAAGGTTAGCGAACTAACCATGGCTTAGTGTGTCATCTGAACAGGGTCAATGTTGTTTAGTAAAGTTCCTCCAAGTGCTTTGGAGGCCTTTTAAATGTTGGCCCTAAGAATGATGCAATAAAACCCACAGTAGCACATTGTAACATGCTTATGAGACATTTTCAGGGTAAAAAGTCTATCACCCCCATCCCAACACACACTTAAATGCTACTGTTGTTGTAGGTCAATTCATAAAGATGTCCAGAGTACTTTCTGATCCTGTTTTGTTGGATTCTTTTCATTTGTGTGGTATAAAGATGTGGACAAGGTGCTTGGTCAGGTCCGTGTGACCATATGTCTGTTCAACCTTTGCCCTTCATTGTTTATAACATCAAGTAGGGTGGGGCCAGCTGGGTTGAGGTTGCAGTCAATTCCTCTTTAAGAGAGGGAGTAGTTGCAGCCTCCTTAAAGGAAGCAGTAGAGTGACCACTTCTAAAAAAAACCCTTCCTTGGATCTAGAAGACTTTGATAACTATACGACAGTGGAAAATATCCCCTTCCTGGGTAAAGGTGTTCAAACAAGTGTGACTGAGCAGGTCCATACATATTACATGAAACTGATCCAGGTCCGGGTCCAATTCAAAGTGCTGGTACTAACATTTAAAGCCCTAAACGGCTTGGGGCCAGGTTATCTAAAGGAACGCCTCCTCCCATATGTACCTGCCCGGACCCTAAGATCATCTACAGGGGTCCTTCTCTGTGAGCCCCTGCCAAAAGAAGTGAGACAGGAGGCCACTAGGAGGAGGGCTTTTTCCGCTGTGGCACCCCGGCTGTGGAATGAGCTCCCCAGAGAGGTTCGCCTGGCGCCTACTTTGTACTCTTTTCGTCGCCAGGTGAAGACCTTTTTATTCTCCCAGTATTTTAACAGTTAAATTAACTCAATTTTAATCCTTGCTGTTTTAAATTTGTATTTTAATCTGTATTAATTCCTGCTGCTGGTTTTATTCTGGTTTTATTCTGGTTGTGTTTTTAGATTGTATGTTATTTGTTGGTTTTGGATTGTGGCTTGTTTTATATTTTTAAAATGATTTTATGGTTTTAATTTTTGTGAACCGCCCAGAGAGCTTCGGCTATAGGGCGGTATAAAAATGCAATAAATAAATAAATAAATAAATCCATTTCAATCAGCAGTCAGGTCTGGTTTTGGCACTGAAACTGCCTTGGTCGCTCTGTCAGAAAAAAGACAAGGCGAATGTGACTTGCTGATTCTCTTTGATCTAAAGCCATCCTTTTTTAATTCAAATGTATTTCTTTAAGAGATATTGACTAATTTAGAAAAAATCAAAACTGTTATAGACAGAAAAATGGTATTATGAAACAATCTTAATTTCTTGTTGGTAGTAAATAAAATATTAGCAACATTTAAAAAAAAATCTGGCTGAAAGTTATGCAAATTATTAAGAATGTAATTGTTCCCAGTAGATCCTATTATTCTATTTCACGGTTACAGCAAAGTTCATATGAAACACTGTGACACCAACTTATCAACAGTGTTTTGTTAACTGCAAAAAGTTTTGGGGCTTCAAGCTTCTTTATTGATGAGATGTCTTCTTCAGAGATCCCATCAATAAAAGGATGGTTTAATAAACTCTAGTAGTATACACTATTATACTAGTGTTTAATAGTATACACTTTGTTCAGATCAGTCAAAATACATAACGAACTAACAATTTTTACCAACAGAAGGGGTGGAGTGAGGGTCCCATTTGTTAGGTAAACCTTCAATCCATCTAAAGTTTCAAGCTCCATTGAAACCAATTAGTGCAACCCTATGCATATTTACTTGGAAGGAAGTCTCACTGTGTTCAATGGGGCTCTTATTCCCTGGTAATGGTACATAGGAATGTAGCCTAGCTTTAGCTGGATTGGGACATTACAAAGTAAGTGCCTTTGTATGTATGGGTAAAAGAGCCCAGTTTGTTTGATTTAAACATTATTTTTGCTATCATGTGTAATATCTAAGCCAACACAATATTAAATTTTACTGACTATTTTTTATTGTACTTTAAAATGTGCAATTACCTAGATAAAAAATAAAGGTATACTACTTTAACATGCAGAAACAGGACATTGAACAATTAAATTATTAATGTACATATAAACCTTTGGCGGACAGGGTGGAGGAAAAAACAGTTGATCTTTGACAGGACCATGCTTTCTTTTAGCTTTGTAGAACATTGTGGTACATCATTAAATGCTACATAAATTATAAGTAATTATGTTTTTCCTTTGATCTTTATACTATGAACTGTAATTCAGGTTTGCACTTACACACAATTTGAATAGCTATTTTAAATGATTAGCTGCCTATTAGTAAGCAGGACAGATAAAAAGGACTCTTCCAGCCTTAAGTTAACATTCTATTCTCCTGTTTAAACAATGCATAGGGAAAGGAGTTCCTAGTTTTACTATAGTTTTTCTAAAGTATTTTTAAGCTGAAAATGGAAGACGAATTTGACAACTAATAGCACAGAGCTATGAAGATTACCCTCTCCTGTGCATTAAGAAATATGTTGTTGCAGAAACTTCTAAAATGTGGAGAGAATCCCTCAGCCAAAGCAAAAGAAGAGGGGGAAAGATTGTATATTTGTTCATGTTAACATCTCCCATGTATATCTCCAGAGCCATAAAGCCCTGTAAATCCCCATGGCCAATGCAGCTAACCAGCAAGAAATAATGCAATTACTTATTACAATCAATGTGGTATTTGTGATGTATTTAAAGAGTGTTTTGACGAAATCCCTAATCCTTCAAACATGTAACTGGAAGCTTTACGTAAACAGCACAAATACATCGGAATCGTTCATCCTAGAAAAGCCATAAAAATATGCACTGGTTTGCTTCTGAAGGCCAAGCTGTGGCCTTTGGAGGCTTTGGGTGGGGGAGGCATAGCTTATTTCCTGCTTGTTGCCATTAAGCAATTTACACTCCAATTCCAATCAGAAGACTGGTTTATTTAAATGGCACTTACTTCCAAAGAACTAGATTTAAGATTTCAAGCTTCTGATGTAACCAGAAGCTCAAAACTAAGGGTATATTTGCATGGACATAACTAGACATTATGGGTGCAGTTGCACTGGACTGCTGTAACTGAAACAGCAGCAGAGGGGGGAAATTTTAGTTGGATAAGCGGGGGTTGCTGATCATCTCCCTGTCAGACACATTTCCTATTTACTTACAGCTGTTCAGCTTAGCCTGGGTTTTAAGAGTGGCTCTGCAGCCATAATATATCTAGTTAGATTCTTATTTCCATGCACATGGCTCATGGCCGTGGGATCCTAGCTCGCCTCTGAGAAAATAAATCTGACTAGGAGAAAATGGCTAGGTGGATTTTTTTGTCGAGGGAAAGCAGTTTAGGGTTTAGTACCTCCTTCCAATATTAGATTCCAGTTTACGAATTGCTCCATCCCACCACTTTACAGCTGTTCAGAACAACTTGCGTTCTAAATCACTGGCACCACCATAATTGCTCTAAAGTTTCATCTATTTAATTGGAACTTTTTGCTTTCAGAACTTTTTGCTTGTTTGGGACTACGTCCAGTCCTATGCCTGTCTGTAGAAGCAGCTGCTCCACTGAAAGTCGTCATCTTTCTGTATGAAGCAGCTGGTGCCGAAGAAACACTGTGGTCTGTGATATCGCACTGGTACAAAAGGAGAATTGTCAACATGAAGAGAATTGCACATAGTGGGGTTATTCTCATGACAAGACAGCCCACCATTGGTTAATTAATCCACAGTGAGGTGCAGGACGAGCAGCTGCCATTTTTAATATGCTTGGGGGTTGCCATGTCGTGTGAACCTGGTAAGCATGGGTTATGTGAGGGTTAAACAACCATTGCATAACTCATGGCCTGTTTTAGGTTGTTTAACCCTCGCATTACCCACACTCGCAGGGTTTGTATGACATGACAGCCCCTGAGCAGAGGTTGGATAGACAACCTGGTGCCCATGGGCACCAGGGCTCATCATGGGTTAAATAACAAGCATATTGTAGGAACCTGGTCAGTATCACCTGCCCCACTATCCTGTCCCAACCATGCTCCTCTCTTCACATATATCTAAGCAATCAAGATGTCTTGGATGAAGCAATTACTCTATCCTGAATTGTAACATAGGAAACTCCCTTCCATCAGATCAGATTATTTGTCCATCTAGTCAAACACAATCTACTCTCTCTCTCTTTATTCACATCTATCCCGGAAACTGAATTAATTATAACCATAATATTTTTTCCTCCTCTTTCCCAATCTCTTTCCTCATGTCTCATATCTTTTTAGATTGTAAGCATGAAGGCAGAGACTGTCTAATTATTTAAAAAAAAAAAAACCCAATGACCCTTCTTTAAGTCCCTTTTGACTGAAGAGTGGGATAAAAATGCCGTGAAGTATAAATGAATTTAAAATTAGGGATGTGCACTGGATCGGACCCGATCCACGATCCGAGTCCGGTCCAGTGGGAAATCGGATAAATTATCCGATTTCCGATCCTACAGCTGGATCGGCCGATCCAATCCGAACCGGTCCGAAAAGGCTCCGAACCGGTTCAGCGGATCGGCGGATGCCCACCGCCGCTTCCATTGGCGGGCGCCAGCGGGCGCCCGCCGATGAAAGTGGACAGCGGGGGGGGGAGGAGGGGGTGGGAGGAGGTGGGCCCTTACCTTTCCGGCCCGTCCGCTCCCGTCCGGCGCCGGCGGCTACTACCAGCGGGCTCCGCGGCCTACTCCAGGGTGGCGCGCCGGGTGATGTCATCACCCGGCGTGCTACTCGAGAGCAGGCCGCGGAGCCCGCAGGTAGTAGCCGCCGGCGCCGGACGGGAGCGGATGGGCCGGGAAGGTAAGCAGGGGGTGCGTGGAGGGGAGGAGGGGGCGCGCGGAGGGGGGGAGGGGGGCCCTTACCTTCCCGGCCCGTCCGCTCCCGTCCGGCGCCGGCGGCTACTACCAGCGGGCTCCGCGGCCTGCTCCAGGGTGGCGTGCCGGGTGATCACCCGGCGCGCTACTCGAGAGCAAGCCGCAAAGCCGGCTGCCGGTAGCCGCCGGCGCCGGACGGGAGCGAACGGCCCTAAAAGGTAAGCAGTGGCGGGGAAGGGGGCTTACCCCCCCCCGGAGCCGTCCGCTTCTATCCGTTGGCGCCCGCGGGCGCCAGTGGATGGAAGCGGACGGCCCCAGGGGGGGTAGGGAGCGCGGGGGAGGGGGCTTACCTGCCGGGGCTGTCCACAGCGGACGGCCCCGGGGGGGGAGGGAGTTAGGCCCCCCCTCACCCACCCGCCGCCATTTTTTCCTCATAGACTTGCATTGCAATGCAAGTCTATGGGGAAAAAAATGGCGGCCGATCCAAAAATTTTCGATTTTTGGATCGGGATCGTACTCGATCTGGTCCGGGGGGCCTCCGATTTTGTCCGAACCGATCCGTGACAAAATTGGAGGTCCCGATCCGGGTCCCGATCCGATCCGGGGGGTCCGTGCACACCCCTATTTAAAATTACTCCCGAAATAGCCACTCTCCACGCCATCTACTGACTCTTTAACGTGAAGATGCTGATGATCCAGGACATCCAGGTTGGTCACCTGTACACCTAGGGGTGACCATATTACACCAACTTTAAAATCACTTCACTGGCTACCAATTAGTTTCCAGGCGAAGTACAAGGTGTAGGTTATTACCTTTAAAGCCCTACATGATTTAGGCCCAGGTTACCTGCGAGATCGCCTTCTCCCATACAATCCACCCCTCACACTCAGGTCCTCTGGGGAGAATTTACTTCAGTCAGCCAAAACAAGGCTGACAACTGTTACCCAGAGGATCTTTTCTTCTGTCGCCCCCAGATTCTGGAATGGCCTGCTGGAAGCTGCAGCTTATGCAAAATGATAACTGGATACCAGAAGGTTCGAACATATAAGACCTACTCTGGCCCGCTTGCAATGGCTGCCTGTATGTTTCTGAGCCCGATTCAAGGTGCTGGTTTTAACCTATTTCCCGACATGAACCTATCCGAACACTACGTTCAACATCTAAGGCCCTCCTCCAAGTGCCTACTCCGAGGGAAGCTTGGAGGTCGGCAACAAGGGAGAGGGCCTTCTCTGTGGTGGCCCCCCAATTGTGGAACGATCTCCCTGACAAGGCCCGCATGGCGCCAACATTGTTATCTTTTCGGTGCCAGGTCAAGACTTTCCTCTTCTCTCAGGCATGTGGCAATATCTGAGGAGCCTGGGTTTGTTTTTGTAGCTTTTTGGGTTGTTGTAGTGGTTTTAAATGCATGTGTGTATTGTGTATAAGTTGTATGTTTTTGCTGTTTTAATTTTTGTATTTTGTTTTTGTTTAAATCCTATGTAAACCGCCCAGAGAGCTTCGGCTATGGGGCGATATACAAATGTAATAAATAAATAAATAAATAAATAAATAAATTTAACACTTTCTCTGAGTTTAAGGCAGCTGTAAAAACTAGCCTCTTCCGGCAGGGCTATCCAGAGGAACTTTAAATCAAGAATTTTAAAATGTGTTGATTGTTTTATATGCTTTTAATTAATTTATGTATTTGATGTATATTGTTATTGTATTAATGTTGTTCACCGGCTTGATCCAAAGGGAGAGGCAGGTAAGAAATAATTTATTATTCTTATTTTTATTCTTATTCTTATTCTTATTCCTTGCATACACCCGCCCCAGCCCTCCATACAGTGAATAACAGTTCCCAGCTGAGGCTTTGCTACCCTACACCTTCTTCCCTTGTTGGGGATGGGCGGGGGAGGAACATAGGTGACACTTGCAGAGAGAGGAATCCTGAATTGTGAAGGTGAGATGCCCGCTAAGGAAAATCCCCACTATTATTGCCAATCACTGATCACAGTGGGGATTCTGCTCCTCGGTAGCCTTGAGGTGGGCTGGGCTTCAGGGACACATCTCGCATGAGGCTCCACAGGCTAGATGGGCTGGTCTGTTGGGCCAAATTTGGCCCACAGACCAGAGGTTCCCCATCCCTGCTTAAAAGGTTATGTTCAAAGGTTCAAGGTTATGTTATTGACAAACAATGCTGTAAACAACTTGGGACCAGAATACCTAGTAGACTCCCTTGCCCTTTATAGAGCCAGCCAGCTGTTAAGATCTTCAGAGGAGGCCTTGTTGATTATTCCACGACTAACAGAATGTCACCATGTAATACTTTGAAGGCAAGCCTTCTCAGTGCAGCTCCCACGCTTTGGAAAACCCTCCCCTGTGCAGTTTGGGGAATATGTGGTATATTCCGAAAACCTCTTGAAAATGCACTTGTTCACTGAGGCCTTCTCTGGCTTGTAAATAACTACAATTGATCATATGCTACTCCATTTTACTGCTTTTTGTATTGTTTTGCATTGTTATTGCAGTCATATTGGTATGTGAACTGCTTGGAGATTTTTTAATACTAAGTGGTCTATAAATATCATTTATAATAACGAATAAAGGCAGCTGTTAGCAGGCTGGTTGGTGTAGGGCAGGTTCTGTAGGTTCCCAAAACACCTGACAAAAAAAAAAAAAAAAAAAAGGAGGAAAGCATCCAAGTAGGTGAAAAGAAAGGAGAAACGGAGAGAAACAGGTTCTCAGGATACTTCAAGGGGCTGTAAACATTAAAAATACATTTGAAAAGATGAGGGACCAACACATACTGATAAAATATGTTCATATTATACAGTTAAATTGACGTATTGCCACAGGGGCCTATGTACATGTCTAAGTTAAAAAAAATACTGCATGAGGCCATGACAGCCTATATACTGATATATAATTAAAACCATATACAACATTATATATCAAAAGTGTAATAGATCATTCCTTATTGTCAGAAGATGTCTGCAGATTTTCCTCTAACAATAGACTAACTACGTCCTCTGATAATCATTGGTGACTGAGAAGATTGGCAGTCAGAGCCATCATTATATCCTTGTACACTTTTTTTTTCCCAAAGACAATCCAGGACCTGAATATAAACTGATCATATGCTGCCAAATGTCTAAGAGAACAGGGCAGTTTTAACCTGACACCCAAAAGATAATAGTGTTGGCACAAGGCAGACCTCTTGGGGGGATCATTCCATAAATAGGGGGCCACCACCAAGAAGGCCCTCTTTCTTGTTGCCACCCTCCAAGCCTCCCTCAGAGGAGGCAGCTTGTGGAGGGGCTTGGATGCTGAATGCAATGTATAGTTCAGTTCAAGCCAGGAGAAGCGCTCCATCAGGTACTGTGGTCCTGAGCCGTTTAAGGCTTTATCAGTCCAGCACCTTGAATCGAGCTTGGAAACATACAGGAAACCAGTGCAAGCGGGCCAGTATTGGTGTCATGTGTTTGGATCTTCTTGTCCCTGTTATCAGTCTGGACCCCACATTTTGCACAAGCTGCAGTTTCTGAGCTGCCGTCATCAAAGTCAGCCCCACATGGAGTGCATTGCAGTAATCTAACTTGAAGATCTGCTGCAACCCTTTTTAAAGAAGACTTTTTTTCCCTTTGTTCACTGAGATTCAGAAGTTTCATAATGTCCCAAAATATCAGCTACAGGAATGGGTCACATGGAAGAAGAATCTATCCTATTTTCTGGAGGTCTTTGTACAAATTGTAGCCTCTAACTCTACATCCCATTTTAATGTGTGTGTACACAAATTTGATCTAATTTTGGACTGTATTTGATAGAGTCCTACCTGCTTAGTGCAGCCTTCACTGGCCAACAGTGGGAAGGATTGTGGCTGAGACTCCTATTTTCTTTGAGCAAACTCTTCCGCTGTTTCCACTTCACCCCATTGCTATCAAGAGAAATTCACCTGGAGCTATCTTGATACACAATGTATTTTGAGTTCCATTCTGCACAGTACAATTCCAGAAGAGGAAATAAGAGGAAGTGCACAATTCACTATGAATTGGGGTAAATGTTTTTGAGCTCTAGGTAACTCCTTCCCCCATACCCTATTGCTCTTGTGAACATGCAACAGAATTAGCCTGAGCACACCACCCATGACAGACCTCCTCCAGTCCTTTCTTTCCTCACCACTCTGAGAAACTCACCTCAAAGCTTTCTTTTTCCCCTCTCAAGAGTGTTGGGGACACTAATTTAATTAATCTCTACCTCTCAAACTCTTCACACTCACAAGCCTATCCCAGATCAGGCTGGACTCTACACATGTCCATGGCTTAGTTTAAACATACAAGTCCTTGGATTTAGCTACACAGGGAACTAACTTGATTTCCCCACAGTCTGGTTCTCGTTGCATTTGCTGACGATTTCCTTGCATGCATATGTACGTTTTGGGTATTTTGCTTCATGAATATTCTACCAAGGTAATTTCCCTGATTAATGAGTGTACATTTTAATTTTTTGTCCTTCTTTAATGAATTCCCCTGTTACTGAAGAACTCAGTGTGTGTGAGTCACTGGCTTCCTCCTGCCAGACATCCTACTGCCAAGTTTAAAAGGCCCCTTAACGAATGCATGTCTTGAGAACCTGTGCAAGTTTGTACACGTGTCTAGAAGAGCAGAATCATTAACACAGTTCCATGTAGCATGTTAATCCCCAGTGAACACAACACTGCATCTGCATAATACCAGCAACAGCAGCATTCATTTACACTAGATTACCCAAGTACTCAAAACAATGCTTAAGAGTTTGGGGCCATGTAAAGAGAACAAGCATAAACAAGTTTCCATGGTACAAGTTGTAGTTGACGCAAGCCACAACACTGGTGAAGAATAGCTTTGTGGCTCCCAAACTCTGCCTTAACTCATGTTTACCGTCACTTTTTAACAGCTAAAAGAAAACAAGAAAAGCTATGCAATGCTTAGTTGCCCCCAGCTACATATTGCTGATACTATGATAAACTGTATTGGCAGGAACAGAGTAGGAATATCATGAAAACATTGCATAGCAGTTACAAGAGTGATTGCTGTGCTGAAATCAAAACCCAGTATACAAAATTGGTTTACTTTTTACTAAGAGCCTATCTACACTACTGCTTTAAAACGGTTTATAACAGTTTTAAACCGGTTAATAACTGTTAACCGTAGTGTAGTGTAGATAGGCTCTAAGTCACATGCACCGTTTTAAAGCAGTAGTGTGGATAGGCTCTAAGTCACATGCACTGTTTTTGTCCCTGCTTGAAGATACACAGTTGTGCCTCATCCATAGCCCCACTCTGTACCCTGTACAGCAGGGTGCCATGGAAACTTCTAATGTCACCTATGCTCTCCACTCTCTTAATAAATAAATAATACTAATAATACTAATAATAAACAATTTGAAAAACATTAAGGAGGTAGATTATTCCTGAACCTGCCACTGATCAGCTCTTTAGCGACCACAAAGAGAAAGAAAGAGTTGCTTCCTAGACCTGGTTAATCTTTCGTCCACACAGACCATTCCCCTTTGCTCTCTCTCTCTCACACCACTTCCAGCTGCTAGTCTCCTCCAAATTTCTTTACCTGGTGCTTTTTTTCTCCTCTACCCCTTTGCTTTGCTATTTCTCTCCCCCCACTTACACCTTGATCTTTCTCTTATTTTCCCCTCCCACCCAGCTCTTAGTCTTGTTATTTTTCTTCCCCTTCCTAGGCCCTTCTCTCGTTCTACACACACACACACAAATCTTCCTGCAAAGAGGCTCTGATGGCAGAGGAGGATGTAGGAGCACCAGCTGAGGGAGACTGGTGTTGAGGTAGGGAAACATTTTTCTTTCCTTTTGGGCTGAAGGACACTATTTGTGTGTTGATATGATGAGCAGAGGGAATCCTAGGTAGAAGAAATCCTACTCAGAAATAATTCTCATTGAGTTCCATGTAAGCATGCATAAGATTGCAGTCTATGTTTTCTATTTGTTGTTGTACCCTGCCTTGATCCAGAGGGAGAGGCGGGTAAGGAATACATTTATTATTATTATTGAATGGGTATTTTGTTGTGCTTCTGTGGGCTCGAATAAGTGGATTGGCTTTGGAGTTCAGATCCTTCCTCTGCTTGAACTCAGTTTCTTGGTTTGATTACTTGTCTTTTGACTAGCTAAGCCCCCAAGGCAACCATTATGTGACTTGTCACATCCTCCATGGGAGCCATCTTGGGGTGGTGCCTGCTGCAGCTTCTCAAATTCCCAAATGTGTCCATGAGTCCAAAAAGGTTTGGAGATCCTGTTCTACACGCCCTACCACTGTGTATTGATGCCAATAGCCCAAGGCAGTCCTCTCAAGTTCAGGATCAAGCCCAGTCCACGTGAAGCACTATTATCTATATAATAATAATTTCCATCATCCTCTCTTTCTCATAGTCTTCTCAGCCCAAAGTTCTGTTGTACTTTAACATCATACTAAGAAATGGTTTTGCCAGATTATTTATCCCACAGCTTACAAATTCTTATGTTTTACTCACAACCTCATGGGGTGGGGGAGAGACGTAGTCCATCCTTAGTTTCCTCCTAAACCCTCCTCTTGGTGACAACAGGCATATGAAGCTGCTCCTCACATCCTATTTGATTTAAAGGGGTGTAAGATTCTCTTCTCTGCTAAAGGGTTTTACTGCTCCCCTCCCCCAGCACAAATTGCCCACAAGCCAGGTAGACAAAGTGAGGAGGAACAGAGGGAGAAAGGAAAGCATCATTAGCAATTCTCTCCTGTAGATGATTCTACCTGAAATCTACTAAGCAAGTCCCTTTTCTATCTTTTTTCCCCATTTGCTAAGTTATCAAGGAGCAGGACTTTTTCAGTGGCAACGTTTTTCAATTTGTTTAATGCCATTGGATCTTTGGGGGATTAATTGCTTGCTGTTGTTTTGCTTAAAACAGATTCTTAACTCTTCCTTTTAGGAGTGCTTTTTAATGTCAGTTTTAAAATATTGGTTGTTAACTACATTTAAACCTTTTTGTTTCCAGCGGAAAAGAATATAAATATTGCAAATAAATAGGTGCTGTTCCTGGGACCAGAACTCTCTTGCCCTTGATTGGGGCAATAACAAAAGTAAAGGGGAAAAAACCAACTACTCTCCAGCACATTATCCCTTTATTCTTATACACGAGGAAAAGTTCCGTACACATTTGGTAATAGCACTGAGAAACAGAACCCATGGCAGGCATATGCAGTTCAACCACTGTACTTTTGTCTCTCCACAGACCTCCAATAACCTACTAGTCAATCCTTAGAATGCTTCTCTTCTATCAAGAGTGAGGCATTCTGATACAAATAATGTTTTTTGTTTAACAAGTAAACCAGGTCCATGTGCATAGCTCAACATGTGGAGGATCAGGTGAATTTCTCCACACTACTGCATGTCACTGAGCAAATTATTATTATTATTATTATTATTATTATTTATAACCCGCCTCTCCCTCCGGATCGAGGCGGGGAACAATAAATATAAAATAAAATAAATGCTGAACGGTTATTTAAAATAAAAGCCTGCTGCTAGTTCTCTGCATTAGTTTCAGTAAAAATACTTTCTTTGCATGAACCCCATTCACAAGAGATTCTCAGTTTATATTAAGAACTTTAGATCATCCCCCTAAGGCTGGGGTGCACAACCTTTTCAGACCTAGGAACCATCTGCGATGTTGGCTCAGGGATCATACATGCATACACGAGATCCCTGAGGATCTCTGAAGGAGGGAATAGAAAGCCTTTCCCTCTACCCCCTCCCCCAATGATCCTGATACAGAGTGCTCTTTCCTCGCAGCAGCAGCAGTAATCAATATGAGGATCTCTGGGGGAGGGAGTAGAAAGCACAGACAATGTTAAATTTAGCAGCGGTGATGAACTCAGGGATGGTTGTGCACCCCTGCCCTAAGGGATTTGCTGGAAGTTCCCCCAATGAAAGCCTAAGGGCACAAACTTCTGCAAGTTTTAAACAGAAATAAAGTCCTACAATTCCCTGCACTCCCCAACGGGCTGTGGAATGCTGGGAGTTGTAGGACTTTTTCTGTCTTAATATGCATGCACCCTAAGGCTCAAACTGCACCTGATGGCAGTGCAACAGCACCTTTAAAGCAAAGCGTGAGGGAGTCAAATAGGCACAGAGAAGAAGATGCTTTGCTCTTACCTATGCAGTCTGCCTCTACAGTAGGCTGACCAGATAAAATCCAGGTCAGGGTTCATGTAACTTTAACAGTTGTAGAGAAAAGGGAATTTCAGCTAGTGTCATTTGTATGCAATTAGTTCCTGGTGAAATTCCCTCTTCATCACAACAGTTAAAGGTGCAGGCACTATACTGGAGTGACCATATACAAAAGAAGGCAGGGCCCCTGCACCTTTAACTGTTGTGATGAAGAGGGAATTTCACCAGGAACTAACTGCATACAAATGACACTGGCTGAAATTCCCTTTTCTCTACGACTGTTAAAGTTACATGAGCCCTGACCTGGATTTTATCTGGTCACCCTACTCTACAGCAGCTTTTCTTCCAGCTGGCTGCAGATACTAGAAATTAGCTTTCCTGGGCAGGATCTAAACTACTGCTTTAAAACGGTTTATAATAGTGTTGATAATTGTTGGGGCCCAGGACACACTCCATATACAGTTTTCAAAACGTTTTCAAAGTGCTTTATCCTGCTTGGTGTAGATCATGCCCTGGTTAGAAAAGGTTTTGCCCACATACTCAGTTTGACCCTTTAAAGTGCACTCCCTCATTACATGTGAATTGGTAGGCCCATTTAAATGTGTAGACTTGCCCACATCAGTGTAGTTTTCATCCTAAGGCTATCTAGCCATGCGGAAAATACCTGCCTTAGCTCTTTTGTTTCATCCCCACATAAGTGGAAAAGTATTATTAATAGACTCTAATAAATGTAGTCTTATTATTTATTGTTATTTTACTGGTTTGATACAGTTACAGTACTGGGCCCAAAAACATTGTCAAACACTGTTCTTCAAAAATACTCATCTAATATTTCTTCAGTCCTCATAAACTCTACTAATCTAGAATGACAGATCCAAACAAAGCAATTCCTATTATTTCAGATAAACACAAATCTGTAGTATTTTGTGCATATAACGATCTCAAATATGACCAAGGAAGTCCGGAAAGAGAAACAAACATACAAAAATAATTTAGTTTTAGCTTCTTTGCTGTTTAAAGAAGCTAAACATTCTCTAAAATGCACTTAAGAGTAGAAAGAAACAATTCAAGTGTTGTTAATAGACCCAGTTCCAAAGCAACATTCAGAGAGCTATTATTTTGATTCCCAGATCTGCTGAGTCCCTTTCCACATCCACTGGAGGTACAGTAGTTTAGGCCCTATGCAATTCAGGTCTAATGGCAGCATTTGATATATTTATTGACTCTTAAGTAATCTGCTCTATCTGCCCAAATTAATTGAGCAGGGAATAAATGACAAATCTCCACTCTCACCACCATGGTTTATCCCATTATTTCCCCATCACATTCTTCCGTTCCTCATTCTCTCCTGTCTTTCACTGTCTGTAAAACAAAAACAAACAACCCCCTTCCTACCCCATGAGGTCCCCATTTAGTCCTTACTTCTGCCTTCCTCCACCAATCCTAGGGTAGCCCTCAAATTCTGCATAGCCCTTTGTGTCCCTTCTCTGGTTCCTGCTAATCTCCCTGTACCTCTAACTAGAGTATCCCTCTCTGTTCCAGTTTAGTTTCTAGCATTCATTGTCTGTTTTCTCTCTCCCACCACCCTCCTCTGTGTGTACGTGTTTGTGTGTTGCCTAGCTATTTCCCTAATTTGAATCACTTCCCCATCCCAACAACATTAAGCATGGTATAGATGTGAAAGTATAGGACTTGGGGAGTCCTGGGTTCATTCACAGAGCTATCCTATACACTTCTACTCAGAATGGGACTTGCTCCTGGTAAAATGTGTTTTGGAGTGCAGCTGTAACCTCCCTCACAGGGTGGTTGTGAGTATAAAATAGATGGGGGTGGACCCACTCATGCCATCCTGAGCTCCTTAGAGGAAGGGTGGGATGAATATTAACAAATAAATATTAAAAATAACAACAAACACCTGAATACAGAATATATGCAAGAGTATCATCTTGAATCTCCAAAGTTCAACCATGCTTTTAGATAAGCCCCAATCACTCTGCTTCAGGACCTCATCTGCTGTTTAGAAATAGTAATGCAGGCCTACCTTACAGGGCTGTTGTTACTGATGTAATGCAAACATTTCAAACACCCAAAAGCTTTCATAATTGTTAAATGTATCAGAGAACTGGAGAGCAGTAGACAGCATGTTCAAACTCAAATCTGCTCTCAGCTGGACAGGTGACTGTAGTCCAATCAATGACCAACTCTCTGCTTAACCTATTTCCCAAGATTTGTCATGAGGCTGTAAGGGGCTAGTCCCATATATATACCCCCCATGAGTTCGGTGGAGGAAAGTCCAATTGAAATGGTGGGGTGGGAAAGTAAAAACATAACATATGAAGCCTCTATCAAACATACTCTCCCTAAACCGAATCCTTGTTCATATAGAAAGCCTCTTTCTTAGCCCCATAACTTTCTCACTTCCCTGTTTCCTCATTACCACTTTCTAATAATAATAATAATAATTTATTTCTTACCCGCCTCTCTGTCTGGATTGAGGCGGGGAACAACAACATGATAAAATACATAAAACTGTATACCTGGAAGCGGGTGGTGTGTGTGGGGGGGGGGCACCTTTTCCCCTTCTTAAAATTTTCAGTGCGGGGAGAACTAGGATTTATTTTATTTTAGGGCTCTCTAAACACTTTTAAGACTCTCCCCAATAAACGTTTTCTTCAACTGCTTCCTCCAGAACAAAGTTGAGTTCCCATTTCACCAAGCCCTCGTAACCAGGCCTGCTAGACCCTCAGCTTCTTCCTCGCCACCATTTTAACGTACACCCCGGCCCACCGGAAATGGCCTCCACACGCCCACCACCCTTATGTATATGGGCACGTTGGTGGGTTGTTGTTTTTGTTTTAACTGTTCGAGCTTGCCAGGCGAGCCTGGGCTCTGCTTCCCCCTTCCTCGCTGCCGCTGGAGACCCGTGAGGCGGCGGGGGAGGAGCTCTGCGGGGCAGGGAAGGAAGGACAAGGGGGTAAAGAAGGACAGGCCCCGCGGCGCGACTTTTGTAGAGCAAACGGGGCCAAACCGAATCGAGTCGGATAACTTGCCCCCCCTTCCTTCCTTCACTTCAGGACGGCAAGTTATCCCCCCCCCCCCCCAGTTAGGATGAGCCGCTCTGTGTACGCTTGCAAGGGTACATATCATCCTATAGTGCAGGGTATGTATGAACAAGTGTGTACGTCGCCCCTCCTGAGAAGGGGCTGACTTTATGAGGGGTGGGGAATGACCTCCCATCCTCCAGCATTGGATTGTGTTGTGCCTTCTTTTTGGAGGGGGGGGGGGTGATTGCCCCTTCCAAATTAGCAGACCCCCTCTCCAAGGTGGGTCTCCGTGAGTAAAACAATGTTTCCTTCTTTTTTAAAAGGACATTAACACAGAGCAGTCTTTTACGTGTCTACTCAGAAGTAAGCCCTACTAGGTAAGTGGGCTTAAGGAGCCTTAAACGCACGTTGTTGTGTGTTGGGGGGGGGGGGTTGTTGCATTTGAGTTGCGTTAGGGATTTATAACTCCCCCTTTTTTGTTGTTGTTCAAGGGTACGTTCAGGAGGAATAATAATATATCTGAAAGGGAAGGGCGAGTTTATGGAACAGAGATTACCCCACTCAGGTTACAGTCCTACTTGCTCGGGAGTAAGTCCTATTGCTTTCAGTGGAGTTTACGCCTGAGTAGACTTGGTTAAGATCATGCTATTATTTAACCGCCCCCGCCCCCACACGCGCGCTGGGTGGGGGGACTGTGCATATCCTACAGAGTAAAATGGGGGGCACCCCGTAATTGTTCGATACGAATTCAGAGTAATGTTTGACTTAGCCCTAATATGACAAGGTACCTTACAGAACACTATGATAAGTCCCTGCCCCCAAGGCGTTTACAATCCAAAGTATTATGGGGTAGGGTGGGGGTTCCGTGGACAAGGGAAGGGCCAGAAGAATGTGAGCAAATGCAGTCACACTTCATTATGTACGTCACACACACACAAAATATGAGGGGTTCATAATCCCACCTTGAAATTGCGTAGGGGTTAATGGGTGGAGACCGATGCTTTGGGGACAGGATGAACCGGGGGGGGGGGGAGGAAGGGGGTTAATGGGTGTTTTAGCGTTTGTGTGCTTATTTTACTGTGTGATGACTTTTGTAAGTCGACTTGGGAAAATGTCTCGAGTTTAAAAGGCGGGGTATAAATACTTAAAATAAAACAACAATGCCTCCCCGGTTGAATTATGGGCGTGTGTGTGTAGACGTACAGATGGAGCATCCACCTTCTTCCAGTTCTTGCCCCCATCCCTTTCAAGATTGCCTTCTGCCTGTGTTTTTTTTTTAATTACAGCATCCTAGAATCTTCTTTCCTCTTATGAATCTTATTGGGAAATGCATCTCTTTTCTTCCAAATCCTCCCCCCCCCCGCCCCCATGGTGTCAGGAAGAGGATCAGGTGTGTGTGTGTGTCAGTAGCTCACGCAACCAGCCTCAAAAACTCCCAATAGCCCTCCTTCCTCCTTCTCCCCCTCCCTCAAGTATCCCTCCTCCCCTTTCTTTCTCATTCAAACGCAGCAACTCCTGTTGTGTCAGTTTTATCTTCTTCCTCCACCACCAGCCACTAGGCAGAGCAGGATCAGCAGCAGGTAAAGGAACCCTTTCCAAAATACCCACCTCATTTAAAGGTCTCCTCGTTATGCTAGATTTCTTCCTCTTTCTTTACAACGCCCCCACCCCCACCCGGCAAAGAGGGAGGGAGATAGGTGAGGAAGAAGAGGATTAGCTTCCCTGCTTCCTCTAAACTTCTGCTTGTGTGTGATTTCTGCTTCGTCTATTCTGTCTGCAGCCTCTCATCTCTCTCTCTCTCCCCCCCTCCCCAAGTCGATGTTTGTGAAACTTCCATGGTATATACATAGGTATTTGTTTTCAATACTCAATATGTCGATCTTAAAGCCGAGGGAGGGAAGGAAGGGAGGAGGAGGAGGGAGGATCTCTTTGTGAGTCAGGGATGTTCTGGAAGCAAGGTTTGTAATGTGTTTGGCTCAAGGTTGGGGAGAGGGTGGGGGTGGGGGTCAGATTTGCTAATGAAAAGTTTATTGATCCACTTTGTCAGTTTTATTTTGAATGCTTCTTATGCAGAATTTAATCTGCTCCCGAGTTTGTGTATGTATATGAAAAGATATAAAGAAACTAGAGATTATTTAAAGTGTATGTTGGGGGGAGCTTTTTAAAAATAAACTACTTACTTGGCTCTTGCAACAACAATAGATTTAGCTAGGAGAGGAAAAGAACACCAATTTAATCAAGAGTGGCAGTGTGATTTCACTTCCTTATGCTGATACCATACCTATATATGGGGAGACATTAATTCTTGGCTAATGGGCTTCATTTGGGGGTGTGTTTGGGTTTTGTTTATTTGAGTTGCAGAAATCCTATCGGCAAAAGCAGTCTTTCGACATGCAATCCCATGAGCCCCTGCTCTCCACTATAATGTCCTATGTATGAATCCCCTTGTGAGTATTTGAATTGAAGTGTAAGAGTTTTTGAAGTAATGGGAAGCAAAATTTCTATACTGGGCTTCTTGCTGAAGGGCGTTTGGATGTCAAAGTAACTTAGGTTTTGTTGTTCAGAAGGACTATTCACAAAGAAAAAACAAAAAGAGCCAGTTGTGTTACGTTTTTTGTTTTGTTTTTAAAAAAGCTGTCCTTTCTAGAATGACCTTGAAAGCTTTAAAATATGTACCACTTTTTCCTGATTCATAGAAAGGGGGGGGGGGAGTGAGCAGAAGAAAGAAACTAGTATGCAGTGAAAAGCAGAAATAGGAACTTAAGTCTGTAGATGAAGTGAAATCTTTTACAGAAGAATGTGAAAAGGGAAGTTTCTGTATGTGAAGGGACAGAAGGAAATAACACAGTTTCAAAAATGCGATGGGAGGAAGACACCTCATATCATTCTTCACAGCAGATTAGGCCTTGAAAAGCTTGCCCTGATATGATCAGGAAGGCAGAGAAATAAAATGCCTAACTACAAATTGAATAGCAGGCATTGGCTTGCTGACCACTGCTTACATTCTGTTGGCCGGGTAGGGGCTGTTTTTGTGTGCAAAGGTATCTGAGCACAGTGCTTACAACAATGGCTTGCAAATGTTTTCTCGCCATGTTTTATTACACTTCAGGGGGTCTTTTGTAGATTTGGGACTTGAAATCCCCCTTTTTTTAATGTGATGACTGTGCTCACGATTAGATGTTTTCTTGGAAGACATGAAAGGTCTGGCTCAAATAAGTTGGTTAAACTGCTTTCTTTGGAAGTGGGGGAGGGAAAGTGGGTGGAGTTTGATTCTCTCTCCCCCCCCCCACACACACTAGTTTTATGTGAATTGATGAGTCAGTATTTAACATCTGCAATTGGAATGCCAGCTTGTGATGGGTCATCAGTTACTTGTTCTTAACATGAAGAACTCCCTTCCACTGGAGAGAATTCTAAAATGTATGTTTCACATTAAAAAAAGAAGTCTCCTGGGGGGGAGGGGAGAAAGGGGGGGGGAGAATTCCCCTGGCTTTCTTGAAATGATGGGACTCCTGAGGGTTTATTTCAAGTTATGATCATGCATAACAGTTGTAGTTGAAAAGATATTACAGTAGACTATTGATCTGACTTATCTAATTATATTCTCTTCTGCAAAGTCCAAGAGTTGTTGATTTCAGTTTCGCTGAGGTTGTTTGTTTTTTGTGGTGGTGTTTTTAATGTTTTTTTTAAGGGAGAATAGTGTTAGCTTGTTTGGAATAATTAAAGTGTGCATATCGCTATTTAAGAACAGTAGATACGATTTTTATTTTTTTTATTTTTTGTATAAGGTTGATTCAATTATGTCTTCATCGCTTTGGAGCTGGTTGAATGACTTGACATGAGATTAGGTGCAACAAAAGAGAAGGCAGGAGAACAACAGCTGCCTTCCAGTTCTGAGGCACTATTGCTCTTAGCAGGAAGGCATTTTATCTTTTAGTACTGTGTTGTCAGGTTTAAATGTTAAATATTTATATTCCTGTGAAAGGTTGTTAGACTACACTTGTTTAAAAAACAAAAACAAAAAAAAACCTCTTGTATTTAGAGCTTCTCAAAAACACGATGGTGCATATTTCTGGCTTTTTAAAAGATTTGATGTTAAAATATCGAATGATCCTAACTTTTAACAGTGCTGCTTTTTTGGCTGGAAAAAAAAACCCACCACTAGTTTGTACTTGCTTGGTTGCTGTGTGGTAAGAACTTTTTAAGGTGTGGCTTTAATGGCAGCTGACGATTCTTGCTGAGAAACAAGCCTTATTTTTGGTAGGAGTGTCTCTGGAAATTCTATGCGAAGCAGAACTGCAATGTTTAATGTCTCCTTTAAGAAAGAATTGACTTTAAATTGGCCAACTGAGGAGCTCTTTTTCCTGAAGTTCATCCATGTTGTCTTAAAGGAAATAAAGGCCACAGCTGAATAATTTTCCCCAGGTTCCATATACAGCATGCATATTTTACAGTACAAGTGTCTTTTTCTATGAATGTTCAATATAAATAACTTTTTCGTGATCTATAGATATTGGGGTTTTCTAGTTGTGGTGTGTGTGTGTGTTTAAAAGGTAGTTAATTTCTTATAATGGTAACTCGTTTTAGAGTGGACGAGGAGCCATTTCCTGGATTTGTTTTAATTAAGCTCAGTTATTTATAAACTTGCAGCTAACAAAAAAAGTGGACTCATGAAAGATTGCTATTATTTATATGGGTTTTAAGAGGATGGCTACTGACTCCTTCAACAGGAATTGCATTTGATTCCAGATGGAGAGCTACGGATGGCTTGGAATATCTCCTTTGTTTTGGTGGCAAATGGAAAAGCATGGGGGTTGGGGTATGGCAGAAAAAAGAAGGTACTCTTCACTAGCCTTTTACACTGGTTTGTTTCATCTTGGGCTTCTTTATCAAACTCTAAACTTCCCAAACACTGATCTGCATTACTTAAAAATCTGGTTAGTTCTTGCATCCATCTAAAGAATTAAATGGGTTCAAGATTTATTTGCCCCCAATATGTACAAGATCAAAGTGAAAAGCATGTCTCTTTTTCCAATCAAGTTACTTGAAAGTAAGTCCCACTGCTATTAGTGTGGCATACTTCGAAGTAGTATGTTCAGGATCAAGGTGCAAATTATTGCATTGGTTGTCTAAAAAAAAGTAAAGAGTTGGAAAGGGAATTATATACCTCATTTGGCTTTCAGTATGGTAATTGCTGTGTAAGAGTGAGACTTTGTAATTAAGCTTTATAGATCAAGGAAGTAATAAATATGGTCTAATTTTTAAATATATCTAAAACTAGAAAAAAACTCACTACTTCTATGCGAGTATGCAGAAATGTTATACATGGCACAAAACAAAATAGGAGGGAATGGTTTCTCTCTGCCCTTTACCTATATTTAAAATGACTAAGCTTTCCTATCTTTAGGCAAATTTGAAAGAGAAGCTTGACCTTTGAATTTACTTGCTTCCACAGAGATTCAGGATGATTAAATAACTAAGGCTATTGCACTGTCATTTACTTATTTATCTCATGTCATCCTTTCCAGTTCAGCCTTCTATTTAAATGTAGAAAATCAGCAAAATTTCTGCCACAGCAGGGCTGCCATTACTAGGCTTACAAGCACTCCTTTATTCTCATTCACTTGATTAGAACATCAGGAGTCCAATACAATTGGTCCTTCCCCCGTCCCACTTCACATAATTACATTTGCTACGCCTTTGGCATAGAAGATATTTATTCATAATGAACATCTTTTTAGCATTTTTAATGACACTAACCCTTGTGCAAGCCTCCAGCAAATAAACATTAGCAGTGAAATAATACAGGAAAAAGTATAAAAATAAAAGGATGGCTGATCTTGTCAGAGATTTAAGCACTGATTTAAACTGGGGGAAACCATGTTTGTATAAATGTGTGTACAGAGGTTATGGACCTTAGAACTGGGGTGAACAGTCGGTACAGCTTGTGTGTGTAAATGGAGCTTAGCAATTGCAAAGAAAGGTTTATTAGCCGAAAGCTAGTGAGCTGGCAACACTTTTCCTATTATTGTTCCTGTTCCCAGTCTGGCACCACATATGATTGTTCTGAAAGTCTGTTTTGTAGTTGACCAATAGTTAGTTAAATTCTTGCTTTACACTTTTTAAAAGATTGGTCATAATAAAGTTAAAGAACAGTTTGTCCAAGTGAGACATCCTTTGGTCTGTCCAAGAATTGAAAGAATTCCAAGAGTAGAAATTTCTCATTTTTCAACCTCTGTGAACTGTTCACATCAACCATATCAGCAGCATTTGTTTAGCATCCTTAGATGACACAGCAATAGAGGCCAGTAAATAGCACATACTATTGCCTGTTTGTGTATGTGTATGGAAAATTAGATTAACTTTTTCCAACATGGACTTGAGTTGGTGTATGTTTGCCCGTGATGGCATTCTACTTTTCAGGAATTTTTTCTTGGCACTTTGGATAAGTGACAAAAAATTTTTTTGTCAGATGAGAATCTTCATTTGGCCTGATCAACATAATAAGCTGGGCATAGAAGTCATGCAGTTTGTGATCAAGACACACTTGTGCTGCAATCCTGCACATTTACATCAATTTTAAAAAAAGGATCCTGGTGGGATCCTGGAAATTTCAGGCCTGTTAGCTTAACTTCTGTTCTGGGTTAATTGGTTGAAAGCGTTTTTAAAGATAAAATTAGTAAACCTAGAAGGACAAGCCCTGCTGAAAAAGAATCAACACAGCTTCTGCAAAGGTAAGTCCTGTCTCACTAACTTATTAGAGTTCTTTGAGAGTGTTAAATATGCAGACAGGGTGATCCTGTGGGCATTGTTTACTTAGACTTCTAAACTTTTTTTTTTTCAAAGTCCCTCACCAAAGACTCCTGAGCAGACTTAGCAGTCATGGAATAAGAGGAAAGGTCCTCTAATGGATCAGTAACTGGTTAAAGAACAGAAAGCAGAGAGTAGGAATAAATGGTATGTTCTCCAGTGGAGGGAAGTAAATAGTGGGATGTGTAGGGGGGTCAATGTTTTTCAACTTGTTCATAAATTATCTGGACTTAGGAGTGAACAGTGATGTGGCCAAGTTTGCCAATGTCACCAAATTATTTAGAGTGGTTAAAACAAAAGGGGATTGTGAGGAGCTCCAAAAGGATATCTCCAAACTTGGCGAATGGGCATCCAAATGGTAAATGCTGTTCAATGTAAGCAAATGTAAAATGTTGCACATTTGGGCACCCCCCCCCCCCCCAACTTCAAGTATAAACTGAGAGGATCCGAGCTAGCGATGACCAACCAAGAAAGAGCTCTTGGGGTTGTGGTGGATAACTTGATGAAAATGTCAATCCAGTGTGCAACCACTGTAACGAAGGCAAACTCCATGTTAGGCGTTATAAGAAAAGGAATTGAGAGTAAAACTGCCAGTATCATTCTGTCTTTATACAATTCTATGGTGTGACCACACTTAGAATACTGTGTATGGTTCTGGTCACCATACTTAAAAAAAGATATTATAGAGCTGGAAAAAGTGCAGAAAAGGGCAGCTAAAATTATTGGGGCTGGAGCATCTCCCCTATGAGGAAAGGTAGCAACAGCTGGGATTGTTTAGCTTGGAAAAAGGGGAGGTTAAGGGGAGACATGATAGAGGTGTACAAAATTAGGCATGATGTGGATAGGGAGACATATTTCTCCTCTCAAAAAACTAGAACCCCGCATCATCCCATGAAGCTGATTGGTGGAAGATTCAGGACAGATAAAAGGAAGTACGTCTTTATGCAGTGCATGGTTAAACTATGAAATTCACAAGATGTAATGATGGCTACCACAAGATGTAATGATGGCCTCCAATTTGGATGCCTTTAAAATGGGGATGGTATAAATTCCTGGAAGAGAAGGCTGTGAATGGCTACTAGTCCTGATGGTTATGGGTACCTCCAATGTGAGAGGCAGTAAGCCTAAGTGCACCAGGTGCTGGAGAACATGGGTGGGATGGTGCTGTTGCAGTCATGTTTTGCTTGTGAGTTCCTGGTGAACATCTGGTTGGCCACTGTGTGAACAGAGTGTTGGACACTTGGTCTGATCCAGCATGGCTCTTCTTGTATTCTTACATGAGAGTGAATCCCATTAATATGGTACTTCTGAGCAAACATGGCTAGGATTGCTCTGTTAATTTATTTTACTTATTTTCTTTATTTATTACATGTTTATACTGTCCACTAGCCAAAGTTCTCTGGGCAGTGCACAATTAAAAACATAAAATACAACAAGTGTCAGATAAATTTAAAACATTTTAAAAAAAACATTAAAAAAAATAAAACTAGCTAAGTTAAAATCCAGGGAAAGCCTGTGTGAAAAGGTATGTTTTCAGGAGGCATTTAAAAGATGTTACGTTTTCTGCCTCCCGAACCGCACGAGGGAGTGTTATAGAGAAGGCCCACTTCCAAGGTTCTTCATAGCGACATTCTGTTCATTTTGGAATGGCCAGCAGAACCTCCTCTGAGGATCATAGCTGTCGTCCGGATGCATATAAGGGAAGGCGGTCTGCTAGGACTGCTTGTCCAAAGTTGCTTAGGTCTTTGTAGGATAATAACATAACCTTGTATGTAGATCGGTAGCTAACTGTTAGCATAGCTTCTAGTTTTGGTACTGACACATTTTCTAGTACTCTGTAAATCACGAGGGATAGAAACTTTAAAAAATAAATAAATAAATATAGGATTAGCTTCCTAAAAACATGATTTTCCTTTGCAGAGGCTGTGAACTTGCACAAGAAATCTGGGTTAGGGGCTTGATGGCAGCCAGTGACCACTTTTGTGTTGCTTCTCCCCAGCCCAGTAATATAAGAGAGAAGAAATATAATTTAGTTCTCAATTGTTGTATTATGTAAAATCTACTTTAAAATGCAAATCAGCACCTTATTGCCCTGCCTATATGGTGAATACATCTTGCTTGTAGGTGTCACAAAGGAAACTAGAAAAGGAACTTGGAACAAAACCCAAAGTGTTGCAACATATTTTTACGTGACACTCAAATGTATTTGGTCACATAACAGCTATTCAGTGTAGTAACTCATTTTATCCAATAGGAAATCTTTTCTGGACCTTGTTTTCAAGGATGATTGGGCTCCTGTACTCCACAGATGTCTTGAATATCATGTTCTTAGTTGTTTAACCAGTTCTTACTTTTTTATACTCATTAAGGCTGAGTGACTAGAACTGTATGATTTGAAATCAAGTGCTTTGTTAAAACCCTTCTAGCCTATACATTGGGCAAGGCAAGGAAGGGAGTGAGCATTTTAATGAATGAACGTCATTTGGTCAAAAAACATGAATGTCTATTATTATTATTCCGTTATGCAACATCATATGTTTCATGTATCGTTGTGATGGCTATCGCAGTCCCTTGAAAGAACAAATCAACTAAATTGTTAAATATTAGTTTCCCTGCAGTGTTGAATCTGGTGAGCAGTTAGAATTACTTGGCAGTTTGCTTCATGTAGCCTTTTTTTAGTGAAACCTTTCCAACAGCTTTAGTTTTTACTGAAATAGTCACATTGAATCAGAATAGCAATCTTCTGGAGCTGCAGATAACATTTAAAGTATTAAATTGGGCTCAGTTGATCATTTAGAGAGAACTGTTGTGCAGAAATTCTAACTTCTGAATATATCTGCTTTCAAGTTCCTTCTATCTTGGTCTGCTAGTCCAACTGTGTGTATCTTGATTCTTCAGAATGCTGCAATGGTAGAAATTCCCAATTGATTACCATATACTGTGTGAAAATATACCACTTTGCTCTTTATCAGCAATAGTTCCACATGGTGAATAGGATGTTGGCAGGTCTTATTCAAGTTACTTTGCTTCCTGAGGTGAAGAACAAGATGGCACCTTCTACTCACCCCCATTCACCATACAGCAACTGGCTGGATTGGCAGTTGAATCTAACTTCTGTCCTGGTGGCAGTACACAGTCCACCAGTATACCTGAGGGCAGCATGCTTATCTAGGGCCGGCCAGCTTAGGGGGCTTGGGGATGGGGGGGGGGGGGAAGAAGGGTAGGGAGGGCTTCTATTTCTGTCCCCCTCCAGCATCTACTGTCTGAGGCAGTCTACTCACTGCCTAATGAAAGGGCCAGCCATGGGTTGGACTGGACTGCTTCAAACATCAGGTGTGGGAAACAAACATTTGAATTGAAGCCTGCATATGGAAAACAGTGTGATGTGATATAATCTAGCCGCAAATTCATTCTGTGGGTCTGTTGACCACTTGATTTTTAATTAAAAGCATGCTTTTGTCTGTCAAATCTATTTTAGATTTGGTGAAGAGCCAGTTGACACATTCAGATGAATAAAGTGGTACAGAACTATAGGAATATATCATCTTGGACTGCAGGTGGAAGATCATGTCTTTGTATGTTCCCCTGCATTAAACACAAAAGCAAAATTCTCCCTGCATATGGAAAACATTAAGGAAAATGCTAGGCTAGAACCCTCTCTCTGATAGGCTAGCTTTTCATGGTGTGGAAAATCTTGATCTGGAATAACATTCAGTCATACAATACACTACTTGGTTTATGATCCCAGTAACATGGGCCCACAAGATGTATTTGAATGTTTATACTGTTTTTGGAAAACACAGATTGGACCAAATTTAATTATCCTTATAGCTGCTCTACCTTACAGTGTGCAGGGCAGATGACAATTATCAGGCACTTCTAGCTGTTTTTCTCTTTGGGAAAGGTTTTGGTCTTTGGGATGTTGTTGGCCTTAAATAGTCATAGCAGTAGTATGCTTCCTTGCTGCAATGTTATGCACGCCATTAGAAAGAAACTAGATATTGCTTGCCCATCTTGGGTTTCCTAGAGTTCTTGAACATAAAGTCTTAAGACTTTAGTTGTACCATATTTTTAAAAATTGCTCCTCTGGAATATATTAATAGAATTGTTTTTAGTTCTTAAATTGACTCTTCCCAGCAATGCAGCCCAAAGAGATGGATTATCATAGTGGATTATTGACACTATAGTGTTTCGAATTATGTTTGATGGGCTTTAGGGGAGCTTGATCTTAGTATTGTTAAAGTAACATTGGGTTTTAAAGTGGGAATGAGGTTGTGTGTATATAATAAGAATCACAGTCTTACTCATAGCAAGCTAATCTACAAAACTAGATTTGGCAACTCCTGTTCACAGAGAGACTGAGGACTTTTTCTGAAGACATAAAAATACCTAGCTGCTGCTTGATGTTACATGAGACAGAATGACCCAAAGTAAGGAACCGTACTTTGTATTGCATTACAGGGACTGCCTTATTACCTTAACAATTACTAGAGGGGTAGAGAGCCTTTGCACTCCAGATTTTGAACAATAACTCCCATCATTTCTTACGATTTGCCAGGCTGGCTGGGACTGATGGGAATTGGAGTTAAGCAGCATCTAGAAGACTGTAGGTTCCCCAGTCTTGACTTGCTAACATAAACCCCAAAAATAGCATAGAGTAAATAGTCCTGCCCAACCTGGTGTCCTGCAGAAGTCACCCCAAAAATGGCATAGAGTAAGTAGTCCTGCCCAACCTGGTGCCCTTCAGATGTTTTGGACTTCAACTCCCATCAGCCTCAGCCAGCATGGCCAATGGTCAGGAATGTTGGGAGTTGACTAAAACATCTGTAGGACACAGGTTGGGGCTGGCTGGGATATAGGGATCACACCTACATCCCCTTCTTCTTCCTCTCTCCTTTTACATATGAAGTGTTACATATGAAGTGATATGCCCCGTGGCTCACTGACATGAATATTGTTTTACTGAAACTAATGTTTTTAAGAAGTTTCCCTTTCTAAAGCTGAAGTGTTTTAACAATATGACTTGAGATTTTCACATAGAACACAACTTTTCTACAAATGAGAACAGCATAATTGAGGCCCTGATTCTCTGTAATGCACATCAAACAACGGGAAGCTAATCCATACATTCTATAACAGGAAAATACAAGAAGAGGCAGAAGGCATGCTTTAGCTGTTTGTGTCTGCCCTAGGTCAGGCTGACTGAACTAACTGATGTACGCTGGAACTTCCCGTGATAATTAGAATGTCTTTAACACTTTGTTCAGAACTGGACACAAGTAAATGTTCCACCCTAAAGATCTTCCAGTATGACCATGCTCTTCTCTGTCGAACTTGGGGTTAGAACATGGGAAGGGTGTAATTTACTGGTAATGGAGACATTGATATCAATATGTGAGACTTTTCTTTGTTAATTCTTAAGCACATGGCCTTTTTCCAGGTGTTCACTGGTAGTCATTTCCTGCAAATTACCTATTGATGTGACTTGATAAGGGGGAACACGCTGGGATCAAAGCGTTAATTGGGCTAGTTCAGGGATGTAAATTCTAGCGAGATCTTGGCTTCCCCCCCCCCCCCCCCGGCGTAACAGCCACCCAGGCAGATTTCAAACTACTTTTGCAACTCTCTTATCAGTTGTAAAAGCAGTTTACCACAAACCATGGTTGCAGATTTTCAAGAGGCAGCAATCTCTTGAAACAAATTGTGGGAAATGCATTTTGAAATTTCCTTGGATCTTGGACAGCATATTCCAAACAACGAATGTGCCAGAGTGAGGGGGTGCTCTGATCCTATGGGTATTGAATTGGACATAGAATCAAGGGGCAGCAGTACATCTGTGACATTCCTATGTAGTTCCTAAATATATGGAATATAAAAACAGAAAGTGACCTGTTCAGAGGAGCAGTCACTGTGATAATACTATCTTTCTAGCTAAGCTTTTGTTGGGGGAATAGGAACCCCTTAGTTCCAGTTAACTCCAAACCAAATTCATTGAGACTTCAAAGGCAAACTCCCATGTGAAAACCTCTTAGCTTTAATTTATCAGCAGATTTGATTTGGACTTGATAGGAACTTCGGTGGGAGGGGGGTGTCCTTTGTTAATACAACCCTAAATTAGCAAAGCTAGAAGGAAAAGTGTTAACCGCAATGACTAGTGTGTGAATGGATCATTCTTTTCCATTTGGGAGCTATGTAGAAATATTTATTATGCAGTTTTATACCATGCCTATCTACAAACTTGCACTTTGATGGCTCACAGACTGAAATAAATATCGCTTACTGCTATCAGTTGAATTCCTAGCCTTTTGGATGAAGCGTTTTCAAAAAGTTTCTGGTCTTATGATCCAGTTCACATGCAATGAACAACCCTTGTTTTCTTAATCATGGATTGTCTTGGAGTGCACCTTTGCAAGAGTGTTGGCTCCTGAGCACCCAACTTATCCTTGGGTTGTTCTTTGTTACATGCGAACCCGGAACTCTGGGTGGTTGGGAGAAGCAACCCAGAATTTTATCCCAAGAACAAAGTATGAGTTCAAACTCCAGGTTGTTTCTCCCTCAACAGTCTAGAGTTCTTGGTTCACACATCATGGAACACAATGCAGGGATTACTTAGTGCACCGGATGCAGCGAAGGAGTCAAGAGCCAATTCACTCCCATATCATCCATATTCATACGCTGGTTTCTCTGTGTATGAGTATATTAAAAAAATCTGCCAACTGTGGTCAATACTTAATTCATCTAACGAAAGGGAGCTGTAGTGCATGAAACTTAGGCTACAATAAATCTGTTAAAGCAAAACCAGAAGTGTTCTGGAGCTTGTGCCCATTGGCAATGTGAAGACCTGTGTAAAATACTTTTGTGGCAAGGAAATGAAATTGGCCAGATTTCTGTGCACTTGGTTCCATGGCTTGCTCTTTTCTGAATCGTCATCCTCTTATGAACAATTAAAAACAAAATGTAAAACTCTCTCAATAGCATGTGTCCAACAATGGCTTTAAAATGTTGGTTTGTAGCGATAATTGCATATGGCGGCTTAGTTGTTTTTTTTTTTCCTTTTTATTGTATCAACAAAACAGAACAGAAAATACATCGTGAAAAAGAAAAGAAAAAAACCCACATTACATATATAGGAATATCATTTCCCATCATGTGGACTGTTCGTTTTTTAAAAAAAAGTTGGGGAGAGTTATACATAGGCTTAGTTGTAAGAGCAATTTATTTTCAAATAATTCTGAAGCGAAATCTCTACCACTTTTAGATATATTTGCTTGGGTTAGAGGTCAAATGCTCAGGCTTCGAAATTATCTTATTTTCATCTCTTCTGCAGCTGAAATGTGTACAACTTTATTTCCTCTCAAAATTCAGTGGATACGCATGAATTAAATCATTCCAGGTAGCATATATTTCTACAGAAAGCATATATTCCCTATAGAGAGAGTAGGCTACAATATATGATGTCCCATTTAACCCCCCCCCCTGTAAAAAGGGACAGTGGCTTCTGAATTATAGGTTCTGCCTAGAAAACTTTCTTCTGAGTGTATCATTTGCAAGATATTTGTGAAAATGAAGACATTTAAAAATGTCATTTTATGACCTTGAGGCACTCCCCCAAATGTTCTCAAATAGAAATTATGTGCTCCCCAAATACTATGTTCTCCCCAAATGATCAAATTATATGAAGACTTCTTCTATATTTGTGAATTTAAATAACTTTTTAACATGGCAAAATCTCAAGTTTAAATAGGATGGCATGAATAGATAGTTTTGGGACTAGGAGTATCCTTTGGTTATGGTTCCTTTTTATCCTGTGTGTTTAGGAGGAATACTGACTTTTGAATGTTCTGCATGAAGGCATTGTGTCGTACAATGTACTTTGGCTAGCTTTTCACAAATACCTCTTAATTGCTCTTGGAGTTTTTAAGTAAGAAGGGGACAATAGGAGAGTGACTCGGATAATGACTTTTCCCAACTGGTGTTCTTACCTACACAGTTAACTTGTATCTGTTTGAATTCAGATAGTTTAGTTACAAGTTCTGTTCCTACCTCAGTCCTATAATGAATCACCACCTATACAGAAGTCTCCAGAAATTGGGAGTGTCTGCTGCTGCCGACTCAGCCCCTCCTTAATCAGCAGTTGTTCCTTTTCTTGCTGAAATGCACAAGGAAGTCACTTCCCAGCTGTTGCCCTCTTTGAAGTCAGCAGTTCTGCTTTGGTATGGGGAAGAACAGGGAAAAGCAGCAGATGCCAGAGAGAATAGGAAAGGAAAACGGCTAGGGAGCAACTTCCTTCTTCCTCTTGGCGTGAAAAAGTGAAGTCCTGTGCTGGGGCTTGGTCATAGGGAAGTATTCAGTAGTATTCCTACACAGAGTAGACCCATTGCAGTGAACCGGCCTAGTTTATGTAGGACTGCTATGGGATACTGTCCTTAATCTCTACCAGAGTACAGGTAAACTGAGTGCTGGGGAAAAGGCCCTTTAGCTTTAGACTCGCATACTTAATAGTCAGAATTTGAACCCTCTCCAAGCTCTGGAAGGGTTCTGTAACATGATGCCCCGCCAAAAGGCTATCATAGAAACATGTATAGTTGGGCAAAAGCACATTTTCTTCTGTCAAGCTGCAGAATGCTGTTAACAATTGGATCAATGTATAAAACTGTTCTTCTTTCCTTAAAGCAGGCTTTTCTCGCAGTGCTACATTGTGGTGCAGTCTAAAGCAAGTGTTTCAATGCCTTTTAAGTTTAAATAAGGAAGCTTTAGGCATTGCAACGCCAGGTCAAACATTAGAGAGGGATGCCAGGTCAAAATTAAGCAACACTGGAAGTGCTATGTGTTCTGTAGAACTCACTGAAATAGTGTTCTGCAATAAGGGACATCGGCTGCATTCTGTGAAGCTGTCATATTCTAGAATCAGTGCTGTTCCTTTGAAATTAAAGGACTTGGCAACTCTCAGTAGAGAACACGAAATGGAATTGTATCTGAAGCAGCTGGCACTGCATATTTTTTGTTTTGTTCGTTAATGCTATTTAGAAATCACTGTTCATGTTTATGTGTTCGTAAAATGTGTAAATGTAACTTCTCACCAAAATTATCTTCATATATATATATATATATATATATTTCAAAAACCAGTGAACAATAAATCTAATGTCTTTTTAAGATATTGTAAGTTTTTTTTCACATTTTCTCGCCTTCTGCCCCAAAATGTTGACATTGGTTTATGCAAACAAGGGCATAAACAAATAGCTGAACAAAGTTCTGCAGATCAGATTAAAGCAAGAAATACGGTTTTGCATTCGGTTTTTATGCTTAAGGGGCTGCTAACATGAATGGTTTCTGTGGCAATGAGGCTGTTAACACAACATGCTAACCCACACTCAGTTGTTGAGTATGGGTTGTTTTGAACTTTAACTTGTTTGTTGAACTGTGGGTTAGCATGATGCCTGAATGCAGTCAGGATGGCTTGATAACCATGTAGGGTGGTTATCAAGCCACACTACATGGTCAACAAGCCACCTTTGCTGTGTTCAGACAATATGAAAACCTACCCTGCGGAAAACATGCAGCTTTCAGGCAACACACTAACCCATGGTTCAACAAACAATCCACAGTTCAAAACAATCCACACTCAACCACTGAGTGTGGGTTAGCATGTTGTGTGAACAGTCCCAATGTCTGTACTGATTCTGTAGAGGGCAAATATAGTATACATCTGTCAAATACTGAGGACTGCAAATAGTTTCTGCCTCTTGGTTGTAAATGCTTCATAATTAAACACTTTATCTAGTGAAGCGCCTATTGGCCTCATTAGAGAGAATAATGATGAAAAGATTGATCTTTTTCACTCGGTATGTTATGAGTATCTTTTTTTCTAGATGACAAGTTTAATGTGTGCTTATCATAGAATGGATTTGAATACGTGTTTTGGTTACATGTGAATCCAAAGGAATAGCAAATACTTAAGAAAATCTATACAACAAAAATTACCAATTTGATAGCATGGGCCTTTATATATACCAATCTGAAAATTATTGGTACAAAGAGGGTGAATGATTTGGTTCCCTGTGACCCGTGGAAAGACAGGAAGCATTTGCTGAAGCTGCTTTTAAAGCTACATATCATACTGCACACACAGAAGTACTGAAGGCACTTGGACACAAAATTACATGTTATGTAGAGATTTAATTGCCAGGACTGGGCATGATTTCATGCCTTGTGTATACATATAAAGGGATCACCTTATTATGAGAATGGGAGAGTGCAATTTTTAATTTCGAGTGAATCTGTTTACACACATGCTAACTTAAGTTACACCCCTTCCAACTAAGTTGCACCTTAAGAAGCATCAAACAGAGAAAGTTATGCCTGGTGAAAATTTTGGTTCTGGCTGTGCTCACAAGGCAATCTCATAGCTGTTAAAGGACAGGAAATGGGCTGCTTGGTGATTCTTGTTTGGCACGTTGGATCCTAGAGGAACAAAGTTCTGTGACTCTTCATGGGTGAATAGTCAACAAGATGAGGAGAGAAAAACACTATTAAAACACATTTTTTTACAGTGAGTGTATTTCCTTTGTTATAAGAATAATTAAGCAATTTAAAAAATCAACATGGACACATAGCATGATGGGTGGATTAAAGACATGTTTTTTTAAGGTATTGATCCATTATAGTATGTTCTTCTCTGCTCTCTGCCCCCATCCCCCTATGCCAGAATCCGTTGACTGATGTTGGGGTTTGGAGCCAAATCGCACCTGGCAAGTTTTGTTCTCTGCCTTTCCCTCTTGATTTTGTCAAGAGTGCAGAATATGGTAATTGGCACAGAATTCAGCTTCCTCCTAAGAATCTGTTTTCATTCTAAAATAAAAAGAGCACAATAATGACTGTCAAGATTTGCTTGGGCAACACCTGCTTGAAATTTCAGAAGCCAGTAATTTGGATCCAGGACATCTTTCCTTCTCCTATCATGAAAAAGAAAGTATGGAAGTTTGTTGAATTTGCAGAATTTATAGACTGCAGAATTTGGATTTTCTAGGTGCAATTAAAAAAATTGCATAGAGGATACACAGTGGTGGTACATGTGTGTTGTTTGATGTAAACAGTTCAATTATCACCCTAGGTTTATATGATTTTTTTTTCTTGAATGGGAGAATGACTTGCTATATTTGCTCAAGTTGAGCTCTAGGTCCTTGAAGGTATAAGAAATTCTTACGTTGATTTATTGCCTAGCTTCAATTTTCAATAGAGTCCATGATGTACTTGGTGTCATTTCCACATAAAAAGCTCAGTTCCTGCTCCTAAAAGCTTCCTGTCTGGGAAGTGTGAGAGAGAGTCTGAAGTTGCTGTCTGATAATTTCAGTCTTCATATCTTTCCTCCTTTAAGTTAGTTGTCATCTGCTCTCTGTTAAAATTAAGCAGTCGAGAGTATGAGCTACTAATGGAGTGTGTGTACATGTGGCAACTTGACTTTTAAGGGGCTTTATCTTGTTATGCTGACTTCTTTGTCTTGAAGAATGGAACTTCTGAACTTAATATGCACCCCAGTTGGAAAATCTGATCTAGGATGCCAAAGGCTGCAGTGGAAATCTGTGTTCAAATGAAATGGATGTTGAAACTCTCAAGTGCTTTGGCTGTTACTTCTGTAGTAATCAGACTTTTCAAACTATTAGGAATTTGTGGTGTGCCTGTGTATTCAGTATGTATTGTGATGAACAGGACTGAAAGCACAGAGTTTAAATCAAGAAAAGGGATCAAGGAGCTAATGTTTGGCAGACAAAATGATATTGGTTATTTTGGTGGTTTAAACGAGACAGCTAGTATGGTATATGGGTGTGTCAGTCTAGGACTTGGGAGACCCAGGTTCAAATCTGTACTCAGCCATGACATTTCACTTGATGACCTTGGGCTAGTTCATACATTACAACAACCTACGTTGTTGTTTTTTAAACTCTGGGTTATTGTGAACAAGTAGGAGCTAGTCAGGAAGCTGGCTCCTGCCAACCAATCATTCCCACTAGGTCTAAACAACTCAAAGACTCTGTCCCTCAGTTGTTTAGTGTATGCCCAAACTAGTTTGTTGGAGGAGAGACAACCCAGAGTTGGAACCCATGGTTAAACCCTGGTTCAGATGTCATACTAAACAATCTAGGGGTAAACTATAAAATGCAATATCAAAGTAATAATAAAAATGAGTTGGTTTCAGATTCTGGATTAAGCAGTAACTTTAGTTAGGATGGATGAAGAATTTGTGCTCTAGAAGGGAGGGCAACAGGAAGGGAATTCATTTACTGAGTTCTCCCACATCTGAACTTTATACTTCAGCCATTTTGCCACACAAGCTCTTGGCTATGCCTCTACTGCAATTGATCAGCATACTACACTGTTCATTGCCAACAAACAACCTTCCTCAAATGGACAGAACTAAGCCTTTGAACACAATCGTCCATTTAGGGAACTGCAGTAATACTGTTTCTCATTAAGTCACCCTATTTTATGACAGTGGCCCGGTTCACAGGTAACAAGAACCCACCATGGGTGAATTTCCCACAGAACTTCTCATTATGGTGGTGGTCGCCATTTTGAATATCCAGATTGTGGCGGGTGCACGCCAAAGCTTGTTACGTGCGAACCTAGTGAGATTGCATTGTGGGGGTGGTTAGCAAACCACTCGTAACCTTAAAACCACCGCCTTGCTGAATTTGCATGTAACAAGCTACAGCCCCCCCACACACCGTGGCTTATGTGTTTGAAATGGCAACCGCACAGGGAAATTAAGCCATGGTTGCATCTCATTATGTGTGAACCAGGTAATTATCATGCAGCGGTGCAATGTTGCAAGGGAGATTAAGAATAGAGATTAACATGTATTACATTTCTTTACTGGCCAATAGTCAAAGCACTCTGGGCCATTTACAGAATAAAGCTTAAAACTATATACAATATGAAAACACAGTAATGCACAATATAAAAATTCCTTTAAAGGTTTTACAAACAACAACAAATAAGCAACAGAATAAAACCAAAAAGAAAAACCAGCAGTAGTGGAAGATCTTTAAAAAAAAAAAAAGCCAAAAGTTTTAGAAATCTGAATGACTAAAATGCCTGGGAGACTAAAAAAGTCCTTTACCTGGTGCTTAAAATATTACAATGTAGATGCCAGGCAGGCTTCCCTGAGGAGGACATGACACACCTGTGGTGCCACCATTTTGGTTGGGACATCCAGAAAAGTGTCTCTGAAGATTATTTTAAGGTCTGGGCAGTTCTATATGGGAGGAGACTGTCCTTTAGGTAATTGAGCCCTAAACCATTTAGGGTTTTGAAGTTTAATACCAGCACTTTTAATTGAGCCGAGAAACTGATTGGAAGCTAGTGCAGATCACAAAGCGTTGGCATAATATGATCATATAGGCCAGTCCCTTTTAGCAGTCTTGCTGCCCTATTTTGGACTTTTGGCTGAAGCTTTCAGATCGTTTTCAAAGGCAGCCCCACATATAGTGCGTTGCAATGATCCAAATGAGAGATTGCTCTGAATGTGGATAACTGTACCTAGGCTATCTTGTCCAGATATTAATTTAAATATCTGCCTACGCTGATAAAAGATGCTGTATGCCACTGAAGCCACCTGTACCTCCAGTGACAACGCTGGACCCAAGGGCACCCCCAAATTGCGAACCTGACCCTTTAGGCCCTACAGTTTAGGGGCAATTCCCTCTGGAACATATTGAACATCAAACAATAACTGAATGAATGTGCCATATAATGTGTGGATTAAAAAAATAAAGAGAGCATTCCAGATGGTTCCAATGATACTTTTTATTGGACCAGGTTTTATTAGCCAGTAGGAAAGCTAGCTTTCAAGTAGCAGAACACTCTTCCCACCCAGGCAGGAATAAAACACAGAACAAATGGAGGTGAAATTGTTACTTGTTGGAAAGCACATGTTGGTATTATTGTGGCTGAGCTACGAAGTCGCTAGTCCTCTGTGAATTCAATAGGAGGACTTTGGCAAAACACCCCCCCCAGCTCAGCCCCCCTCTCCCATCTACATTATTCTGTGGGGATAATAATATTTTATGTAAGGGTTACACAGCAGGTGAAGTACCTTGACCACTTGAAAGCACTATAAAAATGCTGTTTTTATTATGCAAACTTGTAGTCCTTGCGTTTAACCAGCTTTCTATTTCTATTAGAAATGTGTGCCTTGGAAGCTGGATTACCAGGTCGGCTGGACCAATAAGCAAGGAGAATAAAAATTATTCAACTTCTATCTCAAATGCTTGGAGTTAAAGAGGTGAATTCATTATTAAGTAATAATGAATCACAAAAGCACATCTGCCTGCACATTCATGTATTAGGGCTTACGTAGTCTTACAGTGTTTCTTATCTGACAGGCCTGTTGCTGATGTGTTTTAAGTAATCCAAAAGGGCAGAAACTCCAACTCTGCAAATGGTTGGCTGTTGAGGCAGCAATGTTGATCCAAAAGGGCTGCAAGATGGGCATTGTTCATAGCCAAAGTTTCATGTTGTCATGAATAAAGTACTTGTTAAGAGTGGGTAAAGCCATGCTAAAAGTTCAATAATTTTTGAGATGTCACGGCATGCGAAAACCACGCCAAAAGTAAGGAAGTAAGGCAGCAGTATTCATAGAGGAGTGGGATTTTGCTTCACCTGACTTTGCATTCAGATAAAATGTAGAATCTTGGGATTCTAGAAGAGCATAATAATTGTCTTACTCTATTCCTTTCACTGAGGCTGTTTCCTCCATGTGAGTATAAAAGATAATCTGAATGTTACAGTAACTCCCTAAGGCAGTTTCCTTGCAGAGATTAGTAACTTCCTTTGATAGTTGCATCATTTTGAAGATAAATATTTAGTGAAATCTGAATTCAGTAGTTGCATTACATGTCCTTAAACATGGATGACACTGGAGCTTTTTTAGAAAGTGCCTGAGCAGACTTAGGTGGGTTTTTTTTAGTCATTTTTGAAATCCAGGAAGAATAACGTTGATTACAGTGTGTGTGTGTGTGTGTGTGTGTGTGTGTGTGTAGAATTTTAAAAGGAAAGAGTCATCTGCCTTCACCTTCCTACTCCATCAGAATATCAAAGGCATCTTATTACTAAACCAATTAAAACAGTTTATTTGGTAGTGTTTAAATATGCTAGGGTATTTCTTTCCTTTTTAAACTATTTTATTACATCAGTTTTGTTTCTCTAGTTAATGTTTGTGTTTTTAACCTTTCCTTAGGTGGTGAATTTCTTGGTGCTGCTGAGCTATTTCCATATTTCTTCAAGCTTAAGAAGATCTGAATTATTACATGTGGAGATATAAGTGGACTAGCTTTTCTGAAAGCGAGTTAAATGAACTGAAAATAACTGGACAGAAGCATAAGCAATTCTATACTTTCAGTGGGAGAATTAATGAACACTTTTATAAATAGTTTGTATTGTGTGTGGCTAGCTACATCTACAGATGAGCAAAAACATTCAACTAACGTCTCTTAACGGAGTCGTCTGGGCTCCAACATTTGTAAGCAAACAGGTTGGAATCTATTGAAGTGGCCTTATTTTCAACATAAAAGACCTCCACGATTCATGTTAACAGCAACAAAGGAAATATGCCTACTCAACCTCTCTTAGCGTATATGGATGGGCCAGATGGTATAGCCAGTACCGTTGGTTCACGTATGGAGAACAATGATGCCACTATGCCAATAAAAGGGGCCAACACAATCTCATACAAGAACTTGCAAGACAAGTTCTTGATGCACAGTGAAGGATGCATGCCTTTGGATTGCATGTTTTGTGATCAGACTTTCAAGCACCCAGAAGATCTTGGGAAGCATGTCTTAACACAGCACAGGCCGACACTTTGCGAACCAGCAGTTCTACGTGTAGAAGCAGAATATCTTAGCCATCTCGATAAAGGGCAAGCGAAAACGGACTTGCCATCATCGAATGTCAATGAAAAGGACGGCCAAGATTTCAGCTGTGTGGTTTGCGGGAAAAAATTTGATGAGGCTTTTGATGTTGAGGCCCACATGAGGAAGCATAAAGACTCTTTCACTTACTGGTGCAGTGTGTGTGGAAGGAGGTTTAAGGAGCCCTGGTTCCTCAAAAATCACATGAGGACGCATACTGGCAAGCCTGGCTCTAGAAGCAAGACGACCCAAGGATCCGAGAGCCCCATAACAATCAATGAGGTTGTACAGGACCAAGTAACTGAGAGCATTACATCGCCTTATAAAATCTGTATGGTTTGTGGCTTCCTATTTCAGAATAAGGAAAGTTTAATCGAGCACAGCAAAATACATACCAAAGATTCAGTAGCCAGTGGTGATGGCTCACAAGCCGACAGAGACAGGAAAGGGAACAGGTCACCCAGAGAAGAGTTTTTGCAGTTCTTAAACTTAAAACCATGTTTGCCTCCTGGCAGTAGCAAACAAGAAAAGCCTGTGAAATGGATAGGAGAGTTGGATCCATTCAGTACGTATCAGGCGTGGCAACTGGCTACCAAAGGTAAAATTGCTATTGGCCATGGACAAATAAAAGAACCAGGGCAAGATGGAAGTACAGACAACGATGACTCATCTTCTGATAAAGAAGAGCTTGGGGAAATTTGGAATGTAAACAAAGTGAGCCAAACAGAAAGCACAGGGAAGACCAAGGCAAGCAAAAGTGGAAATTATGCAGGAATTGGTAACATGCCACAGGACAAATTCAAATATCCCTGCCGTGAAGTGCCTTCTATGGAGATAGATTCTAAATTGTCCCAGAACAAAGATAAGCCCACACACTGTTCAGAGTGTGGCAAAGCCTTTCGAACGTACCACCAGCTAGTCCTTCACTCAAGAGTACATAAGCGAGACCGAAAGAATGATTTAGAGGCCAGTTCAGCTGAAGGAAAGCAGCCGAGAGCATGTCTTCCAGACGCTGTGGCTCTGGATGAGAATGGATCAGGAGAACGAATGGAGGCAGGATCTGAAGATGGATCAGAGGATGGACTAATAGAGACTTTAGGTAAGAAATAGTTACAAGAGGAAAGATTAACTAGTTTTGTTTGGTTATACCTCATTTAATCATAACTCAGCTTTTGATCAAAGTCACGAGGAGGTTTTGCTAATAGAAACACCTTCCTGGATACATGAATGATCTCCACATTTTGCTATTCGTGGTCCTGGCATCATTTCTTTCTTGTGTCTATACTTAAGGGAAAGACACTTGCACAATCCTTAGTACAGACACAGTGTTCCACGTACACATGATTACATCTCGCCCTCTCCAGCAATGTGCCGACCTGCAGTTCAGGATGGTGTAATGGAGCAAGAGGCGTTTTTGTTGATGCTGTATCTGCTTTTGTTTCAGTTGTATATCAACTGGAAGGAGTTACTTTAATTCTTTATCGTGTGGTATTGACCCATAAGCATTATAAGGAGAAGTATAGGCTCATGATCAGCAGTGATGACCTGCTACTGTTAATTTTCCAAATACAGTGGACATTTTGGGAAGGTTAAGGTCAGACTTTTTTTTTTTTTTTTAATGACTAGTTATATTTCCTGTCTAGTATTTCTGCGCTCACCACCATTTTGCAGTCGTTCCTGGTAACCAGAATCTGGTTTCTCACGAATGCAATTCTCACTTATAACCTGAGAAAACCTTGGTGAGGATAATACTGTGGTTGCTGCCCTCTAGTGGTCCTTTTTGGGCGCTGCACGTTAGAGTCAGTGAAAAGAAATAATTGTTTTTTCGAAATGTTTTTTGGCTAGTTTGATAGCTATAGGAACAATTACTACCCATTGAGATGAAAAACACAGAAACAGGAAACAAAGTGGCCCCAACCCTTATGAAACATCTTAAAGAAAACCATGGCCATGTTAAGGTGAACTCCTTACTCAAACACAGCTCTTTCTATTTTTGGGTGAATTATTCTGTTGCAAAATTATGAAGGGTTTATGTAAGACAATGAAATATGAAAGCACCCCTCGCTCAATATTTAACCCAATTCCGTATTTTAAAAATCCTGTTTTCTAACAAATGAAAAAGAATTGCCTTGAGGATGGGTTTTAACAATTACTTTAATACCGTCCAGCTCAGAAAGAAACTTGTTCAGTGCACTGGGCTTGTGACCCGGCTTTACATTTTGTTTTACCAATGATTCTGTTGTCATAGTTACAACTGGTAGCGATGGTCTACCAAATTTATTGCACCAACATGCACCATCCCACCTAAAATTCTTCCTGGTCCATGTTTGCTATATTATCTGTTTTCCAGGTTATGTGGGATAACCCTTGGTACTTGAAGACAAGCAACTCCCAAATTGTATGTTGTGGGAGGAGCAAGGAATGTACCTTGAAAAACTAAGCCAGCATTTTGGATGCATTCACCACTTACAGCTGTGCTGAAATGGCCTTAAATAACTCAGCTCCATACATTTGGAGGCCATTTCCCCAATTTCATGAGCAGTGTATTAATATTATTATTATTACTGTTATATTTATTTATATCCCGCCTTTTCCCCAATACTGGAACTCAAGACATGTACCATTAAAACAGGTAGAAATATTAAAAATATATAAATATAATTAAACATGCTACGATATTAAAATTTTAAATACAAATAATTTTTAAAAATCCAGTATATAAACAACACATAAGTAGAGGTCCAGACTACTCCCCAAAGGACAGCCAGAACAAAAAAGTTTTAGCCTCCCTCCAGAAGCACACCAGGGAGGGAGCCAGTCTAGCTTCCCTGGCAAGGGAGTTCCAGAGCCCCGGGGCAGCCACCAACAAGGCTCTCTCCCGCATTCCTACCAGGCATGCCTGTGATGGTGGTGGATCTTAGAGGATGGGCAGGCTCGTAAGGGAGAATACGGTTTTTCAAATAACCTGGACCCGAGCTGTGTTAGGGCTTTATAGGTCATAACCAGCACTTTGAATTGTGCCTGGAAACAGACAGGAGCAGTGAAGCTGTTATAACAGGGGAGTTGTATGCTTCCTATAACCAGCCCTGCTCAACACTCTGGCTGAAGCTCTTTGAACCAGCTGAAGTTTCCGAACACTCTTCAAAGGCAGCCCCACATAGAGCGCATTACAGTAATCCAAACGGGATGTAACTAAGGCATGTGTCACTGTGGCCAGGTCAGACATCTCTAGGAACAGGCACAGCTGGCACACTAGCTTTAACCAAATGCACCCCATTCCTTCTAAACAGTGATGTGTGTAATGCGGGGGTGGAGGGACGACATCAGTTAAAAAATTTTTTTTACTCTGCCATGAGTTTTGATAGCCACGTTGCCATTTTGTTAATTTCAAAATGGCTTTAATCTAGTGGTGGTGTAGGGCATAATTTTTTTTTCCTGCTAGGCAGAAGTGGCGGAACACATGGTCCCACTGTCAAATGCCACCATATTCTTTCCCCCAAAATGTCCTAGAGCAGTGCTGTGCCATGATTGTATGGGGTGGGTGGGTAAGAAAATGGCAGCCAGACCACTCAAAACTTAGGCCTAATCTACACCAAGCAGGATATTGTAGCATGAAAGCAGTATATAAAAGGCAGGTGCCACACTACTGCTTTATAGCAGTATTGAAGTGCACTGACAACTGTTGGAGCCCATTGACACGTACCATATACCGCCTTCATACCGCTATATCCTGCTTGGTGTGGCTCCCGTCTTTTATATATCACTTTCATACCGCTTTCATAGTGCAATATCCAGCTTGGTGTAGATTAGGCCTTAGACATAAACAAGTGTTTCTTGCGCAGGTGTAACATAGACCTAAAATTTTTCAGTCGGGTTTCAGGCCTGGTTTTGGCACAGAAACTGTCTTGGTCGCCCTGTATGATGACATATGTCGGGAGAAAGACAGAGGGAGTGTGACTCTATTGATTCTCCTTGATCTCTCAGAGGCTTTCGATACCATCGACCATGGTATCCTTCTGGCAGGATTGGTTGAGTTAGCAGTGGGAGGAACTGCATTGCAGTGGTTCCACTCCTACTTGACAGGTCGGCTCCAGAAGGTGGTGCTTGGGGGACATTGCTCGGGCCCGTGGATTCTCCAGTACGGGGTTCCGCAGAGGTCAGTCTTGTCCCCCATGCTGTTCAACATCTATATGAAACCATTGGGTACGGTCAACCGCAGTTTTGGAGTGCGTTGTCATCAGTCCACTTATGACACGCAGCTCTACTTTTCCTTTTCATATTCATCAGGTAGGGCTGGGGATGTGCTGAACTGGTGCTTGGCTGCGACAATGGACTGGATGAGAGCTAATAAACTGAAACTCAATCCAGTCAAGACTGAAATGCTGTTAGTGGGGGGTTCTGCTGACCGGATAAAGGGTGTTCAACCTGTTCTGGATTGGGGTCACACTCCCTCTGAAGGAGCAGGTTCATAGCTTGGGAGTTCTCCTAGAACCCTCCCTGTCACTTGAGGCTCGGGTGGCCTCGGTGGCATGGAGTGCCTTCTACCAACTTTGGTTGGTGGCCCAGCTACAGCCCTATCTGGACAGGGATAACCTGGCTTCAGTGGTTCATGCTCTGGTAACCTCCAAGTTAGATTACTGCAATGCGCTCTACGTGGGGCTGCCTTTGAAGACAGTTCGGAAGCTGTAGCTTGTGCAAAATGCAGCAGCCAGGTTGGTAACAGGGACCAGAAGGTTCGAACATATGAGACTGATTCTGGCCTGCTTGCATTGGCTGCCTGTATGTTTCTGAGACTGATTCAAGGTGTTGGACTTAACTTATAAAGCCTTACACGGTTTGGGACCACAATACCTGATGGGACGCTTTTCCCGACATGAACCTACCCATACACTACACTCAACATCAAAGGTCCTCCTCCGAGTGCCTACTCTGAGGGAAGCTCGGAGGATGGCAACAAGGGAGAGGGCCTTCTCTGTGGTGGCCCCCCAGTTCATGAATGATCTCCCTGATGAGTTCCACCTGGCGCCAACACCAAGTCAAAACTTTTCTTTTCTCCCAGGCATTTTAACAGCTTAAGCTGAGGTTTTAATTGACTTTTTTGGCCAGGCTTAAAAGTTTAAAATGTTTTATGCTTTATAGTTTTAAATTTTGTATATTGACTTTTTAATGTTCAATCTTTTAATTTTTGTAAACTGTCCAGAGAGCTTTGGCTATGGGGCGGTATATAAATGAAATAATCAATAATAATAAAACTTTAAAAAAACCAGACAGACAGGAATACTGTAACTCAACATATACTTAAATAAATATTATGATGTAGTTCTTGTTTATGCGATATCAGGCCAAACAGAAAGGTCTTGCACTATTTGAGGGTGGGGGTGGATACTTTAAAATGTCAGGAAAAAAGGGTGGATAAGATATGCAGTGTGTGTGTCTAGTAGTGGTATACTAACTAGCATATACTATTGTCATTATGGGTGCAAAACATATCTGTATGCTGTATGGATGTTTTATGCTCCTATAATGTAGATTTCCTTGATTTCTTTGTTTCCCCCCCACCATCTAAAGATAAAAATGAAGATGGCATGGAGAGAGCAAAAGTTAAAAACCTCGGCGCCTCCAGAGAATGCAGTTATTGTGGGAAGTATTTCCGCTCAAATTATTACCTCAATATTCATCTCAGAACTCACACAGGTAAAGAAATTAAACTCTCTCGATGAAGTTTGGAGTCTGAAGTGGAGGGAATTTCATTATCATAAGAATGTGTCTGGCTTTGGTGTTGATCTACTTCTAGGGAACAATGTGTTGCATGCAATAAACCCCTTTGTCGTAGTTGAGACCTACAGACAGATGGGGTGATTAAGAGTTTTGCTGCTATGAACCCCAAATGTTGAGAATCTTGATCCAGCTCATTGAAACCTGGAAAACGTCTGAGAAATTAAGGGAGTTGACAAATAAGAGATGTAAGCTGCAATCCTTACACACTTTCCTGAGAGTAAATCCCTTAGCAAATTGCTACCTTAAATTTCTTAAAATGAAGTATTCATTTTAAATCAAAGATACTCTGGTTAACAAACCTATCTTTAACATTTAGCAAAAACATTGATCTTGCTAGCATGTTTCGTGGGAGTGAGAAAGAAGAGTATGAAGATTTTTTTTTGTATTCTTGTACAAGGGGCAATGATGATAATTCTCACTTCTGATTCATAACTCTTTTCAGGTGAAAAACCATACAAATGTGAATTTTGTGAGTATGCCGCAGCTCAGAAAACATCTTTGCGGTATCACTTAGAGAGGCATCACAAGGACAAGAACATAGAAGCTGCAACAGAGGTGAAAAACGACAGCAAAGCTTTGCTACCTTCTCAGGAGATGGGCTTCTTGCCAGTCAGCAGTCGTGCTCCAGAAACCAAAAATCTAAAAAGGCTCCTTGAAGATGCCAAAGATGCTAAAGGAGGCCCTCCTGTAAAACAGCAGAAAGAAATGCTTTCCTCCTTTTCAGGGCCGAAAATTATAACGCGGGACCCAAGCAAAGGTACAGACTGGGATGGCTCAGATGAGGGTGCATCAGTTCCTTGCCTTGAAAACTTAAAATTGGGAAAAAACACAATGGAGCATCAGGCAAACAATCTTGTAGATAGGACTGAGAAAAGGAGTTCTGGTTTGCCAGAAAGTACACTGTATACTTGTGCTTTGAAAGGCAGAACAAATGTGGATCTTCTAAGCGACATCACAGAAAACTCAAAATGTAGACTAACAGTTCAAGAAAAGCCCTTAAATTTATCTACTGGTTCTTCCCAGGATGCTCCAGTCATCTCTCTTTCTCGAGGCTCCTTAGCAACCAGCACCTGCCCCTTTTGTACTTACCGGACATTATATCCAGAAGTTCTAATCATGCATCGACGATTGATGCATAAATCCCCCAATAACCCCAATACTGCTAATAAAAATAGTCTCAGAAATAGGGCAGCTCTTAAAGCCAGGCGTACTGGATGCCCACCATGTCTTTTGGGCAAGGATGTAATTCCACTTCCTCTTAACTCAGGGAAATTCAAGTCTTCCCTGCTTACGCAGTCGAAATCCCTGCACACGGAGAAAGTGAAACCGTGTCCTGCTCTACAGAGCAAAGCACCCATCCTTTCAGGGTTAAACTCCAGCAGCTCAGCACCAAGTAACTTGAAATCATGCAAACCGCAGATGATCGGCGTTCAGATGAATAGCTCTAGACATCAGCATGAAATGCACCACAGTCCTAACAGCACTCCAGTACAGGATAGAGGGAAAAGGCCGGATCCTAAAGCAAGAGTTTTGGCTTCTCAATTAGGCGTAGTGAGTAGCAACCTTAATGGCTCTCTTGAGATTCCGTTGAACGAAGCCGCTTGGTCAAGCAGTCGAGGAGTAGAGTTTCTCAGTAACAGACCTGCTGGGAATATACACTTGGACTTCGATGGACTGCCTTCTAAAAGAGTGAGGCCTAATCACTTGGCTCCAGAACAGATTGATTCTGCCCTGTATCGGAGAGGGAACGATGCCAGCAGATTACATATTGCAGGCAGATACGCAAGCCTGCTACCTCAGGAATGTTCACACACCAAACCTGCCTCCTCTTTTCTGCCTGTCAAACAAGGGCTCATGAGCTGTGAAGTAGATGCTATAAATCCAGTGACTATTCTAAAGCCATATGAAACATACGGGCCTGGGCCATTTTACAGTTCCTGTGGATCAAGTAGCAGCCAATTGCCCAGCTCTTCAAAAGAAGGTATATGCACAGTCTCTCTTTCAGCATGGAATAATTGCAGGGTGAAATATTCTTTTTTAAAAAAGTAACACTCTCTCTTTGCTGAATTAAATTGTAGTGTTTTAAGCAAGTCTGCAGGCTCTAGGAGAAAGAACCAAAACTTTTCCAGGCATTCCCGTAATCCTTAATGTATCTTCAAACCCATCCCATCCACCCCAAACTGGCAAGTGATACATTTGTCTGGGATATATTTCGTGTATCTGGAAGCATGAGTGTAGTAGACAAATATTCGTCAGCTGCATAGAAGTCCTCTTTTAAAAACTGGATCAATTAATAGTTCCTGTTTTAATTTCCTCCCATTACATACTAAAAAATATTATACACGTTATTCCAACATGGTAATTTTGCTGTTACTTAGAATAGCTGTATTTTTGCATTCAGATATGCTGAAACCCCCTCCCCCCGCCCATAAACTCGAGGTATGCTAGAATTCCTAGCATCCCCACATTCTGCCAGTCCTAGCTAAGTTATTCCCTCTAACTGCAGGCACAGGTGTTTGAGTGCCAATGGAACTGGGGCCGAAATGGAGCCGCTGAGGATAAAGAGGGAGGTATCGCGAAGCTCAAATGCATCCTGAGATATGCTAAAGCATAGAACTTTGTTCTTTTTAAGGGAGGACCAGGTCCAAAAACAGCCCAGTGACGGCAGAGGATGCTCAGTGGTCCCCAGAAGCCAGAGAATGTTTAGTTGAAAAAGAAAAATAGGGAACTGAGTGGGGGGAAAGGGTGAATTCGCCTGCGTGAGCCCGTTACAGCTTGTAGTATTGTGGAAGAAAACAGGGTGAGCTGGAACTGAATAAGAACCTTCCTGTTTGGGGGCGAGAAAGTATTGCAACACTTTGGCCACGTCTACACCAAGCAGGATATTTCTGTATGAAAGCGGTATATAAAAGGCAGGAGCCACACTACTACTGCTTTATATCAGTATTGAAGTGCACTGACAACTGTTGGGGCCCATAAGACACATTCCATATACCACTTTCATAGTGCTGTATCCTGCATGGTGTAGATTTGCCCTTAGTTGTAGATTCTACTTGTCCTTTTAGATTTCTTATTGAGAGGGTGTTGGCATTCTATCCCAGTCACTTTTAGATTGCAATATACCAACTATTACCAAACTTTTATGTAGCCACTTCGAGGTTTAGCTGCCAGCGCATCCAAAGGAAGATGTGCATTGTGTGAGAGAGGCGAGAGCCCCAAGTGTTGGCCTATTACGCAGCACTGTGTGGTGGAGACGGGTGGGAGTTCAGTGTCATCCTTTCTGAACTTAAATCAGTAACTCTTTACAGCTGGGAAGAAGAATCATAAACCCTGTGGATGTGTTCTTATAAAGTGTGTGCCGTGAGTGGGGTGGGAATCATGAGACTTGGAAGAATAACTTGGTAAATTATTTCAGACATTTATGGGGATTATGCGCATGCACCAAGGAAACGCACCGGCCTGGACCCAATGAACTGTGGAACTAGTTACATGAGCTCTAATGGCCTTTAGCGCTACTTACCTTTCAAAACCTCTTCGCCCTGCCCCCTGTGTGTACCTCATGTCCAACAACAACAACAACAATAATAGATTTATTTCTTACCCGCCTCTCCCTTTGGATCAAGACAGGGAGCATCATTAATGCAACAATACACTATAAATCAAATGCATAAAACTAATTAAAAGAGCATATAAAACCAGTACACTATTAAAATAACAATCATGACATCTTAAAATTCTTAGGTTTAAAATTCATCTGGGTAGGCCTGCCGGAAGAGACTAGTCTTCATAGCTGTCTTAAACTTGGGAGAGAGTATTAAGTTGACGAATCTCCTCCAGCAGGCCATTCCAGAGTCTGGGGAGGGTGGAGGCAACAGAAGAAAAGGTCCTCTGGGTAACTGTTGTCAGCCTAGTTTTGGCTGACTGAAGTAAGTTCTCCCCAGGAGAAGGCGATCAGGCAGGTAACCTAGACCCAAGTCATGTAGTGCTTTAAAGGTAATGACCAACACTTTGTACTTCACCTGGAAACTAATTGGCAGCCAGTGGGGTGATTTTAATGTTGGAGTAGAGGGAAACATGAGCATAAGGCCCACAGGGCCAGGGCCAGTTTTGAGGGAGTACTGGGCAAGATGTACTCTGGTCCACCCCCCCCCCCCCTCCAACCAGCTTACCAGTGTAGAGTTGGCATTGGGAGCAGCAGGGACAGGTGGTGACTAGAGGCAGTGTAGGGATGCTCAGCGCTTAAGGAAGTGGCATCCCCAATCCCCTGGTATTCTCTCAGCCAGATGCTGAGATACCTGGAGCCACTGCGATCTTGATTTCTCCACAATGCCTTTGAGTGCCAAAGTAGCATCACATAAGGATGCTACCTACGTTGGGAGTGAGGCTCAGAGGCATTGCAGATTACCCAAGATGGTTACTGGGCCCTAAATTAAAAAAAAAATGGGGGAAGGGATTGCTTCTGAGCAGTAGGTGTAAAATGCATATGGGACAGTACTAACAATAGCAAGGACTCACTAGCAGAGGGGTGTATTAGGGTCAGTTTTTACATTATGTAGCTGCTTTTCTCCCTTGGCTCCATCCCACACTGCTCCAGTAAAGTAGGAATGTAGAACCCATAAGGATGGGCCAGGATTATGTTGGAAGTACTATGCCAACATATTTGCATCACAGTATTGCAGTACTGGTGAGCTTTTTTCCCATGTGTTCAGATCTCTCCCACGTGGCTTCTGCATCCCTATACATTCATTTTATTTACAATATTTTTACCCTACACTTCAACTAAAAAGGCTCACAGGGCAGTTGACATGCGATTGATAAAAACAAGACAGCCCCTACCTATAGGCTTTACAATCTAAATGACATGGCACAAAAGGAAAAAGGAATGCAGAGGGAAGAGAGAAGAGAAAGCATTAAGCTGAATAGTTCTTATGATGGCCAGTTAGAATGGAAAGTTGGTCTAGATTTCGTTATTGTATTCATGGAGTTTGGGTGTGTGTGTTCTTTTGTATATTTCATGAATCTGTGCGTTAAAGTTGGACAAACATCCACTAGAGGAGCTTTACTGCCTCAGGCCAGGGTTTAGGCTAGGTGGTTACTGGGGACAATCTAAATCCACAGTTCTATCAACATTCCTCCTTGGTTGTAATAAGACTGGATTCCCACAATTACTCTCTGCAACATAAGGCTTTTTTTCCGCATTTACAGTCACCTTTGTAATGGAAAAAACCCGACTTGTATTAAGTAGCAAATCATTCATTTTGGAAACAAAAGTTGGTAATTTGGAGCATACTGAAGCAGGATCTAAATAGTTGTTTCAGCTCTTGCAAGAAACTTGTGCTGGCCCTGTGGAATGTTTGACCTTTTTTCTTTGAACAACTGACCTCCATGCTGAATTTGAAACGCCCCTTGGTTTCAAAAGCAGTTGGCTATTTGAGAATGGAGTTGTGGTTTTGAAGAGAAAGCAACTTAAAGGCTGCTTGAGCTCATGGAAGTAGTTCCATAGTTCATTGGGTTCAGACCTATGTGTTTCTTTGGTGCATGTGAATATTCTCTTTAAATGTCATAGTCTGAAACAATTCACTGCATTATTCTTCAAATCATTTGCATTTAAGACAATGGTATGTTTTGCTGTCCTATTCAGATTCATGTGAATGATCAATATATAGTTGCAAACAGTTTATAAGACAAGTTGGCTGGGTTCACACAGCGTGCTAACCCACCTAGTGTAGGTTGTTGTTGAACAGTGGGTTATCGTGTTGTCTGAACGCAGCGTGTTGTCCACAGGCTGGGTTATTATGTTGTTTGAACGCAGTGTGTTTTTTGCACCGTTGCTCGTTATCCACCCCGAACAACTCAACAACAAGCCATGGATTCCACAGTGGCTTATTTGAGGAACATAAACCACACTGCATGGCTGACAAGCCAACCTGCGGAAAACGCGCTGCATTCAAACAATAATCCACCCTGCGGAAAACGTAGTTATTGTGCTGTGTGAACCCAGCCATTATGAACTTGAGCAGTGATAGAGGGAATGATGCTATATTAATCTCATCAAGTTCCTAAAATTTCTAGCACGATGGTTAATGTCTCCCAATGATCGCTTTTATTAGGAAAAAGGCCAGTGTCGTATCAACACTTGTCTAGCACCATGCTGCAGAAGCGAAGTTACGAGAGCTTTATTGGCAATGCACATAATCGACTGAATGAGAAGAGAACATAATTTGGCTGCAGTGAATGGTAAACTATATTTAAATATTATACAAAGTGATTTATTTATTCTTGCAATTCCCACATTGTCTAGAAATGTTGGAAAAATAACTGAGCATTGTATGTTGATGAGTGATCAAACTGTACACATACATAATGTAAGAAAAAGGAGTTTTCTCGTCGAACATTTGGCAAGATGCAGCTATGTGTAGTGTCAGCCTGATGCAGTTTACTTTCTGAGTGTAAGAACCTTTTCTATTTAATGCAAAGCGCAGAAACTTTATTTAAAAACTCTGGCTGCTGTTGCTACTCTTACTTGTGGAGGATGGTGGCATCCAAATGATGCTCCTATTTGTTAATGCCTACTTTTCATAATTGAAATGGCTGCCCCAAGGCCATTCAACTAAAATCTTGTCTGTTCTATGGATGCAGTCCTCCTGCGAACTATGCAGAAGTGAAGACCTATCGGTGTATACTTGAGAAAGTAGAGTGCAATGCTCAGCCTATGTGTAGATATAAATCTGAATTACCTACTGCGCTTACTTGGCTTTTTGGCATAAATTGCTTTAGGTCGTGGTCTTGATATTCCAATGATCAGGTTTGTCCTGCACCATATCCCTAATCGTTTTCCTCATGCACCAGCTCCTTGAACACCGACAAGAGGCAGTATCCAATGAAATAGTAGTGCTAAGGTAAATTGTAAGCAACCTCTAGCGCAATAGTGGGTTTTCCAGAGCAGCACATTGTGCCAGCTAACGCTATTGTCGTTGCACTAGAGGTCATTTACACTAGTGCAACGTAATTCACGTTAGTGTTGGATACTACTCAATGTTTGTGTGTTGACATACCTCAAATAGTCTTTGCTGTTACGGTGCTCTGGATTTGTCATTGTATACTTGAAGCTTCCTCAGCCCCAGGAAATGTTTCCTTATTTAATTTTCTAAGTGCATTCCCTTCATTTGCCTTGTTCAACCATGTAACATAACACATTAATCACTTGTTTGCGAAGAGAGGCTGTGGAGATGGCTTTGTGGTTCAGGCTGTCAACAGGAACTTGGAACCTAAGACTTAGGTTTAGTGCACCACCTAACCCCTGTCACCTTTATAAATAGGAGGAAATTTGCAAGACATTGATGTTGTGTTGCTGGGTAAGCATTCCTTTATGTTATGATGGAGAACTTACTATGAGAATGCCATTTTTCACGGCAGCCCTGTGATACATAGCATGTAATCTGACCCCAAAGAGTGTAATTTTTATACTAAAGTTTAACACAGTTTGCCCTTTAAGTAGGTAGATAAACCTAGAAACTCTAGAAATAATCTTTCTAATGATTTCCAGACTTATTGTTTTGACATCGATTGTGAGTGAGTCACTGCAACAGAAACTTTTTGTTTGTGTATTCCAGATATGAGGATGCAGATTTTGAATTCCCTCACAGTTCATCTCTTGAGAATAATGAATGATGGAAGCTATCAAACTAAGCTGTGATTTTACTGTGTATAGAGACAAACACTACAGTTCTGTAATGGAAGGTCTGATCCCATTTGTATGATGTGGACATAAAGCTTATTGTCCAAGACTAGGTTGCAAAGAACTGGCAAATGCGTGTATCATTTCCACATCTTGAATAATATTTTTCTTAGAATCATCATAGACCAAATATTCAACAAAGTATATTTTTGCATACTTGAGTGCTGCTGAAGAGAGATCCACTTTTGAAGCTGTATGTAATCCTTGCACCTCAGGTAAATCTGTGCATTTTGTTTGTCTGGTTTAAAATATGGGAGGATTTTTGTATAAGAATAGCAGTTTGTCAGATTTTGCTTTGTGCTTTAAACTATGTATATTTAAAAAACAAGTTTCCAAATGAACTATGTACTCTTATGTTCATCTTATGCACAGTTTGAATGCCTCTCAGAGTAAGACAGGAACATTAATACCAAACGAAGACAATAATCTGTTCAAAGAAATCATGTACTTCCTGAAAATTGATGTGATTTCTTGAACATCCTCTGAGAAAGTGAAATTCATTGATTGTACTCTTTGTTAATAGGAGTCAAGACTTCTTAGAACCCTTGCAGTCACAATGTTTCCCTTAGAAGGTTTTTAGCTGAATGCCTTCTGGCCTCTTAACTATTGCTGGAGACAGTTGTACTTGCATGAGGGATATTCAGTTTACCTCACCATTTCCCCTTAATAGTCCTTATTTTTTTGGCTCCACACCCACATTATATTGCAAAAATGTATAGCTTTAAACATGTTTAGTACATATGCCCACAGTGGAAAACAACGCTCTCATCTAACATTCCCATCAAACACTGATGCAATTCCTCAGAGCAGGTAGAAATATTTTTATTTGAGAATAGGGCAGCCCTTGTATGTTCAGTAGACAAAGCCAGTTGCATGGGAGAAAATTCCCACAGGGCACTATGGAGGCCTCTCGCACCGTATTTCCTTTCCACTCCACTCCCGATCCCTGCCCACTCTGGATCAGAATACAGTGTCAAATCCACTGTGCTACAGCTGCGTGTTACCTTCAGTGAAAGGCCTGTGTCCACCTCCTGTAGAGCGTTCCTGTGGTCACACTCCTCCACAAGGTTGCATATATGGCCCATCTGTCGCCCTTCCCATTTTGAAGGTCATAGCCTGCACATTCTAGCGCAGCCAGCGCTATGTTTTCCAAAGGCAAGAGCTGGCATATCACTAGTATTCTACAAGGACACCCTCCAGCACATATCAAAGTTGGTTTGATATGTTTATCCAGCAACTGTTGGTGTTGTAGACCCAGAGGTTTTTTTCCATTGCACATGACTGAATAGGGGAATTGTCTCTTACCAGCCGAGAAGTAATGGTGCTGGATGTTCTAAGCATCATGTAAAGCCTTCCATGATAATTTGATTTTTCTTTTAGTTGTGTCTGACATCGAAATGTTTCCAGGACAAAAATGGTTTCAAAAATATTTTTTTGCACTGTTGAATGAGTGTTCCTTATCAGATGAAAAATAGCAGAACCTTAGATACTCTTGGAAATTTCCCCACACCCCAATATGCAAGCTGGAGACATTTTAAACAAATACCTTACTTCCTGTGTATTAAGGATATGTAATTTTTGATGTCTCTGTGAAACTGGGCAATGTAATGAAGTGCTGTGTATCAGGAAATTGTACACAATTTACCCTTTTCCTGTTCATAAGCTGAGCCATATGTACATAAAATCTAGATTTGTTTCCCTAGTTTTGCACTTTTATAGCCTATTTTTTTGAAGATGAATACACTTGGAAGATGGTTAATCTATTTTTGCCTGAACTTTCAATGAGTCTTATAGGATGCGTGCTATAACTAGTCTGTCTTTCTCTTCCCACTTTTTTTTTTAATGGATCTTAAGGATGTATGGAAGTCCAGGGCTATATTTAATTACAGTTTTTAAAAGAATCTCCCACTTCGTGTTGGTGTAGTCTTTCTGGCGCTTTCAGGCTCTCTTCTCAATTTGGATGAGAATGAAAAGTGCAGACTTGGGACACCTCATACTATCTTTTGTGCAGTACGAAGTTCTTCCTGCCCTGCAAAGGCAATTTCAAAAACCCTGGCCTTTGCGCTTGCTCCTACCTATGCCGGTGCTGGGTCAGATTCCAGACAGGGTGACACTGATGGGAGCAGGAGCCACAGTGTGGGCTCTTCCCATGTGCCCCAGGGTTTTTGATGATGTTCCTTTTGCAGCACAGGATGAAGTCGCTTCCCATACCGGAAAGGTAACATGAAACATGCAGCCCTGGAACAGAGTCCACCAAACACTTCTGTAGGGAAGTGCTATACAAATCCTGTTGAAACCAAATTGAGGATTTGCAGCAGCAGTGCTTTGTGGATTACAACCCTGATCTCCAAAGTAGGTTTTGCCCATCAGTATTAACTATGGGATGCTACTGTGTTCCCCTCCCCTTCTTCTTTTGGCAATAGCAACGAATATACTGGTACAAGTTGTTGATTTGTTATATTTATTTCCTTCCACCTTGATTTATTTTAATTGTGATGCCCATAAGTTGTTGAGCTGTAGACACCATGCAAGTCATTTAATTTATGATGTGTTTTCAATTTAGTGGAAATATGTTATTACGTGTGGATGTAAATACAAACGTGGTGTTTTTGCAAATATTCCTGTTGTCCGTGTTTCATCTTCTAAATCCATCTGAATATACTTTGACAGGCAGGAGTTTGCTTCGTGGCTGTGGCTTGAAGGTATTAGTGTAGTTTTTGTCAACATGCTGGTGGCATACAAAATTTCAAGGACTAAACTCCCCTTGTCCAAGAGAAAGGGAACGTCCAAAGTATGTGTTTAAGAGGGCAGCAGGAAAAGTACCATCTCAAGGGATAAAACTAAAAGGAGAAAAATGTTATCATTAAAAGATTACTAGTTTTTCAAATGTGCATGTTTAAACCCACTGTTCTTGAGGTCGGGTCACTGTAATGATGGTCTGTATTAATTTAGGAAGATGTTTTTCAAAGATGTTTTACATAGGGATGTGCACGGACCCCCCCGGATCGGAACCAGGGTTGGCGTATCGGATCGGAGGCTTTCCAGGTCAGATCGGACTCAATCCCAATCTGAAAATGGAAGTCTGATTTTCGGATTGGACGCCATTTTAAGTGTTTTTGCCATAGGCTTGCATTGGGGGAAAGAAAGCTTTCCCCCAATGCAAGCCTATGAGGAAAACATGGGGGCAGGTGAATGGGGGCCTAACTCCCCCCTCCCTGTCCCTCCCCCCCACTCATGCTCCTTATCTGCCGGGGCCATCCACTGCCGTCTGCTGGCCCCTTCTACTGAGAAACAGGCTTCACAGCCTGCTTCTCAGTGGTGCGCTGGGTAACGTTATCACCCAGCACACTACTGAGAAGCAAGCCGTGAAGCCTGTTTCGCAGTAGAAGGTACCAGCGGATGGCAGCAGACGGCTCCTGCAGGTAAGGAGCGTGAGTGAGGGAAGGAGGTCGATCCACCGATCTCTTCCGATCCGGATCGGGTCCTTTGGGATCGAATCGGATGAGATCGGACGATCCAGATGCGGGGATCGTAATGGGATAATTTTATCCGATTTTGTCCGGATCGGGTCCGGATCGTGGATCGGACCTGATCCGGTGCACACCCCTAGTTTTACACCCCACAACCTCTCTTGAGCAAACAGGTACTCTCCAATATTTGTTCCTTGGAGTTGGGGTGACGGGAAGGAAAAGGAAGAGTAAGTAGGGTATAGTATGATCTACGATATGCAGCCCCAGTAGGAAAGTAATATTAAATCACAATGTTCAAGAGGCTTCATTTCAGAGCCATTGTAAAAAGTAGATAGTAACATCAGCATTCAAGGGGATATGGCATTTCCTGTCTCACCCATTTTCAAGAATGTTTATGGGGTCATGGTGGCATTTAAACCTGAAATTTAAAATTGCATCCCGACCACCAAAAGGAAACAAACTTTTCTTTTTGAGAGGATGTGCTGTACAAGTGTAGGTTTCATTAGAAACCAAGATACTTCTCTACCAGATTAATCTTTCATTGTCTGTCGTTCACAGAATTTTAAAAAGGGTCTGGGTGTCGTCTTCCATTTGTAACCCTCCTGTGTTTTCTCACCACTTCTGTCTTAATATCTGCAAAGGAGGGAAAGATGGAACAACGGCACAACTGCTAGGAGCCCTGTATCTGGAAGCATCCTTTCATGCAACAATAACAAAGACCCTCCCTGCCCAGTGAAGAGAGTCCTGATATAAATTGCATCAGTAGCACTATTTAACAGGCACCCATCCAAGACAGGTGGATTGTGGGAGAGAGTGACAGGAAGGCATTTATTTGAGAGGCAAAATGAAACTAATTTTTTTTAGTGGCTGATAACTTCTGCTGAAGTTGCTTCCAGTGAAGAAGTCTCATTTGCAGCTGTTTGGGTTGCGGCCAAAAAGAAACCCCAAGAACTAATCTTCCTAACGAATGCAAGAGCTGCTTCATACAAGTAATTTTATGCACAAGTATACTTATTATTATTATTATTATTATTATTATTATTATTATTAACATTTATATACCGCCCCATAGCTGAAACTCTCTGGGCGGTTTACAAAGATTAAAAACATTGAACATTTAAAACCAATATACAAAATTTAAAACCATAGAAAGCATAAAAAACTACATATCAACTATCCAGGAGTCATTTAAAGAAACAAACTCAACATTTGCTGTTAAATGCCTGGGAGGAGAGAAAAGTATTGACCTGGCACCGAAAAGATAACAATGTTGGTGCCAGGCAAGCCCCAGCGGGGAGATAATTCCATAGTTGGAGGACCAACACTGAAAAGGCCCTCTCCCTTGTTGCCATCATCCAATCTTACCTCGGAGTAGGCACTCGGAGGAGGACCTTAGAGGTAGTGTACGGGCAAGTTCACGTCGGGAGAGGCATTCCATCAGGTATTGTAGTCCCAAGCCGTGTAAGGCTTTATAGGTTAAAGCCAGCACATTGAATCGGGCTCGGAAATGTACAGTCAGCCAGTGCAAGCGGGCCAGAGCTTCGTTTTCTCAGTGGCTGGATCTGATGGCTCCAGTGCTTACAGCTAAGCTGCAGACTTGCATGAACAGTCTGGGCTGACCCACGATGGGCTTGTGAGTGTGAAGAGGTCAAAGAAAGATTAAGGAAATTGGGGTCCATGACACTCTTGGGATGGGAAAAGCAATGTTTGGGGTGAGCTTATATGAGTGGGGAGGAAAGAGGCTTCAGCAGAGTTTGTCCTGACAAGGGGAGTGTAATCAGGTTTATCCTGACACACGGTCACGGTAGAAAAAGGGGTTGGGGAAAGGAGGTTACCTAAAGTTCAGAACACTTTGACTTAATTTGCAGCACTTCATGTGCTATCTCCAACCATGTTTGTTTCTTTTTTTTTTACACTGGATCTCACAGGTGAGTATCAATTGCCACCATCCACTTGGCTATATGTTCTGGAGGACTTTGCTGAATGAAGGGTAAATAAAGTGGAAATATAGAGAGCTATTGCAACAAACTCTACTTGTGCATGAGCATCCTCCCTCCCTCATGTGCTTTGCTTCAGCTAGGTACTTCCTGATTGGCCAAACCAGAGTTCGCTGTTACATCCAAACCAGCAAACCATGATTTGTATTTGCTCTCTAAATTGGGCTTGTGAATTGTGGTTTGAAGTGGGGGGGCAGGTAGGGGCTATAGCCCAGTGACAGAGGCCCTGCTTTGCATGGCAAGAGTCCCAGGTTCAATTCCTGATGTCTTTAGTTAAAAGACAGGTCATGGGGGAGATCCTTGCCTGAGATACTGGAGTTAAGTGTGGACGAAGCTGGGTTTGATGGGAAAATAGATCTGGTAAAAGCAGCTTCTAGAGGGAAAACATAAAACACTCTTCACTGCTCAGATGTAACTCTGCAATAGTTCAATAAAACCGAGAAATAAGTAATTGAAATAAAGCATTCACAGCGCAGGCATCACCTGCATAATTCCAAACCATTTTGGCATATCATCTGAGTCATTCTTGAGCCGACCAATTTCCCTGTAGGCACTAGTGGTTTAGTTCTGTCGAGGGCTATCGTGAAAGTTTTTATTCCTCTTTATTTTATTATGTACAAGCAGGTTCCCATAAGACTGGGCTGCAGCTGAACGGGTGGGTAATGTTTTCTATGTACACACTCATACTTGACACTTTTCTTCTGGGTCTATTAAAAGTGGAGGTTCTTTGCCCACTGGTTGCTAAGCATACAGATAGGTGGTTCCCCAAATACAGCCTCTCCTGGACAGGGATATATTGGCCACAGTGGTACAGACAAATATTGTGATGCACTCTATGCGGGGTTGCCCTTAAGGCTGCTCCGGAAGCTGGAGCTAGTGCAGAACTCAGCAGCTGTTATTGGGAGCGAGCCCTTTTCAGCGTGCAACTCCTTTGCTGAGGGAGCTTGCACTGGCTGCCTATTCATTACCAGGCCAGGTTTAAGGTTTTGGTACTAGTCTACAAAGCCCTAAACTACTTGGGACCAGGATACCTGAGAGAGCGCCTTCTCCCTTATCACTAAGGACATCAGAGGGCATTCTCCTAGAGGTTTCAGATGGACCTATCGCCCAACTGGAGTCCAGCCGGAGAAGAGCATTCAATGTGGTGGCCGCCTTCTGACACAACTCCCTACCTCTGGAGGTGAGGCAGACACCAACAAACACAATGTTATTTCCGGCGCCTCCTGAAAACAGCTCTATTCCAGGAAGCCTTCCTTGACTGACCAGCCATGGTTTTTATTGGCACCCAAAAAAAGAAGGAATAATTTAATTATTGTGTTTTATTCTTTTCACCTTTTTACTATTTTATCTCTGGAATCTGTTTAGATGTGGAGTGGTATATAAAAGTTGTCAATAAATTTGTATCCTAGCTAGGGTTCCCTAAAATTGTTATATTTCCCCAAGCAGTTCCTAGCAGGAAGGGAAGACTGCTTTCTTCCTGATTTGCTCATTCCCCAAACACTGATCTTTCCAGTGTCATTTCTACCTAAAGGTTCAGAAAGGGAAGGCAGTCTTGCAGAGACAAGACTTCTTTCTGAGTGGATCCTCTTACCCTGTAGCCCACAAGAGGGCACCCCAAGGCAGCTTACACAACAAAATATCACATGGCTTTAACCCCTTTTTGAACAAAGATTTGAGTACTGAGTCTTGAAAAAATCGGAAGTTACTCAATTCTTCTTACAAGTCATCAGTCCTAGGGAGTGGGACGGAATATAAGCTCAATCAAATTCTGTTGCCTATCTGATTTCCCCCATAACATCTATGTAACAGGGATGAGAAAGATAAACAGGGATGTGAAAGATAGAATGCAATCACCAATTCATTCTGCAGTATACTGACATGGCATGCAATTTAAATAATCTTTCCATTTGGAAATGTATCAGTTTATTTATTTATTACATTTTTATACCGCCCATAGCTGAAGCTCTCTGGGCAGTTTACATAGGAGTAAAACAATTAAAAACAATATACAAAAATTAAAACTGCAAAAACATACAACATACACACAATACACACATACATTTAAAACCACAACAACAACCCAAAAAGCTACAAAAACAAACCCAGGCTCCTCAGATATTGCCAAATGCATGAGAAAAGAGGAAAGTCATGACCTGGCACCGAAAAGATAACAATGTTGGCAACAGGCGGACCTCGTCAGGGAGATCATTCCACAATTGGGGGGCCACCACAGAGAAGGACACAATACCCCTGTTCCAAACTGGAGTTGTTGGGTAGGAATTGCCCCTCCCTGTCCTCAAGAGCTGCTGCTTCCTCCTTATATGTCAACTTCCATGTGTGCCTCACTTGCATCTCATGATTAAATCCATCCTGTCCTGACTGCTGCCTTTGATGGTTAGGGAATCATGGCCTCTATTTGAATACTATTTTTCTTCTGTTATGATCCATATTGTCCATTCATTAAACATACTTTGTTCTTGCATGTTGTGCATTAATCAGAGCTATACTTGTACATCGTTTGCACTTGTGTTTGCGCATTCTACCAGTGAGCTGAATGTGGTGAACCTGTGAAAAGGCTGCATGCTCTCTAGCTGTGTGGCAGATAAATTCAGCACAGGGTGTGTAGCCTCAGGTAAGTCTTCCCTGCCAGTTGAAGACTGTATTGTACAAAAAGCATAAGAAATGCAAGGACAGGTTTGAATTGAGTGCATGGAATGCTTAGCAAATTTGCAGATGACACAAAATTGGGTGGGATCGCTAATACCCTGGAAGACAGAAACAAACTCCAAAGTGATCTTGATAGAGTGGAGCAATGGGCTGAAAACAACAATGAAATTTAATAGAGATAAATGTCAAGTTGTACACTTAGGAAAAATAAACCAAATGCACAGTTACAAAATGGGGGATACTTGGCTCAGCAATACTACAAGCGAGAAGGATCTTGGCATTGTTGTAGATCACAAGCTGAATATGAGCCAACAGCGTGATGTGGTTGCAAAAAAAGCAAATGCTATTTTGGGCTGCATTAATAGAAGTATAGCTGCCAAATTGTGCAGGGTATTGGTTCCCCTCTATTTGGCACTGGTTAGGCCTCATCTTGAGTATTGCATCCAGTTCCAGGCCCCACAATTCAAGAAGGATGCATACAAGCTGGAGGAGGTTCAGAGGAGGGCAACGAGGATGATCAGAGGTCTGGAAACAAAGTCTTATGAGGAGAGACTGACAGAACTGGGCATGTTTAGCCTGGAGAAGAGAAAATTGAGGGGAGAATTGATAGCATTCTTCAAATACTTGAAAGGTTGTCCCACGGAAGAGAGCCAGGATCTCTTCTTGATCAACCCAGAGTGTTGGAAGCGGAATAATGGGCTCAAGTTACAGGAAGCCAGATTCCAGCTGGACATCAGGAAAAACTTCCTGACTGTTAGAGCAATACGACAATGGAACCAATGACCTAGGGAGGTCGTGGGCACTCCCATACTAGAGGCCTTCAAGAGGCAGCTGGATAGCCATCTTTCATGTATGCTTTAAGGTGGATTCCTGCATTAAGCTGAGGGTTGGACTAGATGGCTTTATAGGCCCCTTCCAACTCTTACTGTTCTATGATTCTATGAGTGCTGGAGCTTACTGTCAACCAGTGCAGTTGATACAATCAGTGGAGGCTAGTGACTCTGATGTCAGTGGGACAGTGAATCCACTCCAGGTTTCCGTCAGAACTGTAAAGGAGTTTTGCACCTTGGACAGCTCCTTTAGAGTTCTGATTGAAACCCAGAATGGATTCACCATCCCACTAACATCGGAGTCACCAGCCTCCACTGGATACAATAGTGGCTATACATGTTGGCATCTCCCATCATTCATTACCTCGGGGGTGCACAACCTTTTTAAGAAGGGGTCCAAACTGACCACCACCAGGCCCACCCACAGTGGGCTGGATGACGTCAGTGGGCGTGGCCACACCCATTGACATCATCGCCCCCCCATGTTTGTCTGTCTCTTTCCCCTCCCCACACTGGGAGAGGTGCTAGAACTCCCAGAATTGGGACTGATAGGAGTTAGAAGTCGAAAATACTTGGAAGGCACCAGGCTGAGTACGACTGTTCTAGCCCCATCCATTGATCAGGGGACTAAGGACTTAGTCCTAGGTCATGTGAGTTGTATGTGTATATTGTTATCCCCTTGGGTATCATTCAGTTGAAAGGTCAATATCAGACGTAGTTATTAATAAATTAGGGGTGTGCACGGACCCCCCGGATCGGATCGGGACCCGGATCGGGACCTCCAATTTTGTCCCGGACCGGTTCGGACAAAATCGGAGGCCCCCCGGACCGGATCGAGTCCGATCCCGACCCAAAAATCGTACATTTTTGGATCGGCCGCCATTTTTTTCCCCATAGACTTGCATTGCAATGCAAGTCTATGAGGAAAAAATGGCGGCGGGTGGGTAAGGGGGGGCCTAACTCCCTCCCCCCCCAGGGCCGTCCGCTGTGGACGGCCCCGGCAGGTAAACCCCCTCCCCCGCGCTCCCTACCCCCCCTGGGGCCGCCCGCTTCCATCCGCTGGCGCCCGCGGGCGCCAGCGGATAGAAGCGGACGGCTCCGGGGGGGGGGGGTAAGCCCCCTTCCCCGCCACTGCTTACCTTCTCGGCCCGTCCGGCGCCGGCGGCTACTACCAGCGGGCTCCGCGGCCTACTCTCGAGTAGCGCGCCGGGTGATGACATCACCCGGCGCGCCATCCTAGAGCAGGCCGCGGAGCCTGCTGGGAGTAGTAGGCGCCGGCGCCGGACGGGAGCCGCCGGGCCGGGCAGGTAAGGGCCCCCCTCCCCCCTCCGCGCGCCCCCTCCTCCCCTCCACGCACCCCCTCCTTACCTTTCCGGCCCGGCGGCTCCCGTCCGGCGCCGGCGCCTACTACTTCCAGCAGGCTCCGCGGCCTGCTCTAGAGTAGCGCGCCGGGTGATGACATCACCCGGCGCGCCATCCTAGAGCAGGCCGCGGAGCCTGCTGGGAGTAGTAGGCGCCGGCGCCGGACGGGAGCCGCCGGGCCGGAAAGGTAAGGGCCCCCCTCCCCCCTCCGCGCGCCCCCTCCTCCCCTCCACGCACCCCCTCCTTACCTTTCCGGCCCGGCGGCTCCCGTCCGGCGCCGGCGCCTACTACTTCCAGCAGGCTCCGCGGCCTGCTCTAGAGTAGCGCGCCGGGTGATGACATCACCCGGCGCGCCATCCTAGAGCAGGCCGCGGAGCCTGCTGGGAATAGTAGGCGCCGGCGCCGGACGGGAGCCGCCGGGCCGGAAAGGTAAGGGCCCCCCTCCCCCCTCCGCGCGCCCCCTCCTCCCCTCCACGCACCCCCTCCTTACCTTTCCGGCCCGGCGGCTCCCGTCCAGCGCCGGCGCCTACTACTTCCAGCAGGCTCCGCGGCCTGCTCTAGAGTAGCGCGCCGGGTGATGACATCACCCGGCGCGCCATCCTAGAGCAGGCCGCGGAGCCTGCTGGGAATAGTAGGCGCCGGCGCCGGACGGGAGCCGCCGGGCCGGAAAGGTAAGGGCCCCCCTCCCCCCTCCGCGCGCCCCCTCCTCCCCTCCACGCACCCCCTCCTTACCTTCCCGGCCCGGTGGCTCCCGTCCGGCGCCGGCGCCTACTACTACCAGCAGGCTCCGCGGCCTGCTCTAGAGTAGCGCGCCGGGTGATGACATCACCCGGCGCGCCACCCTAGAGCAGGCCGCGGAGCCTGCTAGTAGTAGTAGGCTCCGGCGCCGGACGGGAGCCACCGGGCCGAGAAGGTAAGTGCCCCCCTCCTCCCCCCCCCCCCCGCTGTCCACTTTCATCGGCGGGCGCCCGCTGGCGCCCGCCAATGGAAGCGGCGGTGGGCGCCAGTGGGCGCCCGCCGATCCGCCGATCCGCCGAACCGGTTCGGAGCTTTTTCGGACCGGTTCGGATTGGATCGGCCGATCCAGCTGCGGGATCGGAAATCGGATAATTTATCCGATTTCCCACTGGACCGGACTCGGATCGTGGATCGGGTCCGATCCAGTGCACATCCCTATAATAAATGTCCCCTCTTTTTGTGAGAGACTTACAGAAGCCAAACTTACAGGTTAACCCAATTCACACATTACTCATTCTGAGCCTAAGATTTAGGCCGTCCGATTATATACAAAACTAAATGGAAATGAATGTCATTTAATTTGGATAAGTAATTGCTGCTCAGAGCATAGCTAGGTGGATTAGGTATTCCTAAACATCAACATTAGCAAACGCTTCCTAGTTTAAAATACGTTGTGAGTCTTGTGACCACAAGGTGACAGTATGAGCTCATGGGGAGGCACCTGGAATGCACATGAAATAAAGAACAGATTTGAAAAGAGAAGGGAGGGGGAGGTTATTCATCTGAAGGCTGAGGTTACTTTGCGTTTGGTCCCTACTAACAGTTACAGTCAGCACTTTCTGCACACACAGCATTTATTTTTATTTATTTATTTACATTATTTATATACCACTCCACATCAAAAAGATTTCGGAGCAGTGAACAACAGATAGAATAAAAGAATACAAGCACCATATTGAAAATTACTCTTTTTTAAAGAACAGAGTTCTGATACAACTCCAGTTCTGTGGGCCAGTTATTCAAGGAAAGCTTCCTGAAACAACATTTGGGAGTCTGTGACTCAAGGCGTGGGGCCATAGCTCTGTGATAGAGCACACATGTGTTATGTGTCAGAATGGTCATGTGGTGTGTTTATGAGAGAGAGAGAGAGAGAGAGAGAGAGTAGGGTGGCCTTGCAAATTCTGGCTTTGGCTAGGGTGACCATATGAAAAAGAGGACAGGGCTCCTGTATCTTTAACAGACACATCAAAAAGGGAATTTCATCAGGTATCATTTGTATGCATGCAGCACCTGGTGAAATTCTCTCTTCATCACAACAGTTAAAGCTGCAGGAGCCCTGCCCTCATTAGCTAGAGTGCCCAGATAAGTTACACTCATGTCCTGCTTGTGGATTTTCATGGGCAGCTGGACCACATGGACCATTGGTCTGATCCAGCATGGCTCTTCTTAGATTCTTACATTCAGCTTCAAACAGGTGAAGGACCTGAAAGAAAAAAATGCAAGGAAATTTGTGAAATTGGGGATAATCTAATCATTAAAAATGTGAATTTGCTGTTCAGTGATGCCCACCCCTCGCTAGGAAAATTATGTTTGTAGCAAAGAAGAGGTAAGGGGACCTTCCATTTCATTGCAGTAGACAGAAGACTGTAACACTTAACAACATGGCCTTGGATTGTTCCGTGAAATATTTGTTTGTTCACCTTCTCCCCAGAATGGAGAGCATCGAGGGGAGGGAGCTAGTAAAAGGCAGGAAAATGGGTTTATATTAAAATCTCCTCTGCACTTAGGGCAGTAAATTACCCATGGATTCAAAAAGGACCATAAATTGAGGATTTTAGTGTAAGTGAAGTGGGTTCCAGGGCTTGAAAGTGAGTTTAAAGTGTATTTTCCCTTTTGTTCCTCTTAATCATCCTGCTTTTCTGAAAAACATTTTGTCTGTCCAATAGCATAATGTTGTTGGAGGGTAGATGTTGTGTGTGTGTGTCTAAAAAGCAGTGTGATGCCAATATAAGAGTAGTAATAGTGATGTGCTGCTACAGGATCAGTACTGTCTCCATGGGTAAGATACCCTCCTCCTCCTCCTCCTCCTCCTCCTCTTTGCTACCACTTGCTTGCTGGACAGGCAGAGAGCCAGAACCAGTGAGCAAGTAGGCCGTGGCATCTGCTGCTGCTCCTTTTCACCACCACCACCATTGCTGTCTGGGCCAGAGCGAGAGGCAGGTGAACAAGCAGATTGCAATGGTGAAGAGTCATTTCAGGTTAACCTAAAGAAGAAAAGAAGAGAAAAAAGGGGTTGATAGCAGTAGTGTGGTGTTACATTTTGGAGTGCAGGCGCCAAAGTGAGCCCTGGCTCCACCACACTGCTGGTTCACACGTACAAGTACATCACTTGATTTCTCATTGTGTAATTGCTCTACAGTCAATGGTTCGGGATGTCTGGATTTTGTGAAATTTGTCCTGCATATGTGTCGTGGATTATGTGGTGCCATTTGTTCCAGTATCCATTCACAGACAGATGTGACACACCCACCCCACTTTGTGGGAAAATACGCAAATAAGAATGTTTGCAACAATTTACATATTCCATTAGACTTTTCCCCGTGTATATTTTCAGCATGGCATATGTCTCAGCAGAATTGCATATTTTCCTGTGAATACATTTGTGCAAATTTCAGGAAAGTAAAGCAAATAATAATGAGAAGAGGAAGAGGAAGAGGAATCCATTCATCCACAGACTCCATCAGCCTTGGGGAGTCCTGTCTGCAGCGGATTCTGCAGGGTGGCTTCTTAGATAATCTGAACTCATTTTAGTCCATCTCGAATTTCTCCAGCATCTCTATCAATGGCTTCCAGCTGAATGGGTGAACTTGAGTACTGTTAAAAAGCACTGGCTTTGGGACATATGAAAATTCTAAACATAGTGTTTTATCTGTGATGGTTCATTCATACAAACATGTTACTACTTGAAAGAGATCTTGATCTTATGGTGGACAGCTCGATGAGCATATGGCTGCATACTCCATGGTGGGCATCATTAGAAAAGGAATTGAGAATAAAACTCACAGGTGTCAAACTGCCCTTATACAAATCTATGGTGCAGCCACAGAATAATGTTTACCGTTCTGGACACCACACCTGAAAAAAGGATATTGTAGAGATGGGAAAAGTGCAGAAAAGGGCAACTAAAGTGATCAAGGAGGTGGAGAATCTCCCCTAGGAGGGAAGGTTACAATAGCGGGGACTGTGTAGCTTGGAAAAAGGTGAGCAAGGAGAGATATGATAGAGGTGTACAAAATTATGGATGGTGTAGATAGAGAGACATTTTTCACCTTCTCTTATAATACCAATCAGCTTAATCCCATTAAGCTGATTGGTGGAAGATTCAGGACAGATAAAAGGAAGGACTTCTTCACACAGCACACAGTTAAACTATGGAATTCACTACCACAAGATACAGTGATGGCCACTATTAGATAGCTTTCAAAGGGGATTAGACAAATTCATGGGAGAGAAGGCTATCAGTAACAACTAGACCGGATAGCTATATGCTACCTCCAGTATCAGAGTGACCCTGTTCAGACGACACACTAAGCAACGATGGTCAAGCATTTTGAGCTAAACATTATGGCTTTGCATGTCATGTGAACCATTCCTGACCATGGTGGCTACATAACCATGGTTAAACACGCTCACTAACCACTTGCTGAAAGACTATTTGCGGCCTAACCATAGCTTAGTGTGTTGTCTGAACAGTTGTTGGGAAACATGGGTGGAGGGTGCTGTTGCACTCCTGTCCTGCCTGTGGGTTACTGGTTGATGGTTGGCCTCTGTGTGAGCAGAATGCTGGACTAGATTGACCTTCGGTCTGATCCAGCAGGGCTCTTCTTATACTCTTATGACACTACAGTGATTAAACAACAAAAGTGAATGTGAATGTGTGAACAAAAGTTTTGTGAATTAAATATGACAGGGGGACAGCTCATGCTGTCCAGTATCCTGGTTCTCATTAAGGCAGTTTCTGAAGCTCTAGAGAAAGAGAAAGGGGAAACTAAAATAATATGGGTTTAAAAAAACAAAATTGAACTGTGCAACCCCGAAGATGACAACAGCAACACCAGGAAAGAAAGTCACATTAATAATAGCAATATCCTAAAAATGAAAATGTTCAACACCTCTTGAATAGTTTTGACAGTGCACCTTATTTTCTACAGCCTTTCAACTGGAATTCTGTTTTCTTCAGAAATTGCACTTCAGGGGCTATAATTTTTGTAATAAAAGTTAGGTGAATTTGCTGTTAAAAAGATTTGTAGAATGCCATTGGGAGCTAAACAAAAAAAAGGTGGTGGTGCCATCTTATGATTTAACTTGTGGTTATTTTAGGGTCAAACTACACATTATATTAATTGTATAGTATGTAGCTGAGCCTTAACTTTTTCTGTACTTTGGAATAACTGTTTGTGGCCCTGATTCAGAAAGGGACCAGTGTGCATCAGGTAGAGGAAGATAAGCCTCCCCACTCCCATGGTTTGCATTCCAAAATTCATTCCCACCCCTTCATGCCAATAGAGGCTCCCCCACCCTGTTTTTAATCCCTGCATAAGGAAGTGGAATTTTGGAACCAAAGTGGGGAGAAAAAGGTTTAATTGCTCCTCCTTGTATGAGCTAGTCCCAATGTGAAATGGGGTCACATGCAGCTACTCTAAAGTAAAAAATGGAAAAGAAAAGGACCAGCTAGATGCTATGCAATTAACATAATGGGCCTGTTCAGACAACACACTAAGCCACGGTTAGGCCGCTAACCCTTTTGCAGCAAATGGTTATTGAGTGTGATTAAACCGTGGTTATGTAGTCACCATGGTTAGGAATGATTCACATGACATGCTAAGTCATGGTTCACACAACATACGAAGCCATAATGCTTAACCACCATGGCTTAGTGTGTCGCCTGAACTCAGTCATGGTGTAGTTTAACCCTTAGATGCCCAACTTATATGAAAGCTAGGGTGACCAGATAAAATCCAGGTCAGGGCTCATGTAACTTTAACAGTTGTAGAGAAAAGGGAATTTCAGCCAGTATAATTTGTATGCAATTAGTTCCTGGTGAAATTTCCTCTTCATCACAACAGTTAAAGGTGCAGGCAGTATACTAGAGTGACCAGATACAAAAGAAGACAGGGCCCCTGCAACTTTAACAGTTGTGATGAAGAGGGAATTTCACCAGGAACTAATTGCATACAAATGACACTGGCTGAAATTCCCCTTTCTCTACAACTGTTAAAGTTACATGAGCCCTGACCTGGATTTTATCTGGTCACCTTAATGAAAGCAATACCACAACCCTGGCTGGTCATTCACAAAAGCTTCCTCTAAGACTTAGGGCCTAAGTTAGGAGAACTAGCAATGCAATCCAAGCTATGGGATTTGAAAATGCACTATTGCTCTCTAGGAGCGTACCCTTCCCATGTTGAGTGTGTAATATTGGTAGAAACTCATGATTGCTATAGTCTGATCCTGCAGTGATGACTCCAAGGTTTTGAGGGCCCTTGGGCAAGACACCCTCAATGAGCACCCTCCCTCCATGAGCCCACCTTCTCACTGCCTTTGTCATCATCTGCGATTGCTCTTCATCCTCTAGTATAGTTTAGGCTGACCAGATAAAATCCAGGTCAGGGCTCCTGTAACTTTAACAGTTGTAGAGAAAAGGGAATTTCAGCCAGTATAATTTGTATGCAATTAGTTCCTGGTGATATTCCCTCTTCATCACAACAGTTAAAGTTGCAGGGGCCCTGCCTTCTTTTGTATATGGTCACTCCAGTATAGTGCCTGCAACTTTAACAGTTGTGATGAAGAGGGAATTTCACCAGGAACTAATTGCATACAAATGACACTGGCTGAAATTCCCTTTTCTCTACAACTGTTAAAGTTACGTGAGCCCTGACCTGGATTTTATCTGGTCACCCTAGTATAGTTAGAGTGACCAGATCCAAAAGTGGGCAGGGTTCCTGCAGCTTTAACTGTTTTGATGAAGAGGGAATTTTACCAGGTGCTGCCTGCATACAAATGGCACCTGCTGAAATTCCCTTTTCTATACTACTGTTAAAGGTACAGAAGCCCTGTCCTCCTTTCCATATGGTAACCCTACCAATAACAAGTAAATAACCAAAAAAAGTTCTTTTCATGGCAACCCAAATTCTGCTGCTTGAGACAGGTGCTTCACCCTGCCTAATGGTAGGACTGGCCGTAGGGTGGCCATGTGCTCAACTTTACAGAGGACAGTCCTCTATTTTGAGGGTGGTCAGAGGACAGTCCTCTATTTTAAGATGTTTTCTATTTGAAGGGCTGTCTGGTCCAAGTCTGATTTAAATAGGGTGACCAGATAAAATCCAGGTCAGGGCTCATGTAACTTTAACAGTTGTAGAGAAAAGGGAATTTCAGCCAGTGTCATCTGTATGCAATTAGTTCCTGGTGAAATTCCCTCTTCATCACAACTGTTAAAGTTGCAGGGGCCCTGTCTTCTTTTGTATCTGGTCACTCTAGTATACTGCCTGCACCTTTAACTGTTGTGATGAAGAGGAAATTTCACCAGGAACTAATTGCATACAAATTATACTGGCTGAAATTCCCTTTTCTCTACAACTGTTAAAGTTACATGAGCCCTGACCTGGATTTTATCTGGTCACCCTAGATTTAAAGATAAAAACAACCAGAAGAAGGGAGAGCAAGAGTGGCCTTGAAAATTGCCCATCAAAGATAGCACCGAGGCAGGAGATTGAGTAGTCACACAACTCATAGTCTTCCTCACTATGGTGAGATGTATTGTATTTCTGTTTTATAGTTTCTAAATTTGCATCCATGCATTAGCACATGCACATTTTATTCAAAACTGTGTCCACGTTTTGGCATCTTTTTTGGGGGGGGGGGGATGTAAGTCAACACACTAGCCAGCCCTGTTTCTAATGAAGGATGAATGAATGTTGAACCAGTTTTCATTGGTGGTGTATGTCCCTGAGAGTAAAGCCCTATGCATGCACTACTCAGAGACAGGCATTTCTGTGCTGAACTAGCGTGCCCATATGAAAAGGAAGGCAGGGACCCTGTATCTTTAACAGTTGCATAGAAAAGGGAATTTCAGCAGGTGTCATTTGTATATATGAAGAACCTGGTGAAATACCCTCTTCATCACAACAATTAAAGCTGCAGGAGCCCTGCCTAGAGTGACCAGATCCAAAAGAAGGCAGAGTTCCTGCAGCTTTAACTCTTGTGATAAAGAGGGAGTTTCATCAGGTTCTGCATGCATAGAAATAACACGTGCTGAAATTCCCTTTTCCACACAACTATTAAATATTAGGAATGTGCATGCCCGAAAATATTGTATTTTATCGTTATTGTAATTTCAGACCAAAAAAATTATCATCTCCAATAATATTGTAGGTGAACCGTATCGTCTTCACGATAATTATCAGAAATATGATATTTAATTTGCAGCCACATTGTGCCCTATAGAGCTGATTTTTTAAAAAAGAAAAAAATGCCTATAACTTCTGTATTTACAACATTACGGGCTTGAAACTTGGTCACAATGCTTATGGGGTATGCCTAAGTATGTGTATGAAATTTGAGATCGATCCCTCCAACCCTCGATTTTATATGAATTTATTAAAGATCCTGCAACTTTTTGACAGGTCTGAATGAACGCACATGGCGAGCTGTCATTATGACCTGTCAGAACTTAAACGATCTTTAATAAATTCATATAAAATTGAGGGTTGGAGGGATCAATCTCAAATTTCATACACATACTTAGGCATACCCCATAAGCCCTGTGACCAAGTTTCAAGCCTCTAATTTTGAAAATACAGAAGTTGTAGGTTTATTTATAGGGGTGTGCACGGACCCCCCGGATCGGATCGGGACCCGGATCGGGACCTCCAATTTTGTCCCGGACCGGTTCGGACAAAATCGGAGGCCCCCCGGACCGGATCGAGTCCGATCCCGACCCAAAAATCGTACATTTTTGGATCGGCCGCCATTTTTTTCCCCATAGACTTGCATTGCAATGCAAGTCTATGAGGAAAAAATGGCGGCGGGTGGGTAAGGGGGGGCCTAACTCCCTCCCCCCCGGGGGCCGTCCGCTGTGGACGGCCCCGGCAGGTAAGCCCCCTCCCCCGCGCTCCCTACCCCCCCTGGGGCCGCCCGCTTCCATCCGCTGGCGCCCGCGGGCGCCAGCGGATAGAAGCGGACGGCTCTGGGGGGGGGGGGTAAGCCCCCTTCCCCGCCACTGCTTACCTTCTCGGCCCGTCCGCTCCCGTCCGGCGCCGGCGGCTACTACCAGCGGGCTCCGCGGCCTACTCTCGAGTAGCGCGCCGGGTGATGACATCACCCGGCGCGCCACCCTGGAGCAGGCCGCGGAGCCTGCTGGTAGTAGTAGGCGCCGGCGCCGGACGGGAGCCGCCGGGCCGGGCAGGTAAGGGCCCCCCTTCCCCCTCCGCGCGCCCCCTCCTCCCCTCCACGCATCCCCTCCTTACCTTCCCGGCCCGGCGGCTCCCGGCCGGCGCCGGCGCCTACTACTTCCAGCAGGCTCCGCGGCCTGCTCTAGAGTAGCGCGCCGGGTGATGACATCACCCGGCGCGCCACCCTAGAGCAGGCCACGGAGCCTGCTGGGAGTAGTAGGCGCCGGCGCCGGACGGGAGCCGCCGGGCCGGGCAGGTAAGGGCCCCCCTCCCCCCTCCCCCCTCCGCGCGCCCCCTCCTCCCCTCCACGCACCCCCTCCTTACCTTCCCTGCCCGGCGGCTCCCGGCCGGCGCCGGCGCCTACTACTTCCAGCAGGCTCCGCGGCCTGCTCTAGAGTAGCGCGCCGGGTGATGACATCACCCGGCGCGCCACCCTAGAGCAGGCCGCGGAGCCTGCTGGGAGTAGTAGGCGCCGGCGCCGGACGGGAGCCGCCGGGCCGGGCAGGTAAGGGCCCCCCTCCCCCCTCCCCCCTCCGCGCGCCCCCTCCTCCCCTCCACGCACCCCCTCCTTACCTTCCCGGCCCGGCGGCTCCCGGCCGGCGCCGGCGCCTACTACTTCCAGCAGGCTCCGCGGCCTGCTCTAGAGTAGCGCGCCGGGTGATGACATCACCCGGCGCGCCACCCTAGAGCAGGCCGCGGAGCCTGCTGGGAGTAGTAGGCGCCGGCGCCGGACGGGAGCCGCCGGGCTGGGAAGGTAAGGGCCCCCCCTCCCCCCTCCGCGCGCCCCCTCCTCCCCTCCACACACCCCCTCCTTACCTTTCCGGCCCGGCGGCTCCCGGCCGGCGCCGGCGCCTACTACTACCAGCAGGCTCCGCGGCCTGCTCTAGAGTAGCGCGCCGGGTGATGACATCACCCGGCGCGCCACCCTAGAGCAGGCCGCGGAGCCTGCTAGTAGTAGTAGGCACCGGCGCCGGACGGGAGCCACCGGGCCGAGAAGGTAAGCGCCCCCCTCCTCCCCCCCCGCTGTCCACTTTCATCGGCGGGCGCCCGCTGGCGCCCGCCAATGGAAGCGGCGGTGGGCGCCAGTGGGCGCCCGCCGATCCGCCGAACCGGTTCGGAGCTTTTTCGGACCGGTTCGGATTGGATCGGCCGATCCAGCTGCGGGATCGGAAATCGGATAATTTATCCGATTTCCCACTGGACCGGACTCGGATCGTGGATCGGGTCCGATCCAGTGCACATCCCTATTTATTTATATGGTAGTCCGATAATCCAATATAATCAGGCTGAAAATTATCATCTCCAATGATTATCGTAGGAAATTGTATTGTATTGTTATTGTTAATCGTATGCACGATAAAGAGCATATCGTATCGTTATCGGACATTTTCACGATATGATACACATCCTTATTAAAGATACAGGAGCCCTGTCCTCCTTTTCATTTGGTCACCCAAACTAAACCAGCTGTGGAATTGTGCTTTGGGTTCCACCCCATTGCCTCCTGCCTTCAACATCTATATATTGAGTGTAGCTGTCTGCAAACAAATTACAAATCACAAGCAGTTGCTTCCATGTAATGGGCTCTACACGATCGGGATACCTGTGTAGCTATGCTGGTTAAATGTTGATAGATTTATTTATTTGTTTGTTTATATTTTTGGAGACAACTGCACTCAATAATTGTTTGATGGAGGAAGGTGATGCACCATCAGGAGCAGAGGTAAAATGGGGTGGCCACTTGTGAAGTGCCCAAAACAACAACAGCAACAACAACAACCTGCATCACCCCCCAAAAAGAGACAAAAAAGATGTTGATTTGCATAAAAATTGCATCTGCTTATATGCATAGATGCAAATTTATAATTAATTATTATGATTTAATAGAAATACAATACATCTCATCACAGGGTGGAAGACTGTGACCAGGTGACCTGCGTGCCTACCTGGTCAGTCTGTTGTTCAGGTACTAACTGTTGATGGCCAACAGTTCTTATGGTTCTTTAACTTTAAATCAGAATAGGACTGGGCAGCCCTTCAAATAGAGGACTGGTCTGTAAAGGAAGCCACCCTAGAACAGAAGCCAGTTCTGCTCCTGCTTCAACATGGGAATGTCCTACATGTGAATAATGTGGGAATAGGGCTTAATATGCTAACTGTACACTCCCTACAGACCTCCATAGAAGTCCCTCTAGCTGCAATTGCTGGTTTTGTACTTATTCACTGTCCCCTCTGGAAAGTGACCAGGTTTCCATAGCTAGAGTTAATTCAAGTGAGTTAGACAAAAGCCCTGGGACATGTTCTTTGGGGACCCATCTTCCTTGAGAAATGAACTGCATGATCTAATGTTTCTTTTCTATCTCAAGCTTTCTCTGATTCATTGGCTATTCTTAGCCATCTCTCCATACATAAGTGTTTTATTTTACCCAGGAGGCACCTAGTAAAATGTACACGGTCGAACTCCTCCAAAAGGTTCTCTTGAAAACTCTGGTGTCATATAAATACAAGGACCTTTCAACTGATTAGAATATCTACTAATTACAAATACACACAATCTAATTTAACAAATGGCTTCCTGGCCAGATATGTGTGTGTGTGTGTGTGTTGAGTCATGAAGGGAAACAAGGGCCAGTAGTTTTGAGGTGGTGCTGTGGCCCATTGGTAAGAACAAATGCTTTACATATAGATGGTTCCAGGTGCAATCTTTGGTGTATCTCACAAAGGAAGAGATGCAGCAGGCACTGATAGGGTGACCACTTATGGATCATCAAAAAGTGGAAATACACCACTACACAAAAAAGAGAATGATTATTTGCATAAAATTTGCACATGCTACTTACAGGTGCAAATTTAGAAAAAAATATTATCACTTAAACAGAGATACAATATATTGCATGATAATGGGGAAGACTGACCAGGTGAGCTATGTGCCTGCCTGCTCAGTCTGCAGTTCAGGTGCTAACTGTTCATGAACAACTTCAAGACCCCTGATCTCTTGTCGTCTTATGATTCTTCAAACCTGTCCTGATTCTAAGCCCCCTGCCAGTAATCCACAAAACTTCATTCAACAAACAAACTTCTGTTTTCCCCTGAAGGGTGCATGAATTCTAGGAGCTATGCTCTAAGCTTAATTTGACTAACAAAGCTAGGCAGTTGCCTTTAACTCAAGTAGGACTGTTCCCAACTTTCCAACAGACACTTTTCACCAGGGAGGGTCTTTCTTGAGAAGCATTTTGTGAGCTGCTACCCTAAGAGACTCCGCCCTCTTGACTCGGCAGCAAAATCTGGGATCTGTCAACTCCAATGGTTCCTCCCCCTCAGACAGAGGCTGAGTGCCTAGGAGGATGGGGGGATAGTCTCTGGGCCATCTGCATTCTCACAGATAAGCTGCTGGGAAGATTCATCCTTGACTCCTGAAAAGTCTTGGAGAATCTCCTCCCCCACTTCCTGTGTTGGCTGGCAAATTTCTGGTCCTCCTCCTCCATCTTCTTCTTCGGGTTCTGAGTCTGATTGACTCCCCACACTGCAACCCCTTCCTCCACACTTTCTATACCATAGGGGTGTAGAGGGAGGGAGGCCGATCCCGGAATTACCTAATACACTCCATTGGCACACAGGGACCAGCCGGGGGCCATCCCAGGCAAACAGCCTGGTGTAGAAACAGCTTAAGAAGAACAGACCTGATCCTGACTAAACCAGACCTGGCCTGGACAGGCCTTCAAACAGGCCTTCAACTGACAGCCTTTGAAATAGAGGACTGTTCTTTGCTATGCATGGTCAGGAGGAGCCATCAGCATGTGGCAAGAGAAGAGGGGAATAAGCACCATAATAATAAGCCACAGCTCAGATTCCATGGACTGTGGGATCCAAAGCTGCTAATATGACATACAGACAGGCCTCAGAACATAGGTGCAATTATATGCATGATTAGACAGAAAAAAGGCCTACAACTCCCAGCAGGCCCCAGCCACTATGATAGGCTGAAGCCTGCTGGGAATTGTAGGACTTTTTTTCTGTCTAAATATGTATAGAATTGCACCCGAAATGTGTTAGGCGTCTGGTCTCCAGAGTGCAAAGAAGAACTGAGACTAGATCCCTGGGACTGGAAGCAATGTTTAAAAGGAATTTGTCACCCGTGTGTAATTAATATAATACATGCCATACTGCAGTTGCCTGGCTATAAACACAAATCAGGCATCCAGAATTGTAACAAGCTCAGATGTAGTGATGCATGGAAGCTAAAGGAAACAAATCAATCTTTCATTTTTTCAAACAAAGGACTGAGGGAGGGTGAAGGGGGTGTTATAAGCTTGTACCAAGCCTGAAGGAATGATGTTTAGGTCCTGCATCTCCCATGCCTTTCCGGGCTGTATTCTGATGTTTTTCCCCAGTGAAACTGATTTACCATTTTCCATGTTCTTCATGGGTATCTTATTTACCAGCAGTATGTGATGGATACTTTCCCTCTCGAAGTTAGAATATTTATGACTGTTCTGTGACATTATATCTTGAAGCCAACAGCGGTGGTTGGATGGGAGCTAAAGTGACCGCCAGTCTTTAAAGACACCCGTATCTTCCTTTGATGGGACATTGTCTGTGGGTGGTCCCACACTCTCATCCCTACCAGCACTGTAAAATACTCCTAACATGATGCCACTATGCTATGACATAGGAACAAGGGGCAGACATCAGCTTTAGGCCCTTCATGTTCAGTTGTGTGTGGACTGCTGCATGGTATAGTGCTTACATTTGGGGAGACTTAAACAGCTTGCCATGAGTTCACATTACTTGCAGTGTGTAAGTTAAGGCATGTTTTGCGAGCTGGACTGCTCCTCAGGGTTTTGTGTCTTCCCACAGCTTATTAAGTATGATTTTCCTGAAAAGGTGCCTGTATTTCTGCATGCGTATCAAGTCCTCTCTTGATGTGAAGAAGCAAAGTGCACACTCCTAGAGGCTTTCTTTTCTTTGTCTTCATTGTGTCTACTTCAGAAACAGGGGGTTCTTTTATTCTGGGACTCTCTGTAACATTTCCTGGCTATATTTTCTTTGAGACATAGAGCTCCTCTAAACAGAGCCGTTTATAGCAGCCTCATGACTGGCCACTCACAAAGAGTTTCTCCACTCACAAAGAGTTTTCTGGTCATTTTCCTGATGCTGCAACCCACCAGTGCCTCTCTCGTTATATCTGTGCGATAATTGATAACGGAATAAAAGTAGTAACAAAAAGACCCCTTCAGTTTCACCATGAAAAGAGGACATCACACTATTAAAGAGACAGGAGACCGCGCCATCTTGTGGCTGCATCAATGAAACATATAGAGCTTCTATTCAAAGGGGAACAAGAGGAAGGGGAAGGGAAGTGAGTGTAAAGGGAGCATGTTGTGATCATGGGACGAAAGGGGAAGTCAGAAAGCTGTGGTACAGTTGCAGGATTTTTCTACCGGTGTAGAAATCCCCATATTGGAACCAGGCGATATGCCCAAATAATTATCAGTGCTCTTCAATACTGCTATAAAGCAGTAGTGTAGATCTAGCCCTGGACATCCTGGTTCAGGGACAAGTCCAGAAGTTCACCCATACTCCAAGCTTGAGTCTTCAGGGAGAGTGTAACCCCATCCAGCACAGGTTGAATTCTTATTTCCTGACCTGCCTTTCAACCAACTGGGAGCACCTGATCAAGTGGAGCACCTATGTGTGTTGTGATCTGCTCCCTTCTGCCCATGCATCCATATCCATGGATATGTCACATGAACAGGACTATTATATCTCCACATACCACTTTCATAGTGTTATTTCCTGGTTTTTTATCCCACATTCGTAATGATTTGACATAAGGCGTAGATCTGGCCCACGTTTCAGTGGTGGCCAGGAGTGCGTTTGCACAGCTTAGGCTGTTGCTCCAACTGCACCTGTTCCAACAGATGTCCGATCTATCCCCAACCACACATGCCTTAGCTACATCCTGTTTGGACTACTATAATGTGCTCTATGTGGGGCTGCCTTTGAATACTGTTCAGAAACTTCAGCTAGTCCACAATGTTGTGGCCAGACAGTTGACAGAAGCAGGTTGCAGGGTGCTTCCTTGTTATAACTGCTTTGCTGGCTACCAGTCTATTTCTGGGCAGAATTCTAAGTACTGATTATGACCTATGAAGCCCTACACAATTTGGGACCAGGCTACCTGAAAGGCCACATTCTCCCATATGAGCCTGCTCAGGTTTTGAGACCTTCAGTGGAGGATCTTCTCTTGTCCTACTGCCGTCAGAGGCATATGTGGTGGAGACGCAAGAGAAGGCCTTCTTGGTGGTTGCTCCCAGGCTCTGGAACTCCCTGCTGAGGAAGGATAGGTTGACTCCCTCTTTGCTGTCCTTCTGCCAGCACGCAAAGACCATTTTATTCAAGATGGCCTTTGGTGTATAAGTGTGTCTGTTGGGTTGGGTGCTGTTTTTATTTTGTTGCTGCTGTGTTTTTTCTGTATGAATCAAGTTTTATTTATTTATTACATTTATATCCTGCATTTTTTTCCTTTTGCAAGGAACCCCAAGTGCTCACATGATCCTCTGTCCTTCCATTTTTTATCCTCACAACAGCCCTGTGAGGGAGGTTAGACTGAGAATCAGTTACTGGGACAAAGTCACCCAGTGAGCTTCATGGCGATGTGGGAAATTTTGCAGCCCTACCTGATGATGCTGGGGATTGAATCCAGGTGTAAAGCAGGCATTCTACCACTGAGCTATGGCCCCTCCCAGGTAGCATATAGCCATCAGGACTAGTAGCCATGGTTAGCCTTCTCCTCCATGAATTTGTCTAATCCTGTTTCCAAGCCATGCAAAATTGGTGGCCATCTCTACATCTTGGGATGGTAAATTCCATAAGAACATAAGAAGAGCCCTGCTAGATCAGACCAAATGTCCATCACTCTGTTCACACAATGGATAACCAGCTGTCGACCAGGGACCCACAAGCAGGATACAGTGCAGCAATACCCTCTCACCCATGTTCCCCAGCAACCAGTGTATTCAGGCTTACTGCCTCTGATACTAGGGGTTGTACTTAGTCATTGGGACTGGTAGCCATAGATAGCCTTCTCCTCTAGGAATTTATCCAACCCCCTTTTAAAGCCATCATCACATCTTGTGGTAGTGAATTCCATAGTTTAACTACGTGCTTTATCTGTCCTGAATCTCCCACCAATCAGTTAGACTATGCACTGTGTGACGAACCACTTCCTTTTATCTGTCCTGAATCTCCCACCAATCAGCTTCATGGGATGACCCTGGGTTCTAGTATTATGAGAGAGAGAGAAAAATCTCTCCCTATCCACTATCCATCCTAAGTTAATGAACTGGAGACCTTTGGAAGTTTCTGACCTCTTTGGTGCTCCAGTCCATCTGCAGTGAGGAGAAGGAGGAAGGAGAGAGAGAGAGAGAGAGAGACCGAGACCTATCTAAATTATTCCTTTCAGAGTATTGGCTTCTGCTTCAGAACTCCAGGATGTGAAGCATCACCCAATTCGCCAAGGACATTAAGGGAAACGAGGGAGTGCTTAGGGAAACTAAGTGTTAAACAGGGCCATCCGTCTGAAGTAGAGCAGAGGAGAGGAGAGTACTTGGTGTCTCAATCATGGCTAGTTTATGGCCCACAATCCTTGAATTTGTGTGACAGCAATCCAGTGCCTTACATAGATTGCATCATAAATAACCCAGGTCTGCAGTGGTCAGAGAATCTAAATGAGAGAAAGGAACGAGATGTAGAAACAAACAGCGAGGAGGATAGTGGGGGAGTCTGCTTGAGTTTTGAATTTCTTAAAATACAGACAAGTAGTGCAGGGAAAGGAGTTAGTCATCCCAGGTTACATTCACAAATGACCCTGACATCTTTCTAACGTGGCTCAATTTTAAGTTTGTTTCGTTTTGAGTTGTTTGAGATGGTTAATGCGGCAGGGAAATTGTGGGAAATATATCTGCAATTCATAATTTGGTTTTATTATTCTATGAAGGATCACAGGAGATGTTGGGTTGTTTGGATTAGATTTGTACTTTTATTACAGTATGCCACCCTGGAATCCATTGGGATGAAGGGTGGTCTCAAAATTCTTAAGAAGACACATTGACCCTGTTCAGACAACACGCTAAGCCATGCTAGTTAAGCATTTTGAGCAAAACATTGACCCTGTTCAGATGACACATTAATTCACAGTGGTTAAGCATTTTGAACTAAACATTAAGGTAGGTTGACCATATGAAAAGGAGGACAGGGCTCATGTAACTTTAACAGTTGTAGAGAAGAGGGAATTTTAGCCGGCATCATTTGTATGCAGTTCGTACCTGGTGAAATTCCCTCTTCATTACAACAGTTAAAGCTGCAAAGGCCCTGCCTTCTTTTGTATATGGTCACTCTAGTATAGTGCCTGCAACTTTAACTGTTTTGATGAAGAGGGGATTTCACCAGGAGCTAATTGCATACAAATGATGCCGGCTGAAATTCCCTTTTCTCTGCAACTGTTAAAGTTACATGAGTCCTGTCCTCCTTTTCATATGGTCAGCCTAATTATGGCTTAGCATGTTGTGTGAAGGTCTCATCTACACCAAGCAGGATATTGCACTATGAAAGTGGCATGAAAACGGTATATAAAAGGCAGGGGCCACACTACTGCTTTATAGCAGTGTTGAAGTGCAGTGACAACTGTTGGGGCCCAATGACACATACCATATTCCGCTTTCATACTGCTATATCCTGCTTGGTGTCACTCCTGCCTTTTATATACAGCTTTCATAGTGCAATATCCTGCTTGGTGTAGATGAGGCCATAGTGGGCCTGTTCAGACAACACACTAAGCCACGGTTAGGCCGCTAACCCTTTTGCAGCAAATGGTTAGTGAGCATGTTTAAACTGTGGTTATGAAGACACCATAGTTAGGAATGGTTCACACAACACCCTAGGTCATGGCTCACACAACATGCCAAACCATAATTGCTGCTTGGTTTTATCCTGGTTGTGCTTTTATATTGTATTATATTGTGTTTTTATATTGTTGTTTGTTTAATACTTTGAATTGTACTTCATGGTTTAAAGTGTTGTGAACAGCCCAAAGAACTTCAGCTATTGGGTGGTATACAAATGCAAAAATAATAAATAAATAAATAAATTTTAGCTCAAAGTGCTTAACCATTGTGGCTTAGCATGTTGTCTGAACAGGGTCAGTGTGTCTTGTGAGCCATTTTTAACCATGGTGGCTACATAACCATGGTTAGGCATGCTCACTAACCATTTGCTGCAAAGGGGTTAGCAACCAAACAATGGCATAGCCCAATGAAATACACTTCACAATAAGGCTCTTGGTAGCCCCTACTTACCAAGGATGGATTTTCTGGGACCTGACCTGGATAAGTCCCAATTCCTATTGTTGTAAGATTGGAGGTTTGGACAAAATGATTGCAAATGTTCCGTAATGGTCAGCGGTGAATTTGCAGCCCACATCTTTTGTTAGAGTGATTACTGGCTAAGTGGCCACTGGATGATTTTGGAATGGCTAGCAAATACATGTAACAGATCCAAAAAAGTAGCATGTCTTTTTCTCTTCACCTCACCTAAGGATGATGTAATATAGGTCTCTGTGTGAAAATAATCGATAAAAAATGTGGTTTGAGTTGGAGACTGAGGGGCTATCTTTACAGCACCTAACTGGTGCTGCGTTTCCCCTAAACCCCATAGTTTCGCTCCTGTGGGGTGTCATCGGATAATCCCCATGACAAGGAGTGAATGTGGGGTTTCTAGGTACTGGAGCAGCCCGCCCCTGCGCTCTTCCTGCTTCCGGTGACCAATCTCCAGTTGCCATCTGCCAAGACTGCCCCCCAGATTGGCCACAGAGTGAAGTCAGATTGCGGAAGAGCCGAGGTGACCTCTCTCCCAATGAAAAAGTCAGGGTAAGCAGTGCCAACACAGCACCAATTCACAGCCACTGTGCGGCTTTGAGCATGTATAGACAGCCCCTGAGTCTCAAGAAGAGAGAGATGATCATTAGGCTTAGTAAACTTACAGCCTTTGGGGGTGCCGGCTGTCTCCGGACAGCTGTTGTGACTGTGTATTTGCTATCTCTTGATGTGTTTCAGCCATATGCCTCCACCTATGCACATTCTGTGTATTACTGAACAGAATGTAACAAAATTCCAAAAGCCTCTGGTGACTTCTTTCCAAAGTAAATCGCGCCCAGGCAAGTGCTGAGCTCCTGAAACTCCTCACTGCTTGGGTCAGTTTTGGGGGGGGGGGTGTCACATTATTTACCCCTTTTTCTGTCTTTTTCATACCTGGTTAAAATGTGATTAAAGTTGCAAGAGTTGTCGTCAGTCAAGGCTCAGCTCCCTCCCCAGGGTCTCTAAAGAAGCCTTCCCCAAATAAGCACCCCGCAGATGTGCCAGACTTAGAGATGTGAAGACCTGGGAGGGTGGGTGCAGAAAAATTCCCAGGGAGTTTTGGCAGATTTTTGGAGGAGCAATAGGTTTCCCAATCCCCCCATTTCCCCCCCACACACCTTCATATTTCTAGTAGGACTACACCACCTGTCATCTCTGGTTGGTGATGATGGGTGACCATATGTCAGGAAAAACCAGGACATGTCAGGATTTTTGGTAGCAAATCTGGGAATGGGGGGAATTATGAAATTTGAAGAAAAATCCAGTTTTATCTCATCCTTCCCCCACCCAAAGGGCAGCTCTACTTTATAGTCAATGGCAATTAACAAAAATGTTTACAGCTCTGTCATTTTTAAAGATAAAGAGATGAAACTTGGCACCATGATAGCCCTTAGGTAGGGCTTTAGCCAGGCAAAATTTGAAGCAGATCCATTCATCCACTGTAAAATCAAACATGTGACCAAGGCTATGTTCAGGTGGGCACCCCCCTTGGTGCTGGATATGCCCCCTGGGGGTAGACATGTTGGTGGGGACTCCCCCTTGGGGGCCGACCATGTTGTCCTTGTTTTTGGTTTCCAAAATATGGTCACCTTATGGTGCCCAGTTTGGGCAAGGCTGCTCTTGAAGTTAAACTTGCATGTATGCAGCTTGTCTCTTATGGGCCTGCAGACGAAGGTGTCGTGCAGAACACATCCTGAGGTTTCACACACTGCAGCTGCTCAAGTGTATTTTGAATGAGCTATAACCTACTGTAAGACAATTGTTTTCGTTTTTCCTAGTATATTGTTAACCCAAAGATACCTCTTTGCTTTTATGTCTGTGCAGGACAGGCTTTTATGCAGGGTAGATGAGTACAACTTATTGCAAGCCAACTTGAACCTAGTTTGAGTAGGCTCAGTCTGTGCTTCTTGGAACAAGGAGTATTGCCAGCCTGCCCCTATTTTCACCTGTGTTGGAGGGTATTTCTGTTTAATATGCATATTTTGGGTCTGTGTGGATTTGTTTGGATGAGTCGGCTTCAGTTTTAAATGAGGTCAGAGATCTGCATGTGCTCAGATGAATGGGGAAGGTCTTCTTTGTACAAGGCTGCCCCCATGCATTTCTGTGTGGCTGTTCCTTTGAAGAAGCCCTTCTGCTGTAATGAATGGAAAGCAGTATCCATATGGCCATGCTGGCTGGGAATTATGGGAGTTGCAGTACTACACAGCTAGAGGGCACCTGGTTGGAGGAGGTTACTCTAGCTGGTGGGCAACCTCTGTGCATGCATCAAAGTCCTCAACTGGATTGGGGAACTGGTCTTGAAGACACTCATTTTTACCATAAATAGCACCTGGCCATTTCTTTTGAGGTGCATCTTCTCCAGCAGTGGAAAATGGTAGACATGGCATTTCTAGGAATGCAAAAAGAAGATTCAATAAAAAATGCAGTTTGAGTTGGAGAATGAGACTCAAGAAGACAACCATCTGTCAGGGATGCTTTAAGGTGGATTCCTGCATTGAGCAGGGAGTTGGACTTGATGGCCTTATAGGCCCCTTCCAACACTACTGGTCTAAAAGAGAAAAGTGAGTGTTGGGCTTGTTAAATTTACAACATGTTGTGGTGCTGGCTGTCTCTGGAGAAGAAGTTAACATTGGAACAGGCCTCTCTCCTCATGAGATCTCCTCATGATGTCTGACGTCACCCCCAAATGTGGACAATTGAAATAAATAGACAGACACAGAGAGAACAATTTAAGTCTCTTGCGGAAGTAGCCTCAGCCTCTGGACTTGTTATTTCCTCTTGAAGTCTGTGGATTCCCTGCCTCCCATCTAATGAAAACAAAAACAAACAAAACCATCTCAAAAACAACAACACACTCTCACACACACAGGGAGAAATCAATCCATCAAATGTCATTACAGATTTATTAAGCCTGATGTAGAAAGACTTTTAACATCTTCAGAAAGCATAAAAAGAGCACTTCTGTTCTGTCTTGTGCTTTGAAAATCTAAATATATTTTATCATATAAATAATTCTTTTCATGTTTTTAAGTGCATCTGTTTTTTTTTAATTATTATTCCTTCTTCAAATTTCCATTTCACAATTGGCCCAAACTGAAGTCTGCCTTGACTGAAATGAAGCTATTTGCAAAGCTAATGATGTTGTGAAGCATGTCTATGGCAAACCGTATCAGCTAGATTTCAGAAAGGTAGTTCAATGAGGAAGGCATTAAAATGAGGGACAGCCTCCAGCAAAATCATAATTGAACACACCCAAGCCCTTAATGTCTGCAGTTGGGTTTCCTGATGCGAATTATGATAACATTTCAGATGGGAACATTTGCTTTCCAATAACTGTGGTAAGAAAGAGAAGGGAGGGGGGTTTCCCCATCTATAGAGCAAAGAATTGCCATGTTTTTATTTTATTTTTTCAAAGTGTAAATAATATATGTATGGAAACCTTTTCTAATGGAAATGAAGCATTCAGGGTTAAATGCATAGTATGAGAATTCCCCATCCTCATGAACACAATAGGTAAAGATGTGTGATTTGCCTGTTATTTTGGATTTTCGTTGGTACTATTATAAAACTTGAACAGTTTTATTTTCAAAATGTGTGTGTGTGTGTGTGTGTGTATGGGGGGGAGGTTCCCAGTTGTTTGATGCATCTCAATAACTTTATCCACCTCCAAGTGAATTGAGATTGCAAAGTTATAGCCTATTATTATCTCTGGGTTATCAATGCACTGAAATAATGCACCGAAATGCTTCTTCAAGCAATAGACACAGCTGTGGGTTGAACTGAAAAAGTTTGACCGGCAAACAGATAAATCCTCGATCAATTTGAGCCTGATTTGTTGACAGTGATAGTAATTTGTTTTGAGGGAAGACAAAACAATCGAAGCGATAAGATTATGATTTTTTGTGGGGAGGGGAATCTATCTCACCACCAACTCTCAAATAATGCTGCTGACATTTTCTATTTTTCCAGCTTTTGCTGAAATCCCATTGTGCCCTCAGTCCCATGCACACCGGTGAAGCTGACTCTGGAGCAAGCACATGGAGGTTTGTCACCTATAATAGCTAATAGATTGCCACTCTTTAGAATCATCTTGATTCAAAAAAGAAGAAATATATTTTACTTGGAAAAGCCAGAGCCATGATGGTTATTTTTTTTTACCACGAGGTGGTGCTATATTCCTAAACGTGAGGGCCCTGTGGTTTAATTTTCTTTCTTTTTTTTTTTTTAATTTAACTGTAAGGACCATTCATAATCATCAAAACCAAGTGAAACATGGTTTTGATTAAAACAGCCTGTTGGCTCAATAATCTTAGTAATTTTAAAAACATCCTTAATGTGGAAGAACAGTACTACAATGTCAGCTATGGCCTTGGGGCCCATTAGAACGGCAACAAAATAAATAAGAAGGAGAAATGTGAGGTCATGAAAACAAAATTAAGCTAATGTTTCAAATTTTGACAATTACGAATTGTTCTTCAGAGAAGACTCTCCCCCCCCCCCCCCACTCACTTGTTTTTCTTTAAAGAAAAAATAAATAAATCCAGGCACTATTAGATAAAATACAAAGAGGGTAATTGTACATGTATGAGTTTTCTCATGGGGGTTAAACATGCCTTCAAAACAAAACTTGGACGTCATTTTATTATTTTTTCCCTGTCGCCAGAATTGGGCAGGCCTCATGCAAACACAGACTTGCTTTCTCCATCGTTCCTCTGTAAACTCAATTTTAATTCCTCGTAGCGGAATAAAGAGATGATGGGCAAAGAAAACCACGCCAGCGATGGCGACAATGAAATAGCAAGCATAATGGATGAGGGTTTGTTGCATGGGTGGTTTTACTTTTTTTCTTTTTTGGGTGGTTTCTCTTCTTCATCTTTTTTTTTTTTGTAAGAAACAGAAACAAGCAAATATCACCAAAAAAAAAAAAAACCTGTGTTCATTAACATGGCAGTATAGTTAATTATATACAAATATGTACAGTATAAAAAATGCATCAAAGGCTTCGGTTTCCATCCATACAAGCTGCAGTGCGCGCAGAAAAGCAGCTTGCTCTTCCTCGTTCACCGGTCCCCTCTCTGAGTCCCCACTTCCCCACCGGCCTCCCAGTCCACCCTCAACCCCCATTGACCCAAGTATACAGGCAATAGCGTCTATACAGCATGCAACTTGTAATAAAAGTAGTGCAGTTGCACCAAAATATTCTTACGGATACACTTGCTGCCATTTTTCATGGAAAGAAAAGGAGTCTTGGTTGGTTCATTGGTACAGTCATGTTTAGAAGAAGAAGAAGAAGAAGAAGAAGAAGAGGAGGAGGAGGAGGAGGAGGAGGAGGAGGAGGAGGAGGAGGAGGAGGTCTGTCCTGCGTGTGTATGTAAAAGAATGTGTCTCTGTGTCCCCGGCTGGCACACCTGATCAAAGAGGAGTGCACTTCGGAGAATTCACTCTCCATAGGTGATCTATAACCAACCACTGAGAAGTCATTATATATATATATATATATATCCCGAAGATGCTGCTAAGAAAATGCGGACGGAAAGTATCGAGTTAGAAAGCTGACCATTTTTACTGGGCTCGCCTGCAAGGTTCTGCTGTTTTAAACAGGAAAAGGATCTTTATGAATCATGCTGTGCGATATTCAAGGCAGGGAAGAAGAATGCGCGGAGTAGGGGGGAATAAAACAAAAGCAGAAATTCGGGAGTGATACCAACGTGCTTGGCGGAAGGCAATATTGTACCAGAGGTTGCGTGAGGGTGAAGAACTCTGTACAGAATGAAAATGACATCTGTGACTATATTGCAGTAGAAAACCAAATGCCGCACTGTAAATCCTAAGGGTAGCAAGGAGGTTTGTTTGCTCCTGGGTAAAGATGGTCAACTTCTCTTGTTCTTAGCGGCCTCTCTCTTCTCCAATCCAGCCTTCCTCTCCAAGTTTATTGGAAGACACGTCCCAACAACCCCAGCCAGCATGGTCAGTGGTTAGGGATGCTTGGAGTTGTAGTCTAAAACATCTGGATGGCACTGTCAGTATTCTGTGCTGGAAGTACATTTACCTCACAACCCACCCTGTTCAAGGGTGGACAGGTTTCCTGTGGTAAAGGCCTTGCACAGCTATGGAGTGTATATGTTCAGAGATGGCATAGAAGACTCAATACAACAGAACCACGAAAGAGAAGTGTGGAATCTCTTTCATGCCGTGTTTATATTTTGGGAGGAGGAAAATGTGGGAGATGTATATATATCACACCTCAATTAAAATTTGCTAGGACCCCTGTGTGGTGGGGGTTGGACTCAATGGCCTTATAGGCCCCTTCCAACTCTACTGTTCTATAATTCCATGATTCTGTGTGGTGGTGGGGATATCCCTGTGGGGTGGATTTGGCCTATGGACCATAAACTAGACATCCTTGATATAGGACAAAGCATTTCTACTTCAGCTAGCATTTTGAATGGATGCACTTGTAGATAATATAGGACTCTATCAATTCATAAGTAACTCCCAGCCTGTAATATGGATTGTTTAGCGAGTTAAAACACTTTCCACGTAGGTTTTTCATGGCAGACATCTAACCAAGCAGCAGTTTCTTGGCTTAGCATTAAAGCCTCTGCTCTTGAACTTGATTCTACAGATCCCTCGGTTAATTAAGGCCTTTTCCACACCAGGCTTGTGGCCTGGGTTGGCCCCCAGCTGGTCCCTGTGAGTCCAAATGATGCACAAGGACTCCTGGGGGTGGGAGGGCATGGGACTTTTCTGGGAAAACACAAACCAGAAAAATCCCGATTCTTCTGCGGTCCTGGGAAGTTCCTGGGACAGCAGAAGATGTGCCAGCCCATCCTGGGTGCAGCCACGCTTACTTGCGAGTAAGCATGGCTGCAAACTGGGCACGGAGCCGCACTGCATGACTCCGTGTCCAGCAGGGGAGGGGGTGGCACCTGTTTTGCCACCCCTGGGAGGGCATGGAGGGGGGTTGGGGCCTGCGGATACATGTTGTTGTTGTTTTTAAAAAAACTTACATTTTGCAGAGGAGCGCAGGAGCTCCCTGGTGACAGGGGGAAAAAATGGTGCCCGTGATGTGTGACAACCCAGGAGGAGGCACTTCTGGGTTCGCTGCCTCTCTGGTCCTCTATATTCCATAGTGTAGAAAGGGCCTGAGTTACCATGTTATAAAGGATAGACATTTGGGGAGAAGGGCATTGCCTCTTCACTCCCATCCTGAAGAGTGAATCAATTGCCCTGGGAGGAGGGGTGGATTTTTACTGGGTTTTTCTAGAAGTGGGGGTTTTTTTGTCTGCCATCTCCACTTAACAAAAGTTGATTGGTTGAAGATTCAAGACAGATAAAAGAAAGTACTTCTTCACACAGCACATAGTTAAGCTATGGAATTCATTACCACAAGATGTGATGATGGCCACCAATTTGGATGACTTTAAAAGAGGGTTGGATAAATTCCTGGAGGAGAAGGCTATCAAGGGCTGCTAGGTCTGATGGCTAATTGCAACCTCCAGTATCAGAGACAGTAAGCCTGTAAATACTAGTTGCTGAGGAACATGGGTGGGAAGGTGCTGTTGCATTGTGTCCTGCTTGTGGGTTCCTGGTCGACAGCTGGTTGGCCACTGTGTGAACAGAGTGCTGGAATAGATGGCCCCTTGGTCTGATCCAGCATGGCACTTCTTATGTTCTTATGTTCACATTGCACAATTAAGAACTCAAGAACACGCAGGACTATTTTTGCTATGCAGAGCACCTTTATAATGCTGGTTTGGGTTTCCCAGGCCAAGATAAGCCTATGGTTTAGGTTGATTATTCTCCAGCAGGACCAGTTAGAAGGCAACTTCACTATTAGGAAGTACTTCAGTGAGAACAGATTGGACAGGGGTGTGGTGCCAAAAGAATTATGATTCCATTCTGGGGACACATTTACTATGTATTCTCCATAAATACAAATTTTTAAAAATATAACTGATGTCAGTGGGGCGGTGAATCTGCTCCGGGTTTCATGCAGAACCAATCAGAACTCTAAAAGAGCTACCCAAGGTGTGAGGCTCAGGGTGGCAACAAGGGAGAGGGCCTTTTCAGTGGTGGCCCCCTGAATGATCTCCCCACAGAGGCCCGCCTGGTGCCAACACTGTCATCTTTTCAGCACCAGGTTAAGACTGTCCTCTACTCCCAGGCTTTTATTGAAATTGTTTTTAGCTGTTTGAGTTGTTTTTAAATCTTGTATATTTAAATTCTTATGCTGTATTTTAGCTTGTGAATTGTTGTGAACCACCCAGAGAGCTTCAACTATTGGTCAGTATAGAAATAAAATAGATGAAGGAGGAGGAAAAGGAGGAAGAGGAGGAAAAGAAGGAAAAGAAGAAGGAAAAGGAGGAGGAAAAGGAGGATAAGGAAAAGAAAAGGAGGAGGAGGAGGAGGAGGAGGAGGAGGAGGAGGAGGAGGAGGAGGAGGAGGAGGCGGAAAAGAGAAGGAGTGCTGGCTACAATGAAATCCATTGCTGGCAGTGAGGCAGAGGTACTGGTGGTAAGCATACTCTGCCACTGTTGAGGGGCGATCAAGGGGAAAGGGGAATGAATGTATGTCCTTAGCAGTAAACGATAGGAACAGGAGGATAATCACCATGCATACATGCAGCAGCTGAGTGGCTAGTAGCCCTCAGCATGAGCATGGATCGCTGACATAAACGGGGGCTGCTAGTACTTTCACAATGCTGTCTGAGCTGTCTCCTGCATCCACCACCATTGTCCAGTGGTTTCCACTAAGGTTACACATTGGCTGGTTTCAGACCACACAATAATCAACGGAGGAGGGAAGAGGCAACCATCAGTTGTGTTGCTTATTGTGTCATGTGGAGGGTTACACACCATGCACACACAACTGATGGTATGCTATTCTGCCCAATTAAGCAACGGAGAGAAACAATGGGCTTGCACATTGTTTAGCCTGAAGCCCCATTGGTTAAAGTGTCGTCGGAAACCAACCCCCCTCTCTCAGTGGACTATTCCATTTGGGCATAGAGTTCTGCCGGCCGGAGCAGCCAACCCCCCCCCCCCCCCGGCTGCTCTATACAGCCAGCAGAACTCGCGGTGCATGCTGGGATACGGCTGGGGGACTGAAGGAGGGGGAGAGAGCAGACTTAGCCACCAAGATGGCTGCCAGAACTTTCAGCTGCACAATCACCAGAGTTGCAGCATGTGGTGTGTGGAGCTCCGCCTACCTAACACGCGATCAGTACGCTATTTCCCCCTCCATTGCCTAATGTGTCGTCCGAAACCAGCCATTGTTTTCCCTTATCAGCAACTCCTCAGAGGCATCGGGGATCAGTCAGCCAATGGTTTCGCTGGCTGTCACTGATGAAATCTAACACTACAGGTACCAGAAACGGTTGTAAAACTCCTACATGCTTAAGCAGGTTTGAACTGATTTTCATTTTCAGTCTCTTGTCTCTTTTTTCCCCTGGGATGCAAGAAAAAAACAAAAGGGCCCAAAGCAATTGCATGTTTTGTTCTGTTTCAACCTCAAACCATTTGATATTTCATTTTCAAATTTCGGATGTAAAAATAAAATCCCATCCTTCCAGCATAATTGTTCTCAGGGTTTTAAAAGTGTGTGTGTGCGTGCCTGCATGCATCCATGCATACCCCTGGCGATATTAAAGGAAGAAACTCTGCTGTAAACATTTTGGATATAAGTGTAGGGTCTCAGGCTGAACTTATTGTTATGCAGCAAACACAGGATTCCCAGTCCTGTTGGAAGTGTGACCACAAGGGACCATTTTCAGGTAAGAAGCAGCAGGTGGGAGGGACTGCTTAACCATTTCCCTACCTGCTATTAATGCCCCCAAAGCCTTTCCTTCCCAGCTGGTTCCCTCAATGCAAGTCTATGAGGAAAAAATGGCGGCGGGTGGGTAAGGGGGGGCCTAACTCCCTCCCCCCCCCGGGGCCGTCCGCTGTGGACGGCCCCGGCAGGTAAACCCCCTCCCCCGCGCTCCCTACCCCCCCTGGGGCCGCCCGCTTCCATCCGCTGGCGCCAGCGGGCGCCAGCGGATAGAAGCGGACGGCTCCGGGGGGGGGGTAAGCCCCCTTCCCCGCCACTTACCTTCTCGGCCCGTCCGGCGCCGGCGGCTACTACCAGCGGGCTCCGCGGCCTACTCTCGAGTAGCGCGCCGGGTGATGACATCACCCGGCGCGCCACCCTGGAGCAGGCCGCGGAGCCTGCTGGTAGTAGTAGGCGCCGGCGCCGGACGGGAGCCGCCGGGCCGGGCAGGTAAGGGCCCCCCTCCCCCCTCCCCCCTCCGCGCGCCCCCTCCTCCCCTCCACGCACCCCCTCCTTACCTTTCCGGCCCGGCGGCTCCCGTCCGGCGCCGGCGCCTACTACTTCCAGCAGGCTCCGCGGCCTACTCTAGAGTAGCGCGCCGGGTGATGACATCACCCGGCGCGCCATCCTAGAGCAGGCCGCGGAGCCTGCTGGGAGTAGTAGGCGCCGGCGCCGGACGGGAGCCGCCGGGCCGGAAAGGTAAGGGCCCCCCTCCCCCCTCCGCGTGCCCCCTCCTCCCCTCCACGCACCCCCTCCTTACCTTTCCGGCCCGGCGGCTCCCGTCCGGCGCCGGCGCCTACTACTTCCAGCAGGCTCCGCGGCCTACTCTAGAGTAGCGCGCCGGGTGATGACATCACCCGGCGCGCCATCCTAGAGCAGGCCGCGGAGCCTGCTGGGAGTAGTAGGCGCCGGCGCCGGACGGGAGCCGCCGGGCCGGAAAGGTAAGGGCCCCCCTCCCCCCTCCGCGCGCCCCCTCCTCCCCTCCACGCACCCCCTCCTTACCTTCCCGGCCCGGTGGCTCCCGTCCGGCGCCGGCGCCTACTACTACCAGCAGGCTCCGCGGCCTGCTCTAGAGTAGCGCGCCGGGTGATGACATCACCCGGCGCGCCACCCTAGAGCAGGCCGCGGAGCCTGCTAGTAGTAGTAGGCGCCGGCGCCGGACGGGAGCCACCGGGCCGAGAAGGTAAGTGCCCCCCTCCTCCCCCCCCCCCGCTGTCCACTTTCATCGGCGGGCGCCCGCTGGCGCCCGCCAATGGAAGCGGCGGTGGGCGCCAGTGGGCGCCCGCCGATCCACCGATCCGCCGAACCGGTTCGGAGCTTTTTCGGACCGGTTCGGATTGGATCGGCCGATCCAGCTGCGGGATCGGAAATCGGATAATTTATCCGATTTCCCACTGGACCGGACTCGGATCGTGGATCGGGTCCGATCCAGTGCACATCCCTACTATTTATATCATTTTCACCCCACTTTCCCTTCCCAGTAGGGAGGCTCCTATCTAAATATGACCTTAATCCAGCTTCAATGGGGAGACCCACTGAAAATGGGTTTTCCCCAGTCCTACTGAAAATGGGGAAGTGCTCAGTTCTCTGTGAGCCATAGACATCATAGCTGTGATACAGTAACCAGAATTAACCACTAATGCTCAACATAGTTCCGGTTCTACAAACCTTGTTAATGTTGCTTGCTCTAATCTAGGAGCTCTTAAACTTTATAATGAACTTCATATGAATACATGAAGATGCTTTTTACTGGCCATTGATCAATCTAACCTTGCTTTGTCAACCGGCAACAGCTCCCTAGGTCTTTTTCCCATTGCTTGCTACCTAATTCTTTTAAGTAGAGATTCAACCTGGGACCTTCTGGATGCAACTTATGTGCTCTACTAATGAGCTGTGGTCCTTCTCTCCCTGTCCTCTTTAAATTTCAAAAAATAATAGTGACCTTGTTTTGTAATTAAGAAAGTTATAGCTTGAGACATATACTGCTAGAGCCAAGATCATTGGGAAAAATATTCTATGCCTTACGGGATTTCACTCCGGGTCTTGCAGATATTTCTTGATTTGTTGTTGACTTGGAAGATTTCTTTTTCCTCCCAAAGAATTCTAAAAATAATGCTGATGATCATTTAAATCATTCTTCTGGATTTTTATTTAATGTCAGTACACCGGATGTCAGAAAATTACAGCTTTTAAGGTTTTGCCCCCAGTCTTTTTTTTTCCTACTGAAACTTTCACAAGTCTGTGAAATCAAGAGGTCAGACAAAAATTATTTAATGGCAGTAGAGGATGGAATTCAAAAATGTAAAAGGTTTATTAGTATGCTAAAATGCAAATAGTCAACTTCATGTGTCAGAATATGCAAATATCCTTATATCAATAAATCATATGGGGTTTTTTTTACTCTTATGTTCTAAAGAGAAATAAGTTTTAAGGCAATCTTTGTTTTTACAACTTTAGTTATGTATACATTTTTCTTGTTGATGGATTTTTTTTATCCATTTGTGTGGGAAGGTGAAATTAACATTTGCTGTAAAAGTCTAATTCTGCTTAGTGTATTTATATCCTAGTACATATGGTGTTTTATTTATTGTTAAGTAATAAAAAAGATAGCTCTCCTTCATTTATATTGCTGGAAATATCTTTGACTAACAGTGTTCTCCTGTAAATGCTTTTGGGGAGGCATTAATATGTAACTTATTGATTTTCAGAATGTCTTTTAATATCTTTTTAGATTTCAAAGGAAACAAGATGAGTTAATCTTGAACGCACATTTAAAGTAATGAATACAATGTCTCATAAGCAAGGCTTTGTATATTTTGCAGTAGCAGTATGCTACTGGTGGAATTTAACATCCTGAGGATAGAGAGAGAAGGATAGAGAGAGGAAGAGAGAGCAAAGAGAGATGCTATGCTCAGATGTCACAATACATGTCACAGAGATGGGGAAAGTGTGGCCCTTCAGTTGTCATAGGATTGCAATTCCCATCAGCCCTCATTATTGACTGTGCTGACTAGGGCTAATGGGAATAGCAGTCCAACAACATCCAGAAAGCCATATGTCCCCCCCCCCCCATCCCTGATTCAGGCCCTTTCTACGCCTAAGGGTATAGAGGGAGGGAGAGAGTGATCATGGACTTAACTACTTCTGGGATTGTTCTCGGAAGTGCAACATCCCAGAAAGGAAGAGGGGCATTGCACCCACCATTTTTTTTAAAGAGCCAGGTGCCCTCATCATGCGGTGGAAAAGGTAGGAACCCCTCCCTCATCCCCCCATCCTGGGGATGGTGAATTTGGTTTCCCCCCACATGGACACGGAGCCACCCCATGCAGCTCTGTGCCCATTTCAGGTCATGGGATGGCGAGAAAACCGGGATATCCCCAGTTTCTGCTATCCCAGGGTTATCCTGGGGTCGTCCCTAGGTCATCTCCGGTTGCCCCAGGGATCCCCTGTGCATCATTGAGATGCACAGGGATGACCTAGGGTTGACTCCGGGATAAATACCTGGTGTAGACCTTAGTGTGTCCAGAACAAGCCATATGACTAGCAAAACCAGAATAAACTAGGCAATAAACTAGTTTACATTCTTTCCAGTTTGTTTCTCGACTCAAGTCAAAATGTTGTTTTGTAATTTTAAAACCCTAAAACACTTAGGGCAAGTGTATTTGGCTCTGGTCTTAGACATTGCTGATAAACAATAATTGATATTGTGTTGTAATGGTTGATTTTGCCTATTTTGTAGTTAATTTGAAATGCTATGTTAGTATTAGTGAAATGAACTGTTTGGGTTGTTTGTTATTATAATGATGTACTATTGCAATTGATGTATTTATATGCTTTCTTGTTTTTGTATTGCTGTGGTGGTGTTAGCCGCTTAGGGCACTTTTTGTGGAATAGCAGCATTTAAATTAAATGATGACGACATCTCAAGGGCCACCTCTTCCCATTTGAACATCTATCCTAGAGCTCAGATTTACATCAAAGGGCCTACTCTGTGTTGTCCCCCTGCAAAGGGCATGTGGGATAATGGGGCAATTGCCCTAGGCTTTACACATGAAGGGGGCACATCAACCCTGACAGACAGTGCACACCAAATGAAGTGTGTGTTTGTGTGGAGGGGGAATGACATAAATACAGGGTGCAGTGAGAAGGAAGAGTGGACCTCAGTTGAACATGCAGTCCGCACAGTTCTTGGAATATTAAAAAGCACCTACAGTAGGAACAGGGCCTTTTCAGTTGTGGTACCTAGGTCTTTGTTTAACTTTTTTCTGAGGCTATTTTAATTTCCCACAGTGCCCTCAAGCAATGCTACATCTGGGTATAATTGAAATGCTACTGCATTGGGCTGATCAGAGGTGCACTACTGCTAGGTAATCCCACTGAAGGGAGTTGACTAGTGTAGGAGGGAGCCCAGCACTGAGCATTCCCATAAGCTTGGAGCTGTTTCAGCACTTAGGCTGTGCAGAGCCCTCCTTAAGGAAACCTACCTGGCTCCATCACTGCTTGCCTTTTAATGAGAAGGGAAATAGGCTTTCTAGAGCTTAGACAAGCTAATTTATCTGCTTTTATGACATTTTTGGTTCTCTTTTATATTCTGAGTGTTGCTTTATAACCATAAATATTGTGTGGTTTGTACTGTTGTGAAGAACTTTGTGTGTTCTGACAGATAAATGGGACAGAAACGTTTAAAATAAATAAATAAATTCACATTTACTTAATTCATGTGTTCCTTGGTACATAAAATGTGGGTGAGGACAGGTGCAATATTTAAAGAGATGTCACAGGAATTCTTTGCCTATGGGATGAGCGCACCTTTGTCCCAGTACAGTAGACATTCATTCTAGCAAATTGAATGCTAGGTGAGCGATCAGCCTTGAATGCCTCCTCATGCTTAAGGTAAGCCATATTCCCTGGGGATTGATAAAAAGTGCCACATGAATATTTACCCATTTATGTGTTCAGTCCTTCCACTTGTTAAAAAAGTGTAACATTTTAAAACAGCTGTTCCAAACTGCTCCCAAGATTATGAAGGGAGGTGTTTTGATGTAACAGATGCAAGCCACAGCAGCCTTTTGCCGCAAATGTTTTGGGCTTTTTACTCTTGTTTTCAGAGCTTGATTGTGGAGAGGAAAATCTACTTTTAGGGCATCATCAGATGAGCATTTTATTGTACACTCATTACTGGGCATTCACAGATTTTTGTGGGTCCTATTCACACCGTTGTCTGCTTCCCACCTGCCTCCCACCCCTTCTAGCCTTCTTTTGCACCACAAAAAATGACCCCAGTAAATCCAAATCATGTTTGAGATGGAACTTGCCGCTATCTCCTGCTGTGTGCAGGAGAAGCAGCACAATTAAAATGGACCACTGAATGGGCCAGATGCACATTGTTTACTTCCTCTTTCAAAAGAGGAAGTAATGAGGGACAATCACGCAGGCGGAGAAGCAACGGTAAGGAAATGTGATTTCCCCTGTGTGCTGATGCTCTTGGATTCAGTGCAGTAAGAGTACTTAAAAATCAGCCATACCGCTCTACAGATGTTATATCTGTCTTCGCCCCAATTCTCCTAGAATTTTTCTTTTGGATTACAGCATATGCAGATCTGCAAGTAAGGTTGTATATTGATGAGCAGGTGCTGGTTATGTAGATTGCTTGACTTTGGCAGTATGAACCAAACTTTATTGGGATGGGTGCTTAGATGTCTGCCCCAATGTTGCTAAGTAGCTTTCTATCCACAGTTAGTTGGTCAATGTGGACGTTGCAAAGAGGTGTGATAAGGGGAAAAAGCATAATCTAAATCTTCCCTTTCCCACCTTTTCATTTTATACAGCAATAGGAGAGAGAGAGAGAGAGAGAGAGAGAGATCATTTTTCCAACTAAATCTTTCCAAGCTGTAGGTGATGGTGACAATTCCTTCTGCTTTATTGCAGTGCGAGAGAGTAAACAGCTTGGATATATGGTTGTATCAATATGCCACTTGTAATAATAAGCAGGGATGCAAATCATAAATATTCAGCTGTTTGATCACCAGTTCTTTTTTTAATTAATGTTTTGATGATCTCCAATAGGAATAAAAGTCAGGATGATAATATTGAGCAGAGGCAACAGACAAAAGATGCAATGATTTTCCCCCCTCTGTTACCTGATTTATATGACAGATAAACTATCAGTTCATCCAGGTTCATACAAAGAAATAAAGGAAGTGAGAGAGAGGGAGGCAGTATTTTGTTTTAATTTTTAAAAACCTATTGTTTTAAAACAAGGCCACTTAATTCAAATGTATATCTAAAACGTTCCCAAACCAGAGCAATGCAGGCAAAATGATCAGGGTTTAGAAATGTAATATTCTGAGTCGTAGACAGCTTTTCAAGGGATTCACTTTGAGAGTTTGATTCCATCTATATTTCTTGTTTTAAGTAAATAAAGGCAAATGTGACGTATTTTAGGCGCCAGTTAAAGGCTTGACTGATTTGCCCTGCCCTATTTTTGATGGTTAGTTGCCTTATTTAAAATGTTTTAATTGAAGATTTTTAAAAATGATTTCAAATGTTTTTATCTGAAATGTTTTGTATTTTCTGTTTGTATGTGCTTTAACTGTGGTTGTTTTATGTTTCATGTTTAATTTTTATGTTGTGAACTGCTTTGAGGTGTCATTTTAGATATAGTGAAGTGGCCTAGAAATTGATTAAATAAAATAAAAATAAACTTCATGGTTCTTTGTTTGTCTTCTTCATTCACTGTGGGTGAATTCAGAACTCCTGAGCAGTGGTTAATTGGCAAGGTGGCATTTTGTGGGAATGTTCCGACACTTCCCTCTGAGGCTCACTCCTGTATTTTAAGAGTATCTTAAGAGAAGCAAAACTGTGTTATTACCATGTGCAGTGTCTGAACATTCAAATGAATGGCTGACCCAACTCATCCTTTTCTCTCCCTCTGGTCAGTGGTGTGGATTGAATCTAGGGGCCCAGGGCAAGCATATGGACGGTAGCATCAGTGGTCAGGAAATTGTGGGGGCTATTTAGGTAGGGGGCCCTGGTAGTATCTCTGTCAAGAGCTACCCCTAATCCTGGAGCCAACATTTCATAGGGTGACCAACTGTAAGGATTTCCCCGGATTTGTCCTAGTTTTTGTTCTATCCTGGGTATCAGGCGGGATTTTCTGTAATTTTCTATAATGTCCTGGAATGACACACTTTCCCCTTTAAGACCGCCATTAGTGTGGTGGAGGAAACGAGGTGCTTTCTGGAGGTGCACCATCTCCCCACTGCTCCAACTGGGGCCTTAAAGGGGAAACTGTGTCATTCCCAGGCATTATAGAAAAGGTCCCTATTGGAATGGGGGAGGGAGGGCAGGAATGACATACTTTATTGCTCCAATCAGGGCCTTTAAAGTGGTGAGGGGGAATGACGTGATTTCTGGAGGCCACCAGAAAGCCACTTTCCTGTGCCCACCCCCCACTGGGTGTCCTCTTTTTTGGTTTCTCAAATATGGTCACCCTACCTGGATCAGAACGGTAGTACATGGGGTGGAGAAGTTTAATTCTTCCTCCTTTCCTGTGCACCAGGTATAGATATTTTAAAAAAACTCCCATAGGTAGGCTGACCATCTGAAAAGGAGGACAGGGCTCCTGTAACTTTAACAGTTGTAGAGAAAAGGGAATTTCAGCCAGTGTCATTTGTATGCAATTAGTTCCTGGTGATATTCCCTCTTCATCACAACAGTTAAAGTTGCAGGCACTATACTAGAGTGACCATATACAAAAGAAGGCAGGGCCCCTGCAACTTTAACTGTTGTGATGAAGAGGGAATTTCATCAGGAACTAATTGCATACAAATGACACTGGCTGAAATTCCCTTTTCTCTACAACTGTTAAAGTTACAGGAGCCCTGTCCTCCTTTTCAGATGGTCGGCCTACCCATAGGCATAGTCTAGGCTGACCATATGAAAAGGAGGACAGGGCTCATGTAACTTTAACAGTTGTAGAGAAAAGGGAATTTCAGCTGGCGTCATTTGTATGCAATTTGTACCTGGTGAAATTCCCAATTCGTTACAACAGTTAAAATGCAGGGGCCCTGCCCTCTTTTGTATCTGGTCACTCTAGTATAGTGCATACAACTTTAACTGTTGTGATGAAGAGGGGATTTCACCAGGTATTAATGCCAAACAAATGACGCCAGCTGAAATTCCCTTTTCTCTGCAACTGTTAAAGTTACATGAGCCCTGTCCTCCTTTTCATATGGTCAGCCTAGCATAGTCACTAGTGTAGGGCCTACCAACATGACCCTCATTTTACCTAGAGGAAGCTAATTAGAGGAAACAATTGGACGAAGCGAGGGGAGGTTTTTATATTGTATGTTGTATTAAATATGTAGGCCTTGTCTACACCAAGCCGGATATAGCACTATGAAAGTGGTATGAAAGCAGTATATAAAAGGCAAGAGCCACACTACAGTTTTATAGCAGTATTGAAGTGCACTGACAACTGTTGGGGCCCATTGACACATACCATATACAGCTTTCATACCACTTTCATAGTGATATATCTTGCTTGGTGGAGATTAGGCCTTAGTGTGCAGCTCCCTATGTTTTTTTTGTTTTTGTTTTTTTTTACTCAAAAGTCAGTATGTGTAGGAATGATCTGGATCGGGACCACAATGTTTGAGGAAGTGAGGTAATCCTTCCTTCCCTAACTCCAGCTCTCCCAAATTGCTACCCTCCACAGCAGCTGATAAGAGATCGTAAAAAAACTCCCAATGGTGCAAATGGATGTGTGTGTGTTTTTTAAAAAAACTATCCCTAATTATTTATTTTATTTATTTATTCAATTTATATCCCGCCTATATAAAAATACTCTAGGCAGCAATTGCCTCACAATTGCCACACAAGTGGGGGTTGTGGATGTTTTATTTACTTTTGATTAAAGAAAAAACACAGAGGCCTCTGCAAGCTATGTATTTAACTGTATAGCTTGACTGTAGGGTAGATCAGCAGTATTGTCCTTATATTGCTGATAGCTGGCTGAAGCTGAGAGACTACACTGTATTGACAGCAGAGGTGAGATCTGCTCAGTCTCTTAGCCCTGCACAAGTTAAAGTGATGATAATATCATGACATTTCTCTTGTGTGTCTTTCATTCCAATTATTTTCTTTTCTTTGCACCAAACACATCCACACTTCATAACCACAAAAGAAAACAGGATACCTTTGCATGCATGTGTTTCTCATGTGGCCAATGCTCTTTCAAACATCTGGGTTCAACGGGAATTTTGAAATGTGTTGGCAAAAGGCAAGCAGCGTAGCAGGGAAGGAAGAGAAGAGATAGGAATGTGGAAGGGAACACATAAGAAGCATGGGAGAGTGGATTTTTATGTGTGAGGTGGTGATGGTGGTGAGAGGATTGGGAGTTATCCTGATTCTTAGCCAGGCTTCCCCCAAATCCGTAGGTCCCTTTCTCATAGGATTCTGGCAGTTTGGGAGTTGCAGTAGTCAGAGCCGGCCCTACCATGAGGCAGAGTGAGGCAGTTGCCTCAGGCAGCAAATTCTGGGTGTCATACAAGGGCAGCAAATCGTTAGGTATTTAACTTGTCGTTATTGTATTTCTACTGGAGTGGGGGGGGGGGTGATTATGACATTTTCTGCCACATGTACCAGAATAATTCAGCTAACTTTGGGTACTATGCACCTTGCCTTGGGTAGCTGGCTGGGGGGGGGGGCACTGGTGGTGTTCTGCCTCAGGCAGCAAAATGTCTTGGGCTGGCCTTGGCTGTAGTGCCACCAGTGTACTGTTAGGAGCCCGGGGAGGAACCATGCTAAAACTTTGCCCAGTGATGCAGCTAGAGCTGAGGTGGGGGCAAATGACCACCGAGAGAGGGGCAGGTGTTGAGGACAGCAGGTGCGACCTCCATGTTATACCTCTGGGCATGCTGCTGCTATGATTTAATTGAGCCTATAAATGCAAAGGATTATTTGGGGTGGGGTAGGGATTAGGGTTGGCAAAACTTCATGTTGGGAATGTATGTGACCATTAAGTCTAGAGTCCAAAATTAACTAGCTGTACCACTGGTTGCTCTCCTCGGCGGTCTGCCTGCATTGGGAGGAATGACAGGCTGTCCTCATCCTGCACAGCCCAGGGCCTCTTTCATTATCACCATCATCATCAATAAAAAAAATATCCCCAGGAAGCTTAGGGCAGCATAAAGTTCCTCCCTTTTTATTCTCACAACAACCCTGTAAGTAGGGCAGGATCTATGCTACTGCTTTAAAACAGTTTATAACAGTATTGACAACTGTTGGGAACGAGGACACACTCCATATAAAGTTTTCAAAACATTTTCAAAGTGTTATATCCTGCTTGGTGTAGAGCTGGCCCTAGGCTGCAAGCTCACCCAGTAAGCTTTTATTGCTCAGTGGGGATTTGAACTCTTATCCTGCTTCTGAGCCCTGTATTCTAGCCATTGCACCACTCCGCCTTGTCCCTGAAGCACAGGAAGGAGTGGCCCTGTAATAGTGCCTACACCACTGACATAACATTTGAATACATGAATGGGGTTTTATTATTCCTAAAGCAATAGTAGATATAACTCCCAGATTTTCTGCCACTACCAGGACTAGAACCTTAGTATTTATTTATTTATTTATTTATTTTAAAAAGTTGACATTCTCAGGCTGCCAAATGGTACACCATACATAGAGACTATATCTAGTTATAATCATGGAATATCATATTGATGTCCAGGGTAGAGGGTGAACATAATGTCTAAAAGGGTCTGCCCATTGTTTACCATAAAGCCTCTAATCCCTTATAGAGGATCTGCAACATCTTCCGTGACTCTCCTCCATGTTCCCAAAACGTTGTATTAAAAATAATAATGTAGGTTTAGATCACACTCAAAGCTTGCAGAAGTTTAAAAAGATCCCCCTTGACTTCAGAGAATTTTGCATCTGGTTTCCACTGATGCATTTAAGTCTTTTAGCTGAGACAAGTTCACACCCACTGAAAGCAATGTAGGAGTTTTCCCCCAAGGTCAATGGCTTTTCGCATTGATCATGCTGCAAACGGCAGAATCTGGTGCATTTATCAGGCTCTTGTTAAAATGTTCTGCTGATGCTGAACAGGATTTAATTTATCAAGTCAAATCATAAAACACATCGACAATTTGCATATTTAGGTCATAATCCTGTGGGACGTTGTTTTGCATGCAGGCCATTGAAATGAACAAGAGCTGCTCAAGAGCACACCAGTCATAAATAATAATAGTTAAGTATTTATATAGTGCTTTGGAGTGATTTACTGCATGCTCGCTACTGCCCACTTACAGACATTCGTGAGTCCCTTAGATGACGATGTCCACCTCCTGCGTGCCTCCTGCTCCTCCTGCTTGTTTTTCCGTCACAAAATAGACCCCTTTTAATTCATCTTTTTTAAAAAATAACAGAATGTGCCACCATTTCCTGTTGCATGCAGGAAAGGTGGCATGATAAAAATGGGCCCTGAATGGGTCACGTGGTCATTTCTGCTTCCTCTTTCTCTCCCTTTGTAAAGAGCTTGTTGTTGCTATTGTGGGACAACAGCATGAAGCTATAGCAACAGTAGGGAAATGCAAAAATCCACCCATCTGATGATGCTCTTAATATGTATTATCTTGCTGTAATCCTTACAAAAACCTACAAGGCAGATTGGTGTAATTATCATCCCCATTTTGTAGATGTGATGACTGAGGCTGAGAGAGAGAGAGAGAGCAATTTAACCTAGGGCTTACGATCTACCTATTGGCAGAAGCAATATCTGAACCAGGGAATCATTAGAACATAAAAAGAGTCATGCTGGATCAGACCAAGGGGCGACATAGCTTAGCATTCTGTTCACACAGTGGCCAACCAACTACCCATAGAAAAGCCACAAGCAGGACATGAGGGCAACAACACCCTCCCGTGCATGTCCGCAGCAACTAGTATATATAGGCACACTGCCTCTGATACTGGAGGTAGCACGTAGCCATCAGGACTAGTAGCCATAGATTCTCCAGGAGTTTGTCTAACCACCTTTTATAACCATCCAAATTGGTGGTCATCACCACATCTTGCGGTAGAACGTTCCACAGTTTAGCTATGTGCTGTGTGAAGAACCTGATTGGTTGCTCAGTCTCTCACCCTACACCAGCACCCTGTTACTAGCGCTCTTGGACAAAGCCCATCCATTTCAATGGGTACTTGTGCATAAGGGCTTCCCACTGAATTGGGCCTTTATTCTGCACAATAAGCTGTGCATAGAATTTTAAGCAACAATACACCTGTCTCTGGTGTGCTGTTCAAAATCAGACCCCATAATCCTTGCAAATTCTATTTGTGGCTGCAAAAGTTGCTTCTATAGAAAGTGGGGGGGGGGGGGGAGAGAGAGACTTTGGCATTAGATATGGATACCACGTCTTCCCTAAAGTGAAATGTGCTGCTTCCCCTCCCCGCCTTCCCTTCTGCAACTTGTGTACGGAACCACGCATTACGTAACTTCATTTAATAATCCCAGACTTGGCTTGGTGCAATTCAAGTGCTTCGCAGGAGCCCCATGCTAATGCATTGATTTGGCTGTAATAGAATTCTGTCCTCAATGGCCACTGGCCTGCCGCATCACATGCATACTTCAATCTTAACCCATCCGAAGGCTCTGTTCGTTTCCAGTTGAGCTCCGTTTGTTTCCAGTTGAATAGGTTAAGCAAAGACAGACCTCACTGTTCTCAATTCACTTTATGATCCTCCCATCATAAAAAATAATATCAGCACCTTGCTTTTCATGTCAGAACTACATTTGAGCTGCTATTCCCTATGCCCATGAGTAAATCCCATAAAAGCTGCCCCGTTGTACTGTCGCTATTTTTCCTTGTGGATGATTGATTGATGGATGAGCGCTGACGTTTCAATGAAGCTATTTCGACTGCCATCTCAATCCGATGATGTGAGGGGTATATTTTCTGTCCATGCCTCATTACTTCAGAATGACATTCCTGGAACTTCATTTACTTTTCCCCTCCTTCCCTCAAGCGCCATATTTTTTCCCATCTAGGTTATGCATGCCATAAAAAAAGCAATTTGCTATTATATGTGGCATAAGGGCAACACTTTCCCTAGGAGGTAAATAAGAAGGGGATTTCCCCCTCCCCTCCGTGTTGAGTTCAGGGATCGTGTCAAAATTTCTCAGATGATTCTGATGTAGGCTTTTTTCTTTCTTCGAAATGCTGGACATATTTGACCTATTTTGTGTGCGTTTGTCCAGGTTTTTATTTTAGCCTTACCTTGTATTGTATTTATTCCTCGAGGAATTCTGTTTTCCCCCCAAAATATTTTCGGTTTTGTGCCTAGCATACATTACATATTTCACTTACATTTTCAGTAGCAATTTATGACTTGATACAGTCTTATTTCTCCTTTAAGGAAAAGGAAACTCATTCTTTAAATGCACAGACAGATTGTCTCTTATATGCTGGCATTGTTATATTGAAAATGCTTAGCTGGAGAAAAGAAGGTTGTGCCTGAATTTAACCCCTACACACAATGCATTGACGATGGGAAATTTTCAACATTAAAATGTCTTGGATGCTTTTCTGAGTTGACTTAGAACCTGATTTTAATCTGTGTAATACAGTATTCCTGTTAATAATAACATATAATTAAGACATCCGTTAAAAATCCATAACGTTAATTTAATGGAGAAAATCTAATACAGTTCTATTGGAATTTTTACGTTAAATTAACTTTAACGGGCTTTTAATGGATGTCTTAATTAGATCTCATTATTAACGTGAATATTCCACAAATTAAAATTGGGACCTCAAAAGTTTTAATGGAAAAAAAAGTTTAAACAACCATTTTTAAACAGAAAGCTTTGTGCTCCCCTTTCAAGACAATTTAGCTTCTTTTGAAGCTTTTTTGGGGGGGACAATTTAGCTGGAAGCTAAAAGTGGGAAGCAAGAGATGGTGCTTCTGGTGGTCTTCTTCACATTACTGAGGAACTAGAATAATTCTCTGGACAATATGACTTTGCACTGTTGTTCACTGTTTTAGCTCTCAATGCACATGTTAAAAAACACAATCTATTTTTTTTTTTTTTTGCTTTTGTTTGTTTGAGGTTGGGGGAAATCACTCCATTGCATAAATCTTGAAGTACAGAGCCGTGGAGATTTTTAAATTAAAAAAGAAAGGGGGAAAAAAAGACAATGTGAATAACAGGCCCAAAAAGCAATCCATTTTCAACAAATCTTTGGCAGAAACATGGTTAACCATAACTATTTGAACAACTTGCTGGGAAGATTAACACTGTTCCGAGTTTTTTTTGGCTCGGAATCTGTTTTAACTTAATAATTCTTCTACTTACGGTGATGTATTGATCCCTAGTGCAATGACTGGATTGGGCAACCCAGGTGCATCAGTAATAGCTGCACTGAGTTGAAACATTTCCTTTAGACAAACTATCCCAAAGGGGTTATAAATAGGAAACGGACATTACCATGAAAAGCAATGCTTCCAGTGTGGCTGAATCTTGTGGAACACGCTTGGACATTAAACTATGAAGAATTATACTTTTTTCCCCCCTGTCGAGTGTTACAAATTGACAAAATAAGTACATCAATGTTTTCAGTCATTATCTGACTTCAGTGGTACTTTGTTTCAGTGACAGTAAAAAGGGACAGCAGAGACCAGACACCCTCAATGCAGTTTATCAATGAAAATCTAATATCGTCCATAAGCGGGGGAGTGGAAATCAATACTTCATTACCAAATTGTTAGTGAGGATGAAGAAGAATAGCTGGAGATTTTTTATTATCCTTTTGGCAGTCTTCTCAGTCCGGGTTGTTGGAAGTTCAATGTCAGAAGTGGTGCAATGTGAGGAGGTGGGTTCAGGGTGGTCAGACGTAGTGGGAGAGTTGGGGGTTAAGGCATTTGTCCTGCAATTAGAAATAATAAAAAGAACAATGCAAACAGCAACATAATAATTGGGGTTTTAATATATATATATATATATATATATATATATATATATGCCATATATGGAGCTGGCATGTTTTTAGATATATGGGTTTCGGAGGGATTCAAGAGATGATAAGAAAACAACAACGGCAAATATAGACAAGTCATCTATAAAACCTTAAATGCTTTACAGCTTAGGACAAAGGTACCTCAAGGTATGCTGACTCCCTGCTTTAGAACTGCTAGTGAGGCCATTCTCTGGGTTCCCTTGGCTGCTGAGGTCAAGCAAGTGGTGTTTGGGAAGCAGGCCTTTTATGTCGTAGCCTCCTGTTTCTGGCAAGCCTCTCTGCTTTTGAACTTCTGGCACCTATATGTCTAGATGTCTCCTCAACACCCAGTGAAAATGTTTCTGGACTTTTTAACAGTGTTAATATGTCTTGCGAATACTGTTTAGCAGCAAATTAGACTGAAAATAAAAGAAAATAGACTCAGACAGCAATTCTATGGGTGACCCCCCCAAAAAAGGGCGCGCTGATCTCAGAGCCCTCCATTCATCCAAACCCCTACTTTGAACATTTTGCTTGCTCTGCCATGGGTGGGGGGCAGAGGCTAAAAGCTTCTCAGCATGAGCAATTTATTGCATGCTCATGACTGGTCACTCACCAATCACAATTGGTTTGCAGGTCCTTTTCATGATGTCATCAACCTCCGATGCCTCTTCCACAATTTACAATTGATCATTTTATAAAACCCTGAAAATGCTGGCAGTAGATGGGAAGGAACTGGCAAAAACAACGGGGGTTGGGGAGAGCATGTGTAGTGTGCTGAACATTCAACCCACGAAGACTCCAGAAGACAAAGCCCTGGTAAGGCTGCGGGATTTTTGCTAAATATGAAGAAGTCCTGAGAGGCCATTGAATCCAATCGGACCATTTGAACATTTTGCTTGCTCTGCTTTCAGCGGGGACAGAGGCTGAGATGCCTTTGGATCCAGTCGATTCATGGTCTCTCCCCCTCCCACCCCCAGCATATCCATTTCTAGCATGATCATATGAAAAGGAGGACAGGGCTCCTGTATCTTTAACAAATCAAATAGATAGATGAATAAATAAATAAATAAATCTTGCCCCAAAGTCTAGTTTTGATTTGTTTTAATTAGGGGTGTGCACGGACCCCCCGGATCGGATCGGGACCCGGATCGGGACCTCCAATTTTGTCCCGGACCGGTTCGGACAAAATCGGAGGCCCCCCGGACCGGATCGAGTCCGATCCCGACCCAAAAATCGTACATTTTTGGATCGGCCGCCATTTTTTTCCCCATAGACTTGCATTGCAATGCAAGTCTATGAGGAAAAAATGGCGGCGGGTGGGTAAGGGGGGGCCTAACTCCCTCCCCCCCCAGGGCCGTCCGCTGTGGACGGCCCCGGCAGGTAAACCCCCTCCCCCGCGCTCCCTACCCCCCCTGGGGCCGCCCGCTTCCATCCGCTGGCGCCCGCGGGCGCCAGCGGATAGAAGCGGACGGCTCCGGGGGGGGGGTAAGCCCCCTTCCCCGCCACTGCTTACCTTCTCGGCCCGTCCGGCGCCGGCGGCTACTACCAGCGGGCTCCGCGGCCTACTCTCGAGTAGCGCGCCGGGTGATGACATCACCCGGCGCGCCATCCTAGAGCAGGCCGCGGAGCCTGCTGGGAGTAGTAGGCGCCGGCGCCGGACGGGAGCCGCCGGGCCGGGCAGGTAAGGGCCCCCCTCCCCCCTCCCCCCTCCGTGCGCCCCCTCCTCCCCTCCACGCACCCCCTCCTTACCTTTCCGGCCCGGCGGCTCCCGTCCGGCGCCGGCGCCTACTACTTCCAGCAGGCTCCGCGGCCTGCTCTAGAGTAGCGCGCCGGGTGATGACATCACCCGGCGCGCCATCCTAGAGCAGGCCGCGGAGCCTGCTGGGAGTAGTAGGCGCCGGCGCCGGACGGGAGCCGCCGGGCCGGAAAGGTAAGGGCCCCCCTCCCCCCTCCCCCCTCCGCGCGCCCCCTCCTCCCCTCCACGCACCCCCTCCTTACCTTTCCGGCCCGGCGGCTCCCGTCCGGCGCCGGCGCCTACTACTTCCAGCAGGCTCCGCGGCCTGCTCTAGAGTAGCGCGCCGGGTGATGACATCACCCGGCGCGCCATCCTAGAGCAGGCCGCGGAGCCTGCTGGGAGTAGTAGGCGCCGGCGCCGGACGGGAGCCGCCGGGCCGGGCAGGTAAGGGCCCCCCTCCCCCCTCCGCGCGCCCCCTCCTCCCCTCCACGCACCCCCTCCTTACCTTTCCGGCCCGGCGGCTCCCGTCCGGCGCCGGCGCCTACTACTTCCAGCAGGCTCCGCGGCCTGCTCTAGAGTAGCGCGCCGGGTGATGACATCACCCGGCGCGCCATCCTAGAGCAGGCCGCGGAGCCTGCTGGGAGTAGTAGGCGCCGGCGCCGGACGGGAGCCGCCGGGCCGGAAAGGTAAGGGCCCCCCTCCCCCCTCCCCCCTCCGCGCGCCCCCTCCTCCCCTCCACGCACCCCCTCCTTACCTTTCCGGCCCGGCGGCTCCCGTCCGGCGCCGGCGCCTACTACTTCCAGCAGGCTCCGCGGCCTGCTCTAGAGTAGCGCGCCGGGTGATGACATCACCCGGCGCGCCATCCTAGAGCAGGCCGCGGAGCCTGCTGGGAGTAGTAGGCGCCGGCGCCGGACGGGAGCCGCCGGGCCGGGCAGGTAAGGGCCCCCCTCCCCCCTCCGCGCGCCCCCTCCTCCCCTCCACGCACCCCCTCCTTACCTTTCCGGCCCGGCGGCTCCCGTCCGGCGCCGGCGCCTACTACTTCCAGCAGGCTCCGCGGCCTGCTCTAGAGTAGCGCGCCGGGTGATGACATCACCCGGCGCGCCATCCTAGAGCAGGCCGCGGAGCCTGCTGGGAGTAGTAGGCGCCGGCGCCGGACGGGAGCCGCCGGGCCGGGCAGGTAAGGGCCCCCCTCCCCCCTCCCCCCTCCGTGCGCCCCCTCCTCCCCTCCACGCACCCCCTCCTTACCTTTCTGGCCCGGCGTCTCCCGTCCGGCGCCGGCGCCTACTACTTCCAGCAGGCTCCGCGGCCTGCTCTAGAGTAGCGCGCCGGGTGATGACATCACCCGGCGCGCCACCCTAGAGCAGGCCGCGGAGCCTGCTAGTTGTAGTAGGCGCCGGCGCCGGACGGGAGCCACCGGGCCGAGAAGGTAAGTGCCCCCCTCCTCCCCCCCCCGCTGTCCACTTTCATCGGCGGGCGCCCGCTGGCGCCCGCCAATGGAAGCGGCGGTGGGCGCCAGTGGGCGCCCGCCGATCCGCCGATCCGCCGAACCGGTTCGGAGCTTTTTCGGACCGGTTCGGATTGGATCGGCCGATCCAGCTGCGGGATCGGAAATCGGATAATTTATCCGATTTCCCACTGGACCGGACTCGGATCGTGGATCGGGTCCGATCCAGTGCACATCCCTAGTTTTAATCCAAGGATATATCTATCAGAAAAGGATCATCTAGAGCGACCAGATACAAAAAAAGGGGAGAGCTCCTGCAGCTGTAACTGTTGTGATGAAGAAAGAATTTCACCAGGTGCTGCATGCCTACAAATGACACCTGCTGAAATTCTCTTTTCAATAAACCTGTTAAAGACACAGGAGCCTTGTCCTCCTTTTCATATGGTCACCCCATTTTCTCTTGGGAGAGAGAACTGCCACAAAGCTTTCTATGGTGGCTGGAGGGGAGATCTACAGTAGGATCTGCTCTGAAGTCAGAGCTCAGTCTCTAGCTGTAGACGGGGAGATCTACTGCATTCTATGGCTTCCTCTGACATGGTCTTGGGGCCATAGGATTGCTCTCTCCAGGTCCTAACATTAAAACCTGTGATCAGTGGTGATTTGCAAAAGGTAAATCACAATTTCATATTCTCTACTTCATAAAGATTATCCTTTTCTGATAGATATATTCTTGGATTAATCCACCACCACCTTCTGCAATGTGCAGGAAAAGCAGTTAAGCCACCCATGAGAGGTGGCTGTCCAGCCTCTTCTTTAAAATGTCCACAAATGGAGAACCCACAACTTCCATAAGAAGACCGTTCTACTGTTGTGCCGATCTTACTGTCAGGAAGTATTTCCTTATATAGCTCCATCAGATGAGTGTTTTATTGCACACTCATTACTGGGCACTCACTGAATTTTGTGGGGCCCTCTCACGACGTCGCCTGCCTTCTGCGCACCTCCCATCCCTTCTAGCCTCCTTTGTGCTGCAAAAAAACCCATCCCAGTAAGTCCGACTTATTTTTAAAGATGGAAGTTGCCACTATATCCTGCTGTATGCGGGAGAAGCAGCACAATCAAAATGGCCCACTGAATGGGCCACATGCACGTTGTTTACCTTCTCTTTCAAAAGAGGAAGTAATGAGGTACAAACACGCGGGCAAAGAAGCAAGGGTAAGGAAACACGATTTCCCCCTGTGTGATGACACTCATATTTAATCAGAATCTAGGTCCCTGTTACTTATACCCATTATTTCAGGTCCTAATTTCTGTGGCCATGAAAAATAATCCTTGCCCATCTTCCCTGTGGCACCCGTTTATGTACCTGAGCACTGCCAACATGTCTTCCCTCAGTCGCCTTTTCTCCAGACTGAACATCCAAAGTTCCTTCTGCCTGTCCTCATGAAGATGTCCTAAAGTCCCTGTATCATCTCTGTTGCCCTCCTCTGAACCTGTTCTAACCTGTCTATGTCCTACTGGAAATGTGGTGCCCAGAATCATACACAATATATTTTTGCTTCTTGGGCTTGTGGTTACTTAGTTTTCCAGCCACTGCATTGCATTGCACTGATCGCTTTAATATAGGCTGACCAGATAAAATCCAGGTCAGGGCTCATGTAACTTTAACAGTTGTAGAGAAAAGGGAATTTCAGCCAGTGTCATTTGTATGCAATTAGTTCCTGGTGATATTCCCTCTTCATCTCAACTGTTAAAGGTGCAGGCACTATACCAGAGTGACCACATACAACAGAAGGCAGGACCCCTGCAACTTTAACAGTAGTGATGAAGAGGGAATTTCACCAGGAACTAATTGCATACAAATGACACTGGCTGAAATTCCCTTTTCTCTACAACTGTTAAAGTTACATGAGCCCTGACCTGGATTTTATCTGGTCACTCTACTTTAATAAGGAAATTTGGCCTTTTACTTTGAAGGGATCTATACTGTTGCTTGGAACGTTTCAAAACATAATTTACAACAGTGTAAATCACACCGTTGTATTATGTGCTAGGGCACACTACTGTCTAGAAATGGTAAAGAACTTACTTTTTGCAGGCCTTCTAGCGGTTCCTGAGGTCACACCTAATATTCTGCGCATCTGTTCTTGCCTCGTTTGTTCCGGATACTGTTTTAAACCCACCCACTTTCTGTAAAGCATTTCCTCCTTTCCGTAGCTGCTAATTCAGCTCTTAAAGCAAAAGCGCAGCTTAACTTAAAAAATGCAATTGGAAACAGTTGGAGAGCAGAGCCTAGAACCCAGCAAAACTCACAGGCAGTTAAGGCTAAACGAAGAATTATTTTGCCTGAAACAGTACTTCTGCCTCCACGTCTGCTATTGGATAATCAACAACTGATCTCTGCAGCTACAGAACAGTAAGCTAGGACACATTCTTTTACAAACAACGGGTTTTCTAAGCTAAAATACTTTTTGAATCTGTTAGACACGAAGGTAAAAGCAACTCATATACAACGGTTCAGTATGTGCACCGTGTGCCCAAAGAGTTTTCGCAACCCTTTTAAAACATTTTAAAGCTATAGGGTAGATAGCCCCTTCCTCTCACAGAGTTAGATCTGTGTGTAAAAGTTCTATCCCCCCTGCCCCACTGGCAGTTTCATTCCCTCAGCAGAATGTTTGTGAACATGCCGTGACAACACACCCACATCCAATTGGTGTCAGAGACTTCACCACCACCATTGCCAATGCCCAGAAGTACATTAGAATATAGATTTCTATTAAAGGTGTATCATATTGGAAGAAATGTAATCTACATAAACTTGCATTTCTCTGCCAAAAGCCTTCCCTTATATGAGGGGTCAGAAGCAGGTCAGGAGTATATCAAACTAATACGTTTCCACGAAGCTTTTTAAAAATTATTTTTCCTTCACTTCCTTTTTATGCTGCCATGAAAAATTCTTTGCTCATCACTAACAACTTTCCTAAATGGAACATCATGTCAACCTTTCTCTGGAGAAGAAAAAGCTAGCATTGCTGTGGGAATCTCCACATTTTGCAATGCTCGAAGTGCACACCGAAATTAATCATGAAATTGGAAGAGAAAGATGCACTTCAATCAACTTGGTACATTATATAGGGCTGCTCTCCCTTGATCTTGGGGGGCAGCTGGGGACAATCTTTGTAGCACGTTTGCCAGATTTAATATGAAACAGGGTTACTTAATTGCATTTTAAGAGCTATGTAGATGAGGGTAGAATTTCAGTAGTCGTGGTTTCTTCGGTCACTACGATGGGACAAGCTGCTGCGACCAATTATTATTATTATTATTATTATTATTATTATTATTATTATTATTATTATCTCTCCAATGCAGCCATTAAAGGCATAGAAGCCCCGACCCCAAACACTGTATTGAATCTGTCAACTCTAATCCCAATTAAAATGTTTGTGTGTGTGTAACAGAGAGAGAAACCAAGCAGTCTGCGTTTTAAATTTAAAAACAAATGATATCAGGTGGTAAACTGTCTCCAACTATGGAGGCTCCATTTAGCTGTCATGGCTGATGGTCTATGAGCACCTTCAGATGGGGGAAAATCACGTTCCCTCACTGCGGCTTTGCTTCCTGCATCTCTTCCGCTTCTGCAATGAGCTGCAATTATACAAGGAAGAGAGCAAGAAGAGAGCAGTGACCACGTTGCTTGTACAGCAGCAATGTGGTTTAATGGGATAGTGACCTCTTGCATGCGGCAGGAAATATTGATAAATGCCACTGTTTTTCAGAAGAGTTGGGTTTTCGGAGCCATTGTTAAATCTCTAAAACTGGGAAATGGAGTGGAGACGTGCAGGAGGATCACTGTATTGTTAAAATGACCCCCGAACATCCGTGAGTGGTCAGTCACAAGTGTGCTATAAAACACTCACTTAAAAAAGCTCATTGATAGGCCTGGCTCCTGTGAATTGGGGAGAGCCCATAGCTCAGTGGTTGACCACATGCTTTGCAGAAGGCCCCAGGTTCAATCCTTGGCATTGGCAGTTTTTAAAAAGGTCAGGTAACATGTGATGTGAAAGTCCTCTACCAGTAGCCCTGGAGACCCACTGCCAGTAAGAATACACAATTCTAGACTAGGCTAACCTGACAGAAGGTAACCTCCTATGTCATGTAATCCAGGGGTTCTCAACACGGGGCCCATGGGCACCCCCAGTGACACTTGCATTCCCTCCGTACCCCGTTCAATGTTCAGGCGCCAAGTTCTCCTTCCTATTCTTGAATCTGCCACTGATCAGCTGCTGAGCGGGCAGGAAGATAAAGCAAGGTAAAGGGGCAGAGGGGAGAGAAAGAGTGAGGCTAGAAGGAGGGTGGTCATATGGAAAGGAGGACAGGGATCCTGTATTTTTAACAGTTGCATAGAAAAGGGAATTTCAGCAGGTGTCCTTTGTAGGCATGCAGCACCTGGTGAAATTCCCTCCTCATCACCACAGTTAAAGCTGCAGAAGCAGTACTAGAATGACCAGATACAAAAGAGGGCAGGGCTCCTGCAGCTTCAACTGTTGTGATGAAGAGGGAATTTCACCAGGGGCTGCATGCATACAAATGACACCTGCTGAAATTCCCTTTTCTATGCAACTGTTAAAGATACAGGAGCCCTGTCCTCCTTTTCATATGGTTAGGGTGACCAGATAAAATCCAGGTCAGGGCTCCTGTAACTTTAACAGTTGTAGAGAAAAGGGAATTTCAGCCAGTGTCATTTGTATGCAATTAGTTCCTGGTGAAATTCCCTCTTCATCACAACAGTTAAAGTTGCAGGGACCCTGCCTTCTTTTGTATATGGTCACTCTAGTATAGTGCATGCACCTTTAACTGTTGTACTGAAGAGGGAATTTCACCAGGAACTAATTGCATACAAATGACACTGGTTGAAATTCCCTTTTCTCTACAACTGTTAAAGTTACAGGAGCCCTGACCTGGATTTTATCTGGTCAGCCTACATATGGTCACGCTACTAGAAGCTAGGAGGGAGTTGAAATAGTGAGATAAAAAGCTGTGGGGAAGAGAAACAGTGAGGGTAAAGGCTGGGAGTGGAGAGAAATAGCAAGATAAAGGGGTGAGAGGGAGAGGAAGCGCAAGGCTAGGGGTTAGGAAGGGAGAGAAATAGTGAGGCTTGAGTCTCATAGTGGAGAGAGAGAGAGAGAGAGAGAGAGAGAGAAGGAAAGGGGGGAGGTTTGTGTGGACAGAAGATGACTGAGTGTGCCATGAAACAACCCTTTCCATTTCTTCCTTCCCCCACCCCCAGCCTCTAGCCTCACTATTTCTCTCCTCACCTACCTCTTGATTAGCCAGGCCCCCATGGCAGCCATTATGTGACTAGCTAAATCCTCAAGTTCCCAAATGTGCTCACAGGTCTAAGAGCGTTGTAACTAGGGCTTTGAACAGCCCCCAGATCTGATCCAGATTCAGACGATCTGGATCGGGCCCGATCTGGAACAGATCGGCCCCCCTATCAGGTCCAGTACCGAATTTGGATCCAGGACTCCGGATCGAGATCCGGAGACCCTCCTTTTCTCCACAGACTTGCAAGTCTATGAGGAAAAGGACTCACTGCCCTCCCCCACTGTCCCTGCTTACCTGCTACCTCCTCATCACCGCCACCGCCGCCCGCTGCTGCTTCCTCTTTAGTGAGAACCAGATCTTGCAGCCTGGTTCTCAGTAGAGTGGAAGCAGCAGCGGGTGGCGGTGGCGGTGGCGAGGCAGCAGGTAAGTAGGGAGAGTGGGAGGAGGGTGGTGAGTCCAATGGACTCACTGCCGGCCTGGTGTCTCTGGGTGCCGGCTGTGTAGCCGGCACCCAGGGACCTGGAAGGCCAATGGGCCCTGTATCTCCGGATCAATCCAGATCGATCTGGAATGAGCCGATCTGGACCTCCCCTGATCCGGTTCGGATCCGGAAGGTCCGGATCACCCAGATCCGGTCCGGATTTGGGATCTGGATCTGTTACCAGCCCTAGTTGTAACCTTTTAGTAAAGGATCTTTAATAAAGGGCACGGGCCGTGAGCAAATGATGTAACTCCCTTGCTAAAGCTTTGAGTCTGGTCATTGCCTGGATAGGCAATGTACTAAATAAAAATAAATGGGTTGGATCCAGACTTTGCCTTCCTTGAGAGGAAGGACTCTGCTTGTGGAAGGGCTCTCCATCTGATTTTGGGGGATTCACACACGGCAGCTCACCCCATTCAACAAGCTCTCCTGACTGATCGGGTTCAGATGATCACGGGGCAGAGGGAGGGAGAGCAGAAGCCATTGTTCCGGCTGTTTGCATAGTCATCCGTGCAGCAGCATGGGTTGGCGTGTTGCTTGAACCTGGTGCATGGTGTGGTGTAGCATGGCATGGCAGGTATGGCTTTATATCCACCGTCCAACCCATGACTTGCAGTAGGGGTTGTAGGCTGGGTGTGAAGCTACCCCTGCCGCAAGCCAGCTTGCACTGTGCGAGTAATTGTGTAAACAACCTGTGTGTGCACCCCCACCCCCCCACAATCGTCCAAGCACTACATCTGTGCAGCAGATCTCTGTAGCAGTTTTGAGCAGCTGGTACAGTTGCCACGAGAAAGATGGGGGCAGGGAAGTTTACTTCCACCAGTGCAGTTGATCCAGCTTAAATCTGGAGTCAACCCAATAAATATTAAACCTATCTAAGCTGAGATCTGTGACACCCCGCATCACGGACTGCATTGCTCATGCAAGGAGCATGGGTTACTCCCATTAAGTTTCCCCAAATAATGTTCACCCTGAATATTTGATACAACCAGCAGACAGCAAGGCTACACCAGGGTCAGGGATTTCACCCCGAGCTTGTTCTCCATTGCAAAGCAGTGGGGTGGGGTGGGGTGGGCTTTCTCAAAATTTCCAATAGAAATTAGACTATGAAAAGGGACCCTGCATCTTTGAGTAATGAGACTGGGAAACTGGGAACGCGTTTCCCACTCACTCATTTCTCACTGTACGGCATTCCAATTTCATGACACTTCATAATAAATCATTGCTTATCACTCACATGGGAACGTAACACGGCTCAAGTTAAGATTCGTTAGCGATTGTAAAGAAGAAACATGAATTGCTCCATATCAGGGCTTTTTGATCATCTTCCGGCCTGCTGCAGGCACTCTTTTTTATTGTTATATTTACTGTAACTGTTGTTTAAGGCATAAATAAAAGAGGAGGAAAGTGCAAGAAAATATGAATAATGTAAATAAATTTATTTGTCTTATTTATGTGTCGATGTAAGCATTTGGCAATTACTCTACACAGCAGTTTGTATCCGGCATCAGAAACAGAGAGAGGGAGAGAGAGAGAGAGAGAGAGAGAGAGAGAGAGAGTAACTGCTGCACCAGCAGACAGATCGGATACTGGGAGACTATTAATAGCATTAAACACTGATACACACACCTTGCTAGTGGGAAAGGTCTGCTGCTGCTTCAAGAGAAGGCCAATTTGCAAGGGTGCTGAAAAGCTCACCACCTACCGTGTCCATGCGGCAGCCAAGCATTTTCAAAACCCAGGACATGTCAGGATTTTTGGTAACAAATCTGGGAAAGGGGGGAGTTATGAAATTTGAAGAAAACTCAGGGTTTGTCCCATCCTCCCCCCACCCAAAGGGCAGCTCTACTTTATAGTCAATGGCAATTAACAAAAACGCTTACAGCGCCACCATTTTTAAAGATAAAGGGATGAAACTCGCACCATGAAAGGGCTTTAAACATGCCAAATTTGAAGCAGATCCATTCATCCACTGTGAAATCAGAAATGTGACCAAGGCTATGTTCAGGTGGGTACCCCCCAGTGCTGGACACGCCCCTGGGGGCAGACATGTTGGTGGGGACGCCCCCTTGGGGGCTGACCATGTTGTCCTTTTTGGTTTCCAAAATATGGTCACCCTGCAAGAAGCGTTTGTGAAATAACAACCCTGGGGAGAGTAGGCCAAAGTCCTGCATTTCTTACCGTTGGGATCAGAAGGGAAGGTTTTCAGTTAGAGCTGTGCGCAAACGGCCTCCCAAAATTCTCCACCTTATTTGTGGGCAAAGCAATTGGGGGTCAATTTCACTGAATTTCTCTGAGGGGAGGTGAAATTTTCCCTACAATTTCTCACAGGTAGCGCTCATGGATGGCAGGAGAAGGTGGCCACCACACACGAAAATGGTTGAGGAAATTCTCCAAAGTGTCCTTTTATTTCTAGCAGTTAAGAAATGCCAAATCTTAGACCTTGGCCAGATCTACACTAAGCATGATATAACACTTTAAAATGGTTTATAACGGTTTATAACGGTTTAAAACCATTATAAACCATTATAAAGCAGTAGTGTAGATCGCTTCCTTTTCTCAGAAAAAAATGTCTTCTGAGAAATTTTGGCTCAGCTCTAGTGGTCATTCTTCCTGGTTCATTACTTTCCCTCAGGTCTTCCAAAGTTTAGATTTCTATGGACTGAGTGTGGATATATCTTATCGTTAATGCATATGTATATAATACTTCTACTTCCCTGTAAGCCTGGTAGCACGTGTGAAGGGAGAGAGATGTGTCTGGCCCCAAGGAAGAGGTGGAACTAGTGCTGTGCTAAAATCTGGCCTCCAATTTTCTGTAACCTTTCTTCCCTCATGAAACAAGCTTCCATGTTTCTGCCTTGTTCTCAGGGCATTTACTGCTGTGGCACCCAGGCTGTGGAATGAGCTTCCTAGAGAGGTTCACCTGTTACCTACTGTGTACTCCTTTGAGCGCCAGCTGAAGACCTTTTTATTTTTCCAGTATTTTAGCATCCTAGGCCAGATCCACACCAAGCAGGATATAGCTCCATGAAAGCGGTATGAAAGCAGTATATAAGAGGCAGGAGCCACACTACTGCTTTATAGCGGTATTGAAGTGCACTTACAACTGTTGGGGCCCATTGACACATACCATATACTGCTTTCATACCGCTTTCATAGTGCTATATCCTGCTTGGTGTGGCTCCTGCCTTTTATATACCGCTTTCATACCACTTTAAAAGTGCTATATCCTGCTTGGTGAGGATCTGGCCCTAGTCTTTTAGCTTTGCTGTTTTAAATCTGTATTTTAAATCTCTGCATTGCTGCTCAGTTTTACTCTGGCTGTACTTTTATGTTGTGTTTTTTTATGCTTCCATATTTTATATTTTATGCTGTACCTTATGGTTTTGATTTCTGTGAACTGCCCAGAGAGCTTCCGCTAACAGATGATATAGAAATGAAATTAATAAATAAATATTTTTTAATTTCTTTTGGCGGTATTTTTGAGCTTAACTAGTCATTGTAAGATGAAGGGTGCTGTATGTGTATTTTTTTTCCTTTCTATTACACATTTCTCCATTGCTCTGCATTCTTCCAGGCTACTCACACTTCCTGACCTGAAAAAGCCCTATGGGAGGAATTACCTCACAATGTCTTTCCCTGCGCTTTAATTGAAGTGTGGGAAGCCGAGAAGGCCACAGGCTGCTGGAGAGATTATTGTACAATGAATGGCAGGATGTTCACACACACTCCTCAGCCACTTCATAAGTTACGCACAACCCTCCCTCCCCAAACCCAACCCATGGGCCCAGAAACCCCTGCCTACCCCTGCCATAGGGAATGACAGTGTAGAAATTACTGGGTACCATCACTAGGCCCTTGACTTCTATTTCCTGTCACCCCATGTTTCTCTGTCATATTTCAAACCAGAGAAATCTTGCCTGTGGGGAGATGTGTACAGTATCCCCACATCACATCAGGGGTTTATTTATTTATTTATTTATTGCATTTTTATATTGCCAATAGCTGAAGCTACTGGGGTGCCACCACTAAAAAGGCTTTGTTTTTAGTAGCCACCTACCTCACCTCATTTGGCAGGTCTCTGAGGATGATCTCAGAGGCCACGTTTACACCATGCAGTTATCCTGGGGTCATCTGTAGCTTGTCCCTGTGCATCCAGGGGGATCCCAGGGTCAACCAGGGATGACTACAGACTTTCCCCGGGATAACCGAAACCATGGCTTTCCCGGGTTTTCTGCAGTCCCTGGACAACCCCGAGGACTGCAGCCGGTGTGGTGCAGGCTCTTGGGTTGTCAAATGGGCACGGAGCTGCATGGGGTGGCCATGTGCCCATGGGGGTGGGATGGGGGCAGCAATTTCACTATCCCTGGGATAGCAGGGGGGTTGGACACGGCATTTGTCGGGGGGCGGTTACTTATATTTTTTGGTGGATTGGGGACGTGCGACTGGGCTCTTCTTCTTTTTTTAAAAAAAGGCACTCGCGATGTCTCTCTTCCCTTCCAGGAAGTTGTGCAGCCATATAGATGCTGGGGAGGATTGCGGAAGCAGGGAAGGCTGCGATCCTCCCCTACCCTCCCGCTACACCTTTAGGTGTAGATGATCCCAGAGTCCAGGCTGGTATATATGGAAGGTAACCTGGCCCTATCCTTGCAGAGATGGATGTAAAAGTTCCTCTTGTGACAGAGAAGCATGGGACCTATCTACACCAAGCAGTATACGACACTTTGAAAACGTCTTGAAAACTGTATATGGAGTGTGTCCTGGGCCCCAACCGTTGTTACTACTATTATAAACCGTTTTAAAGCAGTAATGTAGATCCTGCCATGGTCTAGGAACTTCAATCCCTTCCCTGCAGCGGATCTGAAATAAGACTATAGTGAGTCAAGAGGAGCCCCAAATTATCCAGGAGTTTCTTTTGCTTCCTTTCAATTTGCTCCAGGCCTTTGATTAACCCCTTGATAATGCAATCAAGTCTGAGATTGAAGTACGTTAAGTGATCCTCTTCATTTTCATTTATCTGCTGAACCACAGGGGGAAAATTGTGATTTTTTTTTTAAGCAAAACTAAAACCATCGAGCAAAGTTGGCGAATGAGAACCATAACCCTCATCTCAAAGAATCATAGAATAGTAGAGTTGGAAGGGGCTTATAAGACCATCAAGTGCAACCCCCTGCTCAGTGCAGGAATCTCAGCATGAATTCCGTAGGGAAACAACATTTGTGTCAGTATTACAATAAACTTGAGGTATTTTTAAAAAATCATGTTAGATTCAAAACACAACCACATTTTATGTACAATTCCATGTTTCTTCCCCCTCCTTCAAATACATTCAGAAACACATTTATGCAGACACTGATGTTACAGTTGGAATCTAAAGCCCACTACAGGGGAAAAGGGGCTTCTTAACACTTCCCTTTGTGTTATTTTTCTGTTGAAAATTGCTCCTCCACACTTTAGATGCTTTTATGTCCACTGAGGGGGCGGGGAAGATATATGTTCCCCCTGGAGAGGGTGGATGGAAAGCAGTTTGGGGAAAATTTTGCGTGGACAAAGAGACCTTCTCTTCCTCCAGTGCTCTTCTGTTTCAATCAGCAGTGGGTGCATTATGTTTTTTTAAAAAATGTCACAAAGAAAAATCACGGAATGACACATAGCATAAAACATGGAGTTCTATCAGTGTGCTGGAGGGGGAGCAGGGAAGGGTACACACCAGCTTCCAAGGCCAGATAATCCTGGGCTCAATCTGAGGTCACCTAAAATACTTGTTCAGCATTTCTTTAGCTTGTTATTAAACGAAAACCTTAACCATTCATTCAAACTGTTGCATAAAAAAGTCTTAGAAGTTAGAAGACAGATGTATGATAAAACTAACATTCTCTGCCTTTTGTTCTGTTCCACCTAACCTGATGGAGAGTTCTGGAGAACTTGAAAGCTTGCACATTTTCATGGAGTTTTGGTTGATCCTAAAATAAAGGTACTGCTTAACTGTGGATCTTAGATTCTCTCTCTCTCTCTCTCTCTCTCTCTCTCTCTCTCTCTCTCTCTCTCTCATTGACCAGCACAACTAACTTCAATGTTTGTATACTAAATATAAGGAAGTTTCAGAGACAGCCTTCATTTCCCTTATGAGAAGAGAAGCCTTGATACTTCTGATGTTGTTGTTCTTAAGTCTGTTTATTTGCATGTTGAGAATAGACAGTGCTACTATGTAAGTCAGCAGCAATTTCCACAAGAAGCTCGAGCTGGGAACCTCTTGAGGACTTTTCTTGCCAGTCAAGACTGCAAAAACCTTGACTGGGTTTGGACAACACAATAGCCAATGGTCGGTTAAATATTCAGTGGTGGGTTAAATAGTCAATGGTTGGTTATTGTGTCATCTGATGGGACTTTTTAACACCACATTTGGTTATTTGGCCAAAATAACCAATGCAAATAACCAATGCTGTGCAGAGTTGAGTATTTGAACAATCATTGGTGATTGTGTCGTGTATTGGGCACTCTTGACTCTTTTGTCGCACACAGTTGGTTATTTTCGGTGACTACAGAGTCCCCTGACAAGAGTGGCTGCTACTCCAGTCCAGCTGACAGAACTCGCAATGGCTGATGGGATACCAGTGAGAGAGCTGGGGGGAGGAGAGAGGGCAGGGAATGTGTCAATTGAACACACCTTTGACTAATAGTCTACTTGACGCTGGCCTTAATCCACACCATGGATGAATATGGGGAGTAACCACATGATGATCAACCATGGAGTTGACTATTAACCCACCATTGACTCTTGTGTTGTCTGAACATAGCCCTTGAGTCTTCTTTCTCCTTTACGTATGACATTCTAGAATCTGCCAAATTATCCTTAGTTCTTACTTAAGCAGATTAGGGGTGTTGTTGTTCATTACCTAGTAGGCACCAGCTATCAAAGGCAATTCAACAAATTCCTACATCTAGCAAACTGTACAAAAGACCCGAGAGAAGGCCATTTTACATCTCCAAAGCTAGCAATAATAATACATATTCTAAAACCAGAGGCAAGGAACATTTCCCTTATCCTTGAATTCTAAAAGAAAGTCCAAAGAGGAGAATTAGTTTGTGCCTGTGGTGAATCTCAAGGACAGTGATGGCATCACTGATTTCTCTATTTTAGAATCCAATAGCAAACTAAAATGTGGAAAATATTTGATATTGTTTGAACATGAATATTCCTCATGGAGTAGAGCAGGGACCTGTCTCCACTCAGGGAAAGCCCCATGGTGCCTGCAAATCTATGCTGCATCAGTTATATGACACAGCTGCAGTTTTGCAGCCACTACAGGGCTGTGCATTGAAAAATTCGGGGACTTGCCCCAACTTTTTCAGTGGGAGCAAGTTCAGTATGACTCCTCCGTCATCTGACCTCAATCCAGGGTACCCAGATGACTGCCGGAACCCCCCTGCTCCCTCCTTGGCATTGGGATTGCCCAACGCCACCACAGGTAAGAAAAACCACTGGGTTTTGGGGAAACACAGTGCCAAGACAGGGCCCAGGAATGTTTGAAACTTTTTCAGCCAAATTCCATTTTTGAGAAAGTTTTGGGCAGAACCGAAGGCAAAAGGGAGCAGAATCTAAGTAACCGAGCCTTAGGTTGAGTTGCCATTTACACATATCCCCAAAAAGAGGAAATGCATCATCAAAAGCATCTACTTGCATAAAATTCACATATGGTAATTAATATTATAGATGCACATTTAGAAAGATTTTTTGTAACTTAAACAGAAATGCAATAGTGGGGAAGACTGGGTGCCTGCCTGTTTGGGCTAGATCTACATTGCTGTTTTATAGTGGTACTGAAGTGCACTGGTAACTGTTGGGGCACAATCCACATTCCTTATACCACTTGCATAATGTTATTTCCTGCTTTTTATTGCATATTCATAATGATTTGACGCAAGGTGTAGATCTGGCCTTAGTCTGTTGTTAAGGGTGCTAACTGTTGAAGGATAATATCAAGGCTCCTGCTCTCCCAGCTATTTATAATTTGTTATTATCTTTAAACTGCATTTATCTTTAAACTAGTTCTTCAAATAGAGGACACCTTCAAATAGAAGACTGTCCTTCGATAGGACTTGAAATCGAGGATAGTCCTCTGTAAAGTGGGCAGATGGCCACCCTAAGCTTAACAGAGGCATTTCAACCTTTTCAAATGGGGGAAAATCTGCAGAAAAGTTGGGAAACTACCAAAGGATAGGTGGCTAAGGGAAAGAAGCTGGGGTCAGGGGAAGGGGGATTGGCCATCTGGAGAATCCTGGAGGGCCATATTTGGACTCCAGGAGGGCCAGATTGGGCCCCCGGGCCTGAGGCTCTGCACCCCTGTAGTGGAGGATACTATTTCTATTTAGATTTCATTATGGTATGCATCACTTTCCCATAAAGAAGATTGAGAGGCTGTTTGGGTAGAAGGGGTTCAAGCATTCAGTTTGGGAGTGGGAGTCCAGATCCACATCTCCTGTTACAGTCACCGAATACTCTTAGTCAACTTATTTCTGTGTTAAATTATTGATGATAATATAGGATTTGATAGTGTGTTTGTGTGTGTGTAAAAAGAATTAATGACATGCTCAGCACAGGATTAGACAATCTATTGCTAATTCTATCATAAAAAATGGCAGAGCAGCTATTGAAACGGGGGGGGGGGTAAATATTTGACAATGCTGTTAAGGCAACTTTGCTAACGATTTTTGAACAACCTCCAACCGAGGTCTAAATGTCTCCAATATCCATAAACAACTCTATACTGTCCAATTAGGAAGACAAAGACGTAGAGCGTTGTCAGGAAGATTTGCATGGCTAAGTGACTGAGATCACAAAGATGATGAGGGATTGTTCGAGAGGGAATTTCGGGGTGGATGGGAGAGCATGCTGCATGGAACGGATGACTATCATTACAATATTACAGAGTCTTACACCTTCCCAATTACTGGCAGGTTTCATTAATTACTGCAACATTTCCCTAATAGAATCCCCTTCTCTTTCGCTTATCACCACCTTCCCTCTGTCTACAGAAAATGCACGACTCAGCAGATGATCACCTATGAAAAACTGGGCTGTGCAGCATCCTGTTCAGGCTAAAATAAGTGAATGAATGAATGAATAAAGAAAGAAAGAAGAAACTGGATCTGAAATAAAGATGGAGGAAAATGGGGGCAGTAATTTCGATGTGTGGAAACTCCTGAACTAATCTCAAGTGTGTTTGGAAATTTAAAAAATTGAGCTCTTGGTGAAAAATAGCTGCAGCGCCCACAGGGGGATATGCAACCTGACATGCTTAAAAGCAAAAAGGAAAAGCATTCCCCCCCCCCCCATTCAGACAAGTGCACAAAAGTATAGGCAGATCATAAAGTGACAGTCACTTAAGGGCTGCTAGATTGAAGTTTTGCTAGTCAAGATGGGTGAATCGTAGAAGCAGAGGCTGTGCAGATACCACCAACTCACTCCCATTAAATATAATGTTGGGAGCATTTCCCTGCTGTCACGATGTTACTATCAACAGCATTATCTGTATCAACTGCTTTTTACAATTACACTTAACGACTCGTCTTGCTACAAAGAGTTGGCAGACTCTCGGCTGGTTTTCATTTTAAATGCTCCAAGAAGAGGCTCGATTCTAACCCTTCGTTGCTTGCCGCTAACAAAGCAAAACAAGACCCACAAAAGGACGATGCAAATATTTCCAAATCATCACCAATGGCGTTTCTTTCCCTGCACCCCCCCCCCTTCTATGGGCAGCCAACTGTTCCCAGTGATTTCTATTACATTTTCTACCTATTATTTCATGTAATGGCATTCCTTAAATTTTAAATTAGCTCTGAAGAATAAAAATAATTGAATTCCTGCTGTTTTGTGTACATAGAGGGTGACAGGAGCTAATGTGATAATTTAAACTGTAAATGAGTCTTCACTTTGTGTTCATTAATTACAGCTAATTACTGAATTACAAACCTTCTTGGTTCGGCACTGTTATGTATTCATGTAGCATGTTAGACCTCCAGCTGGTAGAAAACCGTTTTATAGACTTACAAACTGACATGCTAAGCTACTATAGGAGCAATTCCATATTGGGTGGGGTGGGGTGGGGTAAAGAATGGAATAAGAATGAGTGGAGAAACGAAAAACAGGATAGAGTGCTCTGGGCGTAATCAATGAGTCAAACTCAGAACTGAGACAAGAAACTATACTGAATTTCCTGAACATTTGTTTTGCGTTGATGCACAGGTTTTAAGCAACAGAACTTGATTCCCATGTTTACTACAGCAGTCAAGAGTACTTCAGTTCTGTACTACCTGCACTTTCATTTTTATGAAGATTAAAGGATGGTGAGTCAACTGCCATTAGCCCTAATATCTCAGTGAAACCACCATGTTCACAAGTAGTATTCCTGAGCGACTGCCTCCTCTCAGCCTGATCTCTACGTTCTAAGGGGGAGGCCTTGCTCACTGTTCCACAGCCTATTGATTTTCATTCCGCCAAAGTGCAGAGAAGGTCCTTCTCAGTTGTGGCACCTGCTGTGTGGAATGATCTTCCCATCGAGATCAGGTAAGCTCCTGGTGTGGAGTGCTCCCACTGACAACTTAAGCCACATGTCTTCCTGACCACTAGCATTGCCAGCTACGCCTCATTTTTTTAATGAATTTTATTGCTCTATTATTGTTTTATTATTTTATTGAATGGTTTTATGGTATTTTATCATGCTTTTATCTTGTGAACCACTTTGGTTTTTGGCTTTTAAAATGAAAAGCGGTATGGAAATCTTCTGAAAGGAAATAATAAGTAAACTATATACCTCAGATGTTGGGAACAGTCATTTGCAAATGCCATTTGCCTTTGTGGGCTACCCGGGACATCTGGTTGGCCACTGCCAGAAGCAACACTGAAGCAGATGAACCCTTGGGTCTGATCCAACAGGGCTCTTCTTACCTTCATATTGCTGCTCCTTCTTGCTTTGCTCTTATATAGACGAGAAAAGTGCTGGATATGTTCTCATGCATTGAGGAAGGCGGCCTCCCCATACCTGTTTGCTCCAGATGTGTTGCACCACAATGGGCATGCTTGCTGGGGATGATGGGGGTTGTAGTGCAATACATCTGGAGGGCACCAGGTTGGGGAAGGCTTGAGTAAAGTCATAGGGATGGGGAATGATGGTGCTGTCTTTAAAAAGGCATCCTAGGTCCATAAATTCCTGTCTTGGAGAATAGAAACTGAATCTCATCACACATATGTTTTTAAGACACGCACTTAAGATACTTTTGAAAGTGAAAAATCTAAAAATGCAATGTGTGAATGTGGCAAGCAGACATGTGCACTCTTTAGAAAGCTGGTTGCAGCTCTGTTGAGTGGCAATCCCAGGTTTGTTGCTTTGTAATGTGTGCAATGGCCTGTGTGCAATGGCCTGTGGTCTTATTCCTGGACTACCTTTTTCAAGCATCCCAGATGAAAACAAGCTATAAATACTGCTGGTGGAATCTTCCAGCCGTTATTTAATATCCATCTATCTTCAGCAAAAGAGATCTGCAGATGTAAATAGCTGTCTGCATGTATTAGCAACCCTTTACTTGCATTGTTGGTGTGCATGCACATCTGGAGTGCATCCCCATCTGCACAACAATGCTCATCAGAGCCCTCTCTAATTAATCTTTTTATTGTGATTTTAAGAAAACAAAACAAATCATAAAAACAAAAAAGGACAAGAAACCACATGCCTAGAAATATCAATGTCCCATTAAATACAACATGCTACCGAACAAAACAAAACCCATGAGATTATGTATAAGCTTCAAGAAAAGCAGACCAATATCTATATACCACCCATTCAAATGTTGATAGTGTTGTTAGGTCCACAATCCATTGCATTAAGGGAGGTGAACATTTATCCTTCCAGTGTTGTAATATCAGTCTGTGGGCTGTCAAAAGCGCTCCAAAATGCCCGTAAGAGCCCTACTGAACTAGCTGTATGTGTCTTTTGAGGCAAATGGAGATGCACATCTGCATCTGAGGACAGCTGTTTCTATGTGTGATTACAGCCATGGGAGGAGCCATAGCTCAGTGGTAGAAACACATACTTTGCAGGCAGAGGGTCCCAGGTTCAAGCCCCAATATCTCCAGGTAAGGCTGGAGAAGTCCCTGCCTGAAATCCTGGAGAGCTGCTACCAGTCACTGTCAACAATACTGGGCTAGATTGATCAATGGTCTGACCCAATATAAGGCAGCTTCCTATGTTCCTAGGCTGATCATATGGAAAGGAGGACAGGGCTCCTGTATCTTTAACAGTTGCATAGAAAAGGGAATTTCAGCTGGTGTCATTTGTATGCATGCAGCACCTGATGAAATTCCCTCTTCATCACAACAGTTAAAGCTACAGGAACCATACTAGAGTGGTCAGATAAAAAGAGAGCAGGGCTCCTGCAGCTTTAACTGTTGTGATGAGGAGGGAATTTCACCAGGTGCAAATGACAACTGCTGAAATTCCCTTTTCTATGCAACTGTTAAAGATACAGGAGCCCTGTCCTCCTTTTCATATGGTCACCCTACATGTTCCCAGCCCATGACTACTGCTAGACTGTCTCTTCTATGTCCCCACGGAAGCTGCTGACTTGTCTGTTATCTCCCAGCCTATGTTTGTGCATTTGGTTCTTCCCAACTGCATATTTTCAACTAAGTTTTTTAAAGTTAAGTTAGCATTGTGACTGAAGACTAGGGTGACCAGATAAAATCCAGGTCAGGGCTCATGTAACTTTAACAGTTGTAGAGAAAAGGGAATTTCAGCCAGTGTCATTTGTATGCAATTAGTTCCTGGTGAAATTCCCTCTTCATCACAACTGTTAAAGTTGCAGGGGCCCTGCCTTTTTTTGTATATGGTCACTCTAGTATAGTGCATGCACCTTTAACTGTTGTGATGAGGAGGGAATTTCACCAGGTGCAAATGACAACTGATGAAATTCCCTTTTCTCTACAACTGTTAAAGTTACATGAGCCCTGACCTGGATTTTATCTGGTCAGCCTACTGAAGACATTATAGTCCTATTCACTTGAGTGAGATTGACATTCACCATTATTGAAGTATTCCAGTAGCTGTATCGTGGCCCAGACTAAAAGTCACTTAGCTATTTATTCAGTTAGATTATAATTCTCTCCAACCCATTTATTTCAAAGTAAGTAACTGTTTCATACCATATTAGGTTTAACACTCAAAGATCTATCCTTCTAAAAATCCCCATATGCTTTCTTACAGGGAGTTAATTTGAATTGCTGGCTTGTTTCTTCCGATGGCTAATATTGGAAGGTGCTGGAAAGTAGAAGCAGCTTTTTTATTAAAATTAACCAGCAGACACTGACCCCATTCAGAAGACACCTTAAACCATGGCTTTAACCACAATGGTTAAGCCAGAAATCTGGGCAGGGGTCAGATGACACCTTAAACCATGGCTTTAACCACGGTGACTAAGGCAAAGAAGCCTTAGTCACCATGGTTAAAGCCATGGTTTAAGGTGTCTTCTGATCGGGGCCACTGTTGTGTCACAAAGTGAACCTAACTCAGTTGATCTTCTGAGTCACGCCCAATACGAGACAAGAGCCGCTTCGGATATTCCAATTAATGCTAAGAAAAGGATCATGAGTTACTTGCACTTCCTTTCTCTATATTTCTGGTTCTAAAACAGATTTACATTTCCTTATGAACATGGTTTATTGTTGGCTTATGAAGTCTGGCTTGTTTAAACCCTTGTCTGTTTGTTTATTTATTTATTTATTTATTTATTTACAATATTTATATACTGCTCCCCATTCAGGAATTTTGGAGTGGTGAACAAAAGAATAAAAGAGGAATAAAACCACATTAAACTATATTTTTAAAAGAAACAAGGTGCAAATGAAACCGTGGCTGGTCATTGAGAGAAAGCTTCCTGGAACAACAACGTTTTCAGGAAGTACCAGAAGGAATACAAGGTTGGCACCTGCCTGACCTCGAAAGGTAGGGAATTCCATAGAAGGATGGCCACTACACTGAATGATCTTCTCCATAGGTCCATATGGAGCCACCAGGAGCATGCCCTCAGATGACCTCAGTTACCGGGCAGGTTGATAGGGGAGAAGGCAGTTTTGTACACTAGTATCAAAACCTTAAACCTGGCCTTGTAACAAATAGGCAGTTCCCTCAGCAAAGGAGTTGCATGCTGGAAAGGGGCAGCTCCCAACAACAGCTGACTGCTGCATTCTGCACTAGCTCCAGCTTCCAGAGCAGCTTTAAGGGCAGCCCCACATAGAGCACATTGCAGTAATCCAGCCTTTAGGTTACTAATGCCTGTACCACCCTGGTCAAGCTATCCCTGTCCAGGAGATGCCATAGCTGGTGAACTAGCCGAAGCTGGTAAAAGGCACTCTGAACCGCCGCCACCACTTGGGCCTCCAGCAACAATGATGGATCTTGGAGTACTCCCAAACTACAAACCTAGTGCAACCCCATCCAGATCTGGCAATGAGCCTATCTCCCAGACTTAGGAATCACTCACTTACAAGGCTTCTGTCTTGCCAGAATTCAGTTGCAGTTTATTGGCCCTCACCCAGCCCATTACTGAGTCTAGGCACTGGCCCAGGACTTGCACAGCCTCATTTGATTCAGATGTCACAGGGAGATAGAGCTGCATGTCATCAGCATACTGATGGCATTTGGCTCCAAATCCCTAATGAGCACTCCCAGTGGCTTCATATAGAAGTTAAACAACATTGGGGACAAAGTGGTGCCCTGCGGAACCCCATTGCTCAATTGCCAAGGGGCCGAGGAATACTCATCCAATGTTACTCTCTGAAATCGGCCTTGTAGGTAGAACCAGAACCACTGTAGCACAGTGCCTCTGATGCCATCACACGGAGTAAATCAAGGTAACCATGGTTGATGGTAAACTCGAGCAGAATTAACAGGGCTGTTGTGATGTTTGAAACCAGAATTGTGGCTTGTTTGCACTGCTGTCTACCTTAAAACAGAGATGCCCTGCAAGAGCCCGAAATTGGAACCACTCTGAAGAATGGCAAAATGGGCAGAAGAGGAATAAATCAGAAATAAAGTTTATTTACGTGTATGCAAGACTATTCATGACTAAAGCAACAAATAATGGTTAACATAAACCATGGCTTAATGTTACATGCAAACCCAGCTATGGGTGATTTTCATCTAGAAAGGGGGGAAGGGTTAAATCCCTCCCCCCACAGCACCATGGTCCCGATCAAATTTGGGTATCTTTGTGGCTTTTAAAAATCAGCAGGATATGTGACCCCAGATTTCTTGGTCACATCTGATTTGTACAGTCTGCTCACAAAAGGAACAGGGTAGTGTGGTGCAGTGGACAGATGACTGCATTTAGTTTTGGGAAATCCAGCATTTATCTTGTTTGTTCTTTTTCTTCCCTGGCCTGCCTTCCCACCACAAGTAACTCACAAATTACTTTATGTGGAAGTTTTCTTACAATGCTGGTCCCTTGGAAAAATGTGTGTGGTAAATCGGGTGATTCGTGACAAGGCTTTTATCATGCAATTCCCCCATGCCTCATTTATGTAATTTTACAGGGGGTCTAGACGACATCATCTTCCATTTGTATTCCTCTTGGGCAGTATCCAATAAGCACCGCTTGCGTAACAAGGATTTAGTGGTTTGGATAGGAATGGGAAAGTAGTGGAAATGCTCATTTCTGGAACGGGGCAGTTCCGTGGAACTTGCATAATGGAGCTCTGCTGCCCTGTCCTGGCACATAAGTGGGCGTTTTGTCTTGTTTTCAGGCTTTACGAAGTGCCAAATCCTCATCATGCAAAGTAGTGGGTCCCGCTTGCCCAACAGAATCGGCAGGAGCACAGCAGCCTCTTTGGATACTACCCCCTGTGTTTTCTCACCACTTCTTCTGTCTTTTCCTTTTTTAAAAAAGAGGAGGACTATTAAGAAGGAAAAGTCGGAATAGCTGCACCATGACTTTTGTGAAAGTGCAAGGCATCCTCTGTCTGGAACTACCCATTGCTTCAGAGGATGCCTTTTACAGTATATTGGATGATTGCAAAATATTCTAAAAACAACTGTGAGAGTGAGGCCACTTTTACACATCCTGTAGATGTGGGTAGTGATCATGAGCCCTATTCAGGCTGCCAGCCAGTGTTTGTAGGCTAATTGTGTATAACCCACATGGAATGGAAATGTATTTATCAGTATAGAGAGCGGTTCTTATATTTCTGTGTTACGCTTTATTATCTCTCTTGTTCAGCACCCAGGTTTTTTTACTGTTTCATTGGATATTGCGCATATTGCTATTCCTATTACGTATTTATCTGCTACCGTTAAAGACTATTTGTATTTTTGTCTATTGTATTTTTTAGTATTGTTATATTTACTTCGGTTTGAGATGTTGTAAATTATATTTACTGCTATTCATTTGTTATGATGTGAGCCGCTTTGGGCACAATTTTGTGCAACAATATTTGTAAAGGTTTTTGTTTTGTACCCTATTACCTTTGGATAAAAGGGAAGCATGGATACAATTGAGATGACATATCTCTTGTAAAATTGTCTATTAATGTTTATCCTTCCTTGTTTTGTGACTGTGGGTGCAACTTTATATGATGATGTATAAATGTTGATAATTATATATTCTGAGTTTTTCATGTAATGCCACCACTTTAGATTCACTCAAATAGCCATTGATTTCTTTCCAAGCTGATTATCATTGACAATGTGTCCAAAGCAGGGCCCCGATCATACATACAGGGTCATACTGGGCACTCACGGATTTTCGCGGGTCCCTCTCACAATGTTGTCTGCCTCCTGAGCACCTTCCACCCCTTCTAGCCTAATTCGTGTGACAAAAAAAGTCCAACTTATTTTTAAAGATGGAAGTTGCTGCTATCTCCTGCTGTGTGCAGGAGAAGCAGCGTGATCAAAACGGCCCACTGAATGGGCCACATGCAAGTTGTTCCCTTCCTCTTTCAAAAGCGGAAGTAATGAGGGACAAACATGTGGGCAGAGAAGTGACGGTAAGCAAACATGATTTTCCCCTGTGTGATGACACTCTAAAACTTTCAGTGTGCAGGCTCTGTGCAGAAGAGCGGATGGACAGAAGGAGGTAAGGGTGGGTTTACTAGCACAACCTCACTCCCTGCTCCTCCGTGTTTGATCATGTGAACAAGGCTATTGTAATCCTGTCGGGTTTTCTAAGGAGGCCAGTGGAATTACTGAAGAATTTTGTTCCATTTCCATGGACCAAAAAGGAAGAAGATGACAGCGCTAAGTCCCAGAGTGAGCATTTCTTTGATGGCGGGAACTTTCAGAGTCTCCAACCAAATGAAACCAAAGCAAATTTTAGTTCACTACAAAAGTGAGCTAACTCAAATAAGTCAACAGATTTTGAAAGTCAGAATCCAGTGAAATTACTGGATTAAAGACAAGCTACAAAAATAAAATAAAATCCTGTTTATTTTTGAAAATAGAATAATAATGTGTCTGTTATTTTACAATGGCTCTTTTTACCCGCAGTTTGTTCCTGTGGCCAGTTATCCTTGTATTCACAGTTTCACACCACTTTAACCCTCACTAACTGTAATATATTCCTGAGGATAATTTTCACCTTCTGCCATTTTATGGGCTGAACTAGCTTCTGTACATTTTGCTGAAACACCATCTTCTACATTTTGTCGTTTCCACACTCTTTCCTTGACCAATATCTCTTTATTAACCCCTGAAGAATAATACTTTATCCTCTGATAATGTCCTCTACATTAGGTTCCCTTGGACATTTATCGCTTAATATCATTTTAATTCCCCTCTTACATTATGTAGTTTTATTTCCTGAATAAAATGAAAAGCTGCCTCTAGCTTAAACAGAGAGAACATTCAGACTGGTGAAATTAGTACAGGCCATGAAGTTTTTTTCATATCCTATGGGTTTTTCTACACAAGGCATTTATTGTGTGTTTGTCATTCCCTACTCATGGTTGTTTACAGGTTCTTTAGATGATGTTATGACCTTTCAGTTTCACTTCTGTGTATGACCAGCACTTGCAGTCAGTTTTGGTTGGTTGGTTGTTTTAAGAGCAGGGAAAATGCAGCATTAATTGTCAAAGCGAAAGAAACTGCTATTTACTCTTGTATATTTCCATTATTTTGCTATACCACAGTGCCACTTAGAGGTTATGTAGTGGAAAAGCAGGAAAGGAAGCACACCTCATGTAATGCTCAGACCTTAATTCTATGACCAAACCAAAATTAAATACAGTGAATTAATTTCCTAGTCTGGGATTGCTCCATGCATCTTAAATTTACAGTTGATCTATCCATCCTCTATGGGTAGAATCCAATGTTAATCCTATGTAGAGTAGACTCACTGAAATGCATGAGACATAAGTTAGACACAATTAACTTAAGTCCCATTCATTTCAATGGCTCTCCTCTATGTAGGACTAACTTTGTAGAATACTACCCTCTGTATTGTAAATAAGAGTTGTGTGGAAATGGGCTTCCAAAATTCTCCACTATATTTGTGGCAGAAACATTGTAGGTGGGGGTGGGGGACGTCATTTCACTGAATTTCTATAGGGGAAGGAAAATCCTCCAAAGGTGTCTTGGGGATTGGGCTCACTATTAGCTGTGGTAGTAACAAAGGTTCTTTTTTCTTTCCTAATTTTTTTGTGTATTTTGCTGCTGCTGCAGCTGTGTTCAACATGGCTACCATTTTTCATCCTCTACCATTCCCCAGGGCATTGTAGGTGTGTGTGTGTGAAATGGCAGCCACCACCCAAAAAATAACCTTTTAAAAATGGTGGCGTGTATTTGGACAAATGATTGCAAAGTGGCTTTTATCTAGAGGAGTGAGTAAAAGAAAAGTCTCATACATTTTCTGAACAGAAATTTCAGCTCAATTTTAAATAGTTCTAGATTTACACAGTAGTGGGCTGAGTTGAACTATACATAGTAACTTTATGCCTGCCCTTTTGTGCAATGCTGAATTTCGCATCTGACAACTGGACCACTTTAGTCCAGTGGAGCAAAGTGGGGTTGAAAGAAAGACTTACCTGGCTTTCAAAATGCTAACGTCAAGGGTTGTTTCATCAAGTTCCCCTCCCTCACGGCTCCTAACAGGAGCTGTGAGGATGGGGAGGGGAATCAGGATAGAATCACACCTTCTCTTTTATTCACAAAGGTTTTGATTCTCTTTACGAGCATGATCCGCCGATCCGTAATCAAGGGTTAATTTCACAGCTCGCTGCTTCATCTAGCATAATATCCATTCAGACTAATTAAATCTGTCTAATAATGTGAGTGTCTTTGTCTTTGTTCTTCCCATTCTTTGTTTTACACCCTTCACATTTCATCTCCAGAACTACACGCCATCACATCCTACACTGACAAGCAGAATCCATCCCTAAAATTAAAACATTCCTGACCTATCTGTGATGACAAGGCGAGCAAGCTTCACAGCGCTACGGCCCATGAAGGGAGCTGACACATTTGTTTTTAATTTCAAAAGAGTAGAAAGTGAAGATCTGACCCTGTCAATCAGACCCCGTGACAAGTTTAATCATTGCTGCCCCACAAAATCACGGCTAAATAGGAATGCAAATAATGTATCACAGGGCTCTTATAAATGCTAATCAAGGAGAAGTAATCAACTGACAATTTCACTGATCTCTTTTCTGAAGGAGTCAGTCAACGCACTGTCTCTGGACCACAAAGAGAAAGAAAGACAAAAGGCAAAGATACAGTTTCCTGGAGGAAAAAGCTCTCCCCCCCACCCCGGTGCACGCAACTTTCCTTTTTCAGGGCTTAAAATAATAATAATAATAGAGAATTCACTCTTTTTGATCCTTCACTGAACTTTGAAGCAAAGCTGTTTTTCAGGAACTTACAATATTCTGTGTCAAGTGTAGTTTATTAACCCTACGCCAGCAAAGGAAGCACACGGAAACTTCTGTTGAAATAAAAATCATCATTTGTCTTTGCCGTTAATCCGTCTTCAGAATTGTCTCACATCTGAAAAGCCCCCAATGACCTTCTTCATGTGATGGTACTACATTTCCCAAGGACTTGAAACTCAGAAATGGCGATTTCAAAAATCACTCCTAAAAAAAAAAAAAAAACAGAGGGGGGGGGAGAGCAACAGCTCACATATAGCTATAGAAGCATCTAAAAGAGAAAATTGACTGCCACCAAGAAGTTCTAAAATCTACACTTACATGCATGTTTAAATGCCTGGAAGGAACATGGTTTGTTCTCCCAAGGTCTGGTCTTTCTTCCCTCTTTTCAAATATTAACTTTGCATGACAATTGCAATTGCAATTCTCCCCTAGAAGATTGAAGATATGGAGAAACACAGCCTTCCCTCCTCTCTGCTCATTGCTGTATCATTTGTTAGGGGAAAAAAACATCTTGCTACTCAAATGGTAACGTGTTGGAAGGAATAAAAGTGAACCAGAGGTCCCTGGTAAAAGCTAGAGCCATAGCTGAACTTCCTTGGGCCAGAATTTAGCCAACCTAGACTACAGGGAGTTGTACATTCTGCAGTGCTTCAAACTCAGTCTGTGCACTGCTTCAGACCCGGTCTGACACACTTCAGATCTGGATCCAAAGTGAGATTAAGCAGGGTGACCGTATGGAAAGGAGGACAGGGCTCCTGTATCTTTAACAGTTGCATAGAAAAGGGGATTTCAGCAGGTGTCATTTGTATGCATCTCTCCATCACAACAGTTAAAGCTGCAACAGCTATACTAGCCTGACCAGATACAAAAGAGGGCAGGGCTCCTGCAGCTTTAACTGTTGTGATGAAGAGAGAATTTCACCAGGTCTTGCACACATACAAATGACAGCTGCTGAAATTCCATTTTCTGTTCAACTGTTAAAGATACAGGAGCCCTATCCTCCTTTCCATATAATTAAGGCATCTGAAGAGGGTCAGATTTTGCAGTTCCCCAGGCATCTGCTGAGCAGCTGCCCCTGTTCATGTAAAGCAGCCATGTCGCCTGGAATGTTGCGTGAATGGCTGCTTTGGGGCCACCATTTACAGAGGATTTGGTACACAGAAATAGATGAGTCACCATTTCAAAAGAAAATGGTGATCCTTGAAGAGGCGGACAGCTGCGGGCACTCGCAACAGGTCCTGGTAAGGATGTCATGAGGCAGTCTGAAGAATCTTCCTCTGAGGAGGAAGAAGTGGCAGAGACTGCAGCTTTACCCATTCCCCAGGACTTACCGGAAGAGGAGGAACAGCAGGGAGATTCCTCTGAAGAGCCCCAGGAAAGCCACCCTCTCCCACCCCCTGTTTCTAATGAGGAAGACTTGGGGCCTGAAGGAGTTTGTCCAGTAACTCCCCAGCAAAGGCGGCAGCTCAAACGGGCAGAGAAAGCTAAGCCCACAAGGCGAAGCATGAGACTGAGAAAACAGAGCACAGCTGATGCAAGCCTTAAGTAAGATAACGAAGGAATTGCATGCAGCTGTGAACAGGCTCAAGCAACTATAAAGGAGAAAGAAGTCAGAAGCTAAGATCCGTTGAGAACAACCGTTGTCTTCGGCTCTTGACACCTGGCATACTCCTGAATCGGAACCTGTGGACTGAACAACCGGCTTGACTATTTTGGCTCTGGACTTTGGACTGCTCTAATACTTGGTTTGACCCTCGGCTTGACATTCAGACGGACTGAACTTTTGGCGTGACCTTGGCTATTGGTAATTGGATTTTGGAATTGCAAATAAACCCTTTAAACTGTTAAAGGCCTGGCATTTTTCCCAGACGTTCTTAGATAAGGGAGTTGGCAGGCTTCCTATACTAAGAGTCGTAAATACGACAATTTGTTCTCAACGGATCTTAGCTTCTGACTTCTTTCTCTTTTATAGTTGCTTGAGCCTGTTCACAGCTGCGTGCAATTCCTTCGTTATCTTACTTAAGGCTTGCATCAGCTGTGCTCTGTTTTCTCAGTCTCATGCTTCGCCTTGTGGGCTTAGCTTTCTCTGCCCGTTTGAGCTGCCGCCTTTGCTGGGGAGTTACTGGACAAACTCCTTCAGGCCCCGAGTCTTCCTCATTAGAAACGGGGTGGGAGAGGGTGGCTTTCCTGGGGCTCTTCAGAGGAATCTCCCTGCTGTTCCTCCTCCTCCGGTAAGTCCTGGGGAATGGGTAAAGCTGCAGTCTCTGCCACTTCTTCCTCCTCAGAGGAAGATTCTTCAGACTGCCTCATGACAAAGGAGCAGGGAGCTCACACAGCTCGTTGGGTGGCTTGCATGCTTGTTGGTCATGTCTAAGGGGAACAAATAGGGGCGCCTGCTCAGTGGGTGCGTGGGAAACTGCAACATCCAACCCACTTCACATGGCTGAATTTCGCTTTGGATCCAGATCCCGAGTGGGTTGGATCTGAAGCGGGCTGAGGTGGATCAGGGCTAATTCGGATGCTCCCATTCAGCCTTCGAAGTGTGTTGGGGTGGTTTGTGCACAGCTCTGCTTCAAGCCCATCTCATACAACTTTGTCAGTAGAGCAAGGTTGGTCATGGGACATGTTCTCAGATCAGATTTATTTATTGCATTTCATTGCATTGCATTTCATTCCTATACCACCCAATAGTTGAAACTCTCTGGGCAGTTCACAAAAATGAGGCAACCACTTTACTGAAGTTAATCAGGTCTAGGTCTGCTCAGTGCCTAGATGGGAGTGCTCCTAGGAAACCCATGTATTCAACTCTGAGTTGCATGGTGGAAGAAAGATGTCATATAAATAGATTAAATAAATGCATACATTCCAGACTGTTACTTGCCCTGTGCTTATTGCACTGACCAGATAAAACTATTTTCAACTCCCACCTCTCAGAGATGAACATGAATCTTTATTTAGATTCCTAAGATTCCTTGAAATAATAATCAAATGATCCAGTTGCATTTCTTGGCACTCTGGAAAAATTTCAGAGCAATTAGTGCTTTTAAAAACAACAACAACAACAACTAACATTCCCCCTCAATTTAAACATTGCACAGCAAACTGCTGCTTAGAAAAAATAAAGCTTTTTGATATTTATTGGTCTAATCTACACCAAGCAGGATATTGCATATAAAAGTGGTATGGAAGCAGTATATAAAAGGCAAGAGCAATACTACTGCTTTATAGCAGTACAGAAATGCACTGACAACTGTTGGGGCCCATTGACACATACCATATACTGCTTTAATACCCCTATATCCTGCTCGGTGTGGCTCCTGCCTTTTATATACCGCTTTCATACCAGTTTCATAGTGCAATATCATGCTTGGTGTAGATTAGCCATTGATCTACCATCTCACTCCTAACAGCATCCTTCCTCTAAGACAGGAGTAGGCAAGTTGTGACTTTCCAGATGCGTTCACCTACAACTCCCATCATCCCTCATCTTTGGGTATGCTGGCTAGGTCTGATGGGAGTTGTAGGCCAATACAACTGGAGGGATACAAGTTTCCTACCCCTGCGCTAAGATAGGCTGACCAGATAAAATCCAGGTCAGGGCTCCTGTAACTTTAACAGTTGTAGAGAAAAGGGAATTTCAGCCAGTGTCATTTGTATGCAATTAGTTTCTGGTGAAATTCCCTCTTCATCACAACAGTTAAAGTTGCAGGCACTATACTAGAGTGACCATATACAAAAGAAGGCAGGGCCCCTGCAACTTTAACAGTTGTGATGAAGAGGGAATTTCGCCAGGAACTAATTGCATAAAAATGACATTGGCTGAAATTCCCTTTGCTCTACAACTGTTAAAGTTACAGGAGCCCTGACCTGGATTTTATCTAGTCACCCTACGCTAAGAGAATCTTCATCACTTAGAAAACATTCTTCCTGCTTCCCCAGGGACATTCTAGAATACTATTTTGTCAATGAATGATCGATTTGGGGAGGGGGAATAAATTAGGGGCAGGCCTAGTCCAAGCTTCTGCCAGATCCTCGGGAAAAAGCTAACAACACACAAACAAATGTACACTTGTGGATTGTTCAAATTTGATGGCCTATTTCAATTGCTCGTGGAACTATTGTGACAGCAAACATCCAAATGCCCCTTGACTAGCTTCTGTGACAGAAGCTTCAACTTTGACTGCTGCCGAGCAGCCGAGAAAGGCAAACCGAGCGATCCAGCTAGAAGGACACGTCATATAATTTTAAGTGGTGTCCCTGGAGGATGCGACAGTATGTGAAGCTGCTTGAGCGACCTTGCTTGACTGTCCACATGCTGTGCTACTGTTAGCTAGCTCTGGCATGCTTAAAGATTCACATCAGAGCAGCCCCCGCAAAAGCTTCGGAGCATACCCCGCTGTGATTAAAGCGTCCGAAATAGAATGAATAGGAATCGACAAAGATATGTGCCATGGAAAGACTTCAGGGTTTCTTTCAGGTATACAACAAAAGGCTGTGTGTACATGGGTGGGAGTGGGGTCGGTGGGAGTGGGAGACATGGGAACATAGGAATATAAGCAAGCTGCCTTATACCGAGTCAGACCATTGGTCTATCTAGTCCAGTATTGTCAACACTGACTGGCAGCACCTCTCCAGGGCTTCAGGCAAGATTCTTTCCTTGCCCTACCTGGAGAAGATGGGGATTGAACCAAGGACCTTCTGCATACAAAGCAGGTGCTCTGTCACATTGAGCTACAGCCCCTACCCAATGGGACATACTTCTTCCAAATTACAGTGAGAAACCTTGTCACCAGCAAAATGGGCAGCTAATACTGATTCCTAACTCTCATCCGCTTCCATACCTACTCATTAAAAATAGTTTTTAAATCCCAGATGATGGGTTCACTCTTAAGTCCAACCCAGTCCTGAGGAATAGGGCAACCAAAGGTCATCCAGGGTCCTTGGCTTGATTGGCTCCCACCATCTATATTGAAAAAGAGAAACAAGCTAGGTTGCCTGGCTTAGCTCAGTCTTGATGGAAGGACTAGGAACATAGGAAGCTGCCTTTTACAGAGTTAGGCCACTGGTCTATTCAACACCAGTGGTCCATCTGTGCGCAGGATGGGACGGTCATCTGAATGGTTTACATGAGCATAGGTAGACTGGTTTGCATGTAACAACAAGCTAGAGTACAGGTGGAGTAATGGTTGAGTATGAGTTGTTGCTGAATCGTGGGGTGTTGTTGAATTATGGGTTGTCATTACTATGGGTTGCTAACCACAAACAACTCAGAATTCACAAGCAACAACAAGCCATGGGGTCTTTTCCTGTTTTTTTCATGGTTAACTACCTATGCAGGGTTCACATGTAACAACAAACCACGATTCAACAACAATCCATACTCAATCCATATTCTGGGATGTTATTATGTGCAAATCAGCCCTGAGCACAGAGTGTCATAAAACTTAAATTTAAGGAAGTTTTTTAAAATAATAATAATAATAATAATAATAATAATAATAATAATAATTTTGTTTGGAACTGATGGAAAATGTTTGTTTTTTGAACACCAATGGGTTAGACCATCAGCACTGGTTAACAATTAACTGTGGCTTCATCTACACGAAGCAGGATATTGCACTATGAAAGTGGCATGAAAGCGGTATATAAAGGACAGGAGCCACACTACTGCTTCAGTGCTTGAAGTGCACTGACAACTGTTGGGGCCCATTGACACATATCATATACTGCTTTAATATCACTATATCCTGCTTGGTGTGGCACCTGCCTTTTATATATCGCTTTCATAGTGCAATATCCTGTTTCGTGTAGATGTGCTATCAAGGGCTGGTTTACATGTGGGGCAAAGATTACTGCAGCTGAAGTGGAAGGTCTTAAATGTGCATGTTCCCTGCTTACTGAGTGAACGCTCAAGTGAAAGAGCAGTCACAGATGAATTGCAATGAACAGAACAACTGTCAAGTCAAAATTACTAGTTTGTTCATAGTTTTATCAAAGTAAAGTGGTGATACATTGTGTTTTGAGTATGTGTGAACAAGTTCTTAGTTTCTATACTGTGTTATGCTCATCCAAGTTGTGCTCATAGTGAATTAACTATCTTCTAGAAGATGGCTAATTCACTATGAGCACAACAAGCTTAACAACTCAGAAGCTACCATGACACCATATTTGCATGAATTGGCTTTCTAGTGATTGAAAAAAAGGTGAGCGAATAAGGTCATGTGAATCCGTCTACATTACATGTATTTCTAGATTTCTATTCACTTGAGAGTTGAATTGTTTAACAGGATTGTACCTTTACAGAGAAGAATCAAACATTTTAAAAGGCATGCTTGCCCATACATTTATTACACTTATTAGCAGCACAGCACTTTATAGTTGTTTACAGCTGATTAAAGGAAAAATCAGATGTAGAACACTTGCACCCTCCGCTGAAATATAAATTGAGAGATGAAAAGCATGTGGTGGGAAATAATGGTACAGCAAACAGATTTCATTATTGCTTTTCTTTTGGAATGCTGTTGCAAATTTCTTGGCAAAGCCTACAGGTGCTCTTCAACAAAGCCTGCCTAATGTCATTCAATCTCTGCTTCATTCCAGCAGTGATCTCCATGAGACTTAATGGAGTGTAGATTCAACGCTGGGTCAAAATGACCCGGATTGCAAAGACTCCAAAGTACTGAGATGGTGATTCCAGTGAATGAGTTTCCATATTTAGGGTAGGGCTCCAAGTCTAGTTGCATATGTTGGGAACACTGTATTGAATCTAGAGTCGAGGGAGAAAATATGCAATTTCCCCATTAATGCGGTGGGGGGGGGGAGGACAAAGGGCATATGCAGGTCAGGGCGGAAGTGAATTCTGCCCAGATCTACACCCTCTTTGTCCTGCAGCCAGTGATGGGGCAAAAATGAACCAGGCACATCCGTATGGGGCCAGGGAGGGCTAGACACAGGGGCGTTTGCTACCCTCGTGGGGCTAGGTGGATTTTCGCCCCATCGCTAATTCTTTACTTATCCTGTGAGGAAGAGGAACAACTGACCCCTACAGGTTGTGATGTGAGTCAAGCTGGCCCACCTTGTAACGAGTTGTATAGCAGGGGCTGCATGTGGCCAAATTCATACCTCCTAGGGCCCCGTCCCCTTCCCCTATCCACAGACCCTTCCTCTGACCACTGATCATTTGGTGTTTTCTTGGCTCATGTGCAGTTCACCCACCCACCCCATTCTAAAAGGTTAAAATGCCTCTAGCAACGCTTCGTCAATGGCCAGTGGAGGCTGGTGCTCCAATTTCAGTGGGACTAAGAATACATTCTGGGTTTCAGTCAGAAAAATCCAGAACTCTAAAGGAGCCCTCCATGGTGCTGAACCTATTTTGGCGGCTAGGGTTCAGCACCCTGAGGAGCTCCTTTAGAGTTCTGTCTGGTTCTGGCTGAAACTCAGAATGGATGCACAGCCCCACCGAAATCGGAGCCATCAGCCTCCACTGTTGCAGGCAGTAAGAGCAAGAAGCTAAAATATGCTGGTAGTTTTGGTCATTTTGGCCCCACCCCTTTTGCATCTAGCCCCACCCACCACTGGGATGCAGCCCTCGAGAGCTTAGCTGAATAAATTCAGCCCTCATACTAAAAGAGGTTCCACACCCCGGTGTACAACTTCTACCTTTTAAACGGTGCTAATAACCAGGGGTAGCTGGCCAATTAAACTCCAAAGGCTGGAATCATGATTGATTCATGACAGTCTTATTCTTCATCCAGATGATATGCTGGAAGCCATTTTTTTTAAAAAAAATACTTTTTTCCTACCATGAGCTGATTAGAAATTCAGTTCTGTAAATCGATTAAGTTTTACAGAAACTGGGATTTTGATGAACGATTAAACAAAGACGTGGGATTGTTGTGGCTTTTTTTCTTTTCTTTTTTTTGTGCGACAGTAAAGCCTCCACTGATTAATTAAGGGCACGATGCCAAAACAAGTGCCTTTGTTTAAAACGCAGTGGACAAGACAGGCTTGGGAAAGTTGATGTCTTAAGTAGATGCTGCAACATGTTTTTAATTATATTCAGGAAGAAGAACAAGAATGGGAATTGCCAACTGTTTGGAAAGATAATTTTTTTCCCAAAGAGAGATTAGAATTTTTTAAAAAAATATCTGAACAAACAAACAAACAAACAGAGCATTATTGATTTAACATAAATGCCATTTGTTGGGCCTTTTGTAATTTCCTTATTAATGTCATCATTCTGGAGTTCATATGCTCCCTTCTGTTAAAGCATTTGGCACAGAGTCAGCTTCTAGCAATATGATACTGTAAACATGGAGAGACTGCTCATATGAGCAAGCTGTATTTGCAACTAGGCAGCGTTAAAGTCCGAAATAATTCTAAGCATTTTGCAGGCTTATGTAGAAGGAGGAAACCAGGGACCATTTTTGTGAGGGGCGCGCGTTCACGATGCACACAGGCACACACACGCTCAGGCTGAGGATGGTAGAACAAAGCTGTCAGTAGGAAACAAAGTTCATGCAACATCAGTTCTCCACAGCTTCTTGTCAAGTACATTCTGACTTTTGAAATAAAACAGACGTAGACTGGAATCGACGGCAGGGAGTTTGTTGTAGCATCACTCGGCCGTATGTATTACTTGGCACTGTTGATGTAGTGTAGCCCCAAATCTGCTTGTCAGCGAAACTCTTGGGAAGTGGGGGACAGATTGCGGCTAAGCAGAAGAGCACGTGTTTTATGGGCAGCGGGTCTCGGTCCCCGGCATCTTCAGTTAGAAGGTACAGGGAGCAGGTGAAGGGAAACACCTCTGCTGGAGAACCCGCAGAGCCACTGCAGTCAGAGTGGAAAGGCTGTCTGAGGCACTGCCAGCCTTGCTATGAACTTGCCCGAGTATTATGGTTTGCAGGAAAGGCCCCTCTGAGGGCACCATTGCCCACAGAGGCCCCGAAACCATGGAATGGGCCCCTTGAAGAACCATACTCTCTTGGCCTTTAGAAAAGATGGAAAGATGCCTCTTTTTAATTCAGCCTTTTAAAATGCATAGTTTTTTAAAGGTTTCAGACGCAGTCCTATGCATGTTCAGACGGAAAAACACCCTATAACTCCCACCATTCCCCAGCCACCATGGTTGGGGTTATGGGATTTTTTCCTGTTTAACCATACACCCTTAATGTTTTTAGCATTTTTAACGTTCCTGTTTTCATTGTTACAAGCTTTTATTGTTTTAAATTGTTTTGCACTGCCTTGATTAGCAGATAAGGCAGTATATAAATGTTAAAAAATAAGATCAGTAATAAAGTACAAGACCACATCGTCCAGTCTTGGATAAGGTAGCTTTCTACGTTCCTATGTAAGTAAACTTCTTCAGCATACGTGGAAGAACGTCTCCCGTCCCAACTAATTAGACTCCCAATTTCGTTGATGTACTTAGTGGGTAGTATCCAATGGGCTGCTGGGCTCCCACCGATTCTGTTGTGCAAGCGGGATCCCCCGCTTGTGCACCAGGGATGTAGCACTTTATAAAACAAGCCCTGAAAAGAGAGGAAATGCTCATTTCCAGATCAGGACAGGTCAGCAGAGTTCCATTACACAAGCTCCGCTGACCTGCCCCATTCTAGAAACGAGCATTTCCGCTTGTTGTTTCCAATTCCTATCCAAAGCACTAGATCCCCATTGCGCCGGCGATGTATCCTGCTGGCGCTTGGGCAGTGTTGGATATTTTCCAGTGTGTTTCATCCTGAACCCAAGTATTTTTATTAGGATGTCATTCATTTCATTTAAAGAACGGCATTAATACTGTATTCCTGTGTTATTCAGCTGTAATACATTTAAAGGGAAAGGTGAATAACACAGGAATATAGTCTTTATGTTATATGAACCTACCTTATACACAGCCAGGCCAATGGCCTGGCTAACACAGTTTTGTCTTTCCTGTTTGGCAGTGGCTGTCTGTAGTCTCAGGCAGAGCTGTTCCATAGCCTTGCCTAAAATCCTTTTAAACGGAGATGCTAGGGAATGATCTCCCTGAGCTACAGGAAGCACCTGCCTGTCAAAAACAGGATGCTGGACTAGGTGAGCCTTTGATCTGATCCAGTATTTGTAACCCATGCCTTCGCTACTCATTGCTGAAGCTGGCGAGAAAGGAGGTATTCCTGATGCAGCCCTGCATCAGGAATGATTGGATCATTCAGTCACTTTCCCACTGTGCCTGATGCCCCTCGTACATTTGTCATAGACTCACAGGAGTTGGAGGCAGCCTTGTAGACCATTCCAAAGCTCTGTTTGAAGACCTCCAATGAGGGAGATCTTGCCACTCTTCAGAAAATTGGTTCCGCTATCAAAGCCGATTAGATCTAGCCTTCCTCTGTGGGACCATCAGAGAGCAAGTCTTTGCCCCAGTCCATGTGATGGCTCTTTAGGAATTTGGGGAGTGCTATCATGTGCCCCCTCCATCATCTCTTCTCCAGGCTAATCCCCCCCCCCCCCATTTCTACAACCTCTCCTCATTGGACTTGTTTTCATACTGCTCACCATCTTCATTTCTCCCCTCTAAAGCCAATCCAATTTGTCTTTGTCCTCCTCAAAGTGCAGTGTCCAGATATGATAGATACTGACTGGAAGGATGCAAAGTGAGAGCAATTAATATATAGAGATGCAACAGGCAGATTCCGTATGTGGTTACTTCAGACGCACAGAAGCTTTTAGGGCTGACATCAGTACCCAGCATGGGCTGACACTAGGATGATATATATATATATAGGCCAGCACCAAAAAGCACAATGCCAGTCTGGGCAGCTGCAGAGGATAGCCCCCATCACAATGATGCTATGTCAAGGGCCAGAGGTATATGGGAGAAAGAGGCAAATGGTGGCCATTAGGAACATAAGAAGTGCCATACTAGATCAGACCAAGGGTCCATCTAGACTAGGCTGACCATATGAAAAGGAGGACAGGGCTCATGTAACTTTAACAGTTGTAGAGAAAAGGGAATTTCAGCCGGCATCGTTTGTATGCAATTCGTATCTGGTGAGATTCCCTCTTCATCACAACAGTTAAAGTTGCAGGGGCCCTGCCTTCTTTTGTACATGGTCACTCTAGTATAGTGCCTGCACCTTTAACTGTTGTGATGAAGAGGGAATATCACCAGGAACTAATGGCATACAAATGACACCTGCTGAAATTCCCTTTTCTCTACAACTGTTAAAGGTACAGGAGCCCTGTCCTCCTTTTCATATGGTCAGCCTAATCTCGACTATCATTCCATTCACACACTGAACAACCAGCTGTTGACCAGGAACACAAGTGCAATAGCAGGACAAGCAGGACACTAATGCAACAGCACCCTCCCACCCATGTTCCCCAGCAACTGGTGTACACAGGCTTACTGCCTCTGATATTGAAGGTAGCGAATAGCCATTAGGATTGGTAGCCATTGATTGGCTTCCCCCGCAGTATGGCGGCCATTGCAGGACCGCCTGGACTACTGCAGCTTCTCCCAGTGCCAAGTCCTTGCTTGAAAGGCAGAAGCAAACAATGGTGTCAGCCCAGGATCCTACTTGGACTGGTCCTCTCCCCCCACTCCCATCCTTCAAGCAAAGGGCCTGCCACTGAAAGAAGAACTGCTGATGTAGAAGGCTATTCAGCAGCCTCTCCCTCCAGCTTGTTCCTGTTGCTGCCTTCCCTTGTGTGGGAGAGAGGACGGCTGTTATGGAGGCTCATGAAGGGCGAGGAAAGATGCCTCCAGGGAACCCACAGAGGCTCCCAGTGAGAAAGAAGGACCACCATGGAGGCTTGGGGAGGGAGAAAGAGTTCGTCACAGATACTTGTGTGTGTGTGTGTGTGTGTGTGTGTGTGGTCCACCAGTGAAGTGCTTGGGAGTTCCTCTGGAAGGCATCTTGCCAGTGGGGCACTGGGGGGGAGGTCAAATGTGTTGTTGGTCCTAGAATCCTAGAATAGTAGAGTTGGAAGGGGCCTATAAGGCCATCGAGTCCTCCAACCCCTTGCTCTATGCAGGAATCCACCTTAAAGCATACCTGACAGATGGCTGTCCAGCTGCCTCTTGAATGCCTCTAGTGTGGGAAAGCCCACAACCGCCCTAGGTCATTGGTTCCATTGTCGTACTGCTCTAACAGTCAGGAAGTTTTTCCTGACGTCCAGCCGGAATCTGGCTTCCTGTAACTTCCTGATTACTGCAATGCACTCTACGTGGTGCTGCCTTTGAAGGTGGTTCGGAAGCTGCAGCTTGTGCAAAATGCAGCAGCCAAATTGATAACTGGAACCAGTAGGTTCGAACATATAAGACCTACTCTGGCCCGCTTGCATTGGCTGCCTGTATGTTTCCAAGCCCAGTTCAAGGTGCTGGTTTTAACCTATAAAGCCTTACACGGCTTGGGACCACAATACCTGATGGAACGCCTTTCCCGACATGAACCTACCCAAACACTACGTTCAACATCTAAGGCCCTCCTTTGAGTGCCTCCTCCGAGGGAAGCTCGGAGGTCGGCAACAAGAGAGAGGGCCTTCTCTGTGGTGGCTCCCCAATTGTGGAACGATCTCCCCGATGGGGCCCGCCTGGCGCCAACTTTGTTATCTTTTCGGTGCCAGGTCAAGACTTTCCTCTTCTCTCAGGCATTTGGCAATATCTGAGGAGCCTGGGTTTGTTTTGTTTTTGTAGCTTTTTGAAGTGTTGAAGTGGTTTTTAAATGTACAGATTGTGTGTATGTTGTATATTTTTGCTGTTTTAATTTTTGTATATTGTTTTTAATTGTTTTTAATCCTATGTAAACCGCCCAGAGAGCTTTGGCTGTGGGGCGGTATACAAATGTAATAAATAAATAAATAAATAAATAAATAATTCATTTCTTGCTGCACAGAGCCCGTTTCTCACAAGGTACCCTACTGACCATTCTACTGGCCCTTGGTTTGGAAATTATTGCTTTCCTACATCCCTTCTTCCTAAAGTTGGCAAATTAGAGTGCGAGCCCTTCTGGGACAAGCATCTGTCCCCCCTGCCACCTTTTAAAATATAAAACTACAAATATTTATGTAAACCAGCTTAAATGTCTTTTAAATGCACTAGGGTCTCAATCGAGCTAAATAAAGAAAGCATCAGAGAAACTGCAGGGGATTTCCATGCTGGTGCATTTTAGCTCAGCTGAAGCAATGGTTTTCCACATCTAGCTAGAAGTGGAATTAAACAGAGATAACACACAGTCAGCGTCATCAGACGAGTGTTTTATAGCACGCTCGTTACTGGCCACTCATGGATGTTTGCGGGTCCTTTTGACAACGACGTGTTCAATTTTTTGGGGTTATAAAATAATCCACCCAAAAATAAGGGACTCTTCTGGGTTATAGCAGAATTGATCACGATTTCCTGGGGTGTGCAGAGAAGTTTTGCTATAAAATGCCCACTAGAGGGTGCTGTCTCACTACACTGAATCGACCATGTGGTTGCTGCTTGCTTCCCCTTTCTCCCCTGTGTGATTCTTCTCATCCCTATCATGGAAGAGAAGCAGGAAGCAAGAGCAACGGTAAGGAAACACGATTTCCCGCCGTCTGAAAGAGCTCAGTGCCATTATGTGCACCACTATGTGAACCATCAGGAATCTCAGCACAACCAGGAACTCCCCTGCACATGGCCAAAATACTATAGAGGGACCATAGCTCAGTGGTGGGGCAGATGCTTTGCATGCAGAAAGTTCAATCCCCAGCATCTCCAGGTAGGGCAAGGAAGGAATCCTGCTTGAAGCCCTTAAATGTGGTTGCCAGTCAGTGCTAACAATACTGGGCTAGATCAGCTTCCCTCAACCTGGTGCCTTGGCTGACTGGGGCATTATGGGAGTTGTAGTCCAACACAAATGGGGAGTTGGAGAAGACTGGGTCACTGGCCCAATGGTATAACTCAGTATAAGCCAGCTTCCAACGTTCCTATGTTCTATAATGTCTACTCACAACTGAGCTCCATTTAGTCAAGATCCTTCTTATGTTAAGTGAAGCTGTGAGCCTATCCACATTGCCCTTAAAATGACTTATATTCTGTTTAAAAATGTGTTTTTTTAAGTCACTTCATTATGTGGTAGGACACACTGAGCAGTACTTACATTTCATAGTGACTGCTTCCTCCGTCCTCAAAGTGTTCAATGGTGTATTACAGGGTTAATTCCTTGACTCTTCTACTTTAGTTTTTGTTTTGCAGGCTGCTTGAGTTATGGAGACAGAAGTGGGCGGGTCAAGCAGCCTGCAAAACAAAAATGATACAAGAAGACTCAAGGACAAAATGAAAAGACAATATAACTGCACAATGTATTTTGGTTGTTAGCACAATGAGCTCTCTGTTTGGAAGCACCCATATTTGTCACCACAAATCAGCTCTGAAAAAACACAGGACAATGACTCAGGTAACATGGAATGCAATGGGCTACAACAGCTTTCCTCAACCAGGTGCCCTCCAGATGTGTTGGACTACAACTGTTATCTTCCCCAGACAGCATGGCCAATAATGGGAGTTGTAGTCTAGCACATCCGGGGATGGATTCAAGATCTGCCTTGCCCAAGAGTAAGTGACCTTCTGTGAGAGGAAGGGCTCTGCTGGAGGAAAGTCCATCTGCCCAGTTATTTTTCCCCACACCAGAGCCCACCCCCTTCAGCAGGTCTCCTAATGCTCTGTGTAGTATTTTAAGGGGGCTGGAAGGACTGCCATTGGAAGGAGTAGGGTCAGCATTAAACTGGATCCAACCTCTGGAGGGCACCAAGTTGGGGAAGACTGTGAGCTTTTCTACATGAGGCATTTATTCTGCACTCATGATTCCTTACTTATGGTTGTTTACAGGTTCTTTAGATGACATCGTGACCCTCCAGTTTCTCATCTGTGTTTTTAAGTGCACGTTCCTGGTTTGTTTCTGTTTTCCCCCTAGAACAAGGAGAATTGGGGATTATTTCTGAAAGCAAAAAAGGTATTTCCCTACTCGTGTATTTGTGCCATTCTGTTCTAGCACAGCGCCACCTAAAGTTTACATAGCGGAAAAGCAGGACAGGAAAAGTATTGTGTAGAAAAGCTCTGAGCTGCAACAACAGGTGTTTTCCAGTGGAGAGCTCAAACGGCTACCACTTAAAAAGGCATTGCACAGATGATCTTTTCTTCCTAAATGGATTCTGTTGTTGTTGTTATTGTTGTTGTTGTTGTTGTTGTTGTCGCTGCTGCTGTTGTTAAAAAAGAGAGAAGTGATGGGGAAACAAATTGAAGACGGTATTGTCTGGACTCCCGGTAAAACAGCTGGTTGGCCACTGTGTGAACAGAATGCTGGACTAGACGGACCCTCGGTCTGATCCAGCAGGGCTCTCCTTATGTTCTTAATTCAGTGAATGAGACAATGCAATTCCACAATAAAAAGCCTCTCTTAGGAGAACCCAATCATGGCTTGGTGTCAAAAGTAGGCATGGTTGACTACCTGCTGAGGGCCCACACCCTAGCAGGGATCCATTGACAAGAACCCCCTGGATCTTCTCCTCCTCTTCATCATTGCAGCCTGCTTGTTCACCTGTCTCTTCTTCTGGCCCAGATAATGGAGGTGATGAGGAGCAGGAGATGCCACTGCCTACTGGCTCACCTGCTCTCTGCCTATTAAGTAAGAAAGTGGCAGCAGCAGTGAAAAAGCGCACAAAGAGTATTAGCAGCTGGTGTCAATGGTAGTGAGATAGACTCTCTGAGAGAGGGGTCCCATTGAGGGTGCCCTCAAAAACCTGGAGCCGGAACTGCATCCAAAGTTATGTGCAAACTCGATAAAAAGTGAGAGAGCCAAGGATGGTCATTCCAGAGAAAAAGGCTAGCATAGAAGCACCTCAGATCCATGGCGAGCATGCACGATTCCTGCCCAGTCTCCCACGCTACTAATCACATGCCTACAATCCACAAGAAATTACATCAAAAGTGTCAGAGACTATATGTTAAGCAGCTGTTTAATAACTTCATAAGAGTCTCATTCTGCCCTTGATCTAAATGGAAAACCTCAGATTCTCATCAGCGGAAGGATCATTTCAGAAAAAGTCTTGGAGCTGACCTACGCTGTGTAGTGATGAACCATGGATCGCAATTAAAAATGTTAGTTGGCCAATCTCTGTAGAAAAGGCACCGACACCTCTGGATTGTAAGAGCAACCCGCAGTTTTAAAGGGTGCATACGAACTGTATCAGTGCCTCATAATTATATGGCCAATGCTAGGGGGATGCAAAGGACCCCCATGTCCCCACTTTATGTCGGAATTTACAAACATGGCACCTATTAGCCCTAATGAGAGAGACCCATGTAAATCTCCTGGCTACAGCAGGGAGACTAGAATCCCCCTGACATTTTCTTGCATATTCCTTGGTAATTGTACTAGAAGTTACTGAGCTGGTTCAAAGATTAATTATCAGGTAACATACAGATTTCATTATTTGTGTTTCTCGGGCACACATTAACAGACAATTATCCCACAACCCTATGGTGTATGCAGGTTTATTACAGGTTTATTATTCCTTAATAAAGCTGCAGTAGGAATAGCTCAGAGCTACTTCCTTGGGGGGAAACTTATGCCAGGCTAAACGAAGAAGCGAGCCATTCTCTTTTACCCTTTCATTTTAGATGTCCATTGCCATGAATTGCTTAGAGAGATGGGTTTTATGTACAGCGTAAGCAGTACATAAATCTATTAAATAAATAAATATGAAAGCAATGTAAGAGCAGGACAAATGCTAGCCAGCTCAAGACATTTTGCTGCCCATCAAAAGACACTGAGCAGATGGAGTGTCCATCAAAAGACATTCCATCTTTCCCTTCTTCGTGGGTTTTCTGTGTGAAGAAGAAAAAAAGATGGATGACATGGCAGGAAAACACGGAAGGTTACAAACAGAAGACAATGACATGTGGACCCCCACCCCTGCCTAAATTTTGTAAAGGAGAAAGGGTAATTATACCATAAAAGCCTTGTCTGGAAACACACACACACACCGGTTTCTGCAGCAGGGTCTGTTAGTAAATTGACCATCACCATTTCTTTTTAGTGGCCAGTTTGCTAGAAGTGTGGCAGGAATGTGAGTGTAAGCTAATTTTCTCCCCCCCTCCGACCAAAGGTACCCTTAAAGGATAAAACGGGGATAAACAGGATAATAACATTCCAGTGAGAGATGCTGCAGAATGGGCACCGTTCCTAGTAATTAGGAACAGTGGACAGGTAGAGCAAAAAGAAAAAGTGATGTTTGGGCGAAATCCCAGTGTTTATTTTATTTATAACCCTCCTGTCTTAGGGTGACCATATGAAAAGGAGGACTGGGCTCCTGTATCTTTAACAGTTGTATAGAGAAGGGAATTTCAGCCGGTGTCATTTGTATGCATGCAGCACTGGTGAAATTCCCTCTTCATCACAACAGTGAAAGCTGCAGGAGCCCTGCCTAGCGTGACCAGATACAAAAGAGGGCAGGACTCCTGCATCTTTAACTGTTGTGATGAAGAAGGAATTTCACCAGATGCTGCATGCGTACAAAATTCTCTTTTCTGCACAACTGTTAAAAATACACGAGCCCTGTTCTCCTTTTCATACGGTCGCCCTAGCCTGTCTACCAAATGAAATGACACTCGAGATAGCTGTTTATGCCTTGCTTTTCTGTGAACTGACCTGAAACCAAAAGCAAGCAAACAATATCTGGCCCGGCTGGGTTGTTGCTGCTACTGCTGCTGCTAATTTGTTTTTCCTGTTCAGTTGGTACAGGGACAAAGCGACCTCAGCTCAATTCCTCTGCTAAAACAGTTTAAGCCTCCCTGCACACTGCCACCTTGTGTTTCCTATTGCACAGGCAATTAAGACACCACATGTTGTAATTACAATTGACTGGAAAAGTCTGTTGTCTTTTGCAAGGGGACGTGTGTGTGTGTTAATGGACTGCAGGCGGAAGAATGTCATCACCGCATACCTGGTATTCTTTAACAGGTTACAACAATGCAATCCTCTTCCTACATCTATTGCTGGTCTATAGAGGCTTGAGCCAAAACTCTTTGTTGCTGTTCATTTGCTTTTATGAAAAGTTTTCACAAACAGACATCCAGGACTTTTATGTTACTCTTCTATGACCTCAACAAACTGATGTGGAACAGAAGTAGACAGAAAGTAGATTGGAATCCCAATCTACTAGTAGATCTCTGGGTGATTTAAAGTAGATCGGCAAGGGTTTTTGACTCCTGATTGTTTAACAATAGCATCCACAAAACAACTTTTCCCACTTAAATTCGGCTGCTGGGATGAAGAAAGCTTGGTAACCATGAAAGGACTGAATCAGTTCTGGTACTGAAAACCAATTCCCCAGGCTCAAATAGGATTGGGTAAATCTGCTTGTTTTGCTTTCTCCCACATTCATAATTTTTTAAAATCTCATTATCTTTCTCAATATGAAGAACTTTGCGAATTTTTGCAAATTCTTATAAAAATGGACTGAAATGAAATTCTCACCCATCTGCACTGGCCAAATTCAATAGGTTAGATACAGCGATTCCCAGGATGGAGAAGACCATGATCTACCTGCCTGCCATATAGTCGGTAAAGCCTGTCAGAAAAAAGAGGTGACCGCAATCCTCATTCAGCACTGACACAGGCCAGATCTACACCAACCAGAATATAGCGGTATGAAAATGATATATAAAAGGCAGGAGCCAAACTACTGCTTTAGAGTGGTATTGAAGTACACTGACAATTGTTGGGGCCCATTGACACATACCATATACTGCTTTCATACTGCTATATCCTGCTTGGTGTGGCTCTTGCCTTTTATATACCACTTTCATACCAGTTTCATAGTGCAATATCCTGCTTGGTGTAGATCTGGCCACAGTTGAATACACAGGGATTCAAATCCAGAATTTTAAGAACAAAGCACTCAAAACCCTGGGCTTGGATGGACAAATCTGTCATTTTTCATTTCTTCCACATTCATTTTAAAAAGTAATAATCTCAAATTCCCTTTGTCCCCAATATGGACAGCTTAACAAAATATGGTAAATTCTTATAAAAACCAAACTGAAAAGAAATCCTCATCCATCCTTAGGTTCTGAATCTGCTCAGAAGTGCCCTGTTCCTTCCTTCTAGGTGTATGTCTGTTTGGTTTATCTGAAGGTAGGAAAGAAGGTATATTCCACAAGCCTGAAACCTGCCCATCCGTGTCCTAAACCATGTCTAACTTCAGTTTGTGTTAGGCTGACCACATGAAAAGGAGGACAGGACTCATGTAACTTTAACAGTTGTAGAGAAAAGGGAATTTCAGCCAGTGTTATTTGTATGCAATTAGTTCCTGGTGAAATCCCCTCTTTATCACAACAGTTAAAGTTGCAGGGGCCCTGCCTTCTTTTGTATCTGGTCACTGTAGTATAGTGCCTGCAAATTTAACTGTTGTGATGAAGAGGGAATTTCACCAGGAACTAATTGCATACAAAGGACACTGGCTGAAATTCCCTTTTCTCTACAACTGTTAAAGTTACATGAGCCCTGTCCTCCTTTTCATATGGTCACCCTAAGCGTGGGAAGGTATGCAAAATGCAATGCCTAGCAATGACGTGACTGCGTATTTTTAATGCAGGCTTTGAAAATATTCATTGAGAATTAGTCACATCACCTGCATTAATGTGTGGATGCAAATTGCATGCCATGATTTAAACAAGCCTTCCCTCTGTTCCATGCAAACACGTGAGGATGTGAAGGAAGCAAAAATGGAAAACGGAGGAGTCTCTCTGAATAGCGGCAGGATGAAGCAGCATCTCATCAAGAGACCACTTCAAAGATCAGCTCTCACTCTCTCCATGCAAACAAGTTTAAATTATCTTGTGTGAATCTGCTGTTAGCTGTTCCACTGTTCCATTATGCATGATTCCCGGCTGTTTGTATCATGAATATCTGCACAGTGCTCCATTAGTGATTTTCAGTGTTGTGCTAAAGCTTTTGCAAGTGGTCACGTTATTAGGTTAAAGTGTGATCTTTTTGCATATTAAGCCTGCTTCTGTGCATTTGTCATTTATGTTCAATACAAGTCCAAGCATTTAAATCTGCATGTGCAATTCTGTCCCAAGTTCTCGTTCACAGAATCATAGAATCATAGTATCATAGAATGGTAGAGTTGGAAGGGGCCTATAAGGCCATCGAGTCCAACCCCCTGTTCAATGCAGGAATCCACCTTAAAGCATACCTGACAGATGGCTATCCAGCTGCATCTTGAAGGCCTCTAGTGTGGGAGAGCCCACGACCTCCCTAGGCCATTGGTTCCACTGTCATACTGCTCTAACAGTCAGGAGGTTTTTCCTGATATCTAAGCGGAATCTGGCTTCCTATAACTTGAGCCCATTATTCCATGCCCTGCACTCTGGGATGATCGAGAAGAGATCCTGGCCCTCCTCTGTGTGACAACCTTTCAAGCATTTGAAGTGTGCTATCATGTCTCCCCTCAGTCTTCTCTTCTCAAGGCTAAACCTTTCTTTCTTTCTTTTTAAATTTATTTCATGTGCTGGCACAGTAATGCAGCCATCCTATGCACATTTAGTTGGCAGTGCCCTGACCACCATTTTTCTTGGTAGAAAGATGGGGTTACAAATAAAATAAATCCATGCAACTCAGTGGGGCTCATGAGTAAGTGAACATGTGTAGGATTAGACATAATAGGTACAGAAAGGGCCTGTCGAGCAATCCAAGTTGGAATTTCCTCATACCCATTCCTTGGAGTAGAGTTAAGAAGAAGGAATCTGCATGCATTTCTGAAAACCTGCCTGCTGATCTCCTCCTCAGATGACTTTGAGCATTTTCACCACTGGAAATGAGGTTACTTTCTGTCAGCCATCACAGGTCTGGCCCTTTAAGCATTGTCAAAAAAGGGAAAATGCGGCACACGTAAAGAGGACAATTGAGGACACTGGGTCACATAAATTTCGTGTGTGCTAATTTCCTACTTTATGTGCATAGATGTACATTTAGAAATAATTACCATAATTTCATTAGAAATACATCTCACCATAGTGGGGAAGACTGAAGACTTTTGAACAGGTTGTCTTCTTGCTGTCCAGGTGCCAACGGTTGATGAACAACTTCAAAGCCCCTGCTGCTCTCCCTTCTTATGGCACTTTATCTGCAAACCAGAGTTTGACCGGAGAGTCCTTCAAGTCGAGGACTCCTTCAAATTTTATTCATTCATTTCTTTATTTCATTTCTTTTCCACCCAATAGCTGAAGCTTTCATTTCTACACTGCCCAATAGCTGAAGAATGGGCATTCCCTTTCTCCCCCTCAGAGCTCACGCAAGGAGAACCACACCGTCCTTGGATACCTGAGCGCAAAGATGGGGAAAAGGGTGTGGTCCTGAGGAGGGGAGGAGGCCAGGGAAGCTGCCTTACTCAGCTTCCTATTCTTGCCCGGCCTCCTTCCTTCCAGCTCTGAAGTGCAGCAGCTAGATAGCACTGCATTGGAGACAGCTGACTATCAGCATAGCATTGCGCCCTTAATCTCTCAATTAAAATGAACCAACCCCCAAAGCTAGGGTGACCATATGAAAAGGAGGACAGGGCTCCTGTATCTTTAACAGTTGTATAGAAAAGAGAATTTCAGCAGGTGTCATTTGTATGCATGCAGCACCTGGTGATATTCCCACCTCATCACAACAGTTAAAGCTGCAGGAGCCCTGCCCTCTTTTGTATCTGGTCATGCTAGGCAGGGCTCCTGCAGCTTGAAAGTTTCCCACTTAGTCATTTACATTTTGTCAGTTGGGGTGCAGATAAATGGATGGACAAAATGAGCCTCATATTCAGATCCTCCCAGAAAGGAAAACCTATCGTTTTGCCTTTTCCCATAGTCTGCTACATCAGCGATGAAGCCTATAAGGCCAGGTGATAGAGGAATTGCTCCCATAAGCAGATTGCATGCATTGGGCAAGTATAGGCTGACCATATGAAAAAGAGGACAGGGCTCATGTAACTTTAATAGTTGTAGAGAAAAGGGAATTTCAGCCAGTGTCGTTTGTATGCAATTAGTTCCTGGTGAAATTCCCTCTTCATCACAACAGTTAAAGTTGCAGGCACTATACTAGAGTGACCAGATACAAAAGAAGGCAGGGCCCCTGCAACTTTAACTGTTGTGCTGAAGAGGGAATTTCACCAGGAACTAATTGCATACAAATGACACTGGCTGAAATTCCCTTTTCTTTATAACTATTAAAGTTACATGAGCCCTGTCCTCCTTTTCATATGGTCAGCCTAGACAAGTATAATTATGCATTCACTTTAATGAGAAACAAAGGCCAGTGTTTTGAAGCATGCACATGTGACTTGTAAAAAGGACAAGAGGAAGGGATACAGGGAATGTCAGAAAGATGGCCCTTCTACTTTGTCTTCCAATTTTCACATGCCTGGAGATGAGTGACTTTTCATTTTCACTTTTGGAGGAATATTAAGCTGCTGAAAATGAAATTAGAAAGCAAGATCCTATGCTGTACTCTTTGCAGACATTTGTACATTTCCCCCACCCCCTTCAATTTGTCCCTTACCTTGTTTCCCATTTTTCTTTAGTTTTAAGAGTTCTTTCCCCCATGGAAGTCAACACAAGTTGCAAGTATCAAAATATAATCACAAGGTAAAGCTAAATGAAACCAAATCAGATAATTTGCCATTTTAAAATCCACGTAGCTGAAATGCCTGGCAAACCAAACACATACATACAACTTTTTTAGAAAGTCCATAAGCTTAGTAGGCTTCTCTCAGGCGGGACTTTCACAAGAGTGGTGCCACAACAAAAAAGCCTTTGCTCCGCATTGCAACTAATCTGTCTTTGTGTCACATCTTCATGATGTCTAGCCATAGGGAAAGCATAATCCCTCCCATGCCTCTTACAAAGAACTAGTAATTTAAAAATGTCCAGAACTAGGAAGGCAATAGGTTGGATCCAGATGTAGGGCTTTTCTACATGAGGCTTTCAATCTACATGTTTACTGCAGCTTCTGCTTCTGGATTCTTTGTGGGGTTAAGATCAGCTCCTTTACATGTTTTTTCGGGGGTGGGGGTGGGGTGGGGGTGGGGTGGGGGTGGGTCTTTCTCTGCCTTTCTATATGTTCCATTACACAACCACTAGGTGGTGCTGTGGTATAGAGGAATTACACAAATACATGGCAATTCCATAATGCTATTCAGAAAAATACTTGCATTTCCTTGTTGGGGGGAAATTCAATAATGCTTGAAAAGCACAGGAGAGGCTCTGGAGGATGATGACATCATGGAAAGGACCCTCAAACTACCATGAGTAAGGAGTCATAAGCACAATAAAAGTCTCATGTAGAAAGGCTCTTAATTATGCTTAGAGTAGATCCATTGAAATCAATGGGACTTAAGTTAGTCCTGGCTAACTTGTCCCCTTGATTTCAGTGAGTCTACTCTTACAATAAAATCCATACATAAAGGGTAGAGGGGGTTTTGAACTCATTCTTAGATCACAGTCTTTCATGCTATTCTATGAGAGATCTAATAATCCAGGTGCATGCTTCCTCCATAGTTGCCCTGCACAGTGCAGTTTGCTGAGACAGAAAAGAGGGGTAGTGGCAAGTGTTGTGGCAACCCTACAATGATAATGGTGAGGACTACTCTCACATCTGCCTTGCTGTGCAGCCCCTTCACCTTGCCCTGCAAAGCAAGCAAAGGCTCATCCTGCCACATCTGCTGGAACTTATGACTTGCCCTAGCTGCACCATGTGTTGACTCCACGCAGGTAGCAGAATTTTTGTAATCAAATGTTGGCGACCTAATGTGTGAATGCCCGTACCGGAGCTCCAAAGAAGACCCAACTCATTTTCTAAGCAAATATGGTTGCAATCCATGCCTATTGATCTCAGCATGGTTTACTTCTGAGCAGTTATTAGGGTAGCCACTTACGCGTAACCCCAAAAGAGGAAATGCATCAACAATTTGCATAATATTTGCCTATGCAAATTTATATGTATTATTTAATTATTTTGTTTTTATTCTGCCCAATAGCTGAAGCTCTCTTTACAATAATTCATCAGATAATAAAATATGGCATAAAAATATAAATATGCAAAATTTAAAACAATTTAGATGACCAAAAACAGTTTCAATAGAATGTTAGACCTGTTTAGATGGCTGACATAAATGCCCCATCATATGCACTAAATGCCTGGGAGTAGAGGACAGTCTTAATTGAGTGCTGAAAAGGTGACAGTGTTGGCGTCAGGCAGGCCTGAGTGGGGAGTTCAGGTGGCCACCACTGAAAAGGCCCTCTCCCTTGTTGCCACCCTCTGAGCCTCCCTTGGAGGTGGCACTTGGAGAGGGGGCCCAGATGTTGGTCATAGTGTCCAGGTTCAAGGCGGGAGAGGTGTTCCATCAGGTATTGCAATCCTGAGCCATGTACAGACTTAGAAATAATGATTATAATTTAAAGGGAAATACAGTGCATCTCACCATAGTTGAGAAGACGTACTAGGTGACCTTTGCACCTGCTCAGTCTGCTGTCCACGTGCTAACTGTCGATGTCCATGTGCTAACTCTTGATGGGTCCCTGTTCTCCCTTCTTATGGTTCCTTTTTCTTGAACCTACCTGACTTGGATTGGACAGGCCTTCAAATAGAGGACAAGTTCAAATAGAGAACTATCCTTTGACAGCTCTTCAAATAGAGGACTGTTCTCTGTAACATAGGACTCCTAACCACGGACTGCATTGCACCCCTCCAAAAACAAAATATTGCTTTTCTTAAATCAGTGTGACAAAAGAGGTCTGATTTTTTAATTATTATTATTTTTGCAAAACAAACCAGAATTCATTTGGGAGAGGGGAAGGGAAGCGGAGGCTGGGTTAACACCACCATTATTCTCCATCTTGCGGGGGAAAAAGCAAATCTTATTTTGCCTGTCATTGCAGGAGGGAGCAAGGGAGGGAAAATATCCTTTCATCCGGCCGTTAGCTGTAAACATCCCCTCGCCTTCTGGGAGCAGGCCTCCGTTTCCCCATCCAGTGCAGAAGCCATTTTCTAATACTAATGTTTTATACACACATCTCGGATACATTGCGAACTCCCCCAACCCCAGAGGCAACAGGGGCATTCGTTTATAGTAAATCAGAAGTGTCACCCTTGGCAACCCACAGCCCTGAAACATTTATTCGGCTCCACGTTGCTGGCACTTAGAATTATTTCTTTCATGCCTGATAGCCAAATTACAATATGGCAGGTTTCCCTGGAGCCACCGGATCATTAGTGCCAGCTCACAACATACTTTCAACTGATATGGCATCTCATGTACAGCTGCCAATCAAAAAATGGGAAATGCAAATGAAGGTGGGCCCATTGGTGTTCAATTACTGTACTGTAAGCTCCTTACAGCTTCGCTTAATGACTGGCAGTCGTTTCGCTGAGTGGAAGGAAGAGGAGAGAACACAGCAAAGAATTCCCCCTGGGGAAGCCAGTTACGAGTGCAAGAAGTTTTTACATTTGATTTCCATATTTATTCATTTTCTCCCCCCAAACCCCACTTCCCTCTGTGTGTTTCTAAACACCAGGCCGAAAAAATACTTAGCATGGCTTGTTATACAAATACATGAGCTTGTCAGCTGAGTCGGCTGCCAAGGCCACATCAGAAGAAGATGAGGGATTGTGCAATGTTGCTTCTCGAGAAAGTGTGAAGTTTCAGCTTCAGCAGAATGAACTAAGCATTAACCTTTCCAAAACAGCTTGTCTGTGGGCAATTTTACTCTCTGAAAATTGCTCTGTCGCAAACCTGATAACCTTCCTGCTTTCGGTGGCGGATGACTGAGGCTACCCGATTCCTGAAACCCTCCAACTGGCACTTCAAATTTAAATATACCACCTCCTCTGCCCCCTTTGCGCTGAAGGTTTGCATCGTTTGCCACAACAGTTCCGACTGCTGAAGAGACAAGCCAGTGCTCCGTTTAAAAAGTGGTTTATCTCTTTGTCTGTAGTTTCTACACTGGCCAACTAATTACTATGCTCTGATTTCAGTGCTTTTGCAGAAAGGTAGTTAATGTGTTTTATAAATACATACCAAACAACGCTATATACATAAGATCACAACGGTAGTCTATAACATGTAAATATACATGTGGGTATAATAATCGTAATTTTAAACTTAGAACTGATTAAAGAAGGAAGTCACGATAAATTCAGTCTTCTTTTTTTACTTGCCCCATTTCTTTAAAGAAGCTATTAATGGTGTATTTTATGCAACGGATGCAAATTGATGCCATTATCCAAACAAGAATGCAAAAAGACAATTTAATACACACAACATCATCATTTAGATGCCAAAAAGTCGAACCTTGTTTTAGCGTTCCATGTTGCTCAAAGATAAAAGTCATTTGCTATTTTAAAAATCTTCCTGCATACCTGCTCATTATAAAACCTTATGTAAACCTTATTAGAAGGAACACATTATAAATGCAGGATAGACGCAGCAGGAGTCAAACCTTGAAGCACTTACTACTTACTCCAGTTGAGAGAATTGCCTGTGCAAAGATAGGTAGATCTTGAAAGCTGACCCCAGAAGGAGAGATAGCAAATAATTTTTTTAAAAGAAAAAAGCTTAAAATGAAGAATATTCAGTCCTACTTGTAATTGCACAATTTTCCACACCCCTTACACTCATTTTCATAAGAATGGACTTATCTTTGCCTGTTTTCCATTCTTATTAAAATGATTCTCATGTGAATAAGATACTCAATGCTTTTGAAAGAGCAATTTGTTAAGCAACTGGTAAATAAAAAAGTTCACTTTGTGTGTTTTTAAATCTCAATATAATAATAATAATAATAATAATAACAATAATAATAACTTCTTTTTCTTTTTTTCTTTTTTTAAAGGAGGTACACTCAATCCTTTTTGTCCTCTTTTTGAATGAATTTAACCCAAAGAAGACACTGGCTGGAGGGCTTTGAGAAAGAACACAGCGGGTTGAATCTAGGCTTAATCATTAGGGTGACCAGATAAAATCCAGGTCAGGGCTCATGTAACTTTAACAGTTGTAGAGAAAAGGGAATTTCAGCCAGTGTCATTTGTATGCAATTAGTTCCTGGTGAAATTCCTTCTTCATCACAACAGTTAAAGGTGCAAGCACTATACTAGAGTGACCATATACAAAAGAAGGCAGGGCCCCTGCAATTTTAACTGTTGTGATGAAGAGGGAATTTCACCAGGAACTAATTGCATACAAATGACACTGCCTGAAATTCCCTTTTCTCTACAACTGTTAAAGTTACATGAACCCTGACCTGGATTTTATCTGGTCACCCTATTAATCATGCTTAGAGGAAATCCACTGAAATAACTGGGGCTTTAGTAAGTCACGATTAAGTGACTCCATGGATTTCAGTGGGTGCTCTAAGCATGGTTACATATCTGCATCTGACCCATTATCTTCCAGGGACATAAAGAAACTTGTAACGGGATCACTTCCTATGCACAGATTTCAAGCAACCAGGATGATTCTCTTCTTCCATCCTACTCCACATTTGCCCAATGAAGTTTTTTTTTTGTCCTAGATTTAGGGCAGGCAAACGAAAGTACTTCTTTACCCTGGAATTCCAGTGGCTCTCAAATTCCCTTCCTAAGGAACCCTGCCCAGCCTCCTCTTAGATAGCCTTTTCCTACCACAGATGAGTGCCTTCTTGTTCAGAAATGTTTTCTGGGATGCCAAAAAAAGCCAAAGGCAACGAGGTAGAACAAAGGATGTTTTTTCATACGATAAGCCAAATCGAACGGTGTCAGACTTAGTTTATCAAATTAAAAAAACATCTTTTGGCATTTTTTTGGGGGGGGGGGGTCTCTGGTGGTTTTCCTTTTTTGTTTTCTGCAAAAAAGTTTTTGGCCAATGTGTTTTGTGCCGCTGGTTGGTTTTTAAAAAATATTTTCATATGATGTTTTTAGCTGCTTTCTTTTTAATCCTTGTTTTATCTGCTCCGTTTTGATATTTGATGTTTTATTTTGGGTAGATTATGATTTTATTGGATATGTTTGTTGTTGTCGTTTAAACCACCTTGTGGTTTCAATCAATCAATCCACAAATTAAGATACAGAATTTTCTACTACAAGATCCAATGTAACATGGCCTTTAAAATAGTTTAGTTGATAGGCCTATTAATGGCTGGTTATTAAACCTGGGTGAGAGGAATAGGGAAAGAAAGAAAGGAAGAAAGAAAGAAAGAGAGAGAGATAGAGAGGCCTGTTCACTTTTAAGCTTGGACCCACCCATGCGGCATTTGGTTAGGGTCACCACTTATGAATCACTAAAAAAGAGGAAATATATCACCCCAAAAGAGGATAAAATTATGGCACCAATTAGCATACAATTTTCATATGCTAATCTTTATGTATAGATGCAAATTTATACATAAATACTGTTTATAATTTAAATAGAAATACAGTACCTATCACCCTAGTACAGAAGATTGACCAGGTGCGCCTGCCTGTTCAGTCTGCTACCCAGGTGCTACCAGTCTATAGACAACAGTTCTCATGGTTCTTTATCTTTAAACCAGAATTGGACTGGGCAGCCCTTTAAATAGAAGTTACCTTCAAATAGAGGACTGTCCTCTGTAAAGGAGGTCACATGACCACCCTACATGTGGCTCTTCTCACCACTGGCATGCAGCACCCCAAAAATTACCCATCAGAGAATCTGGTCCACGACAGGGGGGAAAGATTCCCTACTCCTTTATAATGTCTGAATATTTATGCAGTATCAGAGGCAGTAAGCCTATATATGGTAGGACATGGAAAAGGGCTTTCTCTGTTGTGGCACCCTGGTTGTGGAATTCCCTCTCCTTGGAAGCCTGACTAGCACTGGGGCTGGCTTTGTTTTGGCACCAAGTTAAAATGTAGCTTTTTATCGAAGCCTGTGCGGGCTAATTCAGCAAGGATGCACATAGTTTTAATTATTTTTATTGCTTTTAAAATTTATACTGGTTTTAATTTGATTACTGGTTTAATACATTTTTAGCTGTGTATATTATTTATCGTTTTATATAGTTGAATTTATTTTATCTATGCGCTGCCCTGAGATCTTAATGATCACCAGTTGCTGAGGAACATGGGTAGGATGGGGTGCAGTTGAACTGTGTCCTGCTTGTGCGTCCCTGGTCAACAGCTGGTCGGCCACTGTGTGAACAGAGTGCTGGACTAGATGAACCCTTGGTCTGATCTGGCATAGCGCTTCTGATGTTCTTATCTCTCTAATCCAGGAATCTGTGTTGGGCATCAGTTCCCATAGCAGTGGATCTGGGTAATATTTGGGTGCTCAACTTTTGGCATAGGTTGTAGATATGATGCAAGAAACAAGAGGTAATGGCCCACCTGTACAGGAACAAAAGGGCCAAGGGGCTTGAAGACCTGGGGATGTCATAAGTGAAATCTTTTCTCCGGTCTGCCTCCCTGGCACTACACCACAGCCTGATCCTTGGTGGAGTAGGCTGGAAAAAACCCAACCCAAAGAGGCATGGTGGAGGGGGAGAGCTATACATGATGCTGACATCCTGAGACAAACCATTGGAACATCCGGCCAAGGACTGCCTACACTTTTAATTCACTTCTTCCATCTTCGTACCAACAGAAATGAGTGACAAGCAGCACAAACAAGCAACGTCTACTTTGTCCCAAGCATTCACACATCATAGGCACAAGTTTGGCTGAGGGAAGCTGTTTCTCACTGTTAGCTGTCCTAAGCCTTTGAAGGGAAAACGGACTAAAAATGACAAAGCGATGATTGATTTGTCTGCCTGGGCCAAACAAATCCTTCAGGAAATTCTCCAACACAAGCCCTGTTACAATATAAACAAACACAACTGCATTACACCAAATCAGGTCCATCTAGGTGAGTATTGACTGACAGTGATCCGATTCGCATGACAAACCGGGTTATTTGTAGTAGGGTTATGGGAGAATTGCTCAACCCTCAAATAAATAACCCATGATGAACCTGACATGTCATGCAAACCATGGGTGATTTAATCGAAGATGAGCTGTGGTGTATGCTGGGCACGTGCGGACACCATTATAAATATTAGGGTGACCATATGAAAAGGAGGACAGGATTCCAGTATCTTTCAACAGTTGTATAGAAGAAGGAATTTCAGCAGGTGTCATTTGTATGCATGCAGCACCTGGTGAAAACCCTTCTTCGTCACAACAGTTCAAGCTGCAGGAGCCCTGCCCTCTTTTGTAGAGTGATCAGATACAAAAGAGGGCAGGGCTCCTGCAGCTTGAACTGTTGCGATGAAGGGGGAATTTCGCCAGGAGTTGCATGCATACATATGACACCTGCTGAAATTCCCTTTTCTATACAACTGTTAAAGATACAGGGGCCCTGTCCTCCTTTTCATATGGTCACCCTATAAATATGCAACCCTCAATATGGTTGTGGAATGTTGTCCTTCCTGGGCACTGTGGGTCTTGGAGACCTCCTCCAACCCTTCTACCTCCAATCCTTTAACTTCAAGGGGTGGAACTTGGGACATAAGTGAGTGAACATAGGATCTTATGCATTTGAACCATATGCACTACCAATGCGTTATGGCCTTCCCCTTGTGATCTCACACTGTTCCCATTCATTTCAATGCCCTCCAGGTGTTTTGGACTACAGTTCCTGTCATTCCTGGCCATTGGCCATGCTGGCTGGGGCTGATGAGAATTGAAGTCCAAAACATCTGGAGGGCAGCAGTTTGAGGAAGGATGAAGTAGGGATAACATATTGGAGCTTCTCAATGGATTGTGTCTTTGGATTTATAGTTCATCCCTTCCCAAAGGTTTCAGACCATAACACTCTGCAAGGTCACATCTACCCCATACATCTATTGAAAGAAACATCATGCTATGTCAGCTTAGGAACATAGGGTGCTGCCTGAGTCAGACACTTGGTCCACTTAGGAACATAGGGTGCTGCCTGTGTCAGACCCTTGGTCCACCTAGCCCAGTATTGTTGACAGTGGCACTCCAGGTTTTCAGGCAAAATTATGTCCTAGGCCTACCCAGTGATGTTGAGGATTGAATCTGGTGCCTTTCCTCCAGCAAAACATGTGTTCTACCACTGAGCCAAGACCTATCCCCCTAACCCTGGCGCCCAAACCCAGCCAAAATATGTCAAAGAGAATACCCCAGCCAAAATTATGGAACTTGTGCTTAACTCTCTTATTGAAATCAATGTATCTTTAACAGGCCTGGAACATATATGATGGGGATTCAAAGAGAGAGAGAAAAAAATAGTGTGAAGAAAATTTAAAGGCACTTGGCAAAGGTAGAACTTGGATAAAATTGTCCTTCAAATTCAAAGAAACAAAGCAGGGGGGGAGAGGGGGAAAAGCCCCCTTTGCTTTACAAGGAAGAATGGAATGGAAGAATTCAAATATCCATTCCTCCCTCCCAAAGGAGACAGCCAACTGGAGCAGTGTCATTCCTGCTTGACCCATCATCTCAACTCAAGCTTGCCAGCAAAATGGTAGCAGAGTTAGCATATCATCTAGGGGAGTGCAACAGTGCAGAAGATTTTGACAGCCTTAAGGACGGCTTCTCTCTCTTTCTTTTTTACCCACTTGCCAACGGTTGACAGTGTTATGAAGGGGGCAGTAAACACAGCAGTGCCTCCAATTCTAGGGCAGTGTTCTTGGCGAGAGGAGGCCAAAGCCTTGGATTGTGAGACTAAGGTCAATTTTGTTCACGTCTACTTCGCCCAGATGCACAAACGGAATAAATCCCTACCAGAAAAGCAGAGGCTGGCAAAAGACAGCCTTTTAGCGAGCCTAACTGTGTTAGCATCTAATGGTCAGGCTCATCAAAACCCCTGTAGATTAGTGAGGAGATGACTGAGCACGGAAGCCCTGCTCCGTCGCTTAGCAGGTGGTCTTGTGTGAGCTGCTTTCGATCAGCCTCAGTTCCCCCATCTGCAAAATGGGAATGGAAAGAAGCCATTCGGGCACTGGGTTGTGGTAAAGGTAAAATGGGTGATCCAGGGCTGTGCATATGAATATATCCTGAATAATTACAAATAACAATAGAGAAATGTGGCAACAATGGTCTCTTCTGCTCTCGCTGTGTATATAAAAATAAATTCTGTCACACTCTTGCATGACCAAGAAATAGAATGCAGGGTTGAGCTATGCAGATTAGGGGCAGGGCTATACAAATAAGGGCAAGTTGTGATTTGCAATGGTTGGGTTTATCAGGAGAAGGAAGCAGGTTTTGTCCCCATCCTAGAGGTATGTCCGAATATACCTAGGGATGCCTGGATTTTGTGAAATCCGTCTCGCATGTGTTTTGTGCGTTGTGCAGTGTCGTTCATTCTGATTTCCATTCACAGACAGATTCAAATCCCTCCCCCCGTTATGCAGAAAAATACAGAAATAATTCCACAAGGAAGTTTGCAACAATTTATAAAAGTTATGTTAGTACGTAACGTTTAGTGTGTTGTCCCCCATTCCATTAGACTTTTCCCTGTATATTTTCCAGCATAGCATATGTCTCAGCAGAAATTTCCATATTTTCCTGAGAATGAATTTGTGTAAATTTTAGGAAAGTAAAAAAATACATAAATCTAGTAGTCCTCAAATTTTGCGTGGCCTGGGGAGGCTGGTCCGCAGTGGATTCCGCAGGTCAGTTTCTTAGAAATCTGAACTGAATTTAATCCATCTCAGATTTCTCCAGCATCCCTAAACACACCTCATAGTTTCTCCCATAGTTTCTCCCACTTCCTAAAGTGACAGTGAACCTGGTAGTCCATCCTTAACACTGAGTAGCCTGGTTCTCATTGTCAGGGATCCCACAGATAGTTCAGTGTGTTTTTCTGTGCAGATCATGCTCTGTCGGGGGATTCTTGCAACATGATGGACATTTTGCTGGTCCAGAGATAACTGCCAGGGATAACAGGCAATCCTATGCATCTTTATTCAGAAGTTCAATAAAGCTTACTCGTATTGTGCATAGGATTCCAACCTCAATATCTGTTCTATTAATTTGTTTAAATGGGAGAATGAGTAACCCCAGTGCCGTGTTTTAAATGAGACAAGAAGACTTTATTTCTAGCTGCCCTTAATGGATATTTGGAGCATTTGGGACTGTTTTCAAGGGCTGCTGTTCTAATGCTCTGCTTTCTGCTGCTTTAAATCAACATATACAGTGCTCTGTATTGTTTTAAATTGCTGCTGTGTCAATGTGTTAACATCCTGATATTCACTATGGACTTCTAGGTTGATGTATATCATGACGGATTTAATAGGATTAGTTATTTTTCAGTAAGATATGAGACACCTTGGGAAGGATAGTCCTGGAAGGTGGCATACAAATGTTTAAATAAATACATAAAGACCATTCCTAAAGAAATCTTCCCTGGACCCTGAAAATCTTAATAACTACAGGCCAGTAGCAAATGTTCCATTCCTGGGCAAGGTCCTGGCCAGATTGATAACAGGAACCAGTAGGTTCGAACATATAAGACCTACTCCGGCCCGCTTGCATTGGCTGCCTGTATGTTTCCGAGCCCGATTCAAGGTGCTGGTTTTAACCTATAAAGCCTTACACGGCTTGCGACCACAATACCTGATGGAACGCCTTTCCTGACATGAACCTACGTGAACACTACGTTCAACATCTAAGGCCCTCCTCCAAGTGCCTCCTCCGAGGGAAGCTCGGAGGTCGGCAACAAGAGAGAGGGCCTTCTCTGTGGTGGCCCCCCAATTGTGGAATGATCTCCCCGACGAGGCCCGCCTGGCACCAACATTGTTATCTTTTCGGCACCAGGTCTAGACTTTCCTCTTCTCTCAGGCATTTGGCAATATCTGAGGAGCCTGGGTTTGTTTTGTTTTGTTTTTGTAGCTTTTTTGAAGTGTTGTAGTGGTTTTTAAATGTACAGATTGTGTGTATGTTGTATGTTTTTGCTGTTTTTATTTTTGTATATTGTTTTTAATTGTTTTTAATCCTATGTAAACCGCCCAGAGAGCTTCGGCTATGGGGCGGTATACAAATGTAATAAATAAATAAATTGGGGGGGGCCAGGCAGGGGGAAGCCCCTGTAAAATGAGAGGCTCTTAACCCACCTCTATGTTTACTTGAGGGCATGTCATGCATTCACACATGACACTAAAGTTTTAACATTTAAACCATGGTGTAGCCATGCATGCATAACTAGGAAGGAGCCAACATCTGCCTTGATCACATGCCACCTCTCCTGTTCCTAGACAGGATGAAGGAGGATTTTTTTCAGGTCTTTTCCCCCTTTTTTCCCTGAATCTGGCTTGTATTGCCATCTGGACCAGGAATTTAAAAGAAAGCTCTGATCTGTTTCGAGAAAAACCAACTTCAAACCATGGTTTCTGGCTTGTTAAACCAAGCAGAGTTTGCTACAAACCATGATTCCTGGTTTAGATGAAATTACCTGCTAAGGTCCTCTTCCCAGCTGTGCAGGAGGAAGACAGGGGGATGAGAACAGAACGCAAGAAGAGGATGCTGGATCAGACCTAAGGCCTATCTAGTTCAGCATTATGTTCACACAGTGGCTGTGGGGGGATCCAGGGGGCAATTCATCCTTTAATGGTTCTCCACCCCTGGTTTAATGTGACATGGGAACAGTAGAGATTAGGGATGTGCACTGGATCGGACCCGATCCACGATCCGAGTCCGGTCCAGTGGTAAATCGGATAAATTATCCGATTTCCGATCCCGCAGCTGGATCGGCCGATCCAATCCGAACCGGTCCGAAAAAGCTCCGAACCGGTTCGGCGGATCGGCGGATCGGCGGGCGCCCACTGGCGCCCACCGCCGCTTCCATTGGCGGGCGCCAGCGGGCGCCCGCCGATGAAAGTGGACAGCGGGGGGGGGAGGAGGGGGGCGCTTACCTTCTCGGCCCGGTGGCTCCCGTCCGGCGCCGGCGCCTACTACTACTAGCAGGCTCGGCGGCCTGCTCTAGGGTGGCGCGCCGGGTGATGTCATCACCCGGCGCGCTACTCTAGAGCAGGCCGCGGAGCCTGCTGGTAGTAGTAGGCGCCGGCGCCGGCCGGGAGCCGCCGGGCCGGGAAGGTAAGGAGGGGGTGCGTGGAGGGGAGGAGGGGGCGCGCGGAGGGGGGAGGGGATGGAAGCGGGCGGCCCCAGGGGGGGTAGGGAGCGCGGGGGAGGGGGCTTACCTGCCGGGGCCGTCCACAGCGGACGGCCCCGGGGGGGGAGGGAGTTAGGCCCCCCCTTACCCACCCGCTGCCATTTTTTCCTCATAGACTTGCATTGCAATGCAAGTCTATGGGGAAAAAAATGGCGGCCGATCCAAAAATGTACGATTTTTGGGTCGGGATCGGACTCGATCCGGTCCGGGGGGCCTCCGATTTTGTCCGAACCGGTCCGGGACAAAATTGGAGGTCCCGATCTGGGTCCCGATCCGATCCGGGGGGTCCGTGCACACCCCTAGTAGAGATATGTAAACATTACTCCCCACTGCATAGCTCACTGGCATGGAAAAGGGGGCTCCAGCAGACACAACCATCTAAACCAGCCCCTGCTTTCAAGGTATGCCTAGAATTGCAGTCTTAATTGACTTAAAACAAAACAAAAGAAAAAAAGTTGTGCTGCTTGACAAACTTGAAATAGAGCATTTCTATTTAAAACCTTAAAAGATATGTAGATGTCTGTTAAGACAAGCAAAGGAGTCTTATGTTTCTGCTGCCTCATCATTTTTTAAATTTCAATTTGTTTTTGTTTCATGGCCCTGAATGTGGCTGTGTGCTGCATCCCTAGAAAGACTTTGCTTCAAAAGAGATACTTTGGACATAAGCATTTCATAAGCTAATAATGAATGTACCCTTTTGTTTGGTGTGGATCTGGCTATTATCCTCTGTCACTGAATTATCATTTGGATTAACCTCTAGCAAGTTTTCTTTACTTTTCTTTTTAATACATAATCTCTCTCTCTCTCTCTCTCTCTCTCTCTCTCTCTCTCTCTCTGTGTCAGAGGAGGGGGGTCATATATATCAGCCTTCTAAAATTTTGTGAGTTTACAGCAATAAATACAAATCAGAGTCACCATCTGTAGGAAACAGGTATGTGAATAATTACATGCATATGTTACATTGAAAGAGAATTCTTTGGAAAAGAATGAGAGATTTCCACTGGAGGCTTTGTTGTTGCAGGGCAGCTTCATGTTAATTTTGAGAGATGAAATTTTGGTCTGTCTAAGAGATAAGTATGTCATTTAATCTGTGGCAGAGGTGGGGAGGCTTTTCCCACCATCAAGGGCCGTCTTCCCTCTGGGATAATTTCAGAGGCTGCATGCTGGCTTTGGGGAGAGGGCTACCCCTTTTCTCTCTTTTTGCCACCTCCTTTTCCCTCTCCCTCTCCCACACCCCTTTGCTCTCTCTTTGCCTCATCTTCTCTTTCTCTCTCTCTCTCTCTCTCTCTCTGGCTATGGCCCTTTCTACACCAGACAGGTGTAAAGGGATGGAAGGGCGGCAATCCCAGAACTGCCTGCTTCCGGGATTGTCACATTAATCCACACTCAAAAGTGCGATGACCTCCTGGGTTGTCGCACGTCGTACTCACCATTTTGGATTTTTTTCCCCGTTGGAGAAGAGTGCTCCTGCGCTCCAACAAAAGGTAAGGGGGAAAAAACCACCTGCGAAATTGCCCCCCTCCCCCACCATCCTGGGGATGGCAAAATTGGTGTCCCCCCTCCCCTGATGGGCATGGAGCCACGCTGTGCTGCTCTGTGCCCATTTTTGCTGCTGTTCTTACTCGCGAGTAAGCATGGCAGCACCCGGGATGGGCAGCCACATCTTCCGCGATCCCAGGAACTTCCCAGGACCGTGGAAGATTTGAGATTTTCCAGGGTTCCCTTATCCCTGGAAAAGCCCATGCCCCTCCCCCAGGAATCTCTGTACATCATTTGAACTCACAGGGACCAGCCGGGGGCCATCTCAGGCGAAACACCTGGTGTAGAAACAGCCCATGTCTACACCTGCCTTTTTTCCCTGGGTCGTCCCTGGGTTGTCCTTGCGCATCCAAATGATGCACAGGGGATCCTGGCGACAGGCAGGGATGACGCCTCCATTGTCCCGGGATAGTTGCTTCCCCAGTTATCCCAGTTTTCCCCATGGTCCTGGGACCATCCCGAGGACTGCGGGCAGTGTAGGTGCCCATCCCGGCTTCTTTCCTCCTCCCTGAAAGTAACGGGGGTCAGCAAAGACGGAAGGAGCCAGTTCAGGGAGAGTCCAGGGACATCGGGGGGGGGGGAGCGGGGTTATGTTGTTGTTTTTTAAGCAAAGCTTATGTTTTTGGTGGAGCGCAATTGTGCTTCCGGCTCTGATGTTTTGTTTTTAAATGGCACCCATGATGTCCCAGTTTGTTTCTGGGACATCGCGCTTGCGTTTGTATGCTGGGGGATGATCCCAAAAGCAGGTAAGTCTGGGATCATCCACCCTCCCTCCCCGAAGGCCCTTAGGTGTAGAAAGGGCCTCTCTTTCCCTCTCCCCCCACTCTTCACTCTCCCCCACCCATTCTCTCTCTCTTTCTGCTTCCCCTGCCCCCATCTCTCTCTCCCTCCCTCCCTCCCTCCCTCTCCCCCTCTTCTTCCCCATCCAGTGGATTGCCTGGGGAGAAACAGATCACTCTTTACAGATGTCTAAATGGATCACTTTCAGAGGGCTTTTGAAACTGGACTGGGGGGCACCTGTGACCCAGGGCTACAGGTTGCCCACCCATGCTCTAAAGCTTGAAGCATGAAGCACATGATCTGGAAACATCATCCACTTAGTCTGTGTGCATTTGCATCTCAGAGCCCTTTCCTGGCACACAAACAGAAGGCTCCCAAATGAATGGCATGCAGTCTGGCACAGTGGCTAAATAAAGGAAACCCATGTTGAAGTTCCATCTCAGCTATGAAACTTATTGGATAGCCTTGGGCAAGTTAGTATTATTCAAAGCCATGCACAGTGTGTAAAACAGGGGTGGACAATCTTCAGGCTTGTTGAATCTCCTTTGTCTTTCAAAACTAGAATCCCAAGAGCCAGGTGCAAAAGACGTGCACTTGGAATTAAAGAACAGGGTGCCTCTGAGCATATTGCCATCTTCCATATAAGCCTGCCCAGGTTTTAAGAGCTTTGGGAGAAGACGTTCTTTCAATAACTACTGCCTTCAGAGGCACGTTTGGTGGTGAAGTGAGAGAGGGCCTTCTCAAACTCTCTTCCGAGGAAGGCTAGGGCCCTTTCTACATCATAGGTGTGTAGAGGGAGGGAGGGCGATCCTGGAAGTACCTAATACACACCATCAGTGCACAGGGAGGGAGGGAGGGCGATCCCGGAAGTGCCTAATACACACCATCGATGCACAGGGACAAGCCGGTGGGCCATCCCAGGCAAACAGCCTGGTGTGGAAAGGGCCTAGGCCATCAAGCAAATAGGCCACTTTATTCAAGCAGACCTTTAGCATTTAAGTGGGTCTGTTGAGTTGGATGCTGTTTTTATGTTGTTATTGCTGCATTTTTATTGTGTTTTAATGCACTCTTTTATCACTGTTTTAATCAGGTTTTGTTTATGCTTGCAAGCTGTCTTGGGTGTCATTTTTCTTGGTAGAGAAGTGGAGTACAAATCAAATCAAATAAATTAAATATTCTGAGCCTTTTACATAAAACTTAATCCTGTCCCCATACTATAAACCTGTAAAAAAATTGAGGTCCAGAGATTTTCTCTGCTGATATGTGATCTTTTGGTATTGGATTAACATAATAACTTGGGTAGACATTCTAATTTTTGCGCAAAACTTTTTTAGGCACTATTTTCAAAATGGCGGGCAATTTTCTTTAAGTCACTAATTTTCAGCAACTACAGAAGTTACCATCTTGTGTTTGGTATCAAATTATAGGTTTTCAGGACAAGAAGGTCAAAGAATATGTCATTTAATGTTAATCCAATACCCCAAGATCACATACCAGCAGAGAAACTCTCCGGACTATACAGGGGTATAGCGTGTCAAAAGGCCCCAACAGTTGTCAGTGCTCTTCAATACCGCTATAAAGCAATAGAGTAGCTCCTGCCTCTTATATACCGCTTTCATACCGCTTTCATAGTGCTATATCCTGCTTGGTGTGGATTAGGCCCGGGTTTCCGTCAGAACCAGTCAGAACTCCAAAGGAGCTATCCTTTGGGGTTCTGACAGGTTCTGACTAAAACCCGGAGCAGCTTCACTGCTACACCAACATTGGAGTGATCAGCCTCCACTGGGAGTGAGTCTCCATGATGGGGGTAGGAGGCAATGCATACAGCCCTCCTGGCTTTAAGGGGCTCATGCCTCTGTGAAGGAACTCCCACCTAACTGACCCCAGTCAGCTTGACCAAAGTGACTCCATTTTGATTAACCCCTATTCTCCTCTTCTCTTTGTTTTTCTTATAAGTAGCTTCGATGCAGGCAGCAGACCATGTGACCTGACCTAGTTAAGCAGCAACAGACCAGACCATATAAGGAAACACCTAGGCTGCCATACCGTTGTGTTGCGTGCGCATTATCCTGTTGTGTGACATGCATATTTCCTGTTTGCTTGAAATGTATATCAGGTTGCTTCACCCATTAAGGGGGGTCAGTCTGTGGAACGATTCCAGGCTGTCATTTTTGCTAGCAAATAAAGGCTATCTGTTTGAAACTGTAACTTTGGATTGGACTCCGATTAATTACTGTAACACCTCCTCCGCTGCCAGATTTGCCACCGAATTTCAGCTGTGAACTGCAACACGGGCCTAAAACTTGTAACCAAAGTTTAATTTGGCCTGTTTAGGCCACCATTATAGTTTTCCACTGAAATTTGGGGTTAAATCACCCATTGTTTTGCTGCTGCCACCGCCAAAATCAGCCGGTGCAAAGTGGCAACTGTGGGGGTGCAGCCCCCACCGGTTCCCAGGGTTGACATTAGCCCCTGGAGCTTCAGACGTCGCCCACCCCTGCTCCATAAATGGAGTCAGCTCTCTCCTGCAGAAGTTCAGTTCCAATGCATGGAGGGCTGGGCCACTAGCAATGCAATAGATGGGGTATTTATTTATTTCATTATTATTGACATTTATATACCACTTTATTTTCTAAAAAGCCATCAAGGCAACACGCAACGATTGAAATCAATAAAAGCTTAAATTGTTAAGAACACTGAGCACAGCAAAGCATTAAAACCCAGGGATGGCTGTTGCAGGGAAATCCGGCCCTTTTTGGGCTCACTGGATCGCCTTGGAGCCCCTTGCTTGGCTTGCACTTGCGAGCTGAGCAGTAGGCTGTTTCCCCAAATCCGGGAATTGCCCAGCGTTAGTTGCTGTGCACAAGTATCTCCTTCTATCTGATGGGGCCCATCAGGAGGAAGGGACACGTGCGCACAATAACCAGCACAGCAATCGCCCGCCACTAGTGGTTGTATACAAGTGTCTCCTGCATACAGTGCAGCTGGCAATGGCGACCATGGCAGCAGCAGAAGTCTGCGTCAAATCAGGCCAGCTCATGGGCAAGTGAGCCAGATCCAGGGGGCCAAGCTACCAAAGGCTTGAAGAATTTGAACCCTGGGATGGATTCCTCTGCTATCCCTATTCAAACTCCATAATTTCAAAGGTTGAATAGAGAAGCTGTGTCTTCTCATTCACACCCTTCATAAAAGCTAAGATGGTGGGGGGGTTGATCATTGTTCTTGAGGCCACGCATTCCACAATCTGGGAGCAACACTGGAGAAAGTCCTTCTGAACATGACCTGAGGGCAATGGTGCCCTTAAGGAAGCCTCTCCTGCAGATCTTAATAACCGGACAACTTCATAACGAGACACACAGTCCCTTAGATAGCTAGGTCCTAAGCCATTTAGACTTTCATCTTCTGCTAGGCTGACCAGATAAAATCCAGGTCAGGGCTCATGTAACTTTCACAGTTGTAGAGAAAAGGGAATTTCAGCCAGTGTCATTTGTATGCAATTAGTTCCTGGTGAAATTCCCTCTTCATCACAACAGTTAAAGGTGCATGCACTATACTAGAGTGACCATATACAAAAGAAGGCAGGGCCCCTGCAACTTCCTCTGGGAAGAATTTACTACAGTCAACAAGAACTAGACTGTTAACCGTTACCCAGAGGACCTTCTCTTCTGCAGCTCCCAGATTGTGGAATGACCTGCCGGGAGAGATTCACCAGCTCACCAGTCTTCAGGAATTTAAAAGGTCTATAAAGACTGATCTCTTCCGGCAGGCCTACCCAGACGAATTTCAAAGTGTTTTATTGGTGTTTTATTGGTATTTTAATGATGTATTGGTTTTATGTGCTTTTAATCAGTTTTGTATTTTATGTTTAAAGCTGTTCCCTGCCTCGATCCGTTGGGAGAGGCGGGTAATAAATAAATATATTATATTATTATTATTATTATTATTATTATTATTATTATTGACATTGGTAAGGTAATTCTTCTAATGTTTACAAACTCAGACTTACTTAATAAAATAAATAAATGCATGAAATTAAACATGAGTTAGGAAGAGAAAAGAGGATAGTCCTCTCTTTGCTGCTACTTTCTGCTTATAGGTGGAGACACTAATGCTCAGTCACAGTTACAGTGAAATCCTGCATTTCTCGGTGTTTTCTCTCTGAGCAACAGTAATTTTTCCATTAGGGAAGAATCCCTCCCCCCCCTCCATACACAAATGCTTCAGAATGCGCCAGCAAGTCCCTTATTTGCAGAATATTGCTTCCTTAAAATATTTTCAACCATTTATATTGTTTTAATTTTTGTTTGTTAAAATATTTAGACTGTGTTTTTATCATGTTGTGGGTTTTTTTTTAATGTTGGTGTCTTGTTATGAATTGTTGTAAACCGCCTAGAAAATAACAACAACAACAACAACAACAACCAATTATCCAGGAAATAGGTGCATCTGCAACTCTAGATTTTCTCCATAGCAGAGATTCCCTAAATGTCAATCACAGCTATGATTTTACTCATTGGCTAAAACACTGAAAGGCAGGAGCGGATTCCTTTCTTACAAAACAATTGGTTGGAATGGTGCCTGCACATTTTACTTTGTAAATCACATTCTACAAGGACTGGAGACTTGCTGTTTCTTTTATCTATATCTATATCTCAGAGCATAATGTGGCCACTTATGGATTGCCATAGAAGAGGAAATGCATCACCAAAAAGGCGACACAGATTTGGTCAGTATTTTTTTCACATATACATGTATATGTGTAGATGTACATTTAGAAAGAATTACTATGATTTAAATAGAAATACAAAACATCTAAGTACTAGTGGGGGACTAGTGATTGTGTGTCCACTAAATCTGTTGTCCAGGTGCTAATTTCAAGGCCCCTGCTCTCCTTTCTTATGGTTCTGTATCTTTAAATTGAACTTGGACTGGATGGGCCATCAAAGAGAATACTATCCTCTATAAAGTGGGGCAAAAGGCTCATCTCTACCTCCTCTTGGTAGGCCTGCGTGTTAAGTCCCCCATTTCAAAAGAGAGATGTTCAAATTCCCCCTACTCATTTATTTTAAGGAATTGCAATACCTTGACTCGAGTTATGCTAAATATTCTAAATGCTACTAACAATATTTTCAATTGTTAGTTGCGTTTGGGGGAGTGGACTAAATAAATTTCCCCAAATAAAACTTTAATTGTGACAATATTCACCCCTCATGTCTATTGCTGCCACTCTCTGCTGCTACTTCTGCACTCTGGGCATCATCAGACAAGCATTTTATTGCATGCTCGTTACTGGGCACTCATGGATTTTCACGGGTCCTATTCACAACATTGTCTGCATCCTGCGTGCCTCCCACCCCTTCTAGCCTTCTTTGCACGACATAAAAGACCCTGATAAATCTGAATTATGTTTGAGATGGAACTTGCCGCTATCTCCTGCTGTGTGCAGGAGAAGCAGCACAATCAAAACAGCCCACTGAATGGGCCATGTGCATGTTGTTGACTTCCTCTTTCAAAAGAGGAAGTGATGAGGGACAAAAATGCTTCGGAGAAGTGACGGTAAGAAAACTCAATTTTTCCTGGAGTGATGACACTCTCTCTCTCTTTTCCTTCTAGTCTCTGCTCTTTTCTTCTGCCTCACTCAATGTGCTGGTGCCATGAAGGGATGCTTCTGCAAAAAAACTCTTTACCACATGGAAATTGAGGGTGGGAAACCACAGTGTGGAGGGGAAGTTGCATGAAATGACCAATACTCTTGATAAACTGGGAAGAAACTGTTGACTTTGTAGCACAGAGGAATTTGCAATTCAGTCGGCTTCTCTTACCAACTCTCCTAGCTTGTTGCTTTCAAGTTTTGTTTACACTCAGCATTTTCTCTACTAATTTTTACTTTCCCTTCTGTAGAAACCTTGATAAGAAAAACCTTCTTGCTGAATATTCAATCATTCAAATTAATAGCCATTTGCTTGGAATGCTATTACTTTCACACACACACACACCCATATTTCCAACCTCTGTGAATCCAGGAGGATCAGAAGTTCACAAATTTATTCTGCTGCAATTTGTATATCAACCCCAAAGAGTGGCATGTCTTGCTTCTGTTCTAATGGGACAACAATTGAAATGATACATTTTCATTTTCGAATGACAATGAAAAACACCGAGTGATATACTAAGGCCAAAAATTATTGCTGGAACTTACGAGCAAGTCATTTTCTAACAGCTTTATTTCTTGCTTGCTGTCTTATCAAAAGTGCCCAGGATTTCCACTGAAGTGAACTGTTCTAATGAAAAAGAACATTTGATGAACAAGCATGACGGCAAATTCAATTCCAATCCTCATCATTCCAATTGGCTGCAACAGGAAAATAGCTGTAATCACGCGCATGGGCATGAAAGGAGAAGTTCCACAAAGATCTTCTCGATATTGTGGCGCCGTGGCACCACCGTGATCTAGCCTAATCCAGAACCCCCAAAATGTGCTGATGTGCACATGGAGTCCTGCAGTGCATGGGCTACTGCAGGGGTGCTTAAACTCTTTCAGCCCAAATTCCATTTTGGAGAAGCTCTTGGGGGGTCACTTTCCCATGGTGGGTGGAGCCAAAGGCAAAAGGGGTATGTGGCCAAAATAGCAGAGTATTTTCGCTTAAAGCTCTTCCTGCCAGTAACTAAGTTTTAGGACAGGCATTTCTACCCCTTTAGAATGAGGTGGGGGTGGAAATTGCACAAAACCTTGGAAACCATCCAATGATAGCTGGTTGGTGAAAAAAGGGTGGGGTCAGGGAAAAGGGGATCCAGTTCCATGTTTGCCCTAGTTTTAGGGATTTCTTGGAGATGTTTGGGGGAGAATCAGAGGGCATAGGGTTTTGCAAATCCAGGCCTTTCTTGACACCCTGCTACCACGCATTATTACTACATCAACTCACCATACATACGAACAAACAATTATACATACAGTGTGGACTAAATTGGTTGGCAAACAGGTTTCCTTTTCGTTGTCTGCTCGAATGTATCAGGAATGTCATAGCAGTAGTAAATCATGGGGTGTCCGTGGAGGGTTAAAGAGTTGCGTGCTTCATAAATGAATTAATAGCTGTGGCCATGTAAACAGGCTCCCTTGAGTCCAGCATCTAAAAATTATCTAGTTGCACCACTTGCCCTGCATTTGCTACAAACAAGTACAATGTGGGAGCATCAAAGCTTGTTGGTTGTGATGGGTAGATGTTCTTCAAAGGCCTTTATGAAGGTTTTTGGGAAACAAGTGTAGCATGGCCTTTCATTATGCTGAAAAATATGGACATCCGGAGCAGCAATGGCAGTTGTCCATTTCATACACTACACAGACATGGTTCAGAAAAGATGATAACCCACGATGGTTTAAATAGTTGATGCTTGGTTATGTAACCCACCATGGGTTATTGTGTTGTGTAGAGAGAGGTTTTTTTAACCAACAGTTGGTTATTTGGCTGAAATAACCCATGCAAAGAACCAATGCTGTGCAGAGTTGGCCATTTGAAACACTGTTGGTTATTGTGTTGTGTGACAGGCACCGTTGGTTATTTCCCTGGCCACTGCTGGTTATTTTGTCAGCCACAGCGTTGCAAGGCAAAAGTGGTCAAAGTGACAGCTGCTGCTCTAGTCAAACCGGTAAGATGGATTTTTTGGGAGGAATGGCTGATGGGATAACCCACGAGGGCTGGGGGGAGTGGGAGGGGGATGAGTGAGTCAACTCAGTGTGGACTAATAGGCTGCATTCGGACAACACATTAGTCAATGGTGGGTTGAGTAGCCAGCTCACAGTTGGTTATTTTGTGGGTACTCCCCACACAACATATTCCTACACAACTGTGGGTGGTTGGGGCTGGCGTTGAGTGGACTAATAGTCAACCCAGCATTTGCCTGACACAGCCCCCAACCCTCTCCCCACCCTCCCTCCTCCCTCAGTCCTCCCAGTTCTATCCCAGCAGCTTCTGCAAGTTGCACCAGTTGTAGCAGAGTGGCAGCCGCCGCTTTGGTCGCTCTTGCCACCTGCCTCTATGGGCTTTTGTTTTAACCCACTCACCACACGCCATTAACCCACTCACCCCTCCACACAACACTTTAAACAACTGGCTTCGATCTAAACAACTTGCAAGCCAGTTGTTTCTCTCAGTTGGTTATTTGAGCGGAATAGCATATCGTCAGTAGTTTGTGAGCGGTGTGTTACCCTCCACACAACACATTGGCTCAATTCGGATGACACAATAAACAACTGGTGTGGGGGAAACAATCATCAGTTGTTTTGACTATTGTGTCATCTGAATGCTGCCATAGTCAACTCAGCACTGATCCTCATCCACACCACAGTTGTTTATTTATTACCATGTTGTGTGGGGAGTATCCCCTTGGGTTAGGGTTAAGGTTAGGGTTAGGGTTAGTCAACCTACCATTGACTATCGTGTCATCTGAATTGAGCCAATAAGTAACACAACTGACGATTGTTTCCCCCCACTCTCAGTTGCTCAATGTGTTGTCCGAATGCAGCCATAGTCAGCTTAACACTGGTCCTAATCCACACCACGATTGATTATTATCATGTCATCTGAGGAGTACGCACTAAATAAACAACAGTTGAGTTGATTATTACCACACTGTTGACTATTGTGTTTCCGAATGCAGCCACTGTGACAAATACTCTTGGCCACCAGAGGTGCACTTGGCAAGGAGCCATGACCATTCTGGTATCTACATGGCATATGCATTCAGAAACACACCTTTGTCCACCCTTCTTGTTTTCACATTGTTTTGAAGTGGATATTTCAAACATCTCGGGTGTACACCTAAACATGTTCAAGCTTGTTTTCTCAACCTTGAGGACTAGAAACACACTACTGAAAACTGGCTTTCTCAGGAATCTGAATTCTTAATCTCAAACCAAAATCTGCAACATCACAGGCTTATATGCTTATAATGACTAATGCTTGGCCGAAGCCTGCCCCCTATTTTTGGGAACTTTCTCCCTGTGAACGAAGCATTGTTTTTTCTGCCTCTTTCGCAGGGAGAGGTAAAAAAATACCGCTTCCCTTGGCATTTGGAGGAGCCCAGCAGTTCTTAGTAAATGCCTATTGGACACCATGTGACCTCTCCCTTTCCAATAAGCATTCAGGAGCAACTCCTGGGCTCCTGAAAATGTGGGAGTGCTTTAAAAAAATAAAAAAAGAAAGAAAGAAGACCCCCTACATTAAAAAAGGTATGTGGAAACCCTGTCCACTTCCCCAAGGAGAAAAATTCTCCAAAATTCTCACCTCTCCCAGCCTCTGTCACCCGAGTTTTCATCCCCTCCCCCACTTCCCACGAAATGCAGAAAATGGAATGGTTGAAATTTTCAGCACAACACTAATATTGACACACTTAAAAAGAATGTTCAAGATTAATTTATCTGGTTTCTTTAAAAGCCATTCTAAAATCCAACGAGTTATATACTCCTGATGCCCCCTTCACACAAAAACCTTCACAGAAACTTACCTTTAACAAATGAAGAGAAAGATTTTCAGGCTCCTGAATTCTGCACCATAGTTACACAGTGTGATTACAGAACTTTTAGATGCCCTCCTCATGGTACAGGAAGCCATGAAACGATTGCAAAGATCTGCTACAAGACTTTGATTACATTGATCTATATCTGTAGTATATATTGTGATCTGCCCAGAGAAAAATTGTTACTGGGTGGATTAAAAATATAATAAATAAATAAACAAAATTTCATTCTGCCACACCAAACCAGAGACTGTACATAGCTAGCGTAGCATAAGCCATTTAGGAAAATCCAGTCTAACCCAAATGGAGCCAAAATAAACAGCACAGGGAGAACTGAGGTAGCTTACCACAAGTCTACACTTGATCAAGTTGTTTTTGCTCCTCACCAGCCTAAGGAGTTTCCCAGAGAACAAAAAATGAGAGAGAGAGAGAGAGAGAGAGGCCCTTTCTACACCATAGGGGTGTAGAGGGAGGGAGGGAGGGTGATCCTGGAAGTACCTAATACCATTGGCACACAGGGACCAGCTGGGGGCCATCCCAAGCAAACAGCCTGGTGTAGAAATGGCTAGAGAAAAGACGAAAAAGAAGTTTGCCTTTCAAAGGATTCACAGGCACAATTCGATATTTACTGTATTTATTGCTGAGATCAAACCCGTATGCGGATGTCACATTTCTCAAATTCCATCGAAGATCAGACAAGCAGTCTCTGGGAAGAGGACATTACAGCTAGAAAGTTCAGAGCGTACAGGCTTGGAGGGCCGTTCCCGTCCCATTTTCTGTCATGAACCCTGAGCCTTTGTTGTCTCCGCAATGCTGATAAATCAATCCATCAAAAAAAAAATTTTTTTTCCTCAGTGAAACTCAATCAAGAAAGGTCATGTCAGCGGGAGAGGAACAGATTAAATTAGCATCAAATTAGACATGGAAAGTGAGTTCTGTCAAAATCATCACAGCGCTCAGCACAATTAGAATATGTTAATTATGCATTTCATTAAGGTAGTGCTCTTTGAATGTGAGATGAAATGTCAGTGGTGTAGGCATCCGAAAAAAGGAAGATTGCCAGGCACAACTTTCTCTAGACAATGTGTGACACCTTCATTAACATCAAGAATCACAAGTCTGTCTTGACTTCTTCTTTTTTTTTGTAAAGTATTAAACCATTAACCATTTGCTGGCTCTAACCACTTCCCCTCTATCTCTCTGTCCCCCCCTCTCTTTTACTAGCTTTCTCTGAAGAAGACATTGGTCTGGTTAGTGTCCAGTGAGTGCCCCAAAAGATGGCAATCCAGGGAAAGCCCCCTGTGGATCTATCTTGGGATAATACGACTGTGCAAGACAGGCAGGGAGAAAGCTCGACATGGAAAGAGGAGGAGGTGTGAGCTGCTGAGGAAAACAAAGGAGGAGGGAGGAGGAGGAGGAGGAGGAGAAAGGGTGGATCAATGTTATTTTGGCTTCGGTGGGAAGGTATAATCAACCTTGAAGGATGAGAGTGATGAGACCGATAAACCAATGTTCGACAAACCCTAATTTGAGGGGATTATTTTCTATATCACAGTGCACCTTGACGCAAATTGATTTTTAAAGCATAGAAAGTGGTGCCTTGCGAGGTGTGAGAGGGAAGAGGCGGTTAAGGAAGGAGAGGGTTGACGCTCTGCTTGCAGCTTCTAAATAAGACAGGCACACCAAACTACAAAATAATCAATTGAATATCATCTATCTATCATCTATCTATCTAGGAACATAGGAAGGTGTCTAATACTGAGTCAGATCCTTGGTCCATCTAGCCCAGTATTGTCAACACTGACTGGCAGCAGTTTTCCAGGGTTTCAGGCAGGATTCTTTCCTCACCCTACCTGGAGAAGCCGGGGATTGAACCTGGGACTTCCTGCATGCAAAGCAGATGCTCTATCACACTGAGCTATGGCACCTATCTATCTATCTATCTATCTATCTATCTATCTATCATCTATCTATCTATCATCTATCTATCTAATCTTATGAGCTTCTCACTGCATTTAAAACAAAACAAAACAAAACAAACAAACAAACAAACAAACAAACACCCTTACTTTCCAGAGTTGAGACTAGCTTACTGGGGCCAGATCTACACCTTGTGTCAAATCATTTCAATCCCATCATGGTGATGCTATATCCCTTGTGCAGATTCATACCCCGTCGGACACAAGATGACATTTGTTGCTGCATTTTGGATAATGTGGAATAAAAAGCAGGAAATAATGCTATGAAAGTGAAATGTGGAATGTGCCTGAACAGTTATCAGTGCACTTCAATACTGCTATAAAGCACTAGTGTTGATCTAGCCTGGGTCAGCATGGCTGAATGGATGGAATATTGGTCATAGGCCATTAAACTAGGGATAGGGCACGTGCTTGCAAGGCTGGCCCTATCATTCGGCAGAGCAAGGGCCTTTCTACGCCTAGGGGTGTAGAGGGAGGGAGGGTAGATGATCCCAGACATATCTGCTTCCGGGATTGTCCCTGGGCGTCCAAAGCAGAAGCATGACATTCCGGGACCTCACACTCCTCGCAGGCGCCATATTTTTTTAACTTAAAGGAGCCAGGAGCATGGCAGAGAAATTAAGGGGATGGCGGAATTGGTTCCCCCCGTTTCTGGTGCCGCACTTACTTGCGAGTAAGTGGGCACAGGCGGGACGGGCGCCCACACCTCCCGAGGTCTTGGGATGGTCCCAAGACTGCTTGAAGAATTGGGTTTTCCCAGGGTATCTTTACCCCTGGGAAAACCCATGCCCATCCCCCCTGCCCCCGGGAGTCCCTGTGTATCATTTGGATGCACAGGGAGCACCCAGGGAATCCCTGGTGTAGAAATGGCCAAAGACAACTGCTTCAGGTGGCAGATCCCTCAGCCATTTCTCATGAGTTCCTTGGCCAGCCCCCTTGGTTGGAGGACAGAGCTATCCCCCTAAACTAGCCCGTTGCCCTCAGGTGCAGTGGAGGAGGATGCTCCATCACCAATGTTGAATTAAAATTCAGATGCCATTCCAATTCACTTCTTTTAATGGTATGGGGGAAGGAGTGATATCTTGTCCTTTGCTTCAGGCAGCACATGGGCCAGCCCTGAGTACTTGAACTAGGTGGGAAGGGGAGGCTTGGAACATGGGCACATACACCCTACGGCCCATTTGGGGCTAGTCCCGACCAATCAGTCCTCCAAAAGGGCCACAAATGCCCACTTGTGGTCTGTCAGTTCTTTAGTCCCCATGGCCACTTGTTGCAAAGTGTGTGTGTATATTGGAGAGTAACCTGCATTCAAGGGTCCCCCCAGACATACAGGTAGGCATGCATAGAGTGGTCATTTCAAAACCAATCAGCCAGAAGTGTGATTCTCCCCTTCCACATCACAAAAATAAGGAGACGTTTGGTGTGCATTGTCATCGTTGTTTCACACGGTGCAGATTCCCCTTGAGGTTTTGTGATGGTTCCTTTCAAGTGCTTATTTGAAATGCTCACAAATACTTCGAATATTTGCAAGTACTCACAAGGAATGACTGCAAACCCCAGTTGCTTATTGTGCCTAACAGAGGGATGTTCTGCTGTCCTCACATGAAACCAGATAAGCATTGCTTACATCAGAGGAGGGGAGCAGAACTGGAGGCCCAAGAGGCATTCAAGATGCAGCGGGACAACCATCTGCCAGGTATGCTTTAATATAGATTTCAGCATTGAGCAAGGGGTTGGCCTTTTAGACCCCTTACAACTCTACTATATGATTCTATGAGCCAAATCCAGTCCTGGGATCTCAGTCTGGTCCTCTAGAGTTCTCAAGGTGGCCACACCTCTTTCCCTTCACCACACTGCATTCTCCCATCCATTCATTGTTTGGTGGTTTTTGGCTTCTGTGCAGTCCCCCCCTCCCCAATTCTAAAAGCTTAAAATACTTCTCCTAAGGCTTAGTTCTTCTGACCAGATGGAGGGTGCTCAGCCTTCTCTGGATGGGGCTGCACTCCCCTTGAAAGAGCAGGTTTGTAGCTTGGGGATTCCTTTGGAACCATCTCAAGGCTCAGGTGGCCTCAGTGGCATGGAGTGTCTTCTACCAACTTCCATTGTTGACCCAGCTACATCCCTATCTGGACAGGGACTAACTTGCCTTTAGTTATTTATGCTCTAGTAACCTCCAAGTTAGATTACTGCAATATGCTCTGTGTGTGGCTGCCTGAAGGTGGTTGAGAAGCTGCAGGTTGTACAAAACATGGTGGCCAGATTGATAACAGGACTAGAAGGTCCAAACGTATAAGACAGACACTGGCCCTCTTGGCTGCCTGTATGTTTCTGGACCCGATTCAAGGTGCTGGTAAAGCCTTACATGGCTTGGGACCATAAAATCTGATGGAGCGCCTCTCCCAACATGAACCTCCCCATATACTATGTTCAGCATCTGAGGCCCAGGTGCCTCCTGCGAGGGGGGCTCAGAAGACAGCAACAAGGAAGAGGGCCTTCTCAGTGTTGGCCTCCCAATTAGAGAATGATCTCTCTGACAAGGCCCACCTGGTACCACCATTGCTATCGTTTGGTGCCAAGTTAAGCCCTTTCTCTTCTCTCAGGCATTTGCCAGCATATGATGAGGTTTAATCAGGTCCTGGATTTGTCTTATGGTTGATTGCTTAAAGTTGTTTTTAGATATATATTGTTCCTATGTGTACTGTCTGTTTGTATGTTTTTATGTAAATGCTTTTAAACTTTGTATATTGTATCTTTATTGGTTTTTAAACTTTTAAACTATAATGCTACGGGGCATTATAGAAATATATAATAATAATAATAATAATAATAACAATAACAATAATAATAATAACAACAACAACTAGAATGCAGCCTCCAAGAGCTTCTCCAAAACTGAACTGAATTCAGCCACAGTCTGAAAGAGATTCAATGCCCCTGGCCTACATACTTTTGGCTGTAGTGAATATTCCCTGAAAGGTTTCAAATAGGGTAAAGCCAAAATGGGGGGCAAATTTCATGAGCATTTTTACTCCCTTGGAACAAGCCCCTGCTCCCCCTCCCAGCAATCCTTCCCATCTCTTTGGGAAAGGATGCAAAGGGTGCACCGCAGGATGAAGAGGGACCTCACAACTATTGCCAAGGCAGCCTGGCTGCTAGGATGGGCACCCAAATGCCCAACCCATGGAAAGCTTTGCAGTACAGAAGAACACGTTTGGTCGCAAATTTGGATGCTCATATTAGCATGAGAGCATGTCAGCCTGTTGGTTCAGCACTGGAGATTTGTTCCTTCTGCTCCCTCCCCTTTCTTTCCCCATGATCAGGTGATCACAGGAAGAAAGGGCGCAAATAAGTATGAAAAGTTTCACGAAGACAGGTGTCCTCCAGCCACACACAAATGTTTTTGTACCCCTTGTAATGGCAACTTTCACAGAGAAAAATAAAAACTCTTGGAATTTGGTGTAGCGCTAGTTTCATTGGAAGCCAACAGACAAATGACGTTTCTGTTCATTGTATGTCATTGATTTGTTCCCTTATATGCTATCACATCAGTGGTCCATCCAAACCAGTATCCTTATTCTGATTAGTAGCAGTTCTTCAAGGACCAAAGCAGAGATCCATCCTGACCCTGTTTGACCAGGCCTCTTAGATGGAGATACCAGGCATTGTCCCATGGTTCTTATACATACAAAACTAAGTGCCAAAGCCTCCCTGAGTAAGTGAGGTGATGGATCACCTCTTGCTCAAAAATCAGATTTTTGTTTGGAAGTCAGTTATTTGGGGAAATATTTAGTTCTGTGGTGAACTTAATGTAGTTATCATCTAATATAAATAGTTGCATTGTGCAAATCTATATGCCTCTCCAGTAGGAATGTCTGACTAATCCATAATGGAATCAAATGAGTTCAGATTTCTATGAATCTGACCTACACATTTTGCAGTTGACCAGCTTTTCCTGAGTGACATGGATTTGCGGATCTGAATTTTACACAAATGTTGTCATAATGCGACTTTGCACAAATGTGAATTTGGGCGAATTTGGGAAATTGGGAAAAATCGATTTTGCAAACAAGCGAATGACAGAACGAGCAGGACCTGATAAACCGCAAAATGCCAGCAGAACAGTTTTTACAAAATCTGTACATCCCTAATCTCCAGGGACTTCTGAAGCGGGTTGCATTACCCCTGAAATATCAGGTGAGTTGCTTGATGGTGCTCCTGGATTCATCATCGTCACTAAATGTTCGAGTGAGCAAAATATGGCTGTGAGAGTTCTAACTAGAGTTGCAACTCTCTCATCTGCACTGGATCCCAGTTTGTTTCTGGGCTCCAATTCAAAGTGCTTGGGACTGTCATACTTGATGGAATGCCTCCTCCCATATGTACCTTGAGGTTATCCACAGAACCTCTTCTTCAATTGCCCCTTCATTCTGAGACTTCCAGAGCAGTGAGAGTGATGATGAGAATGGCCATGGCTCTAAAGTACTCTCCCAAGGGAAGTTTCCTTGGTACCCATACTATCTTTTTGGTGCCAGGCTAAGAGCTTTCTCCCTGTTCTCCTAGGATTTGTAAGTATTTTACAGAGGTATCCTAAACATGCATAGGATTGCACCATTAGTGTTCAAGATTCACTATTTTATTCCCTATGGTGTGATTCTAACTCTTGTAACTGATGGAGAGGCAGGTAAGAAATATTATACTTGTTATTATTATTATGGAAGTTTTAGAGTTTGCATGTTTATGCTATGCCAGTATGTCTATTTGGTAGGGATGGGCACACCCAAAAATATCGTATTTTATTGTTACCGTAATTTCGGACCAAAAAAATGATCATTTCTGATAATATCATAGGTGAACCGTATCATCTTCATGATAATTATCGGAAATATGATATTTAATTTGCAGTCCCATTGTGCCCTATAGAGCTGATTTTTTTAAAGAAAAAATGCCTATAACTTCTGTATTTTCAAAGTTACAGGCTTGAAACTTGGTCACAATGCTTATGGAGTAGGCCTAAGTATGCGTATGAAATGTGAAATCGATCCCTCCAACCCTCAATTTTATATGAATTTATTAAAGATCGTTTAAGTTCTGTCAGGTCAAAAGTTGCATGATCTTTCAAAAAATCATATAAAATACAGGGGTGAAGGGATTGATCTGAAATTTGGCACATACGTGTAGCAAAATGTGCTAGACATGTGTATGAAATTTGAGATCGATCCCTCCAACCCTCGATTTTATATGAATTTATTAAAGATCCTGCAACTTTTTGACAGGTCTCAATGAACGCACGTGGTGAGCTGTCATTCTGACCTGTCAGAACTTAAACGATCTTTAATAAATTCATATAAAATTGAGGGTTGGAGGAATCGATCTCAAATTTCATACACATACTTAGGCAAACCCCATAAGCCCTGTGACCAAGTTTCAAGCCTCTAACTTTGAAAATACAGAAGTTATAGGTTTATTTATATGGCAGTCCAATAATCTGATATAATTGGGCTGAAAATTATCGTCTTCGATGATTATTGTAGGAAGTTGTATCATATCGTTATTGTTAACTGTATGCACGATAAAGAGCATATTGTATCTTTATCGGACATTTTAACGATACAATACACATCCCTACTATTTGGGTGTGTATTGTGTTATTGTTTTTCTTGTGAAGGCATCACATTTTATTATGTTGTTCAGTTTTATTTTATATGATACGCATAGAGAAATTTATGTTAAGAGGTATTTAGTAAATTAAATAAGACTCAGCTTTTCATTTTGCAAAAATGGAATTTCATACAAAGACTCACATTGAAACCTTGCCAATCCTTCTGCTACTTTCGTCCCCTGCCCCTTTATAATAAAATGAATCAATGCTATACAAAACAACAGGAAACTGTAGAAACAGTTAGTATGGAAGGGAAAATTCCAGTGTCTTTAATGAGCCTCCCCTTGGTTTATTGTAGCTTTTGTAAATCCATGCTTGAAAACACAGCATAGGCAAATTTTTCTCCCTACAGCTAAACAGCAAAGCTGGGCATGCCCTTAGGATTCCACCTTAATATAATGGATTCCAGGGAAGTCAAAGAAATACTTGCAGGCTAGTAGGAGCCTGAGCTGACTTCAGCACACATGGCTGGCTGTACAGCTCTGCGAAATCTCTGGTTTCACTGGAGCTAGGGGAAAATAGATTTTTTTATAATTTGCAAGGGAAAAAAGTGCTTAAGTCAGAGAGCAAACAAAGTTTACCATCCTGTTGGTTCTGCTCACTGGCACAGAGCCTAGGAGGATAAACTGAAATGATTTGCAAGCTTTGTGAAGGTGGGATGGAATCTAAATTGGCCCAGGTTCTAGGAAGGCTACAATTTATAGCTAATCTGGAAGCCACATTCCATTCAAAGGATTTCCTGATTGGGTTGGACACCTGTCTCATCAATCATCACAGAAAGGGGTGAACGTACTAGGCTGCAGCCAGGAGACTTTCAATTCCATGCTGAATTGGGAGACAAAGCAGCAACCCAGCTATTCCTCAACCCATCCCATTCCTCCTCTTCCTTTTCTTCCACCCCATCCTCACATTGTGTGGTACACCTGTAGCCCTGTTTGCAGGAAAGAGTGGCAGGTGAAAGGACCAGAGGGAACACATGACGGAAAAGCCATAGGGGGGATATTCCCAGTTCAGCACAACCTGTAGTGATATGGGAAAAATCTCTGTGTTGTAACCTCCCAGTCCCATGGAAGGGTATTCATTTACAGGACTCTCTTTCAATCTACATCAGGGCTGGGCAACCTGGTGCCCACCAGATATTTTCTACCACATGTCAAATAACCTCAAATAGCCAGTCTTGCTGGCTGGGGCTAATGTGAGTTCTGTTCAGTGAAGGTTCTGATTTTGGTAAGGTGGTGATTCATTCTGGGTTTCAGTCAAAACCAGCCAGAATTCTAGAGGAAGCACCTTGGATGGCTCCTTTAGCGTTTGACTGATTCTGAGTGAAAACTGGAGCAGATTCACTGCCCCACTGACATAGGAGACACCAGCCTCCCCTAAGTTTGAATCAATATAAAGCAAAAGAAGAGAGAAAGAGGTCCTCAGGATGCAAAAGGATTTATTTGTATGGAACCCAACATATTCCGGCCTGTGTCCTATTAAAGGCCTTCTTCAAGGGTTTTTTAGAAGATGTCTGCAGATTTTCCTCTAGCAATAAAATGTCTCCTCGAATGAGTCACCAACGTCTGCTGGAGGAAAATCTGCAGACATCTTCTAACAACCCCTTGAAGAAGGCCTTTAATAGGACTCCGGCCGAAACGCGTTGGGCTTCATACAAATAAATCCTTTTGCATCCTGAGGACCTCTTTCTTCTTTTGCTTTGACTTGGATGCTTTCCTCCTTTTGGTTTTGAATCCATATAAAGCAGCTTCCTATGTTCCCAGTGTCCTATCTTCCACACAACTACATACCTCTAATGATCTGGACCATTTGACACACCTTCTCTAATCTACACTAGCTTCTCTACACCCAGCACAAACTCACTCTCTTCTCCATTGAACTTTGCATGGCTTTGCTCTACCTTCTCTTTCTGCTCTTACTTATAGTTCTTGTAAACATTTTCAAAAGTATAGCCTGCCTAGTCGGCTTCAAAAGCCCTCATGATTTTTTTTGAATAAAAAATGTTATAATAAAACATCTATCAAAAATTAAGAAACAAATACAAAAAAACCAAGGAATGGTCAACATCTGTAACATACTGTACTAAATGATTTACACCAGCCAGGGGCAGTTTGGGGCAAAGTGACCTCTCATGGCCCTCCTCCTTAGGCAGTGGTCCCCCTGGGGCTTACTTGGTAGCGGCAGACAACGATGCTACCAGCAGTGCCAGGTGATGCTACATTAATTAATATGGCAGCTAGACCATGCGGCTCCATGGCTGTCAGTGCAGCCATGCTTACTCGTGGATAAGTGCGGCTGCGCCTGGGATGGGCGGCTGCACCAGCTGCCCATCTCTCTTTCCTCCCGGGAGCAGGGAACGAACCAGGATAATAGCGTTCCCTGAACTCCCTGGAAAATGGAGGGCTGGCCCCTGCCTGCTTGCAGGATGCTCTGTGCGTCATGTGAACTCTCCGCGAGCAGGCAGGGGCAGCCCCTCTAAAAATGGCTGGTGCAGAAAGGGCCCAAGGGTCCATTTCAACTGCATTTGTGTTTGCATTCATCCCTTCTTAGCTTTGTCTTTCCAATTCCCTATTTCTTTCCGTCCTCCATTGCATTTTCCTCTGTGGTCTCTCTCTCTCTCTCTCTCTCTCTCTTTTACACACACACACACACACACACACACACACAGAGAGAGAGAGAGAGAGAGAGAGAGAGAGAGAGAGAGAGAATGCATCTCTACATTAAGGGGAAATTGCATTATCTGGGACTTTGTGCTTCCTGGTTCTTTTGTGTGATTGTTATGGGCTGCATTACACAGACAGAGATGGGTGAACCTGTGCTTTGAATTGAATACTTCCCCTCCTTTCACTTCTATTGAGATAACACCATCGAGTGGCAGAAGATTCCACTCTTTCCTGGATATTACCACATTAAAAGTTAGTCTTTTCATAGCGGGATTTTCAGTGAATAACGCAGGAGACGTCCTGGTTGTTGGCAACATCATTTAATAGACCTGAAAACTTCTGTGAATGGCCAATCACGAGTGTACAAGAAACCACTCATTCAGAGGAGCTCCGAGTCTAAATTTATATTGTAAGATACTTGGGGCAGGGACTTGGACTTCACGTATGTTTATTCTCCGAGGAGTCCTGCATAGCTCTGGTTCTAAATGTATTGTAACAGTCTTAGTAGTGAGCTCTGTGCTCCTCCCTTGGAGCACATGCTTATCAGTTTTAAGGGCTGGGTGGAGATCGTAGGGAGATACAGTCTGCCCATCCATCTCCTTAAAACACTGACAGTTTATTAGGGCTGGACAGTTTGCCACAAAAGTCCATTAAAACTCAATAAAACAGATACAGTTAAATTGCCCACTTGCCCTAAAATACCTCGACCAAAGGAATAAACCCAAATTCATCACACAAAATGTCACTTAGCTTTCCCATAATGTGAGCGTAAGAGGACTTTGGATTTACAGCATATGCTTTCATGAGGAATGGGAGGGAGGAATTTGAAATGGGGGTGGGGGGTGGGTAACGGGAGAGGGTTCTACTTCCCAAGGATGCACCGTTGAGGCTTAATGCATGTTGGAGCAAGAGCTTGTTTCTGATGAAAATATTATAGGAATTAAAGCTCAAACCCATTAATAACCTGATTAGGCACAGCATGTTAATTGCGGATCCTCTCAAGCGTCAGAATGGGTCACTTTTTGCCTAATGTGATAGTGTCTGAGAGAAGTGGCATTTAAAAACAAAGAACATTTGCAGGGTTATGAAGAAAAGGGGGGAAGCTTAGCGCAGGCAGTGATTAAGTCACCATTAGCAACCATCATTCCTCTATGAGGATGGTTGTTCTTTTGAAGCTCAACACTATCAGAACTATTTAGATTTCCCAGCTCACAGCCCAGATAGTAGACAACATCCTTCATATTTTCCCAATTCAGCAAGAAAGAAGGCAGTTGCTGGCACTCTTATTATACATCCCCTTTCCAGTCCTTCCACCTGCTCCCCTCCCTCCCTCCCTTGCTGTGGTGAGAGAAAAAAACGTATGTTTTTCATCCTATCGGCTCTGAACAGGAAAGAAGAGAAGATGAAGCGACCTGTTTAAGCACAGATCAGCCAACCAATCACCCTAGACTTGGATTTTTCCCACATGGGCATGATATCACGTAGGAAAATCATAACTTCTGAGGCACCACTAAAAACACACAATGGGTGTCAAAGGATAATGAAAACAAAAATCCAGTATTTTCACTATCAAGGCGCAATCAGGAATCAGTTACTCCATAGATGATGGACTATCTCTGGCTTCCTGGTATTTTCATGACATTACCCATTATATTCAGGTGGTCCTGTTTAACCTGATGGCCATATTGCCTTGGTTTGCAAGGTTCATTTATATCCACAAATAACTTTATTGCGTGGGCTGACCAGATAAAATCCAGGTCAGGGCTCCTGTAACTTTAACAGTTGTAGAGAAAAGGGAATTTAAGCCAGTGTCATTTGTATGCAATTAGTTCCTGGTGAAATTCCCTCTTCATCACAACAGTTAAAGGTGCAGGGGCCCTGCCTTCTTTTGTATATGGTCACTCTAGTATAGTGTCTGCACCTTTAACTGTGGGATGAAGAGGGAATTTCACCAGGAACTAATTGCAGACAAATGACACTGGCTGAAATTCCCTTTTCTCTACAACTGTTAAAGTTACATGAGCCCTGACCTGGATTTTATCTGGTCAGTTTATTATTGGAGATATCCCAGTATGCTTCTGAATACCAGTTACTGGGGAATGATAACAATAGAGAGCTATTGTGCTCATGTCTGACTTGTGGGCTTCCAAAGTGGCTTCTGGTTGGCCACTGTGAGGAACAAGATGCTGACAACAAGGCTCTTCTTTTGTTCAGAATGTAGCTTCCTTTCTCTTTGGTCAATAGAGAAAACTGCAGAAATGCCTTGTCTGTTATAAAGATTGATCTCATTCTCCATGGTCCTTTGGATGATCATAAATGAGAATTGTAATGTATAGTGAAGCATCTACCTGTGTTTACCATGTGGTATAAGGAAAAATGCCAAAGTATATGCCATGGTGTATTTATTTATTTATTTATTTATTTGCATTCACCACAGTGCTGCTTTTGGGCCTACTCCCACTTCAGCATCCTTTCCCTCTCGACAGTTATTTCTTTTGAAATGTATACCTATAATCACAAATTGTCATCTTGGCCTGTTTTCCTAATATTATGCTTTTCCTAATATTAAATTAAAAGTGGTTTCCCTAATATTATCTTTTTAAAAAGTTATTTTCATCCATATGAATTTTTGTGTGTCCTTTGTCCTAATATACACATTTTTGTATGCAATTTTGTCTTGGAGAAGCCCAGTGCAAAATTTGGAGAGGTGTGAACTGAGTTTCAGCTTGCATATTGGTATGAAAGGATGTAATCAAGCAAGTTCACATTCGAGTGTGAACCGGACAAATGTCTCCCTCATCCCACATCTATATTATCCTTGTACTGAGCTATCCTTGCCTATTGAACTAAATGAGAAGTCCATGCTGCATCAACACAATCCCTTTTATGTTGTCTTCAAGACGTAATCCAAGTAAGGTTGGTACCTCTCTGCAGTTAGATGCTGTAAAAGAGAGAGGGTCTGTTCAGGTAACATGCTAAGCAATGGTTAAGCCGCTAACTCTTTTGCAACAAATGGTTAGTGAATGTGTTTAAACCATGGTTATGTAGCCACCATGGTTAGGAATGATTCACATGACACGCTAAGTCTTGGTTCACATGGCATGCTAAGCCATAATATTTAGCTCGAAATGTTTAACCACTGTGACTTAGAGTGTCGGCTGAACAGGGTCAAGGAGAGAGAGAGAGACAGAGAGAGAGAGAGAGAGAGAGAGAGAGAGAGAGAGAGGGAGGCACCATGTCTACACCGGTCTTTTTTCCTGGGGTCATCCCTGGGTGCTCCCTGTGCATCCAAATGATGCACAGGGGATCCCAGGGATGACCATGGGAAACCCCTGGGATAGCGGAAACCACGGATATCCCTGTTTTCACACCATCCCAGGATGTGAAATGGGCATGGAGCTGCATGGGGTGGCTCCATCCCAGGATGTGAAATGGGCATGGAGCTGCATGGGGTGGCTCCATCCCAGGATGTGAAATGGGCATGGAGCTGCATGGGGTGGCTCCATCCCAGGATGTGAAATGGGCATGGAACTGCATGGGGTGGCTCCATGCCCATTGGGGGTGAAGCAAGTCTGCCATCCCCAGGATGGCAGGGTGGGGGGGCACAGGGGGGTTTCCTCTTACCTATTCTGCTGCGCTCCCTGCTCTGTGTCTTTAAACATTCCAAATGGCAGGCATGACGGGCGAGACATCCCTGTTTCCTCCTGGTTCATCGTGCTTCCTGTTTGCATCCTGGGGAATGATCCCAGAAGCAGGTAAATCCGGGATCGCCCCCCCCTCCATCCCTCTACACCCTTAGGTGTAGAAAGGGCCAGAGAGAGAGAGAGAGAGAGAGAGAGAGTTTAATCCTGCAATTCTGCCTGTCTCTAGCATTGTACCACTGAACGGAAAAGGTGACCAATGAGTAACACTATGAGCGCATTTCAGAGCAATCCAAAGTTTTCAGTGGGTAAATGATCATGCAGCTGAGGGAAATGCAAGGTCATCCGGCAATCACCTCTCTCCAGCTGTGACACCTAGATACTGCACTGACAAGAACATTAGAATGAAATAAATCCATTTGTTAATTGGATGCTTCCTTCCTTTGAGAAAAACAACAACAGAAATATAGAAAAACAAGATGAAAAATTAACAAGAGCACAACAATATGCTATACCACATTATTCTTGCACGGTCAATCCAACAGGTAGCAACCTCCTACGTCAGCATGTATAAGAATATTGTTATTTGTGCTGAGTTTTGTTCAAGGGGATGCCCTCACGTGTCAAAGATTGTAGTCTTTGCTCTGCAGGCACATGATTCAAGAATGTCCACCATCTCCTCATGGTGCATTGTGTCAGAGATTGTATTGGCCATCCTGTAGAGAGGTTAGTTGTTGGACAGCCCTGCTGAAGGATTGATTGGTATTAACGCAGGTGGCAGGTGGGGGTTCATTTTACTCAATGGATTTGGGACAGTTTATTACCAGTGGCAGACAGTGAAGCTATCGAGATGTTGCCATCCCTTAGATTTTGTCACTGGTTCACTTCAAAGTTGGTGGCAACGATGGGTTTGGTGCGTGTGCTGGTCAAAGATAGTGTCATGGACATGTATGCATTGTGAGCATGTGTACATGCAAAACCCATGCACTGCCAATTTAGAGGTCCTGCTTCCACCACCAACATACATCTAATCCGTCTTTAAACAATGACCATCATGTCAGCAACAGGAGGGGATGGTGCCTCCAAGATGCAACTGCCATGTTCACACTCTATCTATCATGCTTGCACACTACTCTCACCGCTGCTGTGGGCAGCGTTCTAGATGGTGAAGTGGCTTGGAGGAATAGGCGCATGCCACTGGTGGGCTCTAGAAAATCGGTGTGGTGCAGGCTGAGGTTTTAGGTGGTAAATGGGCTAAAAAAGACTGTGCCAGATTCCACCTAGCAGGGCCTTGATGTCCCTTTCAGTTCCTGGCTTCCAAGCCGCTTCCGGAAACGCATTAGAACTCATCATCTCTTGCCTGTAGCTCACATTCTAATTCAATCTCACCTGCCAATCTGCACCCCATCCTGGGCTGTCAACCATCACAAAGCTTTTGTTTAAAAAGAAGAAGAAGAAGCAGGCATTCTGGAGACTGGCTCTGGCCTATTCAAAGAGGTAAGTGTCTTACATTGTTCTATCAGAAGTGTGGGCTTTTATGAGGCTCTGCCTTTAGACCTTAACCACTCAAAAGGCCAATGCAGATCGCAATTGTATTAAAGAGTACAATTGCTTTTGGAAGGCTTTCCAGGCTCATTTATTGCAAATCTTTCTGCCCCACAAAAACATCCATTTGCTACAAGGGGAGCAAATTGCTGTGCTATTGTTCCCATGCAAGCTTTCCTCAATCTTTCCATTCTTCCAAAGGGTAATCTGTGGATATTTTACACGGTGCTATTAAATCAACACCAAAAGAGAATGTATGACTGGTCTACAGATAGAGTTGACATGAGACTTCCTGGTCCATATTAAAGTGTGTGCGTGGGGGGGATTGGAGGGAGGGGAGAGAAATCTGGTAAAATACTAAAGGCACTTTGCATTTTCAAATACTGCATTCCTCTTGGCTGCAGTATTCCTCTGAATGAACTTGGCTGAATTTCCTGCTCACTGGCATTGCCTTAAGAAGTTCTTCCAACATGTAAGACTAGCTATTATTTATACCATTATGTAGAATGCATAATGTGGTGATGTTGATCTGCACATGTACTGACACACTGATTTATATACCTGTACATCTAAACAGCCCACTGAAGCCCAGCCCAGACGTAACGGCAAAGCATGATTTGAGTCTATGAGCTCCATCAGGCGAGCATTTTATTGCATGCTCGTGGCTGGGCACTCATGGATTTTTGCAGGTCCCTCTCATGACGTCGTCTGCCTCCCGCATGCCTCCCGCCCCTTCTAGCTTTCTTCGCACCACAAAAAAACACCCCAGAAAGTCTGACTTATTTTTAAAGACAGAAGTTGCCACTCTCTCCTGCTGTGTGCAGAAGCAGCGGGATCAAAACAGTCCACTGAATGGGCCATGTACATGTTGTTTACTTCCTCTTACAAAAGAGGAAGTAATGAGGGACAAATGCATGGGTGGAGAAGTGATGGTAAGCAAATGTGATTTCCGCCGTGTGATGATGCTCTATGTGAACATGCCTGCCGTGTATTTTGAACTTGTACACTACCTCTTCCTCTGCCACGCTTACAATCCCACCTTTCCTGATTTGCAGAGAACCATAAATCTGGATACACAATGTGCGAGCAGGTATGCCCCACCAACATTGTCAGCAGTGATAATGGCTTCTGCCTCATGCTCATCAGAAAGGTGCTGGGAAAGGGAGCTCGGAACAGCGGCATCAACTGTGGTGGGTCCTCTGCAGCTGCAAGCTAAATTTGACCCTGGTAGCACTCCTTAGTACTACTGATGCCATTTTTTAAATACAATCTTCTGTCTTGCATTTACTGAATTTTATGTTCTAATGTTAATTGTAAGCTGGGTACATGGCAGTGTTAAAGGTGTGGGTGCATATGATTAAATGAAACTAAATAAAGGAAAATAAGCAAATTCATCTGCACAAATTTGGGACTTGTGCTGTTCTTCCTAATGTGTTCCTCCCCATGCAGACTGCTTGATTAAGTGAAATGCATGCCTGCTTCCAATTGGAGGCTGGTGGCTTCGATGTCAGAGGGGCGGTGAATCCAGTCCAGGTTTCAGTCAGAACTCTAATGGAGCTATACAGGGCATGGAAGCATATTTGTGGTTTGCTGCTTCTGCACCTTAGGTGGCTCCTTTAGAGTTCTGTCTGGTTCCGGCTCAAACCCAGAGCGGATTCACTGCCCCACTGACATCAGAGCCACCAGCCTCCACTGCAGCTTCCTGCATACTGGTAACTGTTGATAATCCTGCAGTCATTAAGGTCCCCTTTACAAGAATTCGGTTTGACGCCCGGTTGGCCAATTATGCGCATCTTCTCGCAATCGCTTTTAGGCCTAATCCCTATACACGGGAGACGGTGAAGCGCATTACTGGTTGTATGAAATGCACTTTAAAGGTGTTTACATGCGGAGAATCGTTTGTTTACATGGTCGTAAGGTGCTTTCACTCCTGCGGTAAATTAAAACTCGCTATTTAACGCGCATTCGATAATGCGCGTAATCGGACAGAAAAAGGCGCCTCAACCCCCGATTTGCGCTCCGTTCATGTGGAGGTAAAATCGGTAATGCGCTTTGAAAGAGCTTTAAATCGCCCTTGTAGAGGCACCCTAACACCCATTTGCCTCCCCAATGTGGCCACCCACCCACACTGAACAAAAAGGGAGAGATTTAAAAATTGTTATTTGAATGAAGGCGGGTTGTGCCATATACGGTATGGAGTGATCACTGAGAAGTCACTCCGGGTGTAATGGAGGTTTCCTGAGCGCACACATATTAAGGAATTCACTTTCGATAAGTTCCTAAAAAATGTACCTGGGCCTGGGCGATGCAGATGCTTCCACTTGAGCATTTATTTATGCGCCCTCTGAAAAGCCTGGCTCCTTGCACTGGGGTGCCTGTGCGGAGTTTTCGTGTTGCCTAAGCCTGGCTCTCCTCTACGCTGTTACCAGCAGATTACTGCTCATTCGCCTCTTTTTCCTTGCTTTTCTTCAGATCGTTACACATGACAAAACAACTGTCCTAATTACAGCAAGTGTTCCCAGCTCTGTCACCGTGACAATTACTGCGACGAGGGCTCAATATCTGCAGCAGACAGTAAAGTATTACTGCAGTTGGGTTTGATAGTGCTCAATCGTCCCCGAGAGAACGCTTCAACTCTGCCTTTTAGTTTTGTTTTATTTTGGGGAGGGCGGTGGTGGTGAGGCGGGATGGTAAGGGGGGGCTCTCCCTCCACCTCTGTCCACTAATCTCTCTCTCTCCCCTCTGCCCCCCTTTTCGGTTCACCATCGCCACAAACACAGTTGCTGACAGGGTTCAAAAGTTTAAGGCAGCGGTGGTGATGACAGAGGAAGCGCCACTTGAAATGTGGAGCTCATTTTTTAAAAGGGAAGGCCATTTGTTGACATTAGGCAAGACATTTTTCTGTCTGAAGAGTGCTCCGGCTCTCCCCCCTCTTCGCTGTCTCTCTCTTTCTCTCCCCACAGAGAATGAAGTAACGGAGATCAGCTGCAGTGGTTATAAACTGACCATTTGTTTCTCAGAATGGGAGTTGGTGGGAAATGAAGAAGCAGTGTGGGATTAAAATCTCTCATGATGAATAGGCTCGCTGATACCCCCCCCCCAGAAAATCAGCCCCCCCACATGCGCCTTTAACATCCTGATTGTATAGATGCACAGAGCTTTGACAATGGATACGGTGGCTTGTAACAACTTGGCTGGTTGGAGAGGGAAGGGGAAGGGAGTTTTAGCTCTACAGTTGCTCTGCATGTAAGCTTCCCAAGCAAACTGGTCATACCTCACCCGGATGAGAACAGTGGCCGCAGGAGTCTCCCGGAGTGGAGGTCAGCGAAAGACCCGCAACGTGGAGCCCATGATTTTTATGTTTGGGAGAATAGAGATTGCAAGTCGTGAGGTTGGATCTCTGATGCATAAATGCATTGCTGATCCTTGATGCATAGGTTGGTGATCTACTCCTTCCATGTTCTTTGTTATTGGGAGGATAGAGCATGCAGACAGTGAGATTGGACCTGAGGAAGGAAGAAGCGAGCTAGAATCTTCCTGGGTTTTTGGATTAAACAATTTGGGTGCCTGTACAGTGGTAGTTGCTGAGACCTACCTGTCTCCCTATCTGACCACAGGTCCCCTCTACAAGAATTCGGTTTGACGGCCGGTTGTCCGATTATGTGCATCTTCTCGCAATCGCTTTTACGCCTAATCCCTATACATGGGAGGCTGTGAAGCACATTAGCGGTTGTATGAAACGCGCTTTAAAAGTGTTTAATGCGGAGAATCGCTTGTTTACATGGTCATAAGGCGCTTTAACTCCCGTGGTAAATTAAAACTCATTATTTAACGTGCATTTGATAATGTGCATAATCGGACAGAAAAAGCGCCTCAAACCCCGATTTGCGCTCCGTTCATGTGGAGGTAAAATCGGTAATGCGCTTTGAAAGAGCTTTAAATCGCTCTTGTAGAGGCACCCATAGAAAGAGGGTGGGGGATTCGGAGGGTGCTTTCTGTGCGTGTTAGAAAAATAAATAAATGCATCTCTGATCCCCTTTTAGAATGGAAATTAAGTCCTCACCATAGAAAGTGACTTCCACAGAGTGCATCATTCTTTTTTCACAGGCGGGATGGCCAAGGCACAATCCAAGAGCAGAGAAGTGATAAAATAGTGGGCAGTAGCAACATTTTCAGAATTTCGTACCCCTGTTTTATGATCAGTTCTCACATTACCATCTCCCAAGTGATGAGAATCATGCACGCCTCAGCATAGGTAGCAACAATGTTACATATTACAATGTGGTAATAATATACAGTTCTCATTCATGCACAGCAGCATGCAGTCCTGAAATAATGTTAACATCGGTGCATTTGGAGTGGAGAAAGCATGTGGAGATGTTTTCCTCCCTTCTTCACTCATCATGCTAGAACTCAGGGGTCAACTAAGGAAGTTGATGGGAAGTAAGCAAGATTGGCAAGCCTGACATGAGGAAGACCTATGTGCTTTTTCACACAGCACATAATTAACTTATCGTATTCATTGCCAGAAGATACAGAGGTGACTCGTAGCTTAGATGTTGCTGTTGTTTTATTAGAGGAAGGAAGCTTAGCCCTAATAGCTAAATAGAACTGACATGTTCTGAGGCAGTATACAAGCTGGTGAGGAGAGATTAATGGGTTGTGCAGAAGGATTTAGTGTAGAACTAGATGCTACATCACAGCAGTAAAACATACCTATGTCCTGGCATCATGAGGCTGTGGATTTCCATAGACCCACTCCACATTATTGGCTGCTCCCAGCAGTGGATAGCAAACACATCTTGGCGTGAGGTTAGGAGGGCTGGTAGAATAGAAGGCTGGCTGTGTTTATGTATGGACATCTATCATGCTTTTCCCACCTCCAATTAGAGGTGTCCAAATGGCTTACATAGCAAGACAATAAAAATAACCAGTAAAACAATAGGAAACAATGCCAGTTCAAAAACAAGTATAGCAGGTCAATAAAATATAAAAAGGACCGACTAGACGAGGGGAAAAATAAAGGTGAAAACTAAGAATGGAAGAAGGACTGAATAAAAGTTGGGGGAATTGGAACTTCCTGGGGCAGGGACTTCGCATACTGGGTGCTACAACTGGTCCTGGGTTGTATCCAGATTTATCTTGGATCAACTGCACTAACAGAAGTGGACTTCCCCATCCAAGCCTCCCTATGGCAGCCTTCCCCCCCCCCTCAAAAATGCTACAGAGAGAGTCAGGAGACTATACTAAACTGGGGAGCATATGTGGGGAGGGGGATCCCCCAAAATTGAATGGAGGGACTGTCTGTGAGCAGAGCCCTTTCTCTCACAAAAAGCAGATCCTGGATCCAACACCTTGTCATTCATGTGAAATTATATAGCTGTGTTCAGGAATTCAATATAAGTAAGTACCAAATGCATGAAAAGGCAAGCAGGAAGATGTGGGCTTAGCACTGCTTCCTTGTTGATGATGCATACACCCAAAATGTTCTCCAGGCAATGCACGATTGCCTTAATCTGATGGGATCATCTTCTGCACATGTAGGGTTTCCAACATGGGGATGGGGGGGGGGGGTGTCTCAGGTTAGTAAAGATGCCCCATCTCCATGTTGGAAATCCTGTGCACACAGAAGGCGGTCTTCTTTTGTCTGAGTCAATCACATGATGGCCAGGGCGTATGGCTGGTGTTGTGTCATCATCAAGAGGACAGGACTAGTAGTCCCATGTGGTCCTGCTTGCTCCTTCAGGAATTCAGACAAAATACCTGAAGAGGGCTTTAGTTGCCTCCTTAAATGGCGATCACCTTGGAGTGGGGACATATCTTTTGCTTATATTACTTTATAAGGTACTATATACATTTATGGTGTGATGTAAATAATGAGAATGGCCAGTGGCAAGCTGTTTGTTGTGTCCAACAGAACTGCTGTTGGAAATTATTATTTTTTTTGTCCACATGCCAGTGCGACTCACTGCTAGTGCAATGGAAACCCATAACTCTCATTTCTAGAGTGGGACAGGTCAAAAGAGCTAGCAGAAGGGACCTCCGTTGACCTATCCCATTCTGTTTCATCTCATTTCTGGGGTTGCTCTAGGAAGCGCTGGCAGTGATTCTTGCTGGTGCAACACAAACCATGGAGGCACCGTGGGCATTAGATACAGCCCAGGAAGCACAACTAGCTTGCACATCTCCGATTAACACTCAAAGTCACCTTTGGCTGGTTGGACACAGAAAAATTTCATATATCTGTTATCTGGCCATTATTGGCAGTGTGGGGGTTCGATGGGCCTTGTTCTGATAAGGCTGTTCTTTCATAACTACATCTAAATACAACTTCCTACTCCAATCCAAGCTAGTTCTTCATTTTACCTGCCGTTTTAGGTGCCCATACCAAAAATAGCTGGAAATATTTGATATTTATTTATTTCATTTCTATAATGTGCATTAGCTGAAGCTTTTTAAAAAGCAAACTATTAACACAGAATGATGGGTTGACTCTGAAATACAACAAAGTAGTCAATATGAATAATATATGTGGTACAAACTATACAAACGATCCAGAGGATATTGACACAATGAAAAAAGGGCTTTTGGAATGCCCTGGAGGTAGAATGCAAGGTATTTTCAAGCCAGTAGATGGTAAGTGTTTGTATTGTTCTAAAATGACATCTCTTTATAACCTAAAGGCTACTGGACATATATTAGACATAGATCATTTTCTAAGAGTTGTTGGCCTTTTTGTGACTACAACATCATTTTCTCTTTTTATTTTCTGTCAGCCTCCCCCTACGCATACACAGGTGAAGTTCTGAGGTGAATGTGCCTGATTCTGACTAGACTCCAATATGTCTGGGGTTGGTAAATCTTCCATGAAAACTATATTAAAACAAAACAAAACCATAAACATTGTGACTAGGGATTCATCTTTTTCTTCTGTTTGCAAAACTTAGGACCCAACCAGATTTTCTATGGGCTAGCATGAAAAACAGGAACTATTAATATTTGGATATGCCAGTGAGGAAGGATCCTGTTCTTAAGGGCATAAGAAGAGCTGTGCTGGATCAGACCAAGGATCCATCTAGTCCAGCATTTTGCCCACAAAACCCACAAGCAGGACATGAGTGCAACGGCACCCTCCGCCCATATTCCCCAGCAACTGGTGTACATTGGAATACTGCCTCTGATACTGCAGGTAGCATATAGCCATCAGGACTAGTAGCCATTGATAGCCTGTTCTGGAGAGAGCGAGAGCGAGAGAGAGGGAGGGAGGGAGGGAGATTGGAATGATGCATCTTTTACCTATGTCCTTTAGGTGGGTGGGATTTGCCTTACACTCTGTACAGGAGATACTGAAATGCAAATGCTATGTGGAGTGGGGAAATGTGGGCCCATCAGGAGGACAACCCAGAGCATCAGTCTACCTTTGTCTTCCTTTTCCCTCATGCATTTCCTCAAGTGGCAACCCACCCAACCTACCCCACTAATAGTCGGCAGCATGGGTTAGCCAGTTGCCATTTGTGGGACTGAGTAGAGGTTTTTTTGAGTGCCCTCACAAATGGCAACAGTGAGAGTGCCTTTTTGGGGGGGGATCCCTTGTGCTGTAGTATTTTGGGTGGGGAAGGGTAAGTAGTTTTAAATTGGCTGATCTGGAAACAAGGTTAATTTGGCAGCTGGCTGGTACAGGGTGGGTAATTAGTAGGGATGCGCAAATCAGCAAAATCCCAGCTCTTCAAAGTTCTCCAAACTGAAGCTTGTTCCATCCATATACGATTGTGAGTTTTGTTTTTGTTTTTTTGCACAAAAATGTGTGCATATTTTCATGCACATTTCCCCAGATGTACGCATCAATTGTTCACATCTTTGAAATGAATGCATTCTTTTCCCATAAATTAAAGTGTGTTTGTGCACGTTTTTCAAAAGTACGCATTTCGTCATGCACATTTTCCCCCAAGTGAACACATTTATTTTTGGGGTCCACGAATTACATTGCAAGTCTTAGGCCACATTAAGGAGTACTCACGTTACAGGAGAAAAAATCTTCAGTCTTTAAAGCGGTGTGTGCGGTCACACACTCTTCTGCCTTGTCTCTTTCTCTTTCGTTTTTACAATGAGTTTAGGGCAAGGCATTGCGGGCGTTGTAGTTCAGTCACCCACTTCCTCCTTTGTTCCTCTGTCATTCCCTAGCGAGTATAGGGCTAAGAATTGTGGGTGTTGTAGTTCATTCGCCCAATTCCTCCTTAGCCCCGCTTTCTTCCCCATCAATCAACTGCTAAGCATTTGGGCATCAGTAAATGAAGCACTGCCCCCATGAATCACAAACGGTAAGAAAGGACACATTATTTTACTTAAAACAATTTATTAAAAGTGAAACTGTTGTATATAACTGAAGTGAGTTTTAAAAAACCTCAGATATACAACGTTATAGGGAGTGCATCATGTGGCCCAAAGAGTTTTCATAACTCTTATAAAACGTTAAAAACCTAGCGTGTAGATCGGCTCTAAGTTCTCATACATCTCAAATGATCAGGTGAGTTCCCTAACACATCTTTGTAGCGAAGGGGAGTTCATCCAACTGAACCCTTACATAAGACCAGAGAGATGGGCTATGGAAGGGGATCTACCCTTAGCTCCCATCACATCTTGAGATGTGCAGTTATAATGGCATGGGGCAATCAGGAGCCTCCTCACCACACCTTTAAAGTGAGCAAGGCTCAGTCAGCATGCTGGTCTAGTGCTCAGAGCCAGGATGGAATTGATGGCAGGAGAGGCATCCTCCCAGATGTTTACAAAGTCAGGAATCTGCACTGAAGGGTTGTTATTATGTGGCTAACATGCTATGTTCACTATACATCTTGATAAATTAATAAAGCTGTTGTCGTCATTCTTCTGGGGAGGGGAAATGCTATATTTTTTAAAGAGAGTGAGGGAGAAGGAGAGAGAAGTGGACAGGCTAAAATAAAGGAGGTAGCACGTAGCCATCATGACTAGTAGCCATTGATAGCCTTCTCCTCCAGGAATTTATCCAGCCCTCTTTTAAAGCCATCTAAGTTGGTGACCATCACTATATCTTGTGGTAGTGAATTCCATAGTTTAACTAAATGCTGAGTGAAGAAGTACTTCCAACGTATAGTTAAGGAAGGGCCACATGTGCTTGAATAGGATACACAAACATGAGTAAAATGGACGGAGCCCTGTGTTTGCAGGTCCATCCCCTCCTCCATGCATTCTCCCCGTCCCTTCAGTCCCCAACAACCTTGCTCGCCATGTTGAGCAGGGAGGATTTAGGAGAGTATCTATTTGTGTTCACTTCAAAGTGAGTAACACTCTTATCAGACTCAACTTTTGGTAGTGAGTTCCATAGTTTAACTTGTCTGCCTGACAGAAATAAATAGGCATGGAAGAGCTGGACCACCCACCAACATAAATGGGAAGCCCACCACTGAATCCCCTTTGAACGGGCCCTGCTCTTCCATTCGCACGTTGATCCAAAGCTATGAACAGAGCTTATGCATGTGCAAGCTTTATATAGACAGAAACAATCTGTGCATGGCTTGTACTTCATTTCGATGCGTGCATGAGAGAGAGGGCCACATGTGCCCATGGATGTGTGCTGTCCCTGGATCTGATTTCTACAATGAAAGGAAGGGGCAGTCCTTGTGGTAAGGCGGCCTACTTTACAGAGGTCAGCCCTCTATTTGAAGAACTGTCAGAAGGGAGCCCTCTATTTGACGGTGTCCTCTACTTGAAGGGCTGCCCAGTCCGGTTTAAAGATAAAGGACCATAAGAATATCTCAGAGGTCCTGACATGTTTCATCAACATTTAGCATCTAGGCAGCAGATTGAGCAGCAGGCACACAGGTCACTTGGTCAGTCTTCGCCACTATAATGAGATGTATTGTATTTCTATTCCATCTCTACATATAAATTCTCAGATGAACATTGGCATCCTCAGTTGACCTCCCCTCCATCCCGATGATGCGTTTCCTCTTTTTGGGCAATGCATAAATGGCGAGCCTACCTCGTGGGTGGAAGTGTCCCATGTGTACACTGGAGGACCTGCACAAATTGCTGGATCAGAATGCAAATCAAAAGAGATTCCACAACTAATATTTGTTAACTATCCGTGCAGTCCTATTCATGTCTGCTCGGAAGGAAGCCCCATTGTGTTCAACTGGGAATTGCTCTCACGTAAGTGTGTATAGAATTGCAGCTTTAATGCACTATGTTTTCAAAAATACTAACCCTATGGGCCAACAGGCCAGAGTTTGAGTTCTATAACTAAGGGAAAAATGTCTTCTCTTTCCCATCACCAAAAGAATCTCCATAAGCACTTTGAGCAACTTTTTCAAAGGGCCTTTTTGTTAACATTTTATCAAATGAGTTTTCAGTGATGCCTGGAGAGGAAGCTGATTGAGATTCAAATGCAAGAAAGATAAGCTAGGCACAATTAAAAGAGTAGGAATTTTTAAATGTTTGTCTAAGTGAAAAAAATGCTCCTCTAATTAGGCAATTAAGACTCAACAAGGTAGACATTATTATCCTGTAAAGGTCATTTCAAATGAGGAAAGGATGCACAACACTGTTGTTAGGACTTACAAATTATCTTACAAGGGCTGATGGCTGCATGTTTAGAATGATCTGTGGGAGTTGCTAGGCACTATGGTTAGAATGCCTTAAAGAAGAAGTCTTAACATAAGGGCACATCCCTTTTTTTAGAGTCCCATAGATAAAAATTATCCCAGTGAATTCAGTGAGGGATGTTGTCTTGGGTAGAAGTTCATCAAATTGCCATGTAAGAAGGCAGAGGATAGAAGGAAAGCAGGGCTATTCCAACGGCTTTGCTAAGAGACCAGCTCTGTTGCCTTTGGCTCCTGTCCCCATCATCTGTCGCCTAGCAACAGCCATTCCATCAAGGTACCTGAATTGTTTCCATCCCAGGTGTTTTTTACTAGAACCATAACCAAAAGAACTGGTACATAGAGTGGACCAGAGGACTGGAAGATGGCCAATGTAACACCAATTTTTAAAAAGGGATCCAGGGAGGATCCAGAAAATTACAGTCCGGTTAGCTTGACATCTGTTCCAGGTAAATTGGTTGAAAGCATTTTTAAAGACAAAATTAGTAAGCATATAGAAGGGCATGTCCTGCTAAAGAAGAATCAACATGGCTTCTACAAAGGCAAGTCCTGTCTCACTAATCTTCTATAATTCTTTGAGAGTGTCAACAAACATGTAGATAGGGGAGATCCAGTGGACATTGTTTACTTGGACTTCCAAAAGGCTTTTAATAAAGTTCCTCACTAAAGGCTCCTGAACAAATTTAGCAGTCATGGAATAAGAGGAGAGGTCCTCCTATGGATCAGTAACTGGTTAAAGAACAGAAAGCAGAAGGTAGGAATAAATGGTAAATTATCATGATGGAGGGAAGTAAATAGTGAGGTCCCACAGGGATCGGTATTAGAACCAATTCTTTTCAACTTGTTCATAAATAATCTGGAATTAGGAGTGAGCAGTGAAGTGGCCAAGTTTGCCAATGACACCAAATTATTTAAGGTTGTTTAAACACAAAGGGATTGTGAAGAGCCCCAAAGGGATCTCTTCAAGCTGGGAGAGTGGGCCTCCAAATGGCAGATGTGGTTTAATGAAAGCACGTGAAAGGTGATGCACTTTGGGGCAAAAAACCAACAACTTCAAGTATAACTTGATGGGATCTGAGCTGGTGGTGACTGAACAAGAAATATATTTATATATTTTTATTATTACAGTCAAGAAAGAGATCTTGGGGTTTTAGTGGACAGCTTGAGGAAAATGTCAACCCAGTGAATGGTAGCTGTAAAGAAGGAAAACTCCATGTTAGGCATTATAAGAAAAGGAATTGAGAATAAAACTATCAGTATCTGGTGTGAACACACTTAGAATACTGTGCCCAATTCTGGTCACCACACTTAATTTTTTTTTTTTACAGAGCTGGAAAAAGTGCAGAAAAGGGCAACTAAAATGATTAAGGGGTTGGAGCATCTCCCCTGTGACAACTGGGATTGTTTAGCTTGGAAAAAGGAGGCTAAGAGGAGACATGATAGATGTGTACAAAATTATTTGTGGTGTGGAGAATGTGGATAGGGAGACATTTTTCTCCCTCTCTCTAAATACTAGAACCCGGGGTCCTCCCATGAAGCTGATTGGTGGGAGATTCAGGACAAACAAAAGGAAGTACTTCTTCACACAGTGGTTAGGTAAATCATGGAATTCACTACCACAAGATGTAGTGATGGCCACCAATTTGGGTGGCTTTAAAAGTGGGTTGGATACATTCCTGGAGGAGAAGGCTATTAATGGTTACTAGACCTGATGGTTATGCGGTACCTCCAGTATCCGAGGCAGTAAGCCTGTGTGCACCAATTGCTGAGGAACATTGGTGGGAGGGTGCTGTTGTACTACATCCTGCTTTGTTGGTCCCTGGTTGACAGCTGGTTGGCCACTGCGTGAACAGAGTGCTGGACTACATGGACCCTCGGTCTGGTCCAGCAGGGCTCTTCTTATGTTCTTATGGACACATTAGGGGATGGGATGGAACAATTCAGGTACCTTGATGGAATGGCTATTGCTAGGTGACAAATGTTGGAGTGGAGAGAGGAGCCAAAGGTAACAGAGCTGGTCTCTCAGCAGAGCTATTGGAATAGCCCTGCACCAAGAAAAAGAGGAAATACGTGACCCAAAAAAAAGAGGACAAAAGAGAAGGATACGATTGGCATAACATCTGCAAATGTTAATGTATATGTAAAGATGCAAATTAGAAATAATAACTATAATATAGAAGTACAATACAACATCATATTGAGGAAGAAAGAGATCAGGTGTACCTGTGTGCGTGCTCAGTCTGCTGAGCAGGGGCTAACTCTTGATGGGCAACTTCAAGGCCCCTGCTCTCCCTTCTCTTCATCTTTAAACCAAATGTGGACTGGACAGTCCTTCAAGTAGAAGTTACGCTTAAATAGGAGATTGTCCTCTGTAAAGTAGGACACCTGTCCCCCTACCAGTGGTGCCTGAGTTTGCATTTCTCTTCCCCTTTTTTCTTTGGATAAGAAGGATTTAAAAAAATGATGTAAATATATAAGTTTGATTGAACGGGTGACTCTCTTGGGTGACTCCCTCTCAAGACTTTTGGGAGGAATAAGGGGGAGTTTCCCAATGTAGTTGATTGGTGGTAGGTTCAAAACAGACAGAAGGACATATAATTATCTTACAGAATTGACTGCCACAAGTTGCAGAACCTCCGTGTTCAGGGGAAATGGGCCTCTGGGGGATAAAGTCCCAAGACCAAACAAGATAAGCCCATAACCTTAATTCTTCCCTAGCAACCTTTCAGTAGCAATTTCTGGTCACTGTTAAAAAGAGAACGGTGAACGAGATGGCTCCTTGCTGAATCCAACAAGACAATTCTTATTTTATTATGAGATTGGGGTTTGGACTTTATCTATGATGACCTAAAGCTGGAGGGGGTTCAGAGGAGGGCAATGAAGATGATCAGGGCTTTGGAATAAAAACCCTACGAGGATAGCCTGAAAGAACTGGGCATGTTTAGCCTGGAGAAGAGAAGAATGATGGGAGATACGATAGCACTCTTCAAGTACTTGAAAAGTTGTCACACAGAGGAGGGCTAGGATCTCTTCTCGATCATCCCAGAGTGCAGGACATGGAATAATGGGATCAAGTTACAGGAAGCCAGATTCTGGCTGGACATCAGGAAAAACTTCCTGACTGTTAGTGCAGTACGACAATGGAACCTATGACTTAGGGAGATCGTGGACTCTCCCACACTAGAGGCATTCAAGATGCAGTTGGACATCCATCTGTCAGGTATGCTTTAAGATGGATTCCTGCATTGAGCAGAGGGCTGGACTCAATGGCCTTATAGGCTCCTTTCCAACTCTACTATTCTATGATTCTATTATTGATTCTTGTCTCTACGATTCAAGAATTACCAATTAAGTGATTCTTGATTCTAAGATTTATGTAAATGAATTTTGATCAGTGTGGGTTGCCTAAGGCATATCTGATCAGAGCCTCGGACTTGCTATTAGTCCTGGAAAAGATGCCCAGATCCTTCCCTGTCTTAAGGAAAATATCAGCTAATTATTCTCAATGGCTGGCTTAAACAATGGCTAAGGTAACACCTGATGGGGATGACATAAACAAGAAGCCTGTGAGATAGAGGAGACTGGCAGTGTGGACTGAGAGAAGGAGAGTCAGAGCTGTTTTTCCCCCATGTGTAAAAGCATTTTACAGTGCTGGTTGTCTCCCTTGAGATTTGACGAGGAAGCAGTGAATATTGCTTGTCTGTTGGAGTGTTTAATGCTGTATCTGCACTCTGCTTAACCTGTATATTTGTAAATAAACAAAAATATTACAAAAACTATGATTAATCCTCCAGTGACTGCATTCCTAAGTAAACCAAATCCAGGAAAATTCTGCACCCCTGGAATGTCTCAACAGTTAGAGAATTGGGATGCTCATAATGTTATGATGGATTGGAATAGGGGTCAGGTATTGCCCTTCGGTCCGTATCAGCCTGAGCAGAGAATAAGAGCCAGTTAATACAAGGTGTGGGCACATGAAAATACTTACCTGTGCAAGGTTCTAGGGGCTCAATCGCTCACTAACTCAATTAAAGAGTTCATAACCCAAATGCAAACTCTAGTAAAGCTACATTCTGAGCCACATGTTGCTGCCATTCAAAAAAGGTGCATGAAAGCCAGAAGTTAATTCCTGCATATTTTCCCTGGACATAGCCAAATAACTGGATTCTCTCTCTCTCTCTCTCTCTCTCTCTCTCTCTCTCTCTCTCTCTCTCTCTCTCCCCCTCCCTATCTCTCTTAGCTCTCTAGACTCTGGAAATGCTACACATTTTGGAATATGCAACAGTGAGGAATATTATGCTGAAGGCACATTTCATGTGGAATGACCAAAAGGCAAAAAAACTGAAGCCATGCAAGCCTGTTTAAATGGGCCTGATGAGATCATTAATGTCCACTGAGCAACTTTGGGAAGGGAGGGGGAAAACAGAAGAAACCATTTCCACCTTTGTTTTAAGCCATTTTGACAGCAAATATTTTATATTGTGCTGCTTGTGGTTTCAGTAATGAGTTTGGTCCCTGCATAGCAGGAAGCGGAATTAACTTTGTTTATATAAAGTGACACTATCAACTTGAAAAATCACATTTCCATTTTGCAAATGCAGAATCTGCTGTTGTTGCAAGTAACTCCTTAAGGTTACTATAACTCAAAGAAATTCTGTGAAGTGTAGGCCTCATTCTCGTTTGATCTCTTCCCACCTTGCTGATCATATGTATGGAAGGCAACGTTCATTTGTACAGAAATGGGAGCAATACCTGAAAGGTACTGGGTACAGGTCTCACTTCTGTTCTGCTTATTATTTAATTAATTCATTTCATTTCTATACCATCCCATAGCCAGAGCTCTGAGCGATTTACAACATTTCATGAAAAAGTTATGGACTTATCAGGGAAATGTTAGGTACATCTAATAACCAATTCCTACATATGCGTAGGGAAAATTTGCAGATTAATATGTACCATTATGGATGAAGATTGGGGTTATGTCTGTTTTTATGGTTGTACATGAGTTACTTATCCATTGCAACTGCAGCTTCCCAGCACATACAACATATGATAAATTGATACATGCATGATCATCACATGATTGTTGATATGGGTGTACATGTTATGTTCAGCCATGATGGAAAGATGTTACATGTGAAATGTTGTAAATGCAGACTTCCAGACTTGCAGAGATGTGATCCACTTTTAAGGACAGGTATAAAGTTTATCATACATATGGAAATCTGGGTGGGGGACTCAGAGGGTAGAGGACTCTTGCTCTGTTTTTCTGGAACTACCTAGTGCATTCCCTGAATCCTTCTCCCCAAGAGAAGTTGGGGAGGAGTCACCCTATCATTTTGTATAAGCTGAAGCAGACCCAGAAATGGCAGGGGGAAAAACTTGATGCTTTTTGAGTGTCTTCTGGTTCAGTGTGAGATGAGAGGCTAATTCTTACTTTCGGGAAGGGGTCAGGTAATTCACTCAGGTTTGATACTGAGCTAGAAAACAGGGTTCTCTGCCAGAAGCAGTGAGAAAGGATCAGTTAGAACAAGGTGGACAGTGCAATTACATAGTTCAGTCATTAGGGGGCACTGGACTTAGTTGCATCAGGTGAAGTCTGGAGTTTCCTGTTGCTGTTCTGTTCTTGTTGGAGAGAGAGGCCCTTTCTACACCAAAGGGCTGGAGGGGCAGCCGTCATGGAAGTAGCAACTTCCGGGATCATCGCTCCAGGCCACATCAGAGGTGCAATAACCCGGGCTCCTCTCGGGCCATCGCAGCAGTCGCAGCTGACATTTTATTTTTTTATCGTAGAAGCACTCTAGCACTCCAGCAAAAGGTTAGTGTTTTTAAAAAATCATGTGCGAAATCAGGGGGCCCTCCCCCCGCCATCCTGGGGAGTAAGCTGCCAGCACCTGGGATGGGCAGCCACAGCTCCCGCGGTCCCAGAAACTTCCTGGGACCGCAGGAAAATTCTGGATTTTTCAGGTTTCCTTTAAATCTGGAAAATCCCATGGCCAATCCCCACCCCCACCCCCGGGAGTCCCTGTGTGTCATTTAGACTCACAAGGACCAGCCAGAGGCCGTCCCAGGCGAAATGCCTGGTGTGGAAAGGGCCAGAGAGAGAGACAATAAAAGTTATTGTCTAGCTTCCTGACTGGTGTGTCCTCTAAGCCTTCCAGGACAGGAGGTGTTTGTAAAATACAACATACTGTATTTGATGGAGTAGGAAGGTATGCCAGAAATTATTTGTGCTTGTAACAGGACTCTATGTCCAGAATAAACTTTTTTTTAGTAGTCGTAAAATGGTATCATATGATCAAAAGTCACAACAAACAAAAACAAAACTTTGAAAAGAATTCTCAGCATGTTGATAAAACCTGATGGCATTCCCAGGACACCCCACAGGACATCCTTTTTCAACCTGGTGATCTACTAGTGCTGGACTACAACTCCATTATCCCTTGTCAACAAGGCCACTACAATGCTGAATTTCTTCAGCTATCAATGGGAAAGTTGAGGGTTGTGTGTGTAGGGCACAGACATTTTGTACATGGGATGGGGGGTGGGAACAGGATCCTGGCCTAAATTTGTCATTACATGTTGCAAATCAGTCCTTGGAGCCCTGTTCTGCTTTGTTCTTAAGATATTTCAAGGTTACTGAGGTTAGGGTGACCAGATAAAATCCAGGTCAGGGCTCCTGTAACTTTAACAGTTGTAGAGAAAAGCGAATTTCAGCCAGTGTCATTTGTATGCAATTAGTTCCTGGTGAAATTCCCTCTTCATCACAACAGTTAAAGTTGCAGACACTATACTAGAGTGACCATATACAAAAGAAGGCAGGGCCCCTGCAACTTTAACTGTTGTGATGAAGAGGGAATATCACCAGGAACTAATTGCATATAAATGACACTGGCTGAAATTCCCTTTTCTTTATAACTGTTAAAGTTATATGAGCCCTGACCTGGATTTTATCTGGTCAGCCTAACTGAGGTACAATATGTGCCTGGATATCCACTGCTCGTTTCAGTAGCCAGCAGATATTTTGCAATGCAATAAAAAACATTATCATTTAATGTATCCCTAACATATATTTCCTTTAAGGAACTCAAAGCAGTATTTTAGCCTCACAACACCCCTGCATGGTATTTCAGGCTGAGAGTAATTTACTCAGGAGCGCTGAGTGTGTTTCATAACTCACTAGATAGAAGTCCAGTTTCACATTGCCTCCTCATGTCAGCAAAATGGCAAACTGGACTTACTGGCAGATCTCCCCCTGTTTCCCTTTTCCCCATTCTTTCTTCGAATACTGAGAAGCACATATAAGGACAAAGTGCTGGCAAAGGAAAGCGGAACAGTGAAGGATAAAAAAGCTGATTAGAATAGAGTCGATACTCTATAGCTGGCTGGCTTATTTATTTATTTTCTTACTTATTTACAGAGCAATCCCAAAGCTGGCCAGAGGCCAGGTACGCCACTGTTGGATGTGGAAGATGGCCTGCTCTGTTGGCAGTAAGAAGCGCCTTTCCTTTCCTGCAGTCCCCAAGCCTGGTATACCTGCAGAAACCCTATGGGTGTAGATGTACCAGCAGTGTTCCTGGAAGTAGAGCCCAAAACAGGGTGTTCTGTGGGAATGTCGTGGGTGTGTTGTGGCCTTGGATGACATGATTCAAAATCTGCTCATCCCCCTGCAAGGAAAATAGAAAACACATGCATAGGGCTTTTCTACACCATATGGGTGTAGAGGAAGGGAGGGGGACGATCCCAGAAGTACCTACTTCTGGGATTGTCGCTGTAATTCTCATAGGAAGTGCGATGACCCAGCTTCCTCCTGGGCTGTCATACAGTCGTGCCCGCCATTTTTGGGGGGGAGGCTCTGAGAAGAGCACACTTGCGCTCCAATGAAAAAGTAAGTCCTTTTTTTAAAAAAAAAAAATAATAACCCCCGAAATTGGCTCACCTCACCATCTTGGGGATGGCGGACTTACTTCCCCACTCCCTTGATGGGCACAGAGATGTGGAGCGTTGCTCCGTGCCCATTTATGGGGCCTGCTTACTTGTGAGTAAGCGGGCACTAGGGGGGATGGGTGCCCACACCTCCCATGGTTTCGGGATGTTCCTGGGACTGTAGGAAGAATTGGATTTTCCCAGGGATCCCTTATCCCGAGGAAAATCTGTGCCCATCCCCCCTGCCTCCGGGAGTCCCTGTGTGTTATTTTCACATACAGGGACCACCCAGGGACAATCCTGGGTAAAAAGGCCAGTGTAGAAATGGCCATAGAGGGGAAAAGGTAACCCCCCCTGCTCCCACCCTGACTGCAACAAGCTTAGAAAATGGCTGTTCCTCTGCCACGGAATCTCTCCATCTTCCCATGCCACCTTAGGATTGCTCTGCCCCTTGCTAAAAGTCTCTACATTTCCTTTCTGTCAATGTACTTGAGACAATTTAAAAATAATGGCTTACTACATTCTAGGAAACACAACACAAAGGAAAACAGGTTGGGAAAGAATGCCGAAATCTACTTTCATTTTGGGTTTTACTGTTTGGTGAGATTCCACCTTGCTGAATGTGCAAATTTTTGACACGAAAATAGAAACCTACAAATATTTCAGCTCTGCTGTAGTCTGCCAAACTGGGAGGAGGGCCTTTTTTGTGGTGACAGCTTTCCTGTGGAATTCACCTTTTAGAAAAGCCACTGAGATTCACCTGCTTCAGCCTTTTTCAAAGATGACAACCTCCCTGTCCCCCTTCTTTTCATTTTATTCCCTTTTCCCTTTTGCTTTGGCAATGAAAAAGGTTGTAGGTTGTTTTCCATTGGGCTACTACTGGTACATTAAACTACACTGCTGCTTTTAGTTGTTTAAAAAGTTTGATTTTTTTTATTTTTAAAAAATGATATTTTGTGTCTGTCTGTGTGTTTTTATTATAATTTTATTCAGGTTTTGCGCTTTCTGTTTTAATGGTCTCCAGCAGCCATTAGAAACAGTTTCAGCAAAACTGAAGAATGAGAATACATTGCGAAAACCGGTGAAGTTGCAGGTCTAATGAGGGACAGAAGGGATAACTTAAAAATTGGTTTAGATCAGGAACATTTGGAAGATATGCGTGGAGGTTTGTTTTAGATAGACATTCCTGGAGTCCAGTTTAAAAATGTCAAATTATGTGTTCTTTGGGAGACTTTGCATAAACAGAAAACAAAGCCTGGGGATGTTTCAAGACGTGTGTGTGTGTGTGTGTTTGCATTCTTGACCCACTTCTTTATATGTGAATTCCATGTGGACATTAGAGTCCTTGTTAAAAATGACTATCATTTCTGTTTTGTGTCACAGGAAAGTAGAGCAGGTGAATCTGGTCTTGTGACTGTTCCATGCCACATACAGTTCAAATGAAGAAGGGAGAAATTAATTACAATATTCCAAGAGAGCCCAATCAGCCACCGAGCAACGATCATCGCTATGGTAACCAAACTCCCCGTGGCCTCAGTCTGCTCAACTCATGGTGGCCCTTTCAGTCTCTCTAGCCTTTCATCCATCTTTTCATGAACAGGTTTTCTTTAAGAAAACTAACTGACTTAATATTAAGATATTTTAATTTCTGCCTGCTAATAGAAAATGTGCCCATCTGCCCAAAGATTTCACTTTCCCTCGTTGACTGGGATATGATTATTTCACTGCTGAAACTCAGAAGAAGTTTAATGTAAACAAGGAGTAGGCATTTTTGCCAAGGTGTGGGTAGCGGTTTCACAGGTTTCACAGCGCAATCATAATGGAAGAGGGAAATACCATCAAGCAGAGGTGGTTCAAGGCTGGTTCAGATTTGAGTAAAGTTGACACTCATTTACCTGGAGGTAAGCCCCACTGAATTCAATGGGACTTACTTTTGAGTAGATACTTATAGAATTACACTGTGCAACAGAGCGAGGCCTAAGACTATGGGCTCATCTACACCTATGGGTGTAGAGGGAGGGAGGGGGAAGATCGTGGACTTACCTGCTTCTGCAATCCTCCCCACTGTCTACATCATCGCGTGACATCCTGGAAGGACCTCGCGGCCACCTTTTTTTCCCAAAGAGAGAGAAGGAGCACAACTGTGCTCCTCCACAAAAGGTGAGAACAACCCCCTGAGCCCCGCTCCCCACCCCCCATTCCCGATGGGCACGGACAGCCCCCGCACAGCTCCATGGCCATTTTAAGTGCCCTGCTACTCATGAGGAGGACGAGATGACCCGGGAGCAGCAGCCATATTGTCCGCGCTCCACAGGATGGCCCCAGTACCATGGAAAAAATCAGGTTTTCTACGGTTCCCTATATCCTGGGGAAAGTCCCTGGTTGTCCCCAGGATCCCCTGTGTGTCATTTGGATGCACAGGGACGATCCAGGGACAACCCCGGGATATAGGGCTGGTGTAGACATGCCCTAAGAGGCATGCCTTTTAGGGTGACCATATGAAAAGGAGGACAGGGCTCCTGTATCTTTAACAGTTGTATTGAAAAAAGGGAATTTCAGCAGGTGTCATTTGTACGCATGCAGCACCTGCTGAAATTCCGTTTACAATACAACTGTTAAAAGTACAGGAGCCCTGTTCTCCTTTCCATATGGTCACCTTATACAGCCAGCATTTCCCAGTGGTTGTAAAAATATGAAAGAAGTACTGGATTTAGCCTGAGTGGGTTGTGCTTCCTGGGAGGAATCAGGAAGTGGTTGAAGGCAACACCCACTGCTTCTGGCCTGAGGAGAGAGAGGCCACTGCTTGAAAGAACACAGTGGAAAGGCTTTGTTTAAATAAACCTTAAGTTTGTTAGGAAGGCAGAGGCTGTGTGACTCTGTGGGGTGTAGTACACCAACCTTGAAACATGATGGCAGTGGTGACTGAATCCTGAGCAGCAGAAGAATAACACACTGTGAGTTGACCAAAAAATAAATAAATACAACAACCAAGAAAGAAAGGAAGGAAGGAAGGAAGGAAGAAAGGAAGGCTGAAAATGGGGGGCCTGAAGCAGGGTGGATTTGATTTAAATCAACTTGATTTAAGTCATGATTTAAATCACGATTTTAATCACTACTCTGAAAGACTCGATTTAATCATGTGACTCCCCTCCCCCCCACAAAAGTGCACTCTTCCTCACTATAAGCTTAATACATATTTTACACAACTCAGAGTAACCAAAGACTCATTCTTGCTGGTATAATCTTAATATTTACCAGCAGATGCAGGTTTCATTTTTAGCTTCTTGTGCCGATCTATTTCACTCCCACTAATCTATTCATTGAATTTTTTGAAACTTAGCATTTAAGAGGTAAGGGGTTGATTCTGTGTACATAGATTTGCAAAGGAACAATGGGATTGTGATCTCTGCAGACACAAATTCACAGTGTTGAGAACTGTAAAACCCAGCATCAGTGATAATATCTTCTAGATAAAAAAAATTGCACAATAATCTTACAGAAACCTCTGGAAGAGCATGACATTGTGAATGGATTAATGGAATTCATTGACCAAAAAATTTAAACATTGCATGAATATACAGCCTCATGCTACATAATTAAAAATTAATCCTTATTTCATGATGAATAACTTTTGAACTATAATGTACTCAAAAAGCACTTTATTTTAAAAAATCCGTTTTAAATCAAAAAATCCGATTTAAATCAAAAAAATCTGATTTATTTATTTATTTAAAAAATCATTGATTTTTATCCACCCTGGCCTGAAGCCACCAAGCACATTAAACTTGCAAGTTCAGAACTTAGTCCAACCATATAAAACCTGGAAAGAGAAGTTTAATTTCTATGTGGACATTGCAATGGCAGATAAAGAGGAGTATGTGAAAATGAAATTTTCTATATTTGATTGGAGAATGGGAAAGAGAAATAAGTGAGAGATTGTGTGGAAACATTCCCTAAGCATAGGATGACCATATTTGTGAAACCAAAAAAGGGCACCCAGTGGCAGGGGGGAATGACGCCCTTTCTGAAGGCATCAGAAAGAGCTATTTCCCGTCCTCTGCTCCAATCGGGCCCTTAAAGACTGGAGCTAAGGAGGGAAAAGCATGTCATTCCCGCAACCCCCGCACCCCTTCTTTAATGTCCGGCAATGACACACTTTCCCCTTTAAGGCCCCGATTGGAACAGTGTGTGTGTGTGTGTGTATGATGGCCTTAAAGCGGAAGGCATGTAATTCCAGGACATTATAGAAAATTACAGAAAATCCCCCCTGACACCCAGGACAGAACAAAAACCAGGACAAGTCTGGGGAAATCCTGGCAGTTGGTCATCCTACAAGCACATCATACTTTAGTTACAATAATAGGTTGTTTTGAATAGAGCTGGGGCGTTTTGAAATTCTGCATCCTATTGGTGAGTAGAGAAACTGGGGGAGATTTCACCAAATTTCTCCAGGGGGAATAGTAATTCTCCAACCATTTCTCACAGGTAGGCATCACCATTGGCAAGGCTGTAAACAGGGTTTTCCCCCCACCCCTCCTTAAGAGGTTTTGGTGTTTTTGTGCTGCCACTGCAAAAGACCCTTCTCTAGGGACTTCCAAATGTTACATCCTCAGTGGTGATTGTGGATAATGCAGGTGCTGGCAACACTGCTCCTTCCCTGAAAGCCTCGTGGCAGGTGTAAGGTGGTGGTGGGGGCAGTGTTGCATCCAGCCCTAGCGAAAGGATGGAGCTAATGCTGTGCCAAAATCCATCCTCTGGTTTTCTGAATGCTTTCTTTCCTCATGAAAGAGGCTTCCATTTTTTCTGCCTCATTCTCCGGGCACCTTATAATTTATTTTGAATGTGTGTTGGTGGTGTTTTTGACGTTACCTAATCACTGTGAGGTAGCTGGGGATATTGCATGTATTTTCCTTTCTATTGCACATCTCATCATTGCTCTATAATCTTCCAGGCTACCTGCACTTCCTAATCTGAAAAGGTCCTATGGGAAGAATAAATTCATGATGTATTTCCCTGGGCAAGAAATGTGGAAAGGCCAAGGAAGCTACAGGCTGTCTGTACTGAGGAACAGGCCAGAAAGACTGTGTCTCAGTACTAGGGACCAAGCGGGCAGTAGCGGGGAAGGCTACAGGTAAGGAGCATGAGTGGGGAGGAAAGGGAGGGAGGGATGGGTCCTCACTTACCTGTGGCAGCCCCTGCTGCTGCCCGCTTGGTCCCTAGTACTGAGACACAGGCTTTCCAGCCTGTTCCTCAGTACAGCGAGGCGCCAAGCGATGACGTCATCACTCGACACGTCTCTGTACTGAGGAACAGGCCAGAAAGCCTGTGTCTCAGTACTATGGACCAAGCGGGCGGCAGCGATGGATGGCAGCGGTGACGGCGGCAGGGAAGGAGTGTGAGTGGTGGTGGGGAGGGAGGGAGGGAGGGAGTGGTGGTGGGGAGGGAGGGAGGGAGTGCCGGCCCAGTGTTTTCACCATAGACTTGCATTGGGGGAAAGCATTGGCGGTCCGAAAATCCGATATATCTGGTAGTTATCGGACATATGGATATCGGATACGATCAGATAGGGCCTCCTTAGGGAATAATCGTTATCGGTCATCAGATGTCCGATAACATGCTTATCGGTTCGTTATTAGACATCGGACCCAATACGATACACATCCCTACTGGATAGTGGGTGGAATACAGGACACTCAAGTATGAGAGAGGTTGCTGAGGGAAGCAGACTTGACTTTAGAGAAAAGGGGCTGGAGCAGACTTCTAAATCATCAAAACACTTTATCCCAAGGCATAAATGCAAGTCCAGCAAAAAGTTTAATGTGTCAAAGAACAAAGACACTTTTACTAACAAGTGGGAGGCTTTTAGAGCCAGGAGTCACAAGAGCAACTCTTGGTGAACTGAGGAGATAGCAGCCACAGAGAGAGGTCCTGTATTACAAGTGATCAGCCAGTGAGAGTCCATCACCTAACAAAACAGCACAAGGCAACCTTAATTCAACATGATAACCCGTGATCATGTAAGGTACATACGGACAGTGGATGACTACTGAGAAGTAACGGAAGACATCTAAAGAAAACAACAGAAGAATTGGGTAATGCCATGGAACGAGGGACAAACATGTAACCAGCACAGGATCCTGCGGGTTAAGTCAAGCAAGGAATCATTGGCATATGCTGACCAGGGCAGAGAAGCGTCATGTAATTCTGTAGGTCTTCCTCCCCAGGTCATTAGATGTTAAATCTTGGGCAGGAGTAGAGACTTATATTTTCCTCAAAAGCACTTGCACGTAAATGAGCATGCATGAATTAAGGTACCATGCAGTGCACAACGTGCCATTTCTCATGCTGGTAAGGCTCGCTTTGAACTGTTGATAACAGATTGTAGGATGATGTGCGTTTCCTCAGCATATCTTAAAGGCTAAAAGCAGATGCCATCTTGGCTTTTAAAACAGGTGATTGAGGAATGGATATGACACACATCAGATGGATTAGACCGGGGTCAGGAACTCCAACCTTCATCAGCCCCGGCCAGCATGGCCCATGGACAGGGATTATGGGAGTTGTAATCCAAGAACATGTCAGTTGCACAGGTTCCCCACCCTTGGAATGGAGTATTCCATTTATATAACCAGTGCCGGGGTGGAATTAAGGTATTGGGAGCTTGGTAATAAGGATATGGGTGTTCTACTCATGTCCCTTTTTCACCCGTGAAATGTTGGAGGTTATGCACCACCTTGTTCCAACAACTTATTAAAGACGTTGAATTGATTTCAGTGGCTACGACAGCTCAGAACATTCCCAGGAGGTGAGATGGAAATCTAGATTTGGATTCAGCATGGCACTTCCATTTGTCTCTTGCATATCTGGAAACATGTGAGAAACATTTCGGCAACATGTCCATCTGCAGGCAAAATATAAAACCGAAGCAGATCTCACACTTGTCGGGAGAAAGAACCGACATCATCCAACAGCACAAAGGAAAACTGAGTTTGATGCAAAGCCTGATAATTATAGATTTATTCATTAAGGAAACTAACGTACACAACAGGTAGCAATAGAAAATGGATGTATTAGACATTTTTTTTTTTTACATGAAGAAAAATAATCCACCCCAGCATCATCTGTGGGAAAACTTGCAATGCCTCACCCCTAAATGTACCCTCTACAAGAGTCTCCTCTGACTAATTTACCATCTCATGATTGCTACAGGAAGTCCACCTATCCTGCTTGAGGACAGCCTTTCCCAACCTAACAACAACAGCTCCCTTTAATCTCAGCCAGCACAGCCAATGGTCAGGAATTATGGGAGTTATAGTTCTGTGAATAATCCATAGCAGACAACAGACACATGTAGTCACCCATCCCGCTGCAGGCCACAGTTCAAAAGAGCTAGGGGACACTCCATCGGGGAAGGTTGCTATAGGGAAAAGTAGCATCATCGGCCAGCATCACCACCAGTTTCCTTCTTTCCACTTCTTTCAAAAAACAGGAATCAACCCAACAATATAGCCTCACAAAGCATATCAGGATTAACTCCTGAGAAAGGGGGAGGTGCCAAATTGGAGTAAAGGGGGTAGAAACTAGGTATGGGGGAGAATTTGGTTCAGGTTGCATTTTGATGAGAACTTACCCAATCTGCACTGCCTGGATCAATTTACAAGTTGGAACACAGTTGTCTTTTAGTATTCATGCTTCTTAGAACTTTGCAGTTCAGTTTTCCAAACAAAATATGTACAACAATGTGTATATTAGGGGAAAGTGCACACACAAAAAGTGCACATAAACTTCACTTTGGAGTTGTTTTATAATGAAAAGCGGATGCTCTAGAAGTTTCAGACTTCAATTCTAATCAGCTCCAGCCAGCATGGCTAATGGTCAGAAATCCTGGGAGTTGTAATCCAAAACACCTGGAAGACACCAGGTCAGGGAAAGCTACCATAGGTTATGCAGGTAATAATGTATGACCAAATGTCAGGATCATTTGTACCACCATATGTGTAACCATACTTTTTGAAAATTTAATTTAATTTAATTTTAACATACAAACTTCGATGGGAAAAAGGAGTCTGTAGGTCCCATTTGTACAATACACACAGGCCTTAGTTCTCATTAAAAGTTATACACGTATGCCAGTTTCCAATGATGTCATTCTGAACACTCAAATAGTGCTAGTGGAACTCCACTGAATCTATTGTTCAAACAGTTGCATGAGCATAATGCACAACAGCTTGTGCAGCTGTGCTTGCGCAGTTCACTTTAGTGCAACTTTAGTGCAACTTTAGTTGGTTTCTTCTCTTGCGCATAGTTAAGAACCTACCTTCTGCTAGCACAACATCATTTGTGCTAATGGAACAACACAGTTGGATACTGCCCCTGGTGGTGATAGTGATGGGGGAGAGTGCATATCCCAAGGATCATTCCAACAGATTCTAGATCATATAGATAACAGTCCCCTTGCACTGCCTTTGTGTGAGCTGGCCTTGATGTACAACCTGCCTCCATGTGTGTCCTAGTAATCCTTGACATGATGCCAACTTAGGCCTGTTTTGAACATATAATAAACCATATAATTCCCAAACCTGTTGCCCTTCTGATGGCCAATGGCCATGCTGGCTGGGGATGGTGGAGTTGTAGTCCCAACACATCCAGAAGGCATCAGGTAGGGGAATTTCACTGAGGTGAAAATGTGGTGAAATCCTGAGGAGGTAGAATGGACGATACCACTTCAGACATTAAGTGGGGGAATCACAGTTTTGAATGCTTTCCTGCATTTAAAACAAAGTGAAATCCTTCCAAATAAAAACCTAGCACACCCAAAAGTGAGGAAAGGGAGAATCTTTGGAGGGAGCTTTAAAACATGGCACTTTCAACCCCAGCTTGAAATGGTTTAGCCCACCTTACTCTGCGCATGGGCAGACTAGATCTTAGTCCCCTGTCTTAATTCTGCCTTTCTCTCATGGCCTGGATCTGATTTCATGCTAGATTTGACATTTCCAACACCTACTTCTCTGGGTCTGAACCTGTAGACATTGGCTCAATTTGGACGACACAATAAACAACTGGTGTGGGGAAAACAATCGTCAGTTGTTTTGACTATTGTGTCATCCGAATGCTGCCATAGTCAACTCAGCGCTGATCCTAATCCAAACCACCGTTGATTATTTATTACCATGTTGTGTGGGGAGTACCCCTTAGTTGAACAACTGTAAAGTTGATTATTACCCCACCATTGACTATCGTGTCATCCGAATTGAGCTATTGATAGTGACTCAGCTAGTCCATTCCAGATTCTCACAGATTAATTGAATCATATGTTCCACCAGCACTTGTCAAATGAGAAATAGGTATATTTGTTTTCAATAACTGGGTAGGCAGTTCTTCATAATGGAGCAGAAATCGAGTGCTGTGTGTGGTCTGATTGTGTGTGGTCTAGTGGCTGAGCTGACTGGGATGCGGGTAAATGGAATTTGACCACAGCCAAAGTTTATAATGTATAAGACACCCTTTTGAAATGGTTGGTCTGCATCAGCGGAGACTCAAACATGCAGAGAGAGAGAGAGAGAGAGAGAGAGAGAATGGGAAAAAAGCTTACTGTGCCATTACAAGGGCCGTTAGTTGTCATTTTTTAAATCAAGCTTAATACATATGGTGAAAACATATTGACGAATTACTTGCCATTTCCAAAATCTGAATGCGCTCCAAAGCTACACTAAAGGCAGCTTGAAATATGGTCACAAGAATCACTCTCCAGAGAGCGGGAGTGAGAGGAACAACAGCATAAGCTTGCCACGCCAAATCCCACGGCTTTCCCCCTTCCTTCCCCACCCCCCTGCTGCTAAACAGTATAACAGCCACGTAATGATCACATAACGGGCGATTGTATCAAAGTTGTTAAGGAATTGTAAGGAATTGTTCTATCTATGGCAAAGGATTAAGTGGAAGCCAAATGAACATTTTCCATGCATTTTGCTGTCCTACGGTAACCACAAGGAACTTGTATGCTTGCAAAAGTATCAATTTCTGTTCTAACCGAGGGTTAAATCCAATGTTGGTCCTACTTAGAGTAGTCCTATTGAAATGAATAGGACTTAATTTCATCATGACTAACTTAAATTCCATTCATTCCAATGGATGTTCTCTAGTAGGATTTAGCCCTAAGTGATTATGGTGCAGTGGCTAGATGAGGTATCCAAGGTCACATCCCATCCATTCTCATGTGTCTCACAAGAATGATCAGTGCATTCTGAGACTGCTTATGGTGGGGAAGACATCCATAATGGCACATTGCCTGACATTGCTCCCAGACTATGGAATAGTCTGCCGGAGGAGATTAGACAAATTAGCAGTCTTCATGAATTTAAGAGAGTCATGAAGACTGCTCTCTTCCGGCAGGCCTATCCAAATGAATTTTAAGATGTTTTAATGATGTATTTTTTCTTGTTTTTAAATTTTTTAACTGTTTGTGATTCTTGTGTTTTATATTGTTGTTGTTCCCCGCCTCGATCCGAAGGGAGAGGCGGGTTATAAATAATAATAATAATAATAATAATAATAATAATAATAATTATCATTATTATGTTAAAGGGAAGATATGCTTGGCTATCATAGGTGACTGGATGATGATAGGTGGATACAGGCAACCTTTTTGCCACATATGTGAGCACAGATTTACCACACATCTGCACCTGATATGTGGTGATGTCCTCTTTATTAATAGAGATAAACAAGTTACATTGGGTTGAGCTCTCTCAATTTGGGGCGGGTTAATTTTCTGTGTGGACTCGGATAACCAGCTTACCATAGAATTGCATCATGCACACTGTGATAAATTACCAGTTGCTAACTGATTGTCTGCATCCACCTATCCTTAGAAAACTATAGACTACTTTGCCACATGATGAACACAATGGCAAATATTACCCAAGCACATTCCCTTGTCCAGAACAATATTTTCAATGGATTCCACTTACTGTAGATGGGAAATATATGTGACAATTGCTGCTTTGATTTTCTTTTTCTCATCCCCGCTCCCCGACTTTTTGGTTTGCTTTTTCAGTGCAAACTAACTGTATGATAGTTGTAAAGCAGATAGTGAAATTCTCAGCACAGCATAAGTAAATGTTACAAAGGTATTTGATTCAAGTTTGTTTCTGGGTTCCAATCTGGCTTGTCCTATACATAAACTGTATTTCCATCCATGCGAGGGTACCATCAACAGGCACATGCAAATAGTAAGGCAAACACTCAAAAGTTATTCAGTGAAATTATTAGACCAGTAGTCTTCAACCTCTTCAGATGCAGGACCCAACTTTAATTCAAACATGCATTTGTTGAGCTACTTCTGAATTGTTTACAATGGACTGGATCCAGACTTAGTCTTACTTGGAATAGATCCATTGAAATCAATGGAATTTAAGGTAGTCCTGACCAAGATTGATTTCAATGGTCCTTACTATTGATTTCCATCTCATGTCAAGCTTCATGCCACCAGTTGAAGACAATGGCCCTGTTGAAACAACACGCTAAACCATGATGATTGTTTTGTGCTAACCATGATGGCTTAGTGTGTTGTATGAATGGTGTTTTTCCTAACCATGGTGACTACATGACCAGTTTAACCATTCTCACTAACCACTTGCTACAAAGGTTTAGTGGCCCTAACCATGGCTTAGCATGCTGTCTGAACAGGCTCAGTGGGTTAGATCACCAAGGAGACAGTCTACCCTGAAATTCTGCCCTTTTCCTAAATGTTGGCTTCTGTAGTTTGTCACTGAATCATACCGAATATGAATCGCCTCCTCCATATGTAAAACTACTAGCCAAAGCCAGCCATATAACACACTCCCATAACCCAAGATCATTCCCTCTCCTGCCTTTCATATCATTGAACTGAAACCATCACTCCTGTCAAAAAGTCAGGCCTGCAGATGAAAGGGCAGTACATTAAGACAGCACGTAATTGTCAGCCTTTGAGTTTCTGACATTAATCGTTTTACTAGAAGAAAGACAGTGGAGTGATTTTCAGTCGTCGTCCCCCCCATCCCCAATTTCTTTAAACACATTGCAATGTGTTGCAGTTAGCCTGGATTAAAGTAAAATGAATGAAATACTACTAATAATAACTCATGGTTTGCTAATTAAAAGTAATATGTTTTCCCATTTTTTGGCAATTTGATAACATAAAACACTTAGTTGGGGGGCCACAGGGGGAAACAAGCTAAGATGGATAAAAAATGTTTTGTGTTCACCCAAGCAAGGCTATGTTAATGCACATTATCCCATTAATGCACATCAACATCGGGAATAAGCGTACCAATGCAAGCAAGAAGCATACACTTATCATCATTTGATAACATGTTTAATGACAGATTGACGGTTGATTTGCAAATGTGAACTGGCATCAATGTTGCTAACTTCAGCTTCTGCCGCCTCCTCTGCTATGCCAGCATATTTATGTGCATAATTTGATTTTGCAGCCGCACTGTTAGTACATTTTTAATATTAACTATGCAAGAACAGACAGCCGAACTTAAGTTGCACTGATGGTTTGAGTTCATTAGATTGAAAAAGATGGGCCAGCGATGACAAAGACGGAGATGGGAGCGAAACATCAAAGAGGCAACACTTAAATGCACTGCATGGTGAACAAACTGAATGAACACATTTCATATTGTTGGCTGCAACTGGAGCCCGAACATAGAAGGGATGCAGATAAAAAGAGGGTTTGTATTTGTTCTGCCCCTTGGATTCCTGCACTGAGCAGGGGGTTGGACTTGATGGCCTTATAGGCCCCTTCCAACTCTGCTATTCTATGATTCTGTGATATTGACAATGGCCCTGAAAGAGCAAAACCTCTTGGCCACACTATTATATGATATCTAGTTTTAGCGGCGGCTTCGAAGAGGTTGGGAACATAGGAAGCTGGCTCATATAGCACTTCAGCTATGGGGCGGTATACAAATGTAACAAAATAAATAATTAAAAAAATAAATTATACTGAATCAGACCATTGGTCCACCTAGCCCAGTATTGTTGACACTGACTGGCAGCAGCAACTCTTCAGGGTTTCAAGCGGGATTCCTTTCCTTGTGCTACCTGGAGAAGCCGGGGATTGAACTTGGCACCTTCTGAAAGCATGTGCTCTATCACACTGAGCTATGGCCCCTCTGATATATAGTTCATATGACAGAGCTAAGAAACACAAAAGACTAAAATGGAATGGTTTTCCCTCCTCTGTTTACATAGACTAGTCTGTCTATCCCTAAATGATAGTCATTGTTCAACCTGTCTCTATTTCACATGGTTCCCCCTCCTTGATCTATCCTGTTGGTTTTTTTTTAAAAAAGGTCCATTAAAATTTGTATATAAATAAGTATTCAAATATATATTTTTGAACATATTTTCTTAGAAAATACTCCTTGTAAATGTATTTAATCTAAATGTATACATTTTAAATGTATTTTACCCATTTAAACATCTTTTGGTATGTTTTTTGAGCTGTGGACCCCATCGTATAATTTGGCGTAGTGTGAAATCCAAAGGGTGAGTACATTCCAATCTGGAGTCCAGGAGTGAGGCTCACATCAGAATTTGCGAAGATTGAATTTCTCAAACGTCCTTCTACCTGTATCTTTAACAGTTGTATAGAAAAGGGAATTTCAGCAGGTGTCATTTGTATGCATGAGGAAGCTGGTGAAATTACCTCTTCATCACAACAGTTAAAGCTGCAGGAGCCCTGCGAAGTGTGACCAGATACATAAGAGGGCAGGTCTCCTGCAGCTTTAACTGCTGTGATGAAAAGGGCATTTCACCAGGTGCTGCATGCATACAAATGACACCTGCTGAAATTCCCTTTTCTACACAACTGTTACAAGATACAGGAGCCCTGTCCTCCTTTTCATATGGTCACCCTAGAACCATGCCCATGAAGCTCTCCACATCCTGCTCTCTTCAAAAAAATATTTTTAATTAAAAACATGAAAAAAGGTTAGGGCACCAGGTTCTCCTTCCTGTTCCTGAACCTGCCCCTCATCAGCTGTTCAGAGGGCAGGAAGAGAAGGAAAGAGTTGCTTCCTGGACCCAGCCAATCTTTTTCCATCCCCGCAGAACCTTCCCCTTTGCTCTCTCTCAATCTCTCCATTCCTAGCCTTTAGCCTTGCAATTTCTATCTGCCCAATCCCTTTCCTTGCTATTTCTCTCCCATCACCATCCCTAGCCGCCTTCTATTTTTCTCTTCCTAGCCCCTAGCCTTGCTCTTTCCCTTCCATTCAGTCATTTATCATGCTGTTTCTCTCAACTCCCAGACATTTTTGTGGATAGGTTTCAGCACCTTGGATAGCTTCTTTAGAGGACTAGCTGTTTCTGACTAAAATCCAGAATGGACTCACAGCCCCACCGAAATTGGAGTCACCAACCTCCACTGCCACACATCCAGCAGGCTTTTGAACCTAATCTGATGGCTGCATGAAATTAGGGTAAGGATCCACCTCTGATGTATTGGATTGCAGTTTAGTTGTATGGTTTGATGTATATCTTTATCAAGTGTTTACTTATTGACACTATGACTAACTTAAGTCCTATTAATTTCACTGGGTTTACTCTTAGTTTGACTAGGCTGAATCCACCCGATTATATGTTTTGTTTTTGAATTGTTATATTTCTCGCTGTCCATTTGATACGTTACGCTCCACTTTGGGCACAATCTTGTCAGAAAGCGGCATACAAATGGATGGATGGATGTCCAAACTATACCATGGATTTGACAGCTCTTACATATATGAAATCATCTTCCCATATTAAAAGTGAATGAGACCCATTCTGTAAATTTGTTCCACTGCAAACACTGTGAAATTTAGTGACATTCAGTTTCTCATGACAAAATGTCTGCTCCTACTTGAGTGTTTTTGTGCAAATCCTCAGTTTATTGAAAGGCAGCTTGAAACGATGAATTGCTGGAGAGAATACTTACTTCTGAACTGTTATTAATGTTGAGGTATTTGTTGCATCCTGCATTAATTTTCCTTTGCCATGCCACGATACATTTGAAGCAGTAGTTTCAGTGCAAAAATGTAATTTCAAATGCTGTGTAAACGTTTGCAATCTTCAAACTGTTGGCAATCCAACACAAGTGTTGAATGGAGGTTGGGGGGGTTGGGTCTGTGACATTGTCATTTGCTGTTTTAAACCAAGGGGTGATTAGACAAATTATTTAAAACTTCCTTTCAAACCACCCTTATTTGATTTGTACCCCTCTCCTTTCTACCAAGAAAAATAACACTGACAGTGCCTTCCATGTAAATATGATTGAAGCGTGATATAAAAATACCTATAATCAATCAATCAATCAATCAATCAATCAATCAAATGTTTTCCGAACTCGCACAATAAATAAGGCAAAATAGTCCTCTGATACATGCTTATGCATGGCCAGAGAAGCCACCTGAATTGTGTTCTAGGTCCCCAAACTTTTTGGGTCAGTGGGCGCATTTGGAATTCTGAGAAATTGTTGTGGTTGATCTCACAAAATGGCTGTGTGGGATGATTTGTCCAATCATAAAATGGCAAACTCCCCTTTCCCAGAATTCAAACTGGCGTTTTCAGACTGGGGGGGGGGATCGTGTTTCCCTACCGTTGCTTTGCCTCCTGCTTCTCTCCCATTAAATGGAAGAGCAGCTTCCTCTTTCTTCACACAGGGAAGATAGAAGAAGCAAGTAGTGACCATGCAGCCCATTCAGTGGGCATTTTTATAACGCTGCTTATCCTGAACACAGCAGGAAATGGCACTACTTATCAAGTCATAGTCAAGTTCTAATTACAATGTACTTAATATTTATTATTTATTTATTGACAATATTTGCATACCACTCCACATCTAAACAGATTCCAGAGTGGTGAAAAGAATAAAACATGATATTACAATTATTCTTTTTAAAAAACGGAGCACCAATGAAACAATTAAGGAAGGCTTTCTGGAAAAGAACTATTTTCAGGAGGTGCTGAAAACAATGCAGTGTTGGTGTCTGCCTGACTTCCAGAGGCAGGGAGTTCCATAGGAGGGGGGATACCACACTGAAGGCTCTTCTCCAGGTGAACTCCAGTGAGGCCATAGGTCCATGTGGACCCACCAGGAGCATGGGCTCTGATGACTTCAGTGAATGTCAGGTTGGTTACAGAGAAGGCACTCTCTCAGGTATCCTGGTTCCAAGTAGTTTAGGGCTTTGTACACTAATACAAAAAGCTTCAACCTGGCCCAGTAGTAAATAGGCAGCCAGTGCAGTTCCCCTAGCAAAGAGGTTGCATGCTGAAAAGGGACATCTCCCAATAATCTCTGAACTGTTGGGTTCTACACTAGCTCTAGCTTCCAGAGCAGCCTTAAGGACAGCCTCACATAGAGCACATTGCAGTAATCCAGACTTAAAGTTACACCTGTACCACCGTGGCCAAGTGATCCCTGTCCAGGACAGGCCATAGCTGGCAAACCAGCCAGAGCTGATAAAAGGCACTCCAAGCCTTATATAGATATATCTGTGCTTACTTATTGGGTTGCAAAGATAGTTGAAGAGTGGAGATTTTACAAAACATAATTGTCCAAAATGATTATCTGTTATAATTTTCGTATTTGTCCAACCCATAAATATTAGGTTTAGTCCATGATTTACATATCCATACTTGCACTCTGTTTAACCCCAGATTACTCTGGCACTGAGTTGTGTTACATTTATGGATTTCAAATTTATTGACATTTGACATCTGCATGGGCTTTCACCTGACCAACAGGAGCCTCTACCGCCAGTGGGAATAGCTGTAGAAGATTTCAACAGCCATGGGAACGACAAAAAAGTCATTAAATCATATTTGAACAACAATGTGCTCATACATTCTAGTTTTGCCAGTAAATCTCCCACTTGAGGTCTGGACCACCTAGTGGGCATATTCAAAGAAAGGGGAGACAGAGGGAATTAGAGATATGAATTAAAGTTAAAGTGAGCAACATGATGCACAGCACGGGGGATCTTTGCTCTTTGAATCCAAAAAAGACAAAACATAGTGGGTCAGCTTTATTGGAATTAAATCCCCCACCAGATATGCATGGCTTGATTTATAAGCACCATCAGGAAGGGAACGTGTATTGCTCCAGTTTATTCCATACAATTTGTATGTGGGAGGTGGATGATACAAAAAACATATGGAACATTTTTATTTTTATTTTGCAGACTGTGTTTTTGCACAGATTTTCACTATGCTAATTAATCGTGCTGACTTTCCCCCCTTTATTCAGGCGTGAAATATGGATGTGCAAACCTTTCAAACTAATCTTTTTGCAGACTTTTTTTTTGAGAGTTTATTTTAGCTTATTTTATTTGGATAACAAAACCATAGACCCTGGAAGTATAAATGAGATTTTAAAGAGCGTACGGGTCTCTTGGGCTGATGTCAGCATTAAAGAACTTTTATCCTAGCTAAAAGAGAAATAATGCTTCCTGCACAATCAACCCCCAGAAGCAAAATCTGTTCCTTTCAGTATGTACACTGAAGTACAAGAGATTGGGACTCTTTTTGATTTTACAGACTTTGTTCATGCGCAGGTTCCCAAATACTGCACTGTAGGAATAGATTCTTCTATGCAAAGGTGTCACTTCCAAGAAAATTGTCTGTTTGAGCAATCCTATACATGTCTACTCAAAGAAGTTAGCCTCTTTGAGTTCAATGGGACTTACTGTCAAGTAATATGGTATATTACAGCCTAAATACATGCATACATACATATAAATGGAAAATAAATCAGTAAAGCAAAAAAACAACAACAAACCACTGGATGAGGTAATATAAAGCCTCCAGGAAATTTGGTGCTCAAAGAAAATTCCTCTGAATATTTAAGAAGGCAGAGATGAGGAAGTGTGTAGCACTGCATTGAGAGTGGAGAGGCAAGGTGGAAATCTCAGGCCAGAGCTATTTCTTTATGTGGATATTGAAGAAACTAGAGAGGCACTGAGTATTTCTAAGTTTCATTTAACTTTTCTACATGAGGCATTTATTGTGCGCTCATCATTCTTTACTCACGGTTGTTTATGGGATCTTTAGACAATGTTGTGATCCTCCAGTTTTGTTTCTGTTTTTTAAGAGCAATTTCCTCATTTCTTTTAGAGCTGAGAAAAAAGAGTATTATTTCTGAAAGTGAAAGAAAAAGTATTTTCCTCCCTGTGCAACTGCATTATTCTGCTATAGCACAGTGCTACCTAGAGGTTATGTAGTGGAAAAGCAGGAAAGGAAAAGCTCCGTGTGTAGCGCTCGGAACTCAATCCTGCAATGAAACCAAAAGTAGATACAGTGGATCAACAGCCTCATATAGAAAAGCTCATTATAATATAAATAAGGAAAACAAAATCAACACCTGAATACTAAATTCAATGCATACGGGAAGATGCACTTTTTTTTTTGCAAGAACTCGCAGTGAAGTTTAGGAGAAATTTATTAAAAATAGTGTATTCTGCCTGAGGCTAAGGACAAGATGGCCTGTCTCCCCACTCCATGTACAAATGTTGACTGTACTGGCAGTAGAATCTTGACTGGACTGGCACAGGCATCTTCTGCTGCACCTGAGGGCAGCAGGCTAGTCTAGGGGGTTGAGAACAAGCCATGGAACAAACACCCCTCTAACCCCCCCCCCTCCACCAGCATTCGCAACTTGAGGTGGCTGCCCTATTCTGCCTAATGGTAAGGCCAGTCCCAATTGTATAGCATAGCATACTATACAAAGTCAGAGAGAAAACCAGATTACTAGGGGCCAAACTAGACAAGTTAATTGTGTGAATTGATGTGCAGGTTTTTCTTTATAAAAATGGTTGCCATCTGAAAACATGAGCAGGCCCTGGACTGTGGTGGTGGATGATGGGTGAGGGTGATTCTCTCTCTCTCTCTCTCTCTCTCTCTCTCTCCCCCTGTCCCAAGGAAAAATGCCTCTCCAAAGCTGCTATTTGCATTCCAAAGGAAATTGTCATTGTCTGAAAGAAAAACATACAAAGCATGGCAAGATGAATCACGCCAACATTTCAAATAACGACTGCAATTGGAGTAATTTTGCAAATTATAGAATTGCTATTTTGCTGAGATGGCCAGCCGGAAGAATGGAAGCTCAAGAAGATATCTGTACTGATTAGAACTATAGAGAGGAATTACGTATTCATGATGGGCTTTTAAACAAGAAAAAGAAAAAAAAAAGACGGTTCCATTTTGCTATAAGTCCTCTAAGGAAACAAATACTGATCACATACTCAACTATCATTTGATAATTCATCTGTGTAAAAGAAAGGCTCAAGAATCTGTTTATTGGCCTGACATAGATGGTTAAATTAAGATTTGGCATTCCCTTGCCAGGTACAACAGTCCAGTAATAACCCCCCCCCCAAAAAAAATCCTATTAAATAGTTAAAGGGGAGTGGGCAGATAGAACTATCTGTTCCTTTAGGACTAAGGTGAAGGACCCTGTCCTCCTTTTCATATGGTCACCCTAGTTTCATCAATTTATTTAAAAATATTTTTATACCTCAGTCATGAAAAAAGCATATCCACACGGTGAACATCAATTGTTCCACACTTCTATCTCTCGCGACATTGTTTTATGAAGTTTGCAGCTGCAGATATTACACTGTCTGCCTTCAGATTTTTTTGATTTTTTTTTTTACCCTTTAATGGGTCCCTCATCCTTCAGTGATCTAGGACAACCAATGGCCGGAAATAATCATATATCACCCAGGTATCTCTGCCAACCCCTACGTTATGGCAGGGATTGTCATAAAGAAGTACAAATTCACATTAATAATGAAGCGCATTTCCTACACAAGCCGCTCCATATCTTGAGGTGAGCTGGTGAGGAAGTGGATGCTGCAGTTTCCTATTAAAGTGTAGAGCGAGCTCTCATAAATCTAGTGTAAGGCTGAGGCAAGTGTTAGGCCTCTCTCCCTCTTAATGGAGCCTTTTCTGAAATGGAATGTGCATAGGATCAACTTACCAGTTTTTCCCCCCATCGGTTAACTCTCTGGCTTTTAAGTGGTTAAATTATCGGTTAATTAATTACATTTGAACATGTATGCATATTGCAAAGCCTCAATGGAGGGGCCTTTTTGAGATTCCTTAGAGATTAGGACAGTTTCTCTTTAAGTGTAGAACAGCCTACAGTTTCCCCTATCTGCTGGGTTTGGATAGAAACCAGAAAGGAAAGCTATCTTGAATTTTTAATATTTATCCTTCCTGGAAATAGGCCTTTCAAAGCCCAAATCCAAGTTGTTGTTTTTAAAGGTTACTAGGTGCACTACATAGGATGACCATATGTCTGGAAAAACCAGGACATGTCAGGATTTTTGGTAGCAAATCTGGGAAGGGGGGGAATAATGAAATTTGAAGAAATTCTGGATTTATCCCATCCTTCCCACACCCAAAGGGCATCTCTACTTTATAGTCAATGGCAATTAACAAAAATGCTTACAAGCTCCATCATTTTAAAAGATAAAGAGATAAAACTTGGCACCATGATAGACTTTAGGTAGGGCTTTAGCCATGCAAAATTTGAAGCAGATCCATTCATCCACTGTAAAATCAGACACGTGGCCAAGGCTATGTTCAGATGGGCACCCCCTCTTGGTGCCGGACACTCCCCTGGGGGCAGACATGTTGGTGGGGACTCCCCTTTGGGGCCGACCATGTTGTCCTCCTTTTTAGTTTCCAAAATATGGTCACCCTACTAATTTGGTATGTCCATGTGTAAGATTTTAAGGAGGTGCAAGGTGACACACACATTGACTAATATGGTAAGTAGTTAGAATGATAAAGCTGCACATGATTGATGAATCATCTGCTCCATCCTCCAGCCTTATGGGATTTTCTATCTGGAAGATCTGGGGTTGAATCAACAACAGATCCAAAGCTACATTCCAAAGTATGTCAAAGAACGAGGTGGTTTCAGTGGTTTATGAAAACTCGGATGTTTATTTTATCAGTTGCTACTTGAAGCCTGAATTTTAAAATGCAGTTTCATTTTGTCTGCTAGTGATATGGTTTTAAAAGTGGTTATCATTTAGCAGAAGGGGACCAGCAACAAAATGTAACAGTGTGGAGTGCTCCTATTTGGGTCATCTAGCCAGCCATGCACTGTTTTGGTGCTCCATTCCACCCCCACCCCCAGTCAGTCAGCATATTGTGTCCTCTGAGCATGGTCAGTCTTCACTGGGCCATTTTTGGGCTCCCACAAGCTTGTTTATACCTCCCTCTTGGGCATAGATGGTGCCACTTCCATTACATAAGGATCCGCAGCCACAGAATGAACTCCCTATTAGAACATAGGATTTTGGGGTGTAGGCCCAGCCCGAGGTAAGTTGCCGCCTGAAGCAGGCACACACTATGCTGCCTCATCCCCCCTCCCCAAGAGTTTACTTTTCCAGGTGTGGACATCCACAGTCACCTTGGAGAGGCGGGTAAGAAATTTATTATTATTATTATTATTATTATTATTATTATTATTATTCAGGAGACGCGCTGCACCTGCCCGTCCGGCAGGCAGGTGCATGTCCGTGCCAGGAAAAGTAAGTCGGCTAACCGGCAGCCAGGGCTAGCTGGGTCGGGAGGTGCATAAGCAGGGGGCACACATGCTTGGGCAGTAGGCAAGATGGAGCAGGCAAACGACCGGCTGCTTCATGCAGGCAGCCAGCAGGACCAAGACACGGCAAAACCTTGGGGGGGGGGGGAGAGAGTCCATTCTTCCCATACTCCGCCGCCTGCTGCACCCACTTCCTACCACTTCATGATATACCAGCCCTGATTGGGTGCTTCCAAACGAGGCTTTTATGTTGCAATTGCCCTGCTTCATTCTAACAGCCATAAAATCGAAAATGTTTCACCAATCTCTCTGAAATTTACAGGTGCCAGAAAGAAATGTTTGTTTTACATTACCTGAAAATTTCAAGAAGATTGGTGAAAGACTGAGGGAAGGAGAGCAGTTTAAAGTAAAAAGATTAAAGAATCCCCTGAAGCTGAAACTGAAAATTAAACTCAGGGCTTGCGACCATTTTTGCGCAGCTGTCCTTACCTTCAGGGAGCCTTTTTCATTAATCCAATGGCACAGTCTACTTCCTCCCGTTCTAGTGTAGATGGAACTGCTTTTCTTTTTAAAAAATTCGCTTAAGTGGATTTTATTAAATTAAAGCTGTGCCTCTTTAAGAAATCTGGTGGCCATTTTGATTATGGCACATGCTCAGTAGAGTCTCCCCCCCCTCCTGCGTCAGCTACAATGGCTGACGTGCTATCAGAGGCAATAAGCCGATATAACCAGTTGCTGGGGAACATGGGTGGGAGAATAATGTTGTACTGTACCGCTTGGTCGACAGCTGCTTGGCCACTGTATGAACAGAATGCTAGACCAGATGGACCCTTGGTCTCACACAGCATGGCTCTTCTTATGTTCTGCATGCTGCATCTTGATTTCCCCAAAGTGCCTCTGGACACTCTCGGGAAATGAATATTCTGGGGGAAACATCAGGTTTACTATGCAGCACACCCAACCTTTTCTGTCAGACAATGATCGTGACGATGATGATGAAGTTGATGTGGCTATTGCCGTTGTTAGTTTTTCAGGCTGTGGAGCATCAGACCTATGCCCAGTGGTGTAATCTTTGTGTGACATTGGCAGTGGTCAGGTGGTGGTGTTTAATCGCCCACCGTCACATCATTTTCCTGGTCCAAATTGCCCCCTCCAAGCTGGTATTTCCTCCATGAAGGAGGAGCAGTTCTAGAGCTTTGTATATAAGGCCAAATCTCTCCTCCAAATCTCCATCCCCTGCATGAGCCTTTCTGAAATGTGGATCATATTAAATCATAATAAAACATGTCAGCATAATTCAAAAAAGTAGGGAGGGGAAGAGTTATGCATCTAGATTTCTAATGTACTGTGTGTGTGTGTGTGGGGGGGGGAGAAACCCTCTCAAAATGTATATTTTCCTGTAATTCAAACTGTATCTACTTAAACATATAATGTCATTGCCTAGTTCATTCTAGGAGCTTTTGTATCTTGGGAAATGTCATCTGATACTAAGCATGCTGTTTGCTGGCAGAGGAAATATGGGAATTGAAAGCATAGGAGAAGTAAGACGGATATAACAGCCCCAACATTTTGTAAGAAGTGAGGTAACTTGGACCTTACCTTTTACCTTCTCTCATTTTGTTACATCTACCCAGCTGTTGGAGAGAATCTGGAGGCGTACTGTTTCACTTCCTTATCCCCCAGTGTCTCCCAGTCCTTTGCCAACAGCATCAATGTTCAGGCAGAAAAGCAGGCAGGGAACAGAAGCAAAGCAACACAGAGAGCCAAGAACACGCCCACACATCAAAGAGGGAGGGCTATGACATCAGCAGGTGGTGACAACATTTGCCAAGAAGAGTCAACTCTGCATTGTATCTTTCAAGTGCATATCCATGAAAAAAGATGTTGGGTTTATTTAATTATTTCAACAAGAATGATACATTTATGCACCCTGAAAGTGAAATTTGGAGCCAAACTCCATGCTATGCTAATCACGTACAAGGTAACTGAGGGTGGGGGTGGAGTAAGCTTCACTCTTCCTCTTCTGGTATGCACTGGTCCTAATTCACATAGAGGCTTACACTAGAGTAAATAAAAAGATAACCTTCCGTTACATGTTGTGTGATTAGTTTAATGTGTAGTTTGGTTCACTGTGTATCTTTAGGTTTGCATGTATTTTCTTGGTTCTTACTAAGCCAGAAGGCAAACTACATTTTAACTGTGTTTCTAGGGAGTAAAGTGATGTGATCACAATGGAATTTCCAATTTTAAATACTTTCATTTGGGGCAGAATTGAAGTAAATTGCCCTTTGCCATGTTCATCAAACAGGGAAGGATATGGCACTAAGCACATGAAGCTGCCTTAACAAGATGATAGGCAACCTTTTGCAACCATGGGCACATCAGTTATAGCTTTTAACTGTACATGTTTAATGTTTGGTAAGCTGCCTTAAGGTCCAGTATTGGGCAAAAGGCGGCATACAAATAAAGATAATAATAATAATAATAATAATAATAATAACCTGGGCAGGATCTACACTGTTGTTTTAAAGCGCTTTAAAGCGCTTTATAACAGTAGTGACAACTGTTTTGGAGTGTGTCCTGGACCCCAACAGTTGTCACTACTGTTATAAAGCGCTTTAAAGCACTTTAAAGCAGCAGTGTAGATCTGCCCTTGGAAATGTGAGAAACCGTGCTGGCCACAGCCATAAAATGGCTGCTGTGGACGGGTGTGGCCTAGTTACCAAGGACAAGTAGAGGCATTCTTGGGAAATTTAAATGGCAGCACCAAGAGGCTTTGAAGCAATCCCAGTTACCTGTAAATAATAATAATAATAATAATAATAATAATAATAATAATAATACATTTAAAAAAAGAAAAAATGGGAAAAGTAGGTTATTTTGAATGTTTACCAATTGACATTAGACAGCCCCTTCACAGTTCTGACGTTCAGCCTTCTTAAAACTCATCTCTTTACAGAGGCTTTCCCTGAAGTGTGACCCAGCCAGCTATGATTTGTAGCACGCAGTAGAGTGTGTGGTTTTATTCCCGATTAATTTGTATTGTTTTTCTTGTTTTATTTATTTCTGTTTTTATGGCATTGCATTTATGTTCCCTGCTTTGATACCTTTGTAGAAAGTGGTATCTAAATTGGAATAATAAATTAAAAAATAAAAATTATGGTCATTATTAGTAATATTTCATACACGTGCATACACAAACACACTAGCAAATGGACTTGCCTTTGCATTGTGTTGGTTTTAGTATTGTTTTGATTGTTATATTTATTGTTGCTTTTATGTCATTGTATTTATGTTAACCTGCTTTGACCCCTTTATGTAAAGTGGGATATCAATTTGAATAATAAATAACTTATAAATAAAATTATGGCAATTATTAGTGACTTTTCACACACACACACACACGTACGTACGCAAACGGACCTGGCATTGCATGGGTTGCAGTAGCCCTTGGTTGGATAGTCCCTTGGATTCAAACTGTATCAACTGCAAAGCTATGTGCTGGTTAGGGAAGGCTCTCACCTAGAGACTGAAGGTGGTACCACAGTCTTCAAACACATAGACACACAAAGTTGTGTGGAGGGAATTTTTTAACCAACAGTTGGTTATTGGGCCAAAATAACCAACGCAGATAACCAACGCTGTGAGGAGTTGGTTATTTGAACCACTGTTGGTTATCGTATCATGTTGGGGGCCACCATTGGTTATTTCGTCAGCCAGAGTCACAAGGCAAAAATGGTCAAACTGGTGGCTGTCGCTCTAGTCCAGCTGGCAGGATAGATTTTCAGCAGCAATGGCTGATGGGATACTAGCGAGAAGACTGAGGGGGGAGAAAAGGCGGGGGGTGAGCGAGTCAAGTCGGCGTGGACTAATAGTCAACTCAACGCAGATCCGAATCCACACTACAGTTGATTATTATCATGTTGTATGGGGAGTACCCCCTAGATAACAACTTTTGAGTTGATTATTTTCCCACCGTTGACTATTGTGTTGTCCGAATGCAGCCAGTGTCATATAAAAACCAAATAACCTGGAGGTGCACCTCCAGGGTCAGCAAGTTTCAGGTATGTAGGTTTCACGGTCTTGGCACTAGGGCATGGACAGGCAGACAAACACCATCCTTTATTTTTATAAATTAGCATATGCAAATATGATGCAAATCTGTCTCCGCTTTGTGAGAATGTATTTTCACTTTTGGGAGGCAATGTGACTCCATGTTCCAAAAGGATGCACTATGGCCTTGCCCTCAAAAGCAGCATCAACACTCAAAATTCCCTCTACAGAACATCTAATTCAACTCACCTCATGTCCTGGCATCATTATCCTGGGATTTCCTTGGCCCTCACCAGCTAATACCATTCTATCGTCAGGCCCATGTTTTTGCAATATTTGGTTCTGCCTTTGTACTTGGCCTGAACTTAGAACACATTCTCTCAGCAGTGAGGACTGCATATAAAAGAAACAACCAGAGGGAAAATGTGGGAAAATCAACCAACCAGCCTACTAAAGTCCTACCTTTTTATTTTGGTTTACTTAACACATGCAGTTATCTGCGTGTCCTATAGATCATTTAACAAATTGCTTTGCAATCCTTCTAGGGCGTGGTATAAATGACTGATTTAAAACCTCTGCATTGTTCAAGCTGCATTGTTCTTCATCAAGTTGAGTCATTTTTATGTGAAGTGTCAAGCTCTTCTAACAAATAACTGCTGCCAGACAAATCAAGTTCCTCATCTTAAAGCTATGGCTAAATAGTTTATAGCTTTAATCTGCTCACTGAGGTGTGCAGTCTATGACAGTAATTATAAATGCAAGGAGAAATTATAGCTGAATGCTTTAACTGCATTAGGAGCCATTTGATGAACATTCATGATTGCCTGCTCATTTTCAACAATAGAGGGCACGTTAGTGTCAATGCATTAGAGGATTTTCAGTTCTGTTCGGCTCTTTCTTCCATTTACCACCGAATTGTCAGTTGTCTCCTATAAAGGGGGGAGGGGAGGGAGGGAGAAGCACCATAGAATCTTTAAACTTGATGGGTTTGAAAAAAGAGAAAAGACAAAGGAAGAAAGGGTGGGAGGGGACACCCATCCCTGTTTATCATTATGCATCTCCCCCCACCCTTTTGTAGTATTTGTATTTTCAAACTGATTCTTTTCAGGGAGCCACTTGTTTACTTACCAAAGACTGTAGGAAAATCACTCTGCTTCATGTAATGTAGAATCTGCTTTTGAATGCCTGGGCTAGGCTGAAGAACTTGTAATAATTAGGGTGACCAGATAAAATCCTGGTCAGGGCTCATGTAACTTTAACAGTTGTAGAGAAAAGGGAATTTCAGCCAGTGTCATTTGTATGCAATTAGTTCCTGGTGAAATTGCCTCTTCATCACAACAGTTAAAGGTGCAGGCACTATACTAGAGTGACCATATACAAAAGAAGGCAGGGCCCCTGCACCTTTAACTGTTGCAATGAAGAGGGAATTTCACCAGGAACTAATTGCATACAAATGACACTGGCTGAAATTCCCTTTTCTCTACAACTGTTAAAGTTACTTGAGCCCTGGATTTTATCTGGTCACCCTATCGTAATAAAAGTGCCCCAGAGCATATCCAAAGTGCTTTTTCTCTCCACCAAGTCACTTCCAGACACTACAAAGGGAAAAGGGTTCTCCTGGGCTACATTTACGCTACTGCTTTATAGCAGTATTGCAGTGCACTGATAACTATTGAGGCACAGGACACATTCCATATACCGCATTGATAGTGTTATTTCCTGCTTTTTATTCCACATTTGTAATGATTTGGCACAAGGTGTAGATCTGGCCCGGGTTAGAATCACTTGCTTTGAGGCAAACGTGAGTCACAGTATATTTCTTCCTAGACATCAACTGCTTGCTTCAACTAGTCTGAAAACGATGAATTCATAAGGATGTAGGAGAAAAGTCCCTCTGGATCAAACCAAGGATCCAGGGCTAGCCCAAGACACTTTGCTGCCTTTTCTGTGTGTGGAATGGGAAGGCGCCCCTTTCTCATTCCACACAAAGGAGCCAGTTGGACTAGCAGATGAATCTTACGTCAACGCTGGTGATCGGATCGTGTCCTCCACCACGCCTGAGGCAGCAGGCTAGTTTAGGGAGCCCGGGACAGGTTGTGCGTGGCATACATAGCTCTTCCCTTCAACAGAAGGGAACAGCCAAAGAGTTTAGGAGGAACAGCTGGGATGCTGCTACCACTGTCCCCCAGCACCTGCTGCCTGACGCGATTGCTGTACTCTGCCAAATGGTAGGGCCGGCCCTGCTAGGATCTCTCTATACAGTGGCAAAACTCATGCATCCAGGGGCTCATCTACACCTACAGCCCTTTAGGGAGGGATGATTGTGAAGTTTTCCGCTTCAGCAATTGTTCCTGACGGGGCACACGCCAGGGAGAGCCATTCCGGGGAGGCTTTTTTCTTTACAACTCTTGAGGATTGTGCCAGATCAGAGCTGTGATTCTGCGCGAAGCTGTGATTGCGTTTTGTTTTAAAACACCAAACATGCTGCCTATTCAAAATGTGGCGAAAATGCTCTCCCCCTCACCCCCGATATCCATGGGATCACTTCGTGCTGGACACTGAGCTCCACTACTTGCGAGGAACAGCAGCAACTTTTGGAAGGGAGGACACACCAGCCACCCACCTTGGGATTGTACTGAGGGTGGGGGGGAAATGGGACAAAAGCCATCATCCATATCCCGGGAAAATTGAGGGGTCATCCCCAGATCACCCTTGGATCAGCTGTGTCATGTGGCCCGGTAGGGATAATCTCGATATTATCATGGAATAAATGGCTGGTGTGGATAAAGTCCAGGACCCCTCCAGCAATAATCCAACAGCTCTTCCACAGTGTTTAACCTCCACTACTCAATTGGTATTTAGGGTTATGCTACCTTCGACTCGACACTCAAGCAGGATCTACACTACTCCTTTAAAACAGCTTATAATGGTATTGACAACTGTTAGGACAAAAAAAATTTACAAGATGTGACTAACAGGAGTTAAAGTAAATGGCTCCAGTTTTATGCATTTATTTTATCAGAAGGATGAAGAGAGAATTTTTCTGTTAATGTAGATTTAGGGAAAATACATTTAAAGCTAAAAATCTGAATACTAAAAGGAATTCATTTTTTCTGCTGATCAAAGGGTTCTGGATGGGGAGGGGCAGATGACAAAATTTGCTACTGGCTAAAACTAAAAGGGTGAATTTTTGTAAGACTGATTTAATTCCTTAAAGCTAATATAATATTCTATTATATTGGAAAATGCCCATACCTGTGAGAAATTCAGGGGAAAGGTGAAAAAGTGGAATGTTCAGGAGAAAAACACATATATCAACATTATTTTTAAAATAATAATAATAATAATAATAATAATATTTATTTATAACTCGCCTCTCCCTCCGGATCGAGGCGGGGAACAACAACAATATAAAACACAAGAATCACAAAACAGTTTTAAAAAATTAAAAAAAACAAGAAAAAATACATAATTAAAAACATCTCAAAATTCATCTGGATAGGCCTGCTGGAAGAGAGCAGTCTTCATGACTCTCTTAAATTCATGAAGACTGCTAATTTGTCTAATCTAATACTGCATTCAAAATTACTATTCTACAATTTAGTGGGGGGGAAACTTTCAGCACAGAGAGAAGGTACTAGATTGTATTCGTGTGTGGGAGATGATAGTTTAAATTTGACCATTTTTTAATTTTGAGATTACATTTTATATATGCATTTGATCTTAAATTTTTATTTTCAAAATCTGAAATATGAATTTTTTTAAATACACAAAACAATATATTTCTTTTCTTTTAAACGTACTTCAAGATTCCTCAATAATAACTTGATATTTCTAAGCATGTTAATATTTTAATATGATTGTACATATCAAATATGTAAGAACTGGTATTTCTTGCTAGCATATTTAGCCACTTGTCAGAATCAAACCTGAGTTTTACAACAGGATAGGAAGGGCACATGTATTCCTATCACTTTTAATGAACATGCAGATTCTTTTGAATTGCATCCGATTTACTTCCAACTTTCAAGAAAAGATCAGGATCAAACTTTGGAGTCTTTTTTTTTAGCACAGCTCTACAGAGATTGTGCTATCATGTATACCAACTAAAATTACAGTTCCAAATAGCCATTCCCTTCATAGTCTCACTACAATTTAAATATTTTCCTTCTAAGGAACTAAGGTAGAGGCTGGATACAGGTTTGGGAACCAGAGAAAATAGTGGGAGTAATAGTTTGGTTTTTCGCCATCTGGCTGTGTAGAAATGGGAGAGATTATTTTTTTTAAAAAAAGTCCAGGATCTGTTCTGTGCATTTTATACAAACATTGTATTCTGTATCTTTCTTCCAAAATGGCGAAGAAGATAACCTCTACATAAATCCGAAAGCTTATTTTACACATTGTTCCTGGCATCCTATGCGTGTGTGTGTGTGTGTATAATATTTTATATTTGCAATATTTATACACCCCCCCCCCCATTCAAGAATTTTGTAGTGGTGGACAAATAGAATGAAAGAATAAAAACAGAATAAAAAGCACATTAAAAGTAATTTTTTTAAAAAGAAACAAAGTGCAATAAAACTTTGGCTGGTTGTTGAGGGAAGATGTGACGCCACAACCTCAAACACCAGGCCTAGACGCACACACCCCTCTCAGGCTAAGCATCACCACTTCAACACCTGAGGGAAGGGTAAAAGAAACACCACTTTTCCCTTATAGCAGAGGGGAAAAGGTACAGAGGTTTTGAAAAGGTTCTTCTGTGACTATACTGGGCTGAAGGTTTAGTGTAATGTGTTTCGTTATAAACTAACAGAGCAGGTGACAAAGCCAAGCTGACACGTGGTTTGTGGTAGCAAAAATAAAAGAAAATGATTATTGTTGTTTACAGGTCTTAGTTCCTTCAAATTCAGTTTAAAACCTGCCTATTCCTAATAATTCTAGCAATCTTAATAAATAATCCTAAATCCTTAAAATCTTATATTTCTTTACTCTTCACACACTCGTGACAAGAACACACAGCTAAACACATCTATCTTCCACCTAACTACCCTAGGGTGACCAGATAAAATCCAGGTCATGGTTCATGTAACTTTAACAGTTGTAGAGAAAAGGGAATTTCATCCAGTGTCATTTGTATGCAATTAGTTCCTGGTGAAATTCCCTCTTCATCACAACTGTTAAAGTTGCAGGGGCCCTGCCTTCTTTTGTATATGGTCACTCTAGTATAGTGCCTGCAACTTTAACTGTTGTGATGAAGAGAGAATTTCACCAGGAACTAATTGCACACAAATGACACTGGCTGAAATTCCCTTTTCTCTACAACTGTTAAAGTTACATGAGCCCTGACCTGGATTTTATCTGGTCAGCCTAAACTACCCTCTACCCAACCAACTAACTACCAACCACTCCCTCACAGAATATATACTCCTCCCCACTCAGTCCAACGTTCCTCACTCTCCAAACACACTGACCCAGACATACCTAAGGAGACAGAAATGTGGGGTATCGCCACAAAAGACTTCCCCTAATTTATGTTTGAGAATATTGTATTTGTTAGTGTGACCATATGAAAAGGAGGACAGGGTTCCTGTAACTTTAACGGTTGCATAGAAAAGGGAATTTCAGCAGGTGTCATTAGAATGCATGCAGCAGCTGGTGAAATCCCCTCTTCATAACAACAGTTAAAGCTGCAGGAGCTATACTAGAGTGACCAGTTACAAACGAGGGCAGGGATGCATGCCTACAAATGACACCTGCTGAAATTCCCTTTTCTATGCAACTGTTAAAGATACAGGAGCCTTGTCCTCCTTTTCATATGGTCACCCTCTATTAGTGGGACTCTCTTCCAAATAAACTTCCAAAGCATCAGGCTTTTAGGCTGCAGTCACAGTGGGCTTGTCAGGAATCAAGTCACACAGAAATTAATATAACTTTTTCTCTGAGAAAATTACCAGTGGGCTCCAATGGCATTGTTTAGCTGCTAAAGATCTCCAGTATTTCTTAATAGTTATTTTCACATATTCAAGCAGATGCCTTTTCCTGGATGGTATCCAAATTATTTGTTGGTCTTCAATATGCATACCACTAGTAAACATAAACACAGTACAAAAAAATCTATCTAGAAGGGAGGGGAGGGAGGCTACAAAAACATTTCCCCCTAACTTTCCCTCCTAACTTTTTCACTTCTTTTATTATCAGATCTGTGGAATTTAAAATTGTGGCATAATGATAGGTGTAAACCAGTCCGTGTGGGGGAAATAATGGGTCCTTTTGAATTTTAAAATACCCTTGATGTAATAATGCCGCACCGATATACTCCAAACTGTAGGCTCAGAAATCAACTATTTAAAATGAATTCACTCGGAGTGTTTTTTTATTGCTTTTTTTCCATTGGCTTTTTAATGACTGTGTTTTACTGGGTAACTGTCCAAAGGCAGCATCATTACTTTTGTACTAAAAGACCCTTGTGCATCTGTGTGTTGTAATCTGGATCTTCTCAACAGCACTAGAATCATAATCGTACCACCTAGCCAAACCCTGATGTCAGTTCGTTATTTAAAATGCTATACATTGATAGCTTTGGAGTACACCACTGCAAGGGGGAAGCACTTTAGCATGCTTCTGTTTTACACAGGGTTGCCAACTCTTTATCAGCCCCTGCTGCTGTGATTTTAAATGTACCTTGATCTGGAAGCCTTTGCAGGTGGAGATGCCCATGACCAAGTTGTGAAAAGCTTCACTTGCGGATTTCGGCACATGAGGCTGCGATGAAAGGAACAGGAGCAGGGCTGACCATTTTTTTGTGGTCAGTTGGCAACCCTACTTCTGCATATAAGGCTATGATCCCATTGCCAGTAACGGTGAATTTGCATAGACTATCAGGATCAGCTTGGTGGTGGGGCAGCAGTGTTACAATCGCATATATAGCCCACCGTGGCAAGAAATTCCTCTTTAATACTTCCTGATTTGCACCTTGTTTCCACATTACCATAGCACATGTGATGTGTTTAAGTATAGTCATGCAGGAGTTTCTCTAGGGTGATCACATGGAAAGGAGGACAGTCTCTTTAACAGTTGCATCGGAAAGGGAATTTCAGCAGGTGTCATTTGTATACATGCAGCACCTGGTGAAATTCCCTCTTCATCACAACAGTTAAAGCTGCAGGAGCTATACTAGCATGACCAGATACAAAAGGAGGCAGGGCTCCTGCAGCTTTAACTGTTGTGATGAAGTGGGACTTTCACCAGGTGCTGCGTGCATACAAATGACACCTGCTGAAATTCCCTTTTCAATACAACTGTTAAAGATACACGAGCTCTGTCCTCCTTTCTATATGGTCATCTTTGGCAGGATCTACACTACTGCTTTATAATGTTTTATAACGGTGTTTACAACTGTTGTGGCCCAGGAATACACTCCATATACAGTTTTCAAACCACTTTCAAAGAGTTTTATCCTGCTTGGTTTAGATCGGGCTCTAGTTTCTCTTTCATATTTGTAGCCCTTGTTTTGCATGGGGCCCCAAACATTGACCAGAGATAACCATAGCATCTGCTGGCAAAACCAACCCTGCTATTTCGGGAGATTTGGGAAGAAAGAAGAAAAGGGCTGGTAACGGAACCAAGTGAACTCGGAGGCTGATGCATGCAACCATCCTGTTTATAGTGGATGCTCCCTCTTTGGGGCAAATGTTGATTTTTCTTCTTAGCGAGAGAAGCTGCTTCAGGCACAACTCCTTCTTTTGTGCCCATAGATTGGATTCCTCATTGAAACAAAGCAGAGATATCAGGACACACTTGCAACTCAGGACTGAAATGATGACAACATAAATTCCATGTAACAGCTGGAAGACGTGTTCTGTTTACTTTTACGTTGTTGACATATTCGATTGGATCCTGATTAAGTCATACCTAGTATGACTAACTTTGGATCCAATCTGATATCTCTATAAGGTTAGGTTTCACAGCTATTTGCATATATATATATATATATATATATATATATATATAAAATCTGTACACCCACACACTAGTTCACAATGGACATCTTTGTAGGGCATTCATCCAATCCTGCTGATTACAAGTCTTACAGATTTTAGGCTGCACCCCTATACACAATTACCTGGGGGTAGATCCCATTGAAGTCAGTGTGACTTATTTTTGAGTAGATGTGGATAGGACTGCATGCTAGGGTTACAATCCTAAATGCACTTACTGGGGAGTAAATGCCATTGAAACGGAATGGATTTACTTCCGAGTAACATGTGCTGCAAGAGTCTAGTTGGACTTTCAGGTGGCATGCTTGTTATTTATTTAAACTCATGAGATGTCAGGTTTTGGAGTTAAGCAGGTTTTATTAATTATGCATCGGACTAATAGTATATTCATAAACACTAGATGTAAGTGTATCCTTGAGTTATTTGTTCTCCATTTCAGAATTGAAACCAGCAACGTCCATACAAATTGGGCTATGAAAACCATTTTTAAAAATCAACTGTGCCTGAAAAAAAGATTCTAGGAATGATAAAGTCATGTATCACCTCCATTCATTTCAAATCATTAATTGTGCGGGGAACTAACACTAGCCCCATCAAAAGTAACAGAGTTTGCATTGCATATGTAGGTCATGATTCAGACAAATAAATATGGGCCATATTCTTCTGTGGAATACATCATGCACAATTATGAGTAATGTGTATATAATGGTATGAGCTAACAGTTCGAGAGGGTTTTTTTCACACCCGTGGTTGCTATAAAACTCCATGCTGATACATTGGAATCCAGTTACAAACAAAGGAATTGGTAAACATTCAAAGGGCAGTATGATTAAGCAAAACAGTTCAAAAGTGAGACTTCTACATACATTTATATGTGACAAAAGAATTTATTATTATACAAATGAATCTAGGATGCCGTTTGTTTACTTAGAATAATCACTAAATAACCATCATGTTTGGAATACAGGCTTGGAGGCTATTTAATGGAATTTGGTCTGCTTGACAGTTCCAGGTTACTTTTTGGTTACAGAAAATTCAGATTTTGAAAACTGTGTCAAAGAAAAACCTGATCGTGATTCCTGCCCCCCCCCCCACTGCCCCGCTCCTGGAGGAGCATAGATGACTATATCAAATGGTTGTGAGATAAGGAGGGGAAATCAAGACTATTAAGCTACAATTGCGCTTTGGATAGGGTGACCATATGAAAAGGAGGTAGGGCTCTTGTATCTGTAACTGTAATATTGAAAGGGGAATTTCAGCAGGTGTCATTTGTATGCATGCAGCACCTGGTGAAATTCCCTCTTCATCACAACATTTAAATCTGCAGGAGTCCTGTCCTCCTTTCCACATGGTCACCTTAACTTTGGAGTCTAGACTCCCATCCCTTCCCATCTGGGGTTCCCAGCTGTTCCTGGGTTAGGCATGCAGAAACCATAAGAGCATGCGAAGACTGGACACTGAAATGGAAATGAAACTACTGTGGCTGTTCCAGAATAGCAGAGGAAGAATGCTTTGCTCATGTCCTTGCCCTGTGCTTTCGGGTCTTGTACAGAGAATGGGGTTAATGTGCATTTCTCCCTTGAGGACAAAATGGGGAAGTTTGAGGAAATGAAATGCAAGGTGTTTTTGTGTTTTAATTACAGCATTTTACTGTTTTAGTCTAATGTCTCAGACACAGAACAGCAATATAGAATTTGATGAACAAACAAAATTACGCGTTTCTCCTTCCCCTGCTTCTTTGGAATATCTGAAGTAGATTTCAGGCCTATCCTGTTTTTGTTTTTTTGCCTGCTTAGCATGTCGTTCGTTTTGAAGGATCTCCTTAAACTAGAACAATTCCTTCTTCCACACTGACCTTATTTCCCCAACTGTTGTTTGGTTGTTGATATGTTTTTGTATCTTCACCATTTTGGAGGGCACATTTGGAGAAGCTTGCCTTTCGAAATAGGGGAGAATGACCACTCCATCCCCTGGTAAGATGCCTTATAATGAAGACATTGGTTCATCCAATCCAGGGCTATCTACCTCAGCCTTCCTCAGCCTGGGCCCTTCTAGATGTTTTTGATTGCGAGCTCCATCACACCAGCGGCTTAATGCACTCTCACCACATCTGGTGTTTGGTTTTGCAGTGTGGGCCTCACATGACGTCATCCCTGTCCTGCACCCATCTCGCCTCTTTTCCTTCGTTTTGCGTATTATTTTGGTGCGGGGAAAGCCTGGATTATTTTCCCCAAGCAGATTTAATGTGCCCTTAAACCTCCGTGTATTGCTGTCTTCTCAGTTGGCGTGTGCTTTGAGAAAAGGGGCGGGGTGGAGTGGAAGAGCAAACAAGCAAAAGGGAGGTTTCACGATGCAGCGCAATATCACAAGCCCATGTGAAAGGGACCATTAGCTTGACATGCTTATGAAATGGAGGTAAAAACGCAGAGGCAAACCAGGGGAAAAATAGGTGTGATGGAAGCCTACAACTTCTTTCACCCCTGATGTTTGCCTTGCTGGATGGGGCTGATGGGACTTGTAGTCAACACCATCTGGAGGGACCTAGGTTGGTGAAAGTTGGTCTAGTAGCAGCTTTCTGAGGTCTCAGGCTTGTCTACTCAGCTCAACATCAGAACGAGATGGCAGAGGGTGAAGTTCAGACTTAGTGCAATCCAGGCCCATGCTGTACCCCTGAGCTTTGGATCCTCCTCATAACATTACATCTAAAAGGGGTAGGAGGTTGAGGGTATCCTACTGGACTGTAGGTTATAGACAGCGTCTTCAAAAATAGACCTGATGTACCGTCAATAATGGGAATTGAAGGGAGATGCAACAAACATTAAGTTCTTGAAATCATAAAGAATTGTAATCAAACAGAGGAATCCCATGTCTGAAACTGGACATTAAAACCACATGACACTGTCATCCAGTTTGCTGTGATTCCTGCTCTCATGCTCAGACACTAGGGACAAAAGGGCAACCCAGGTGCTTAAAATATTACAAAGAAATGTCATTTCAATGGATGTCATTTAGAGGGAAGTGTTCTGCATGCTTTGCTTTTCAATTCAAGATGAATGGGCTGGTTAGCTAATTGGGAACCTGGTGACAACAACAAGCAAGGTTGCCAACATTTTTCTTGGCAGAGGAAAATGCAAAAAAAGAAAAAAAATCCTAAACCCTTTCCCATCATGGAAATATGCTGATGGGAGCAGTTGCAACCTGCTAAATTTCTCCCGTCATGCAACAGTTACAGACAGAGGAGCCAGTGTTTGGAAAGAAATTGGCATCCTTGAACATAATTGTTTTAAGAAAGCAGAAGTGCTTTAAGAGCCCTCCTCTCATAACATTAAAACACGTTTTGCAGTTAAGGCATGCATACCTTAGGAGTTATTCTTCATCCACTTCTGCTACAAACTGTGAGTGATGTTCTGGTGACTTGCTGTGTGTTTTGCTTAGATGGAGTTTGACTGCATGTTTGCTCACAAATGTCCGAGAGCACAACTTACATTTGAACTTAGAGTCTGTGTCCTCTTCTCCAGCTATTGTTTCAGGAGACCTTTGAACTGAAATTCTGGAGATTTCTTGCTCTACCTTGGTTTGCTGCTCCACAGTCAGCTTGTTCATGTCTTTCATTTGGAAACCTAGATGGGATTCTAAATGGTTGATGTACGTCGACGGGGTTCTAAACTGAGATGCGCAGTCACTGCAATAAAAGATGGGGTGTCCTTTATCCATGTTTTTCAAAAACTTTGTCCCTCCAGTTTTTCTGAGTTGGTACTTGACGTTGGCCAACCAATGGCTGATGGTGGTCATGGACAGTCCGGTAAATTTGGAAATCTGCATGCGTTCTTGAGGGCCCAGGTCCGACAATAAATATTTACCTTCGGAAGTTTGGAAGAGACTGGAAGCAAACTGAGCTTGCAAAATAAGGAGATGCTGAGGATTCCAGTTGGACTGCCTGCCCTTTCTTTTGTGCAAGGCGGAGACTTCCGTTGAGACATCTTCAAAACGCCGGACATCCATTTCCAGTTTCATGGATGGGATTCTGGACGAGGCTGCGGGTTTTGGCGTTGTCGCTTTGGGAAGAACTTTGACCATGTCTGCGATGTCAGACAGTGCGTGTTTCTGAGGTGGGGAAGTACAAGATTGTGCTTGAGCTGACTCTCCTTTCTTGCTTTTAGATTTGGTCAGGTCTATCGGTTGATCGTTGCTTTCAAAGACGTAACGCCTGGGTTTTGTCGGCGTTGGGGTGGGAGATAAAACGGGCTTCTCCATCATGTTTAAATTAGGTTTCTGGAACATAGAGACTGAACTTGAATTGGGACTGGAGTTTGACTGAGGTCTCAAAGGTTCATTTGCTTTGCCCAAGTGGTTGTTTAGGACAGATTGCAGGGCACTCAGCGGGTTCAAACAAGGCAGCTCTGAGGAGTGGTTAGCTGAAGCGCATCCATTGCTGAGAGATGCTGCTGCAGACTCCTTTGTTTTTGCTTTTTCTTTCTCCTCATCTTCTTTTGCTTTGTTCTCCTCCTTCAAAGGACTTGGCTCTGACTTTTTGGGCTCCACACACACCTCAGCTTGAGGGGGAGATTCTCCTTCACTTTGACAGGCAGAGGCAGCATCAACTCTGTTGACCTCTTTAATGTAGTCCTTTTGCGCTTCCTTTTTGGTCTCTCCTTCCTTCTTCACCTGAGTGCACTGGGCCATGTTAGTTGAGATAGGAACCAGAGGCATAACTTTCCACTTTGGAGCAATAGGCCTCAACTTATTTGTGACAGTTGGCCTAACTTGTAGAACTTGGGAGCCTACTGGTAAAGAAGGTTTTGCTCCTTCTGAGAGTTGATAGGCTGCATGGATACTAGGATATGCACTCCAGCTGGGTGCTCCATTTTGAGCTTTATTGATGGCAGTGGTGACAGTGTTTTCCAAAGACTTCAAAATGTCTCCACCACCTTTTGAAGCATCTTCTAAATCCTCCTCCCTAAGATACTGGTATTTCATTGTAGGATCCAATGGTTTTTGAAGAGTGTCTTCATACTCTTCATTCTTTGCCACTTTCTCATCTTTGCTCGCTTCCTCAGGTTTATTTTGCTTACTTTCTTTCTTTAGCTCTGAAGCAGGAGCTGTAGAATCTGTTGATGCATTGCTAGAAGGTTTCGAATGTTGGCTGTCACCGGCCGGCGCCTCAGAAAGCGACTGCATTTTCTCCACAGCTAAGGGATCCAAAACAAGTTGCTTTCCTTTCTTGGAGGCTGAGCTTGTGACTTTCAAGAAGTGACCCGTGACCATCATGTGTGTGGTGAGTTGCTGGAGTGTGTCGTGTGAGCTCCCACATTCCATGCACTTGAGGATCTGCGATTTGCACGCTTCAAACTGCCATGTGTAGCTGGCGCCGTTCTGGTAACCATAGCGATTGTTAGATGACAACTGCAGATTTGCATTTTTCTGGGAAGAAAAGGTGTCAGCAAATGACCCGGTGGTCGAGTCTGGGGAGCAAGGCCTGTTGATGTCGAATACGCGTTTCTTTGCTGGGGTGACCATTTTGGAAGAAATGGTAGGTACCGGCTCCTTCAAAGGCACTTTTTGGTAGTGTTTAGTTTTTATCATATGAACGCTTAGGTCTTGAAGGGAATCGAAGGAGTCACCACAGAACATACATTTCAGAACTTTCTGGGCATCTTCTTTATCCATGTCCTGAAAGGCCCTTTTTCGGGGCTTGGAGTAGCTGGTAGGCCTGTGCTTGTCTTTTTTATGGTTGTCATCTTGGTAATGACCACTCTCGTTCATATGGACAGTAAGCTCTACCAAGGTATCGTAGGCCGCACTGCACTGCCTGCACCGAAACCTACTAGCACCCGTGAAGACAGTTCCACACATTTTGCTGCTTTGCCGGTAGAGCTGGACCGAACTGAAAAGGTTTGGTTTGGAAACCGGCCTAGCCGGTAAGCTCTGTTGCAGGCTTTTGCTCAGTGCATCCTGATGCCAATCAAAGTCACTTTTGCTTGCTCCATTTCGGTTGTCGCAGCCCCTCTTATCAGAGTTGGACAGCTTGAGGCCTAGCCCCAAACCCGTCCAATAAGAGTCTGAAAGGATGTTGGCATAGACCGCTGTCATTTTATCCATGCAACTGTGTGCTTCGCTTGGAAGTTTGGGGTGGACATTGGCTTTGGAGTCCTGCGTCTCTCTCGAGCAAAGGCTTTTAATATCTGCCACCTGGTCACTAGCATCACTCAACAGTGATTCATTTTCAACATCTTGATTGGAGATATGACTTACTGGAGAGTTCTGGTAGCTAAAGCTACCTTTTGGATCTGGGCCCACGTCACGTTCTTCGTCCGTTCCTGGGTCGTTGCTACCTTGGAGTTGGGCTGTCGAATTGCTCTCCTCGTCATCTTCTTCTTCTTCTTCTTTTATGTCTTCCTCGCCTTTCAAGTCGTCCTCTTGGACATAACCTGAAAAAGGAACATTGATACGTGAAAGATCAACTTAAATAAGAACATTGCACATTTATTTCTCTAGTTCTGGCATTTGCTTTCCCTACTGGATTTCGGTTTAACCTTCTACTTTATAGACTGTTAGCACAAGATGCGAAAAAACTGGCGAGGCTTGCTGGGTTTTATTGGCAGGCGGTCATAATTCTTCATAACTTCTAGAGGTTTTGAGTTAATAATTTTCCTGTTGCAATAGTAAAGCTCTAACCATCCCTTAATGGAACAGTTAGAAAATTAATATGTGAGATCATTTTAAGTCCCATTAAAATGATGTGATCAAACGGACATTAGCCCATTCCAGAAAATGACAACTGGACAAAGAAGTAGAAGTAAAGTAGCTAATTCAATTTTTATTTTGCTTTTAAGGGTTATTCTTTTCAGGCACTATAATATAATGCCATTTGATCAGACCAATTAAATATTTCGGGATGCACAGAAATAAGGTACAAATACAATTCTGATTGTTTCATTCTGGAGGAATTCTACTGATAGCTGTGGTGCTAACTGCATATTATGTACAGCTGCCTTCACCTGGTGCCCTCCAGAAGTTTTGGAATTCAACTCTCATAAGCCCCAGCCAGCATGGCCAATGGCCAGGAATGCTTGGAGTTGTAGTCTGAAACATCTGGAGGGGATGACTGATGTAGAGACATGTGACCTACACAATACAGTAATCTGAGCAGCCACTAATCCTAATTAGAATACTTTGAAAACATTCTTAAATTGCCAAATTAGAAGAGCACTTTCTATTTGACGGTACAGATTTTTAAATTCTCTATTTTGAAAACCTTGCCCTGCCTAATAATCCATCCAAGAAATTATGGGCCACGTCCCGAATAAAGACACACAGACATTTTCACAGGGATGCCATATAAAGTTTGCAATCAGTTCACAGAGATAAACATTTACGGCTCCCCACATCTTTCACCAGTTTTGATTACACAAACAGCCAGCAGAAACAGCATTCAAATACGTGACAATATTTGTAGGTAGAATTACACTGAGATGGAGGCTCTTTGGAGACACACTATTACTTCATCTGGACATGTTACATATGAGCCTGCCTTATATTGGGTTGAATCCATATTATGCTCATCCTACTGGAATCAATGGGACTTAAGTTAAGACTTGACTAAACTCTACCATTGATTTCAGTGTGTCCCAAATTGAACCAACCTAATCTTGTTTTAACCCATCGAATCAAAATACCAGTGTTTCAAACCCAGTACTGTCTCTTTTAAGACAGTGGTGTTCAAAGGCTGAGGTCTTCAATATGGTGCCCATGGGTACCACTGTGCCATTATTATTATTATTATTATTATTATTATTATTATTTTCTATACCACCCCATAGCAAAAGCTCTCTATCCGGTTTGCAAAATATTAGAACATTAAAAACAATACACAAAATTTAAAACCATAAAATCAGACAACACAATATACACAAAGACAACATATATCTAAAAACAAACTTTTTTTCTTAAGTTAAGATTAAGCCCGTTACCCTGCCTCTCCTGATTTTTATTTTCTTCCTTAAGATTTTAACATTTTTCTTTAAACTGGCATGCCGCAAAATGAAGTGCTGTGCTTCAGCACTGTCTTTATTTGGGTTCAAAAGAACGGTTTTGTGTTTTGAAGCTCAGACTTCGCTTCCGTTTTGTACTTAGGTTCTTGGGCACGTTATTTTTCTTTTAGTTTCAGCAGTTTGTCTTCTGGAAGATGAGTATTTTGTGATCAGCCATGTTCATCATGACAGCCATATTATGAATGGACACACCCACCCATGACAGCTAAATCCTAAAATATAACCCTAATAAAGTCACAGTAAAACAACAGCACACAGTAAGAATTCCAAGCAGCATTAAAGCCAACAGGAGCCATTAAAGTCATCAAAAGCCTGGGGAAATTCTCTTTCACTCAGCTGCCCAAACCTATCAGACTCAGCACCATGCTTGAGGTGCTGTTACCAAGAAGGCCCGGTTTCTAAGAGCAATCCACCTCACCTCGGAAGATAGGGGTGCTCAGAGCCAGATATTCAATTATGACCTCATATCGGCACTGGTTTTATTTATTTATTTGTTACTTTTCTATATCACCCAATAGCTGAAGCAGGTTTGTATTGAAGCAGGTAGTCAGTGCCAACCCAAGACATGTTGCTGCCTGATGTAGGACCCAAATGCCCCTGAATTTGGAAGCATTTTCTTTCAATTTTGATTAACTGCAGCTTGTCCTGTAATGTGAAACCAAGGGCTATGGAGCTGACTTTTTTCAACAAATCATACTTAAGATTAAGCACAGTTTAGCTTTTGAACATAACACTAAACTGTGGCTATTCAAAAACAGAAGGGAAAGCTACTGATCTCCTTGTGGACAATCAGATGAGTAGAAGTGTGTGTGTGTGAGGGGGCTGTGCCCAAGACTCTAGGCTGACCATATGAAAAGGAGGACAGGGCTCATGTAACTTTAACAGTTGTAGAGAAAAGGGAATTTCAGCCAGTGTCATTTGTATGCAATTAGTTCCTGGTGATATTCCCTCTTCATCACAACAGTTAAAGTTGCAGGCACTATACTAGAGTGACCATATACAAAAGAAGGCAGGGCCCCTGCAACTTTCACTGTTGTGATGAAGAGGGAATTTCACCAGGAACTAATTGCATACAAATAACACTGGCTGAAAATCCCTTTTCTATGCAACTGTTAAAGTTACATGAGCCCTATCCTCCTTTTCATATGGTCAGCCTACAAGTCTCACTCTGATAATGTTAAGCAGGGGTGGGGAGACGGTAGATCTCCAGATGTTTTGGACTTCAACTCCCAGAAGCCTCTGCCAGCATGGCCAATGGCCAGGAATGCTGGGAGTTGAAGTTCACCACATCTAGAGATCTACTTTCTGCCCACCCCTGTAATAAACTACAGTTTATCATGAGGTCTGAATGCAACCATTGATTTCACAATTATGAATAAGGGCATTTCTCCTCTTTGCTTCCTGATATTCTTTTGTCCTCTTAAATGGACCAACTGATAAAAGAAAATGTAACAGCCAGTTGCTATCCCTCCCCCATAGTAGAGATACAAATTTTCTGCTTAATTAGGCTTTGACATGTTTACGGTAACCTTTACTGAAGAGGAACCCATGCTGAGACGTCCTTTTAATTTATTTTTATTTTTCGAGACTGCTTGTTTGTTGGTACTGAACACCAACGTGATCTAAAGAAACCGTGAAGGCGACGGATTGGAAAGCACCATCAAAAATTCACCCAACAGCTGGTGAAATCCATTTGAATCATAGTTAAAAAAAATGCCAATAACCCCTTTTAAAAAGAAAAGAAAGTGTGTGTGTGGGGGGGAAAGCTTCTCATATAATATCATATATTTAAAAGCCCCAGCTTTCCCTAAATCATTCATTTGCTTTGGGCATTTCATGTAAGACAGCCAGAGTCCTTTAAAATGCAGACAGACAGGGTGTTTAATGAATGCGCATGGCGTCCTCTCTGAGATTTTCTTAAGAAGGTTTCGCCATATGTAAATCTTCATATAAATTGAAACGCAGGAGATTAATTCATCGAAATGCTTGATTAGCGGAAGAGATTTTGAAAGAGCCGCATGCATTTTAAAAAAATAAATATAAAAATCTACATACGGTTACAACCCTTAAGTAACAAATTAAGGCCATTCTACGCAATCAGTTCATTGCACAAAAATGTCTTTACCAAGCAAGGGCAATCTGGATGTAGAAAGATGTTTCCCCATGTTTGGAAGTGTTAAAGCAGGGGGTAGGCAACTTTGTGCATTCCAGATGTTTTGGACAAGAGTCATAACATCATAGAATGGTAGAGCTGGAAGGGCCCTATAAGGCCATGGAGTCCGACCCCCTGCTCGATACAGGAATCCACCTTAAAGGATCCCTGACAGATGGCTGTCCAGCTGCCTCTTGAATGTCTCTAGTGTGGGAGAGCCCACGACCTCCCGAGGTCATTGGTTCCATAACTCCCATAAGCCCTAGCTGTTGGCCTGAAGGTTGCTGTGCTATGGCAAAAAGTGGTGGGAAAGGCCAGTGTTATGTGTGTACATGGATATAATTCAAATGGATGATCTATGCTTTTAGTTTTGTGCTGAAGGACAGGTTACATTTGCCATGGAGGTCCATTGAAAATGGCCTTGCAATGGCAACTTCCCTCACCTGGTCCATAATATTCAGAAGGATTCATCAAGTGGAACTTGTCCAAAATGTTGGGAATGTTGGATGTGGATGCTGTTCTTTGAACATAAGACAGGACTTCGTCTAAGGCAGGGGTCTCTAACTGTTTTGGGCCTGTGGGCATCACCACAAATTAGGTGCTGCAGGGAGTTGAGGGAGCAATCACAAAAATGTTGGGAATATTCCCCCTTATTTGTGTTTGTGTGTAAATACATTGGCTTCTCTCTCTCTCACTGGCTGTATTCGGACAACACAATAGTCAATGGTGGGGTAATCATGAACTAGGCAGTTGCTTATCTAGTTGGGACTCATCATAATAATAATCAATCATAGAGTGGATTAGGATCAGCGTTGAATTGACTATTAGTCCACGCTGAGTTGACTCACTCATTCCCTGCCCTGTCTCCCCCACTCAGTTCTTCTGCTAGTATCCCATCAGCCATTGCTGTAGAAAATCCATCGTATTGGCTGGACTAGAGTGGCTGCTGCCGCTTTGAACGCTCTTGCCTCAAAGCAACAGAGCTGATGAAATAACCAATGGTAGCTGAGGAAATAACTAACGCTGCCCTCCACACAACACGATAACCAACGGTGGTTCAAATAGCTAACTATGCACAGCGTTGGTTATTTGTGTTGGTTATTTCGGCCAAATATCCAACTGTTGGTTAAAAACTCCCACCACACAACACAATAATGCAATTGTCAACTATTCAAACCACTGTTGGTTATCGTGTTGTCTAAACCCAGTCTCTCTCACTCTCCCTGGCCTTTCTTTCTCTGTCACTTTCTCTTTTTCCTCCCTATTGAAGCCAATTGAGCAATTTATCCATTGGATTCAATAGGGAGAGGAACCCCCCCTGCTGAATAACAGTTGGACAGGGGACAAAGGTCACCCCCCTCCACCAAGGAACCTGTTGCCCCAGGGGCCTTGGTGGTGGGTGGATTTGGTCCCCCCTCCAGCTATTTTTCATCAGTTTTTTTTTTCTGCAAGTGAATTCCAAGGCCTCAACCTTACCTTACGAGTGCAGTAGCACCTGTGGTTGCCGCATTGGAGACTCATAGTCTAAGGATGCATACAAGAGTCATCCTGCTGAAGATAAGCAGGTCTGGATGGAAACCAGAATGGGAGACCTGTATGATGACCTATGTCGGGAGAAAGACAGGGGGAGTGTGACTCTGTTGATTCTCCTTGATCTCTCAGTGGCTTTTGATACCATCAACCATGGTATCTTTATGGAACGACTGGCTGAGTTGGGAGTGGGGGGCACTGAATTGCAGTGGTTCTACTCCTACTTGGCGGGTCGGCTCCAGAAGGTGGTGGGGATCACTGCTCGGCCCCATGGATTCTCCAGTATGGGGTTCTGCAGGGGTCAGTCTTGTCCCCCATACTGTTCAACATCTACATGAAACTGTTGAGTGCAGTCATCTGGAGTTTTGGAGTGCGTTGTCATCAGTACGCTGATGACACGCAGCTCTATTTCTCCTTTTCATCTTCATCAGGTGAGGCTGTGGATGTGCTGAACCAGTGCCTGGCTGCAACAATGGATTGGATGAGGGCTAATAAACTGAAACTCAATCCAGACAAGACTGAGACGCTGTTAGTGGGTGGTTCTGCTGACCGGATGGAGGGTCTTCAACCTGTTCTGGATGGGGTTACACTTCCCTTGAAGGAGTAGGTTCGTAGTTTGGGGGTTCTCCTAGAACCATCTTCGTCACTTGAGGCTCAGGTGGCCTCAGTGGCACGGAGTGCCTTCTACCAACTTCGGCTGGTGGCCCAGCTACGCCTCTATCTGAACAGGGATGACCTGGCTTCAGTTGTCCATGCCCTGGTAACCTCCAAGTTAGATTACTACAATGCACTCTACGTGGGGCTGCCTTTGAAGGTGGTTCGGAAGCTGCAGCTTGTGCAAAATGCTGCAGCCAGATTGATAACTGGGACCAGAAATTTCAACCATATAAGACCTGCTCTGGCCCACTTGCATTGGCTGCCTGTATGTTTCCGAGCCCGATTCAAGGTGCTGGTTTGAACCTATAAAGCCTTACACGGCTTGGGACCACAATACCTGATGGAACGCCTTTCCTGACATGAACCTATCCGAACACTACGTTCAACATCTAAGGCCCTCCTCCAAGTGCCTAGTCCAAGGGAAGCTCGGAGGATGGCAACAAGGGAGAGGGCCTTCTCTGTGGTGGCCCCCCAATTGTGGAACGATCTCCCTGACGAGGCCCGCCTGGCGCCAACGTTGTTATCTTTTCGGCACCAGGTCAAGACTTTCCTCTTCTCTCAGGCATTTGGCAATATCTGAGGAGCTTGGGTTTGTTTTGTTTTTGGGTTTGTAGCTTTTTGGGTTGTTGCAGTGGTTTTAATTTTTGTGTGTATTGTGTGGATGTTGTATGTTTTTGCTGTTTTAATTTTTGTATATTGTTTTTAATTGTTTTAATCCTATGTAAACCACCCAGAGAGCTTCAGCTATGGGGTGGTATACAAATGTAATAAATAAATAAATATAAATAATAATGTGTGCTACCCTGAGTTCCGTGATGAAAAAATACATGGGTTATAACTGACAAAATAAGGCACTATCTCAATATGAGCCAGGTAATTGTTGAGGCAGAAGCTATTCCAAGATGTCAGGAAGAGCTCTTTCCCAGCCCTGATGTGATCCTTTATAACTCGAGATCCTAGGGAATGAACCCAGGACTTTCTTCATGTAGAGGAGGGGTGTGGAACCTCAGGCCCGGGGACCAAATCCAGCCCTCAGGAGGTCCCAATCTGCCCCTCTGGGGTTCCTGAGAACTGTAGTGCTAACTATGGGGAAGTGTGAATATTGGCATGCAACTCTGTTGCTCTTAACTCATTGGCTGAGCAGGCGTGAACTTGGTAAGTCCACATAAAACTTTGGAAGAAGCAAATTTCTCACCCATTCCTATATATAATTTAATGTATCATATGTGTTAACTACATTTAGGTTGGGTTACTTAGTGTACTCATTGTGATGCTGCAGCCCCGGAGCAGTGCCTTGATGTCAATGTGACACTGGCCAGATCTACACCTTGTGTCAAATCATTACGAATGTGGAAATAACACTATGAAAGTGGTATAAGGAATGTGGAGTGTGCCCCAACAGTTATCAGGGCACTTCAATACCACTATAAAGCAGTAGCGTATATTGCGCCTTTGTTGTGCTTTTAATGTTGTCCTTTATTGTGCTTTCAAAGTTGTCCTTAACCTAGATCTTTTTGTGTCACAGCTGAGCCATTTGTCTTAGTCAAACAGCTCACAGGATCAGATGGTTAATCAGATTCAAACTCATAGTATTTCCATTGAATTGGGTTTGAGAGTATGTAATTATTACTTTCTGAATTTTATTGCATCAAGGCCTAATTTTTCATCTTCGTTTTTAAAATATGTACTTTTTCTATTAGTTTTTCCACCAGCAAATACTATTTTCAGTTGGATATGCTCCCTTTTTCCACATATAGCAAGTTTTCTTAAAATATATACCTCTCTCTCTCTCTCTCTCTCTCTCTCTTTCTCTCTCCCCAAATCTGGAAATTTCAGTTTCAGCTAAGGAAAGGGATAGTGAATGATTGTCCTCCCCCCCCCCCCAAATGTTGTTAATCCACGTAAAGCCCATATATGCCATCTGCATTTTTTCATTCATACATCCCAATTTCCCTTAAAACAACATGTTTTTCATTCATACATCCCAATTTCCCTTAAAACAACATGGCTATGAAAGCAATCTCACAGAGTTTGGACGTGATCTTGTTTCCTTTGCTTCTGGAAGGAATATCTTTTGTTTTTCTATTTTTGGCATAAGACTGTTTTCTTTCTTTAAAATATTTCATGCAGATAATGGATAATGACCACTTATCATTGCTTTCTCTTGAAAATGTCTAACTACATTAACAAACCAAAGGCAAATCCTAACCTGGCTTATTGTTTTAGTTCATGGCTGCAGATTTATCATGTTCTTTGGTTGTTTTTTGTTTTGTTTTGTTTTGAAAAAGCAGAAGAAAGGATAAATTAGCTCTGGAAGGAAATTTGATTTTTAACTCTCTTGTGGCTGCCGTCCTATACACACTTACCTGGAAATAAGTCCCATTGAGCTGCTGAGTGCCCCCACCCCCCTTCCCATCCATTTCAATGTGCCTTGTTTGGCACTCCTGTGAAAACCCCATTGAAATTATTGAGTAGGCGCCACAGCAAAGTTTTTTGAGGGTAACATTCTATGCCTGTTTAGACAGAAATAAGGCCTACAACTCCCAGCATTCCCCAGCCAGCCATGTCTTGCGGTACATAAACTACTCATGATGGACTAGAAATGTTGCAAATAAATTTTAAAAATTTGCAGATTTTGACCACTAAACAAGGGATGGGGAATGTGTGGGCCTCCAGATGTTGCTGGACTGCATTTCCCAGCATTCCTAACCAATGGCTACACTGGCTGGAGCTCATGGGAGTTGCAGCCCAGCAGCATTTGGAGGGCTACATGTTACCCAGCCTTGCTCTAAACAGCTGGGAATAGAGGAAGGGAGTGAAATAAATGATTTTAAGAGGTCCTGTCCAGGGGTGTATTTCTTCATGCCTGCCAAAGTGCCTTTCCCTTTCCACTTAATATCTTTTTAAAATTATGACATTTTCTATTTTTCTTTTTTTAAAAGAATGAAGACATTTTCTATTGTTTTTTTTAAATAAATAAATAAGCACATTTGGAGTACTGTTCTGAGAAAAGTATAAATCTGCATGCAGATGATGTGTGGTATTTGGGTATCCCTACTGGAGTACAAGCATTTCTTTACCTATACGTCTTTTGTTTTCATTTTGCAATAAAAATATCTTAAATATACAAACGAATGACAAAAATAAATTAAAAATGACCTACTTTGTAATTAAAATAAACTATTAAAAGTTCTCTGAAATAGGAAATTTTCTGAAGAGAATCATTAAGTGAGAAGCGGCACTAATTGTGTGGGAATGGCCGTGTGGGATGAAGCCTTATATTTATCTATTTATTTATTTAATTTCATTTCTATGCCGCCCAATAGCCGAAGCTCTCTGGGCAGTTCATAAAAGTTAAAACCATAAGGTACAACATAAAATATAATATGAAAGCTTAAAACCACAATATAAAACCGCAATACAAATGTACAACCAGAATAAAACCGAGCAGCAATGCAGAGATTTAAAATACAGATTTAAAATACAGATTTAAAAGAGCAAAATTAAAAGATTAGGATAGTAAATTACTAGAATACTGGGAAAATAAAACGGTCTTCACCTGGCGCTGGAAAGAGTTCAATCTGGTAGCCCCCAGATGTGTTTGACAGCAAATACCATCACGAACAGCCAGCATAACACCACTGGCTGACCTTTGCTGTTGAACACATCTCAGCCTGGGAAAGGCTGATATAGCTCATTGAGCCCAGTGTGCCCTCTTGGACAAAGTCTGGGTCCTGATTCTTAGGCACAGGCTGCCCATATAATTCCCCTTCAAGTGATCTGAAGAAAACAAATGTTGCAAAAATCACAACCATACTTGCAAGTTAGACATATTAAAGGTTGACATGTGGACCAAGGAGAGAGGAGAAAGAAAGAAAATAAGCAAGCAAGAAAACCCCTCAGTCACCTAAATATCACCAAAAATAAAACAAGCAGAAGTTTTTTTTAAAAAAAACTTTTCAGTGACTTGCAAGAATCTTTGCCTGGCACCAAAAAGTCAACATAGTAGGCACCAAGTGGATCTCTCTAGGGAGGGGATTCTACAATTTGGGGGCCACCACAAAAGAGGCCCACTCAAGAGTAGCCATTTTATAACAAGCAAGGGACGCTGGTGGTTCCAATTCCGGTGGAGCTGTGAATCCATTCTGGGTGTCAGTCAGAACGAACCAGAACTCTAAAGGAGCTATCCAAGGTGCAAAGCCCTATAGCCCCAACACTGAATCAGCACCTTGGATAGCTCTTTTTAGAGCTCCGTCTGGTTCTGATTAAAACCCTGAGTGGATTCATAGCCCCACTGAAATTAGAGCCACTAGTCTCCGCTGATAACAGGTGTAGCACAGTAATGTTATACAATGTTATTCTAGTGCTGAGATTGCTGTGGCCATGCCCCCAAAATGGAAAGGCCTCCCAACTTTCTGAGTGTTTGGCTGGAGTTGGAGAATGCTCTATGCTCAAACTGATGTGCACGCACAGAGCTGCGCATGGCCGAATCAGGACCTCCCCCCCATCATATGGTCATGTGGAAGAGCGTACACACGTCCAGCACCTTCCCACTTGTGAGCAGTAGGGTTTGCATGACTCTGTGAACCCCTCTGCTACATATGGGTGGGTGTCGTGTGGATCTCTCTGCAATCGCCAGACTTCAAATCACTCTTCAGTACACCTCTAATTTGAATTAAAAAGAGGGGAGAAGGAGTGTGTGCTTGTGGGGCGGGATAAAGGAGTATTGCAAACTTCATTCCATTAAATGGGTGCAAACTGATCAATTAATCAGGCAATACTTTTTTAAAAAATGTGTTAAGCATTTGAAATATAAAGATACTTATAAAAAAAACCTGCAGCTCGCAGGAATCATTTTAGGAGAAGCATTCCCCTTTACTCAGCTACCTTCCGAGACGGCGGCTGTCGAGACTTACACATGAGTCCCAGAGACTTACACATGAGACTTAAAATATGAGTCCCACCCTGGGAAAAAGGCGTGATATCAATAAATATAACAACAATAATACTAATTAAACTACTACTAATACAAATATACACCACTGGCCACAGAAATCAAAGAACTATGGCAACAGGAAAAGTTCACAATTATCCTGTTAGTCACCTCAGTCACTGGCATCCCATCAAAAAATTATACAGAAAACCTTCAGAAACAGCCTGCCAAAATACATCCACAGCAACATCCAGAAAGCAGTCATACTTCAAACATGCTCAATTGTCAGGAAATTCCTGAATCTGTAAAAGGCAGCATGACTTGGCAAAGCCCATCATGTTCGTCTAGAAAAATTGCCATGAGCGAGAAAGAGATGAAATAATAATAATACAATGAATATTATAAACAAAATTTGGGTGCAATCCAATGCATGTTTAGAAGAAAAAAAAGCCCTACGATTTCCGTCTTTCCCCTTTATATCTAAGTTATGCTGGCTGGAGAATACTGGAAGTTGTAGGACTTTTTTCTTTCTAAACATGTACAGGACTGCGCCCTTGGTGTTTTAGACATATGCAAACGGATACAGATTTAATGGATTAAAACTAATTTGATTAAGAGACTCGGATGTCTTTAACCTGGTGACAGCCTTTAAACAAACAAACAAAAACCCAAAACGCAGAAACTTGATCAACTCCTATTTTCAGTTATCTTTGTATATGTTTTTAAGGTATTTGGCTTCACTGCTCTACAAAATGTATTCATTCCAGGTCTTTTGGCCGTGGTTGAAGTTAATCCACGATAGGTTTATGCTTATCCTAGGCATTTGCATTAACAATCCATGCTTACTCTGAAGGAGGGATGTATGGATCTTGACAAATCAGTTCTGACTGTGTTTTGTGGATTGCCAGGCACTTTTCAGTACCTTGTCCACTCATTGATGGAATCAGAGGAGTTTTTTTAAAAAAACAACAACAATAACAACCCTGAAGCTCATTCTACTTGCACTAATGCACATTTGCACTAATGCAAATTAACGCACCCCCCCCCCCCGGTGAAAAAACAGTCCAAAAGTGGACTGGGGGGGGGGAAGCCGGTTACGTCATCCACTCATTGATGGAATCAGCTGAGGGTTTTTGTTTTTTAACTTGAAGTTCATTTTAATTGCACTAATTTGCATTTGTGCTAATGTGAATTAATGCAAATCTCACCCTGCCAGTGGAAAAAAACACAATCCAAAAGTCCGTGGAATCCACATAGCTTGGAAAAAAACTGGTTCGCTGCGGAATCCACAGGTCAGATTCATACAAATCTGAACTTGTTGCGTATTTCTCTGACATCGCTACTCAGAAGTAAGCCCCACTGAATTCCATGGGACTTACTCCCAGGTAAGGGTGTATAGGATTGCTAACTTTATGGATCCAAACTAAGATATTTCCATGTCAACAGAAACAACGCCTAAGTGTGGTTATCAGTGTTAATGCAATTTCATTCATTATCCTTGTTTCTCCCATCCAGACTTTTATCGTTTCCCCCCATTGACAGTGTTTGAATTGTAAGCTTCTCAGGAAAGGGACTCAGTTGGTCTAAGAAGTACCTAGTAAACTGATGTTGCTATATACATCAGTTACTACTTTCAATGTTATTGCTACTGAGAGTCGGTGTGGTGTAGTGGTAAGGATGCTAGACAGGGCCTCAGGAAATCCAGGTTCTAGTCACCTTGGGTGACCATATAGAATGGAGGACAGGGCTCCTGTATTTTTAACAGTCGTATTGAACAGGGAATTTCAGCAGGTGTCATTTGTATGCATGCAGCACCTGGTAAAATTCCCTCTTCATCACAACAGTTAAATCTGCATGAACCCTGCCTTCTTTTTGTATCTGGTCAAGAGGGCAGCGGTTCTTCAGCTTTACCTGTTGTGATGGAGAGGGACTTTCACCAGGAGCTGCATGCATACAAATGACACCTGCTGAAATTCCCTTTTCTACATAACTGTTAAAGATATAGGAGCCCTGTCCTCCTTTTCATATGGTCACCCTACTGGAGGGCATGCCTTCAATTTTCAGTCTGCCAGCCTCCTGGTTGATTCTTTTTTCAAGCAAAAACCTTGAGAAGTCAAATAAAAGACATGAGATTTAGGGAGCCTGGTGGGCACCAATAGAGATATGTGCGGGCCCACGGGTGCCCCTGGGCACCATGTTGGAGACTGTACAGCCAAGGTATGCAATGACCCTACTTGCAATTTCTGGTTTTTCCCTTCTTCCTGTGGCAACTCACGCCTTACTGCCGTGCTACCATATCCAACCTGGTGCCCTCTAGATGTTTTGGATGCCAACATCCTGAGCACTGGCCATACTGGGTGGGGCTGCTAGGAGTTGAAATCCAAAACCTGGAGGGCAGAACTTTGGGGAAGGATGCTGCAGGGTGCTCTGATTCAGTGCAAAAAGTTTCCTTCTGCGCAGGTGAGACAGTCAACGTCTTTGCCACAAGGGGGAGCCTCTAGGCAGATTGAAAGCATCAGGCAGACAGACTGTGCGGCTGCCCTTAATTGTTATGTCCACAGAACACATGGGTGGCTTTCCTGCCTGAGACAAAAGCCACGAGAAAAAGCTTGAACAATAGAGGTTTGTCAGGAGGAATTTTGGAAGCTTCGTGTGGAAATGATGGAGCAACTTCTGTAACCCACAGATCACGCAGATAAATTATCTCTAGAGCCACCTGGATAAAATCTAGGCCTGCACTTCTTCGGGGTCTTTTTCTGTATCCTTGCTGGATGCAAGACACCAAGCAATCCTCTTCATTGTGTAAAAGTGAGAATCTCAGCAGGTTTCACTTTCCTCAACCCTTCTTAACCTGAAGGTTTAGGTTACCTCCCCATCCAATGCATTGAAAGTATGTGTGAGCTAGGCCTGCCATGTCCCCAGCCACTGTTGCCCTGAGTAGAAATGCTTCCCCCTCTGAGGCATGTTCAGACAGCATGACATAGAGCTATCTATGTACACTGATGTACACTTTATGCATGTATATCAGTCCGTGTGGACAGCCTTTCCCACCCTGGCCAAATGAGTGGAAGGTACATAGGAAGCTGCTATATACTGAATCACACCATTGGTAGGGTGACCAGATAAAATCCAGGTCAGGGCTCATGTAACTTTAACAGTTGTAGAGGAAAGGGAATTTCAGCCAGTGTCATTTGTATGCAATTAGTTCCTTGTGAAATCCCCTCTTCATCACAACAGTTAAAGCTGCAGGGGCCCTGCCTTCTTTTGTATATGGTCACTCTAGTATAGTGCCTGTAACTTTAACTGTTGTGATGAAGAGGGAATTTCACCAGGAACTAATTGCATACAAATGACACTGGCTGAAATTCCCTTTTCTCTACAACTGTTAAAGTTACATGAGCCCTGACCTGGATTTTATCTGGTCAGCCTAACCATTGGTTCATCTAGCCTAGTATTTTCGACACTGACTGGCAGCAGCTCTTCAGGGTTTCAGGAAGGATTCTTCCCTTCCCCTACCTGGAGGAGCCAGGGATCGAACTGGGGCCCTTCTGCATGTAAAACATGTCTTCTATCACACTGAGCTACGGCCCCTCCCCTGGTGGGTGGAAGCATTTCCACTGCAGGTATCAGTGGCAGAGAGCATGGCCATGGCACACACCACCAGCAGAGGGCAGGGCTAAACTGTCCAGCTGCTCATCACACTTTTGTTTAGGGATGGATGAGAATTTCACGTTCGCAAATAACACAAACATGTCTCATTTTCAACCCCCAGCGCAAGGGAACATGTCCTCTGAAAATGCTTGCAAGTTGCAAAATGCTTTGTTTGCCTATCCCTGTACTTCTTTGGTGTGGAGTGGTCCTGTGAAGCTCTCTAAATGCATCACCTGCCAAAAACACTCTCTGGCACAATCATTTAATGTGCAGGAACCTTGCTCCTTTCGTATATTACCAGCTATGCAAGCTTATGGGGTGACCTGTTTAACGTACTTGAAAGGTTGTCACATGGAGGAGGGCCAGGATCTCTTCTTGATCATCCCAGAGTACAGGACATGGGCTCATGTTACAGGAAGCCACATTCTGGATGGGCATCAGGAAAAGTTTCCTGGCTGTTAGAGCAGTACAACAATTACCTAGGGAGGTAGTGGGCTCTCCCACACTTGAGGCATTTAAGATGCCACTGGACAGCCATCTATCAGGTATGATTTGATGTGGATTCCTGTACTGAGCAGGGGGTTGGATTCAATGGTCTTATAGGCCCCTTCCAACTATTCTGATTCTATATTTTAAGAACCACAGGAGCTGATGACATTAAAGGCTCTTAGCGGCCTGCCGTTTATGCAGAGTTTAAAATTTATTTTCCTTTCTAATTCTGAGCTACTTCTTACAAATGTAAAAACACACACACTGCTGATAGTGTATGGAGAGAGAGAGAGAGAGAGAGAGAAGTGTGCACATAATAATGACTCCTGCCATTATATGGTTTATTTGATATGAACTCTTTTTTTTTTAAAGTACCACATGGTAAAGCTTTGAAACTTCAGTTTGTTAAAAAAAAAATGTAACAGCCTTACAGCCTTTGAAGTCACTGCTGAAATAGCTCTGAACAGATCCATTCAAGTTCAACTAACATCAGACAACTGTTTAGTGTATCAGAGGACGCCACAAAAGCAAGGATTTCATCAATATTTCACAACAGCCTCAGGGAAACTGTAGATTGCAATGCTGTAGGGCAGCTAATGGAATTACACACAAGGGTTTTGTACATTTAAAATAAGCAGCTACTAAAAAAAAAACCCTTTCAGTTTGATAGAAACTGTATAAAACCTGCAGACGGGGTAACAAATAGCTACCAACGCTTATCCATGTCAGGAGAAGAGGTCATGTTAAAAAACAGGTCTTTCTCTACCGTTATTTTATTTGATTATTATTCTGGGGCGGAGGGAGGGGGTAAGGCGAGAATAAAGATTAACATTTATGAAAAGTAGCACAAAAATAGTAAGAGACAAATGAATAATTAAAGTTCCTCCTGAAGAATTTGTTTGCTGTTGTATTGCTGGAAAGCTTGTTTGCTAGCAAGGAAATGTGTTTATATGTTAAACAGCAAAAGGCAGAGAGTGAAGGTTATGGACCCTTCAGCATTTTGATCTTTGCAGAGCAAAAACGTTGAAATCCGGCCTCTGCACGTACGCGTAAAATCACCGAAGGAAGCTCACTTCATCTCATGTTCACCTGGTTTTAGAATATTTACAAATGGGAGCAGGGTGGTAGCAGAGAGAGAAACCTTGGCCCCTTGAAAAAGAAAATGTTTCCAATAACACAGTGTGAGTTCAGCATTTTTTCCCCCCATAAGACTCTTTATCAGAGTCAAGAATTCTGCATACGGCACAACATTTCCTATTCTAAAATTAGATCTCTCCCCCAACGCTGCATTATTCACCTTAGAAAAATAAGCGCTGCTGACCTTTGGTGCAATTATATTAAAACACTTACATATGGTCTGTATCAGATGACTTCTCTTGGTTAGCGCTACTTTCATAATAGCTTTTAACTTTATGATCATCGTTCATAACCAGAAGAAGAAGAAGAATTTCAAAAGTGACTGCTTAACCATGAGAGAATGGGTGGGGTGTAGTGCGGTGACATCAGCGAAAAGGCCCCCGTTCGAATCTTGCTTTTGCCACACAAACTCGCTAAGTGGCTGTAGGAAAGGCACTTTCTCCCAACCTCACCCACCCTATCAGAAATATGGGAATAATGGCAATCTTGCTTGAACTGTTGTGACGATTTCTGAAGACTTGAGATGCACTTTATAAAGGCTTATTGTTGCATTCAAATAACGATCTCAGTTCTCCGAGTGCCGGCCCTTACGTAGGGGAAATGGGAAATGCACAAGAGGGAGGTATCAGCAGACTTGGAGTAACCTCGAGGTCCACAAAAGTACAAAGAGATTTGGGGGAAAAACACTCCGGGGAGGGGATTATGGACTGATAGTTGGAGGTAAAAACAGGAAACCAGTGTGGGAGGAGGAACGGGACAGAGTTTCTGGAATCCTGATAGGCAGTAGCCCACACAGCAAAATTATGTTGCAGATCCCATTTGTTTTAGAATTATTATGAGTTCTTTATGATCTGGACAGCTAGGAGTGATGTCAGACACAGTTTTTCTTCAGTGGTTACTATGGGTTCTTTACCCATGGTGTCAACCCAGCTTTGCAACTTTCCTGACATAAGAAGCTAAGAATGTAAGAAAAGCCAGGCTGGAGCAGAGCAAGGGTCCATCTAGTCCAGCATTCTGTTCATACAGCAGCCAACCAGCGGCCAACCTTGCCTGTCTTCTTCCGAAGAGGCACATACAGAATTCACAATCATGATAAAAACAGGAAGTTCCAAGGAGGGAGGTTTATGATGTCACAAGATGTTGGTCAACAGGTGACCACCGCGAGTGGCTCTTCCTTACTTCGACTGGAGCCATTCAATCTCTGCAGAGCTGAGTTTGCCGCCGCCACCACCAGAACTTACTACTCTAGGGCAAGTGGATATTTGTGAGTGGGGCTGTAGTACTGGCTTTTTAATTCCTACATGTATTGTTATTTTCAATTTTATTTCATTTAAAATATTTCTAAGCTGCCCTCCATCGAAATGGGTTCCAGGGTGGCATGCAAAGGCATGAATAACATTCACCACACCAGTATACGTGCCATACAATAAAAGAATGATAACAATTAGGCGCCCAAGAAGCAGATGCAGCCATAGGAACTACAAAGCAGGCAGAAGCAATATTACCATTCAAAACACCTTGGAAAATTAAAAAAGGAAGCCCTAACCTTCTTTGTAATTGCAAAGACAGAAATTTTAACACCAGAAGTACTTCTTTGGAGAGTCATGGTACCACCACAGGAAATACCCTCTCCTTTATAGATAGACAATCATAAAGTCATAGAATAGTTGAGCCATCGAGTCCAACCCCCTGCTCAATGCAGGAATCCACCTTAAAGCATACCTGACAGATGGATGTCCAGCTGCGTCTTGAATGCCTCTAGCGTGGGAGAGCCCACGACCTTTCTAGGTCATTGGTTCCATTGTCATACTGCTCTAACAGTCAGGAAGTTTTTCCTGATGTCCAGCCGGAATCTGGCTTCCTGTAACTTGAGCCCATTATTCCACATCCTGTGCTCTGGGATGATTGAGATCCTGGCCCTCCTCTGCGTGACAACCTTTCAAGTACTTGAAGAGTACTATCCTGTATCCCCTCAGTCTCCTCTTCTGAAGGCTAAACATGCCCAGTTCTTTCAGTCTCTCTTCATATGATAATGTTCCTCCCCTAAGGAAATGACTCAGAGAAGTGCCTGTGTTGAAGTCCTTAAGGCCTGGGAAGGGTGGAATGGGAAGAAATGCCTCTACAGATATTTAAGTCCCAAGCTGTTGAGGGTTTTAAAAGCAAGTACCATCACTTTGAATTGGGCTTGGAAGACAATAAGTGACTGGTGCAGGCTGTCGTTGTTTATTGTTTAATGAAAGATTTTAAAGACTTAAAAAAAAAACAATCACGGACCCCTCCTTCCCAAATATACAGTCAATGGTACAAGACACCTAACAATACAGCTCTATTTCCCACGCCTCCCTCCTCCAACCCTTCACTTCTCTGATATGTGTTAAGCTCTATGTCCTAAACTATCTACAGCTATTACTTTCACATCTGGTAATTTGCCTATTGTGGTGAATATATATATATATATATATATATATATATATATATATATATGTGTGTGTGTGTGAAAAGTAAAGAAAACAAAGAATGGGTGGGGGGAGGGAGAGAAAAGAGGAAATCTGAAAATAAAGGAAGATAAGAAAAATAAATAAAACCAAGCATGATACTGATAGTGCAGAGGGGTGAGCGGTGCGAAGGGGAGGAATGTGCCCTCCTTTCCTCAGTCTGCATAGAGTTCTAAAAATTCTGGGAGACATTTTGGAATTTATCTTTTCTCCCTCTTTTTATGTGAACTCTTCCGTGATGAGCTGTGAGCTGCAAGAGGTCTTTCACCCATTGATCCACATCACGGGACTTGGTGGCCAGTGAAGTTCTTTTAAAAATTGGTGTGATGTGAACAAATAGGGGATTTGTGTCCTACTTTCCAGAGGACAGTCCTCTATTTGAAAGCATCCTCTATTTCAAGGGCTGTCCAGTCCAAGTCCAATTTAAAGATTAAACACACGCACACACACACACCTTAGAAGAGAGAGCAAGAGTCCTTCACGTCGTCCATCAATAGTTTGCACCTGGAGAACAGCCTGAGCAGGCAGATAGTCAGTCTTCCTCACTATGCTGAGACGTATTGTATTTCTATTTGAATTATAGTTATTATTTCTAAATTTGTCTCTATACATATGAATTAGCATAGGCACATATTATGCAAATTGGCATCTTCTCTTTTGATGGTGCGTGTCCTCTCCCCCCTTCCCAAATGCATCAGTGATCACCCTGTGAACAAACGCAGCTCTGTTTGTTAGAATTCTAGCAGAATTTTGCAATGTATCACCGAACCTCCACTCCATCACACACACTATTGAATTTTATTGTGATTTATTTTAACTGTTCTTCTCCTTCTCCTCTCTCGTTCAGGAGCATACCGCAGAAATGGCAGCCCAAATAAAGCCTCTTTCATTTCCTACTAAACATCATAGCCGGCAAATGCTGACTTTTGACCATTAGGTTTCTGCCGTTATAAGTGTCTAAGCTATCAAACCACGAAGCCAGCATGAAGGTCATTACGCTGGCCATGGTCTTTCTTCAACTAACTTCTCAGAACTGTAAGCAATAAGCAATTGTGAGAGATTGATATGATACTTTATGAGTAATTTGGATGAACTATAACGCCAGCATGGTAAAGTATTATAATTTTAAATGTGTCCAGAAAATAATTGAAATTCTGGTTTAAGCCTCCTCCTTAATGCACAGTGCCGGGCATATTTAACAGCTGACTAGTTTAGCGTGAGCATTGCTTTACAAATGAGGTCATATTGTTTTTAAGAAACAATATTGCTATCAAACATGTTTAAGGGGAAAATGCAAGAGATCGGGAAGACTTTTTAACCTTTCTGTCTCTTTCCTTCTGTTGACTGTGGCAATTTAGATTCTTAGGATTGTTTGAAGACAAACATAGGAGGTGCTGACGTCTAGAAGAGGCCTGGTAATGAGCAACATGCAGGCATATCCTCTCTTATTATTACTCTGTCACAAAATTTTCGTTCTACATCACTCCATCTTTGATATACCGGCCAGAGATGAGAAAGGTCAAACAACATTTCCCTCCAACATATAGTCTCTACATCTACAGTGTCCATCTTTGAGTCACATAAGAGAGGTAGAATTCACCCTAAATTTGGGGGGAAAACACCAGAACCCTCTTCATGTGTGGTCTCTGGAAGTTTGACTGTCAAAATAATTACTTCCTCTGGTGATTCATTTGCAAGCAGAGAGCTTTATTTCAAATCAAACCTGGAAGTCCTAACTGCTTTTTCAAGATACGTGGGTCTAGCTTTGGTTACTACTTTCCATAGGGTGAAAAAAAGAAACTCATGAGATACCCAGAAGAACTCTCCTCTTTAGCTTGCAGGTGCTCAGAAAAACAGTTCTAACAAACATAACAAGGAGGACCCCAGATCCAGAGCTTCTGAAACAGGTTCTGGGAACAGACATTTTGGGCTGACTCTTTCCTTCCTAATTGGGCTTGTGTGACATTTTTATGGTTGTTTGATAGTCCAAACTTTAATACTCCCCATCACATATCCCTACTATGCAACTGTTGAAGTTGCTGAATTGTCTATTAAGGGGGGGAGGGAATGAAGAAGGGAGGGAGGGATGTTAACCCTATAGAGCAGGGGTAAGCAACCTGGACCCCTTCAGTTGTTTTAGACTGCAATTCCCGTAATTCCTGACTATTGGCTATGCTGGCTCATAGTGAGCAGCAGTGTCTCACTATGAGGCATTGGGCTTATCACAACTACATGGAAACACCTGGCAGAGCCCCCAAAAATGAACTAAGAATATAAGGATGGATTTGAATGTTACTCTTTTCAGTCACCATAGATTATCACAGGAGACAATTATCTTGCTAGAGGAAATTCTGCAGACAGTATCTTTTAACAAGTTAGGGCTTCATCTAGATGATCAATTTACGCTTCCTTTATGGCGCATTAGCGGTGTTACCTCTTTACAAACAAAGCTTAAATCAGGCGTGCAGGCGATTTTTATCCTCGTTAATGCGCATTTTCGATTTCACATTAAATAGTGACTTTTAATTTCCTTCGATGTTACAGCGCCTTATCTTAGTGTAAACAACTTCTGAGCATTCACATTAATGGTGATAGGGGGCGTACTTTGGTGGTGATGTCATGCATGAATGACTGCCCCTTCGCTGGGAACACCTCCCCGTTGTTCTGTCTCCTCCCTCCCACTTCTTTCTTCTTCGTCGTCCCTCAGGATGGAATTTCCAGGAATGGCTGACCTAACCTGTACTGAAAATAAAGTTTCTTTTAAATCCCCTACAGGAATATTTCTTTCATCGAGACACGGGGCCAGATGGAGGTGGTTTCACAGGAAGCAAGGGAGTTGGAGTAAGGATGTGCGCATAATTAGCGATCTGCTAAATCGTCCCCTCCCTTGCTGGGTGTGTGTGTGTGTATGTTGTAGATCACCAAAAAGACAAGTTATTACTGAGATACGACTGGAATATCTTTATTCTACAAATGCTGTTTAAAGGAGGGCAGAAGCCGATTGCAAAGGAAAGCGTGGCCAGAGGAATCAGAAAGGGGTGAGCAAGACATCCCGTAAGAGCCTGTCCAAAGCCATAGGCTTGCATTTCCATTTACTCCTGAGCAGTTGGGGGGACGACTACAAATGGCGATCGGGAAAAAAGGAAGAGGTAAACCAGGTGATCAATGGCAGGTAATCTAGGTAACCAAAGGTGGGTGATTCAGGTGGGCAGGGTTAACAAAAGGGGGGAAACTGAGGGGGCAGTTCCACCAGGAAACAGGGCAGTGCTTTCGTCAACATTTCCTCATTCAAACCTCGATCTATGCTTCATTTATAATGCGATTCCACAGACATAAACAACTTTAAAGCGCATTGCATAGAGCCCGTCATTCGTTTCCACATCTCTCATCTATAGGTATTAGGCGTAAACTCGATTGTAGGCTTATGCACATATTCAGAGAATCAGGCGTAAAAGCGACCTCTTCTAGAGGGGACCAAGGATTTGTATATTACACTTTTTTTTAGAAACCAGGTTTATATGATTTTTATTAATACTGCATATGTAGAGGCCCTAATGGCACCTTGTTATGCTAAAAGTTTTAAAACTTACATATGGGCATAGGTCCCTGTGGCAATGTGCCTAATTAACCTTTATAAAAACATATTTTATTGTATGATCAATGTTACAGCCTCCTGAGGAAAGCCTTTGAATAAAGTACACTCTGAAACACATCAGGCTTTGTCAAAATAACTTCTTTGCATCCTGAGAACCCGTTTCTCCTTTTTTCAAACTCTACATGTCATCAGCCACAACCATTGACGTCATGAAGAGTATGCAAACATATAGGCAACACGAGATTAAAGGTCTTGGGGGCAACTTCACCAATTGCATGGTGGCAAATCTTGGGTGGCACACTTCTTTGGGAGCCATAGACAGCCCCAATTCCTGGCAAGCACATCTGCAGGAAACATACCTCTTCTGCAAACCTATTGAGCTTGTGCACTGTAAACACTGTAGGATACCTAAGAACATCAAACCAAGGTTCATCCAGTCCAGTGTTCATTCACACAGTGCCCAACCAGCCAAGGTTCAGGGGCTCACAAGCAGGACATGAATGCAACACCACCCTCCTTGCCCATGTTCCCCAGTAACTGGTGTGCATAGGCATACCCTCTGATACTGGAGGTAGCACCTAGCCATCAGGACTTGAAAGCCTTCTCCTCCTCCAGAAATTTGTCCAACCCCCTTTTAAAGCCATCCAAATGAGTGGCCATCACCTCATCTTGTGTGTTGTGTGATGACTTCCTTCCTTAAATCTACCCTAAATCTCCCACCAAACATTTTCATGCAAGATCCCGGGTTCTAGTATTACGAGAGAGGGAGAAAAATGCCTCCCTATCCACTTTCTCCACACTGTGTGTAATTAGTTACTTGTTCCTGCATAAATCCTCCATAGATGCTTAATGTGAATCCAGTTTTCATGTCTCCTAATTTCTCATCACGTGTGTCTATAGATTTCCCCTAGTCCATCCACCACTGTTCAGTAAGTTGTCTCCATTTCACGTTCCACCTTGTCCGCTTTCTAGTTTTAATTGTAGAATTTATAAAATTAATTTTGGGATTGGTATACATGCAGTTTCCAGCACATGTCTCCCTCCACCTATGGAATAGTGGTGCACACTAGCACCGGCTCCAGGTTTGAGAGGAGTCCGGCCCTCAGGAAAGTGTCCTCTGGTGGGCCTGTGCCTGTATCAGTGGGGCCCCCTCCTATATGAATCCTGGCCAGCTAACCTGGCAGTGGAAGCAGTAGCAAGCTGTAGTGCTCTGATCAATGCCGCCATTAAAATTCCCACACTGCCCCCCCCCCCCCGCCCAACATAATGTCACTCTATGGGATTGCTGGAAATTAAAATAATTTTTGAACATCCACAATGCCCTGGAGTATGAGACTTTCATCAGGGACCTTGTGGGAAATTAAACTGGCAGCTCCCAGGTGCCAAGAGTGGGCTCTACTGGGACACTGAACCTTGAAAGCTGCCCAAGGACGCTGTGTTCTGATTCTGGATCTGACCAGCACGTCTGCACATAGATAAAATCAACGCACACATACAATAGGAAATCTTCATACGATTGCACAATTTCACCACAATTGTAGTCCTATTTACACTGTCACTTAATCAATGCGCATATGCGCTTGTGTGCATCGGTAACCTGACTCAGGCAGTGAGATGTGAGCATATCGCACGAGTTTTGAAATCACTGCACTGGGTGACAGTGAGCTACTGGAGCAATTCAAGGTGTTAGCAGTAGTGTACAAATGGCTCAGGATGCAGGTACTTGAAGGGCTGTCTTCCCTGATTTAAGATCACGAGGGAAGGCTTTGCTTCTTGTGCCCTTGAGGAATGTGGCTTGTCAGGCTACTACACAGGATATGACCTTTTCAGTGGTAGCACCCTGGCTATGGAACTCCTTCTGGTAGAGATTCAGTTGTCCGCCATGGTGATGTCACATAGGTACCAGTTAAAGATCTATTTACTTGTGCATGCTTTTGATTGATTGTGTTGATGGTCTTATTATATATCTGTGATTTTAGAGTCATTATTTTAATGTTATTTGTGTGAAGTACTGTGTTTTATATAGGTTGTTAGCTTACAGCCCTGGATGCTTTGTTAGAAGAACCGTGCTGGATCAGACCAAGGGTCCATCTAGTCTTGCATTCTGTTCACACAGTGGGAAACCAGCTGCCTGTGGGAAACTCACACGTAGGACATGAATGCAACAGCACCCTGCTGCCCACGTTCCCTGGCATAAGCGTGGACTATAAATCAAATACACCAAGAACAATAACATAGTCTAAACAATTCAGGACAGTTTGATCTGAAGACACTTTGAAAAAAGTCTGTGTGAAAGCACGCTGCAACTCGCCCCATTTCAAAATGCTACCCCAAATTTATCACATGGAATTTGACATGAAGGTATAAAGTGCTGATGCACAAGGCTGCAGAGTTGTTTTTTTTTTTTTTTTTTGGACTCAGCAATGGGAAACAAATAATAAATATGATCTCTGGGAGAAAGAAAGAAAAATCAATAACCACAAAGGTCATTTAATGACAGAGGGAGAAATCCACAGCTAGTTGAAGTCCATGGTAGATCACCCTCTGCCTGTGGATTATACTGAGAGACATTTTATTAGGCCAAGTCTCCCTTGTGTTCCCATCTCACCTCCACTCATGGCCCCTTGCAGTGGTTCCCCTGTTTTCTATAGTGTTGAGGCAGGCACAAATTTAAAAGGCGATGTGTTCATCGTACCAGTCGGAACTGCACCTGATCAATTCATTTAGCAACCTTTATATACATATAATGACATATTTCCAAATATTTTCATATGGCCAGCCACTGTTTTTATTGGTATTCTGTTTTAAATTGAACGATTTTAATTTGCTGTTTTAAGCTTTCCGCTGTTTTATCCCTATGTTCACTGCTCCAGAATCTATTTTAGTTATGGAGCGGTATATAAATATTGCAAATAAATAAATAAATGTATCATTTAATGTACTTTACGGGACAGATTTCTCTACCCTTCTCTTTTCCCTTTTTGCCCCTCCCATTTCATCACCTTCCCTTCCACAGCAATGCTATTGTGTCTCTTGAATTTCAAGCATGCCACCTTCTTGAAATGGGTAGATGCATCCGGGATGTTTATTAAGGCATCGTTATACGTCTGTGGGGGGATATCATTTATATCTTGCACAAGAGACCATGCCAGGTCAAGAGCAACACTTTGAGAGATCCATTCATCAGGATTGAAGAGGTGGCAGGGGCGGTATAAGAAATCACTCTAAAAGAGTGCAAACTGAAATGGATGGAAGGATGAAAATAATAAGAAAGTGATCAGTGAAAGTATAAACATCAGTCAATAAATCAAAGAAAGCAAACCACAGAGTGGAAATCAAATCAAAAAGGATTTTTCTTTAAATGCGAACTAGACCGTGCGATCAACAGAGAGTTTTTTCAGTTATTCTGCATAAGTCCTTGTCGAAATCCACAAGGAACTGCAAAATGGCCAAGTGGAAAACGATGTCAGAAGATTCCAGCGATGGCTTGGATTGAAATGACAGAAGTTCCACTGAAGCAAGTGGTGGGTAAATGTGAAGTCCAGAAACGGGAAAGATTTGTGTGGCAAAGGCAGCACCACCAAGCAAGATGCCAACCTGGAAAAGTCATGAGATGGGCCATCCTCAGTCAGCAGCTACAATAGTCATGGTATCAATGACATGGATGTCCTTAACAACAAGAATAAAAAAAATACTTTTAGGTCAGATCAGAGTACTGGAATCAGGTAGCCCTATCTGTTGGGTAGACAACATAGGAAGCTGCCTAGTACAAGAATGGACTACTAGTCTACTTAGTCCAGTATTGTTTGACTTGTTAGGACTGGCCTAAGACAATTTGCTACTTGAGGTGAAGGGCAATATTAGGCTGACCATATGAAAAGGAGGACAGGGCTCATGTAACTTTAACAGTTGCAGAGAAAAGGGAATTTCAGCTGGCTTCATTTGTATGCAATTAGTACCCGGTGAAATCACCTCTTCATCAAAGCAATTAAAGTTGCATGCACTATACTAGAGTGACCAGATACAAAAGAGGGCAGGGCCCCTGCAGCTTTAACTGTTATAATGAAGAGGGAATTTCACCAGGTACAAATTGCATACAAATGACGCTGGCTGAAATTCCCTTTGCTCTACAACTGTTAAAGTTACAGGAGCCCTGTCCTCCTTTTCATATGGTCAGCCTAGGCAATATGGCATCTCTCCCACTTCATCAATTAAGGTTGACCAGTCTAGCAGTGTATTTTTACTTCAAAATAGACAATACGATAGTATCTTCTGCTGTCTCACTCTCTCCAATAGTAGGGCTAGTCCTATGAACAGCAGTGACTCTCCAGGGTCTCAGGTAGAGGTCTTTTCCATCATCTGATCCCTGGTCCTTTTAACTGGAGATGCAGTGGGACTGAACCTAGGATGTTCTGCAGACAACACGTATGTTCTACCTATTTATGCTGAGGCAATTTGACTGGATAATTGCATAAAGGCCTCTTTAAACTTGGTCAGCAATTAGTTTTTCTGGAGGCGTACTTGGAGAAGGAGGTGAGCTTCAGTTTCCCAAGGCCCCTGTCTCTACCATATTTCCCCACTGGCAATTCCTGTTGCCCCAGCAGTAGCAACAACCCAACCCCCACATCCCTTCCGGGTTGGCAAGTAGGCCCTGTTTGACCCAGATGTGGCCACTTCCTGATCTTCCTCTATTAGTAGGCTGACCAGATAAAATCCAGGTCAGGGCTCATATAACTTTAACAGTTGTAGAGAAAAGGGAATTTCAGCCAGGGTCATTTGTATGCAATTAGTTCCTGGTGAAATTCCCTCTTCATCACAACAGTTAAAAGTGCAGGCACTATACTAGAGTGACCGTATACAAGAGAAGGCAGGACCCCTACACCTTCAACTGTTGTGATGAAGAGGGAATTTCATCAGGAACTAATTGCATACAAATGACACTGGCTGAAATTCCCTTTTCTCTACAACTGTTAAAGTTACATGAGCCCTGACCTGGATTTTATCTGGTCAGCCTATCTATTAGGCCTAATCTACACCAAACAGAATATTGCACTATGAAAGCGGTATATAAAAGGCAGGAGCCACACGACTGGTTTATAGCGGTATTGAAGTGCACTGACAACTGTTGAGGCCCATTGACACATACCATATACCACTTTCATAGTGCTATAACCTGCTTGGTGTGGCTCCTGCTTTTTATATACCACTTTCAAACCGCTTTCATAGTGCAACATCCTGCTTGGTGTAGATTAGGCCCCAGTCATCTCAGAGATGAGAAGGGGAGGTCTGCAAGAGGAGCGAAGATACTCCACCACTATGGACTGCACTGATTGTCTCTCTTCCACTCAGGGTCCATTTCAGAAACTGAAAATGTATGACATGTGACAGTGGCCCACTCGATTTACAGCAGACCTGAAATGTGGTTGTATGTGACAAATGGAGAACTGCTGGGGGAGAGACAGGCTGAGCTCTGAAAGGAAAGGGGGTGGGAATACTATGAGTTTCCAAACTTTGTCTTGGAAGAGGTAATTCATAATTTGAAGCAGCACCACTACCTCTGGCACTGAAGCATGCCAAGAATTGTACACTGAGACTGGACTGAACCTTGGCCAAGACTAAGCCGTACCCCCAAAAATCCCAGTCTCTCGACTCATAATCAAATTATTTATTTAAAAGTAATCACTGTACCACATCTGCTGCAGATCCAGGAATAGGTAATGGGAACACTGGGGGTGAGGAGGGGGGAATTCATTCTCTAGAATTTAAGCTTATATTATATAGGGAGTCACAGCATTTAAAAGCTTTGAAAAATGTACGGGAGTCTCTGCCTGTGTTTTATCCCAGCTGATTCACTAAGTGGAAAAAAATCTTGCAAGTTTTTGCAGTGTATGATTGATTGGAAGGAAGACTGTAAAATTAAAATATAGGTACTTCCCACAAATGCAAGGCCAAAAGTACATGGCTAGAAGAAAAAAGACAATGGTTTTAACATCAATGGACGAATTCTAAATAGGAACGGACCAGGTTTCTGCCCCCCCCCCCCAGTTTTAAAATTAAAACCTGACATTCTTCTGTGCATGCAACAGGAAAAACTACAGTGACAGCCACACCTTTCTATCTCTGGAGACAGATTATAGATATTTTCCCCTTCTGCAAGTCAACTTACATGGTCATTCTCCTCTTCTCCATTTCATCTTCACAAAAACCCTGTGATACAGGTTGGGCTGAGAGTCATTGACTGGTCCAAAGTCACCTAGTGAGCTACATGGCCATGTGGAGACTAGAACCCAGATACCCTGAGTCCTAGTCCTAGTCCAAAACTCTAACCACTACACCATACTGCCTTGTGGTATGCTTGTCAGTCAAGCAGAGCCTTGAATATGGTGTTCCTTAGCCCAAGTCAAACATACCAGCCCATGAAGGCTCTCCATCCTGCTACTCTATTGCAATTTGCCTTTTACACTTTGCTTCTTGTAATACTGTAATGGAGTGACCATATGGAAAGGGGTACAGGGTAGGGGTGTGCACGGACCCCCCGGATCGGATCGGGACCCGGATCGGGACCTCCAATTTTGTCCCGGACCGGTTCGGACAAAATCGGAGGCCCCCCGGACCGGATCGAGTCCGATCCCGACCCAAAAATCGTACATTTTTGGATCGGCCGCCATTTTTTTCCCCATAGACTTGCATTGCAATGTAAGTCTATGAGGAAAAAATGGCGGCGGGTGGGTAAGGGGGGGCCTAACTCCCTCCCCCCCCCGGGGCCGTCCGCTGTGGACGGCCCCGGCAGGTAAACCCCCTCCCCCGCGCTCCCTACCCCCCCTGGGGCCGCCCGCTTCCATCCGCTGGCGCCCGCGGGCGCCAGCGGATAGAAGCGGACGGCTCCGGGGGGGGGGGTAAGCCCCCTTCCCCGCCACTGCTTACCTTCTCGGCCCGTCCGGCGCCGGCGGCTACTACCAGCGGGCTCCGCGGCCTACTCTCGAGTAGCGCGCCGGGTGATGACATCACCCGGCGCGCCACCCTAGAGCAGGCCGCGGAGCCTGCTGGGAGTAGTAGGCGCCGGCGCCGGACGGGAGCCGCCGGGCCGGGCAGGTAAGGGCCCCCCTCCCCCCTCCGCGCGCCCCCTCCTCCCCTCCACGCACCCCCTCCTTACCTTCCCGGCCCGGCGGCTCCCGTCCGGCGCCGGCGCCTACTACTTCCAGCAGGCTCCGCGGCCTACTCTAGAGTAGCGCGCCGGGTGATGACATCACCCGGCGCGCCACCCTAGAGCAGGCCGCGGAGCCTGCTGGGAGTAGTAGGCGCCGGCGCCGGACGGGAGCTGCCGGGCCGGGCAGGTAAGGGCCCCCCTCCCCCCTCCCCCCTCCGCGCGCCCCCTCCTCCCCTCCACGCACCCCCTCCTTACCTTCCCGGCCCGGTGGCTCCCGGCCGGCACCGGCGCCTACTACTACCAGCAGGCTCCGCGGCCTGCTCTAGAGTAGCGCGCCGGGTGATGACATCACCCGGCGCGCCACCCTAGAGCAGGCCGCGGAGCCTGCTAGTAGTAGTAGGCGCCGGCACCGGACGGGAGCCACCGGGCCGAGAAGGTAAGTGCCCCCCTCCTCCCCCCCCCCCGCTGTCCACTTTCATCGGCGGGCGCCCGCTGGCGCCCGCCAATGGAAGCGGCGGTGGGCGCCAGTGGGCGCCCGCCGATCCGCCGAACCGGTTCGGAGCTTTTTCGGACCGGTTCGGATTGGATCGGCCGATCCAGCTGCGGGATCGGAAATCGGATAATTTATCCGATTTCCCACTGGACCGGACTCGGATCGTGGATCGGGTCCGATCCAGTGCACATCCCTAGTACAGGGCTCCTGTATCTTTAACAGTTGTATTGAAAAAAGGGAATTTCAGCAGGTGTCATTTGTATGCATGCAGCACCTGCTGAAATTCTGTTTACAATACAGCTGTTAAAGGTACAGGAGCCCTGTCATTTGTATATATGCAGCACCTTGTTACATCCCCACTTCATCACAACAAAAGCTGCAGAAGCTATACTCAAGTAACCAGATACAAAAGAGGGCAGGGCTCCTGCAGCTTTAACTATTGTGATGAAGAGGGGATTTCACCAGATGCTGCATGCATCCAAATGGCATCTGCTGAAATCCCCTTTTCTATACAACCGTTAAAGATACAGGAGCCCCGTCCTCCTTTTCATAAGTCACCTTACACTGCAACCAATAATCTATTTTAGCACCATACACAAAATTCAGAAAATCTTCTCTGTTCTTTGAGGTCAGATTTACACCAAGCAGGATATAGCACTTTGAAAGCGGTTTGAAAATGGTATATGGAATGCGTCATGGGCTCCAACAGTTGCCAATACCGTTTTCAACCGTTATAAAACAGTAGTGTAGATCCTGTCCAAGTCATTGCAGACTTATTCGATGCCAAAGTAGGGATGGATGTAAATTACGGTTGGCTTGATTTTTTGATAAGAATTTACCAAAATTTGCAAATAACGGGCATAGAAAGAAATTTAGATTAAAACAAATAAATAAAAAGTGGGAGAACCCAAAACAGACAGATTTTTCTATCCAGGTCCAGGGCTTTGAGTGCTTAGCTTTTAAAAGCGATCTCCAAACCTGTAACAGCTACACAGCAGGCAGGTGTAACATGGTGGTAATAGCTTACCTATTCAATTTGGACAGTGCAGATGGGTGAGAATTTCATTTTGCTTGGTTTTTGTTTCGTTTTTAAATAAGAAGCCACCAATGTTTACAAATTTCTTTGTATACTAATTGGAAAGAAACTAGGATTTTTTTAAAAAAATTGAATGTGGGAGAACGAGAGACTATACCATCATATTTAGTCATCTATATATGAACATATTTAGTCAATTTGGCACTTTGCTTCCCTCTCTCTCTCTCTCTCTCTCTTGCCTTCCCCTCTTTACTTTGCCATTGACACTTCATATGACTCGCATTAGTCAGAGGCACTGGGCCATATGCCATGAATGCTCATTCACCAGCATCCAGCTAGAGTGAATTCCAGAAAAAGAGCTCATTTAATGACATCCATGCCATCAGCAAAATGAGCCCGATAGCCCCTTTCTAACTCCTCCGTGGTCACTAGCCAAAACAAAATGAGCAGGTTCCCATGCCCAACTCCACAACCACCGGTCTTTTGGCTCCCATATGGTGGATGTATATCAACCCATATGCTCTCTTATACCTCCCTCACCTCTTCACGATTCTCTGCCCCACCCCATCTGGAAATGCACTCTAAGCAGCCAAAAATATCTCCCGTTCTTTGCGTGATGCCAAACAGCCAAAGATCCTTTCACCTCTGAGGTACCACCTGCTTTTCTTCCTTCTGTGAATTATCACACTTTGGTTTTCTTTGCCTTTGACACTGGATAAAACTGCTGGTGTTATGGGAAAGAGAGCCAATTAAAGGTCAAAAATGCAAGGTGGGTTCCCCCCCACCCTAATCTTTCCACCCTGTATAAATGTGCTTTTGCCAAAGAGAAGCAATCATGCCTGCAAATGCACTTTACAGGGACTTAGAGAAAAAGGGAGGATCAGTTTCTCAACTTAAAGTATGTAACATTTATATATATATATATATATATATATATACACACACACACACTTTGTTTTCTAATGAGGGAACTACTGAAGAGGGAAGAAATGAATTATATGCTTGATGTAGACTGAAGGCTGGGAAAATTAAGACCATTTCCCATGGTGTGAACGTACTGATTTCAGTTTGCGAGAGTAAATTAAACCTTTGGGAGAATTTGTCTTCCATTAAATTGAACAGCTAAACAGGCACTGAAGATTTTAATGTCACCACCAACAAACCCCAAAGGTTACCCAAAGAAAACAAAACAAAAAAAGGTATGTCCCCCCCACCCCACCCCTCTGGGGGATGTTCTCTTCTGCCTAGGCAAAAATTAAAAAAAATAAAATAAAAAAAGGAAACAGGAAAAAAGAAAATAAAAAGTAGGGTAGAGTTGGAGGGTGGGTAGAAGGATTGGAAATGTATGGAGGAAAAAATGAGGCAAGTCTTGAAAGATCATAATTCCATTGCTATACCATATGCTATTAATGTCTGTCAACACTGTTTAGCCAGCAACTGCTGACAGAACCATATTTGCTATCTAAATACATCATAAATAAATCAGTAATGAACTGCTTTAGTAAACCTTCTGCACTGATTGGAAATACAGATCGAGTAAACAAACTCAATGAAGAGCCCTTCGCGATAGGAAGGATCTACAACTGTTTAATGTAAACGACAAAGTCACTCACACTTCGCTCTCTTCTCGGCATGTTAAAAGATGGGTGAAGGAAGATCTTGATGGCAAAAGCGTTTAATCAGCGGTAGGAAAATGCACCTGTCAGCGTTCATCATAATGTATATCACATACACATACACATACACACACACACACACACACACACACACACACAGACTTCACTTAGAGTGGGTGTCTGGGGGAAAGAAGTAGTTAATTTAGCCTCTGCAATGGCTTTCCCCAACCTGGTGCCCTCCAGATGTTGCATATTGGCTGGGGCTGAAGTCTAACACATCCGTTGAGTACCAGGACAGTGGAGGCTGCTCTACGACATGCATATTCTAGAAGAGGGACTGGCAGATTAGTAAACCAGAAGCAAAAACACAACCCCCACCCCCTGGTATCAGAGGTATGCCTCTGTACATCAATTGCTGGGGAAGATGGCAGGAGGGTGCTGTTGCATTCATGGGCTACTTGTGGGTTTCTCACAGGTGGCTGGTTGGCTACTGTGTGAACAGAATGTTGAGCTGGATGGACCCTTGGTCCAATCCAGCAGGGCTCTTCTTATGTTTCCTTATGTTCTCAACGTACTTATTTATACTTATTTATTTAAATTATTTTATTTATTTATTAAAATATCTGTATCCCGCCTTATATCATTGAGATCCCAGGGCAGTATACAGATAACATTGATTCGAACAGTATAAAACAATAAATAATTTACACATCTAAAAATGTATTAAACCATTAATAAACTAATACTAGTAAAAAAAAAATAAAAGCAATATAAATTAGCCCTCAAAGTCTTTGATAAAAAAGCCACTTTTTAACTTGGTGCTCAAATGAAGCCAGCATCTGTGCCAGTTGGGCCTCTATGGAGAGGGCATTCCACAACCAGGGTGCTACAACAGAGAAGGCCCTCTCCCGTGTCGCACCATAATGTATGTCTTGCAGTGGTGGGATGCAGAGGAGAGCTCCTCCAACAGATCTCAAATCTCAGGCAGGCATATATAGGGAGAGGCACGCCCTCAAGTATCGAGGTCCCAAGGAGTTTAGGGCTTTAAACGCCATTACCAACACCATGAATTCTGACTGGAAGCGTATAAGCAGCCAGTGCAATTCCTTTAAGACCGGTGTTATATGGTCTTTACATGATGTTCCGATCAGCAGTCTAGCTGCTCCATTTTGCACTAGCTGCAACATCCAAGTCATCTTCAAGGGCAGTCCCACGTATAGTGCATTGTAGTAGTCTATTGGGAAGTTACTAGTGTATTACTGTGGCCAGGCTATCCCTGTCCAAGAAAGGCCATGGCTAGTGGATCAGCCAAAGCTGGCTCCAAATACTCCGGGCCACGGAGTCCACCTGAGCCTCCAGTGACAAGGTTAGATCTATAAGTTCTCCCAAGCTATGCACCTACTTCTTCAGAGGAAGTGTAACCTAATCTAGGACAAGTCGCTTACCCAATTCCCAGACTCAGGGACCATCAAATACTTTCTGGCTTCAGTATGTGTCATTAAGGGATGGTTCACTAGCATGTATGAATGAGCACATCACATTACCACCCGTTGATCTTCAGTGTAGCCATAAAATCCTAGAGTTGGAAGGAACTTCATAAGTCATCCAGTCCAACCTGCTGCCATTGCAGGAAATCCACAGCTATGGCATCCTAGATAGGTAGCCACCCAGCCTCTGCTTCAAATCTTATAAAGGTGAGCACACCATCTTCCAAGATAGTTGGTTCCACTGTCAAACAGCTTGTATTGTGTACAGTCAGTTCACACACTCCACTGTGATGCACCAGGTGTTGAGTAATCAATGGGTGATAAATCGGGGGAGCCAGGTGCACATGTGAACGGTCCCTTAGTGTGAACCATTGTAGAACTGGGACCATACAGTGGCTCAGAGACTGAGCTAAAAAACAGAATGCTCCAATTGGATTCTTGACTTTGTAATGGACTCACTGGGTGGCTTTAAGCAAACTACTCTTTCTTACCATCAGCCCTGCCTTCCCTCTGTCTGTGATAAGGACATAATGATACTGACCCACCTTACACGGTCACTGTAAGGATTACAAGAAATGGGCTATAACTTTAAGAGGGGATCAACAAATCCAGGAAGGATAGGGCTGTCAATAGCAATTAGCCTTGGAAGCAAAATGGAACCTCCAGAGGTGCTATGGGGGGTAGCAGTGGGGATCAGCAATAGCCTCTATTCCCTGCTTTTGGATGCCCCAGAGGCATCCAGTCGGCCTCTGGGTGAAACAGGAGGCGGGGCAACATGTATATTTGATCTAATTTAGCAGGACTCTACATTAAGGAAAAAATACCACACCCTTACTGGGGTTTCTTCTTCTGAAGTCTTTCTGCATTTACGACTGGCTCCTTTAGATGGCGACCATATGATGTTGAATTGAAAACTTCCCCTCTTGGTGATGCTATTTTGTTCAATGGAACAGCACCATCTAGTAGCAGAATTATAGTGTATGCCAGCTTTATACACTGGGGACATCTTAAGATAATTTAAATATTTCATTATCTCACTTTTTTTTTTTAAAAAAAGTGAGAATACTGGGGAAAAGCGTGGGTGGTGTCTTGGAGGTGGACAGTGTCATGGAAAGGACCTACAGACTTCCGTGAGTGAGCAATCATGAGTGTGCAACAAATCATTAATGTAAAGAAAATCTTTGAATACATTGCTTGTGTTATTTAAACCAGTTTCATTTTATAAAGGGAAAGGCAGTTCAATCACAGCAAGTACAATGTCAACATCTGGCCTCCTATTACCTTATGGACAGAATTAAAGGCATTGATTCTGACCCCCCCTCCCAAATTAAAAGGATCTAGAAGGTTTAAGATCAAAGTAAGGAAGAAACCTTCTCTTGTCATTCCCTTCCATTAAGGAAGAAAAGCTCAGTCACAGAGATGGATGCCAGCTGACTGAGGGCCAGTTCAAAGCACACTGGAACCCAATGAGTGGAGTGGAACATGGATGCATGGCACCTCTCTATATTCTCACTAGCGTATGCTGGAAAAGACACATATACAAACCTGGGAGATCACGTGAAATGATTTCCTGATTTGTGATTTCCCAACGCCCAATTTGTATATGCATAAGCATCCGTCGGATGATCCATCCCTGATCTGCTGAATGGGCAGAAAGGAGCTGTGTGCACTCCCTCCCTTCCCAGTACTGGGCTCTGGTATCATCCAAATTGGCCCCATGTGTACAAGCCCGTTTAAGCCAACCTTTCCTCACGTGGCTCTATATCCATATACATCAGGCAGCTGAACCTCTTTCAACCTGAAAGCCAAATTCCGTTTTGGAGAAACTCCAAGGGACAATGTTCCAGCAGTGCTTGGGGCCCAAAGCAAAAGGTTCAGGGCCAGAAATACATGCATCTATATCTATATATCTCATGATGTTTTAGTTTATAGCTCTTACTGCCAGTAACTAAGCCTCAGGAGAGGCAATTCAACCTTTTAGAATGGGAGAAAAATTGCACAAATGTTGGAAAAATCACAAAATGGTCAGCTGTTGGAGGAAAGGGCCAGGAGAAGGTGGCCAGACTGGGACATCAGGAGGTCTGGAGATGGCCCCTGAACCCGAGCCTTTGCACACCTGATTGCATGGACTGATCAGGGACAATCTTGGGAATAAACCATCAATTCCAAGAAGCAAACACACACAGAATCCCCCACTACTTTGAACCAACCCAAGAAGAAATGAACAAACAAATGTAAATTAAACAAAATGAATGCTCCTAACAACATTGGAAACAAAAATAGAAAAAAAAGCCAAATACGGACCGACATGATAAAAGAGTACACAGCTATGCCTGGTGAAGGGAAAATGGAGAGGGAGGCATTTTTCTCCTCCTTCCATCATTCATGGGCTCATCCCATGAAGCTGTTTGGTGGGAGATTCAGGACAGATAAAAGGCCTTCATCACAAATAAAAGCGCCTAGTTAACCTATGGAATTCACTCCACCAAGATGTAGTGACGGGCACCATGTTAGAAGGCTTCACAAAAGGGGATGAGGCAAATTCATGGAGGATAAGGCTATCAAGGGTGGTACAGCACTCATATCCTATGTGGGCTCCCTCTCAGCAGCTAGTTAGCCACTGTGAGAACAGAATGCTGGAGTAGACAGGCCTATGGTCTCATTCAGCATGGCCCTTCTAGTGTTCTAATAATTTAGGGTAGCCATATGGAAAGGAGGACAGGGCTTCTGTATCTTTAACAATTGCACAGAAAAGGTAATTTCAGCAAATGTCATTTGTATGCATGCAGCACCTGGCGAAATTCCCTCTTCATCACAACAGTTAAAGCTGCAGGAGTCCTGCTCTCTTGACCAGATGCAAAAGAGGGCAGACCTTCTGCAGCTTTAACTGTTGTGATGAAGAGGGAATTTCATCAGGTGCTGCATGCATACAAATGACACCTGCTGAAATTCCTTCTTCTATACAACTGGTAAAGATACAGGAGCCCTGTCCTCCTTTTCATATGGTCAACCTATCTAATCATATTTTATCTCCTAGCCCTCTCCTAAGGTATTGATCAATGGTATGGAGGTTGACTCTCCATGAAATCAAGATCACATGGTTGCTCAAAACTGGAGAATTGCTAGGAAGAACAGATGTCATCCAGATGGCAAATTTCTGACACTCAAATAGGAAGATAGAACTTTCATGTTACGAAGAAGCAGGCTTATGATTACCAGAGGTAGTGGACAATCTCAGAGAGGATGGGCATTGCATTCATGATGTTGGGCCTATTCAGACAACACTCTAAACCATCGTTAGGCCAGTTACCCTTTTGCAGCAAATGGTTAGTGAGATTGTTTAAACTGTGGTTGTGCCACCATGGTCAGGAATGGCTCAGACAACATGCTAAGCTATAGTGTTTAGCTCAAAATGCTTAACCGCTGTAGCTTAGTGTATCATCTGAACAGGGTCAATGTATGAGAAAGAGCTCCAGTCCCGCCCCTCTCCCTCATCAACTCATAGAGGGCAAGAGTCAGAACTGAAGAACCTCTTGTATCCATGGAGGCTCTACACATGAGCCAGAAGAGACCCTGTTCAGACAACACACTTAGCCACGGTGGTAAACCATTTTGAGCTAAACATTATGGCTAACCATGGTGGCTACATAACCACAGTTTAAACATGCTCACTAACCATTTGCTGAAAAAAGGTTAGTGGTCAAACCATGGGTTAGCATGTTGTCTGAACAAGCCCTGTCTCTCAGCTTCCTTGTAGAATGCAGGAGTTAACAGACGTTGGTCTGATCTGGCAGGGTAATTTCTATTCTTATGGCAGCCTGAGAACTTATAACCCTCTCCACTGAGGCCAGAATGGTCCCACTGCACCGCACCATTCTTCTATCACAAGGTACACATCATGTGGCCTGTGGCCCTCTCTCCTCCTTCTTCTTACTGTCTCGAAGCACATGCCCTTGGGTCTAAAGTTCCAGCCTGTGGTGAGTAATGATGGGACAGGCTGCTGACTGCGGTGCAGCTTGATTGATGATTTTGCAGTACAGTTTCCACATGGTTTTGATGCTAAAGCAGGTGAAGCGGTTTGGAGCAGGGCTCACTTTGGCAGACAGGCTTCCTTTGGCCCTCTCAGTTAAGCTAGCAGGGGCAGGGCGGCAGCGGGGTTGGGGTCCTTGAAAATAATAACAATAATATGTAGGGGAGGGGAATATATAGGCATAAAATACCTTCAAGGTCAAAAATGCCAAAACATGCATGGATCGGTGACTCCCTTTAGTGAGAAGAAATTGCAAGGGCTAAATGCCATTTATTCAATAAGAGAGGAAAAGCTTTAAAAGTCATATAGCACGCTCCAGTTATACAGGGTGCATCAATTCAAACTCGTTTTGTCCAATATGAGAGATGGATAGGATAAGCAATAGCTATGCAGCTTAGCTTTACACAATCACAGCTCAGAGCTTATTATTTCAGAGTTGCTACTCTGTGGTAACAGAGCAGACACAATGGATTCAAGGGCGTTTTAGCGAAATATGTGGACTAGTTCATTGGGCTGATTCACATGTAAGCCATACCAAGGTTTGGCTATTCGTGGGCTCACATACCCCCTCTTTTCACTCACTCAGATCCTCACCTTGAATTCCTTAAATGATCATTTTCGGTTACATATAGGCTGACCATATGAAAATGAGGACAGGGCTCCTGTATCTTTAACAGTTGGGAATTTCAGAAGGTGTCACTTGTACGCATGCAGCACTTGGTGAAATCTCCTCTTCATCACAACAGTTAATGCTATAGGAGTTCTGCCTTCTTTTATATCTGGTCACCCTAGTATAGCTGTTGCAGCTTGAACTATTGTGATGAAGAGGGAATTTCACCAGTTGCTGCCTGCATAACAATGACATCTGCTGAAATCCCCTTTTCAATACAACTATTAAAGATACAGGAACCTTGTAATCCTTTTCGTATGGTCAGCCTAGTTACATATGAATCACCAAAATATGGCTTGCACTGGCACCCGAAAGCAAAATTGAAAACCATGATTAAACCGTGGTTCGCAATTCTGGTTGGAAGGGCAAGCACAAACCATAGTTCATTGATATACAAAAACAACAAACTATAGTTGAAGGAAACTGGATTACTTAGACCTATTTCAATACAGCTTTGGGCCTGGGTTTGAAACTAAGATTGCTTTGGTCACCCTGATGGATAACTTCTGTTGAGAGAGACACACACATAAGGGGCGCACAACCCTATTGATACTCCTTTATCTCTCTGCAACATCTGACACTATGAACTATAAGATCTTACTGGATCAGCTCCGTGGGCTGGGTATTGGATTCAAGTAATATGGTGATTCTTCTCGTACCCCCAGGGCTAGTTTCAGAAGGAAGCACGGAGGTTTTCTGCATCGACCCATACTTATATATTCAGTACAGCTGGGATCTCTTTTTAATTAAATGTTAAATCTAATATCAAACCATCTACAGCCTCTTCCTACCTTAAAAACATTTCCAGGGGCCCTGCCCCATGGTATCCATGCAATGGCTCCCATGCAAGTTGGAGAAAATCTAATAATCACCTGCTTTTCACTTCATTCTTTTGGGTATTTCATCCACCAGGAGGAAAGTGGTGAAGAGGAGATGGAGGAATGAGGAATGTTTCTCTCTGTACTTTAGAGCTTGAAATGGGACACATATGATCTCTGGGTTAACAATCGGCAACCCTTCAGCAGATCTCCGGGTGGACAACTGATGGTATCATGCCCAAGCCTAACTTCCAAGCCCCATTTTCCAGCTAAGACCACTCATATCCTAATGAGCCTCCAGAATGATATGCCTCTAAAATAAATGTAGAACTGTTTTAGAGCTGTACGTAAAAATACAGATATAAGCTGTTGAACTTACATATGTTTTTTTTAAAGTCCAAATTAATGGTGATTGCCTCCATGTCAATTAGGCCCCACTACTCTATATCGGAGGAATAGGCCTTAATTAAGATCTTGCAGAGATGGGCTGAAATTTATTCCCAATATTCTTTTAGTAGCACAGGATTTTTTTAAAAGTCCCAACTGGCTAGAGGAATTTAGGTTAGAATAAAATGAGAATTAATTTATAACTGTACCTGGGACGGACGACGGTTAAGAAAAAAGAGAATGATCTCACACAAGGACAATTAAAGTAGTTCTGGATGTCTCCTATTAATCCCTTCAGATGCATAAGTCTTTATTCCATCTCTGTTCACATTAGAATGAAGAGATTGCCTTTCCCTCCTAGCTCTCCACCTTTTATATGCTATTTTTATTCACTGGGTTCACACTGATAGGTAGAGAGCCCTCTGTATAAGAAAGTAGTCCTCTAGGCTGACCATATGAAAAGGAGGACAGGGCTCATGTAACTTTAACAGTTGTAGAGAAAAGGGCATTTCAGCCAGTGTCATTTGTATGCAATTAGTTCCTGGTGAAATTCCCTCTTCATCACAACTGTTAAAGTTGCAGGGGCCCTGCCTTCTTTTGTATATGGTCACTCTAGTATAGTGCCTGCAACTTCAACTGTTGTGATGAAGAGGGAATTTCACCAGGAACTAATTGCATACAAATGACACTGGTTGAAATTCCCTATTCTCTACAACTGTTAAAGTTACATGAGCCCTGACCTGGATTTTATCTGGTCAGCCTATTTCACACAAAGGGTGATATACTTAGAAATTGGTGATCTTGGCCACTTATTCTGCCCTAGTCAGCAGGGCAACCTATCTGTGCTCAGCAAAAAGAGAGAGGGGGAAAGAACAGAATAAATCATTTTGAATGACTGTGTTAATCTGTTGACCCTGCATTTGCTAGTAAACTGGAGTTAGGTGACTGAGGGCACCATCCTATGCCTGCTTAGACATAAAAAGGAGGGGGAAAGGCATGGCTGGCTGGGAAACATTGGAAGTTGTAGGACTTTTGTCTGTCTAAACATGCATAGGGTTGCGCCCCAAATGCTGAAGCATTGAGATGGGGAGGGAAGAAGCCAAAGGCTATGAGGTGGTCGTAGCGGTAGAGCAAAGTGATGGTGTGTGATTGCACCCAGTGATATATAAATATAGATTATGAGGATACACAAAGAATACACTCGCAGGCCAAGTTCCTCGAGGCACCATTTGTTCTCCTGACAAGCTGCAGAGATGGCTCGAACAAGATTGCAGGACTTCTAAGTAACAACCTAAAGGAGAGTTTATGCAAAGAAAGGAAGGAAGGAAGGAAGGAAGGAAGGAAGGAAGATAGATAGATAGATAGATAGATAGATAGATAGAAAAGAAACACAGGCCTAGGCAAAACACAACCATGTATAGGATGGCCAAAATTACAGTGAAATCGCATCAAAACCAGCAGTTAATTTCTAAAAGGATATAGGCGCAGGACTTTACATACAGGGCTGGATTTAAACTTGTTGTGGCCCTAAGCTATAACGTGAGTGAGGCCTTTCCCTCTTCAACAAATAATAAAAAAAAATTAAATACAGGCTGTACAATTAAATGGAATTTGATAGTAGTGTAATATAGGTATTAAAAATGCAAGTTATACGTGTGGACATTCTTCATTTAGGAGTTTGTCAAACACATAACACAATTAAAGAATATAATATAAGGTTATAATATATAACTTCAAGAGTAACAGAGTTTGGGGAAATCCTCAATCTCTTTGAGATCAGAGGCACTGAGTAAGGGACCCCTGGAGATAATTTAGACAGACCCCAACCACATAACACTATTCCGCCTTCTGAAGAGGTCTTCATTTTGTATGATGTTTATGGTTTCCCGGTGGTAGCGTTATAAACATTTTATTTTTCTTTCTAATGCAAGGCCCCTCATAATGTGAGGTCCTAAGCTGTAGCTTGTTTAGCTTGTACGTAAATCTGACCCTGTTTACACATGCCTGGGATTTGCATCCCCTGGGTTAGAAGCCCTGCTTCTGAATTCCAGATGCATCTGGGTGGGTAGGTGGGTGCCGTGCCAGCGCCAGGTTTTTGTGGGCCTTTGGGCAAGAACCCCTCAATGGGCTCTGTCCCTCAGTGAGGCCCTTTCTACACCTAAGGGTGTAGAGGGAGGGCCTGGAGACGATCCCGGATGTACGTGCTTCCTGGATCGTCCCCCTCTTTCCAAACAGAAAGTGTGACCTCCCGACCACCATGTTTTTTTAAAAAAAGGATTGGAAGAGCACACTTGCTTGCCAGCGACAAAGTAAGCTTTTTTAAAAACAACAACAACAACAACAATCCAAAATCGTCGTCCCCTCCCGCCATCCTGGGGATGACAGACTTGCTTCCCCACTCTCCCCTGATGGGCATGGAGCCACCCCGCGCGAGTAAGCAGGCACCAGGCAGGACGGGCGCTCACACCTCCAGTGGTCTCAGGATGTCCCTGGGACGGTGGGAAGAATCGGATTTTCCCAGGGATTCTCTATCGTTGGGAAAACCCGTGCCTGTTCTCCCACCTCCAAGACTCCCTGTAAATCATTTGCATGCACAGGGACCACCCAGGGACAACCCGGGGAAAATACCTGGTGTGGAAAGGGACTGAATCTATTGCTATTGTCACCAGCAGCTCTAGCTCTTCATCCTCTTTTTCATGGTTGCTACTACTTGCTTGCTTGACAGGCGGAGAGCCAGTCAGAAAGTAGGCAGTGGTATCAACTCCTCCTCCTTCCTTCTGACTACCACTGTTATCTGACCCACAGAGAGAGGCAGGTGAAAAAGTAGGTTGCCATGGTGAAGAGGAGGAGCAACTCGAGTCAGTGGGCCCCTGCTGGTGTGTGCCCTCAGCAGGTGCCCAACCATGTCTACCTTGTCACCGGCCCTGGATGGGTGGCTGTTATTAGACAGTGGTGAGGGGAATATCTGGAAATGTTCAGCTGCCTTCACACATCCAGATGGCATCATGATGAGAAAGCTGTTCAGACCCAGAAGCCAACAGGGGGCTCACTGAAGAGGACTGAGGAAGCTGGGCAAAACCGTCAAACAAGGGCAATGTATGGTCTTTGCTTTCCAACTAGACCAATTCTATAAATTAGGATCACTAAAGTGCTAATGAGGGCATGCTTCTGGTGGTTCCACATCGATCAATGGCCCGTAGATCGAGTCCACCAGGAGAAGAGCCTTTAATGTGGTGGCCCCTTCTCTTTGGAACTCCTGCCCCTGGATGTCAGGCAGGCGTCAACACTGTGCTGCTTCTAGTGCTTCCTGAAAACAACACTTTTCCAGGAAGCATTTCTCAACCGACCAGCCATCATTTTTATTAGTATTCTGTTTTAAACTGAACAATTTTAATTTGCTGTTTTAATCTTTTAATCTTTTCACTGTTTTATTCCTATGTTCACTGCTCCAAAATCTATTTTAAATATGGAGTGGTATATAAATATTGTAAATAAATAAATAAATAAAAATAAATAAATAATAAATGGCTTGTATCCAATGATGGCTTTGCATTTGCAAAAAGTATTTCTCCTTGCACAAGTTAGGACACACTATTTCTCTTAATTCCCCCATGCCTTCCGCAGCCCACTGTGTTATGTTCCATATTGTTCTGAGGGTCCTTCAATTGTGTATGTGTGTGTCTATGGGGTGGGGAGGCTTAGCTGGGCCAAAGCCTGCCCCCATTTTTAGGAACTTTGGCCCTTTTTACACCTAAGGGTTTAGAAGACGGGAGGGGGTACGATCCCAGACTCACCAGCTTCCGGGATCGTCACTCTTTTGTCCAAACAGGAAGCGCGATGTACCGGAAGAAAACAGGGACGTTGTGCCTACCATTTGGGGGGGGGGGAACAGAGCAGGGAGCACAACTGTGCTCCAGCGAAAAAGGTTTAAAAAACAACAACAACAAAAACAAACAAAATCGGGCCCCCAAACCCCCTACCTGCCATCCTGGGGATGGCGGACTTGGTTTCCCCCTCTCCCCTGATGGGCACGAAGCCACCCTTCGTGACTTCGTGTCAGTTTCTGGTGCCCACTTACTCACGAGTAAGCATGCACCAGGTGGGACGGCTGCCAATGCCGTCTCGGGACGGTCCCAGGACCACTGGAGGAATCAGGGTTTCCCAGGGTTTCTTTATCCCTAGGAAAACCTGTGCCTGTCCCCCCCTTTCCCCCGGGAGTCTCTGTGCATCATTTGGATGCACAGGGAGCACCCAGGGATGCTCCCAGGAAAAAAGGCTGGTGTAGAAAGGGCCTTTCTCTCTCCCTGTGAAAGAGGCAGGGAGGAGGGAAAATTTTGGAGAATTTTTCTCCTTGGGGAGGGAAGCAGGGTTTCTACATACCTTTTTTAAGTGTAGCTGGTTGCTGAGGGGGCTTCCTCCTGTTTGTTTAGTTTTTCAACCCCCCTTCCCTCAGTGTTTGGAGGAGCTTAGCAGTTCTTAATGAATACCTAATAGAGACCATGTGACCTCACCCTCTCCAATAAGCATTCAGGAAGAACTCCTGAAAATGCCAGGGGTGGTTTTTTTTTTTTTTTTTAAATAGAAATAAAAAGACCCCTCAACAACTGGCTACATTGAAAAAGGTATGTGGAAGCTCCCCAAGGAGAAAAGTCTCCGAAATTCTCACCACTCCCAATCTCTTTTGCCCAAGTTTTCATTCCCCCCCACCCCCACAAAATGCCAAAAATGGAACGGTTGGAATTTTCTGCGCAGCGCTAGGGAGGATGCCCTGAGCAGTGGAGGCTGGTGGCTCCGATTTCAGTAGAGTGGCTGTGATCTCAGTCAGAACCAGCCAGAGCTCTAAATGAGCTATGTAAGGTGCCGACGCCACTGGCAGTGAGCATGGGAGATGTGACAAAATTTGGACGCACTGCCTTTTATGAGCAGAAGAGCTTTACAGTAATGCAAAGCCACCACTGGATACAAGCCTATATCTACTCAAAAGCAAAAAAAAAAAAAAACATTTGGTTCAATGGGGCTTACTCCCAAGTAAGTGACTGTAGGATTGCGCCAGGACTTTTTTTCTGTCTAAGCATAGGATTTTCTGTCTAAGCATAGGATAGCATCACCCCTTACTTGCTAAGAGGAGCCATAGATCCAGCTCCCCCCACCCCCGCCCCGGAATTGTGAAGCTAGCCCACATGTACCAGGACTGATCCCAGATATTCAAAGTAAGTTCGAAAACTAGGCCCTGGATCAAATTAAGACAAAATCATAACGTGTTCACACACACACACACACACACACACACACACACACACACAAGTAGCACCTATATGCATTGAAAAATATAATGGTGTAAGTTTTTCCTACATTTCAATGTTTCAAAGCAGAAAGAAAACTTCATCTCAAGGCATAAAGGAAACGTATCATTTCATAATATTTCTTTTCTTTTCTCAATGCCAATCCTCTGGGCTTATGTTGGCCAAGAGAAAGTAGAGAATGTTCTGAAAAAGGAGAAAGGAACAGTGGAAACTGAACTGGAAATGTTGACCCATAATGCCAGAGGAACAGGCGGGGCGGGTGTTTAGCCAATTGGCCTGAGATGTCAGAGCTCAACCACAGCTTTTCAGGCTGGGGCACGAGCAGTGGTACGGAAGCTTCTCCCAGGCTGCTTACACATTTCAGCCTTTGCTGTCTTCTTGTCCACAAAAATAAAAGGAAGCAGAGAGAGAGGGAGAAAGAACTGCTAATTTATAAGGCCTGAAATAGCAGCTGCTAATGGGCTTTTGCACTCGTTCCCTTCACCATCACAAGGTCACAGTCAGAACTGGCCTGCGTTTGATTTTAAAGCAAAACCCAGTTTTTCACATCCGTAATTGACACTTATTAAAAACATACACACAAACGGAGCTTGAAAGAGAAAACAAAATGTGACATTTTCATGTGTTCTGTTTTCCAGAACCATCATCCCAATGCTGTGTTTTGTGGGAGATTTAGGGGATGTCTTTTAAAAATTGTGTTGGAATGCACACAGGCATGCTGGAGCCACCAATCTTCAGGTTTCATCCCGCTCTCCTGAGTTTCTAGAGGCTAACTCTGCACGCTTTTGCACAGTTCCTTGAATGCAGGCTCTGTTAAACCTGGGAGAACTTACTTCAGAGTTAAAGTGAGTAAGATGGAATGGCATGTCATGGGCAGCGGCGGTGGGGTTTGATGGCTGCATCCTGAACCAAATCCATGCTCCTGAACGCTGATGCGGACCATGTCGTCTGCAGCCTGCCATTGCGCCTACTGCAGTTGCGGAGATACATTTTGAATTGCAGAGACACAAGCTCGTCTCTCTTCCCATTTGTGAAATGATCGAGGATATGCATTTTTATAGGGCTTTGCAGTACCGGAAAATATGAAGGGTGGAGCTATGCCCAATTAACTTTTGATTGCGGCGCGTACTAATGATTGTATTACATAAAGGGATTAATTGCTGAGACGGCTGGAGTTTTGTCAATTTTGTTGGCTGGCGTTCTGGGCTTCGTGTTTTGGGGTTTTTCCTTTCTGGCTTCCTTTCTTCTTTTTGGTCCTGCAAAGGATAGGCCCTCTCCCTTCCCCCGTCCCAGCCCTGCCCTGTTCTGAGAGGGTTAATCGAGATGAGTGACAGGCTTTCTGCATGATTTACAACTTGGAACCCTGTAGTGAAACCAGCGCTTGATGGATGATCCTGAAAGACGGAGACTAACCATAAATCATGTCTTTGAATCATTGACAAAGATAAAGGAGGGGAAGAAAAAGCCCTGGCATTGACATTCATTCTCCCAATAATGTACATTGACTAGTTACAATACAGAACCTTAATTAAAAAAAGACGACTCTGGAGTCGTCACCTCGGCGTGCAGGGAGTACTGCCATGCACCCGTTCGCTGCAACAGCAAAGAAAAGTTCAAGCTCTCCATCCAAAAGCCGGCAACGTTTGTCAAATGCAAATAGGAACTCACTTTACATCAGGGGCAGTCAACGAGCCCTGTATAGCCCAGGGCTAGGAAAGCTTTTTGGAACCGTGAGCATATATGGCAATTTGAGAAACTGTCATGGGCACCACCACAAAATGGCTGCCATGGGAGTCCTAGCTAGTCAAATGGGAGGTGTAGCTTCCTCTCGCCTCTGCCCACTGACTCATTCCCCAATCACTCTTTCATTTTCATTCCCTAAGAATGTCTCTGAAGACTATCCTGTAGCCCAGAGGCATGGATGGGAATTGACGTTGCCAAGAGCTGGAGGCCCTCACATGCTGGCTTTGACGTGATCCCTGCTGCTGGTAAGAAAAGGGGTTAATTTTTAAAAAGAGTGGGGGGGGTGCCTGTGGACACCATGTTGCCTACTTCTGCTTTAGCCCACATTTAGCTGCCTGTGTCCCAATTCTGCAAGGGCTGTGCCCCTCTTCTCACTACACATTATACCAAAGTGGATGGCCTACCGTGCCTGTACCAGACACTGGTCTGGCCCCAACGCCAAATTAGAGGACACACTTGATTCTTAGTTACCTCAGGTCCTTTCCACACCGGCCTTTTTTCCCTGGGTCGTCCCTGGGTTATCCCTGTGCATCCAAATGACGCACAGGGACTACCGGGGGCAGGGTGGGGGGATGGGCATGGGTTTTCCCAGCGATAAAGAAACCCTGGGAAAACCCGATTCTTCCAGCCGTCCCGGGACCATCCCAAGATCGCGGAAGGTGTGGGCGGCTGTCCTGCCTGGTACCCGCTTACTCATGAGTAAGTACAGCACCAGAAACTGGCACAGAGCTGCGCGGTGTGGCTCTGCACCCGTCATGGGAGGGGGTAGCAGCAATTTTACCACCCTTGGGATGGCAGGGAGGGGGTTTAGGGGGCGATTTTGGGGGGAAAGGTGTTTTTTTTTTCATTGGAGCGGGGCCTTGCCCTTGCGCGACCAGCCCTGCTGCTTCCAAAAAACAAGAACAACAAAAAAGTGGCCGTGACATCCCTGCTTCCTTCCTGGATGTTGTGCGCCGCATGTGTACACTGGGGGAGGTTCTCACGAACAGGATATCGCGGCAGCCTCCCCCCTCCCTTCCGGAACGCCAGGAGGTGTAGAAAGTGCCTCGGAATCCTGTGGGAAGGCACTCTCATATTGCGCCTGAGCTGCTGACCAGGTTACGAACACACGATGCTGCCTTGAGTCAGACCCTTGGTCCATCTAGCCCAGTATTGTCAGCACTGACTGGCAGCGGCTTTCCAGACTTTCCGGCAATTTTTCCAGCCCTACCTGGAAACGCTGGGAATCAAATCCGGGACATTCTGTATGCAAAGCATTTGCGCTTCCACTGAGCTACAGACTCTCTCATAGTGCAAAGTTGCTTCATGTGTGGCTTCTGACCTGCACAGTCCAGCTTTTGAAGATACCCCTTCTGAATGGGCTGGGTGCTGAAGCTCAGGCATGTGGGCATTTTCCTGGCTTTTGTGTGTATATGTTTTCCTCATTCTAAAAGGTGGAAAGGTCTCTCGTAAGGCTGTTACAGGCAGTAAGAGCTTTATGCTACCTACCACATGCTGGTATTGGGGGGTTGGGGGTTGGCTCTGCCCCTTTTGCCTTTGGCCCCACCCACTACTGGAATGGGCCCCTCTACCCAGAGCCCCTTGGCTGAAAGAGATTTCCCGCCCCTGCACCAGAGCATCTTCTAATTCCACATTGAGATGGGACCTGCAATGACAAGCAAATGAGATACTGGGGGCATGGAGAGAGGAGGGCTATAAAAGATGGCAATCAATGTCTACCTTGGTCAGGGAAGATTTTGCCCTGCCCCAGGCTAGGGAAAATGGCAATGTATGGCTTCATTGATGGTGCACGCCAGCTGACAAGCTATGCAACCTGGCAAGGGCAGGATGGCATGTTTGCCTCGTCTTGGCCCTAACTCCTCTTCCATGTGTTTGATGCAACATCAAAGTAGGGACAGGAGGACCTGGGATGCTTGAGCTTGCTGAACTTCTCCAAACTTTACTTCAAGGGTTGGTTCAGCTCGTTCCCATTCTCGTTTGCAAGCTGTTTTTCAGTATTTTCAAATGGACTAGAGGGGGAAAACAGCAGGTGCAAGGGCCAGCATATAACAAAGTCCTCCGAACTACTCCTGCTATGGTGACCATATGAAAAGGAGGACAGGACTCCTGTCTCTTTAATGGTTGCATAGAAGGGGCAATTTCTGCAGGTGTCATTTGTATGCATGCAGCACCTGGTGAAATTCCCTCTTCATCACAACAGTTAAAGCTGCAGGAGCCCTGCCCTCTTGACCAGATACAAAAGAGGTGATGCATACAAATAAATGACATCTGCTGAAATTCCCTTTTTTAGAGTAACCATATGGAAAAGAGGACAGGGCTCTGTATCTTTAACGGTTGTATAGAAAAGGGAATTTCAGCATTTGTATGCATGCAGCACGTGGTGAAATTCCCTCTTCATCATAACAGTTAAAGCTGCAGGAGCTATACTAGAGTGACCAGATACAAAGAGGGCAGGGCTCCTGCACCTTTAACTATTGTGATGAAGTGGGCATTTTGCTAGGTGCTGCATGCATACAAATGACACCTGCTGAAATTCCCTTTTCTAGACAACTGTTAAAGATACAGGAGCCCTGTCCTCATATGGTCACCCTAACTCCCCCTGGCTTCAAAGTATCAACGGAAAAGCTATGCGCTAGTTAGGGACATCTGTCACCTAGTGGCTGAAGATGTTTCTGCAGAATTCAACCACATAGACATATTGAATTTAATTAAAATTAATAAACTTTTTTCAAAAAAACCAAAACCAAAACAAAACCCAATATAACCCTAGGTTCTCCTTAGTACGCATACTTAGTTTCAGCTGCTGTCTAGGTGTCACAGTCTTGATGCAATGATACTGATGAAAAGATAGAGAGACACATATCCTCTTTCATTTTGAGAGAGGTGTGATATTCACACAATAAGGTTCAGCTTTCCATGTAGGTAAACACCACATGTGAACTGGCCCAAAAAGGATAATTAGGCCAAGATCTCAAAGCCTACTACAGAATTTTCCAGCATCTTCTCCAGTCCCATTCCACTCCCTTTAACTTGGACAGAGCTGTGGACTGTGGAGGAAAGAAAAGTATAAGGCAAAAGGTTTAATGTTCATAACAAAATCACATCCAATTAGGTAGAATGTACTTGTTTTGGACTATTTTATTAATCTTTCCATTCCAATATTGTACTTTGTCACCAAAGCCAAGCGGGGAATTCCATGGGGGATGAAGGCAAGCTCTTTTTTCCTTCCCCCCCTTTTTACCTTTTCACTTTCTCTTTCCCCCACTCTCCCCCCCCCCCCAGTTCTCCACTCTTGTTAGAAAGTGTTGAATGGCTTTAACAGCAATAGCATTTGGTAAATCACACACATATGATGTCGGTGGCAGACTACACAAGCATTAGACCCGCATCATCTATCAATCTCACCATTGCATGTCATTTATGAAAGTCTACCGAGTATTGTTTTCATCGCGCCATAGAACAAGTGGCAAGTCCTCATGAATACTGAAGAGCTCGCTAAACACAGCACATCTTTTGTTTCTATAGACTCAGACATTTTGGAATGGTACAATTTTGTTGCTATAAAATGTATTCCCGAGCGATGTTCCCATTCTCCTGCCAGGGCCTTTTTTCCTTATGTGTAAATAACAAACAGCATTGCCTTTTAGCATTGCTAACACTTGCATCAATTCCTTACTGAATTCTCCTCATGACTGCCATTAATAACAACATATATTAATATTTCAGTTATGTTGTTGTTATTATTATTACTTTTCTCCTGCTAAGAAGAAAAATTTAGGGACACCCAACATCTTCCTCCTTCCCACATTTGTATCTATATTTTAGTGCTTTTAGCCTGCATCATCCACAGTACTGTTTATGTATTTGTGTTGTTTAAAAAGGCCCCTTATAAACAGATGAGTGTTGTTTTGTTGTAGCAAAATATCTTGTGGCACCTTAAAAACTAAAATTTCACTGTCTTGCAGTCAACAGACTACGTACGGAGCTGCCATATACTGAGTCAGGCCATTAGTAATCTATGTGGTATTGTCCAAACTAAATGGTAACACCTGGATGCAGGGGGTGGAAGTGGTTTCTCAGTCCTAACTTCCTTTGACAGGAGTTGCCAGAAATTCAACCTGGGAATTAATGTAGGAATGGTTGATCTAGTCTCCCGGAAGCGTTTCGGGAGTTAATTCCATCCTGTTTCCACACAAGCTTGTGGTTTTGTTTTTTAAATGTTTTTTTAAAAAAAATTGGTACAGAAATTCCCACATTTTGGTGCACTTTTTCAGGTAATATATGCATTAATGTATGCAGTTTGGTGCACATTTTAACATATATACCCCTTACTCCAAGTACTTTACACTACTGACACGCCACTCATGTGTGCACTTTCCTCAAACCACCCCTTTCCCTATTTTGTGCACATATGTCCTGAGACAACTTGCATCGGAAAGCTCCCCCCAAATTTCAGAATACAACTCCACAGTACTTTGAGGGAAGGGTCAGTCCACTCCATTCCCCTCAGGAGGTATTGCCCCGCTGTGGGGGGCAGGCGTGTAACTGTGTCTAATAATCTGTATGCACTGCAAAGCTATGTGCTGTTTAGGGAAGTCTGCCACCTAGTGACTGAAAATGTTACTACCGGTTTCAACCACATGGACAGATTTAAATTAATTAAAAAATGATCAGTGCATTTTAAAAACAAAATGATCACTCCTAGGGTGTCTAAGTTTCACTTTCTTGGAGCGATGGTGCTGAAGAATGGACACACATCCTCTTGTATTATTAAAGATTTATAATACTTCGATATTTCTTCTCCATCACAAGGAAGGATAACTACACAAGTGAACAGCAACCAAAGTATTATTATTATTATTATTATTATTATTATTATTATTATTAAAAAGTTCAAGCCAGTTATCTCACATTGTTCCCCCTTTCAGTAATAACTGGTGCAATGCAAGCCCTCACCACTTGGAAGAAGCATTTTCTTATATCATAGCTTGGGTGCTGCGCTGATCAAATACACTTGATGGATCAGCATATTCTGTAGAATTGTCTGGCAGTGGTTCTAGTTGCATAGAAGCTCTTGGCCCAAAGAGGTCATGTCCCAATCAAGTGGCTCCATAACTAAGTGGCCTGCTAGACATCATCAAGTCTCCATCAAAGCCATTCCTTTCTTCCCTCTCCTCCCCCACAATGGCTTTCACTTTTGCACCTCTCTTGGCCTAAGAACCACAACTTTTCCCCATGCTTGCAAAGCCGTTTCTCTGAAGACAATCTAGAAATAAACCATAAATGCAACTCCTTCTCCCCAATAACTCATTGTGAGGTAGCAATTAGGGATGGCAAAGCAATGTGCTCAGAGGCATAACACGGGTAGACATACAGAAGATAAAAAAAAAGTCTGCTAAATTATGTGAAACCCTCTGGTCTAAAAATCAAGTTGCAAAATCTCCTGCAATACACAGTTCTTGTACTGCTTCCAAGATTTTGTTTTAGGAGGAGAAAGGTTTAAGGGGATTCAGATACCAAAAGATAGCTTCGATTGCATTTCCCCTCCCCCATGCAAAAGCCAAACAAAATTTGAAAGAAATGAACAAATTCCCACTAAGAGCTGAGATTTGGCTTGAAAGGTGGTAGTGAGCCAAAAGATGAGAAGGATGGAGACATTTATTTGTTTATTTATTGGCAAGAAAATATATTTTGGCTCCTAGTGCTCTGGAACTAATAGATTAAGGGTGCAATCCTACGCATGTTTAGACAGAAAAAAGTCATATAATTCCTAGCATGCCCTGGCCAGCAAGGTGGGCTGAAGGGATGCTGGGAGTTGCAGGACTTTTTCTTGTCTAAACATGCATAGGATTGTACCTTAACAGTGCAATCCTATCTATGTCTACTCAGAAGTAAGCCCTATTGAGTTCAATTGAGCTTATTCCCTAGTAAATTTGTATAGAATTGCAGCCTAAAGTTACAATACTATAGATACTTACCTGGGTGTAAGTCCCATTGAACTTAGCAGGAATTGCATCTGAGCAAATATGCATAGGGCTGCACTGTAAAAGAGCTGGAAGGAACCAAAATGTAGACCATCCAGTCACCACTTACAAAAGGAATATGCATAATCTTACTGAACCGTGGTTGCTAACTAAAGTTGCATCCTTATTGCCTATTCATTTCAGTGCTCACTTCAAAGTGCTAGTAGTTACTTTGTCAGATTTTTCATTACGTTCCTACTCCAAGAAGGGAGACACTTGGTTGTCCACTACTTAAGAAGAGGACTTTCTTAGTGTTGGCACCAGGTTTGGAACACACTCCCTAATGAGGTAGGCCTGGCACCTACTTTACAATGCTTTTGGCTCCAGTTTAAGAAGCTTTTTTCAGGTATTTTAATTGGTATAAAAACCCTCAGTCAATCCCTCATTCATTTTTATTGGCCGTTTTTATTAGGAAGTTTGATAGTAGTGTGTTGTTGCACTGCATTAGATTTTCAATGATATGTTGCTTTAATTAATATGCCTACATTATTGCACACTGCCCTGGAGTTTGATTTGATGTAATGCAGTATAGAAATGTTTTAAATTCAATAAATAAGTAAAGGCATACATCGGTGGAGGACTGAGCTTGCTGCTGATCTGCACTCCTCCCTTGTACACATGCAACCTTCCTTGGATGATTGAACTCAGGGAAAAAAGAAGAAGCGATTCTTCTTCTTTCTACAAGAAGTTGGCTATGGAGAGAGTTAGCAGTTCTGGCTGTCACAAAGCTATTCCCCTCCCTCTGGAACAACGTCTTAAGTCAAAAACACCACAGATTAGCTTTAAAAACAGCAACAACCTCATCTCAAATAACCATTTAACTGAATAAACATACTAGAAGCTTGACAAGAAAGAAAGGAAGAAAGAAAGAAAGAAAGAAAGAAAGGAGAAGGGGAAGGGGAAAGGAAGGAAGGAAGGAAGGGAGGGGAAGGAAGGAAGGAAGGAAAAGAAAGGAAGGAAAGAATGAATGAATGAAAGAAAGAAAGAGAAAGGAAAGGAGAAGGAAGGAAGGAAGGAAGGAAGGAAAAGAAAGGAAGGAAAGAATGAATGAATGAAAGAAAGAAAGAGAAAGGAAAGGAGAAGGAAGGAAGGAAGGAAGGAAAGAAGGAAGGAAGGAAAAGAAAGAAAGAAGAAGGAAGGAAAGAAAGAAAGAAAGAAAGAAAGAAAAAAGAGAAAGGAAAGAAAGAAAAAAGAGAAAGGAAAGAAAGAAAAAAGAGAAAGGAAAGAAGAAGGAAGTAAAGTAAGTAAGAAAGAAAGAAAGAAAGAAAGAGAAAGGAAAGAAGAAGGAAGGAAGGAAGGAAGGAAGGAAGAAAGAAAGAAAGAAAGAAAGAAAAAGGAAGGAAGGAAGGAAGGAAGGAAGGAAGACATAATCTTGTCTGAATCACAGCTAAAATCCATACTGGATTTGGAACCAGGAACACCTTTCATTATAGGAATAAAGACAGGGGAAGGTAGAACTTATCCCACATCAGGAACCCCCCCCCCCCATACACATATTAGCTTCTGTAAGTAGGTATGGTTAATTTTAAACAGGAACTAAAATCTGAACTGTGCAGGGACCAAGCAAGCATTAGGATCTGCCTACTCCCATGCCAGCTGAGAGACAGGCAAAGGGCTATTTAACTTAATTCTTTCCAGCAACAGAAGCTTTACACAGCCCCCCCCCCCCCCGCCGCCGCCAGCGTATGCCCCTCAGCCGCTCATTTCCATTTGCCCGGTCTTAGCTGATGCACAAAAGCGAGTAGCTAAGAAGCACCAGAAGGGACAGGCTCTGCCAAAAGATTCTCTGGCTGTTTACATCGAGGAGAGGTACATTGTCTGTGTCTTACTTTGGCGGGTGGGGTGGGGGAATCCTTTAGAAGGGCAAGGAAACACACACAGACACACATCCTAGCAAAACATTTCCATGGGTGCCAGTTTGTACAGTCAGCAGCACTGGCTGGACTACACCACTCCAGGCCATAGGTGAGGGTTTGTGTATTTGGATATTTCCCCTATTCAGCTCCTTGAGCACAGATTTTATTGCTGTTGATTTATATGGGATCATCCCTGCGCATGGCACTGAACAGAGAACAAGAGGCTAGGGCTAGATCTACACTACTCTTTAATAGCAGTATTGAAGGGCACTGATAACTTTTGGGGCTCAGTCATTACACATTCCTTATACCGCTTTCATAGCGCTATTTCCTGCTTTGTATTCCACATTTTCCAAAATACCACAACAAATGTCATTTATACAAGGTAAAAACGCACAAGAGGAATACAGCGTTACCATGATGGGAGTATAATGATTTGACACAAGGTGTAGTTCTGGTCTAGGCCTCTGCCCCAAGGGACTTACGTTCTAAAATTTGGAACAGGAGAAACAACAGAAGGGGAGAAATGGAGCTGGAGTAAACAGTGCAAGAATCTGTAATTATTTTAGGAAAATTTACAGGAGTGTGCTTAACCTCTCCACCTTTACTTTGGAGAAAACACAGCTGTGGGCTCCCAATTTAGTAGGCATTCTCACTCCACATTGTGCTGAAAATCGCCTCTTCCTAGTTGCAATTTGCCCTCAAAAGTGCTGCTTGCAGTAAACCAGGGATGGTAAATGTGTGTTGTTGGACTACAAGTCCCATAATCCCCAACCATTGGCCATGGTGGGCTGAGGCTGAAAGGAGTTTGAACTTCAACAACTCTCTGAATGGACAGGAAACTTTCAAAACTTAGGAAGTAATGGAGGAGTGAAGATTCCAGGCAGGAATCTAGATAAGAATACAGTACGGAAACGCTTATAAACTGGAGACCTGCCAAAGTGATTTTGCTCATTTTTGTTTTAAACTGAAGCTCGAGCAGCGTAGATGTGCAGAAAATTTTGAAAGTTCAAAGCTTGATTTTTAATAGCAATAAATTTTCTCCACACAAAACAGGCAGGGTTTGTGCACACCCCGCCCCTAAAGTTCAAGAGGTACTGTCAATTTCAAATATGAGTCCATTTAAAAATAAATAAATAAATCACACAATTGATGTGTACATTTGGGGAAAATATGCATGGAAACATGCAAGGCTTTTCGTGCAAAAACGAACAAACAAAACAAAGCTCACAATCTGATATGGACTTGTATCGGAACAAGCGTCGAGATGGAATTCAGAGAACTTTTGTTTGATTTTTGCTGATTCACACATCCCTCATTACACTTACAGCTCACCTTTCCTCCAAGGAACTCAGGGTGGTGGACACAGTCCATCTCCTCCTGCCCACACAACCGCATGGCTCAAAGTGCGAAGAGGAAGGAGGCCCTTACGGGAAGAACAGAGTTTTAGTCAGAACCAGACCGAACTTTAAAGGTGATATCCAAGGTGCTGAACCCTATCCCCCAAATGGATAGCTCCTGTAGAGTTCTACCTGGTTCTGAAAAAATCCAAACTGGAACGATAGCCCCACCCAAATCAGACCCACCAGCCTCCACTACTGCCAAGACTACTTCATTAAATAAAGTTGTATACAGCTCACCAGCAGTGCTCCAAAGATAGGTCTGCAGCAGACTTTCTCCTAAGCTGCCTCTACAAGAGGCATTTAAAGCTCTTTCAAGGCGCATTAAAAAAATTACCTCTACAAGAACGGAGCGCAAATCGGGCGTAGAGGCGCATTTCCTCTCCGATTATGCGCATTATCGAATGCGCGTAAATAGCGAGTTTTATTTTGCTCCGGCCGTTAAAGCGCATTTTTACTATGTGAACAAGCGATTCTCTGCATGTCAACAGTTTAAATCGTGTTTTGGTCATCCAGTAATGCGCTTTGCTGCCTCTCGTACAGAGGTATTAGGCGTAAATGTGCTTCTGCGAATATGCGCATAATCGCCTAACCAGGCGTAAAGGCGAATTCTTGTAGATGAGGCCCTAATCTAAAGGAACAGAGGGAGAGGAAAATTTGGAGGCTGGAGCATACTTAAAGGGACAGTGCACAGTTAATTACTAGGGCAGAATCTACACTGCTACTTTAAAATGTTTTATAACGGTAGTGATAACCGTTGAGGCCCAGGGCACACTCCATATAGAGTTTTCAAATCATTTTCAAAGTGTCATATCTTTAGGGTGACCAGATAAAATCCAGGTCAGGGCTCATGTAACTTTAACAGTTGTAGAGAAAAGGGAATTTCAGCCAGTGTCTTGTATGCAATTAGTCCCTGGTAAAATTCCCTCTTCATCACAACGGTTAAAGTTGCAGGGGCCCTGCCTTCTTTTGTATATGGTCACTCTAGTATAGTGCCTGCAGCTTTAACTGTTGTGATGAAGAGGGAATATCACCAGGAACTAATTGCATACAAATGACACTGGCTGAAATTTCCTTTTCTCTACAACTGTTAAAGTTACATGAGCCCTGACCTGGTTTTATCTGGTCACCCTACATATCTTGCTTGGTGTAGATCTGGCCTTGGTCTGAATACACCCACCATCTTCTTCAACCTGACCCCTGGAGAGTTTAAAATGATATGTAGTTTGTTTTTGTACCTGTTGGTACTCCTGGACCTCTCAGCGGCTTTCGATACCATCGACCATGGTATCCTTCTGGAACGCCTGAGGGAATTGGGACTCGGGGGCACTGTGCTTCAGTGGTTCCGATCCTATCTCTCAGGCAGGTTCCAGATGGTGATGCTTGGGGATAGCTGCTCTTCAAAGAAGGAGCTGCTATGTGGTGTACCACAAGGTGCCATCCTATCCCCAATGCTGTTTAACATCTACATGAAACCGCTGGGAGAGATCATCCGGAGGCATGGGGCGGGGTGCTATCAATACGCTGATGACACCCAAATATATTTCTCTATGCCTTTGACAACAGCGTCAGCTAAGGATAGTGTGTCTCCTCTAAATGTAATGGGCTGGATGAGGAAAAACAAACCGAAGCTGAATCCAGACAAGACAGAGGTGCTTACTGTCAAGGGCCACAACCTGGGGTTGGAGGTGTGTCAACCAGTTCTGGATGGGGTTACACTCCCCCTGAAAGGCTGTGTTCGCAGCTTGGGGGTGCTCCTGGATCCGTCGCTCCAAATGACAGCTCAGATAGATGCGACTGCCAGGAGTGCCTACTATCAGCTTCGGCTGATACGCCAGCTGCGCCCCTTCCTAGAGTTGGAAGACCTAAAATCAGTAGTGCACGCGCTGGTAACTTTGAGGCTCGACTTCTGCAATGTGCTGTACATAGGGCTTCCTCTGTGCCTAGTCCGGAAACTTCAACTAGTTCAAAATATGGCAGCCAGGTTGGTCACCGGTACATCTAGGGGTGACCACATTACACCAGTTTTAAAATCTCTTCACTGGCTGCCAATCAGTTTCCGGGCAAAGTACAAAGTGTTGGTTATTACCTTTAAAGCCCTACATGGTTTGGGTCCAGGTTACCTACGGGATCGCCTTCTCCCATACAATCCGCCCCGCACGCTCAGGTCCTCTGGGAAGAATTTACTACAGTCAACAAGAACTAGACTGACAACCGTTACCCAGAGGACCTTCTCTTCTGCCGCTCCCAGATTGTGGAATGACCTGCCGGGAGAGATTCGTGAACTCACCAGTCTTCAGGAATTTAAAAGATCTATAAAGACTGATCTCTTCCGGCAGGCCTACCCAGATGAATTTTAAAGTGTGTTATTGGTGTTTTATTGGTATTTTAATGATGTATGGTTTTATGTGCTTTTAATCAGTTTTGTATTTTATGTTTAGTGCTGTTCCCTGCCTCGATCCGTTGGGAGAGATGGGTAATAAATAAATATATTATTATTATTATTATTATTATTATTTAGGCTTTTATGGTTTTAAATTGTGTATATTGGCTTTTAAATGTTCAATGCTTTTATTTTTTGTAAACTGCCCAGAGAGATTTGGCTATGGGGTGGTATATAAATGTAAATAATAATAATAATAATAATAACAAAACAACAGCAACCCAAACTGTTATCTACTACAGAATTTATCTGCTTCTTGTAAGCCCCATTACAATAGTGCAAGCATTTTATTTGAATGAAGCCAGTGATTTTAATGGCACTAAATCTAGATGAGCAAAAACAAAAAATGCCCAGACAACCATTGCCAGAAAAAAACAACCCCCTCCAAAACAAGTCTTGTATGCTGCAATACATAAATAAAAATAAAATAAATGTAATCCTGAAAGTGTTGTATGAATCAAAACCAGTGGCGCTTCTCTAAGAAGCAAACGTGGTGGTGGTGGTGGTGGTGGTGGTGGTAGGGGATTATTTGAATGTGGAACGGCTTGCAGGATTTAATTCTCAAGAAAGCTGTTGTTTGCTTGCAAAGGGAGGCAAGATGGTCCTTAAAAAAAAATCCTTACAAACACAAACAGAAAACACCCACCCCCACCATGCTGTGAGTGGCATGAAAATGTGAGCATTTTAGCTGCTGAAGGCCCTTTTGTGATTTCTGAGAGGGAATCTGTAGGCTCAATCTGCTGCTATTTGTCCTGACAGTTTAACTGCTGAGACAAAACTCAGTGCCAGAATTTCAGTGTATTCCTGCCGATCGGAAACAAGGAACAGAGAGTCTTCTGAAACTGTATGCATCTGCACAGTATTAATTAGGAGTGTTATTAGGGATGGGCAGAACCAGTTGGTTCTGTTCCAGAAAGTTTTGGCAGGAGAGCAGAGTGGTTCCATTCGGCAGTGCCAAAATGCAGGGGATTACTGCAGAAGAGAGAATGGATTTGGGGTTGCCCATGCAAGGCACGGGATGGGCTAGACTGTCACCTTGTACTGGGAGTGGGTAACTTTTGGCCCTCCGAATGTTTTGACCTATAACTCCCATCAGCACTAGCTAATGTAGCCAATGGTGAAGGATGATGGACATCGTGGGCCAAAACATCTGGAGGGCCATAAGTTGCCCATCCCTGCCTTTAGAACGTAAGAATAGCCATGCTGAATCAAACCAAGGGTCCATCAAGTCCAGCATTCTGTTCACACAGTGGCCCACCAGCTGCCATTGGGCTCCAAAGTAATTTACAAAAATCAAATTATCACAAAATACAATGTAAGCTATTAGGGATGCATGGGTGAGTACACGAAGTTTCATCTGGATAGAATCCAGTCACCTGTGGTGAGTCATGATCATCTCCAGGCAACCAAGCTAAGCAGCCTTTGCATACTGGAAAGGGGCTGGGTCATTTTGTGTTTCTCTTTTTTTACACCTTTAACGTGCCACAAATGACTAATGCAGCTAAATGTGGATACGGGTTTGCAGATAAGGATCTGCAAGGCTGGGCGAGTAGGTTTTGTGCAAAACTGGCCCACAATGACACAGGTTCACTGGTCCCCATCTCCTGTGAGGATTGCAGTTAAGCTCAGCAAGAACTGGGAATTCCGAAAGGGGTGGCACATGACATCGGTGTCCCTGCTGATAAACAAGTACCGGCACTGTATCCCCATGAGCCCCGGGTCCTCTACATCACTGCCTTTTCCAGCTGGACTTGCCCTGTCCCTTGGCCGTCTTCCATCAAGTGCCCTGTGGAAAGGATACTGATGATTTGTTTTTAATTTGTTAGGATCGTTTACTGTGATTTTATCATTTTGATGTTACCTATAAGCTGCCTTGGTAGGGTTTGTATCCTTGGTATGGTTTGCATATAAATAATTGCATGAAGTAAATATGTAAAATTTAAAAAAGTTAATGCCTTCCTCTCATATTGCTATGCTTTAGCTTGGCTCTTTTAAACCTTCAGTATGAATAAAATAGCTTCTGAAAGCACGTTTCTCCCCCTCCCCCTCCACACACACACACATTTCATCATTTCCTCTCACCTTAAAAACAGCCTTGAGAACTCTTCAAGCAAAGGTAGCCATGTGGAGCCAGAGCTCTTCCCAGATTTATACAGGCCCTTTGCTAGCATCCTGTCGAGTGTTTAAAAAAAGAGAGAGAAAAAATCCCTCAGCTTTCTTTGTTAGGACCACCCGGCTAGTTCTGAACCACATCTGACAAAATGATACTGTTCGCTTCCAGAACCCATCACACAGTTATTCTTGGATAAAAGGTAAAGCAAATAGCAGCCAACTGCTCACTGCTGCAGAAACAAAGACCATCAAGCTATTTATCAAAGCTCCAGACAACCGGTTTGCTCCAAGCCCAGCCACCTCTCCTATTTCAGCTTTAAACGATAACACGCTATAATATCACAAATGACAAATGGAACCGGGGGGCCTAACCTATACGCAATCGATATCTGCTCTGAAATAAGAACCATCTTTAAAGTATTGACAAAAAGAACAGGGATACATATAAAACAGCAATTCTTGGGCGATTTGTTTGGTATGGCCCCCTGTCAACATTCATTTGTCCATGACAGGTTTTTTTTTCTTTGGTTTTTGTGTTTTTTTTTAAATGGAACTTGCAAAACCTGAGGATGTGTGAGTTTGATGCAACCCTTATTATTACTGTCCACTGTCTATTGTTTCCTGGAAGGCAAGCAGAAAGGGTCAATGCTGCCGCCTTCAATAGCACCTTCCTTGGGGTGTAGAATTTCTCTCCCTACGCTAGGTGCCAGGGTCTTCTATTATAATGAATGCTGCTCTGAATGATTTTTGGATGAACCTGTTTTGCGTGAAAGGGGCAGTGGTGTGCCGAACGTTTTTCTAACCACCGTACTCATTCAGATCGATCGGAAAAGAACTGCTTTTGGGAAAAAAGGATTCAAAGGAGAAGTGTTTGGTGCAATTCCCATGGGTGCGGTGCAGGGGTCTTGTATTACCTCAGTTGAGAAGCGGCGGAGTAGTGTGTGTGAATATCCTGTCTTTCATTGCACAATCATTTCTCCAGCTGTTTTCAGCCTTCCTGTCTTTCCGGGGTTCAATTAAAGCCCAGGGGAAAATGTCATGAGATAACTCACCTCATGGAGCTTTTCTAGATCAGCCTGAGCAGCCAAGGTGGCTGCATGGAAAGAAACACAACGGAAACAACACAACACCAGCACACCTGGCTATCTTGCCATTGAAAAGGTAGACTCAAAAACACCAAGAAAAAAATTGAAAAGGAATTCTAAAGCACCTTGTGAATAAGGCAGAAAAATGGAAGCCTCTTTCACAGGGGAAGAACACTTTTGGGAAACTCATGGACAGATCTCAGGCCAGCACTATAAATGAGGGCTGTGAATAAGGTAACAGTATGGAAAGGAGGACGGGGCTCCTGTATCTTTAACAGTCGTCTAGAAAAGGGAATTTCAGTTGGTGTCATTTGTATGCATGCAGCACCTGGTGAAATTCCCTCTTCATTACAACAGTTTTCAAAAAGGAAGGGTTGAAAAATTGCAAAAAAGGTAAGGTGTGGGTTTTTTTTGTTTTGGCACAGCCAGATATGTCTGAGAAAGAACACCTCCCCTCATTAAGATAGTTAAAAACAAAGTCAATTTGGGAGAGCTTTCCACTGTGTTTGGCCAAAGATCTCTATGAGCCCACACTTCACAATCTCTATGTATAGGCTGACCATATGAAAAAGAGGACAGGGCTCATGTAACTTTAACAGTTGTAGAGAAAAAGGAATTTCAGTCAGTGTCATTTGTATGCAATTAGTCCCTGGTGAAATCCTCTCTTCATCATAACTGCTAAGGTGCAGGCACTATACTAGAGTGACCATATACAAAAGAAGGCAGGGTCCCTGCAACTTTAACTGTTGTGATGAAGAGGGAATTTCACCAGGAACTAATTGCATACAAATGACACTGGCTGAAATCCCCTTTTCTCTACAACTGTTAAAGTTACAGGAGCCCTGTCCTCCTTTTCATATGGTCAGCCTATCTATGTAGGGAGGTTGCAGGAATCTGTCTGGGGGTGGAGATGGAGCTCACTGTGATTTCATCAGCTCGGCCCTCTGGACATTGACTCATTTCGCCGCAAGCTAACCCAACAAGATCTGCATTGGGTTTGGCCAACTTGCAGGTTTTCCAGGTTTTTTATATTTTCGCAAATTGACATTTGTGAAAATCGTGGGCAACATTTGCACACATTTTGGGCATAATTTGCACAGATTTTTTAAATGTAATTTGCACAAATTATGCAAATTTCTGTGTATGAAAATAAGCAAAAAAGCTGTTGTGTTTCAGTTTGAGGGATTAAGCAGAAAGGAGGAACAGCTGAGCCTGGGAGTGTTTGGGAAGTGGCCTTTCACAGGAACAGGCAGAAGCTAGCTGAAGGCCAATGCAGCTGACAGCAATTCCCAATCACCACCATCCCCATAAAAGACATGCCAGAACCCAGAAGCAACTATTGTTCTTGGTGCTTCATCTAGTCGCTTGCATACCAGCTCCTTGATCTTGCCTGGACATATCCTGACCTTGGACTGGACTCTGACTACTTTTTGGTGCATTCCTGAACTTAGTATTGTTTGACCCGGTTTCTGATGGCTACTTTGGCTTTTGACTGTTTATTGATGTTTCCTTCTGGTTATCGAGTTTAACGCTGGTGATTTATGACAAAAACAACCCAAAAAGTTGCTGGACTCTGAAAAAATCCATGGCTCGGTTTGCAAATACAAACCAAGCCAAGGGGCGCTGCGCAAATCTGGTGAGCCCGAAAATGACTGGATTTCCCAGCGATGGATATCCCTACCTCTATGTACCATCAGGGCCGAAATTAAAGGTAGGCACGGTCAGGGAACTGCCAAATGCCCACACCCCTGCAGGGCTCAGTGACAATCTGTCTCTCACCACTGCAAGCTACCTCTCACTCTGACCATGATAACAGAGGTGAAGAAAAGGAGGATCAGAGAACTTTATTGGGTGGTTTAAAAGTCCAGTGAGTACGTACAATAAGTAAGTAAGTAAATGTCCAATTTTCCCACAGTCATCTAGTTAGCCACTATAGGAAACAAATGGGCCTTTGGTCTGATCTAGCAAGACTTTTCTTAAGTTCTTATGTTGTTATACTCCTACATTAAAGACATCTTTCATCTCATCATAAGACTGATGATGGTTTCCTTGAGGACGCTTTGATGGCTTCACTGATGGTGGTTCTTGGAGCCATTGATGACTCCAAGATGCACAGCTGGGTAAAATGAAGAAAAGAGAGGGATGATGGCCAGTGTTGTAAGTGAAAATTACAAACCATCACATAGAATAAAGCGTTTAAGTGAATACCCCTTATGATAAAAAAAGGCAAGGTTAAGACATTTATCTCCAAGTATGCACAGTTTCAGTCTTGGGCTTTTGTATGCACAGCAGATCTTAAAACTTAAATATTGGAGCACATTAGGAGCTGCTGGTAAAACATGGGTACTGGTTGGCTTATTACCCCCAGCGGCAAGCCACCCTGCCCAGGTTCACATGTCACAATAAGCTGTGGTGACTCCTTGCCACAGCTTGAATATTCAAGGTGGAGGCCCGCACACCCACCTTGGCTTATTTAAGCCATGGCTGGCATTGGCGATCATGCAAACTGGGTCAGTATGTATGTTTGGACAACTTTGTATGTGTAGCATCAAGGCACTGCTGTTCAGGAATGCAAAAAAGCCCAGGTGCACACACGGATCTTGCTGCATTCTTCTCTGAAGCAAGGCCCTCGACTGTTAGCAATTTCCTCCTCCTAAATTTAATAATACTTCATTGTGCAGCAAGAAAGCTTATTTTAAGGTGTTCAGCAGACAGCAGGCTCAGTTTACATCAGTCATTCAAGAATCTCAAAAAAAAACAACCCAAAAAACCCTAATGCAATTAATTATCCTAACTGAGACATAGCCAAATTAACAACTTGCCAAGAATAACAGAGGAAGCAAGCACAACTAATAAGAACAGAAACCAGATGGATCTCCCATCTCTGTCTTTGTACTGGAAACATTTCCTCCACGCATTTAAAAGACCTTTTGCTAACAAAAGACGGCTTGAGGTTTGCCAAGTAGATCCAGTGCTGAGTAGATCCAGTGTTCTCTGTTCCATTTGGATCTCACAGTGCACCAAAGTATCAGGGTCAGGTGAGAAACTGGCCATCAGAATTAGTGCTATGGTATAGAAACTAAAGGTGGCACTGATACAAGGAGGCAGTCATCAAGACTATAGCCCTATTCAGGGTTATGGGGTTAAAATCAAAGGGTTAAAATCATTGAGCCTGTTCAGACAACACATTTAACCATGGTTAGGGCATTAAACCTTTTGCAGCCATAGCTCAGTGTGATAGAGCACATGCTTTTCATGCAGAAGATCCCAGGTTCAATCCCCAGCATCTCCCGGTAGGGTGAGGAAAGGAATCCCACCCCAAAACCTGGAGAGCAACTACCAGTCAGTGTTGACAATATTGGGCTAGATGGTCTGACTCAGTATAAGGCAGTTCCCTATGTTCCTAAGTCGTTAGTGAGTGTGTTTAAACCATGGTTATGTAGCCACCATGATTAGGAAAGCTTTACATGAAACACTAAGTGATGGTTCACACGACACACTAAGTCATAATGTTTAGCTCAAAATGCTTAACCACTGTGTCTTAGTATGTCGTCTGAACAGAGCCAATGCGTGAGGAGAGCGCTAGTCCCGCCCTTCTCCATCAACTCGTGGAGGGCAACGGTCCGAACAGAAGAGCCTCTTGTATCCATGGAGGCTCTACACATGAACCAGAAGGCAGATTTTCCAGCATTCTTGCTTGGGTGTAGAGCCTCCATGGTTACACGAGGCAATCCTCTTCAGACTTATTGCCTTCCACAAATTGAGGGTAACAAATGTGGTGAAATGGGCAGGGGTGCACTGATTTTAAACCCCCCCTTTTTTTGGACTCCTGAACAAGGCTTTTATATATGCTGAATCCAGGGGAGGCTGGTGGCTCCGATGTCAGTGAGATGGTGAATCTGTTCTGGGTTTCAGTCAGAACCATTCGGAACTCTAATGGAGCTATACACACCTTGGATATTTCCTTTAGAGTTCTGACTGAAACCGGGAACGGATTCACCGTCCCACCCCCTGGCATCTATCGGCTGAATCCAAACCTGTTACATGAACTGAAGACACTCTCTATTGGCTGGTGGATTAAACAGTAGCATAACAACAGCTCCCTATGATGGGTTAACCAAATAATAATAAAAAGGATTGCAAGAGAGCCCTTGAAGAAACATATTTCCCTAACTTGTCTGGTATTGGCTGCTTGTCTGTAGCAAAACAAGCAAGTGCCTGGGAAATAAAATGGCCAAGGCCTAAAGATTCAAGGAAAGGAGATAATAAAATAAAATAGCCTGCATTTTTCCCCTTAGGAGAAGGAAAACAATAAATGTGTACACAAAGCTCTGGATACAAGTTCCAGCTACAGCTGACAAAGATTGTTTTTTAAAAAAATCTTGGGCTGCCATTGAGCAGCCACTGTCCCTGTTGTCTCTAAGCCACATTTAGGCCAGATTATTTTGCTGGTCTGGAGAAAAGTGATGGTGAACTCAAAGGTGGTTGGGAGGAGCACCTTCCTGTTGCTTAGCAACCACAAGCTGCTTATCTGCTTTCCCCCCTTCCCAGCAAAATGACTTGGCAACAGAGAGGAAGCTATATCAGGTAAGGAGAAGATAGAGACGATCCCAAGGAGACTGAGGCTAGACCTATACTACTGCTTTATAACGGTACTGAAGTGCATTGATAACTGTTGAGGCACAATCCACATTTGATATGCCACTTTCATAGTGTTATATCCTGCTTTTTATTCCACATTCGTAATGATTTGGCGCAAGGAGCTCCATCACACCAGCGACTTAGTGCACCTTCGCCATGCCGGGTGCGCGGATTTGCAGCACGGTACTCACATGACGCCGTGCCTGTCCTGCTGACACCTCGCCTCTTCCCCAGCCTTTCCTAGAACACTAAAAGTCTGGATTATTTCCACAAGTGCATTTGACACACCCTAAGCCTCCATGTAGTTTTAAAGGAACTGGGGGCTTGAATGGATTGCATCAGGTCCTGGCAGGGAAAAACAACCTCTTCCAGCAGCCGGAACCAAGCCTCAATATAAAACCCAAACCTTGCATCCCTGGCTCGAAAGTGTTTTTTAAAATCATACAGTGCCTGAATCTTTGCAGAGACAGGATTGTATGCCCTCAATACCCCCAAAGAGCCAGACTAAAGGGTCATTCCATTTTTGCTCGGCAGAAAGGTGGTCTGGTTGAAGTGCTCATCTGACAGGACCTGACTGGAGGGAGAAAGAGAAGGGGAGGGGTGGAGTGGAGTGGAAGAGCTAAGGAGTGAAAGAGCAGCTATTCTGGTGAAAGGGATCATAAGCGTGACATGCTGGTAAAAAAACACGGAGGCAAACCAGGGGGGGAAATTAGGTGTGATGGAGGTCAAGGTGTAGATCTGCCGAGTAGGGAAGGTGACAACATGAAGCTAGGGGTAAACTGAAAGGGGTGGACAAGTCCCAGAGTTAGGGTGACTATAGAGAGAGGAGGACAGGGTTCCTGTATCTTTAACAGTTGTATTGAAAAGGGAATTTCAGCAGGTGTCATTTGTATGCATGCAGCATGAAATTTCCTTATCACAACAGTGAAAGCTGCAGCAGCCATAATAGAGTGACCAGATACAAAAGAGGGCATGGCTCCTGCAACTTTCACTGTTGTGATGTAGATGCAGCCATTGCATATGTGTTGATGAAATCATGTACTTATCATTTGGATAACTGTGCACTGCAGCCCCATCCAAAACATGAACCATGATATCGTGCTGGCATGAAATTCACAGGGGAATAAAGGCACACGGGTAACTTTCTAACAGTGTCAAGGCCTGGACAATTGTGGCCAGGAATAAACAGGTATAAGCGATGAGTTGATTTCAGTCCTGATTTTCAAACTGTTGCACAAAATTGTTGCACTGTGGCCATAGCTCACTAGTAGAACGCATGCCCTGCACAGTGAAGGTTTAATTCGGTCATTTCCAGGTAAAGGTTCAGAGGAACTGAGGCTAAGAAATTCCTCTGCCTGAGGCCATGGAGAGCTCATGGCAGTGAGCACAGAAAACAATGGGGCTAGTTGACTCAGTATCAGGCCCCTTTATATGTTCACGGTTTGGTGCATTGGGAGGAATCCTACTTGAAGAGCAACGCTGCCTTTCTTCTGTCTAAACCATATTTATCGCAAAGGGGACCCCCCATATATCACTGCTGTTGCACACTGCTGGTAACGTTCAAGCAAGATCCTCTTCTGGAGGCAGCCACATTTTCTCTTCCGTGCAGTCAATAGCAATTGAAATTGATGAGGCAGTTGAGCGTGGCCAGTTTGTCAATCTCGATCAAGACAAGTGGAGGTGGGGGGTCACTGTTTGCAGAGGAAGGGAGTGAAACACACAGCTTTCTGTAAGGGTATGGCTGAGAAATTACTCTGGAACTCAGAGCCCATGTGTCTTTTGAAAGGAGCAAACCAGCCCTGAGCAGTGGAGGCTGGTGCTCCAATTTTGTGGGGCTGCGAATCCATTCTGGGTTTCATTCAGGACTAGCCAGAACTCTAAAGGAGCTATACAAAGTGCTTAACTGTATCCCCCAAATGTATCCAGTACTTTGGAGAGCTTCTGTAGAGCTCTGACTGGTTATGACCCAAACCTAGAATTGATTCACAACCCCACTGAAATCAGAGCCACCAGCCTCCACTGACCCTGAGAATGCATAGAGCCAGTTGCCAAGGTACAAGACTTAGTTAGGCCAATCTGCTGTATGAGTGGTCAAACTTTCTGAGATCTGAACTGGATGAGGTTTTACTCTCTGCACCACCACCGCTACATTGGAAAAGCACCTCTTGAACGCACGCAACTTCACCCTCTGCCTAACTGATTAATCATGCCCATTTCCTATTTTTAATGTGTACCCCACTCTTCATGTTGGTTTTTTTATTGGGCAAATATATTATACTTCTATTATGTAGTATGAACCTGGATTCCCCCCCTAATTTCTTATGGTTATGCCACAAGCAATGCTATTTGTGCTCATATTGATATTCTTGTTTAAGTCTTATCAGATGATTGATGTTTTTGCGATATATCCTAGCAGTTGTATTTGCTTCAGTTGATTTTTGACCAGAATTTACCCAATTCGCACCTGCCAATTCTGAACGGAAACTCAAGCACACTGTTTACCGGTGTGTTTCCAAGCCCAATTCAAGGTGCTGGTTTTGACCTTTAAAGCCTTAAAATTTTAAAGCCTTAAAAGGACTGCCTTCACCCATATCAGCCTGCCTGCACTTTAAGATCAGAAAGAGAGACCCTTCTCATTTGCCCACCCATGAGAGCAGTTAGGGGGGTTATCACACATGAGAGGGCCTTCTCTGCAGTGGCCCCACACTTTTGGAACAAGTTACCATCAGAGGTCTACTGTGCTCCCTTACTTCAGGCTTTTAAGAAGGTCTTGAAAACATTTATTTTACCATAGCTGTGTCTTGATGTTACTACTGTTGTTGCTGATATTGTCTGTTATTGTTGCTGTTTTATTGTTGGCTTTTATGTTTTTATTGCTATTTTACTGTGTTTATGTTTTTATTGCTTTTAGTATTTTGACTGTTTTTATATGTTTTATTGCTGTGAGCTGCCTTGGGAGGGCTTCTGCTCTGAAAGGTGGCCAAGAAATGCTTTAAATAAATAAATACAATCTGCAGCCAAGTTTGCAATGTAATTCACAAAAACCCACCCCACACCTGTTTGACAACTTACATACGCTTGAAACATGCACATGAAAATGCATAGTCTTCAAAAATATACACAACTGAACCATACGCTGGAGAAAATGTACATGTAAATACCCACAAATTTTCATGTGAACAGAAAAAACCCCAGCACACAATCTGATAGGTACATGAGTCTGAATGAGAACTGACATGAAATTTGAAGAATCTTGACGAACTTGAATTTGCTGATTCACACACCCATAGTATTATATATTAAAAAAACAAAAAACATTTTTAACTCAAAAGCCAGCCAATATAGAACTCTGTCTGAAATAACAACAAAATGGTATCAACAATTATGGGAACTGTTAGTAAAATGACTGAAATGGCAAGTATTGTAATCAGCTCATATGAATATATAGTGAATATACTGTGTACAGTTTGAATAAAGGGTCTTATGGCATTACTGCCTTCTGTCACATGAGCCTGCCCATACACTGCTTTTGTCAAATGTAGGGTAACAATATGGAAAGGAGGACAGGGCTCCTGTATCTTTAAGAGTTGCATAGAAAAGGGAATTTCCGCAGGTGTCATTCATATGCATGCAGCACCTGGTGAAATTCCCTCTTCATCACAACAGTTAAAGCTGCAGAAGCCCTGCCCTCTTTTGTATCTGATCAAGAGGACAGGGCTCTTGCAGCTTTAACAGTTGTGATGTAGAGGGGATTTCACCAGATACTGCATGCATACGAATGACACCTGCGGAAATTCCCTTTTCTATGCAACTGTTAAAGATACAGGAGCCCTGTCCTCCTTTTCATATGGTCACCCTAGTCAAATGAGAATCTCTTCTGCGTTTCCAAACCATATGAAGTTATGTGGGTGGTAAGGATTGGTGAGAAATCATTGGAGTTGTATTTTAATGCAAACATATCAAACTTGCACTTCTCGAAACTACCTACAAACCAGACTGCAGTGATTTAGTGATATTTACACTTTCCCAAATTTTGCAATGCAGTTCACAAATAAAAAAATTAGCACAATGATGCATATAATATGAAAAAGAATGCTCAGAAACACATGTGAAATAGGGTAAATGTACATAAAAACATGTATATTAGGGAAATGTGCACACAAAACTGGATTATATTAAGAGTAATTGCTTACCAAAAAGTGTATATTTAGAACTGTGTGTACACAGATGTAGATATTTGGAAATGTAGACAAATGAGCACATTTAGGTAAATGTACATGGAAAAGGGCACATTTAGAGAAATGTACATGGAAATGTGCACAAAGTTTCATGCAGAAATTTAAGAAATTTGCAAATTTGCAGAATGAACTTAATGTAGGAAGAATGCGTCTTTCAAGTCTGGAATCGAGCTTAACAGATTCATCAATCTCTAGTGGGTGGTATCCAAAGGGAGGGCCTTTTTAGTTGTGGCACCCCAAACACAGAATGCTTTCCCCAGGAAGACACACCTATTTGTCATCAACCTGGATGTTATTTTGGCACCAGGTGAAGATTTTTTATTTGCCCAGGCTGAAAATAGATAATATCAATGTGATGTGTGATATTTTTATGTGCTTTGGTGATTTTTTGTTGTTGTTAGGCTGACACTCATTGTTACCTATATGTGATTTGATCTTTTACACGGGCATTTTATTATCCTTATTGTATGCTGCCCTGATAGTTTTGCTAACGGCTGGCCTTAAAACCTTTTCAGTAAAGAAACAAACAAACAGGACAGATGCGTTGTGTGGCATAAGCTTTTGTGGGACAAAGCACACTTCATTGTGCATCTGACAATAAATAAGTTCTAATCCATGAAAGCTTATGTCATAATAAATTTGTTAGCCTTTAAGGTGCTTTGATGTTTTGCTACAACAAACGGAAACACAGATATACCTCTAGAATTCCCATAGTGTTAGAGATTTTTTTTTTTAAATGTCCCTGCCCCAGTTTTTAAAACACCACAAGGTTAACAAAGAATGTGAAGATGAGGGACAAGGAGGAGTATTGAATTAGGGTTAAATCAGTGAATAATCATGGCGGGATAAATCTATGGAAGGGAACAAGGCTTAAGGGAGAAACAGTAGATAGATAGCTGTGAATTGCAGGTAAGTGAGTGGTGGACTATGAGATTGAGGAAGTAGTTGGAAATGGCTTCCAGGGAGTGAATTAATAATTGGTATGTAATGATAATTTACAAGATTAGATCATTTACCTTCCTTGAAATTCCAGGTGTCCTTACGGCTGAATTTAACCTGTAGTCATTTTTTGGCAAAGGCATGACAATAGTATAAGCTAACATTAAGGCTGAAGCGGCCACGGGCTGATTCATAGGATATGTTTTCACACGGCTATGGGCTGGACTATATGATGAACTACCCATAGGTTCGACAGGACAAAGCACATATGTCTGTGAAGCAGATACATGCGCTTCAGATAGATGATGCACCAGAGCACAGAATAAGCATCTATTTTCTGGGACTCATGATGTGGTTGTTGCCATGGTAACTAAATACAGTAGTGCTTTTTTTTTTTTTTTTAATGATCAGACAAATAAATGTGCTTGCAAATAAAAAAGAACCTGTTCATCTCATTGGGTCAGCTCAATCAACCCATTTCAACCCATATGGGATAGGGATTTCTATCAGTTCGTATAGAGGCAACACATAAAAGGGAGACATGAATTCACATTGCGATTCTAGAAGTCGGGGGTACCATAAGCACCTCTTATAAATGAGAGGTGTCAGAGTTAAAGTACACCTGGAAGCCACATTGTGCGATCCAGTAGAGCTGTCGTCTAATCCCAGTTGCATAAGAGATGCCTGTGGTTACTCATTGGTGAGTGATGCTCAGAGGCATGTAACTTCTGCCAGTCTGGCATTCCCCCTCTCCATCATCCTACACCACATGTTACAGATAGCAATTCTCCATCAGGGTGTCATCCCTTGCATAGATACCTTAACATGTGGAAATGAAGCTCCTCTACTTCTCCTAGTACCAGCATGCAATGGTTATTCTCATCTTGGATCAAAAGTATAGAAATTAACAAATACATATATATTCTGAAAAAGGTTCCCTAGGAAGGTGTCATGATCAAGAAGGGAAAAGCTGCCCCGTTGGTTCACGACACTGTTGAACATATCTGGTTGGGTAGCAGAGTACTGATGGCCATGTTTGATCGATTAGGAGAGGAACTGGATTAACACTCTACTTTTTGCCCTAACCAAAATACAAGGGACCAGGGATCAACTCATACTTCCTGTTACCAATTGTTGAAGACTCCGAGCCAGATGCTTGCCTCAAAATTTGGGTAGTACATGAACATACTAAACAAAAGTTCCCACAGGAGTGAGCCAGTATTGGAATAGCCTTCCCTAAGGGGTCCAATGGAGTCCTGCTTTGTACACCTTTTACAGGCAATGAGAGAGAGAAAAAGGTTCACTGAGGCATATTTTGTAAAACTTCCCAACTGTCTTATCTGTATTGTGGTTTGATGTGTGTGTGTGTGTGTGTGTGTGTGTTTGGCTAAGCATTAGCCGTTTGATAGAATAGCTAAGAGGGATACACGTTCTGCAATAAATAATTTTATGTCAATTTGTCGAAAGATCTGGAAACATTTGTAGGGGCTGCAAAATGGGGCGGGGTCTTAAGGAGAACTTAAGGACAGCATTCTAGTATCTTTCTGTATCAACAGAAGTGGTAAAGCTGGATTGTACCACTTCAGACTGGTTGCGAGGGACGGATCTCATGTTTGAATGCTTCTCCTTCAAAAATAAATAAATAATTCCTACATCAACAAAATTAGGATGTGAGTTTTATCCCTTAAAATGCTACTTTTTATAGAGAGAGCAAAGGTGGACAACTTGAGGCCTTCCAAATATTCTGGCCTAAAATGCTCATCATCTCTCAGCATTGACTATGTTGGCTAAGGCAGATGGGAACAGTAGGTCAAAACATCTGGAGGACCACAAGTTGCCCACTCCTGATATAGAGGGTTGTGTCCAAAGTTAGTCTAACTTCATCCCATTCATTTTAATGGGTCTACTCTAAGTAGGACTACATTGGCTACAACCCCTGAGGTTGTTTTTGTTTGTTTGTTTGTTTGCAGGAGGGATCAATCAAAGCTGTGAAAGCTCCCTTCCCCAAGCCTAAAGTGGTACAGTCCAGGAAATCTTTACCACTTGATTCTGCTGACTGCATAAACTGATCCATAAGAGTAGAAGAAGTGGGACCTGCATCAAAATGTTGCAGTGTATCCTCACCTCCTAGCAGCTGTGCTTCCATTTAAGTTTCTAGCCAGCCTGCCTGCTTGACCTCCTCCAGCAGACCGTTCCATTTTACTCCCTCCTCCCCATTTTCCATTTGTTTCCCCAACTGACAGACAACATTTCATGACTATTGAGCGTGTTCAGTCTTATTGGGCTATAGTGTGTGTTCCCCCTCTTAAAAACAACAAGTACTTCTGCAAACCTCTGGGTTCCCCCAAGCATACTGATATCTTGTTTCTCAGTGGGCTCATTCTGACTACAATCCCGTCAGCACTCAGCACCTGAGTTTGCTATCAGAAAGAGTGATAGGAAGGCAAAAGCAAATGCCTAACTTACCTATGGGGAAAACATCTCTAGCCCTGACAGGTAATTCAGTGCACCTCTCATAATGCATTATCTCTCTGTCTCTATGACAAGTGTAGTGAACATGGTGCAAATGAACACTTAGGCAAGTAGAACCCGCAAGACACTCTGAAAACTCACAATAGCCACCTTTCCTTGCCCGTCCGGCGGGATAAGTAATGTTGTCAACGAGGGAACAATTCAGGCAATTGTAATGCCAGGATGTGGAGAAAATGGAAGGTGAACAAGGTTAATTTATAGAAAATTATCGAGTCACACAATAAGCAGAACATGTCACGCCAGCGTTGAAAGTAGAGGAGTAATTAATTTAGAATCTTTGTTTTCCCCTAATAGCCAGTGAAGGTTATCAGTAGTTATAATTGTTTTGATGTCCTCAGGACCAAGTGAACTGCAGTGTTCTGAATGGAAGGACGATATCAAAAGAGTGTTAGCCGCTGCTCATGTAAGAGCTTAAGTGGTTTCCTTGCAGCTAGCTCTGCCACGCCGGCACTCTGAAGTCTCCGTGTGCTAGCTTTGCACAGAAGAACTGATCCTCTCAAAGAGTCCATTCCAGATTTTAGAGAGTCCTTGCACAAGTTGCCCTCAATGAGGCTGCTTCTGCCTAGGGGTGTCAGGGGCAAGGCAGAGGTCGGGTGACCACATGAAAAGGAGGACAGGGCTCCTGTATATTTAACAGTTGTCTAGAAAAGGGAATTTCAGCAGGTGTCATTTGTATGCATGCAGCACCTGGTGAAATTCCCTCTTGATCACAATAGTTAAAGCTGCAGGAGCCCTGCCCTCTTGACCAGATACAAAAGAGGCAGGGTTCCTGCAACTGTTGTGATGGAGAAGGAGTTTCACCAGGTGCTGCATCCATGCAAATGACACCTGCTGAAATTCCCTGTTCTAAACAACTGTTACAGAGTCCTGTCCTCCTTTTCATATGGTCACTCTGCCTTGCCCCTGACACCCCTTCTCATTCACTTTCCCCCTTCCTCTGGCTCAATCTCAGAGAGAGAGAGAGAGAGAGAGAGAAATAGAAGTGGCTTCCCCTCTTCCAACCTGTCGTTGCTCACTCACTCAGAAAGGGCAGGTAAATTAGGGTGGCCAATAACGAATCTACCAAAAAAGAGGAGCGGTATCAATTTGAATAAACATTCACGTGCTAATTGATACATATAGAAGGAAATTTAGAAAGCAATTCTATAAATTAAATAGAAATACAAATTAAATGCGGAGCAGTGCAATCCACCTCAAAACCAGTGCAGGCCAGCAAAGAGACCTGCTTGACACAAGCCTCTTATTATATTTGTATTTTTTGTCCTCTGTGTAACTATTGATCTACCAATGTTTTGCTTTACTTATAGACCCGACACATTTACTCTTTAAATACAGGGCAATACAAAGAAGGGAGGGGAAAACCTAAAGGGGGAAGGAATCGGGGCAGAGGGTAGGAAGAAGGGGGGGAGGTTTAGTATTTATATGCTGCTGGAAAATGACAATAAGCCCAATAAACTGATAACAATGGCAAGTTCTACACTACTGCTTTATAATGCTTTATAACAGCGCGACTAACAACAACAACAAAAGATCCTTAAATAGAAATATAGGCCATGTCAACACCAGCCATTTATCCGGGGTCGTCTCTAGGTTGTCCTTGTGCGTCTATATGACGCACAGGGGATCCCGGGATCAATCGGGGATGACCGAGGGACAATCCCGGGATAACTGGAACCCGGGATATCCCATTTTTCCTGTGGTCCCAGGATCATCCCGAGGAGTGGCTGGTGTGATGCGTACTCCTGGGGTCCTGAAACGGGCACAAAGCTGCGCAGGGGTGGCTCCGTGCCCATATAGATGGGGGGCAGCAATGTCGCCATGTCCAGGATGGTGGGTGGGGGTGCGGGGGTGGGCCCAGGGTTTGGTGGGGGCGTGTTTTTCACTTACTTTTTCACCCTGCGTGGCTCCTTCAAAAAAATGGTGGCTGTGATGTCCCTCTTGCCTTCTGGGATATCGCACGGCCGTCTAGACGCTGGGGGAGGATCGCAGAAGCAGGTAAGTCCACGATCCTCCCCCCCACACCCTTGGGTGTAGATGAACCCATGATATATTTCACAATAGTGGGGAATCCTGTGCGCAGGTGACCTAGGGGTGTGCGAATCAACAAACAGGCGCTTGTTCAACTTCTCCAACTTCCATCTCAAAATTCTAATCCACATCCAATAGCATTATTTCAACACGAGAGACAGAAGTGTACTACTGCAGAGGCTGATTCAACACTATACGTGCTGCCAATATGCAAAAGGACGGATGGCTTTAATTCCTTATCTGGTTAACTTGTTAAATCCTTATCTGGTGAAATTAGTCATAGAAATTCTCGTTGTTCCAAGTCAGATGACAATTGGTTTTCCTTCTCGCCTCTTAATTGGTTGCATTTTTAATTCTTGCAAACTATGGATGGGAGAAATAGTGATTTTTGAAGTTGGCTAAATTCTCCGAAAATCACTTCGAAGTTTGTTTCGGCTCAGTTCCATTTTAGTTTTTGGCCTGCTTTTCTCCTGGTTTCAATAAGAAAAGTGCACATTTCGAATGCGAATAATATACATTTCTGTGTGAATTTTTTTTCAAAGCTGTATACTCCCCCCCTAATTGATTGAAGTGTGGAAATATGTATCTTTGGGGGGGAAAATGATGCACTTTAAAGTGTGCATTTACAAAAAAGAACAAAAAAGAAAGATGCATTTTTTTAAAAAAACGCGTTCACAAGTTGTGGAATTTGCAAACATTTTTGGAGAACATGTGCTTACGCTTGGGGTTATGAATGGAGCACTTGCGAAGGATTTGCGAACTGAAATGAAATTTTTGGAAATTCCCATTGTAAACCACCTTGGAACAATTTGGATAGAAAAATAAAGATATTTTAAAAGAAAAGTAAATGAAGCTGCCTTAGACTGTTGCTCTATTGAAATCAGCATTTTCTCCCCTCTCTGGAAAAGGCTTTCCAAAGTACGAGGCAGTGTCCCACTCTAGCCCCTGCTACCTGATATTCATCTGGATTCAGATTTAATCAGTGGAGGCTGGTGGCTCTAATGTTATTGGGGCAGTGAATCCACTCTGGGTTTCAGTCAGAACCAGGTGCAAAGCTCCATTAGTGTTCCGACTAAAACCCGGAGTGGATTCACAACCCCACTGACATCGGAGCCACCAGTCTCCACTGTATTTAGCCATCCTTAGAGAAGACCCATGGAAATCAATAAACTTCATTTTGTCATGACTCACTTAAACCCCATTGATTTTAATGGAACTACTCTAAGCATGACTAAGTCTGGATCCAACCCACACTTTTAATGGGAGATGCCCGGTGCTGAGCCTATGATTTTCTGCATGCAAAACGTGTTCTACTACTGAGAAATCAGCATTGCTATAGTTATTTTAAACATTGCATTTGAATACCGCCCTTCGTCCAAGGAGTTCAGGGCACAAAAATGTGATGATCCCATTTTGCACTCAAAACAACCATATGAAGTAGGTTGCTGACCCAAGGTCACCCAGTGAGTTTCATGGTGGAACAGGGCGTAGCGCTGGATCAAAGACTGAATTAGTGTTGGACCAAAGGTCCTAATCCGTATAGGCAGAGGTGGCTGGGAAAGAAGGGGAAACCCCTACTTCTTTTCTGCTGATTTTTGGGGGGGGTTGGGCACAATATTTTTCATGCGGGAGGGACTTGCTAGAGTTTTTCAAAACTTCAGGCCACCATTTTAGATTTTAAAGGATGCCTCATTTTAGTAAAATTCCAGGACCACAACCAGTGAGTTGTAGTTAGTAGTCTTAAGCCAGGGAAGTTGTCAAGTTCCAAATGCAGAATCTGGAGGAAGGGTGGGATGCAGGGACTTCATCTGGAAGATCCATTGCTCCAAATTAAGAGCACCCCCAGGATTGTGGCTTTCTGGGACTGGCTCTTATGATGAGCAACCCTGCTGGCCTGACTTGGAAGAAAAACTGGAAAGTATCAGATTTTGTTCTTCTGAGCCTAATTCTAGTATTTGGATCTTGTGTCCTAAATATACAACTGGAGATGTGACAAGTTCTAAATACCTCCCCAAGCCTCACACCCACGTGATACCCTTTATTCTGTTTTTGGTAGGGATGTGCACTGACCCCCCGGATCGGATCGGATAGCGGATCGGAATCGGACCTGGGGGGTCGGATCGGATCGGATCGGAGGCTGGTCGGATCGGATCGGACCAGATGTCCGATCCGGATCGGACGCCATTTTGAATGCTTTTTCCCATAGCCAAGTATTGTTTTACAAAAACGCCTATAACTTTTTCATTTTTAAAGATAGAAGGATGAAACTTGGGGACATTGTAGACTGGTTAGGGATAGTTATCTGTGAGAAATTTCAGAAAGATTGGTGCATGCGTTTTGTGGCAATTAATTTTTTAATAAATACCCAGGAATGCTTATAACTTTGTCATTTTTAAAGTTACAAACATGAAACTTTGCCACATTGTAGGAGGTACCTTGGGACCTATGTGTGTGAAATTTCAGAAACATAGGTGCTTGCCTTGTGTGGCAATTAATTTTAGAAAAATAGGTAGTAGTGGGGTAAATACAGTTACGCCTCCCATTTTTTTATTTTTTAAGATACAAACAGGAAACTTGGGCACATTACAGGTACCACTTGCCTTGATATGTGAGTGAAATTTCAGAAACATTGGAGCTTTCCTTGTGTGGCAATTAATTTTTGAAACAATGAGGAAAGAAACACCTATAACTTTGTCATTTTTAAAGTTACACACATGAAACTTTGCCACATTGTAGGTGGTACCTTGGGACCCATGTGTATGAAATTTCGGAAACGTAGGTGCTTGCCTTGTGTGGCAATTAATTTTTTAATAAATACCCAGGAATGCCTATAACTTTGTCATTTGTAAAGTTACACACATGAAACTTTGCCACATTGTAGGTGGTACCTTGGGACCTATGTGTGTGAAATTTCAAAAACGTAGGTGCTTGCCTTGTATGGCAATTAATTTTAGAAAAATGGGTAGTAGTGGGGTAATTACAGTTACGCCTCCCATTTTTTTATTTTTTAAGATACAAACAGGAAACATGGGCACATTACAGGGAACACTTCACTTGATAGGTGTGTAAAATTTCAGACAGCTGGGTCCAGGCATGTGGTGGCAATTAATTTTTGAAACAATGAGGAAAGAAACGCCTATAACTTTTTTATTTTAAAAGTTAGAAGTCTGAACATTGCTCACTTTGTAGATGGGTTAGGGGTAGATATGTGTCAGAAATTTCAGAATGATAGGTCCAGGCATTTGATGGCTATGGAATTTTTAAATTACATGTTTCAAAAAAATTTCTACAGAGGCCAGGTCTTCCCCTCCCGCTTCCCGCGAAGAAAAGGAAACACTGTCTCGTCTCGATCCCTTTGATCCTTGCTAGTATCCATTACAGGGCTCGTGTCTGCTTGAGTAAAAAAGTGAAAGTAGGAAAGCAGACACGAGCCCTGTAATGGATACTAGCAAGGATCAAAGGGATCGAGACGAGACAGTGTTTCCTTTTCTTCGCGGGAAGCGGGAGGGGGAGGAAAGGAAGACCTGGCCTCTGTGGAACATTTTTTGAAACATTTAATCTAAAAATTCCATAGCCATCAAATGCCTGGACCTATCATTCTGAAATTTCTGACACATATCTACCCCTAACCCATCTACAAAGTGAGCAATGTTCAGACTTCTAACTTTTAAAATAAAAAAGTTATAGGCGTTTCTTTCCTCATTGTTTCAAAAATTAATTGCCACCACATGCCTGGACCCAGCTTTCGGAAATTTTACACACCTATCAAGTGAAGTGTTCCCTGTAATGTGCCCATGTTTCCTGTTTGTATCTTAAAAAATAAAAAAATGGGAGGCGTAACTGTATTTACCCCACTACTACCCATTTTTCTAAAATTAATTGCCATACAAGGCAAGCACCTACGTTTTTGAAATTTAGCACACATAGGTCCCAAGGTACCTCCTACAATGTGGCAAAGTTTCATGTGTGTAACTTTAAAAATGACAAAGTTATAGGCATTCCTGGGTATTTATTAAAAAATTAATTGCCACAAAACGCATGCACCAATCTTTCTGAAATTTCTCACAGATAACTATCCCTAACCAGTCTACAATGTGCCCAAGTTTCCTGTTTGTATCTTCAAAAATAAAAATGTGGGAGGCATAACTGTATTTCTCAGTGGGAAAGTGCAATGCAATGATTCCCTATGGGAAAGTGCAATGCAATGATTCCCTATGGGAAAGTACTGTCCAATGAATCCTTATGGGCAAGTGCTGTCCAATGAATCCCTCATTGTTTCAAAAATTAATTGCCACACCAGGCAAGCACCAATGTTTCTGAAATTTTACACACATATCAAGTGAAGTGTTCCCTGTAATGTGCCCAAGTTTCCTGTTTGTATCTTCAAAACTAAAAAAATGGGAGGCGTAACTGTATTTACCCCACTACTACCCATTTTTCTAAAATTAATTGCCACACAAGGCAAGCACCTATGTTTCTGAAATTTTACACACATAGGTCCCAAGGTACCACCTACAATGTGGCAAAGTTTCATGTGTGTAACTTTAAAAATGACAAAGTTATAGGTGTTTCTTTCCTCATTGTTTCAAAACTTAATTGCCACACAAGGCAAGCTCCAATGTTTCTGAAATTTCACTCACATATCAAGGCAAGTGGTATCTGTAATGTGCCCAAGTTTCCTGTTTGTATCTTAAAAAATAAAAAAATGGGAGGCGTAACTGTATTTACCCCACTACTACCCATTTTTCTAAAATTAATTGCCACACAAGGCAAGCACCTATGTTTCTGAAATTTCACACACATAGGTCCCAAGGTACCTCCTACAATGTGGCAAAGTTTCATGTTTGTAACTTTAAAAATGACAAAGTTATAAGCATTCCTGGGTATTTATTAAAAAATTAATTGCCACAAAACGCATGCACCAATCTTTCTGAAATTTCTCACAGATAACTATCCCTAACCAGTCTACAATGTCCCCAAGTTTCATCCTTCTATCTTTAAAAATGAAAAAGTTATAGGCGTTTTTGTAAAACAATACTTGGCTATGGGAAAAAGCATTCAAAATGGCGTCCGATCCGGATCGGACCTCATCGGATCGGATCGGATCGGATCGGAGGTTGGTCGGATCGGATCGGATCGGATCGGATTTTCCCGATTTTGGGTCGGATCGGATTCGGATCGTGGATCGGATCCGATCCGATGCACACCCCTAGTTTTTGGTCCCTCATCTCTTCCAAGGACCTGGTGGTGTCAATGGACAGGTCTCCTTGGAGACCTTTCTGTGAGGAGCCATGCCTCCCTCATGCCTTAAATACTGCAATATCCCAAGCACCAGTCACATTGGGAGTTATAAATTCCCCAGGGCACCTGGATCCTTAATATGGATATCCAGGCCCTTTCTACATCATAGGGGTATAGAAGGCGGGGAGCGGGCAATTCTGGAAGTAGTTACATCCAGGATTGGTGCTCTGAAACCACATCACACTGCGATGGCCTGGGCTGCTCCCGGGCTGTCGCAAGTTGTGGCCGCCATTTTCCCCAAACTATTGAGAGCGCACAAAACTGGTGCCACCCCCTTCCCTGCTGGGCACAGAGCTGCAGAGTGCGGTTCCATGCTCATTTTGCAGCTGCGCTTACTTGCACATTTGGGATTTTTCAGGTTTCTGTAAACCTGGAAAAATCCCGTGCCCTCCCCCACCCCCCGGGATTCCCTGCTCACAGGGAGCAGCCGGAAGCCAACATAGGCAAGCAGCCTAGTGTGGAAGAGACACCAGTTACACAGGGAAACTACATTTCCCAGGGTTATTGCAGCCCCAGGCATTGCCCTTGGAAGATGCCAGTGAGGTTATGATGGTGCTCTAGGTGTCAAATGCAGGAGGCTAGAGGGAGTCCTCTCCAGTGGAAGTTGGTGGCACCTATTTCAGTGGGGCGGTGGATCAGCTCTGGATTTCAATCAGAACCAGTCAGAACTCTAAACGAGCCATTCAAAGTGCTGAAATCTATCCCCAAAGTGGGTTCAGAACCTTGGATAGCTCCTTTAGAGTTCTGACTGGTTCTGGTTGAACCCCGGATCCTGCCCTCCCCCTGAAATAGGAGCCACCAGCCTCCATTGGTCTTCTCTTGCTTTCTCACACCACTTTCACTGTAGCAGGTAGAAAGAGGGGGAAGGAGGGTTGCAGGTTCAGAGGCAAGTGAGTAGAAGTGGGAGGGCGACACCGTTGAGTTCTTTCCAGCTCGGACTTTAATCAGAGTCAGAGAGGAACTCAGGGGTCACAATGCTCACCCCACATTTAAGGTGAACATTATGTGTTGTATTCCCAAGCCAAATGAGTATATTTCTACAAGCACAGACAGCAAATAATACTGGGGCAAAAGCAGGTAGGAAGAGAAGCTGTGGTTAATTCTTCGTCTAATTCAGCAGCACATTTAAAGGTAACGGGGGAAATCCCTGAGTTACAACCTGGAAACACAACTGCAGGGTCCAGTAGCAGTTGCCATCACCTGGTGGTGTAGGGGGACTTCAGAGGAAAGGCCTTGTGCTTCAAAACTTGTGTTGTGGCAAAATATGAGCAAGATGTAACTGGATTCATGGAGGAAGGGAGAATATTTTGTTGAAGTTTGTAATGACAGATAAAAACTCATGGTGATGGTATTATAAATATAGGATGTCAAGTTTTTTGTGAACAGGTTTGCCATTTAACCATCAAAAATCCACTGTGGTTCTGTTAAAAATACATTACTTCAATATCGGCTGCTCCCCCCTCTTTCGTTGAGAAGTTCTCTTCAGAGTGAATCTATGACATACGCTTCTGGCGAACTTTTTTTGGTGCCTTATGGTCCTGGAACATCAGGAGATGATCAAGGTATGCCTTTCTTCTGTTCTTTGTGACACATATAGATTTCACATAGAGCTCAGATTCAATTAATTTAAATTAATCATTTGTATAAACAGTCTAACAAAATTTTAAAGGGTATTAAACACCCTGTTTTATAAACATAACACTTAATTTGGGGGGGGGGACATTTAGAAGGTAATGCATTTAGGATAAGTGCACAACACATGAAAATAATAAATGAAATTTTCCCAGTTTAGAAAATGAATGTAATTAATTAACATTTAAATTACATTTTTAATTGCAATCATGCCCTCCCAGGGGACTCATAAGGGACCATAATTGCAATTAAAAGCATGTGGATTAGATAATAAAACAATGCACACTGTCTGAAATGTGCGATTTAAAATGGAAAGCAGACATTCTTATCGGCGCATCTAACTTAATTGTAGCCATAAAGCAAATGTGCTGTACAAAATAAAATTCACATACGGGAACATTTAATTCTTGAATCTCTTAAAGGGGACACGCTTCAGAGCACATTTTATGACAGGTTCTGTTTGAAACAGGCCTTTAAGGCTTTCAAATTCCTGCCTGGCGCTTTAATGTTTTTGCATTAATAAAAGCATAGCTGAAATGTTCCCTATTAAAGTACACAGATACATTTAAGTAAGAGATGAGACCGAGGGTCTAAAATGTAAGTTGCATAATTATAGCAGGGTGAATATCTCTGTATTGTTGCTTGTTTGTGAACTGCTTTTTTTTTTTAAATCTGGCAAGGGGGTTTAAAAGTGTGCTGGATTTCTGTTCTGCAAAGCCTAGCAAGATTGTGGGGCGGGGAGGGGGGTTGGGGGGGGGAGAAATATTTTTAATCTAGGTGTACTATTTATTCAGCTGCAAATGTGTTCCTCTAGCACTTTAATCACCTCTCCAGATACTGGACTCCCCCCCCCCCCTTTCCAATTATCATATTGACAACCTGCTTTTTCTCAATATGGTCCCATTGCCTTTTTTTTTTTTTTGATAAATACCAAAAGGTTTCAACCTCAGTGTGATTAATCGCCCATCACTCATTCATTTCCTCTTTTATCACCACAGCGGGAGGCAGCGAAGAAAGAGCTGCAAAGTCGGGGAATGGAGGCATCATTTAAAAAGTCCTCTATGGAGACTGTATGTTCCAAGCGTACTGTAAGCCATCTTATCAGACTTACAAGCCACTTTTTAAAAAAACAACAACATGCAGCAGGTATGAAGCAGAAGGGACACAGCAGAAAAGGTCATTCTCATTTATCAGGAGGAAGCTCATCAGGGTACGTGGACAAAGGGGTGGGGGGAAGAGAGGAGGAGAGGCTGTTTCCAAAGGGCAAAAGGCAATGACTAAGTTAACTTCAGTCAATCCGGACTTGGAGGAGCTTCTTTGCCAGTGTACAGGGATGGATGAATCCAACCCTTTCTGGTCCATGTCCGTTTCACACGTCCCTTTCGTCCTCGTTTCCACATCAATCTACAATTTGCTTTTTAAATTCTCACTAAAATGTGCACTTTATTTATTTAATTAATTAATTAATTAATTAATTTCATTTATATCCCGCCTTTTTTCCTCCTTAAGGGAGCCAAAGTGGTGTACATAATCCTTCTCCTCTTCATTTTATCCTCACAACAAAAGCCATCAGGTAGGTTTGGTTGGGGTTCTGTGACTGGCCCAAAGTCACCCAGGGAACTTCAATGGCCGAGTGGGGACTAGAACCCGGATCTCCCAGCTCCCAGTCCAACACTCTAGTCGCTACACCACACTGGTCTCTAATAAGCAGATATAGACATTTCTAATTAACAATCCCATATGGTTTAAAATAGAGGTTAAGTGGTGATTGCCCCCCTGATTTTCCTTAAATGGTGCTTGAAATATATTTCCATAATTTGCTAGTTTTCTATGTATAGTGAGATTTTCTTAAAATAAGGAGGAACTTTCCTATAGGCTCCTGTCCACTGCAATCTGAAGATCTACTGTTCCAGAAAGGCTCATCCCATCATTTATTTGCATGCCTAGATTGGTCCTAAGCATCCACACAGAGGGAACCCCAGTATTTGACTATGAAACTGGATGCAAATCTTCGCAGTGGGTGTCTCCTTTGGTAGCCACCTGCTGGCTGGTTGCAGCCCTGCCTTGTGACTATAACATTACTCAACACTACATCAGCAAAGGAGGGCAGTTAAACCATTAGCTCAAAGGGCCACTTTTGGCCGCATAACATTGGCAGCTTTCCAGCATTCCAAAGCATGAGGCTCATGAGGTGAGACTTAGGCCCTTTCTACACTGGGGATTTTTCCCTGGGTTGTCCCGGGGTCGTCCCTGTGCGTCCAAATGATGCACAGGAGATCCCTGGAGCAGGGAGGGACGACCTCTCCCTTGTACTGTGATAACTGGTTCACCAGTTCTCCCGATTTTACCCGCGGTCCCGGGATGATCCTAAGGACCGTGGGTGGTGTGAGCGCCCGTCCTGGCTTCTTCCCTCCTCCCCGCGAGTAGCAGGGGTCAGAAGAGGGAAGGAGCCGGGCCAGAGATAGTCTAGGGGCATTGTGGGTGAGGGGGAGTCGGGTCGGGAGTGGGGCTATTTTTTAGACTTACATTTGTGTTGGAGCGCAAGTGAGCTCCTAGCTCCGTCGTGGCAAAAAGGAAAAAAAATGGTGGGCGCGACACAAGCGCGATGTCCCTGTTTACTTCTGAGATGTTGCGCTTGCTGTGTAGAAAGTGGGTGACAATCCCGGAAGCAGGTACATCCGGGATCGTCCCCCCTCCCTCCCTCTACACCCGTAGGTGTAGCAAGGGCCTCAGTGATGTCACAGGATGGCCGACTCTTGAAAGATAAAAATCTGATAGGTAGTTTGGGCCTGAAAGTCAAGGGATAAGCAAGTAAAGGGTGGAGTTAGAGGCGTGAAGACCAGAGAACTGGGAAGAAATTGAGGTGCGGGGAGCACCTTCTCTTTAAGGCCGCGTTACTGAACACACTGGGTACAATGAGAATAAGTCTCATTGTACCCAGTGTGGTTACAATTGAATACACATGTGTAGGATTGCACTGGAAAGCACCTTTTCCTGCTCTGTATGCTTCTCTGTCCAACAAGGGAAGATCAGTCCTACGCACTGCTTAAGGGCTGATGCTGCATGTACAAGTTACATGAACAGTAGTTACTACTTTAGTGCACTTTGAAGAAGCTATCAAAGGTGCAGGGGGCTGTCTTCCTGGCGCTGAGTTGGCACTGCTCTGTCGCCAAATCCTGCAGTTTCACAGCGGCGGAATGGCAGCAAGTTATCCAGACAGAAGGAGGCAAGAGGCATTAGGCTTGCGAGGCCTGCCTCCTTTCCTTCCTGTGGCTTCCAGCAACCAATGGCAGGTCACCTTCCACCCAGGAACGCCCCCCTGGAGCAGCGGCTGAGTGAGGACAGATGGGGAAGGGTTGCTCTGATCTTGCTTGGGCAGGAAGAGTCGAGGTAAATCCTAACTTTTCTGCTTCGCATCTTCCGAATCGGTGGATGCATCATATAAATGAGGCAGCACAGATCTGTACCCACCCCAGGGCAAAGAGAACGTATAGACAGTCCCCGGGTCTGTCAGACTAGCTGATGGCCCCAATATTTCTCTTGCTGTCTGGAGAATGAGGCTGAAACATGAGATTCACAGCCAAAGCTTGAGATCTGCCCCCCCCCCCACATCCCATCCCATCCACCTGCAACTTCGTAAGAACGATTCCACTGTTATTTCCCCCCTCTTTGAACACCACTTTGAATCTTCTGTCTATAAATGTCTGCATGTCAAGGATGTGTCTGAATGTAAAGCTCTGGTTCTTCCATTCCAAATCATTAAAGGAAAAAAAAAACCACTCTGAATGCTGATGATTTAATATGAAACAAGAGAAGAAACATTTTTCAAGTGCTAAAACAAACCACCTTCGAAAAAGAGCCATTTAACCTTATTTTTTTCCCCTTTCTTTCTTTTTTAGGGATGTGTGAAACGCGTGATTATAATAAACGCTTGGAGGGCTTTGTTTGTTTTTAAATAACTCCACATCACAGCTTTTTTTATATGACAACAAACTCCAAATCTACTCTACATTTGGGGGCAGAATACAACTCTAATATCTAAGGGAACTTATAGTCCATCCTAAGCATGTTCACCCAGAAGGAAGTTCCACTGGTCTCAATGGGACTTACTCCTAAGTAAGGATGCTTAGGATCAAGGCCTTAAAACCCTGGCCAGATCTACACCAAGCAGGATATAGCGGTATGAAAGCAGTATATAAAAGGCAGGAGCCACACAAAACAGAATATAGCGGTATATGGTATGTGTCTTATAGGCTCCAACAGTTGTCGGTGCACTTCAATACCGCTATAAAGGAGTAGTGTGGCTCCTGCTTTTTATATACTTCTTCCATACCTCTATATCCTGCTTGGTGTAGATCTGGGCCCTTTTCTCTCTCTTGACTTACAGAAGCTTGCTGTGATAAAGGATGAAATCTCTGGCCTAGAAGTCCGGCCTTTCAACTTTGCGTTGCCATGCACCCTCAAACCAGAGTCAAGGCACTCGATCCCTCCTACCCTGTGAGCTCTCCTTTTCAAAAATGATTGGAAGACCTTGACGTTCCTCCATGCAGTCTTTCTCACTAGCTCTGGCTACAGTAATTGGACAGCACGATATATATATACTCTAATAAATAGTGATTGGTTTTGAAGGCAATGTGGGACACCATATTTCTTAAGGGTTAGAAAAGTTACTGAGAGTGTGAAATGATGCTGAAAGCAGAATATCACGATTGGAGGCAACTTTTTAACCCAAGGCTAATGTTTTGCAGAGCTCAAGGAAAAAGTTACCATTCACTTTAAGCCATTTTTTTTCTCCAAAGGAAAATCAAGAGTGGTATTAATGGCACACAGAAAGTCCATCAAAATGGGATAGATGTGTTGCTTCAGCCATTTTGAAAGCCACGGGTATCTCATCATATTCAGCAATTCTGAATTACTGGTGGATTTAGGTGTCACTAGGGTGACCATATTTGGAAAGCCAAAAAAGAGGACACCCAGTGGAGGGAGGTGGGAAAGTGTGCTTTCCAGGGCCTCTGGAAAGGGCATCATTTCCCCCACACACACTATTGGCAGCTGCCACTAGCATGGCGGTTGTGAATGACATGCTTTCCAGAGGCCCACAAAGCTTGCTCTCCCCTCCTCCGCTCCAATCAGGGCCTTAAGGGCCCCGATTAGAGAGGAGGAGGGCGAAGCGTGTTATTCCTGCCCCCCATTGCTCCAATAGGGGCCTCCAGAAAGCACACCATTCCCCCCTGCCACACTAATGGCAGCCTTAAAGGGGAAAATTCATCATTCCAGGACATTATAGAAAATGACAGAAAATCCCCCCTGACACCCAGGATAGAACAAAAACCAGGACAAATCCGGGAAAATCCTGACAGTTGGTCACCCTAGGTGTCACCCAATGGAGCACATTAATAATAATAGTAAGAACAATAACAGCTATTAACTAAGACAATAAGTTTTAGCTGGTTAATCATCTGCCTTCTAGTCAATTGGTCAATTGGTTAAATGAAAAACAATTTCCATATTATCCAAACCACAATACAGAAGACATTTTGAGGATACTGAAGGAGGTTTGAGGTAATTTAAAAAAACAAAGGCTACTATTCATAATTAGAAGGGTAAGGCCACTTGTATTTTCCCATTTATTCACTCTTACAGTAACACATAAGCCACAAAATATAGGTTGACCAGATAAAATCCAGGTCAGGAGTCATGTAACTTTCACAGTTGTAGAGAAAAGGGAATTTCAGCCAGTGTCATTTGTATGCAATTAGTTCCTGGTGAAATTCCCTCTTCATCACAACAGTTAAAGTTGCAGGGGTCCTGCCTTCTTTTGTATATGGTCACTCTAGTATAGTGCCTGCAACTTTAACTGTTGTGATGAAGAGGGAATTTCACCAGAAACTAATTGCATACAAATGACACTGGCTGAAATTCCCTTTTCTCTACAACTGTTAAAGTTACAGGAGCCCTGACATGGATTTTATCTGGTCAGCCTAGTATTTTGTAATGCTGTTGTACTTTTATGGATTGTTGTAAACCACCCAGATAGCTTTGGTTATGGGGCGGTATAGAAATGAAACAAACAAACAACAACAACAACAACAACAACCTCTCTGCTTCATCTAATACAGGTTAAGGCAGTTGATACTCTGAACCAGTGCTTAGGAAGGGACATGGACTGGATGAAGGCCAATAAACTGAGACCCAATCCAGAAAAAGATGAAGATACTTGTTGTGGGTGGTCCTCCTGTCTGGTTAAAATGTTTAACCTGTTATAGAGGAGGTGGGAGTGGCACTCCCCTTAAAGGAGCAGGTTTGTAGTTTGTGGATGCTTTATCATTGTCATTAGAGGCACAGGTGGTCTTGGTGGCTCGGAGCATCTTTTATCAGCTTTGGCTGATATATCATGTTCAACCCTACCTGGACAGAGATAGCCTTATAACAGTAATTCACACTCTGGTAACCTCCCGTTTGGATTATTGCAATGTGTTTCATATGGGTCTGCTATTGGAAACTGTCCAGAAACTTCAGTTAGTCAAAAAATACGGCAGTTAGACTGCTAACAGGAACTTGCCAATGCGATCATATTATGCCAGTACTTCTCCATTCACACTGGTTGCCAGTTCATTTCTGGGCCCAGTGCTGGTTTAAAGCCTTAAACTGCTTGGGCCTGGTTACCTGAAGGAACGTCTCTTCCCATATTTAACCACCCGGACATTAAGATCATCACCTGAGACCCTCCTCTGGATGCCTCCACCCCAAATGAGGCAAGGTGGGTGGCTACAAGAGAGGGCCTTTTCAGTGGTGGCATCCCATGTGTGGAACACTCTCCCCAGAGATGCTCCGGCCTATGTTATGAACTTTCCAGCACCAGGTGAAAACCTTTTTATTCTCCCAGGCATTTTAAGAACTGTTTTTAGTGCTTTTACTAAGTTACTCTGCTGTTGATTTTAATTTGGTTTTATGTGCTTAGATGGTTTTCTTATTTGATGACAGATTCATCTTGGTTTTACTTTGGGCTGTATCATCATCATCATCATCATCATCATCATTATTATTAATTTATGTTTTGATGTTTGCATTTTATGTTTTTAATGAATTGCAAACTGGCTATTGGGTGGTTTAAAAATATTATCAATAAATAAAGAAATAAAGCAAATAGCAGACCAACATAAACTCCCTTGGCCCTATGCAGTTTTCTGAGTCAGGCTCCTCCATCGCCTGTCTTAGTAGTAAAGATACTTTCTTGGGGTGTCTGCAAATTTGCCTCTGTCTCTTCCCACCCCCACCCCCCAAGCACAGGAGCTGGGTCTGACTGCAGGTAAATGCTTTGTGTGCACCTGGTGCCTTGATCCAATCAGACCTTCCGTTAAGACGAGCCCTTCCCGACTTCACTGGACAGTTGAGAAGGTGAGGGTACTAAAGTCTACAATGCTGCAGCAGCAGGCATCACAGACGGAAACTCCATCTCTGAGTTGATCGTCAGGCAAATGAACTCCCTCGCCGTTTTTATTCCTCCAGTGGAACAGATTTAAGGCACAAGGTAGTCCTTAGCTGGGGTAGACTTAACTTTTGCTGATCCCATTAGTTGCCCAATTGGGCAAAACACAATTTTAATTGTGTGCCAGGAGCTGAATTTTTCTTGCCCCAGGCAAATAGTTAAGCACATTAGTACCTTTCTAGCATTAAAAATGGCTAAGCCCTGGAAAGAACAATAACCATTGGGTTGCCTGCCGCAGTACTCTGTCCAATTCAATTTAATTTTGAGTGTCAGAAAATAGGGGCATCTGTCAGTTTCCAGGTAACAGAGGGATTTCCTTTCAAGCATCACTTTCTTCCTGTGGGGAGGAAAAGCTCCCCTTTTCTTAAACTTAAAAAAAAGAAAAGAAAATCCTGACAAGGTGGAACTCAAGTATTGCATTGCGCTCTGTAACCGCGGCTTACATTGGTTCGTGTCTTGTCATATGACAATATAACATGACACAAAACTGTATGTACATTACATTGGAGATTTATAAAACAAAGGTTTCCATGCTCCGAAGCGGGAGGGCCTGTATCGTGAAATGACTTGGCTGGGCCTAGGAGCAGGCGAGGAGAATCGCAAGGCACAGTCCATAAAATATGCAGATGCAGTCTTTTTGCACGAGGCACAAACTAATACGACGTGAATGGCAGAACTTTTCATTCCATCCAGTATTTCAAGTAATGGAAAGGAACTTTGTAACCTCGTGCTTTGATTTTGTTTCTTAATTAATTTCAGGGATGCTGAGAAAATGGCAAACAGAAAACATAGGGTGGGAGGGAAAAGAGAGCGGGGAATCCAAAGAAAATAAAAGGAGAGATAAAAGGCAGAGGAAAATGAATTCTTAATTATTTACTAGATGGTTCATTCCCTCACACCTGCATTACTGAATTACTGTTTTAACCCCCGAGGTTCGTTCCACAAGCTTGACCCAGGTTGCAGCGATAGACAATTTCCTTTGCTTTTGTCATACCTCATTAATTTCATCTGCTGGGTTTTTTTTAAGGATTCAAGGTAACAACTATTAAATGTATCAAGATGGTTGCTTGCTGATCAGTCTCCTGGGAGACTCCTTTTCTGACAATCAAAGAAACTGGGAACAGTTCCACAAGTGGGATAACAGTGATTATATGACATGCGCCTGGATGCGGTACTTCTCCGTCAGTGCATAAATGAAGGAAATACTGCCCATATCAAGGCCAAATCCTTGAAGAACACTATGGGCCATACCTCCACAAAAGGTTGTGAGATGTTTGAAAGTTGACATGTTCCATTTTCAGAGACCTGAGTGATCTGTCCCACAATTCCTATTGCCAATTATTCCTTCTGCTTTAAGAACTTCAGGCCTGCATGTTGGCAATGGGCAGGCAAAAGCCACCACTGGGCATTTTCCCTTTCTTTGACTGCCACCCTCTCCCTCTTCCTTCCCACCCAGCCAGGAAATGGACAGATCACTCTTGCCAGACGTCTGAACTGATCACATGCAGAGGGCTTCGAAATTAGGCTGAGAGTTCCAGGATGGTTGAGGTCCCAGCATCCAGTTCTCCACAGCAGCCAACCAGATGCTTCTAGGAAGCCAACAAGCAGGGCACATGAAGGCCATAGCTCTCTTTAGGCATTGATCTCTGAACATAGAGCTTCCAGAGCTATCATGTATGAGTAGCCATGGATAGACCTCCTAAAACTAGTTGAGATATCAAGGGATGTACAAGGATCAACTTAGCTTGTATGGAATGAAATTATTATAGAACGACTAATGTAGTTCAGGCCTGCACAAGGTGTAATCTGTTCAGTCAAACATGGCCCCGCCAGACATATATGGCAGTCCATTCTGGGCTCAATAAACCTCCTGGTTTTTCCCCCTGCCCTCTTGAACTGCAAAATCCAGGGGTCTCCAAACACCTTGACAACCACAATAGAAATCTTATGGGAGTGATTCAGCTAAGTGGATCACAGACCTGCACTAGTTAAGATGGGGATTTCTCACATTTTTTGGATGCATTGGCATTTTGAAAAAGTGCTCTGGGTGTCACCAGAAATTGACTGCTGTAAGAACTTGGGCGTCAATCACAAAAATGTTAAGAGTGCCCCCTTATCTCCTGATTGTGTGTGAGTGTGCATGAATGTGCACCCTGAGTGTGTGCTACCCACTCTTACCTCTCTCTCTCTCTCTCCCCTCCCTCTCCTTCTCTGTCTCTAGCTTCCCTTTCTACCTACCTACCTACCTACCTACCTATCTACCTACCTTCCTCTTGCTCTCTGGATCCCCTCCCTCCATCTCTTTCTGGCTTCTTTCTTTCTCCTTTTCTTTCCTTCCATGTCTCTGACTGTTCTCTCTATATCCAGATTCTCTTTCTCACTTTTTAAAATCTTTCTATCTGCACTTTTCTGTTTCTCTCCCTCTCCTTTACTTCTCTCTCTCTCTCTCTGTGCTTTTTCCTTTTTCTTTCTGCCTCTGGCTTCCCTCTCTCTCTCTCTCTCTCTGGTCCCTCTCCCCACTTGTTGGTTCCTATTTTGTTCATCTCTCATCTTTCTTGTCTTTCTCTCTTTCTCCCCTCCTTCTCTGGCTCTCTCCTTCTCTCTGTTTCCCCTCATTCTTTGGCTCATCTTTCTATTCTCTCTCCCCCTCGCTCTCTCCATGCCCCATGCTCATGTAACTGAAAGCAGCATTCCCTCCATTCATTTGCATAGCGAGAGAAAAAGCCCCCCCCCCCGCCCAAAATTTGCCTGGAGCAGGAGCAAAGTCCATCTCCCACCAAGGACCCTCCATTCACTTGCAGAAGGGCAAAATAGATTGATGGGTAACTCAGCCTGGCTTTGCAAGCACCACGACACCCATGGGCGCCACCGTAGGAACCCCTGAGTTAAAGTGTTATCCACTATGGGGAGGGTCCATGCGTCAGTGCTAGAGTTCATATTTTGCAAGCAGAAAGTTCCAGGTTCAACTCCCAGCATCTCCAGGTAGGGCTGGAAAAACTCTTCTGCCTGAAATCCTTGAAAGCCACTGCCAGTCAGTGCCCGCAATACTGGATGAAATGGACCAATTGACTGACACAGTATAAGGCAGCTTCCTATATTCCTTCTATTAAAAATGCGACTGCAGTTTTGTGTGGCTGCAGCTTCCTCCCTAGCCATTCCAGCACTTGACATACATTTCCAGTGACCCTGAATTATGCTGACTCCCTCCATTCCCCACGCTTTCTTCCTACAGAGCCAAAACCGTTAGCAGAACTCTGACGTCTGCACTTAATTCTTTTAAAAAATCATTTCTTCGCATTTAATCTACAATAGGAAAAAAGAAAGAAAAGAAGTTATTCTTTCTCCCCCACCCCACCCCAGTGGTGATTTATTATGTATTTTCTAAGCAAAACACTTTTATCTGAAAGTACAGGTCAGACAAAGGAATAATGTAATCAAAGAGACACTTTCCGAAACACTATAAATCCTGCACTATACACAGGGAAAAGGGGGCTCTGAATTGTCAGAAATGACTAGCTGTGCATGAACGCTGAAATGCGTCAGATTTTGGCAGAGCAAAAACTGCAGGAAGACTGGCAGAAGGGTAGAAACATGACTTCCTTTTCTTTCTGGGCTCTAGATATCCGTGTGTGTGTTTTATGAAACAAAAAGAAAAATCATCCCAGGAGGCTTTATTAGAAAAGATATTTTCTTTTATTCCTAGTATTCTCTTTGTCTCCCTCTCTCCCTGCCTCTCATTTCAATTTACTAAGTCATTGTTTGGAATTACTAAATGGTATGTAACTGGTTACTAACAAGTCACCCAGTACTTTTCAGCATTCAACGATGAATTTGGATTTCAGCAGGAAGAATGAAAACGGCCAATGTGATTTGTGGGGTGAAAAGCACATAACGAACCTGATAGCTGAGTGGAGAGGAGCATTGATATTGGAAAGAGGAAATGCAGGTAAATGCAGAAAAGGTCAACTAAAATGATCATGGGGCTGCAGCATCTCCCCTAGAGGGGAAGGTTACAACAGGTGGGATGGTTAAGCTTGGAAAAAAGGAGGCTAAGGGGAGACAGGATAGAGGTGTACAAAATTATGCGTGGTGTGGAGTATGTGAATAGGGACACATTTTTCTCCCTCTCTCAAAATACTAACCGGGTTCAACCCTTGAAGCTGATTGGTGGGAGATTCAGGACAGATAAAAGGAAAGACTTTGGCCCTTTCGACACCAGATGTTTTGCCAGGGATAGCCCCTGGTGCTCCCTGTGAGTACAATGACGCACAGGGAGTCCCGGGGGAAGGGGGGTTGGCCATGGGATTTTCCAGGTTTAAGGGAAACCTGAAAAATCCCAATTCTTCTGCGATCCCAGGAAGTTTCCGGGACCGCTGAAGATGTGGCCGCCCGTCCTGGGTGCCGCTGCGCTTACACGTGAGTAAGCGCAGAGCACAAACGGGCACGGAGCCGCACTGTGCAGGTCCGTGCCCAGCAGGGGAGGGGGTGTCACCAGTTTCACCACCCCCAGGAGGGCAGGGAGGGCGTTGGGGGGGCACGCACATATATATATTTTTTTAAAAAAAGACTTAACTTTTGCGGAGGAGCACTCCTGCGTTCTTTCCACGTTAAGAACGAAAAAATGGCGGCCGCGACATGCAATGACCCAGGAGGAACCCGGGACATTGCACAGTTACGTGTGCATTAGGGTGATGAACCTGGAAGCCAGCACTTCTGGGTTTGCCACCCCTCCGCCCCTCTAGACTCCTCTGGTGTAGAAAGGGCCTTCTTTACACAACACACATTTAAACTATGGAATTCACTACCACAAGATGTAGTGATAGCCACCAATTTGGATGGCTTTAAAAGGGGGTTAGATAAATTCCTGGAGAAGATGGCTGTCAATGGCTATTAGTACTGATGGCTATGTGCTGCCTCCAGTATCAGAGGCGGTAAGCCTGTATACAGCAGTTGCTAGGGAGCATGGGTGGGAGGGTGCTCTTGCACCCGTGTTCTGCCTGTAGGTTTTTGGCCGACAGCTGATTGACCATTGTATAAACAGAGGATTGGACTAGATGGACCCTTGTACCATTTCTACACCACAGGGCGTAGCGGGCGCAGCATGGGTGATCCCGGAAGTAGCCGCTTCTGGGATCGGTCCTGACAAAACATCATGGACGCAACATCCCTGTTCATCGGACGTCGCACCCGGCATTTCGGGGTTGTTTGTTTCGTTTAACCAGGAAGAGCGCTTCTGCGCTCCAACGAAAAAGTAAGTAAAAGAAAACCCCGCATATGATCGGGCCCCCTCCCCCCTGCCATCCTGGGGATGGTAATTTTGCTGTCCCCCCCTCTCTTGATGGCCACGGAGCCGCGCGGTGCGGCTCTGTGGCCATTGGTGGTGCTGCGCTTACTCACATGTTAGCGCAGCAGCATCGGAGCGGGCAGAAGATTTGGGATTTTTCTGATTCCTGTTAACCCAGAAAAATCCCATGCCTGCCCCCCACCCCCAGGACTCCCTGTGCATCATTTGGACTCACAGGGAGCAGCTGGGGGCCATCCCATGCCGCAAGGCTGGTGTGGAAAGGGCCTTACTCTGATCCAGCATGGCTCTTTTTACATTCTTATAAAGTCCAGGTCCTGCCATGAGAAAATGTGAAATTGACCTCCAGAGGGCAAAACATATTCTTTTAGTTACATCACATAAAGTTCCAGGTTCAATTCCTGCCATCTCTAGTTAAAAAGAGGATGTCAGGTATCAGGGCTAAGACTACAGAAGTATATAGGGATGGGTGCATATTTTGAGGTTCGAACTGACCAAATGAACACCTTTTGAAAGTACACAAGAACTGGAACGCAGCGACACTGCAGGATTCACACTTTCCGAAATTTTGGAATGCACTTCACAAATTTAAAGTTACATACATAAATGTGTATTAATAGGGGAACATGCACACAAAAATGTGCAAACAGGGACAAATTTAATTTTAGAAATGTGCACGATATGGAAATGTGCACAAAATGTGTATTTTAAGGAAACTTGTGCACAAAACTGTATTATATTAGAGGAAATCATTCAAAAAGTGCATGTATTTAGAAATGTCCTTTAAAATAGACTACATTTAAATGCATGCACATGAAAATACATGCACATTTACATGTAGCCTTAAAAAAATGCAAACTGGTGTGGAAACCAGATGGAATAAATGTAATGTAGGAAAAATAAGAAATTGAGGGGAATCAGCTTGATAAATTCAGATTCGTATCTTCACAAAGACACAGGGAGCTGCAATAAAAGAAACCGAGGCAAGTTGCAGACGTGATACAGGGGAAGATAGAGCAAAGATTAAGAGGAAGGGCTGCCTGGGTCCAGGCATTGATGAATCTGTGAATTTCAGTTTCTCAGTCCCACTTTTTCCCAGTCTTAAGGCCACATGCTGCCCCGTTTCCACACTAGTTTGCAGATAATAATAATAATTTTTTTAAAAGTCCACATGAAAGTTAATGCCCATTTTCATGAGCATTGATCCGAATATTACTTTTGTGCACAATTTTTCACATGCAGTTTTCTCTAATGTAGAGCATTTTTTTGTATGGTATTTTCACCTCTATACACAATATATATATCACGGGTGCACACTTCCCCCAATACATCCATTTTGATAGACCTGCCTTGTTTGGGAAACTGCATTGCAAACCTTGGAGAAGTGCAAATAATGTATTTGTGTTTGTGTATTGGCTTCAGAAGTGCAAATTAGATAAGTTTACACTGAAATGTGTACCAAACAAATTTCTGCACCATGCCTCCTACCTGGGATTACACCTGCTAATTAGCCAGCATTTAACTAATTCCACATTATCCATGTTATTCAGGTAACCATTACTGGGATCTGAAAAGCCAGTAAAATCCAGATTCAGCTATGTTTTGCGCAGACCCCGTCAAGATCTACTTCTGTTCCTCGCCAGAGTCTGCCTCGGTTTAGCATATTTCATATTAGCTGACCATGGGAAAACCTGTGTTGCATGTGTACCAGAGTTGAATTTGGGCTGATGTTTTGGGGAGCATTAACAATACTATATCAATAGGATTGAGGCTATGATTCTATGTGCAGTTGCATAAAGTAAGACTCATTGCTACTTATGGAATATTTCCAGATCGACTTGGTTAGGGCTGAACTCTATTTATTTTCCAGCATTTGTATTTGACCTTTCCTCCAAACAGTTCTGGAGGGACGCAAGTCGTTTCCCCTATTTTAACTTCAATCTCCCCACGCCCCCATGAATAGGCTGACCATATGAAAAGGAGGACAGGGCTCATGTTACTTTAACAGTTGTAGAGAAAAGGGAATTTCAGCCAGTGTCATTTGTATGCAATTAGTTCCTGGTGAAATCCCCTCTTCATCACAACAGTTAAAGCTGCAGGGGCCCTGCCTTCTTTTGTATATGGTTACTCTAGTATAGTGCCTGCACCTTTAACTGTTGTGATGAAGAGGGAATTTCACCAGGAACTAATTGACACTGGCTGAAATTCTCTTTTCTCTACAACTGTTAAAGTTATATGAGCCCTGTCCTCCTTTTCATATGGTCAGCCTACCCATGAAATATGGTAGGTGGAGAGAGACAAAATGGCTCCAGGTTACCCAGCGAGCCTCAAAATTAGGCAGAGATTTGAACTCAGGTTTCTCAGGGTCCTGCACAAGATTATCTGCTACAGAGACCTCTCCGCTGGTTTTCAACACTGGCACATGTGAATAAAGGAAATACAGAAACTAGTATTTTTTTTAAAAAAAATTGAGAGTTTGAAATGGGGGGAAAAACCCTAGAAAAGTATTGCATGGACCAGAACTAATTCTCTTCCATGAGATTAAAATAGAGATCTTAAAAAAAAAAAAACTTTGAAAAGAAGCAATTCAGTTTCCTATATTTATTTATTCACAGGTTATATATATATATATTATGCAACCACTGTTAATGATCATCTAAAGTAGTGAAAATTAAAATGGAAGCCTGCCTCTCCCTTGAGCGCCAGAACGGCTTGCACACACAGGATGCAATATATATAAATAACAAAGACTTGGCATAATAACACAGTCTATTTCCTCTCTTACTGGAATATAAAAGCAAATGTGAACCTATAACAAAAACTTAATGCAAGTCAGATATGAAATAAATAAAATTCACAATGCTTCAGATGAATTTGAACTATCTAGGCTTCATCAAAACATATTGGAAAAACCTGTGATAGGAGCAGAAAAATCTTTGCATATAAATTAGAGCCATGAAAAGATTTGCAACTTCAAACAAAATGTACAGAAGAAACTTTCTTCCAAAAAAACAAAACAAAAACCCATCCCCCCAAAAGCTTTTCTTGTTTTATATATATATATATATATATATATATATAATCTACATTTAAATAGCCTTCTATTCCGAAAGATAAGAGTCCCTTTTTTAATGTGGGTGCAATTCATTTCCATGCAATAGGTCTGCCAGTTCTGGCAATGCTGCTTAAATCCTGTGAGTAAAGAGGGCAAAGAAATAAGTTATAGAAGCACTCTGTGTGGTACAAATATTGTCTTTGAATAATCCCAGAATGCTATGTCGCTATAGAGCTCAGGGGACAAACATTATACTTTCAACACGCATGTTAGGACCAGCCAGGATTTAAAGGTGTGTCTGGGTCTGTGCAGTGGTAGCTTTGTGGTGGGTCACCTGAGGCTATAGGGTGGAGAAAGTTTGGGGCAGTAGCGTAGCTCTCAGAAGGAACATAAGGAACTACCTTACATCATCTTAGATTACTTGCCCCTCTACTTGCTGCACACCAGGCAGGGGAAAGCTACAACAGGATGTCAAACTATGCTGTTCTTTGAACACAAACATAGGCCACAATCCAGCTACAGCTAAGCACTTATAACTCCCAAAATTTCAGCGAGACAGGCTAAATCTGACTTATGGTATCTAAAACACACGCAAGAATAAGAAGTCTGCCCTGGTCACTGGAGTGGCAGGTTAGTGTGAGGTAGAGTTGTAGACAAAAATGTAGTTGTGAGGAGGCCAAATGGGTTTGGGGTAGGGTTGGCAGGGATCAATTAAAGGACCAGGCAGTAGGTAATAGGAAAGACTTCTGCCTGGGATCCTAAAGAGTTGATGTCTGGGACCTTAAAGAGTTGCTTATGAATCAAAAGAGGAAATGCATCACCAAAAATGACACTAATTTAGATGTAATTATTACAGTTTAAATAGAAACACAGTACATCTTGCTGTATTATGGAAGACTAGGTGACTTGGGTGTCTTGCTCAGTCTTCTGCCTAGGTGCTGTGGATGGGTAACTTCAAGGCCCAGTTCTTCTTCCTGATGGTTCTTCCTAGAGTTGGAAGACCTACGATAGTGCACATGCTGGTAACTTCGAGGCTTGACTTCTGCAATGCGCTGTACATAGGCTACCTTTGTGCTCAGTCTGGAAACTTCAACTAGTTCAAAACATGGCAGCCAGGTTGGTCACTGGTACACCTAGGGGTGACCATATTGGCTTCGATGTCGTTTCTTGACATCTTTCAATTCCTTGATTCCCAAGTTATATGCTGACTCATATGTCTCCCCATGGGTTAAATCCATAGAAAAAAAAATCACTTCTATCGGGCTTTCGCCCTCTTATGTGTTGGCATTAGGCCCGGAAAAGGCCAGGGCCTTATCTAAACAACGATTGATAGATATTGACAACCAGGAACCAGATATTGACAACCAGGAATTGGGTTGTCATCCAATCCTACTAAAGATGGAATGCAGTACTTGAAGTGGTTAATCATTCCCAAATACAGGAAGGCCTTTACGTTGGCCAGGTTTAACGCCCTCCCTTCAAAGGTTCTTGAGGGCAGACTCAAGAAGATTCCGTGGTTCCTTAGAATTTGCCCATGCAACAATTTAGACATAGAGACTGTTGAGCACGTTTTGTTCTCATGTCGCTTTTATCAAAAAACAAGGGAGGATTTAATCTGGCCTTTTATACGACCTTTAACAAATCTCACCCCAGGATATCATTTAAACCTCATTTAAACCTCTTGCTACAGGGCACAAATGAGGATATTACTATACAAGTGGCCAAGTTTTTGAATGTGGCTATATCTATCAGAGCAATGGTTGTTGGTTAAGAAGTGTTTTAACTTTTATGAAATGTATAAAGTATTTTAAGGTGTGTTGGATCCTGTTATTAACAATTTTAATTTTTTTATTCTGTAATAACTTTACTCTTGCCATATTTCCTATGGTCTATGGACTGCAATAAAGGAAGGATTGATTGATTGATACACCAACTTTAAAAGTTTCCAGGCGAAGTACAAAATGTTGGTCATTGCCTTTAAAGCCTTATATGGTTTGGGTCCAGGTTACCTGTGGGATCGCCTTCCCCCGTACAATCCGCCCTGTACACTCAGGTCCTCTGGGAAGAATTTACTTCAGTCAGCCAAAACCAGGCTGACAACTGTTACCCAGAGGACCTTCTCTTCTGTCGCTCCCAGACTGTGGAATGGCCTGCCAAAACAAATTCGTCATTTTAACAGTCTTTTTGACTTTAAGAAAGCCATAAAGACTGATCTCTTCTAGCAAGCCTACCTAGCTGAATTTTAAGAGTTTTATTGTTATTTGAATAATGTATTAGTTTTATATGTTTTTAATCAGTTTTATGTATTTGTATTTGATGTTGTTCCCCACCTCGATCCAGAGGGAGAGGCAGGTAATAAATAAATTATTGTTGTTGTTGTTGTTGTTATTATTAATCTTTAAACTGGATTTGGACTGGACAGCCCTTCAAAGAGAGGATGCCTTCAAAATAGAGGGCAGTCCTCTGGCTGACCTTCATATACATGCCCCTCCACTGTAAAAGAGGAGACATGACTACCCTAAGGTATTTGGGACTACAATTCCCAATTCCCAGCATTCCTGATCACTGGCCATGCTGGATGGGGCAGACAAGAGCTGAAGTACAAAACATATGAAGGAAGGCTTCTCTATTGTCTGAGTATGCATTTTGTTTTAAATAGACTTAATTGCATTAAAGAACAAGGAAGGTTTTTATGCTCCATCCTTGCAAAATTTGCTTTTCTTGAAAGCTTATTATAAAATTGGCTGCGCTGTACTGGTTTTGAAAAGAAGAAGATGTCCAGCAAATATGGCTCTTGCTCTCAGAAATGTAAGGAAAATATTTACATAATTAGGCAAACATCCTGGGCTCATTATGATCTCTGCATCAACCCAGTAAACCCCTTCCAAGTATTGCTCTTACGCTAAAGGAGGACAAAAGGTATGTAAACCGAACTGCCCAATGGCTGATGCAGACAAAATGCCTTGCATATTTGTAGCATCTTGAATTTGGCTCTAGGCTGAAACCATTAGGCCATGAGACGATATTCACTGTGATAACTGCTGGCTATAATGTCAACAATTGGTTGTATGGATGTAGATGCCATAAATTAGCTCCTATAGATAGAACATCCTTATGATATGAATGTGATATTTAATTTTATCAAGTGAAGGGCTAAGTAGCACTCATAAGATGCCAGCGGGTGGTTGAGGGTGCAGGGCAGGGGATGGAGTTTCCAGAAATGAGGAACATTCAAGGAATCCATTCATTCGTACATTTTGAAGTGAGCCAAGATCTGCCATTCCCAGACTAATGCGCAGATCAGAACACAGTCATCCACAGTTAACCTTTTGATTTTGCAATTCTCTGAATTTCATGATACAGTCCTCAGCTCAAACAATGTACCAAATAGGTAGAAAAATCCATATTTTAGAATCAAATACATTTAGAAATGCACAGTTTGAGAGAAAATATGTTTGTAATTCTAATTCTTCCTGTTGGTTTTTTTAAAAAAATAGCAGATTAATGCAGACAGAATGGATTTATGAAACTGACATGGACCAGAAATAGATTGATTTATACATCCCTACCAGAAACCACAATGAAAAGTATAGAGGAAACTGAAGAACAAGAGCTTTCTCTGTTGTTTCCATGACAGGCTGAAAAAGCAATCAACTTTCCAGTTAAATATTTAAACTGAAAAAGGAGCATACATCTTCAGCAATGTTAGTGGCTGCAGTGAAAAGTCCAACGAAAACTAGCTGAATGCAGCAATTGAATTTTAATTTGGAAATTCTTTCCAGTATCTTCCCAACATGGTGACACTGGGCGGTATCCAATGGTATCATTCCGCAAACTCAAATAGCGCAAGCAGACCTCCACCTAATCTTTTCGTTGTGGAAGTAGTTGCACATTGTGCTTGCACAATCCACCATGCAACTGCTTGCGCAAGCATAATGCGAAACCATTTGCTTGGTTGTGCAACTGATTGCACAACCACACCTGTGCAAATGTAACTTTAGCTGGATTTAGCTGGACTCTCTTTAGCATAGTTCAGAACCTAGTTTCCACTACCGCAACGTCATTTGTACTAGTGCAATGACACAGTTGGATACTGCCCTATGAAGTCAGAAAATGGGGAACTCTGGAAAAAACAAGCAAAGCAGACCAATAGTCCTCAGTAAACCAAGACTGAGATCCACCAAATTAAATAAACTGGATGAATCCAATCCCCAGACAAAACATTATGGGCAGCACTTTACTTCCCAAATTAAGCCTTCATCAGATGTGGACACCAAGAATATATATATATATATATATATATATATATATATACTTTATACTGGAAACATGAATTAATATGCAATAAGCCAATTTTGTTGGAACAGTGATTCAGGTCAGAGTTATAGTGCCTACAGGGTTGTCCATGATTTAGAATGTGGATTATGATACTCTGTGAATCTTATTGCAGATAATACCGTAATATGCACAAGGTGCTCAACCAAGATTTGGGTTTTGTAAAAACAAAAACACATATGCCATATATGGCAAAATGAAAATAGCTGCAGAAATAACGGGACCGTTTTTGTACATCCCTAGCACCAAATGTCATTTTGATTGAAAAACAAACACCCAAATAAATGCCCAGTGGTGGACCAAAGATCTGACATTGATGCCTTATGCCATCTGTTTTTCCCCTGAGATTTACAAGTCCATGACAAGGCATCAGTTTTCCATATATTTTTTCAGAGTCCCCATGGGAAATGTATCACAGGTAAGCCTTCAAACAAAGACAAACAGCAGTACAGGTGTACTCTGCCAACAGTGACAGGGATGGCTTCTGTCACCCCATGGAAAGAAATGTCATCAAAACCACATCCAAGGCACGGAGGCCTCGTTTTTCTGTTTTGCTTTTTCCAATGTAAGAAGCTGGAAACAGCAATATCTATTTTGCACCAGGGATATGACATTTAAACCATTATTTTGACCCAATCTGCTTCACATAGCGAAGCACTGCAACCATGGTCCAGAATTTCTAAGACGAAAATGTCAGGGGGGGGGGGGGAAAGAAAGCAACCCTTCTGTCTTAGCCTAGTGCAAAATGCATTATTATCTCCTGTTTAAGAACAATACCAAACATAAATAAACAAACACAAAAACCTGATGCATTTGCAAATGCCAAGAATGAAAATGAAGCTAAAACTGTGTAGGGTGGTGATGAAAACACCACAGTGCTTTGTGGCACTTTGTGAAAAGGCTATACACAAATGAAAACCCATGAGAAAACATGTAACAATTACATCAGCCAGAATAACTGAATTTATAACACAGCGCTAGGCCTTCCATGAGTGTGTGAATACAGGCAACAGACTTATGTGCTAAACGCGTTTGCTTGTTCTTTAAATTACTGCTAAAGTTCTGTAATATGGAGACCTGTAGGTGGATTTCCTTCATTCCATGTTCACTGTTTCCCCACCCTTAGTTGCTGACCCTGTGAAGAGGTTGAATTACATTCAAGTGTGTCCTTCTGACAGCGGAATGAACAAGGCTAGGATGACCATATGGAAAGGAGGACAGGGCTCCTGTATCTTTAACAGTTGTAGAGAAAGAGGTATTTCAGCAGGTGTTAGCACCTGGTGAAATTTCCTCTCCGTCACAACAGTTCAAGCTGCAGGAGCCCTGCCCTCTTGACCAGATGCAAAAGAGGGCAGGGCTCCTGCAGCTTGAATTGTTGTGACGAAGAGGGAATTTCACCAGGTGCTGCATGCATACAAATGACGCCTGCTGAAATTCCCTTTTCAATGCAGCTGTTAAAGATACAGGAGCCCTGTCCTCCATTCCATATGGTCACCCTAAACAAGGCTGTTGGATTGAATTCCTCCTCCCCATTCAGCACCCCTCCAGAGCAAATTTAAGGGGTGTGCAGAGCACTGCAGAGGGAAGGAAGAGAAGGGAAACACCAATTGCCCAAATGAAAGTCTACTTACATAACACTGGATTTGGTCCATTGGTTCTACCTATACCTACCTCTCCAGGCATTGGTGCAGCTTTGTCTTTCTTTTTTCGCTTTGCTTTGTTTGTGGAAGCATCGTTTGTTCTCAAAAGGAAATTCATACAGTGTCTGTATATAAAATACTAACGATCTATAATGCAAACTATATATACTAAATATTAAATATATAAATACTAACTATATTTTAATTGCTACTACATGACCAACTTCAGTCCATTTGATTCTGATGGGACTAGGTTTAGACCCAACTCTTAATGTTTTCAATAAAACATTGGCGCAATTCTTTGGCTTCAGTTTTCATTTTATTGTTACATGATGTATTGGTTTTATTTTGTTCTTATTGTGGTTTTCTCTGAATTTTGTATATTGCCTTGAGTGTGCCCAGTAGACAGAGAGATTTATATACTACTACTACTACTACTTCTAATACAGTTGCAAAAATAATTCATCAACAACTGACCATCAAATTCAACCTTATCAAACAACTTATACCATACTATACATACTCACCCAAAACAAACTTGGAAAATGCAGATTATAAAATATGCTGGGACCAGACAATTCTTACTGACAAGACAATATCTTGCAACCAACCAGACATAACAAACATAGACAAAAAGGGAAAACATATATACCTCATCGACATAGCAATACCGAATGACAAAAATGTTGTTGAAAAGGAAGAAGAAAAGAGAGACAAATATACACCACTGGCATGAAAGTCAAAGAACTATGGCAACAGTTCACAATTATCCTATTAGTCACATCAGTCACCGGCATCACATCAAAAAACTATACAGAAAACCTCCAGAAACTGCGCCTACCAGAATACATCCACACCAACATCCAGAAAGCAGACATAATTAAAACATGCTGAATCGTTAGTGAATTCCTGAATCAATAAAACACTGCATGACTTGGCAAAACCCATCATGTCCGTCTAGAAAAACCGCCATGAGCGAGAAAGAGATATATAATAATAACAACAATAATAGCTCACATGAGTTTTGTTCTTTGACTCTAATGGAACTAGGTTTAGACCCAACTCATAGGCTCAATTCGGACAACACGATAGTCAATGGTGGGTTGACTAACCCTAACCCTAACCCTAGGGAGTACTCCCCACACAACATGGTAATAAATAATCAACTGTGGTGTGGATGAGGATCAGCGCTGAGTTGACTATGGCAGCATTCGGATGACACAATAGTCAAAACAACTGACGATTGCTTCCCCCATGCCAGTTGTTTATTGTGTCGTCCGAATTGAGCCATAATGTTTTCATTAAAACATTGGTGCTTTCCTTTGGCTCTGGCTTCCATTTTATTGTTACCTTCAGCCTTGGAATGCTCTACAAGCACACAAGAGAGTTCCAAGACGCTAAACAGAGTGGGGCATCCTCAGTACAAAGGAATTTCCACAAGTGTCCTGGAATCCCATATATTTAGCAGTGTTCCAGCATTGGGGACAAATACATTTTTGTGCCATTCACCCTATCGTATATTAACTGTATTCCAAGGAAGTTGGCATCTAGGCCAATATTGCAGGAGATTTACCTTTCAGTTGTTCCCAGCAGGTCCTGGTTTCTGTCTCATTTACAAGCTCAGCTCTGCCATGTCATGAAGTACTGGGAACGGCTTCAGGTGATACTATTGGAGAGGGGGTATATATGGAGGCAGGAATTGGTGTCTGAATGATGCACTAAGACTTTTAAAAAGCATTTGAGTTAGCATGGATGGTGGCATTGGGCTTCGCTTCAGGAAGCAAAATGTCTTGAGCACTAGGAATGTTGCGGAACTCCGAGAAGGGAGTGGAGTCCGGCAGACTCCCTCTCACTCAGCCACCCAGACTCCAATCTGTGGAACACCACATTTGTCCAACTCAGCACGCACCAATTTGGGCAAGTGTGGTGATCCTTACTGGTCTGCCATTTTGTGTAAAAATTGTGGCACGCTCTTTTACATAAAGGGCCTTTTACGCAAATGGTGGCCATAAAGCAGCCATTTGTGCAGAAGGCCCTTTACATGAAAGAACAAGCCACCATTTTTACACAAAATGGTGGCTCGCTGAGGGATCGGGCAGCCGTATGCCACTCACTGGGCACCCATGGACTGTCTGGTGGCTCACCACATGCAGCAAGCAAGGGCCAGCTGGCTGGGGTCCAGGTAGTGGCGCTTGGCACGAACTGTGGTGAGACTGTCCATCCTTAGCCAGCACTATTTACATATATTTAGGCTGTTTCTACACTGGCCTTTTTTGTGGGATTGCCCCTGGGTGGTCCCGGTGCATCCAAATGATGCACCGGGACTCCCAGGGGTGGGGAGGGATGGGCACGGGTTTTCCCAGGGATAAAAAATCCCTGGGAAAACCTGTTTCTTCCCACGGTTCAGGGAACATCCTGAGTAAGTGCGCACCAGAAACAAGAATGGAGCCACGCCCATCAGGGGAGGGGGTGCTAGCAATTTTGCCACCCCTCAGATGGCAGGAAGGGGGTTGGGGGAGATTTAATTTTTAATTTTTTAAAAAAACCTAACCTTTTGCACAGGAGCGCAATTGCACTCCCTCCTCAGTGATTTTTAAAAAATACCAGGCGCAACATCTGCTTCCTTTCAGGACATTGCACTTGTTTGCACAAGAGCTACGACCCCGGAAGCTGGCAACTCCGGGATCGCTACCCCCTCCTTCCATCTCCAGCCGTAGGTGTAGAAAGGGCCTTAGTCTACCCAGGGCTTAGAGACAGTTTTCACACGGAAATCAATTTTGGAGAAGGGCCATGGCCCAGTCGTAGAACACTAGCTTTGCATGCAAAAGACCCCAAGCTCAGTGGCATTTCCAAGGAGAGCTGAGAAAGTCAATTGTCTGAAATGTGGAGAGTCGCTGGTAGTCAGCGTAGATAAAACTGAACTTGATGGAACCGTAACATGACTCAGTATAACGCAGCTTCCTATGTTGCCAATTACTTCTTGGTATAGGAACCAAAGGGGTAAGACAAGATGTGCTTCAAATCCTCAAAGGCCCATTATTCTACGTTCACAAAGGATAAGGGGTGCCCCCCGCCACAAGCAGTGAGAATGAATGCCAGCTTTCCAAGAAAAAGGAATCACGTAAAATAAATGAGTCCATGCTCAAAACCAAACAAACAGGTCAAGGCAGTTCAAAGATCAGCCAGATGGCAATCCCGCTACATATGCTGAGGGACCATTCACAAAATAATTTTTCATGTGTTGAGGTCAACAAAAGTTGACTCCCCCCCCCGAACTACAAACACTGCTTTTGAGAGCAAAAGAACTGACACTTAAAAAATAATATATATATTTTTAGAGTATATTCTTTGGGTGCACACAAACAGGCCTTTGGGGGAAGCATCTTGCACACTACAAGTATAAGCAGAAACTATTCTTTTTCCTGCTAGCATGTCAAAGGGCGTTGTCACATCGAAACGAGAATGAGAGCATGCATTATGCCGAAAAGATTGGCTTTGCATTCTCTAACGGACACTGTCCATGGCTAGGACCACACGGTTTCAACACTGATCTTAAACGCTAGGAACACCAGGCACAAAACTTTGGGAAATTATCCCAATGAAATGAACGGGGGCAGCTCTTGCATGGTTCTGCACTGGTCTTTTTATTCAGGGGCTTTACCTACTGCAAGTGGGGGCAGAGATACACTCCACTTTAAGAAAAGCAACTTGTTGCATAATAGGAAAACGAATATAGGCCTGCTGTCGTCAATTTCAAATCCTACACTGGTGTAAAGTTAGAACCTTTATCCCCCAAAAAGCAGAATGGAAGGTGCTGAAATTAAGATGTTCTGGGGCTTTTGGTAAAAAAAAAAAAGGGGGGGGGGAAGTCCTTATGCAAACAGGATGTTGTAAACGTCTCTTTGAAAGAGGCCTTGTATCAGGTCTCGGTGCTGGTCTTTGATTTATTAGGCATTTCAGCTGCAGACCAAGTAGGTTTTCCTGTTCCTGCTAGCTTCCCGCTGCAGTTTTTGAGTCGCTACGCTCAAAGACATGTATGCCCCTGAAAGTGCAAAGTCTGTTAGAGTGCCCTAAATAATATGCGATGTGAGAAAGTGCTGTTAGAGGCGTTTCCTGTTTGGGTTTCCTTGCTGGCACTCCAGCTGAAATCTCTAAAAGGTGTACATGCCATGTACATATTGAAGCAGAATTTCTGCCCGCCCGGCCCTTCCATGTCCCCCCACCCCCTGCAAAAAAAGGGACTTCAGCTAGGGTGACCAGATAAAATCCAGGTCAGGGTTCATGTAACTTTAACAGTTGTAGAGAAAAAGGAATTTCAGCCAGTGTCATTTGTATGCAATTAGTTCCTGGTGAAATTCCCTCTTCATCACAATGGTTAAAGTTGCAGGGGCCCTGCCTTCTTTTGTATATGGTCACTCTAGTATAGTGCCTGCAACTTTAACAGATGTGATGAAGAGGGAATTTCACCAGGAACTAATTGCATACAAATCACACTGGCTGAAATTCCCCTTTCGTTACAACTGTTAAAGTTACATGAGCCCTGACCTGGATTTTATCTGGTCACCCTACTTCAGCATTTGTCACACTGTCTCTTTAAATGCCCCTGGCAAAAACTTTCTCTCTCTCTCTTTCTGTCTCTCTTTCAAATGTTTCTTCTTTCTCTCAGCCTGTCACTGACGGTAAGTGCAATCACATTACGCACCGCTTTCTTTGGAAAGCCCCTTTTTAATGATCTGGCAGCCTGTAGACGCTGACTGCTTCCAGAAAAAATTTCAATCCTTCTTCCCACAGCTTCCACAAGCGCCAGTGATAAATGACACCTGTCATTCTGTCACAGACAAACGGCACAGATGGGAACCTGGGTGATGTATGGTTCACCCGAACAGGAAATCAAGTTTGGGTTTGTTGTGGTTTCCCCCACCCCGCCTCCTCCTAACTGGAAAGAGTTGACCAGGACACTGTCATGAGCGTGTTCCAGAGGCCTTGCTTAGAAAAACGAAAGAAAAGCTAGAGAGGCACACAGAAGGTAGAAGCGTTTTTGAAAGGCCTGGTTTGGTTGGAAGGGACAGACATAGGTCATTCATGTTTTTAGAAGACAATGGTCAGATCTACAACAAGCAGGATATGGCACCTTGAAAACGGTTTGAAAACTGTCTATGGAGCATGTCCTGGGCCCCAACAGTTGTCATTACTGTTATAAAGCAGAAGTGTAGATTCTGCCAATGATAGCTGGACCATCTATATGCAACCGGTTCTTCTGGGATAAGACCTCCTGAATTAATGTAAACTCTCACTAACCCACTTTGCACAGAGTTCCAAAGTATTAGTAGCCCAAACATGCATTTGGGGAACCCATTCTTAATCCCCCTCCTCCATATTTTCATGGTGATAGAGCTGCTATAGTAACCCAATGCAGGTCAGGCTACAACCGAGAAGTTGGTCCTGACTCACCAGCTAAAGACCAATGGTCCAGTACAACCTTCCCTAACCAACTTCCCTCTGGAGTTTTCAGACCACAACTCCCATCATCCTTGACCATTGGTCTGCAGGCTGGAGCTGTTAAAAGTTGTAATCCTAAACTTCTGGTGGGATCCAGGTTGTGGAAGGCTGGTCTAGTGGATGGATGTGGAATTGGGAGGCCTGAGTTCAAATCCTAGCCTAGGCCTGACACTCAAGGGTGATCTTAGGCCAATCACTTTTTGTCAGCCTGTCTTACTTCACAGAGTTGTGAACGTAATATAGGGAAAAGCCAGGGATGCCACCCTGATGCCAGATTCACACATGCATGTTTAATCATTTATGGATGCACATTCAAATGTATGAAAGGGACAACAAAGCCCTACTATCACAAATAGAAATTCAATTTCATATCATCGCACATAGAGAAAGCCTATACATTCAGCTGCCAGTTATGAAGGACATAAATGCTTCCTTGGGCTCTTTCAAGGAAGGGTATGATCCACATGTGATAAATATTGTGATGCACATCCTGATCCCATGGACGAGCATTCAGGCCCTATAAGAAAAGTAGTGCTAACTGTGAAACTTCACAGCTATGAAACACATGTGTTTGGTAGGGATGTGCGCTGGATCGGATCCGATCCACGATCCGAATCCGATCCAGAGGGAAATCGGATAAATTATCCAATTTCCAATCCGACAGCTGGATCGGCCGATCCAATCCGAACCGATCCGAAAAGGTTCCGATCCAGTTTGGATGGATCGGCGGATCAGCGGGCACCCGCTGGCGCCCACCGCCGCTTCCACTGGCGGGCGCCAGCGGGCGCCCACCGATGAAAGTGGACAGCGGGGGGGGGGCGCGCAGAGCGGCGCGGAGTGGCGCGCTTACCTTTCAGGGATGTCCGCTCCCGTCCGGCGCCGGCTGCTACTGCCAGCAGGCTTCGCAGCCTGCTCCAGGGTGGCGCGCTGGGTAATGACATCACCCGGCACGCCACTCTAGAGCAGGCCGCAAAGCCCGCTGGCAGTAGCAGCCGGCGCCGGATGGGAGCGGACGTCCCTATAAGGTAAGCAGGGAGCGCGCAGAGCGGAGCTCGCGGAGCGGCGCGCTTACCTTTCAGGGACGTCCGCTCCCGTCCGGCGCCGGCTGCTACTGCCAGCAGGCTTCGCGGCCTGCTCCAGGGTGGCACGCCGGGTGATGACATCACCCGGCGCGCCACCCTAGAGCAGGCCACAAAGCCCGCTGGCAGTAGCAGCTGGCGCCGGATGGGAGCGGACGTCGCTGTAAGGTAAGCAGGGGGTGCGCGGAGGGGAGGAGGGAGGCGCGCGGAGCTGCGCACTTACCTTTCAGAGACGTCCGCTCCCGTCCGGCGCCGGCTGCTACTGCCCGCAGGCTTTGCGGCCTGCTCCAGGGTGGCGCGCCAGGTGATGACATCACCCGGCACGCCACTCTAGAGCAGGCCGCAAAGCCCGCTGTCAGTAGCAGCCGGCGCCGGACGGTAGCGGACGTCCCTGTAAGGTAAGCAGTGGCAGGGGGGAGGGGGCTTACCCCCCCCGGGGCCGTCCGCTTCTATCCGGACAGCCCCGGGGGAGAGGGAGTGCGGGGGAGGGGGCTTACCTGCCAGGGCCGTCCACAGCGGACGGCCCCGGGGGGGAGGGAGTTAGGCCCCCCCTCACCCACCCGCCGCCATTTTTTCCTCATAGACTTGCATTGCAATGTAAGTCTATGGGGGGGGGGAAATGGCGGCCGATCCAAAAATTTCCGATTTTTGGATAGGGATCGGACTCGATCCGGTCCAGGGGGCCTCCGATTTTGTCCGATCCGATCTGTGACAAAATTGGAGGTCCCGATCCGGGTCCCGATCCGATCCGGGGGGGGGTCCGTGCACACCCCTAGTGTTTGGGCATGACCAGGGCATGATGTACCAAACCCAAAGACAGATCCAACATTAGCACATGGAACAGAACAATCCCCCCACCTCAGGCAACACTTATATTAAAATATTATTATATTAGTGCTAGAACAGGGTGACCAGATAAAATCCAGGTCAGGGCTCATGTAACTTTAACAGTTGTAGAGAAAAGGGAATTTCAGCCAATGTCATTTGTATGTAACTAGTTTCTGGTGAAATTCCCTCTTTATCACAACTGTTAAAGTTGCAGGGGCCCTGCCTTCTTTTGTATATGGTCACTCTAGTATAGTGCATGCACCTTTAACTGTTGTGATGAAGAGGGAATTTCACCAGGAACTAATTGCATACAAATGACTCTGGCTGAAATTCTCTTTTCTCTAAAACTGTTAAAGTTACATGAGCCCTGACCTGGATTTTATCTGGTCACCCTATGCTAGAAAGGGTCAACAAACTTGTACAACAGCCCACTTCTTCCAACTTTCTTTCCCTCATGTAAGCAAGAGTAGGGCCAGATCTACACCAAGCAGGACATAGCGGTATGAAAGTGGTATGAAAGTGGCGTATAAAAGGCAGGAGCCACACTACTGCTTTATAGAGGTATTGAAGTGCACTGACAACTGTTGGGACCCATAGACACATACGATATACCACTATATCCTGCTTGGTGTGGCTCCTGCCTTTTATATACCACTTTCATACAGCTTTCATACCACTATATCCTGCTTGGTGTAGATCTGGCCTAGGTTTCAGTAGTGTGGGATTCATAATTCCTTAGAAAAGGAGAGAGAGAAGGAAACAATTCGAGACAGTGAGAAAGGAGTTAAGGCTGCATCACTTTAAATTTCGTTGTCTAGAAAGACACATTGGTTTCTTGGGACAAGAACTTTGACATGATAAATATGAAGTAACCTGGGACAGCTGGATCTGACTGGTCTATACATTTGTTCTCCTCCAAAAACATGGGAGCATAAAGATGAAATTAGGTATATTCTTCCTCCTCCTTTCTATACAATTGAGGGAAATGCAACTGCCTTTGTAAAACTATGCCTCAATTTCTTCCCTCCCACAGAATCCATGCTTTGCATGCAGAAGGTCCCAGGTTTCTCCAGGCAGGGCTAGGAAAGAATCCTGCCTGAAACCCTGGAAATCTGCTGCCAGTCAGTGATGGAACAAGGGTCCGACTCAGAATAAGGCAGCTTCCTATCTTCCTATCTTATGTCATTACCAACTTCTCCAGGGAGGTCCAGTACATCAAAGAACGAAAGACATTTATGCACTCCGTAGCAATTGGGTAAGTGCCATTGGGACTTCATCATTCACATCCCTTCATTTTCTCCCAAAGCCACCTTTCCACTGTCCTCAATCCTGACAGAGAGATCCTGAGCAGCAGTCTGGCTACCTTATTATTATTATTATTATCCCGCCTTTTTCCCAATAATGGGACTCAAGGCAGCTTGCCAATTATAACATGTACAGTCAAAACTAATAGTGATATACAAAAATTAAAAATATAATTAAACATAAAACATTTTAAAACATTTTAAATACACATAATTAAAATTCCAAACTATAAGCAGTACATCCACAAAGTTATGAATTACTCCCCAAAGTTCTGCTGAAACAGAAAGGTTTTTGCCTGCCTCCGAAAGCACACCCAGCTTCCCTGGGTGGGAGTTCCAGAGCCCCGGGGCAGCCACCGAGAAGGCCCTATCCCTCGTTCCCACCAGGCGTGCCTGTGATGGTGGTGGGACGGATAGAAGGGCCTCCCCTGAAGACCTCAGGGGACAGGCAAGCTCATAAGGGAGAATACGGTCTTTCAGATATCCTGGACCCGAGCCATATAGGGCTTTGTAGGTCATAACCTACAAAGAAAACAGACTGGAAGCTGGTGGAGCTGTTTTAACAGGGGAGTTGTATGCTCCCTGTAACCAGCCCCCTTGGCATCTAGTCACAGAAGATCACATGCCTCCTATGGTATAGACGAGCCTGCACCAAATTCAACTCAACTTTGAGAAAGTTCAAACTCAGACCTGGAGCCAAATGGCTCCGCACACAGACACATCTCCCCATTGTTTATATTTAAATGCTGCCCCCAATGATCCTTACACATTGATAAATTGCAGGAGCAGGATGAAAAAAGAAGGAAGCTCTTTCTGAGTGAAACTTGGAACACAAAATGAACCAAAGCACCTGGGGCAAAGTCTCTTTTCTTATTCTGTTTCCTGAGGATACATCTGAGCCCAGGTTTTCTGGCATGCACAGCCAGTGCTCAGTTTGAAACAGATGCTGGCCCTCATAAAAAAATAAAAATAAAAATAAAGTTGAACTTTAAACTGAAGTTTACTGTTAGCATTCCACATCGGAGGAGAAAGTCTGAATGCCCACTAGGAAGCAGTATGTAACTGTATGGGAAAAGGAAGCTTTTTCTGGGAACGGATCAAGATTCGCATGAAAGCAAGCCATAAAGACATAATTATCCTCCACACAATCTTAGGAGTAAAACAGACGTTACTTTAAATTCACATCTAGCAGTTACATTATTACACTAGAGTAGGTGCAGGGAGCCTGCTCCGGATCTTAAAAGTCACTCTAATCCCACATTAGAGTCCCAATCTGAATCAGGCCCCCTGTACCTACTCTACAGGGAAAATGGAAATAAAAGACATAGCTGCTAAAAACAGATTGAAAAGAAATGGTTCAAGCCCTTAACTGTGCGGAAGGAGACAACGGTCCCAAATCACACAGGGGAGCCAATGGATTCCTTCCCCAAATGTCTGGAGGATTAAATCCAAACAGGGCTTTTTGTACATCTAGGGATGTTGTGAGTGCCGGACTGGGTCTGGGAGTCCAGCAGGCCTGTTCTTTGGCGATGGTCCAGGAGCCATCCACCCTTGTCCAGAGCCTCCATTCACACCTTTAATCTTGTGTAAATGGGGCCTTTATAGCCGCCATTTACACAACTTGAGAAATATACAGTTTCCAGAGCCTCCATTGTTGCACACAATGGAGGCTCTGGACTATGGCGGATGGCCTCCTGGCTTCACCAGCACTTGCAGGGCCACGAAGAAACTCACGCAGTATCATGAACAGGAACTGGTGGTGGCTTGGTGGGCATCCAATAGAGCCGGGCACAGGTGAGTCTATCTACCTGTACTTAAATCTTGATTCAAAAATGATTTCAGCTGAACTTGTTTTTATTTTCAGAACTATAGCCTATGTTATACAGTTACTTCAGTTTAACAATGTGCATTTCAAATTGCCTACCTTTGGAAACCCTGGAGAATCACTCATGGAATCTTTGTTCATTGTAGAGGAACAATCTAAATCATACACACACACACAATCTCTCTCACACACTCAGTTTATGCAGGGAGCAGGTCTCCTGGGTCTCATCATTGAACTGTGTGAGATGAAAGTACAACCTAGAGCTGATTTGGGCTGAAGGCAGATCACCAGATGTTTTGGACTTCAATGCCCAGAAGCCCCTGCCAACATGGCCAATGATCAGGAGTTGAAATTCAAAATATCTGGAGATTGACTTTCTGCCCACTCCTGGCTAAAGACCATGCTAATACTCTCCCGCAGCTGCAGAGTGGAAGATTGGTAGTGGTGGGCAAATAGTCTCTCAGGCCCTTTTCGCACCAGGCAGTTTGCCCGGGATGGACCCCAGCTGCTCCCGGTTCGGCCGTACGACGCACAGGGAGGACCGGGGGCGGGGGGGGGCACGGGATTTTTCTGGGAAACCGGAAACTAGAAAATCCCGATTCTTCTGCGGCCCCTGGGAAGTTCCCGGGACTGCGGAAGAATGTGTCCGCCTGCCCCAGTACTGCCATGCTTACTCGCGAGTAAGCGCAGCAGTACCGATGGCCACCGAGCCACACCGCGCGGCTCAATGGCCATCAGGAGATGGGGGAAGCAGAAATGCCATCCCCAGGATGGCGGTGGGTAGGGGGGCGATCGCGCGCCACGGTTTTTTTTAAAAAAACTTGCTTTTACGGAGGAGCGCTCGTGCCATCGCATTCTAGTGCAGCTTTAGCGCGCCAAACCCAGAAGTGGCTACTTCCGGGTTCGCCCACTCCCTGCCCTCTCAGGGCCTGAGAGAAGCATCTCCACCATAATGAGCTGTAATCTTTCAAGGTCCAGGAATATAGATCAGGGATGAGGAAACGCACAGCTTTACTCAGCAGAGAGATTTCACAGTTCATGTCACATTTTCAGACCTTGCTCTTCTCTGACAGCAGCCCCATGTGATCTTGCTAGAGCATGCCCATCATTTACATATTATGAATGTGTGTCTCATATTACAGAGCCTTCCTAAATTAATTTCCCCCCCCACTAAACTCACCTCCCTAATTGAAGAACCACAGGATTCCCTGGAACTTAGGCCCGATCTACACCAAGCAGGATATGACACGTTCAAAACAGTTTGAGAACTGTACATGGAGCGTGTCCTGGCCCCAACAGACACTGCTTCCCCAGCAATTGGAGATCAGTACTTGTTTTGTTTCACAGAACAAACAGACCCGGCTTCACACTTGTACGAATGGCCCTTCGTTTGATTCAGCGAAGCCTTCAAGCAAAATTACACTGGTATCCCCAGGCATGGTTACTGCCATGGTGCACCTCTAGATCTCCTTGAGGGAAGGGTCTGTCCAGTCATTTGGGGTGGGGTGGGCTGCCATTTCACTGTCCCTCAAACTACTCCCCCCTGGCTTCGAATTGTCTGGACTGGAAAGCAATGAATTGACTAGAGAGTGAAGATAGTACAGCAGGCTTCAAACACATCGGCACATTTACAATAATTAAATTAATCAATGCATATTTAAAACCAAATAACCCTGCAGTGCAATCTCCTAGAGTACCCCTTAGTATGCATACCAAGTTTCAGGTTTCACAGTCTTGGTGCTAAGGCACAGACAGACACCCTCTTTATTATTATAGATTGTGCAGATAATATTGTTTCCTAGTATATGATTGTGTATCTGCTGATTTGGTTGAGAAATAGTTTTTATAATATATTTGTACGTGCTGTTACAATTCCTTATGCTCTGTTGTACACTTCTCTAGCATATTGTTTTCTCTTTCTCTCATACCAGCCTCTTGCCCTCCAGATGTTTTGGACTTCAACTCCCATCAACCCCAACCAGCATGACCAATGATCTGGAATTCTGGGCATTGTTGTCCAAAACATCTAGAGAGCACAATATTGGGGAAGGCTTCCCCAGACCATAAGCACTAAGGGTCTCGACTTTGCCTGCCTCATAGGTGAATGGTGATTAAGCTGGAAAGTGGGACATGGCCCAACAGATGATGTTCAAAGCTGGTGCGATATTTCTGCCTGAAGGCCCTATGTCAGCATGATCCATGAGGCTATGGAACCTGCTTTAGTAATCAACCTCTTGGTGAGATGGTGTATAACAGCTATTCAAATCTTCCAAATCAGTCACTGATCAACAGCAGGATCCAACGGTCTCGGGAAGTTCTTGGGACCGCGGAAGCATCAGGATTTTCCAGGGATCCCTTATCCCTGGCAAATCCCATGCCCGCCTGCCCCGCCCACAGGAGTCCCTGTGCGTCATTTGGATGTGCAGGGACCAGCCAGGGGCCATCCCAGGCCACAAGCCTGGTGCCCACCAAGATCCCTGCCTCCTGATATTTATTTTATTTCTTAAAATATATACATATTTAAATTGCACCCCTTATAACCGGGAGGCTGACTTGCTGCAAAGTGAAGTGTTGCTCTCCAGCGCCATCTGTATTTGGGTTCAAAAGCATAGTTTCATGTTTTGGAGCTCAGCCCCCTCCCTCCCGCCTACCATTAGGTCCTTGGGCAAGTTATTTTTCTTTCACTCACCAGTTTGCCTGCTGGGAAATTAGTGTTTTGTGACCTGTAATGCCCACCATGGCAGCCATGTTATGAATGGGAAAGCTGCCCCATGACCCCCACTTTGTGAGAGTGCCCATGACACACTCTTATAATTCCATATTTGCCCACTGACCCAAAGAGGTTGGGGACCCATAGCACCATGTTATCTCCTCTCTACCTAGTACCATCTAGGAATCTCATGCCATTATGGAGCCAGCTAAAAGCTTGCCACAACTTGATAGATGTGAGAAGTCAGTTGTAATGGCAGTGGGAAGGTATCCACAAATCCAATGGCCATGTAGGCTCATGATGATGCAAGTTATAGTCCAACACAGGGCACCAGGTGGGGAAAGCGGTGTTAGGCTGATATTGTGGGGCCTTTTAAGACAGAATTCATGTTTTTTAAGTAGATGTAATGTGAACTGATGGGTGCATGGGTACCTAGCCTGCATCTCGATTTACAGTGGCTTTAATGGACTTTATTTGCATCAGTACTCAATAAGAAATGCATACAGGAACCTGTTGTCTTCAGTTATAGTAGTGTCAGTCATGGCGTAGATTTGCTTAAACCATTCCCTTTTTTTCATCTATAAAATCTACCCCAATCAGCAGCTCGACAAAATGAACTGGATCTCAAGTAACGCAATCAAATATCTTTAAGAACAACAGTAACAACAAAGCAATGCCCTATGTCAGCATTTGATGCAATATAAATAACACAATGTGATGTGACATAACTCAGGCAAAGTAATATGACACGACACCACAAGTAAGCACAATCTCTTCCCGCCCCACCGCCTTTTTCTTTTTCTTTTTTTTTAGCTGAGATGCTCATTATCTTCCAATGTCTGATCTGAATGTTTTGTGATAGACTTAAGTGGAGTGAATGCTGTTACAATTTGGCTGATGTCATGAGTTTAATGACGAACTGGATTCAGCCAATTTTCTGGCAGCCACCTAAAATCCTGCGTCCTTTCAAATCAGTCTTTTCAAAAGATGACAGAAACCAACAGCATTGTCCTGAACCGCAGCGGTTACAACAGCAATATTATTGGATCACAATCTAGTTTGCTATTAAGAAGAATGGTACGGCATCAGTAATAGCCCCCCCCCCCCAATTATTAAGGATCAAATCAGCAAATCTTGATTAAGAAAAGTAATTCTTACCTGGTAAGCAGTTATAATAAATAATGGTTCTTATATAAACAAAAAATAACAAATCTATAATGAAACAGAATGCCAGTTTGATCGTCCTTCATCAATTTTGGCATGAAGTGGTTTGCTTATTCTATCCATCTATCTATCTATCTATCTATCTATCTATCTATCTATCATCTATCTAATCTACCATCTATCCTCTATTTATCTAATCAGTACATTTTACATATTATTATGCTTGGAAAATGTATCTTTTTATTACATTGTCAGGTCTCAGCAAGGGTTAGGCTCAAAGTATGAGCCTAGGATTGGGTGGAGAAACAGTTGAAGAGCTGGCTGTCAGTCCAACAGGGCCAGAAGGGGGAATGTGTCGTCCCGAACAGGCAGGTGTCAAGTTCCAGTCATGCAAAAAATGGCTGGAGATAGGGTGGCCATGTGTACTACATTACAGGGAAATTTCTCTATTTCAGGGGCATAGAACCTCAGGATTGGGGCTCAAATTATATTATTATTATTATTATTATTATTATTATTATCTCTTTCTCACTCATGGCATTTTTTTCTAGACGGACAAGACGGGCTTTGCCATGTCATGCTGTCTTTTATTGATTCAGGAATTTCCTGACAATTGAGCATGTTTTAATTCTGGATGTTGGTGTGGATGTATTCTGGTAGGCCCAGTTTCTGGAGTTGTTGTTGTTATTATTATTATTATTATTATTATTATTATTATTCAAATCCAGCCAGCCTTGGTCTCAATCTAGCTCCCCAGAAGGCCACCTCCTCTTCCTCTGGCCTCACTTCCTTTTCTCCAGCTACTGGTCGTTTAGAAGTTTCCAGGCTTTTGTGCGTTTTTCTCTCCCCATTCTAAATGCCTCAAATGCCTCTCTTATGGCTTAGTTACTGTCCCTAAGTGTTTTAATCTAAAATATTGTGGCATTTCGTCCCTGTCCCTTTTCCTTTAGTTCTGCCCACCATTGGAATGTGCTTCCTAAGAACCTGCCCAAAATGGAACTCTAGCCTTCAGCTGAGTGAATTTCTGTAACTCTGCTCCATTTGAAGGGCTGACAGAGGCCCATCCTCTATTATTTATCTGCAATCCTTATATATTGCTCAATATAACGAAATATCTATGCGGTTTACATACTAAAATTCACATTGAAATACACTCTTATAAAACAACGCTAGCTACAGTAACAATAGAAATCACATTTAAAGTTAGTGCTGTGCTGAAAATGTAGACCGTTCCATTTTCAGCATTTCGTGGGTGGGTGGGAATGAAAACTCAGGCGAAAGAGGCTGGGAGAGGTGAGAATTTTGGAGAATTTTCTCCTTGGGGAGTTGGACAGGTTTTCCACATACCTTTTCAAATGTAGCCAGTTGCTGAAGGGTCTCCTTTCTTTCTCATGATTTTTTTAAAAAAACATCCTGGGCATTTTAAGTAGCCCAGAAGTTCTTCCTGAATGCTTATTGGAGAAGGAGAGGTCACACGGTCTCCAATAGGCATTCACTGAGAATTGCTGGGCTCATCCAAATATTGGAGGAAGGAGATGTTTCTTCTCTTTTCTTTTTTAAACTAAAAAACATGAAGAAGGATCCTGAGCAACCAGCTACACTCAAAAAAGGCATGTGGAAATCCTGTCCCCCTCACCAAGGAGAAAATTCTCTGAATTTCTCCCCCTTCCAGCAAAAGAAGCAGAAAAACCAATTCCTCTTTCGCAGGGAGACAGAAAGTTCCTGAAAACAGGGGGCAGGTTTTGGCGCAGCACTATTTAAAATACACCATTGAAACAATTTCAGAGCCAATAACAGTACAAAGCAATGTGGGGGACAGTAAAAGGGAGGAGCATGTGAGCAGTGAAATAAGAGCCAGAGGGAGCCTGGGTGAACAAGTGGCTTGAAAATATCACATTTTTTGCTTCCCACACTGCACCTGGTGGGGGTGGGGGGTGGAGTTTGAATGGCGGTGCACTTCAAGTCTGATGAAAAGTTAAATATCTTGCATGCAGGATGCTTTGCATGCAGGATGTCCCAGATTCAATCCCTCTAGGGATTAAAGGGTTTTAAAAAGTTTTTTTAAAAATAGATTAAAAAAAGATCATGTATCAGTTGATCTCTCTTTACCTGAGACCCAGAAGGACTACCACCAGCCAAAACAGACAGTTCTGGGCAAATGGTCTCAATTGGTCCAAGGCAGTTCCATACGTTCCTAAATATGGCACACTTTGGAAACCTGAACAAAATGGGTGTTTGGTCCAACCTAACAGGCTTGCTTCTATGTGTCTGACTAAATGCAGTTCCAGCCTGGATCTGTGTGTCAAGGAGTTCCTTTGTAAAACTGCCCCTGGTTTTGCTTTTACGAATTATGGGAGCTGTCTTTTTTTTTTTTAATGATGTTAATCTATCTACACACACAAACACAGAGAGAGGAGTTTTTCCCATTTCAGCCAGTTCCTCAGCTCCCTAGAAATTAAACGTCCGAGTGAGGGGCGGACACATCCTGACTCTCGGTCACATGCATGTACATAGATACCAAATGCCAGTGTGCGGCCTCCCTGCCGTTCCCACCCCATAACTGCTTCCCCTCTATCAAGCACATAATCACCTGCCATGCTATCTCGTTGCTGAATGTATTTGTGTTGCAGTAGCTATTTTAGAATAAGTATAACCAGATCCATGGTGAGATTAAGTGTTTTACTGGAGATTCCAAAGATGTTATTATATAGATGCTAAAGGATATATATATATATATATATATATAATATTAAAGTACAGTTTTTATTTACAGCAGGTAGAGGAAGGGAGACACTCAAGCAGTGATCCTTGATGTGAGAATAGCGGTTTTAGATAGGAATGTCCCTATTTTCACCTGTAAAATTTTGACAGTATGGTAGGATACCTTACCTGTGCCAGCTCCAGGTTTTGGGAATCCTGGGGAAGATGCCTTTGGTGCTCCCACCAATACTGCTTCCACTGCCAATTCACTTGACCTCCCCTTTTGGGCCCAATCCGCACAGGTGCCCACAGGTAGAGGGCAAGGCACGCTGCCGCCGCCACCACTTCTCTCTGTTTTACTGCTACTGTTCACTGGCTTAGAAGTCATCAGTCAATACAGGCCGTGGAAGTGAAGCAAACCAAGCCCAAAGGGCCCAGGAATTGGATGTATGCTCACTGCTGTGGTTTGGGCCTTGGCAAAGGCCCAGTGATGCCAACCCATGATGCTGCCCTTGACCTTCCCTCTCCGTTGTATGCATCTGAGGGATTGGGCTCCCTCCTACAAAAGCTTATGCCTTAGCCTTTAAGGTGCCACTAGATTCTTTGTCTTTCCTGAAATGTCCAGTCGATTCTGGCATGAAGCGCTAACTCAGCTTTCAGAGTGCATCAGTGTTATGTCCAGTAGATCCTGCCATGTCCCGCTTGCTCAGCCCTCAGCTCATATCAGCATAAACACTTCATCATGGCTGACACACTGATATGCTAAATGAGTATCGCTGGTGCACAAAGAGGTCAGCAAGAAGTTAACGGAAGGGGGTTAGAAGGGACAGAGCGGCATACTTCACAATCCACAAGGGTGCAGGACTCGTGGTGGTGATGGGGAAAGCCGTCCCCTAAAATGGCAAACCCTCCGCTTTGTAACTTCTTATTTATATTATTTTTAAGCTGTGACAGTTGAGTTCTAAACAGTTAAATATGAAACTGTCAACAAGGGCCTGTCTTAATAACCAAACTTGAGGCCTTTTATCCTGGAAGATTTATGAAGTAATTTTAAAGAGGCCCAAGCAAACATCTGTCAATAAATTGAATGCCGGCTACAGGATTTACAAGCAAGACAAGAATTTCTCATTAAGTGCACATTAGCACTGTGGGGATCATAAATAGTAAGAGGCCAGGATGCTGAGCCTCTCAAGCTGTCATTAAAACACTATCTAAGAACTAATGAGGAAGTGATGGAAGGGTACTAATGATCCCTCAGGCTCCTTTCATTCGGCGGTGAAAAGAAGAGCGTGCAATACAAGTTCTCAGCCTGACACAGCTGAAGCCTTCATAGCACAGCAAAGAGGTTGCAAAGGCTGGCACCGCAGCAAGCACATGGCAGAGTCTCCCACTGCAAACCGCTTCCCAGCTAGAATCAGAGTGTAGCAGCAGCAGCTGGTGAAGCTGGGTAGAGGAGGGCAGCCAACAGCCAGAATGAAGTAGTGGCCAGGAGGGAGGGGCCAGCCAGAACTTCATGAGAAGGCCATGTGGGCAGGATCAGCATGGGTTCAGGTGCTAAGTGTAATGCTAGTAAAGGCCCAGCCGTGTCCTGCACAGTGGCGGGGTGATGATGTCATTGTCCAGGACATTCACCAGGAATGTGCTGGCATGTCGCTGCCTGCACTATGGCTATTCACCATTTCACAAGGATAACAACTAGTAATACTGTGAGAGGTCCCCAGAGGTGGAAATAATTCAATGCCCCTGCTGGAGCTGGGATATTCTAATAACTCACCCCCCCAATCCACGTAGCAGCCATATGTGCACACCAACAGTCTCCTGTGCATGTATTCTGTAGCTATTGGGCACACACATCCAAACTAAGGATGTCTGTCACTGGGAAATCCAGTTCCTGGTTTGGCTTGACAGAGTTCCGCAATGTGTACAATTTGCTTTGCATCTGTGAGCTGAGGTGTAGACTGTTCCCCGAACTCCAGGAACGTTTTTGCTGGGGGGGGAGGATTGTTAAGATTCTACAACTCACACAAATTTCTGAGTGGTTTCTGTAAATTGCAGCCGAATTTGCACACTTTGTGCCCGTTCTGCGCAATTTGAGCAAATTCACCCATAATTTACATAAATCGCTCAGAAATTTGTGCAAATTGCAGGACCTTCTCAAAATCGGTGAACTGGCCCGGCCGGCTGCAGATTGAACCAGAGTGGGAACCGAAACAAAATCTGGGGAGGGCGCGAGCCTAGGAAAAGACGTTGAAGTTCTCCTCACCCACCCCCAAATTTCTCTGACATCCATGATCCGAAGTCACTGAACTGCTAATGTCCTGTTTAAAACCTTGTAATCCCACTTATGAACTGTTTGATTGCATGAGGTGTATTCCGTCTATCCTGATACACTTTTTAAAAGGGCTATGCATGCACTGCTCTGTGTGCAGGTTCTGCTCTTTTGCATTGGACTCAAACTGTAAGGTAGAAATATATGGGAGGCTGGTGGATCCATTTTTGGTGGAACAGAAATTCCATTCTGGTTTAGGTATAACCAGCCAAGAGTCTAAAAGAGCTATCCAAGGTGCTGGACCCATTTTGGGGATATGATCCAGCACCTTGGATAGCTCCTTTAAATTCCTGGCTGGTTATAATTAAAACCCAGAATGGAATCTGCGCCCTAGTGAAACAGGATCCATCCGCCTCCCCTGTATGTGTGTGTGTAAAATTTCATTGCACTGTGGGTTTGCAGTCTTAAAGCCTCCTTAATGTTTGCTTGTTCTCAGATGTTCGTATTTAGCCAGAGGCTACACCACATCACGGGGATTGCAGTCTTAAAGCTTCCATTCTGCTTCAGGATGGAATACAAATGAATGAGAACATAGACTCACGGTTTTAAAGGAGACCAGACGTGGGGATGTGATATTCAGTGGCGGGGCAAAATAAGAGGATGTGGTTTGATGATAAGTGTTTAAAATATCATGAGAATAAAGGTATGACGACAGCATATACTAACGCTAAGCCATGTAGAAGACACGTCGAAAACATTGCTGACTGCAATTCCAAAATGATATTCTGATTTGTTAGAATCACATATTCCACCCATATTTCTGCTCTTAATGAAATTTGGCAGGAACCGCATTTCAAAGCATACCCCTTAATGACTTTGTTTCTGGAAGAAGATCACACTGCTAACCTATTTATGTCAATAATAATAATTATTCCTAAGTAGCTTCAGTACATTGGCACACGAGCCAAAGATGTTGTAACATTTTTTTCCTCCCGTCTCTCTCTAATAGATGAATTTTAAAACTCTATCAGTGACATTAATAAATATACCTTTCTTAGATTTCTGTCTACAAGGAAATGTAAATCACTGTAATTAAAGTGCCAATAATGTGCACATTCTAAAAATTTAATGTTATATTATTATTTGAGTTATCAACAAGTTATTACCCACTTCCCAAACGGACTCTAAAATATTATAGCTAAAACATTTAAACATGCAACCTCTTAGATGAGGTTATCTATAAACGTTAATGGTCTTTAATTTGTACTTAATTTATACTTCTCATCATAGAAAATTGCCTCATAAGAATTAAACCTTGGCTCCACTAGTAAAAGCTACTAACGACAGTATACATTTCAGAACTTTTGCCAATAACCTTAACGTTATCCCGTTGCTGAATCTCCTTTTATTTTCCTAAATCAAGAATCATTTTAGTGACATTGGTGATAAATGTAAAATTCAGCGAGAGTTCTAAAATGATCCCTCCCCCCTTCAAGGTTTTGTTAAATGAATCTATTATAAAACATCAGCAAGTTTTATACCAGAATATATACAGCTATCCAACAATGCTAAGACCATGTCTATGCTGGGGAATTTTTCCCTGGGTCGTCCCTGGGTCGTCCAAATGACGCTCAGGGGATCCCAGGAGCAGGCAGGGATGACCTCTCCATTTTCATGGAATAACTAGTTGCCCAGTTATCCCAGTTTTCCCTGTGATCCTGGGACGATCCCGAGTATCGTGGGTGGTGTGGGCGCCCATCCCGTTCTTCCTTCCTCCCTGCGAATAGGGGGGGTCAGCAAGAGGGAAGGAGCTGGTCCAGGGGGAGTCCAGGGGTATCGGGGGGAATGGGCTTGGGGCTTTATTTGTTTTTAAAAATAACATTTTCGGAGGAGCGCAATTATGTTCCCGGCTCCGGTTTCTTTAAAACAATGTCGGCCGTGACGTCCCTCTTACTTTCTGGGACATCGTGCTTCCATTTAGAAGCTGGTGGAGGATCGCGGAACCCTCCCCCTCCCTCACTCTACACCCTTAGGTGTAGAAAGGGCCTAAGGATGTCTATTAATGTCATTGGGCAACTCTATGTACCTGGATCAAGAAAGAGTAGCTGTTTCTCCAGTGGCAGCCAATTAAAGAATCCTTCCCTTCCCATCACCCTTCTCTTCATGCCCTTGCTACATGTATCACAGCTTTTCAAGCATAGTACAGGTAGGGATGTATGGGAAATTCATTTCAATACATTTTTGTTCAAGATTTACCAAATTCGCACCTCCCAGACCTGAATAAAATCCATTATCGAAGTCAGTCCATTTTGAAACTCGCGTTGCAAGTTGCGCAACGCACAAAAATGAAGAAGCGTACATATAATAACTGTGCACAAATGTGTTTTAATCAATGGGACAAAAGATGCACATTTAAAAAAATGCACTCAGTCGATGCTTACATTTGGAAAAAATTGCACAAAAATAGGCACATCTTTTCATGAGAAAAGGAAAAAGAAAGAAAGTTTGGAATCTGATATATTCACAAGTCAGAATGAGCTTTGATGAGGAAATCAGGACATCTGGACCAACTTGAATTTTGCTGATTTGACCATTCCTAAACTTAAATGCAAAAAGGATGGACAGCTTGTTACTACCAGGAAACAATAATGTCTGAAAACAGACAAGGGGAAACTCAGGTGAGGTGGCCAATGGGCCTGTAGCTAAATATGAGTTATTCTGGGAACCAATTGGGTTGAAAAGCAGTATGCAAATATGGCTGGAAAGAAATATACAAGTATTGCAGATAGTTAAAAAGGCAGAAGCCTGATGCTGAGGGTAGATGCTAGCTCGGCCTTCCCCAACTCCCCTGACCACTGCATCGCAGATGTATTAGACTGCAACTCCCATCATTCTCAGCCACAGGTTGGGGAGGGCTGATCTAGGGTTTTCACCAAGGAGTGGCTAGCTGATGAAGCTTTTCTGAATGGTGGTGGTGGTGGTGGCTCTTTTGGTTCTATGCAAAGGCAAGATAAATAAAGAGCTCCTGATAGAATATGGAGCATCAAGGTTCAACATGCCTGTGAAATACTTTAAGTATGTCAAGTTCATTATCAAGGCTATCCAACAAAACCAATTCCATTGAATAATATCTGGAGTTCACACATCATTGGCTTCAGCTATATTTGAGATACATACTATAGTGTTGATTTAACCCATTCCTCCATGCACCCTGGAAGAGGGAAGGGCAGAAGAGGATAGAATAGAGACCCCCACCCCCACCCCCAAGACTGGCCACAAGAGCCTATACAAATACAAATACAAATTTGTATTTGTATAATACAAATTGATTATGTGTAGACTCTGTATAGAATGTATGGCAGTCGGAAGCGGAGATAGTGGCTGCAATCTTGTCTCCCCTCCAAATGTTCAGTCAACAGGATTGGTCATCTGAATACATCTTCCAATATAAATATACCCCATTGGCTTGGTTCCATCTAAGACATACCAAACTCATCTCCTGTTCTCTTTTGCCTCTTGTATTGGATGGGGGATTAATGCTAGATCAAGCAGAAGAAGGCATATCTTCAAATATAATGGGTTGGAGGAAAACTTAATATATTAAGAGTAGACTCACTGAAACAAGTGGGACTTAACTTACTCATGACTACCTGTCGTGATTCCAAGCCCTCCCACCAAGATGTGAGACAATAAAGAGGTCTGCTGTGTAATCCATGAAGCTTTATTCAACAAATAAACATCTCTTCACACCTGATGGGAGTGTGACTGCTAAGAGATATCCTCTAAGCTTAATTAGCCTAACAAAGCTAGACAGTTGCCTTTCAACTAAAACTGGACAGTTTCCCCATAGCCCAGCAGGCACTTAACATCGGGGGGGGGGGTCTTTCGAAGAAGCCTCTGGCGAGTGGCTACCCTAAGGGACCACCTCCCACTTCCTCTCAACTACGCCCGCTTGATGCTGCGGCAAACTCTGAGATCTGTCAACTCTGATGTCCCCTCCCCCTCCAACAGAGGCTGAGTTCCCGTGGGAGGGGGTGGGGAGAGAATGATCTCTGACTTTCTGCATTCTGTCTGATAGGCTCCTGGGAAGATTCATCCTGGATTCCTGAAGAGTCCTGGGGAATCCCCTTCAGATTCTGAGCCCAATTCAGCCCCTGAAACCCCTTCCCCGACACTAGGGAAAATGGGCCTGATCCTGACACTAACTTATGTCCCATTGATTTCAGCGACTCTACTGTAAGCATGAATAAGTCTGGATCCAACCCAATTAATTTTACACATAAATGATTTACGCTATTCATTGCCATCCGATGTGGTGATGGCCACTCGCTTAGATGGCTGAAAAGGAGGAGCACACAAATCCATAGAGGATCTGGTCTATTAAAGGCTTTCAGTCATGCTTCTTGGCTAAATAGAACCTTCTGGTTCTGAGGGAACATGTCACTGAATGCTATTTGCTCTGGAGACAACGGCATGCTACAACAGATAGACCTCAAGCCTGATCCAACAGGGGCTCATCTTATATGTCCTTATGACCTGTTCAAGATAGCATCCTAGCCCCAAGAAAGACTGTAGACTAAAATCCAAGCAGCCCAGCCTAGCAAGCTACTGCTGTAATCTTTGCATATGTTCCTCCCCCTCCCACCTCTTGTCTTTCTCTCTCTAGCTAATGCCTATCTCAGAGTTTCCACAATAACAATGATAAAAAATTCACTATGTGGCCTTTAAGGAGCTTAATGCAAAGACCTTCGGTGTGCACAGTTGTTCTGCTTTTAACTTATTTCTGCAAAGCAGGTATTTTTGAAACCAAGAATTAGAGAAAGTGGCCTCCGGCTAAATTGCAGGGAGTCCCAAATGAGTGTACCCTTTGAGGAGAGAATCAGTGAAGAAGAAAATGAAGATGACAAGGCTGTTGCTTCTTAATAAACATTATCACATTTCCAGCGTGTATTATTTATTACTTTTCTTTCACTGATTTATGTTCTAAAGCATTTAATCTAATATGTATATCTATATACATATATTTCATTCTGGCTCCCACCCCCTTTAACAAATCTCGCCTTAAAGCTCCTTCTGCGCTTTAGTGCAGCCAAATTAAAATGTTAATTTCGGCAATTTTCTTCCTACCCCCCTCCCCATTTCCAGTAAGTTGCAGAAATATGATTAAATTAAAGGCTTGTGATTGAATCTTGTTGTGTTATAAGGTTTTCAAATTAAAATAGAGTACCAGATTTAGATCCAACACATTTGTTTGGGTTGATGTAAGTAAGGCTCCAGTCTTATGCACACTTACTTGGGAGTAGGACCCATGGGAATTGAGAGTGACTTACATTTGAGTAATGGTGCAGACGACTGGATTGCATATTTATTTATTTATTTATTTATTTATTTTAACAGTCTTCTTGGAAAAGAGCTTCATTTTTTGGGGGAAATGAAACAAAACAACATATGGGCACACCTAGTGAATCATTTTGTGTTCCCACTGATTTCACAGGTTGTGTTGAATCTCTTGAAAAAATTGGATTTTATAATGTTCAACTTTGGCTGGAATTTAGTTGTTCATATGGCATGAGCAATTAATATAGTAAATGTAAATTAATATGGATTTTACCAAAACATAGATTTCTTTTGAGATACTGAAAGAGTTAAGAGGCAATTTACAATTTCATAAACAAAATCTGTCACTACCTGTTATAAAAGGGATCTTTTATACTCCCCTTTTCTTTTTCTATTACATTAATACACAGGAGTCAAAACAACATCAAACAATTCAACAACAACAACAAAAGTGTGCCCTGAACTCTTGGCCCTACTGATTAAAATTTGTTTATACTGAATAAAATTGACAATTACTACACATTGATTCATTAACCTACCAATGAAGCTTGTAGCCCTAGTCAATAGTTAGTGAGTAAGTGGTAAGTAAAGAAGAAAGTAGTAAACAGCAGTAAGTATGAAAGGTCAATAAGGAAAGATTGGTGATAGGAGGATGCATAGGAGGAAGAGCAACACCAAGCAGGATATAGCAGTATATGGTATGTGTCAATGGGCCCCAACAGTTGTCAGTGCACTTCAATCCCACTTTAAAGCAATAGTGTGGATCCTGCCTAAGCTGATTGAAAAGGAGGTATCAACACAGGCATTTAAACCTTGACCACTCTGGCCTAATCCACACCAAGCAGGATATAGCACTATGAAAGTGATACGAAAGCGGTATATGGTATGTGTCTTATAGGCCCTAACAGTTGTCAGTACACTTCAATACTGCTATAAAGCAGTAGTGTGGCTCCTGCCTTTTATATACCACTTTCATACCACTATATCCTGCTTGGTGTAGTTTCAACTACGCAACAGAAGAACCCTGGGCGCTGATAGAAAAAAAGTGAACTTTTCCAGTTCAAAGAGGTAAGGATTGGAAAATGCTGTTCTTAGGGATGGGAGACCCAGGGACACTTGAGATTGTTGAGGCTCTCCAAATTCCACTTTGAAGTTTGGTTTGCCTGGCTACCATTTACGTTTGTGACCCATTTTTCTTTTCGTTCAAATGGGAAAAGTGAACATTTCCATGTGCACGTTTTAAAGGCACACATTTCCCCCCATTGACTAAAGCATGAGAATGCAAATAGGTTTTGAGAAACATGCATTTGAAAACATGCATTAAAAACAAGAACATGGTTTTTTTCCATTACATGCTCGAGCATGTACAATTAAAAAAAAAAAATCTGTTCCCATTCGCATTCATGCTCAGGGTGGTGAATAGGGCCAGTTCTGATGATATTCAAATTAAAATGAAATTCTTGTAGATCCCTAGTTGTTATAAGAGATGGGAACAACTGGCAGGAGAGAAGAAAAGACCAATGAAAAAGTGGGGGCTGGGAGGAGGGCAAAATGGGGGCAGGGGACGAGGGAAAGCCAGCAATATGATGTTTGCAAAAACAACAACAGCTGCCAAGGTAAGAAATTTCCAGCCGCAACCACTGGACAGAGTGGGGCAGCTGTTTCAGGCAGCAGATGCTGAGGGGCGCTGAACAGACACTGTTGGTTGTGCTACGCTACCAGTCCTACACCCCTAAGCTAGCCTGCTGCCCTCGTGTGCGGTGGAGGATGCTGTCCTGTAGAAGTAAAATTCAACCACCGGTTTTACCAGCTTTTGTATGAAGAATGGTGATGGGGAAGCGGGAGGTACCGCCTTGTCCTTTCCCTTGGGGAGAAACTGGTCTTGTGCCAGCTCTGGGTGAGCACTTTAGCAACACATGCTGAAAGACAAAGGGGAAGAAGGGACCTGTACTTAAAAATGGAATGGGTGTTGTGGGGTGGTGTTGGTGGGGTGGTGGCGGAAGGGAGAATGACCCCCACAGAAACATGCTTTGGAGATAGGGCTGAGAAGGATATCTTACACAGCAATCCCTCACATGTCTATACAGAAGTAATTCCCATTGAGTTCAATGAAGCTTACTCAGAGGGAAGAAGGTATTGCAGCCTTCATGACTACAAGTGAGGGAGGACTGAATATGGAATTTCATCAGCTGACGAGGACAATAGTATGTCCAGATGAAGTAATTTCTGGTGAAACAAACTGTTCCAGGCACCACAATGGCTGTGGGGGATAGATCAAGCAAGGAAATGGCGAGTTAAGGGTGCAGCAGCAAGACTTTTTAAAGTGTTGGTCATAGCAGAGTGGACTGCGGAAAGGGAGATGTCTCCCATTTGGGCTCCACTTCAGAGCTAGGGTGACCATATGGAAAGGCGAACAGGGCTCCTGTATCTTTAACAGTTGTAATGAAAAGGGAATTTCAGCAGGTGTCATTTGTATGCATGCAGGACCTGGTGAAAGTCCCTCTTCATCACAACAGTTAAAGCTACAGGAGCCCTGCCCTCTTGACCAGATGCAAAAGAGGACAGGTCTCCTGCAGATTTAACTGTTGTGATGAAGAGGGAATTTCACCAGGTGCTGCATGCATACAAATGACACCTGCTGAAATTCCCTTTTCAATATAACCATTAAAGATACAGGAGCCCTGTCCGCCTTTTCATATGGTCACCCTAAACTTCAGACAGTGATCTGTCTTTGGCCATTACTGTTCAGGGTAAAAGTCTGAACATTTCTACAGAGTTGTGTGAATCAGCATTTGTTTCCATATTGGTGTGTTTAGATCTGTCTTATATGGCCTTCACCTATTTTCACTTGGACTTTAATAACAAATGCCCCAAAGACTCTTTCATATGATGAAATGGTAATGAAATACACATTATGCAAATATATGTGATTTGTATGAATTATTACAAATGTACCATTTGACTTTCCAGGTTAGAGAATTTGGGATTGCTTGTAGTCCTGCTATAGCTATCCTGTTGGTCCTATCTACTTCACCAATATCTCTCTCTGGTCTTTGTCAGATCTGACATACAGATAGGGGTGTGGATAAAAAGAAAAGAATCCAGACCCATCTATTTTTTTCAAATCAACCAAGTTTACATAATTGATTATATTTTGCATAATTTATTCTGCATTTTTACTATTTCACCTACTTATTTATTTTTTATTAATCAAGGGGTGGAAAGCAGTGCAATAAACAGGCACTGAAGTTCTACCCATTTGCAAAAACATATTCAGCAACCTGTCTCACTTTTAAGATGTGAACAGGCAGTGACCACATACTTCCAAGAATACCATCACAGAAATAAGAACTAGAAACTTGCTGCTTTTAAATAAAAGCTGAGATTCACATCAGGGTAAATTGTACCCAGCAAGACCAAGTTCTACACCTTTTTTCTGCTGTCCTACATAGCTGCCACAGCCCACATAAAGCTCTCGTTACGATATCTGCAGTGCCTATAATGACTGGGATTTTCTGTTTTGTTCATTTAAAAATAAAAATAAAAACTTTTTGCTAAGTGCACTACTTTTTCCAAGATCTGCTGCTGTCCAGTAAATATACAACTTGGTTACTAACTATGCCTGCTGCAGAATGATACCTTTGTGGACACTAAAAACAATTTAATGGTGTGTCATAGTAGCAATTCACCCTGCTAATAGCCCAGCTCAATAATACTCCATTGCATAAATGTCCTTCAGACTTCTGACAAATAAATTCACCTTTATGCACTCTGCAGCAAGCTCCATTTCACTAACAAATATATTTCTCCCTTATCCCTACAAATAAATACCCAGCATCGTACTTTTTTCATTGGCTGCCTCTCGGGATGAGGTCAGGGAGGCTATATTTCTACCAAGTATCACCTTTCCCCATCGTAGCCTTAGAGACAATCAGTTTTGAACCAGCACATCAAATCATAATGGGTGGAAGGAGGGGAAGGAATAAAAACCTGGGGGGGGGGGGAATATGTATGTGTGTGATTCGATACATTTCGCAAGCAGCAATAACAGCAGCAAAAAGTTTAAATACTCTATATGTGCAAGCGGCATTAAATAAATGTTTATGGGTTTTGCTTTTGCAAGCATAAGCATTTGGAGAAGCACAAACGTCAGAGTGCTTTCTGGTTATACTGAGCAGGTACTTAGCCTGTTATCACTCCGAAATAATTTGGGGAAGACATAGCTCAATGGCACCCATGCATCTCACCTGACCTCGTAATTTTGGCCTAAGGAGACAAAGGCAGTAGATGAGTTGCAAGTATTGATGTATGAGAAATCCATTTCAGCTCGTTTTAGATCAGTTCACACTTTCGGACACAATCTGCGGTCAAAGCCCATACATTTCTGAACTTGCAATGTGATCCATGGACCTTCACCCCAAAAATGTGTTCAGCGACATACGTACATTTGAAAAATGTCCATGAAAAAATGTGTACTTTTGAAAAATGCATCCACATGCAGTTTAATCAATGGGGGAAGAATGTGTGCGTTTCAAAGATGTGCACAACTGAGGCATAGATTTAGGAAAATACGCACAGAAAGACGCATGGGTGTTCATACCAAAAGAAAAAAAAAATGTTCGCAATCTTTTAAAGACTTCAGTTGGAACAAGCTTCAAGATGGAGTTCGGAGAACTTCAGCGAGCTTAGGTTTTGTTGATTTGTACATCCCTAGTTGTGAATACAACTTGCCACATGAATTGGGGCCATCACATCATTAGTTTTCTTGCCCACAGTCCAAGACAATAGGGTTCCCTGGAGCAGGATGTGAAATGTATAACGGGAAGGTCCTGGATCATGCAGCAATTTGAAATGAATGAGACGTGTGTGGGTGAAGGGAGTCGGGTGATATCAATCCTACTGGTGGTGAGTATAATGTATAGACCAGGGGTAGGCAATGGGGCACCAAGGTGTTCACAGTCAACTTCCTTTCTGAAACATCCCACTCCTCCCAGATTTTATGTGTGATTGCTTCAAAGCAAATAGGGAGTTTCTAGCAGCTGCCTTCTTAATTTCCCATGAATGAACAAAAGAACATAAGAAGAGCCATGGTGGGTCAGACCAGTGGTCGACCAGGGACTCACAAGCAGGACGCGGGTACAACAGCACTCTCTCACCCATGTTCCCCACCACTAGTGTATATGGGCTTATTGCCTCTGGGCTGGTTAATTGTCCTCTGTGACTAACCATGCCCACCCATGGTGGCCATTTTACGGTTGTGCCTGGAACACTTTCTCACATTTTGAAATGTGCTCATAGGCCAAAAAGGTTGTCTATCCTTGATTTAGGGATATGACTCTCAGCCTGCCCCTCCTTCGGTAAATGGAAGCATTAAGGGCCTACCTCACAGGATTGTCTAGAGAACGAGCAAAATAAGAATGGTAAAAATATACTTTAAAATTAGGGTAATCATAATAATATAAACTAAACAACAATAAAAGCATCCTACAGCTTTAAGGCACACTCCGGATGACAGGCAAAGAGGACCTCTTTTTCTTTCTTTTTTTGGTAGCAGAAACTATTTGTATCACAGATCATGAGTAAATAAGTGCAGCATGACAATTTCGAGCATCTTTTATGATTTGATTGTCAGTAACGAGGCCCACAGGAGAGTGATAAATGTGCAGCATGGAAAATATCTATTTCACTTAGATGGCAAATTATGCAACTCTGTGCTTGATAGCACTTGGCAAAATACAAATGTAGCTGAATGGGGTTGAAATTGTTGCTCTTTGCCTAAGACACAGGTAATATCGCCAGGGGTCCTGTCTTTAGATATTTATAAGAGATAAGAGTTTAAGTAATAGTAGCAGTAATACAAAATTACCTTTAAACATTGAAAACATTCTTACTTTGTTACAAGGTGTAATTTAGACTTTTCCCTCTAATGGCTTATGTACTGAAAATGATACACTAATGCAATTTTTCAAATTTCGTTACCTATCTTCTTTTTTTTTTTTGGTCTGTGTTGTAAAATTATATGCTCTCTCTTCTCCCTGTTTGTCAGTTTTCAAATTCCTTTTAATGCCGTCTTCATCGAGTTCTATAATTTCTTTCCATGTCACTGAAGTTCCATGAACTTTTTTTTAAATTCAACTTATCTCAAAGTTAGCTCTGAGAAAAATAATACGTTGGCAGTTCAACTTCTGAAAATTTCATATGGTTGCAGGGGCCCTGCCTTCTGTTGTATATGATCACTCTAGTATAGTGCATGCACCTTTACTGTTGTGATGGAGAGGGAATTTCACCAGGAACTAATTGAATACAAATGACACTGGCTGAAATTCCCTTTTCTCTACAACTGTTAAAGTTATAGGAGCCCTGACCTGGATTTTATCTGGTCACTCTAAAAGAAGAGGAAGATCCCGGAAGCAGGTATGTCCAGGTTTGTTCCCAGGTCCTCCCTCTACACCCTTAGGTGTAGAAAAGGCCACAACTTGACTAGCTATCCCTACAAGAGCTCACCTGTACTGCAAACTACTTCAAGGCCTCCCATTAGCCTGACACTTGAACTTTCCCAGTAGATTGACTTGTACTGTTTTGAATGACTGCCTAGTTTTTAACTATGGAGTTTCTACCTGCCACTTTTATTGTAGAGGTATTCTGATTTTTATTGCAAATTGTATGTTTTTACTTTAGTTGCAAACCGCTTTGCAGGCTGCCTGTATGTCAGAGAAGGCAGAATATAACTGTTTGAATTAACTAACTAATACTAAAAGTCTGAACTGCTGCAGTGAGAATTGAGACACTTCCTTTCTCTGAGAAGCCTGATATTTCACCTTTAGTTGGGCCAGTGGCGATGAGGGGAAACAGTAAACCTGATATTCATATTAAACTAGCTCTAGTTGTTTTGCAAGTGTTTTTTATTGCACTCTATAAGGCTGAAGCACAGGTGTTCAGAATAAAAAAAATGATGTAAAATTGTCCTTAAGGTGTTCAGATGGGTGGAGAGTCACCTGGGGACGCTGCTCTGTGAACAAAAGCAGACGTCAGGGTAAGACATGTTGATTGAATTACCATTCTTTGGATCTTGCCCAAAAAGGTTCAGATTGCAGTATCTGCTGTACATAGCAAAAGACAGAGATCGGCAGGCTGACCGACCAACGTTTTAGTTAAGCACTCCCCTAACTCCAGTACATTGTGACTTTGATAAAGCACAGAGTAAGCAGGACAAGACAAAAACTCTTGGTTATGGTAGGGATTAATTCGTAAAGCTCACTCGTCAAGAAGTTCCTTCCATTTCAGTTAGATCCTGTGACGCAGTAGATCGGATAACATGATCTCAGAGGTTATTTTCAGCAGAAGGCAGAGAGAGAGAGAGAGAGAGAGAGAGAGAGAGAGGAATGGATGCTCTTATAATATTGGCTACATCTGCTGAAAATGGAAACAAATTCTTGCAACAGAGTGACTGGCAACTCATGGCCTCCAGGTCAGGCCTGGCCCGTGGGTTTCTGGTGTTTGGCCCAAGCACACACAAAACCCCCTGGTGTGTCAAGGTTAGTTGGGGTTAATGTTTCACATGGACCAAAGGGATGCAAACCCTGCTAGTAATGAGGTAGTGACAACAGTGTGGGCAGGAGCGAAGAGAGGCAATAGTGATGTCAAATCCACCACACACGACACTGTTATGGGGGAAGGGGGGAGGCATGTTGCCTTGGCTGCTTAGACGTGGGACACGGCCGTTTATTATTTGTCACATTTGTATTCTGCCTTTCCTCCAAGGAATTTCAGGCAAGAAAATACGGTGTTTTTTTCCATTTTACCCTTACAGCAAGCAACCTTATGGCTGAGTCAGAATGATTGTCCCAACATCATACAATGAGGATCAAAACAGACAGTACTTTAAGGGAACAATCCTATGCATGTTTAGACAGGAAAAAGTCCTACAATTCCCAGCATGCCCCAGCCAGCCACACTTGCTGGGGCATCCTGGGAGCTGCAGGACTTTTTTCTATTTAAACATGCTTAGGATTGCACCCTAAATCCATATCTAGCAGCTACATATTTTACATTTTTACTCTAGAGTAGGCACAGGGAGGCTGATCCATCACTTAAACGCTCCCCTTCCCCAAAACTAGGGCTCCAATCTGGAGCGTGCCCATTATGCCTACTCTAGAGTAAACATGGAAAAAGATATAGCTACTAGATCCAGATTTAAAGCAATGCATATTCTGGCCCTGACCTCCACAGATGACGGGAGATTCTTCCCAGTCCATCCCAACCCTCTCTCCAGCCCACAACAATGTAACAACATTTGATTGCTTTGCTGTCATCATAGAGTTGGATGCAAGTCTTACATGAAGGTTCCCCAACTCTCTGGAGGGTCGCCAAATCTCTCAGACCAGATTTGGGGGCTCATGAGGACTGAAAGGGAAATCCATTCCACCAGTAGTTCTCTTCTCTTTAGACAGCAGAACAGATTTCTCCAAGCTTAGTATTTTTTTAAGTATTGTTCACTTAATTGAAGAAACAAAGAGAATGGCACCATGTTCTGTTCAAAGTCACAGTTCCATGCATGGGGACAAGAAAGGAAAAGTTGGCTAAGGCAGCAGGAATCCTTGGATCAGCAGACGAGAACTAAAGATAATGGCTGAATTCGGACGACACAATAAGCAACGGGGGGGGGGGGAGAGACAATCGTCAGTTGTATTGACTATCGTGTTGTCCGAATGCAGCCATAGTCAACTCAGTGCTGATCCTAATCCACACCACTGTTGATTATTTATTACCATTTTGTGTGGGGAGTAACCCCTAGATGAACAACTGTAAAGCTGATTATTACCCCACCATTGACTATCGTGTTGTCTGAATTCAGCCATTGAGTATTAAAAACACACACACAACACAACATTAAATATTTCATGAGTATGATATATATATATATATATATAGATATAGATATAGATATATAGATATATATAGTTAGTTCATGATTTTGGCTAAAACATTATTTAGGTTGGCGAATAAAATTTTGATTTGATTTGATACATATATTGACTGTGTAAATGTATATGTGTATGATTTTATATTACCACGGCATACGGTCAGTGCAAGGAGAGCATAGGAAGAGCCATGCTGGATCAGACCAAGGCTCCATCTGGTCCAGCATTCCATTCACACAGTGGGCAACCATCTGTCCCCAGAAAACCCACAAGCAGGACACAAGTACAACAGCACCCTCCCACCCATGTTCCCCAGCCACTGGTGTACATAGGCTTACTGCCTCTGATACTGGAGGTTGCATATAGCCATTAGGACTAGTAACCAATGATAGCCTTCTCCTCCAGGAATTTGTCTAAACCCCTTTTAAAGCCTTCCAAATTGGTGGCCATCACTACGTCTTGTGATAGAAAAGCCTACTAATCGACCGACCTTCCATACATAACCCGATGGGAGATAATTGCTATGATGTAGTGCAGGTCCATCTTTGCTAGACAGAGAGAGTTGCTTAAGAATTGCATTGGGATTAACAGCGATGTGCTCATTCTCTGAACTGCCTGGCAAAGCAAGGATAGTTTAAATTTTTGTGTACAGTGCACCAGTTATGCAGTCCCCACCCCAAGCCATTTATGGTAAAATATTTGGTGCTTTTCCTTTTATTAGTCAGCTAAGGCACAAGCAGCCGAGTTGATATGAGCTGTAAAAGAACTCTGTTGTTTTACAAATAACGGTGGCTGTCTCAATCTGTCTGTTAACCTACCTATATAGTCTTCACTGCCAGAGTCATCTGTCTATGCAGAGATTAAGGAGATGTGGAGGAGACACGATAATCAAGAATCTGGTGGATTCAACTGAATGTTGAGAACATCATCATTCATTTTGAAATGATGTGGTGAACCACCATGATTGGAGATAAAAGCTTGGGAGCAGTGCCTTCTAAGATGCAGGAGGACAGCTTGTCCTTGTCCTGTAGAAGACTTCAGAGAATGGACATAACTGAACACGGTCATAAGCGTGCACATAGGTGTGCCAGGCACGCACTAATGTCTCAAGCATTAATGTCTCTCTGACGGAAGCCATATTTCAAAGAGGCCAGGAAGAGGACCCCGAAGGCTAATATTGCCTCGTAAGACCCTTCTCCGGCTAGTGTCATCCCAAAGACCCACCAATGCTGGGGCTTCAGGAGCGTCTCCTGATTCCCTCCCCACTTACCTGCAATGGCCCTCCCCTGGTCAGGCAACCTGAACATGGAGTAGGGCATCAGTGTCTATGGTGTTTAATAAATAAATGAATAAAAATAATGTCCTTCATGACTAAGTATTCAATAAATGTTCACCTTTCAAAATGAATGAATGAATGAATGAATGAATGAATTTCCCTGGGTGCACATCCTAATGAAATGTGCTGCACATGCCTATGAATCCGGTATACTTGTTAACCATTTGGTAAGCTACTCAATACTCATCTCTTAGCATCCTGCCAAGAGAGGACAATGGGACCACATATGCATACCCTATTAGCTGTGAAAGCAGGGAACGGCCAAATTATCCTAACCACTTATTACAGACTAGCGAACAAACCAGGGCTTTGCAAGGGTTGAAAGAGCTCTCCATTACAGCTCTTTCATACGGCGAAGTCTTCAAGCAAATGTGCACAACAGACAACACAATAATCAACTGGGGGGGGGGGGGAAACAATCGTCAGTTGTATTGACTATCATGTCGTCCGAATGCTGCCATAGTCAACTCAGCGCTGATTCTAATCCACACCATCCATTACCATGTTGTGTGGGGAGTACCCCCTAGATGAACAACTGTAAAGTTGATTATTACCCCACCATTGACAATTGTGTCGTCCGAATTCAGCCACTGAATCCACCTCATCCGAGTGCAGCTATGTTCTCTGCTACCCCGAGGCATGGGCTCTGCCATGGTGTAACCCTATAATCACTTGATGAAGGGTCTGTCCACTCCATTCCCCTGAGAAGGGGGTCTCTCTCACAGAAGGGGGAAGGGCAGGAATGTAACACTTTCCAGGGGAGGCTGGTCACTCCGATGTCAGTGGAGCGGAGAATCAGCTCTGAGTTTCAGTCAGAACCAGTCAAACTTTAAAGGCGCTATCCAAAGTGCTTCCGCAGCCTCCAGTGATTTTGTCCCTTGGGCTACTGATCTCCCCTGGCCTAAAACCATGGACTGCAAGCTATGTGTTGGTTAGGGAAATCTGCCCCAGGTGGCCAATGTTGTTACTACAGGCTTCAATCACATGGACACAGGGGGCAATCACATGGACATCAGGGGGCAATTCTATACATGTTTAGACAGGGGAAAAAATGAATTGGCTGGAGAATGCTGGGAGTCGTTGAGTTTTTAATGTGTCCTTAATGTGATTTAAAACAAAATAACCTTGAGGTGTACATCCCTAGTGTCCCCTTATTCCACAGCCAAGGTTTCACAGCCTTGGTGCTATGGCACTGACAGATGTACAGAAATCCTGTTTTATTACTATAGATGACCAGCAATCCAACTAAGTGCATACACCCACCACCATGAGTAATAAACAATCACCTGCATTTATCCTTGAGACAACTTGGGACCAGGATACCTGAGAGAGAGCCTTCTCCCTTGCCAACCTGCCCAATTACTGAAGTCATCAGAGGGCATGCACCTGATGCTTCTACATGGACACATGATCTGACTGGAGACCACCAGGAGAAAAGCCTTCAGTGTGGTGGCCCCCTTCCTATGGAATTCCCTGCCTTTGGAAGTCAGGTAGACATTGTATTGCCTCCATTACTGTTTCAGGAACCTTTCTGGGAATGACTGACTGCAGTTTTACTAGTAATGGGGTTTTATCAGAACTTCGTTCTTTTAAAAATTGTATTTTTAATATGGTGCGTTTTATTCTTTTATTCTATTTGTTGTTCACCGCTCCAAAATCTTTTGGATGGGGAGCGGTATATAAATATTGTAAAAAATCCTAAGTGGTTGCAGAATGAAACAAAGTGTACCATGACAACAAGGTTGTGATTCCTGATTTAACTATAGGCTCCATGTACTAACATGCATCACAGTACCATGTTTAGGACCTGAAGTGCACTATTTATAATTTTCAAAATATTGCTTTACAATGCTAAAGTCGATGGTTTTGATCCAAACTATGCTCAGTAGAGTGTTGCAGAAATGGGACAGAGTGTCAATTTTAAACCGATTCCCCCCTCCCATAGCTTGATCAGAGAGCCAGCGAACAGGTAGGCTGTAGCATCTGTTACCCCTCTTTTTCACCACCACCACCACTGTTGTCTGGGCCAGAGTGAGAAGTTGCAGATTGCAAAGGAGGAACTACTCTAAGGAGCTCTCGTCAGTGGGCCCCTGCTAGGGTGTGGTCCCTCAGCAGGTGCCCAATCACGCCTACCCTTGACACTGACCTTGGGCATGTTCAATTGCTATATTTTCAGGAGAATGTATTAAGTGCATAGAAATGCTCCTACAATCTCTTTTCCCCTATCTGTCTATCATGAAACCTGGTCCTCTACCTTCAGTATTCTAATGACTCATCTACATTGGATTTATTTCTGAACCTCTGTCCCATTTGGACCTTGTTTCTAAAGTGGACGATAAATAATAATTTAAAAATCAAATAATTATTAATACAACGTAAGAACACTAAACATTCTTTAATCCATAGGGAAGGCAAAGTCTACAAACTGTTTTAAAAACAAATCCAGCTCTTCATAGCCCAAGGATCAAAACCAGGCAAGATGAAAGCATATTCACGGGCCTCTTAAAAGGGCCGATGGCACAGGTAGCACCCAGCATCTTTGGGAGAGCATTTCATAGACAGGTAGACATAACTGCTTAAAGCCCTATTTCTAGTGGTGCCCAAAGGAGGACCTCATCTCCAGATTGCCACGTGAACCTCAGCAACGATGTCCTTCTATGTGCAGGAGCTGCTTATTCACTCGGATGGCAAATAGCCACTACCAACAATTGGAAGTGGATTTAGGTTTCTATGCAATGGTACTGGGCTGAAGAATGCTCCTTAGCCTGTCTTGAGAAGATGAGCCCTAGCTAGAAGAACCCCAGTATGTTTCCCACAGTTGAACTGGGGCATCCATTGGCACAGCCAATGTCAGTTGCGGGTCAGGCTGTAACTAGCAGGTCCAGACAGTCCAAGTCTGCAAATATGTCATTGGTTCATTTAAAATGTTAACTACAATTCTGTATCATTGGTGTGTGTGTGTGTGTGTGTGTGTGTGTGTGTGTGTGTATCTTTTGGTGGGCCATTAAGCTCCTTACAGGGTTTTTTTTCTCCCTTTTCCATTAGGGGTAGGAAGGCAGCCAAAACATCCGAACAATTTAGATTTCCACTATTAAAAAAGAAAAAGAAAAACACACTCTCCCTTATTCACTTACATTTCCATCTTCAGTATACAGAATTTCCTTTCCAGACAAGTGAATATTACATATGTCTGTTTAGCAGCGTCTGCTTTCATCATCTGTAGTGCATCGTGTCTGGGCTCCAAAGCTTGTGGCGACTGGAGTCTGCTTCATAGGGTTTATAGGTTGTGGGTTCCAGAACAACACACCAATCTCTTTTATGTCATTAAAAGCTAAAACATGTTTTACCATGCTCGGAAAATGCATTGGCACTCTCGCTTTTTGTGTGCCATCATACGTTCAGTAATTTTCAGATGGACCTCAGTTACCTTGTATTGACTCAGATCATTGGTCCATTGAGCCCTGTATTGTCCATTCTGATTAGCATCTACTCCAGTATTGTCTGCATTGATTGGCAGAGGCTCTCCAGGGCAGCTCTCCAGGGCTTCGGTCAGGATTCTTCCCCAGTCCTGCCTTCACATGCCAACGATTGCACCTCGGACCTGATGCATGCCAAGCATGTGCTCTACCCGTTGATCGAAAGCTCACTGAACAAAAGCTCATTGATGGAAGAGTCAAGCTTGGTCTCAAATCTGTCTAGTAGCCACATCCTCTGACACGGAGGAGGCACAGAGTGAGTTCTGAAATCCCTGATTCGAATCTCACCTCGGCCATGAATTTTCTAGATGGCCACGATCTCTCAGCTTCATTCTCTATGCCCCTTTTTCATATCAAAAAACATTTAACAAGAAGAGGGGTTGAGCAGCCTGGCTTTTTACTACACACACATGAACACTTTTATACATTGCTAGACTAATGAACTTAATTTATTAAAAAAAGAGGTGATAAAGACATAGGCTATGGAATTCCCTGACTTTGGAGGTCAAGCAGCCACCAACCTTCTATTCCTTCAGGCGCCTCCTGAAAATATTGCTGTTCCAGGAAGCTTGCCCTGAAAGGTTCATTTGCACTTTGTTACTTTTAAAAGTGTATTTTTATTCTGTTTTTATTCTTTTATTCTATTTGTTCAATGCTCCAAAATCCTTGGATGGGGAGTGATATATAAATGCCGTGAATAAATAAATAGACATCAGTGCAACTGCTAATGACCCAGCAAAATATATGTGGGGTGGTGGGTGATCCTGGCTTCTGGAAGCATCAGACGGACAAGCACAAACCTAGAATCCCACAATCTAACATTTATACTTATGACCTTCATTGGAAAAGGGTTATCAGAATCCCTCGGTGACAAGAAATTGAGCAGTCATACTGGGAAAAAAGTTTTCATAACCTGTTTCCTTATTTGGGGAAATTCTGGTTAGGTTGTTATTGAATATAGTGGGATTATGAACAGGGATGTGAGAACCAGGATTGCTCAAGCTCGGTGGAATTTTCTGAACTTTGCTTCAAAGCTCAGTTTGGATCACTCCCATTATCATTTCTGACCTGTTTTTTCGGTTTGTTTGAATGGGAAAAATGCGTAGTTTTCAATTGACTGAAGTGTGAAAATTTATTCTTTTTGAAAAATGCACACTTTTAAAGATGCTCACTTTAAACTGGGCATTTTTTTTAAAAGCAGTGCATGTCTAAAGTTGTGCATGTGTGAAAATGCAAATTTTCTAAAGTGTGCATTTTAAAAGTGTGCAGTTGCCCATGAAAGCATGAAAATGCAAATATTTAAAAGTATGCTTTGTTTTAAATGCACATGTTTTATGTTGCACACTTTAAATTGTGCATTTGTAAAGTTGTACATTTTTACAGTTGCACAGTTCTTAAGGTGTGGCCTTTTTAAAACTGCACATTTTCTAAGTGTGTATATTTTGCAGACATGAATGCAAGTTTGGGAATTTGCGAACATTTCCGGAGAACATTGCTTCCGTTCGCATTAGGAATAGGGCATTTTAGAGTGATTTCTGAAAGGAAACGAAATTCCTGTGCATCCTTGATTTATGACATGGTGCCTTCCTTCCCATGTTTTGGAACCTTGGTCTCTATCTGTTCTCGAAGCTATTTTATCATATCGAGGAAAACTTAGCTTCCTTAGAGATAAAAAGCCACCAGGGCCTTGAAGTTGTCCAACAACAATTAGCACCTGGACAGCAGACTGAACAGGCCCTCAAGGCTACCTGGTCCCACTTCCAGTCTTCCCCGGAGCTGCATTTCTACTTAAACTATAGTATTTATTTTTAGATAAATAAAACTCCATTATTCTTCTACCGGCAGGCAGAGACATTTTTTTATTCAGGCAGGGCTTTGGCATTTAAACAGGGCTACAGTTGAAGGGTTTGTTTGTTTTTTAACTTGCTATATAGAGTTATTACTTTTTATTGATGTGCTTTAATTGTGTTTTAAATCGGTTTTCACATTTTCATTGTATTTCTGTTTTCATCTGAATTTTATTGTAATAGAGTATCATTTTCAGGAGAAAGGTGAGGTATAAATTTAATGAAATAAATAAATAAATCTGCATGCAATCATATACATTATCCTATGGAATTTTATGCGAACCTCTTTCCTTTTTTGTTTGGTGATGATGGTCAAGTAGTCACCCTAGATCATATATGTGAAGTGCTGTGCTAATTATTATTATTATTATTATTATTATTATTATTATTATTATTATCCCAGATCAGCTTGGACATTTTCAGAAGCACTGTCTTCTTTATTGTCCCTTCAAATAGTCTAGGATTGTGCCCCATCATTCAAAATTGGTTCTGTTGTTGACTCCTGGTAATCCCTGACTAAATTAAGCCTTGGATATGAACAAATATTCTTCTTGCAGGCAACCATGTGTTTCCTGTACTGAGGGTTGCCAAATTTGCTTTGGCAGCCAAAAAAGAAAATTTGAGCCTACCATATAAAAGATAATGGAGCAACCTGAGCTCCTGATAATCTTATTGATTGCTAATATTGTAGAGTATTTTGATATTTACATTTTTTGTTATAACTCTTGTAAATATTGGAGAGGATTTATTGTATTTGTTTTCAGCTTGTAGGTGAGGGATTGATGTCATCATTATAACATGTGCATTTCCGCCCCTGCATATACTGAATGTTCTATTTCTTTTACTTTGGATTGTGATGAACTTTGGCTAGAAGTAATAAAGTTTGTATGTATGTTGAGCATGAACAAAGTGGTTGATGAATCCCATGAAGGAAATCTGGAAATGCTTATTTTGAAATGTATAATTTCCTATCACTTATAGTCTTCTAGCATTCAAATACTGGTCTTTTTATGAATGCAAAACATTCCACTGTGTCAGCAAAATTGTTAGATACAGTAGGAAAGAGAAGAAAAAGGTTGCTTTCAAAGAAGATAAATTTGGAGGATACACTCCAAACAGCAGGAGAGGGCTACAGCACTCATGTCCTGCTTATGGGCTTCCTGGAAGCATGTGGATAACCACTGTGAGAAACAGGATGCTAGATAAAATAGGCCTTTTGTCTATTCCAAGAGAGCTCTTCTTATGTTTAGGTAAAAGATTTATCAAACATTAGCAGGTGGTGATGAACAGCATTACAAATAGGTTAACTCCCAAACCTATCTCTTAGGGAGGCCAAGGGTCCTAGTTTTCAGAGGACGGTCTTCTATTTGAAAGTGTCCTGTATTTGAAAGGCTGGTTAGGCCAAGGGGCTGTCTATCTGTTCTGGAAGCCCTGAGGTGGCGCTGTGTCGATTATATGATGCAGCAGCCACATCGAAGCCATTGTGGGACTTTCCAGTGAAGCTCCGCGTTTTAAAAGTCGGAGACTTTACCCGATTTTTCAGGTTGGAGCAAGGCGAACATGGCCCTTCTACCATCTAACCTCACTTCATTCTCAATACAGAAGTGTGGCTGGGACTGGGTGGATGGTGAGTCCTGATTGGTTGCCATTCACTGAGGCAGAGAGCGGGCCCGACCGCTGGAAACTCTGCTCTTTCACTACTGCATCAGGATTAGCCACCACCCTAATGGAGCAAAAGCGCGGGGTTTTGCTTATCACAGCAGCGACCTGTCGCCCCATAGGCAGCCCTCAAGTCCGGTTTAAAGATAAAGAACCCTATGAAGGGAGAACACAGGCCTTGAAGTTGCCCCTTATCAGTTAACACCTCACTATGGTGAGATATATTGTATTTATATTTAAATTATAGTTATAATTTCTCAATTTGCATTTACACCTATAAATCTCCATATGCAAAAGTTAGTGTGTGCAAATGTGTGTCCTTTTTCTCCTCTTTTTTGGTGATGCATAAGTAGGCCCCTATATCTATTTAATAGATAAAGTTGAAGAACATATGCTAGATCCTTTTCTGTACTTTGCATTTCAGTCTGTAGTAGAAAGCAGAATTTTGTCAAGATTTCACTCTTGAGATGAAGCCTGTGATTATTGAATGATTCCCCATTTGGGCTTAAGGCTTTCACAATGAATATGTGTGCTGAACTTTAGGGTACAGCTGGAGGCCACACCAATATGGATAGGTAGTTGGGGGCTACACTAATAGGGATAGAAGATGAATGCAAGATATGGCTAATACAGATTCAAAGCAGCTTTTCAAGATGGCTGTGCTCATGCTATCTAGCAATGGTCTAGTTTCAAGGGAAGGGCCATCAAGAGAAGTATGCCAAATTCAAATCTGTGCAAATACTTATGTGCAAATATCCATGCATACACATCTGTATGAGGAGAGAGGAAGGGAATTCTGCCTCATTGTTTTGCTCTCTTTAAATCTGGAATGTTCTCAGTTTACTCCTCATACAATGCAGAGTCCCATGTCATGTTCTAGAGTTACAAAGTAATGCCTCTGTATTCTACTTGATTGCAAAGGAAATGGAGTGAGCAACCATGTCATCATCATCAGCCGTGCAATGAACTTTAAGAATCTTACACCAAGTCCTTCAGCCAACGCATTATGAAGAAATCATTATCATATCAGGAATGCTGTTGTATAGCCAATTGTCTTACTGTTGCCAAGTCATAACAGAGGCAGACACTGAGGTTAACAAGAGGCAGCAAATGCTAGATTAAAGGGCAAGAAGGTTTGCTGCAGGGCTTGTTTTATGGTCTGTAAATTAACTGTAATCATCAGCATGTTCAAATGATGTTTTTGCATATTAGCCAGGGGTTATCAATCACTCTCCCAAACCTGAAGCAATCTCCTGGACATATTCACCAACCTGATTGCGATCTTTGCCATGAAAATATCAATCATTTAACTAATTAAAAAAATTTGCTCCACCTTTTCCCAGCGCAGCCATGGAATCCTCCTCCTGCTGGTAAAGATCAGAATAAAAAGCAAAAATTTTTAATTAGTTAATTGATTGATAACTGACTCTTAGAACAATACGACAATGGAACCAATGACCTAGGGAGGTGGTGGGCTCTCCCACATTAGAGGCATTTAAGAGGCAGCTGGACAGTCATCTGTCAGGGATGCTTTAAGGTAGATTCCTGCATTGAGCAGGGGGTTGGACTCGATGGCCTTCTAGGCCCCTTCCAACTCTACTATTCTATTATTCTACCACAAATAAGCTGGGGCTCAATTCAGCCAACGCTACGCATTTGCAAGTCCCATTGATTTCAAGAGAAGGCGACAGATAAGTATGTGCTTATTGCTGGTTATCTATTATGTTCTATCTTCTTCTTGTTCCATCAATGTATGTAGTATTTTACAGAATAAGCAAAACAAAGATCTCTGCCTCAAGGAGTTTACAATCTAAATTTAGACCAGGGGTTGGGATTGGAGTTCTGGTGGAAGATAACAGAGAGAAAGGATAGGGGGCGGGACTGATCAGAGAAACCCAGGATGAATGATGCAGATGCAACTACAATTACTTCGACTTCATTCTAGTTGAAGATGTAGTTAGGCAGCCTGGTGTCCTCTAGATGTTTCAGTCTACAACTCCCAGGATCTCTCAAACTCCCAAATCTATGGTACAAGTACACTTATAATACTGTGTGCAGATGTTGTTGTTGTAGTTGTTATTCGTTACATTTATATTCCACCTTTCCCCCTTCTTAATTTATTTATTATTTATTTATTTATTGCATTTTTATACCGCCCTATAGCCGAAGCTCTCTGGGCGGTTCACAAAAATTAAAACCATAAAGTCATTTTAAAAATATAAAACAAGCCACAATCCAAAAACAACAAATAACATACAATCTAAAAACACAACCAAAATAAAACCAGAATAAAACCAGCAGCAGGAATTAATACAGATTAAGAAACCCAATGTGGCATACATAATCCTCCTCCTCAACATTTTATCCTCACAACAACAACCCTGTGAAGTAGGTCAGACAAAGAGTCTGTGACTGGCCCAAAGTCCCCAGTGGGCTTCCATGGCTGAGTTGGAATTGGAACCTGGATCTCCTGACTCCCAGTCCAACACACTAATCACTACACCACACTGGTTCTCTGGTCACTGGGTCTGAAAAAGGACTTTGTAGAGTAGGAAAAGATGCAGAGAAGCACAACTAAAATGATCAAGGGGCTGGGGCAATTCCCCTATGAAGAAAGGTTACAACAGCTGGGATAGTTTGGCTTAGAAAAAAGCCAAGTAAGGAGAGACATGATAGAGAGATAGAAAATTATACATAGAGTGGAGAAAGTGGATAGGGAGACATTTTTCACCTCCTCTCATATTACTAGAGCTCGGGATCATTCCATGAGCTGATTGGTGGGAGATACAGGACAGATAAAAGGGAATACTGCTTCATACAGCACATAATCAAACAGTGGAATTCAGTCCCACAGTTTGTAGTGATGCCCACTAATCTGGATGGCTTTAAACGGGGATTGGACAAATACATGGAGGTGAAGGCTATCAATGGCTACTAGTCCTGATGGCTCTGTGATATCTCCAGTATCAGAGGAAGTATGCCTATGAACACCAGTTGCTGGGGAACATGGACAGGAGCGTGCTCTGTGCACTGATGTCCTGCTTGAGGGTTTCCCAGGAGCAGTTGATTGTGAGCAGAATGCTGGACTAATTGACGCTTGGTCTGATTCAGCATGAGTCTTCTTATGTTCTTAAATCTGAAACATTTGGGAGGTACCAAGTTGGGGAAGGCTGGGTTAAGGGCTTGGATGGTGCTTCAGTTATAGCTTTCAAATACTATGGGCACGATCCAGCTAAAATTAAAACAATTTAAATCCCAATGGTTTCAATGAAAGAGACCTCTTTCTCCGCTGCAATGAATTCAGTGGATATTGCTTAACTTATTAGTTAGTGATTGGATTGCAGCCAAGGTGAATTGACAGTGTGCCATAGAACATACACAGCACTCTACTGTATTTGCACATAGCAAAAGATATTTTTTGCATCTTACAGTATTTGATATATAACATGCAATGGTACTGTATCTGATAGCATTAATAAAAAAGCATGCAATGATGTTAAGTATTTAAAGCTGATACTTTACGAGATTTCTGTTGCAATCCTAGAGACTTCAAAGACCTCACTGAACACAATGGGGCTTACTTCTAATCAAACACATTGTGCTGGTCATATGTGAAAGCTGCCCAACAATGCTAATGAGGTTCAAGTCTTCAAATTCCAAGAGAAAAGAAATCACATTCTAAATAAGAATTTGAAATCAATTTTTCTCATTCTATTATGGATAAGCAAAATAAGAAAATGGGCAACAGCATGAATATCTGAAAATGTACATTTGGTATGGCTTTCCACAAAAAATTGTCATTTTTCATGTCAACTTCTCTATCAAGGACCCCCTGAATGTATGTCATGGGAGGACATGATGCAGAGCAGTTCTGGGACATGTTCTGTACTGGAATACACTCCGGGTGCCATATTTTAAGAAGAACATTGACAAACGAGCATGCTCAGAGGAGCAAGACCAATGACACATCTACACCAAGCAGGATATAACACCATGAAAGTGGTATATGTCATGGGCCCCAACAGTTGTCAGTGCACTTCAATATTGCTCTAAATTTATTTATTTATATTTATTTCATTTCTAACCCGCCTCTCCATCCAGATCTACTACTAAAGCAGTAGTGTAGATCCTGCCCAGGATGGTAAGGAACTGGAAACGAAGGCTAGATCTACACAACTACTTTCTAGCGGAATTGAAGTGCACTGATAACTGTTGGGGTTCATTACATATATTGCTTTTATAGTGTTAATTTCCTGCTTTTTATTCCACATTATCCAAAACATAGCAACAGCTGTTATTTTGTGTCCTACGGGGTATTAATCTGCAAGAGGGATATAGCATTGTCATGATGGGATCATAATGATTTGATACATAGCGTAGATCTGGCCCAAGTCTTACAAGAAATGGTTAAAAGAGCTCAGGAGGGGAGGGGAGACATTATAGTTATCTTCAAGTACCTGAAGGATTACCATGTAGAGGATGGAGCGGGCGTGTTCTCTGATGTTCCAGAGAGGAAGAGTAGAATGAATAGGTGAAAATAGCAAGCAAGCAGATTTCAGCTAAACATTAGAAGATATTTCCTAGGAGTAAGAGCTGTCCAGCAGTGGAACAGACTATCGAGAGCTGTGATGCACTCTCCTTCTCTGGAGGCATTTAAGAAGAGGTTGGCTGGACATCTGTTAGGGGTGCTACAATTGCACCCCACAGTGTAAATCTTGCATTGAGCAGGGGGCTGGAATAGATGAGCCTCCCATTGTATAATTTTATGGTTCACATGGGGTACTGTTGGACTGTATTGCTGGGCCTCAGCATCCAGAGGATGTTACCACGGAACAGGGACAATAATGACCTGCAACTGGCTGCACACTGCAGATGAAGCTTAGAAGTGGATAAGCAAACTCTCTTTCAGAGAAGTGTGATCTTCCATTGTATATCTTCAAATTGAGGAAAGACCTAAGGGACTTCTAAGAGTTTCCCAACACAGAGTTTGAAACACTACTGGATTTGGTCTGTAATAATTCCACCAACATACAGCAGAAAAAGAGGGCAGCCTATTAGAATTGGTTTCTCCTGAGTCCTTCCAGGGCAAGCCTACAATTAACAAGCAGAAAGGGAAGGGAAGCTAAACTAACACGACTGTCCTAAGGGGCCATATCAACATGACTACATTGTGAACTTAGGAAATATCCACAAATGCCAAAGAGAGATATTCCTCAAGACAGAACATGAACACAAAGGAGAATGTAGTCTGCAACTTATATCAAGTTCAAGCTTTTCTAGGTAAATTGGGAGCACATGCTGGATGCGAATGGTAAGCCAGTGCAGATGGTGGTGCAATAGTGTAATGCAAGGATGGGCAGAATGTAGAGTTCCAGATGTTTTGGACTTCAACTCCCAGAAGCCCCTACCAGCATGGCCACTGATCAAGAATGACAGAAGCTGAAGTTCAAGACCTCTGGAGATCTACTTTCTGCCTTCCCTTCCTGTAAAATGCCGTTGGTGATCCGCCAAAGCAGGAAGCAGCCCACTGTGTTCTGAAAAACCTGAATACTCATGAAACCATGAGCTTGTTTTATGTATGTCAGTAATCATCTAGTAAATACTAAGCACTGTCTTGACTCCATTCCAATACATTACAAGTGTCATTTCCCCCCTCGGTTTTTTTTGCTTTCTTTTCTTTTGAAGCTAAAGCTGAAAACAAAGTGAAATTCCATTCATTGCTCTTTTATAAAGTGAGCTTGGGGAGTCAGGGACTGGGAGCGGTATTTACTAGGTGATGTTGATAGAAGCCAGGCAACAAATCCCATCCAATACAAATTGAGGCTTTTTTAAAAAGAAGAAGAAGAAAAACCCAAATGCTTATCCTCCTCACATGGGCTAGAATTTCGCCACAGAAGTTCCAAAATCCATACATCGGCAAGTGTGGGCAGGAATTAAGTATCAAAAACTATCATATGAGGAATAAGAGATTGCATGTAAACAGAAGCCCCCCACTCCCCCCATGCACCCACATACCCACATATTTATTTATATAATCTTGGTTTATTGCCATGGTTTCTACAACAGTACGTTATTTACCTGTGAAGCAATGAGGGTCTAGTTGGTTTACTATTGCTTGTATGGAAGGAAGAAGGCATAGGAGGCACATTCTATGCTGGACCTCATTTGTGCTGAAGGCACATACTGGTGTTAGACCTCGTTTACCCAAAGCTTCTCTTCATAAGGATGAATTTTTACCAACACCAAATCAGCATCAACTGGAACACTAAATTGAGACCATTGTTACCCACCATTTTACAATTGTTTTCTTTGGGAACAGGCCAAGCGGTCTTCAGGGCTTTTGTCCTCTATGAATTGTTCAAGAGGTACTGGTTCCCCTCTATTCAGCTCTGGTTAGGCCCCATCTTGAGTATTGTGTCCAGTTCTGGGAACCACACTTCAAGAAGGATGCAGACAAGTTGGAGCGTGTTCAGAGGAGGGCAACAAGGATGATCAGGGGTCTGGAAACAAAGCCCCATAAGGAGAGACTGAAAGAACTGGGCATGATTGAGATTGAGGGGAGACATGATAGTACTCTTCAAATACTTGAAAGGTTGTCACACAGAGGAGAGCCAGGATCTCTTCTCGATCAACCCAGAATGCAGGATGCGGAATAATGAGCTCAAGTTACAGGAAGCCAGATTCCGGCTGGACATCAGGAAAAACATCCTGACTGTTAGAGCAACACGACAATGGAATCACTTACCTAGGGAGGTCATGGGCTCTCCCACATTAGAGGCATTCAAGAGGCACCTGGCCAGCCATCTGTTAGGGATGCTTTAAGGTGGATTCCTGCATCAAACAGGGGGTTGGACTCAATGGCTTTATAGGCCCCTTCCAACTCTAATTTTCTATGATTCTATGATTCTATGTTATTCTCACCATGGGGATCAAGCCGTATCGGCCATATTGTTCACCATACGAATCCTAAAAATAAAGAAGTCAGTTTGCCCAATCTTGACACAGTGGCCAGGATTCCTAGAGCTAGTCACATAAGGATCCCAAGGGCAAGTGTAAGGCCTAAGATAGGGTGACCCTATGGAAAGGAGAAAAGGGAACCCATCACTCTAGTATAGTTGCAGGAGCCTGGACCTCTTTTGTATCTGGTCAGGCTTATATAGCTCCTGCAGCTTTAACTGTTGTGATGAAGAGGGAATTTCACCAGGTGCTGCATGCATAGAAATGATACCTGCTGAAATTCCCTTTTCTATGCAACTGTTAAAGATACAGGAGCCCTGTCCTCCTTTTCATATGGTCACCCTAGCCTAAGACAGCTCTATGCTCCCATCAGTGCATGTGTTGCATCAGTAGCTGAGACAAATGTACAAATAACAAAAGGATGCTCTGCTATAAGGCTCCTTATTCAAGAGACTGTGGAGAAGAAGGAAGGGAGATCATGGGGAGACTCCTCCCTTCTACAAATGATCGGCACATGAATGCTCAATAAGAGAATACTGGAGTTATTGGTAATTGGAAAACCTCAAACAAATATAAGGCACCTCTCACTCTGCAGTTTAGCTAGATGGGTGTTTTTGCCCATCAAGCTTAGGCATCGGAAAGGGGGAGGGAAGGAGGCTGCAGAGGGTTGGGGATACAGCATAACTCGTCCCCTCTCCTCCCGCCCACTGGCACGCAGCCTTTTCCCCTCTCCAAGCTCAGCTGCAAGGGGAAGGGGGAGAGGAGCTCAGACTCCTGCGTCTAAGGCTGGAGCTCAATCTCTGCCCTTGGATCCAGGAATCTGAAAAATCCTATGCACCCCCCCCCCCCAACACTGACTAGGAGCCTAAGTTGGCTCTCTTAATTGGCGATATTTCCCAAAATCAAAAGCCCTGTGGATTAGTTTGTTCTATAGAGCTTACAGACTGGTGTTTCTCTGGTTATTGTCAACAAGGCAATATTTTATGGCACAGTTCTCTAAAATTATGGAGCTGTATGCGCACCCAGGATGGTGCGGGTAGTTATGGCAGCCACCCATGTCTGTTTCTATTTATTTATTTTTAAAAATAGCCTTTGTTCCCAGAATAGTCATTTATCAGATTGTACATTTCACTGTTCCAGTAATTGTAAGGTTTATGAGGGCTCCTGTAGGTAATCCATCCTTTTGTCTGGAGCTACTGCTTTTGCTCAAGGCTTCATAATCATTGATTCTAGAAGTCAAGAAGAGAGCCAGCAAGTCTCTTATTTAAACCAAAGGTATGACATTGTGCTTATGGATCAGCGCTTTTGATAATCTTAGAATTTTCATAGGTTCCCTACTAGGTGAATGGGACGGAACAGCATTTTCAATATACAAATCGATTAAATTAACAAAAATGGATAGTAAGAACTCCAAAAGAGTCTCTCCAAACAGGGATCTGAGTCTTAAAAGGGCATTTGCAGTTCAGTGTAAGTAAGTGTAAATTGGTGCACATTAGGGGAAAAATAAAATAAAAATCCCAACTTCATGCATGCGCTGATCAGGTTTGAAATGCTATTGAGTGGCAAAGAAAGATATCTTGGGATTGTAGTGGACAGCTCAATGAAAATATTGACCAGGATGCTGCTGCAGTGAAAAAAAGCAAAAATTATGTTGGGGATCATTAGGAAAGAAATTGAAAATAACACTGGCAACATCATACTGCCTTTGTACAAATCTATGGTGTGACCACATACTGTGTAAAGTTGTTGTCATTGCATCTGAAGAAGGATATTATAGAGATGAAAATGGCACAGAAAGGGGCAGCCTAAATTATCAAAGATATGGGGGAACTCCATTAAGGGGAAAGTTTACAATATTTGAGGGACTTTTTAGCTTAGAAAAAAAGGATAAGGGGGTGCACATGACAGAAGTGTGTAAAAACATGCATGATGCAGAGAAAGAGACATTTTTCTCCATCTCTCATAATACTAGAAACCAGGGTCATCCCATGAAGCTGATTCAGGACACATAAAAGGACTTCTTCACAACACATTTTAAACTATGGAATTTACTGCCACAAGATGTAGTGATGTCCACTAATGTGGATGGCTTTAAAAGGAGGTTGGATAAATTCCTGAAGGCTGTAAAAGGGGTTTAAACATGGCTACTAGTCAGGATACCTACATATTACTTCCACTATCAGAGGAAATATGCCTGCTTACCAGTTGCTGGAGAACATGCTATTGCATTCATATCTTGTTGTCCGCTTCCCACAGACATGTGGTTGGCCACTGTGTGAACATAAAACTGGACTAGGGCTAGATGTAGAACATCATCAGACGGAGGGGAAATCGCTGTTCCCTACCGTCGCTTCTCCTCCCCCACTCCTGTCCCACATTACTTCCTCTTTCTTCCCAGAGAAGAAAGAAGAAGTAAACAATGCCTACGTGGCCTATTCAGCGGGCCTTTTTATCATGTGGCTTTTCCAGCACACAACAGGAAATGGCAGAATATTTTGTTTCTTTAAAAAACAACCCAGATTTACCAGGGACTATTTTGTAATGGAACAAAGGCCAGAAGAAGCAGGAGATACGTGGGAGGCAGACGGCGGCGTCTAAAGGATGTGCGACAAAAAATGAGTGGGCAATAGCGCGCATGCGATAAAACACTCATCTGATGAACCCCCTACACTATTGCTTTATAGCAGAATTGAAATGCAGTGATAACTGTTGGGGCACATTACACATTGCATATACCACGTTCATAGCGTTACTGCTTTTTATTCCACATTATCCAAAATACTGCAACAAATGTCATTGTGTGTCTTCCGAGGTATTAATGTGCAAGTGGCTATAGCATCACCATGATGGGATCGTAATGATTTGACACAAGGTGTAGATCTAGCTTAGATTGGCCTTTGGTCTGACCCAGCATGGCTTTTCTTATGCTCTTATCTAGTGGCTTAGTGCCCCAACACTGTAGTGTGGCAGACTCTAAAAATGCACTGATGCTGTGCATGTCAGATGCCACCAGCCGCTAACAAGTGGGACAATGCAACCTTATAAGCGAGTGAATTATAGCTGCAAAGGCAAATAAATATTAAATAAGCAACAGAGGGTCAGGCGGACTTGTAAGATGCTCCGATACTATGGTGATTCGGCCCATACAAAGTACCTGCTAGACATTCATTTAAAATGGCTAGATAAACAAAAACTACTTTAGAAAGATAAACTGCAAGTGGATGTAGAAAGAAGAAAGCAGAGGTGAACAAATAAGCAAATATCCCCTTTTTCTTCTTCCTTTTTTTTAAAAAAAGAAAGAAAGAAAGAAAATTCCCCTACAGGTTTAGCCGATAATGTCAACAAGCATCATTCTTCCTGCTTTTTCAGTATATGTCAAGTCCTCTATTGCTTCTAATCTGTTGTAAGCTATATTCTCTATAGACAGATATAACACCAGAGGAGAGCATTAAGACCACCTATTCATATTTTTTTGACATCTGAAGTACAGTCAGACCTCAGTAGGACTACAGCATTTGGCTCAGAGTGGATCTGTGATCTTATCTAATATGCAATCCCACATAAAGGAAGCGCTCAGCAGCACGAGAGATGCATAAATATTAAACGATTCAGAATGGTTAACTCTATGGACGCGCTGACTGTGGAGAGAGAGAGAGAGAGAGAGAAAGAGAAAGAGAGAGAGAGAGGAAGGAGAGGAGAGGAAAAACTGGGAGGAATGGAGGGAGGGTTCAGAATACGTGGAGCGATTTGTCTAAGAAATGGAAAGCGAAGGGGAAGGCATATGGAATCACTGCAGGCTTCGTTTCCCCCCCCACACACACACACACAAAACAGAGGACTATATCTAAACCAAATTTCCCTCGAGTGTGATTCCAAACGAGAGCATAATGCAGGCGTAAATATATAAGGTGCAGTTCAGAAAGTGAATATATATTACAGGCCTAGCTCAGGCTTCTGATGACTCCACGGGGAGAAAAAAAGACATGGGTAGCCAGAAACCTTGTTATTTCATCAACAAATACACAATATGGATTAGACACCCAGGGGCTGCCATGTTCCTCTTCTGATTCATGATCATCGCCATTTAAAATTTTAAATGTTAAGTTCTTAAACATGCTGGAGCTCTGCGTTTGTGCTGGTTCAGTTACGTGTTTAGGAGGGGAACCCTGCTTTGAAAACAGTTTGATTGCAGTCCAGTTGGTTGGTTGGCTACTGTGTGAACAGAGTGCTGGACTAGCTGGACTCTCGGTCTGATCCAGCATGGCACTTCTTATGTTCTTAGAATAAGGAAGTAACTTCCTGAGAGTGAGTCCCACTAAATTTAATAGGGCTTACTTCAAAGTAGACGGATATGGAACTGCAGCCTTAGAACCTTTGTCAGAGTTTGTAATGCTGGTGGAATCCCTTCCTCTGATCACTAGCGTGTATGTGCCAATATAATATAACATAATATGATGATTTTTTAAATGTGTCCAACATCCTAAGAACACAAGAAGAGCCATGCTGGATAAAATCAAAGGCCTGTCTAGTCCAGCATTCTGCTTCCACAATGGCAAACCAGATGTCTTTGGGAAACCCACAACAGGACATGAATGCAGTAGCACCCTCCCAGTTGTATTCCACAGCACGTGACAGCATACAGAGGTATACTGCCTCTGCTACTGGAGGTAATCTATAGCCATCGTGTCCCCCATGCTGTTCAACATCTTGTCCCTCAAGCTGTTCAACATCTACATGAAACCATTGGGAGCGGTCATCCGGAGTTTTGGGGTGCGTTGTCATCAGTACGCTGATGGCACATAACTCTATTTCTCCTTCTCATCTTCAGCAGGTGAGGCTGTGGATGTGCTGAACCAGTGCCTGGCTGCGACAATGGACTGGATGAGGGCTAATAAACTGAAACTCAATCCAGACAAGACTGAGACGCTGTTTGTGGGTGGTTCTGCTGACCGGATGGAGGGTGTTCAACCTGTTCTGGATGGGGTTGCACTCCCCCTGAAGGAGCGGGTTCATAGCTTGGGGGTTCTCCTAGAACCATCTCTGTCGCTTGAGGCTCAGGTGGCCTCGGTGGCACGGAGTGCCTTCTACCAACTTTGGTTGGTGGCCCAGCTACGCTCCTATCTGGACAGGGATAACCTGGCTTCAGTTGTCTATGCTCTGGTAATCTCTAAATTGGATTACTGCAATGCACTCTACATGGGGCTGCCTTTGAAGATGGTTCTGAAGCTGCAGCTTGTGCAAAATGCAGCGGCCAGAGTGATAACAGGAACCAGAAGGTTCGAGCATATAAGACCTACTCTGGCCCGCTTGCATTGGCTGCCTATACGTTTCCGAGCCCAATTCAAGGTGCTGGTTGTAACCTATAATGCCTTATACAGCTTGGGACCACAATACCTGATGGAACGCCTCTCCCGACACGAACCTACCCATACGCTATGATCCACACTGAAGGTCCTCCTCCGGTTGCCTACTCCAAGGGAGGCACGGAGGGTGGCAATAAGGGAAAGGGCCTTTTCAGTGGTGGCCCCTCAATTATGGAATGATCTCCCCGACGAGGCTCGCCTGGCGCCAACATTGTTATCTTTTCGGCGCCAGGTCAAGACTTTCCTCTTTTCCCAGGCATTTAACAGCATATGATGAGGGTTTTGGGGTTTTTGGGTTGTTGTTGTGCTTTGACCCAGAAGGATATTGTAATTTTAACTTGTTTTTATGCTTTATGCTTTAAAATTTTGTATATCAGTGTTTTAATTGTTCAATGTTTTTAAATTGTTGTAAACCGCCCAGAGAGCTTCGGCTATGGGGCGGTATATAAATGGAATAAAATAAATAAATAAATAAATAAATAAATAAATAAAAAAAGAACACATCAGCATCAAATGGAAACCATGCAGTAGCAGAATTCTGCTGCTGCTTATGTGCATTGAAGGGAGGGCTTATCTTATCCAGGTAGAAGCCCTTTGGGCTTTTTTTTTCTTTTTTATACCAACAGGTGCCCTTAATGCCACCCGACAAAAGTCCTTCCATCTGTGTGTCTGCTCCTCAAAGAAAAATGGCTTAAAAAACCACCGTTTGTACCTAAGATCTTGGACATACTTTATACAGCTCTTTGGATCCCAGCCATGATTCATACCTGCACATTACCTGCAGAAGCAACAAAGTTTACACCTGCCAAATGCAATGTATAAGAACATAAGAAGTGCCATGCTGGATCAGATTGAGGGTCCGTCTAATCCAGCACTCTGTTCACACAGTGGCCAACCAGCTGTCGGCCAGGGACCAACAAAGCAGGACACGGTGCAACAGCACCCTCCCACCCATGATCCCCAGCAACTGGTGCATATAGCAACAGGCCTGCCTGAGGAGAAGGACAAGTTGGCACATCCCCATTCCACCTACAGAGGCCTGGTAGTTGAGTGTTACCTCAGCACTGGTGATGGGACAGCATCCTCCATTGCACTTGTGTGCAGCAGGTGCCACACAGGTTGCCTAGAAGACACTGCACTATTTGTTTATTTATTTATTTATTTATTTATTTATTACATATTTATACTGCCCAACAGCCAAGGCTCTCTCTTCTTCATTTATTTATTTATTGCATTTATATCCCACCTTTTTTCTTCCAAGGAACCCAAGGCGGCATACATAATCCTCCTCCTCCTCTCCATTTTATCCTCACAACCACAAACGTGTGAGGTAGGTTGGGCTGGGAGTCTGTAACTAGCCCAAAGTCACCCAGTGAGCTTCCATGACCAAGAGGGGGACTAGAACCTGGATCTCCCGACTCCCAGTCCAACACTTTAGCCACTACACCACACTGGTGTTGTCCTCCAACAGACAAGAATGTCCAGGAGCTTCTGCTGCCCCCTCCATACCACTCAGCATCCGCCCACTGAGGTGACCACCTCACTCTTCCTCATGGTAAGGGGGTGGGGAATGGATCTCCTTGGGAAGTGAGTTCCATGGGGAAGGAAGGAGGTTCACCATAGTGAAAGCACTGCTCTGTGCCCCATCAAATATTACTGCATTAGAAGAAGGGACTTGAAGTAAAAAAAAAAAAGGGACCTATCCGCTCATGAGAACTCCCACATGCATGGCACACATACATGGATGTTTAAGACTCCAGGTTTATTGTCCACCCTTTACATGAATATTATGGAAACACATCAGCAGGTGCAAATGGATACTTTTTCTTTATTTTAACTGCTACTTGGAGAGGGATCTCAGGGAGGAAGTGGCTATGGGAGGAAGGATTAAACAGTGGCCCCAATCCAGTTCAGCATCCTTCTGATACATAAAAAAAATTGCGGGGGGAGGGAGCTGTATGTTACATAGCTAACATAATGTGTAGTTTACTTATTTTATTCATTACTTGTTGACTTATTTTAAGCCACCCTTCATCCTTGTGGCTACCAAGGCAGTGTACAGTGAGCAGGACCAAAACAAGTCATGCAAAGGCAAAATATACCATAAAACAATAAAATCAAATCTTCGTCATAAAACAGTTGAGAGGCAGCTAAAACAACATGACTGACGGACTAATGTAGCCCTACTTAAAATGCCAGAGGGGAAAAAACTGGCGCTGGTCTGAAAAAAAATTGCAAGGTCAGCTCCAGTCATACCTCTATGGGGCGGGTATTAGGCTCCCTATTTGTCACATAGTATTCAGGAAATGCTTCCTGAAGATCTCAGAGCTGATATAGGGAGAGACACTGGGTCCCAATCCATTTAAAGCTTTAAAGGTAAGCACTGGCACCAATTTTACCCTACGTTTATGATTGAAAGTAGCTCAGTATGGAATCTTTGGTTGTCAGTTGAACAGCCTTCCCCCTCACCGAACGTGGAGGACAGGGGAATGGACCCGCTCAAGCCCCTGATTCTTATAGAAGGAAGAATTAGGATGTTGTGGGGGGAGATGTGTGCCATGAGGTCAAAGTCTCTACTGAACGGGTTGTTTTGGAAGGAGAGGAAAGGGAAAAGGACACATTTTGCCTTTCTTACTCTTCAGAACTGTGCCACTCTGCTAACACAACTCTAAAATGCAGTGGGGTACACTGCAACTTTGGGTTGCAGGTCCTACTTGAGTTTTATGGGGATGGGAATGCTGCTTCTGGATGTACCAGTCCCTCCTCTTTTAATTGCAGTGGAGTCATTAACTGTGATAAGTTAAATGCTTAAGAGAGTCAGAAAGGTAAATCCTTGAACCAGCTCTCAGAGAAGACTCTTGCTGAGCAAAGGCTGCAAGTGCTATCAGCCATCCAGGGGGTCTGAGCAGTTCCACCTAGTGGGTGCTCCTCTGCCCCAATTGCCAGCACCAGGCAGAAGCAGTGAGGAAAAAGGGAGGCAAGGAATAAAACATCCCTTTTTTTATCACTGCTCTTGACAGGCTTTATATAGTCCAACAGTGTCATTTGTTTAGTTACTGCTACAGCAATTGCTGTGCAGAAATCTTATAAGTTGCCATATGGCATCTTTGAATGAGAGCCATTATACTTTTCATGAGTAACTCACACTGTTTCGGCAAAGGAGAAAGACCCTCCCTTTTCCACCCAATGCCAGTTGCTTTGGCTAAAAAGGAGGGGAAAAGAACATTCCTTCCCTGACTGAACTTGGAGAATGAAACTTGTTTCTCCACTCACTGATCATATATATATATATATATATATATATATATATATATAATCAGCAGAGTTATCTCAGGGACAACACTTCACATTTCCGTATGTCACAGGGCGCAGAGGTTTCTATTTTGGGTGCTGCGGGTGAGAAAGATTCACAGGAATACAAAGACCTGTCTTTTTGAAATTGACACCACAATCTTATATGTGTTGATTCAGAAGAAAGACTGATTGAGTTCATAGAATCATAGGATAGTACAGTTGGAAGGGGCCTATAAGCTATTGAGTCCAATCCCCTGCTCAGTGCAGGAATCCACCTTAAAGCATACCTGACAGATGGCTTTCCAGCTTCATCTTGAATGCCTCTTGTGTGGGAAAGCCCACGACCTCCCTAAGTCACTGTTTCCATTGTCATCCTACTCAAACAGTCAGAAAGTTTTTCCTGACGTCCAGCCGGAATCTGGCTTCATGTAACTTGTGCCCATTATTCCGCATCCTGTGCTCTGGGATGATCAAGAAGAGATCCTGGCCCTCCTCTGTGTGACAACCGTTCAAGTATTTGAAGAGTGCTATCATGTCTCCCCTCAGTCTTCTCTTCTCAAAGCTAAACATGCCCAGTTCTTTCAGGCTATGTCTACACCAAGCTGTTTGCCTGGGATGGCCCCCGGCTGGTCCCTGTGCACTGATGGTGTGTATTAGGTACTTCCAGGATCGCCCTCCCTCTCTCCCTTTGCACCGATGGTGTGTATTAGGTATTTCTGGGATCACCCTCCCTCCCTCTATACCCCTATGGTGTAGAAAGGGCCCCAGTCTCTCCTCACAGGACTTTGTTTCCAGCCCCCTGATAATCCTCGTTGCCCTCCTCTGAACCCGCTCTAGCTTGTCTGCATCCTTCTTGAAGTGTGGTGACCAGAACTGGACAAAATACTCAAGATGGGGCCTAACCAGTGCTGAATAGAGGGGAACCAGTACCTCACACAATTTGGAAGCTATACTTCTATTAATGCAGCCCAAAGTAGCATTTGCTTTTTTTGCAGCCACATCGCATTGTTGGCTCATAGCTTGTGATCTACAACAATGGACTTACTCTCAGTATAGGATTGCAGTCTAAAATATGTTACACATTTTAAACTCCTTTTCACTGCTCACAGATGCCACGCAAGGCGTTGGAGCAGGATATCAGGGGTCTGGAGACAAAGCCCTGTGAGGAGAGACTGAAAGAACTGGGCATATTTAGCCTGGAGAAGAGAAGATTGTGGGGAGACATGATAGCACTCTTCAAGTACTTGAAAGGTTGTCACACAGAGGAGGGACAGGATCTCTTCTTAAACATCCCAGAGTGCAGGACGTGGAATAATGGGCTCACGTTACAGGAAGCCAGATTCTGGCTGGACATCAGGAAAAACTTTCTGACTGTTAGAGCAGTACGACAATGGAACCAATTACCTGGGGAGGTCATGGGATCTCCCACACTGGAGGCATTCAAGAGGCAGCTGGACAACCATCTGTCAGGTATGCTTTAAGGTGGATTCCTGCACTGAGCAGGGGGTTGCATTCGATGGCCTTATAGGCCCCTTCCAACTATACCATTCTATGATTCTGATGATACCCAGTTCCTTCACTGTTTTCTACATCTGATACAGGTGAAGCGATAGAAGTGCCAAATCAGTGCTTGGGATCAGTAATGCACTGGAAGAGGGCTAATAGGCCGAAACTCAATCATGACAAGGCAGAGGTATGACTTGTGGGGTAGTTTGTCTGCTCTGGGAGGTAGTGTTCAGCATATTCTGAGCTGGTTTCTGCTGCCCCTTAACTAGGGATGTCCAAGAAATCCACAAGGGGATCAAATTAGTTCAGAATTCTATGAATCCAACCCATGGATTCTGCAGTGGACCAGCATTTACTGAGTTGCACAGATTCCGTGGACAGGTGGACCCATTTTTTCCTTTCTGTAATTTCACTTAAATTTAGTTGTAAAAAATATGCATAAAATGAAATTTTAAAAATGACTGAAAATGTGAATTTCCCCTATAGGCTAAGTCATGAAAATGTGCATTTTGTGGGGGGGGGGGGATATGTCCATGTCTACACCAGGGATGTATCCCAGGGTCATCCCTAGGTGGTCCCTGTGCGTCCACATGACGCTTAGGGGATCCCGGGGCTAGTGGGGTCGACCCCTCCATTTTCTCAGGATAACTGGTTCCCCAGGTATCCCAATTTTTCCCACGGTCCCGGAACCATCCCAAACATTGTGGACAGTGTGGTCACCTGTCCCAGCTTCTTCCCTTCTCCCTGTGAGTACCAGGGGTGAGCAAAGAGGGAAGGAGACAGTCCGAAGGAATCCAGGGATATCAGGGGTGTGGGGGGAGTGGGGTCTGGTCTTTTTTGGAAATAAAAAATATTTTGGTGGAGCGTGATTGCGCTCCCATCTCCCGTGTCCTGTTTTTTTTTTTTTTTTTTGGTTTTTTTAAATGGCAGCCATGACATTCCTGTTTGTTTCTGGGATGTTGCACTGGCGTTTGCATGCTGGGGGAAGATCCCAGAAGGAGGTAAGTCCAGGATCGTTCCCCCCTCCCTCCCCAAAGGCCCTTAGGTGAAGAAAGGGCCTATGTCAGTTTTGCTTTCTGCCTCATTCAAATTCTCAGCCACCTGCACCAGCCAAATTCAATCGTTACAGTTATTCCCAGCATGGAGCAGACCAAGATGTACCTGACTGCCACAAAGCTGTTGAATATGAGGAGCCAGCCAGAAAAAAAGAGTAGTGATCCTAGTTCTGCATTAATATGGCTGCATATTCAGGCTTATAAGAGCTAAGTACTTAATCTGTTATTTTTGGTTTCTTTTATAGATGGTAGATGAGAGAGAGAGAGAGAGAGAGAGAGAGAGAGAGGATAGATAGATAGATAGATAGATAGACAGATAGATGATAGATAGATATCAAGTTTTTTTTTGTCCCAAATATGGAGAACTTTGCAAATTTTGGAAACTTCACATCAAAACCAAACTGAAACAAAATTCTCACCTATCCCAATGGACACGGTTTAAAGGAAAGAGACAAGGAGGCTTTGATGGATGGGGGATGGAAAGCCTGCAACTTAGAAAGAACCACAAAACCAACAGAAAGACCTCTGTGTGGTGGGGTCGCAATGGCTCTGCATTTCACCTTTATGTAGGAATTGCAACATGTGAACTCTAAAGATGTCAAAGAAACCCACAACAGAGTCAAATGAGCTTGGCTTTCTGGGAATGCAATCTCCGGATTATGAAACAGACTGGATCACATGGATTCCAAAGACTTGTGGACCAGTTAATGCGCATTAGCGCTACTTTGCAATAACGAACACGGATTCGCACATGTGCACTAATGTGAATTTGCGCTAACGCGAATTACCGCAAGTAGAAGGAAATCCTGGTGGGTTAAAACACACACACACACACCCAATTCTGTCATTGAGCGAATGATGACATGAAGGACGCCTGGCAATCTGAAACGTAGATTTAATAAAATGCATACACCCCTGTTACTGACCTTTCTTGCTCATTCTAAACATTGTAGGTGAGTTAGCCGTATCATATATGTTTTATCTTTGTCCTTTTAAGGGAATGTTTAAACTTCATTCAATAAACCTTTTGCTGTCACTCAGCCACACACGCCATCCCCCCCCACACACACACCATACAAGCCTTACAGGGAGGCTTGTATTTTAGAACGCATTCTGCGTAATCTCATTTTACAGCTCCTATGTAACAGGCACTTCCCTCTTAAATTCCAGCCACTTCATTTTTTTAATTATTATTATTTATTCGTTTTTTGGTTTTGTTTTTTTTTTTAAAAAAGCACGATTTTCTCTTTTACTACCTACATTCCCGGCTCTCCTCTCAAGCCGGTCCATGTACCAGAAATACTGAAAGGATCAGGCAAAACATAATTGCCCTAATGCTTTGCATATTTATGTTGGAAACCTTTTTATGAAGTGTTACTTTGGGGGGGGGGGAAAGACGGGGTGGAGGGAGAAAAGAAAGATTGGTTCATCTTTTAAAAGGAGTGATTGATTGCTGCCACTCAGCCATTTCCCCATTCTTGGCTTCCGTCGTAGCCTCTGTAATAAGTTTTTCATGAACACCAGGCCACTCTTAAAGAACGGTATTCATCATAAGCCAAGCAAAGGCCAAGCTGACTTTGATGGGCACAATACCATATTTCAATCCACAGTGTCCTTTCTGTTAAACTACTTGATCGGATGCCTCATTAGCAGTAAGGCAAAAACACACAAAGCCTTTTTTAAACTTTAATCATAAATGTGAAAACACACATGCCCCAACCCCCCACATACAATCCACTGCTCTACACACTAGCATTGCAATCCTGTATATGCCCACACAGAACTAAGCCCCATTGAGTTTACTGGGGCTTACTTGCAGGTAACTGTGTATAGGATCGCAGCCTCAATTACCCATTTCCAGAAGTGTCCTGCTGATAATGTATAACTCCAAAGTTATGCTTAAACCTCAAGAGAGAAGCACGAAGGGAACACTCCTGAAACTGTCCAATTGACAGAACACTTCTATAAAAATGCTTTTCTCCCCTTCTTTTTCCATCCCATCTCGAGAAAGAAAGATAAAATCCTGCAAGACTGCAATTGGAAGTACTCATTGCCAAACCAGACATAATGTTAAATCGGTGAAAGCCTGAGAAACCTCAGCCTCATAGGGGATAGGTAGAGGAAGTTTAATTATTTCTCCCCCTTCCATGTTCCCAACAAAATTGACCTCTCTGAAACTGCTATTTGCATGTCAAAGAAAACAATGGAGGCTGGTGACTCTGATTTCAGTGGGGCTGTGACTCCATTCTGGGGGTTTATTCAGAACAAGCCAGAACTCTAAGGAAGCCATCGAAGGTGCTGAACCCTACCCCCCAAATAGGTTCAGCACTTTGGTTAGCTCCTTTAGACTTCTGGCTGGTTCTGATTAAAACCCAGAATGGATTCACAGCCCCACCAAAATTGGAGCCACCAGTCTCCACTGAATGAAAGCCTCTTTTGGGACTAATTGAAGCTTCCTATTAAATGCAAATAGCAGCTTGTGGGAGGCCATTTTTGTCAGGGCCATGACAGGGAGAGAACAGTTAATCTCCCCATTCCACCCCCCCCCCCCATTGTCCCTAGACTGCTCAAGGTTCCCATGCAGCTGCTATGCAGGTAGCACAAAAACCAGAAATCCATGCATGTCAATTGCATCCACGCAACTGACATCACATCTAGTTTGGCCCTCTAGTTTGTAGCAGGAGGGTTTATTTGAGGCACTGCTGCAGACTGTAAGAAGAAGAAGAAAAAAGCTTTCCTACTAGTCTCCTTCAGAGGTGTTGCTTACATACTGAAATGAAGTGTGAGGGAGGAACTGGGCTATGAATACAGCACTACGGCTTCCACGAAATCTGGAACCTTGTGTGAATCAGGTTCTAGCTTGCACTGAAGCCCTCATACATATAACTGTAGTCAAGAAAGCTTGCTTCCACAAGGAACATTAGGGAGCGGAGCTAGCCTGCTCCATCATACACTTGTATAACATAAGCCATTTTCAAAATAGGGCTACCATTTTATAGACATACAGGAGCTACACATGGTTAGTAGTACATGCTTCTCAGGGACTAAGTCTACAGCTATAGGAAAATAGCTGGGAAAAAGATGAAGTCCTGTTCTAGATGCAGTTCGTAAAAGAGAGGCCTAGCCCCTAGAAGTTTCAGACAGTTCACCTCAGTGCATTGCTCTATGGCACCCTATACAAATCCTCACCAGCATTTCTGCACATATTTTTTTAGAAGGTCTACACAAAGATCCCTATGGATATTGGTCAAGTGCAAAACTACCTACTCAGGAACAGGACAGCAAGATGTATTTATTTAAACTTAAAGAATGTACATGCCACCCTTCAATTAAAAAAAAAGTATGTTCATGCTGTCATAGAACAGAATAGAACAACAAAACACAAAGGAAAACTAAAATTATAGTAAAGAATAATAATAGTAAAAGGAAGGACATAAAAGGAGAGCAAATCAGCACAGGTAAAATGGAGAGTGAGGAGAACCGCAGTGCATAGGTAGGCTTGGAGTACTTGGATGAGATTCGCAATATCTGGCTCCCAGATATTTCTGGAATTAAGGGGGCTCACGACAGGCTGACCAGATAAAATCCAGGTCAGGGTGCCTGTAACTTTAACAGTTGTAGAGCAAAGGGAATTTCAGCCAGTGTCATTTGTATGCAATTAGTTCCTGGTGAAATTCCCTCTTCATCACAACAGTTAAAGGTGCAGGGGCCCTGCCTTCTTTTGTATATCGTCACTCTCATATAGTGCATGCACCTTTAACTGTTGTGATGAAGAGTTCTCTGGGCGGTTTACAAAAATTAAAAGATTGAACATTAAAAAGTCAATATACAAAATTTAAAAACATAAAACAAAAAACAGCTGATATTGAAAACATTTTAAACTTTTTAAGCCTGGCCACAGTTAGTTAAAACCTCAACTTAAGCTGTTAAAATGCCTGGGAGAAAAGAAAAGTTTTGACCTGGCACCGAAAAGATAACATTGTTGACGCCAGGCAGGCCTCATCGGGGAGATAATTCCATAATTGGGGGGCCACCACAGAGAAAGCCCTCTCCCTTGTTGCCATCCTCTGAGCTTCCCTCGGAGTAGGCACCCGGAGGAGGACCTTTGATGTTGAGCATAGTGTACGTGTTAATGTGAATGTAGCACAACACCTTTGTGAATTTTACTGGTCTTGTGACCGTAATAAAATTTTATTTACTTACTTACCTTTGTGAATTGTGCCCTAAATGTGCTGCAAACAATATTCATTTTTTTAAAAAATTAGATCTATATTGTACATGCACAATAGCGGTGTCGACTTAGGCCAGATCTTCACTAAGCAGGATATTGCACTATGAAAGGGAAATGAAAGCAGTATATAAGAGGCAGGAGCCACATTACTGCTTTATAGCAGTATTGAAGTGCACTGACAACTGTTTGGTCCCATAAGACGCATACCATATAACACTTTCATACCGCTTTCATAGTGCTATATCCTGCTTGGTGTGGCTCCTCCCTTTTATATACCTCTTTCATACCTCTTTCATTAGGGTGACCAGATAAAATCCAGGTCAGGGCTCATGTAGCTTTAACAGTTGTAGAGAAAAGGGAATTTCAACCAGTGTCATTTGTATGCGATTAGTTCCTGGTGAAATTCCCTCTTCATCACGACAGTTAAAGTTGCAGGGGCCCTGCCTTCTGTTGTATATGGTCACTCTAGTATAGTGCCTGCACCTTTAACTGTTGTGATGAAGAGGGAATATCACCAGGAACTAATTGCACACAAATGACTCTGGCTGAAATTCCCTTTTCTCTACAACTGTTAAAGTTACATGAGCCCTGACCTGGATTTTATCTGGTCAGCCTATCTTTCATGCTATATACTGCTTGGTGTGGATCTGGCCTTAGACTTCTGTTGACTTTGTGGAATTGCCCAGGAATTGTGCTTGATATGCTCATCTTGCCATTTAGGCCAGAAACTGACCCATAGACCAGAAACCAGCTGGGCCAAATTATATAGATTAAATAATAATATAGATCTTGTACAGACATAATAAAAAGCAGAATAGCTTTCTAGAAATCATACCAAACTAAATGCCCAAAGTTTAGAAAAGCAGCAAAACATATATAACTCATTTTAATTTTATTTCCATTTAATATTCCTTGGTTTTTTTACACAGACTAAGTCAAGGAAAATAATTTTAATTGAATCCTGAAGCAATAAAAAGTGTCTTATATCAGTGCCAGAAAAAGAAAGTGGGGAAAGGAATGTAGAGTATTATGTGGAAAATTCATTTGTGAAAATATTTGGGAGCCTATGTGTCCAAAACAAAATTGCTTATAAACATCGGGGTTCTGGTGTTTCATCGTAACTTGCTCAAATAGGTAACAGGAAGTATTGTTTATGAAGGAAGTATTTGAGACAGAAAGCATTAGCTTTTGGAGTTATCCTAGAAAAGCGTATCAATGAAACTGCATTATACTGAAGCTCATTTAGAAAATATATAACCAAAGAAAAGGGAAACAATTTGCATAAAATTTGCATATGCCAATTGACATGTATAGATGCAAATATAGACATAAGAACTATAATTTAAATAGATACAATACATCTTCCCATAGTGGGGAAGACTGTGACCAGGTGACCTGTGTACCTGCTCAGTCTGCTGCCCAGGTCCGAACTGTTGATGGGCAACTTCAAAGCCCCTGCTCTTCCTTGTGGTGGTTCTTTATCTTTAGACCAGATAGAGGACATGTTCAAGCAGAGGACTCTCCTCCAACAGTCCTTCAAGTAGAGAACTGTCCTCTGTAAAGTAGAACATGTGGCCACCTTAACGTTATCTCATCAATCCTTACAACACATCCTTAAGGTAGTGTTGTCTCATCCCCATATTACAGATGGGAAGGAGGTGTTATACCTTTGTCAGCTTGCTTGTAGTCATATGACCAGTCCTCAGCCATTTTGGCTCAAAGCAGCCATCTTATGAAGCCATGATTGAATATACAGAGATTGAAACCCAGAGTTTTACGAGCAAAGCGCCCGGATGAACAAATCTGTCAATTTTAGTTTCTCCCACATTCAGTTTTTCTTTTGTAAATCTCAATGAGTTTGTTTGTCCCAAATTTGGACAACGTTGCAAATGGCAGAAAATTCTTATGAAGACCAAACTGAAACAAAATTGTCATCCATCCATAACTGGTGGGGAAAGACTCTGTCAGTCAGTTCTCTGGAGCGTGCTTTTCTTCTGATTTCTGGGAAGGAGGAGAGAAACCTGCCAAGCCTTTCCCATTTTCAGGGCAGTCTTCCACCACTGCTTGCCCCTTGTTTTCCTTGAGGGCATGGGTCAATGTAGTCAGCAGCAGAGAGTTGGCTGGGGAGCAACAGCTCTTTAGGACTGCTCGATTCTGCCTGCAGGCACTCAGGCAGGGGTGCTCACCAAGTCAAGCCCTCCATTTTTCACTCTTTCCCCAATCCCTACATCTCATCCCTACTCTACAGTTTTCAACCTGGTACCCTTCAGATGTTTGGGACGATAACTCCCAGCATTCCTGACCATTAACCATGCAAACGGGCTGATGGGGGCTAAAATTCAAAACATTTGGGGTTAGATCCAAATTTACATTGAACCAACTGCTCTGGTGGAAATAGACTTTCCCATCCCCTCCTTCCCATGGAACCCTTGCAGCCATGATGAAAATGCTACAGAGAGAGTCAGGAGACCCTGCTGAATGGGGGTGCACTATGATGGAAAGTGGGATCTCTAATAAATTGATGGAGGGACCATCCACGAATGGAGCCCTTCTTCTACCAGAAGGTCCTTCCTCCAATGTAAGACAGATCTTGGATCCAGGCTCTGGAGGGCAGGAGTTTGCCAATGACTGCCATGGTCCTTCAAGCACACCTGGGAGATATTGTAACACCAGGTGGGCAGAGAGCATGGTGGGGAATTGATACTATATGAAATATGGTGAATTCTCTATTTCTCAGGAACACGGGGAATTAGAACAAGGACTACCCTAATCCTCATGGAGAACTTTTTCTCCCTTCCTCTCTGCTGGCACCTACGGTCTTGAAAAGCTTTGAGACTTTTGCTGTCGTCTGTCCCGGAGGGGAGGTAGCAGCCCAGAGCTTTACAATGAAGCAACCCTTTGTTTTCTTTTCAACTGGGCCATGCACTATAACATTTAAAAAAAAACAGTGATTATGTTGGAGCAGGAAATTACCATTTAGATTGGCCCTAAATAGCTGACATTTCCTGCTCAGAGCAGGAAGCTGGTAGATCTGGTTTTAATATACTGTCGAGAATTTTGGATTTTTATTGTCATTCTTGGTTATCCATGGGATTTCCCCCCCTTCTCTGAAATGATTCCATCCATTTAATCAAAGTTGTCCTTATGCATGGAACTTCCTCCCAGTAACCTTATCCCTAATCACGCCGCATATCCTTTAAACCCCTTCTCAAAGCTTCCTTTTCCTACAATGCTCTCTATTTTCAGAATAGTCTCTCCTTTCTCAGACTTTTTAGCTAGGTCCCTCTGCAAATTTTATAATCTGCACATGTTCATTTCACTCTGCACAGAGACCTTGGGCGTGGCTGGTTCACACAAACATGCATGTTGCTTGATCCCTCATTGACTACTGAGCAGTTGTGTGAGGGATGCAGATGCGAGTTGTGTGTGGGACGGGGATTAGGATCATGCTTGCCCCACTCAACCAGTGTACATGCCCTACTCCTGGGCCTGACTGACATCCATGCATTGGGAGTCACAACTGAATAGGGCCCAGGTGAGCAGAAGCCAATGCACATAGGTCCAAACCACATGCCATTGGCCCAATGCATACCACACCATCACCCATTTTGTGGGACAGTAAGGACTTTAGGAAAGCTCGAAGGGTAAAAGAGTGCAGAATGGAATCGGCTGCACAGTTCTGATCCTGCATTATAAAGAGATGGAGAACGTCTGCATAGGAGTTTGAAATGACACCATTAAAATGGATGGTCTTTCCAGCTCCTTTCAGAAGTTTTCTTCTCATGTCCTATGTTCAAACAACATATGGAAGGGGAACAAGACCATGCATATTAGCCCCACCCACAATGGTCCCATCCCTGCCAGCTCACCTAGTAGGGCTAGCTCCCTCTTTCACAGGACTTTAGATGCATGGAAGAAAAGTTTTGAAAGCTTTTGTTAGCACTGGGTGATATGAACGTGGTGTTCTGGGAATGAACCTGCCATGTCTCATTCAGACATCAAAATTATAGGACCTTCTTAGGTCCAAATTCGGAGGAACTATGGCTTCAGAATAAACCAGAATCTGAAACCATGGGTTGGATTTCAACCCATAGATTAGTTCTCCTTTTCAGATGTATGCAAAGATGAAAGGCAAGATTTTGGGCCATGTCTGTACTAGTAAATTAGCATAGATTTGGAATTAATTGCAAGATGATGTAAACTGAATGAGAGTTAACCACTCCCCCGAATATCATATATTCAGTCTATGAAAATAAAGGTAAAGCCATTATGTATGTCTCCACAGATAAATTCATTGGGTTAATTTGGTGCAAATTTAGACATCATTGCTATAATTTAAATAGAAATGCAATATGTCTCACCTTGCCATAGTGGGGAATACTGATCAGGTGACTTGTCTGCCTGCTCAGTCTGCTGTCCAGATATTGACGGTTGATGGGCAGCTTCAAGGCCCCTCTTGCTCTCCCTTCTGATGGTTCTTTATCCTTAAACTGGACTTGTCAAACAGTAGACAAATAGAGGACACCTTCAAATAGAGGACTGTCCTCTGCAAAGAAGGCCACATGAACACTCTATCAGTATAAGCTGTGAAAACCCTATCTATCATTGCCTGGATAACATGGTTCCTGTTTGTATGTATGAGCTCTATGTACGTTGGCTCTGTCCAGGCAATCATGAACTCTGCCAAAGCATGATCCTTAATTGCACCATAGACACGTTTACAACTTATACCAAGCTAAGGTAAAGGGGGATGGGAAGTGGGGCAATCCTACTCCCCCTAAAGGTGTAGCCCCTATACATACATAAGGTGTCATCAAATGGGGGAAATTGTGTTTCCTTACTGTAGCTCTTCCCCCACTTCCGTCCCACGATACTTCCTCTTTCTTCACATGGGGGAAGAAAGAGGAAGTAAACAATTCAGTGGGTGTTTTTATTGCGTGGCTTTTCCTGCACACAGCAGGAATTGGCGGCATGTTTCTTAAAAAAAAACACAGATTTACCAGGGTCTATTTTGTGGTGGAAAGAAGACGCAGAAGGTGCAGGAGACACGTGGGAGGTGGATGTCATCATCAAAAGGACTCGCGAAAAACCTTGAGTAGCCAGTAACATGTGTGCGATAAAACACTCATTTGATGATGCTCATAAATTGTGTCCTCATTTCAGCCAATGAAGGATAAAGCTGAATTTGTAACCCAGCTCTACATGTGCGTAGCTGGGCCCACAATAACAACCTTGGTAGGAAAATTCCACTATACAATAAAATAAAAACACTGAAAAGCACCATATAATATATTCTTCCTGTAATAAAAAAAACTGTAGGCAAACAATGTTCTCATCTATACTCTTCTGTTTACTTTTGCAACTAAAAGCTTCCTACTCATAAACTGCTCTGCCAAGAGCTATATGTATGGTCATGAAATTTCATATTAGCAACAGAAAAAAGGGGGGAAAGGGGGGAAGCCAGCTTTCAAGAAATCTCCCTGATGTGGTCACTTGCCATTTCCAAACATCGGGACTTATTCACATTGCAACCACATGGACAAGCAGCAATTCCCAAACTTTGGGTCGTGAGAGGAACCGAAGTGTTCCATGATAAATTATGGCTGCAAGCCTTATATACACTGAGCTGGGAGTAAGTTCCATTGAGTTCAATGGGGCTTACTTACATAAGTACATAAGAGGAACCATGGTGGATCTGACCATGGGTTCATCTAGTCCAGTACTCTGTTCATACAATGGCCTACCAGCTGCCCACAGAAAACCCACAATAGGGCCCTCCATTGTCTCAACCATGCACCGATCTAGGCTGTAGATGTGCTAGATTGGTGGCTGGATGTGACAATGGACTGAATGAGACATGACAGTAAACTGAACAATCCCATGTCCCCTCAGATGCTGTCTAGCGGACATAGGCTTGCTCCTTAAAAGCAATAATGTAACTTTTTTCTGTTTTTTTTTTTTTTTTGCCAAAGTGAATAAATGAAGCCAAGCTGGGACTACTTTAAGTTTTATCTCTTTCTTTCACACCTCTGAAGTACTCCAGAACTGACGTTAAAAATCAGATCCTTTCGTTGGCATGATTCAGCAGAATCCCATCTTACATTGATGAGGATACGGCCAGTCTTTAAGCTGTGCCTTGTTATTCTCCGCACATATAACAAAACGCTTGGGGATTTGGGTTTCTCATAGGTAGATCGCTCTCACTTTACTTCTGGGACTTGTGTTGTTTATCAGGATTCAGGGATAAAAGCTGGATGGGATCCAAGTTCATTATTGAAGCCTGTTTTTGCAGTTGAAACATGCTAAGCCTAAACGTTAATCAAATACGCTGGAAAAGGATTTTTTACAGCTGTCCAAGGACACTGTAAACCATAACACTGGCTTCATGACTGCATTAAATTTGTTTTGTATCCCCAGGCCCCATCCCACAAATACCTTATGCTTCAGAGTAATGTCAGGGACAAACGAAGCATAAGCATGAGAGAAACACTTTTAAACACAGGTGTGTACGGCCAGTCGAAAACCATTATCTCCCTTTGTAGGCTGTTGCATTCTGGGAGTTTAAAAATAACAAAGAAGGTGACGTTTGAAGGAGCCCTTCAGAAACTAGTGCTAAATTGCCAGTGCAATTTCACAACCATACTGGGGAATACCATACTGGGAATATTATTTATGTGAGCTTTCTCTATGCCTCCACCCACCCTACCATCTCTCTCCTTCTTTGTCCCTGAGGCAATGTCTTGTTTTTTACAAGTGTACCTGGGGACAAATGGGTTAGCAGCATCGATTGTTTAATGGTCTAATGTGCAGAACCATTGTCAACAACTCAGAGAGACCCAAGGTAGAGATTGTAACCCCATGTTCATAATTGCGAAGGCTAATTCTCTGCAATCAACCTTCCAGTCTCCAAATTCCATAGACAGGAAATACAGTGGTGAACAAACTGAAACCCTGGCTGAATTCGGACAACACGATAGTCAATGGTGGGGTAATAATCAACTTTACAGTTGTTCATCTAGGGGGTACTCCCCACACAACATGGTAATAAATAATCAACTGTGGTGTGGATTAGGATCAGCGCTGAATTGACTATGACAGCATTCAGACAACACAATAGTCAATACAACTGATGATTGTTCCCCCCCCCCAGTTGCTTATTGTGTCGTTCGAATTCAGCCCTTGTGTTGCTTTGCTTAGGACCCAATTTAGGAACATAGGAATCTGCCTTATACAGATGTAGGGATGGATGAATCTGTCAACTTTCATCCCAAACTTTGAGAATTTTGAGTTAAGGTTTGCATTTTTGTGCGAATTTCTCCTAATACATGCATTTTTGTCAGCAATTGTGCTTAATATACACTTCTTCTTTTTTGCAAGCAAGGTTACTAGTATAATTTATTTTTTTATGTTTTCACAAATTATTATTATTATTTATTACATTTATATACCGCCCCCAGCCGAAGCTCTCTGGGCGGTTTACAAAAATTAAAAACTTTGGCCATTAAAAATTGATATACAAAATTTAAAACCATAAAAGCATAAAAACAGACAACATAGAAAAACAGTATACATTTAAAAACAACTCTGAACTCTCAGCCAGGCCTAACTATAGTTCTGGGGTGAATTAAAAACTCAGTACATGCTGTTAAATGTTAAAAGCCTGGGAGAATTGGAAAGTCTTGACCTGGCACCAAAGAGATAACAATGTTGGTGCCAGGCGAGCCTCGTCGGGTAGATCATTCCATAATTGGGGGGCCACCACAGAGAAGGCCCTCTCCCTTGTTGCCATCCTCCAAGCTTTCCTCGGAGTAGGCACCTGGAGGAGGGCCTTAGATTTTGAGTGTAGTGTATGTGTAGATTCATGTCGGGAGAGGCGTTCCGTCAGGTATTGTGGTCCCAAACCATGTAAGGCTTTATAGATTAAAACCAGCACCTTGAATCAGGCTCAGAAACATATAGGCAGCCAATGCAAGCAGGCCAGAGGCGGCTGTATATGTCTGAACCTCTTGGTCTGGGTTATTAATCTGGCTGCCGCATTTTGCACAAGCTGCAGCTTCTGAACCGTCTTCAAAGGCAGCCCCACGTAGAGTGCATTGCAGTAATCTAACTTGGAGGTTATCCCTGTCCAGATAGGGGCGTAGCTGGGCCACACATGCATGTATGCACATTTCCCTAATGCGGTTTTGTACACATTTCTTTACTGGAGAAACTCCGTTACAACATTTGGAGAAGTGCAGATGTCAAAGGGTAAACTGATTTCTGGGTTGTATTTGGGTAAGTTCTCATTAAAAAGTGAACAGAAGGAATTTCTCCCCCATCCCTAATACAGAGTCAGACCATTGGTCCATCTAGCTCAGTGTTGTCCATGTTGGCAGGCAGCAGCTTTTGAGGATCTCAGATGAGAGTGTTACTTAGCTCTACCTGGAGCTGATACCTTCTGCGCATAAGGCATGTGCAACAGTCCTTCTCCAAGCTGAAGATTTAAGTCCCAGTGAAAGGCATAGAGAGGGGCTGGTAATGTTATGTTGAGCAATGGATTTCAGCTAGTTCACTGGCAGAATAAATGTTTTACATTCAGAAACTTCCCATGTTCAAAGCCTGACATCTCTAGTTAAAGAGGACTCAAACAACAGGGAAAGGGAACATCTCTGTCTAAGACCCTGGAGATCTGCTGTCCATCAGAATAGACAACATTAGTCTAGAAGGAACAGTGGTCTATATATAGGGTAGCTTCAGATGTTGAATGCTAGATGTTTGCCAAATGGCAGAATAAATAGATAAATAAAATGCAAAGCTCAGGTCAACGGAGAGAATGAACGTCATGCTTTCCACCAAATACGAGGCCTACTTCATCCTCAGCGCCTTCCACAAAAATATTTTTAAAGATATCCAGTGTAACAATGAGAACTAGAAACTTAGCATTTTATATTTAAAAAATGAAAGTAGAGCTGAACTTATATTTCCCTCTTCCAATTTCCTCCTCTTTTCATTCCTCTCCTGTGTATTTTTCTCTCTGGAATCAGGACTAATTGGTAATTGGCATAAGGAACGTGATGTTTGGCCTAAGGGCTATTTAGATTGATCAAAAGCATTTGTCCTAGTGTGTATCGTTGTTATGAATCTCCTTAATAAAATTTAGTTTAACAGAAAAATGGAGGGGCCAGAACCTGTCACCATGCCTGGATGTCACTTTATTTCGGGGGGGGGGGGGAATGAATGCAGGAGTCACCTGAGTGAAAAGAGCAAAATGCTGTCTAAAATCAGCCCTCGGACAGTTGCCATTGTACTCAAGGGAATATACTCATACAATCCAACATTTGTTGGAGGGGAAATCAGTATGCAACAGAAGGGAGGTTATGAGAAAGGGGGTCAGCCAAACCAAATGACAGCTGAGGATCACTCCTCCTGGGGCTGGTTTAACCACTGGGAAAGTAAAAGTTGCCAAGATTTGATTTCAGAAATACTATTACCTAGCCAGGATGTGTAGCCTAGGGCAACTCAAGGAGCAGACCCACACAACAAAGTGGATACGCTGATCTAGTGGTAAATTTTGAAGAGTGGGTTCTCATCATGACATGGTCCCCACAGCCACGTACCCCAATGAGAGTTCAGGCAGCCCTGTTAATCCATAATCAACGAAATAGTTCTAGCCAGGAGTGAATAGGTCTTGACTGCCTATTCTAGACCAAGCCGCTGCCAAATACTTTGCATTGCAACAGGGAATGATACACTGTTGGTGGAAAAATTCATTCCCACTGCTACCACCACCACTCCAGGTGCAGTGCGAATTGCTCAGAAGAAACAGGGAATTCTGAGAGGAGTCGCAGATGATGTAAACAACCATGCAATTAAAGAATTGAAGGTGCTACCTCCCTGCAAGCCCAAGCTCTGCTACACCACCGAGTGGATATGAGGACCCTGTTGCTCTGCCACCTCTCATATTGCTTCCCTCAGCTTGATAGAGCCTGTGGGAAGCATTTCTGAGCGAACCACACACCTCCTGCAGTTTCCCATGGTGCACTGGGGTGATGAGCTCAATGACCTGGCACACTAATCTTCATGGGTTGGCTGCATAGTCCAAGCCAGCCTCCACCCACCTGGTACCCTCCAGGTACGTTGGACTGCAACTCCTAATATACCCAGCTAGTGGTCCCACACATCTGCAGGGCACTGGATTGGGGAATGCTGGTCTAAGCATTCACACTACATGGAAACAAAGCCGTTGGCTTTTACACAGGGTACTTTCAGACAAGCCTTTTATCCTGCAGTCAACTTGCCTCAAACACGGAGTTGCACGGGCACAATTGTCATCTTTCATTTGTAGCCTTCTTGTGTTTTCCCTCAGTTTCTTCCATCTTTTTTCTTACCAGGAAAAAAAAGTAAGGGGGAAAAGATGGAACAGGTGCACAATGTCTTTGGATTGGTAGCGACAGGAGGCCTCCGTCTGGTAGCACCATCAAAACAACAACAACAACAACAACAACAACAATAATGGAAACCATGACAACTTTCTAGGTTTACACATACACACATACGCATGCAGACACCTGGCAACTGATGCTAAGACCAAAGATCAGGCTTTATTGGCAAAACTATCCCTGGTCTTTGGCAGCTCAAACATTGTAACTATTTGGAAAGAGTGCCAAAGTAATGCTTGAACCACAAGCCAATCCCTGTGGCAGCTGAGATCTATTGTTTGCATTTCTAGACTTCGAAAGAATTCAGAAATCTGAAATGTTTTCACAAATCAGAGAGTTCTACTTCTTTTATTTTCAAATGCTGCTCAGGTAATTTAATTTCACGTCACACTACCAGTTTCTGTCCAAGCTATCAAGACAATGATTCCCCCCTTCTGTTAATGAACATCAGGTGTTCAGTCTTTTATTTCGTCTCGAATTAAGCCTTGCCCTTTTGAAATTTCTTTACCGCCCAAGGTCTAAGGTCTGTTTCTTTTCTCAATTTTTGTTGTTTGCTGCTGTCTGTGATTCACTTTTATCAAGAACAATATTTGATGTGACATTCTAGGAAGGGCTTTTAAAGCATACATTTCATTTTCCCTGCCAAACACATTTTTCAAATCTTATTTTAAAAAATGAAATAAACAAATCCACAAGGACGAAAACAACTAATTTCTTTCCTCTTGCTTGGAAATAGACTGTGTATCTAAGGAAGCAAATGGACATGGACCAAGATTTAGATAGATGCTTGGATTCATTTCCCTGAAACAAAAACAGGAAACTTATCCTTGGTATTATTAAAATCAAAATGGTAGATTTTGCATTGCTATAGAATGTTGACAATCTAGGCATTTATGGTGTATATAAATTCTGGCAATTCGTCAGTTCTCTTCCTCCCCCTTTCTATATATCATGTGTGCAAATTGGACCATATCTCCTCACCCTTCAGGAGCTTTGGATTGTGTCCTTATGTTTCTTTCTTTCTTTCCTAGCTAATTTTGCTTAGACTGAATACATGTATCTTACAATTTAAATTGGATGCAAACCTCACACAAACAGCCAAATTGCACATTTTTAGTCATTACACACACACACACACACACACACGGAGTGAAATGAGAATCAGTAAAATCGTTATTTCAGCAATCCTCACAGGGAGGGGGCAATAAAAAAAGAATGTCTATATAAATACCCTTCTTGAGAGTTTGAAAAGATCAGAGTAAATTTTGCTTGGCAACCTAACTTTAGAAGGCAAAGTTTAATTCTCCAGATTGAAAGGATCCACAATTTAGCAAGCCTGTTGATTCAACAGAGTTGATAAAGGTTTATCATTACTGTGACAAGCTTTCGTCTGCTTAGAACAAACTATGGTAGAAAACTGGGCAATCAATCCCCTGACAGTTTGCTGTATTCATTTGTGCATATGCCACTCATTATCAAATCAATATGTCCTAATACATTGCCAAAAATAGCTGAAAGAACCTCTGAAAGTGTCTGTGCTCATCATTGGAAAGGGGAAAATCCTACTCTTTTCAATCCTTGATTTAGTCTGTACTGAGTAGAATAAGAGTGTATTTGCACCAGCTTTCCCCCGGGTACATCATAGGAAACGCTGAAGCAAGTCACATAAACTCGTAGATGGAGCCATTGCTTAGTTCTCCAACATCTGGGCTTTGTGGTGGGGAAGTCAATTCTTCACTGAAGAAAGTCCTTAAGGGGAGACTCATGTTATGTGATGTTCCAAGTGATATCTGAACAACCCCCCCCCCCCACACCAGCATGCCAGATATAGTATGATTGGATTCACAGGTGGGGATGGTACTAGCCTGCCTCTTTAAATTGAATCTTTCTTAGCCACCTATAGTCCTTCATGGGGAATAGATCTTCTTGTTGCACAGAAATCAATTTCAAGCAGTTAGTTGAAGCCTTATCCAGCCTGACCTGTGACAGGGCCGGGTTTAAAATTTGGGAAGAGATCAAACAGAGGATGTTGGAGAACTCCACAACAGAATCAAATGGCTGTGGATTGCTATGAGTCTGACCTGCAGATTCTGCAATGGACAGGTTTTTCTTGAGTTGCACAGATTCTGTGGACTTGCAGGCCAGTATTTGTTTTTGTTTTTTTTAATTTGTGTATTTCCTCATAGGGTAATGCATGGAAATGCACTTGTTGGCCAGATTTCCATATTTTGGACGAATTTGTGAATTTTTGCAAGTGCGAATTTGCTCAAATTTGGGAAATTGGAAAAAGAAATCTGATTCCATCAATGAGCGGACAAGGGAATAAAAGGCACCTGACAATCCGCAAAATGCAGACGGAACCGATTTTACACAATGCGTACATCCCTAGGTCAAATTGATAGAAATTATTTTAGAATTATTGTGGAATTATAGTGAAATATTTAATCAGGCTCACTCCAAAATGGGCTTGGGAGAGTTTGCTGATGACTCCACCTCACCTCACCTTCTAGTTTCACCAGAAGCCTTACGCCAACTGTGCACTTGCTTCACTTTAGCGAATATAGTTCAGTGCCCTTCTCCAAGTTGATTTTATGTCTAGAAACTTATGAACAATTTAATCACTGCCTCCAACGGTCCATTCGCTTCAAAAGGACCAAATCTGACACACGACTTTTGATGAGCGAAAGGAGCTTTTTAGTTAAGTTGTTTGTAACTTAGACATCAATGCAACATAAAAAATAGCGCAATTGATTAAGATTTGAAACCGTCGGCAAATGAAACTCCCTTAAAGCCCATAAAGTTTTGAAGTCTCCCATAGTATTATGCAGCAGATACACTTGATGCAATCAGCATGTTCTACACAGGTAATTACTTTTACTACTAATGGTACCTCCCACTCAGTGAGAAAGATAAGATGTTCCAACGCTACTTAATCACAATGCTTCATTATTGCTCTACCACCTACTGGGTAAAACAATTCGCTTGCTCTATTCAGTGACTCTCACAAATGAGAAAAAATTATTAACATGTGAACAAAATAGCACACACTTAATCTGCAAGTGGAGGACATTTGAGGCTGTACCATTGAAAAATATGATGCGAAGTTGGAAGTATTTATCTCTGGGTCCTCCTTTTCAACAGCACTGGATTATTATTATTATTTCTAAGGCAAGATTGCCACTCAAAATAAATAAACAATAAATTAGAAGAAATAGGGGCAGCCACAACCACGATGATTTGCTGCTTTCAGTATTTTTGTTTAATCCTTCTTAAGCTTTTCTTGGATAGGAAACAAAATATTCATACTAGTTACACATTGTTTTGCCATGTGCCATGGGACAAATGTCTTTTTCACAGGGAATATGATGAAGGAGGATCCTGCCTACAAAATCTCAGGCCACACTAATTCACAAGAACCCAGTTGGACTTTTAGGATCTAGATGATTGCTTTCTGGCCACAATCCAAAGGGACATGTACACATGGGAGGGACAGGGAGTCCAAGTGGAACTCTGGAATACCCCCTGCCTGGTCAACTAACTCAGTTTGTTAGATGCTGTGAAGGCTGGGAAAGCAATGTTAGGTTACGAGTTGTTTCAAGAGTTGGACTACTGGACTTGAAGGACATAGTCCATCATGGTGCTGGCATGTGCAGAGAGGTTGACAACAAGCACTATACAACCCTGTTACATCTCTCCCATTATATTAATGCTGCAGTATCTTGGCCTGAAGAGCTGTGCGGACATCACATATACTATACACATTTATCCTTCTATCTGCCGGGGTGGGTGGGTACCAATTACTAAAAATGCCAATGGTGGTTGCAGTACGCCTACACCAAACTGCCCATACTAGAATGGATTGTACCCTATGCCTCCACTAAAATGTCCTTGTTGGATATTACTTTGATAAATCTTGTGATTCTTAAGCAGGTTGGTTTCTTTTTATTTCAAATTTTGAAAATGTGTTTTTTAAAAAATAAAGTGACTATCCTCTAGTGGTACAATTTGAAAATGTTTGTGTAAACTCAGAAACCAGTGGGTACACACTGACCCTGTTCAGATGCCATACTAAGCCAGGGTGGTTATGCATTTTGAGCTAAACATTATGGCTTAGTGTGTTGTGTGAACCATTCCTTATCATGGTGGCTACATGGTTTCACTATGCTCGCTAACCATTTGCTGCCAAAGGGTCAGTGGCCTAACCATGGCTTAGTATGTTGTCTAAACAGACCCATAGTATTCTAAACAATTAATCAACCAGTCAACCAAGGTATATTTTACGCAGAGAAAGAAATGGTGCAATAATTTGAAAGAACCATCTCCTATAGCTCAATAAATGTACCTATTCAGAGTTAGACGCAATCAACTTAAGTACACCTTTCTCTGCATGGGACTGGAACTTTAACTACACACTTCATTTTTTAAAACTAATCAAATGGGATGGGGGAATTGTTTTATTTGAAGAGAACAAACTTCCATTCTGTGTAATGTATACTTGTACCGTGTACTATGTACTATTCTCCTTTGGAAAAACACTCCCCATTACATTTAACCCCCTGGGTAAGTAGTGATTGTTCGTCAATGTGTCAGGCTACCCCTAATTTAAGGACTGTCAGGAATATATCTCAAGCGTTTGCTTCTTCCAGTCATTGACTCGAGAGAGAAACACGCCCCCTTGTCAATCACAGGAAGCGCACAGGAGTAGAATCTTTTGTTCTGAACTTGTGTAAACAGAAAAAAAGGCTTATTTCCTCAGTAACAACTGTTTTCGAAAACCTATATAAATGTTTATGTGAACTATCCTGCTACAGCATCTCACATAAGCAATAAAGAGCAAGAGCGTAAAAAACAATCTGCGCGGTACTTGTTGGCAATAAATGTATATTCTGAAGGAGCCATATATCCAGCTGTGGATTATTCCCTCACAGAGGTCTGACCTCAAAACATTTAAATGTTACACAGTAAATCAAAATGATATACTTCAGTGATCCATGGATTATTCCCTCATTTCCATGTGATGCTAAGGATTATGCGTGGTTTGGAAATATGTAAGCAAGCAGGTAAAAGGTATAGGCTACAGAGGAGCACAATGAAGTTCATCCAGGGGAATATATATGAGTGGAAATAACTTTTTCACTGTTTTTTTATTGCTCCTCTACAAACGGCCTGACAGTAAATACGTCTATCTGATGTAGAAGAAGATACACAAAATTAGTTCCCAGTGGCAACCGGTTCTTTAAAAGGCTCTTGAAATGACTCCCAGCAGCTCAGTTCTTCTTCAGCTGAAATTGCCACTTTCATCACTCGTTAGTTCCTTGCTCCAAAATGTTAGCATTCACAAAGGTGCGGTCATGTTCCTTGCCAGGTCCCGGTGCTTTCGTCTCACTGCGCCTCTACGGCAAGATTGGCTGTTACGGGGCAAACAATGGTGAATAACACAATGAAGGTTACAGACATGGACAATGCAGTTGTTTCGGAGGAACAGCCAGCAAAGGAGGTGTCAGGACAATAGGGGAAATAGAGGCCACGCAGAACTTTGGAATTTCAGAGATTGAGGGATTTTTTTTAAAAAAAATGTTGCTGCAATACAATCTTACCTAAAGCCTACATTTATAAAAGGCGCACTCCTGAAATACTCACAAATGCAAAATTCTCACTGAAATGAATGACATTTGCCCTAGAAAATTACAGTCATGATAACCATCTTGATGCTGTAAAAGTACTTCTCACTGCAAAGAGCTGCAACGAGATGGGTCAGATCACATCTAGAGTCTTATTTTTTTCAGTTCTGGACTCCGCAGATCAATACGCATGTAGATGAGGTGGAAATGTATTCACAGGATTGCTTCAAGATGACAAAGGGCCCAGAAGGAGACTCCAGTGGGGAAAGGTTAAAAGAACTGGATGTCATCGTGTGCATGATTCACCCAGCCGATGTGACTTCTATCTAGGCGGAGGACTACACAAGGAGTCAGTCAGCTCACACAACACCAAGTCTTGTGAGATCAGATGTGGTACACAAGACATGTGGGATCAGATCCTGACCAATACTTCATGGGCTCAATTGCTTCAATTTCTCTTCTACAAGTAACATTGCTATAAAAACAATGGCCCACTTCGCATGTTCAAGATTTCTTTAAGAAAAGGAGGGTGAGCTGTTGTGAATAAATGAGCATCCAAGTGCATGCTGCTCAATTACTCACAACATGAGAGGAGTGTTAAGCAGCCCAGGAATGCTGGGTTGTTCGCCATGATGTGTGAACCAGCAACTCTGGCTTGCATGGTAAATGGTCCAGGACATGGAACATCAGGAGCAATCAAACAGTGTGAACTAGCATGCTTGCTTGTTCATGACAACCCAGGATTAAAAACAACAATAACCCTGGGTTACCATTATGAAATAGTCCATTGCCTTTATTGTTGCAATAAACATCTAGCCCGGTGGTGTTCACCCTTTAAAGAACCAGGTCCCATCTACAATACAATATAGGACTTGCTTTTAATGTTTTACCTATTAGCTGTATCAAACTCCTCTCTGTGATGGTGGTGTGAACCATCTTAGGTTGGAATGTGATCCACTTGAGGGGATTGACACACCCAGTTGAAGACCAATAATTTAGCAACTGCAATCTAGATCTTAAAAATTATGCAGTGCACTGATGTTCTGCCTTGGTAGTTCACATGTTCTTCTGCAACAATGTCTTAACCAGACAAAAAATCTTTGGGGAGCCTTTTCTCCTTCCACAATTCCATTCGCAACCCTCAGATGTATGTTATAAACGTATTTCATAAACGTGTACTCATTTGTGTATGCACAAGCAGGCAGGAAAAATGCATCTAATAAAACATATTCCGGCATTACATTTGTACCACATCCAATTTCTTATGCATCTATCTATGTTGAAAATACAGCGTATGTGCCTTAGTTATGTCATTTATTGCTATTTGTTTTCTTTATATGACTTCTTTTCAAAATGGTGGACTTACAGTGTAGCTTTAGGGCATCTGAGAATATAGTTATGATATAAGAAAAACAGCAAAGCTCCAACAGAACTTCAGCAACGCATCTTCTCCTAGTTTATAATGTTTTTGGAACTGTTTATTATTTTATTTTCTCTGTGTTAAGGCTTTACTAGGAAGGAAGCAGGCTGACTAGATGCAATGGGGGAGGGACAGTCCTCCTATACATTTAATTCTTGTGTAGAATAGGGAATGTAAGCAGCTGTCGATTGTGATACAGGGCTGAGATACAACTATTAAAATTTCTGATTCTGCACAACTGTTAAGGTAGAGAAGCTCTGACCTTTTCTTCTTTCGTTTTGCCTCAGGTCAACAGGGTTGCAAAGCTGCAACTGAGAAATTCCTTCTTGGTCACAAGGTGGCCAGGTGCCCTACTTTACAGAGGGCAAGCCTCTATTTGAAGGTGTCTTCTCTTTGAGGGCACATGGGCAGCACATAGATCACCTGCTCAGTCTTGCCCACTATGGTGGTGAGATATCTTGTATTTCTATTTAAAATATAGTAATTATTTCTTCATTTGTATCTATACATATAAATTGCCATATGCAAATATGCAAATTGGTGTCCTTGCTTTCAGTTATGTGTTCCCTGCTTTGGGGCAATATGTAAGGAGCCACCCTATCTGTGAAACATGTGATCCATAGAGCTGAATGCAGCCTACCCACCATTTGTCTAGGCCAACACAGGAAGCAAATATGGGAGGTTTATTACATCCCCAGTGGGCCACCATACATAGTTAAAGGGGTGTGATCAGCATGGCAGGATGGCTTTTAGCTGGTTTGAGGCACATGTGCTTTATGAATTTGGGCATCACTTTGTGTATTTGTAGTAGAGAGGTAACTCAAAATTGTGTCAATTATAAACTACACTTATAATAAACATGTATTCAAATTTCCTCATTTACATAATGCATTCTAACTGTAGAATTTTGTGCAAATCTTGCATGCAGTTCAACTTAAATTCCATTGACTTCAGCCCAACTACATGCAGGATCACAGCCTGATTCAGCTCAAATTTCATATTTCTTAGAAGACCTGGTTTGCATGTAAAAACTATCCAGAGTATGGACTCTGTATGAATTGTGGTTGAATCATGGGTTGTTGTTATGTGCGAACCCAGAACAATGGATTGTTAACCATGAACAATTTAGAATTCACAATTCAACAACAAAGCATGAGTTCTCTTCCTGGGTTGTTTTATGGTTAAACAATGCATAGTTAAACTATAGCGCAGAGTTCACATGTAACAACAACCCACAATTCAACAGCAACCCACTATACAATGACAACCTATACTCAAGCCATACTCTGGGTTGTTGTTACATGCTAACTAGGCCTAAGTGTTTCTGGGAATTTTGCCAGTAGAGTCATTCCTTCCATTGGTATAGCTTGGGTGATTAACATACAAACAAACAAGATATTTATGCTACCAGTATTGCATATGTCGCACATCAGACTGTACCCCTGCCAATGGTGGCAATGCATCATTGTATGGATGTATCTATATTTTACTTCGATTTGGCTGGCTTACACCTTGTTTAAAAAATGTGATGAAGGTTGGTTGACAGCTAAAAAGTGAGATGATGCAGTGTTTTTCATCCTGGTCTATTTGCTCTTAATAAAATAAATAATAATTAAATCACTAAGTACACTGAAAATTCATTGTGCATATGGGACTCCAGCCCCCTGATTCCACAGCACTCGAGGAGTAAAGACCTTCATAAATCTCTCACGGTTCAAAAGGCATCCATCATTGCCTTTTGCCCCATACAAGGGATGATAAATAACATGCATTCTCAATGCAGCCCCATTATGTATTCCAAGCTAGGTGAACTATGAGATAAGACATTTATCCTTCTCGTGAGGATATCTGTTCATATTTTTGCACTGCTTGGAAGGAACGTACGAATTTGAATGACGACTGATGATGATTAATGTATTATTCGACGGAGCAATATGGTTTCATTTGCGCTGCATTGTTACAAGTAAAATGTGATCGTGTGTGTGTGTGTGTGAAAAACTTTAAAAATAGAATTAGGACAAAAATTAACCATATTTACAAAAATTAAGTTATCTATTATTGACCATGAACACAACTAAACTACATTTTTTAAGGATTGGTTTTGCTTGCCTACTAGTTGAGAATTTGGCTGCATTGGCCAATAACCAGTTTTATTGAACTTGTGCTCCTTGTTAGTGAAATGTGGGAAATGAAATATTCGCTTTTTAATGAAGTTTCCTCCAAGCAATTAATAACGTTGTGGTAACGGTAGCCCTATCTAGGGGTTAAGCCAAAAACCTCATTATGAGTTTGGTTTCATGAGTGTTGAAAAGCTGTTTTTAGTGATCTTTTGGGGGATTCACTGCAAACACATTCACAATGTTTCAATGATATTCTTGGCTCTATTTTTCTTTCCTCCTCCTCCTCTTTGTTTTGTATCTTCCTGTTCTCAGCTTCCTTTGCCCATGACACTGTTTAATCCTACCAGCTTTAGTGTGATTGTTTACAAGTCATCTCAGATGTAAACATGATGGGATCATCAACAAAACCATATGGGTTGCCACAGCCAATGAAATTAAGAGCTCATCTACACCTATGAGCTTTCTGGGAGAGAGGAGGGAGGATCCCAGTTTTACCTGCTTCTGGGATCATCACCCAGAGTCATGAGGGATGTTGCGGGAGCCTTTTCATTTTTTGTCAAACGGAGACAGGAGCACAATTGCATTCCACTGCAAGTAGGTTTAAAAAATCTTGAAAGTGCTCCCCACCCTACCCCCAATGGGCACAGACAGCCCCCGTGGAGCAACATGCCTGTTTCCAGAGCCCTGCTACTCGCGGGGAAGAAGGGAGGACCCATGATTGCACGCCACACCACCTGCAGTCCTTGGGGGTGTCCCGGGACCACAGAAAAACCAGGAAAACCGTGGTCCCAGTTACCCCGGAGAACGTCTCTGGTTGTCCCTGCTTGACCCCAGGATCCCCTGTGCATCATTTGGATGCACAGGGACGACCTAGAGACAACCCCAAGATATATGCATGGTGTAGACATGGTCTATATGGAGGTGTGGGCAAATGAAGCTGGATGCAAGGGGGGGAGGGCAAAGAAAAAAGAGGAAAATGGAGATGAGAAGAAGCAGAGACCCAGAGAAGAAAAGGAAACCAAATAGCACAGAAACAGTACAAATGTTTGGCATTACCAGAGTATTTTCTAGTAATTTGTTTAGCTGCGTTGAAAAAAAAACAAAAAAACACCTCTGAAAGGGAATGTTAAAATGAAGGAATATTCGGCACAGTTTTGTCATTCCTATCACACATTTCTTATGACAAATATAGTGGAGATACCAAATTCTCCTTGAATACTAAAGCGTTAAGGAAGGAAACACAGATTAATAGTATAATTCAAGATAATTAAGCCATGAGGGAGGGTCTCTATCCTATAGGCTCCAGTGCTGAGGAATGCTTGATATGTATATCAGTGTATGCAAACTTGTCTTTGGTTATTGAATGATATTATGCATTTACATTTCTCAACACGGAAATGAATGAGACAGTCTGTGCTTGCGTGGAGCTTCATGAGCATATCAGAGCCTTGAACTCTGGAATGGCACCAGTCTTTTGCCTTTCTTTAGCTTGTGACAGGGTGTCTCGAAACACTAATAGCCCAATTGCACTTTTTACTGAATTGAAACTGGAGGCACATTTTCCTCTAACAATCCAAAACCAGCCATCTTCAGAACAGCACATACTGGGCCTGTTCAGAAAATACGCTAAGCCATGGTTAGTGTGGTTAGAGCCACAAACCCTTTTACAGCAAGTGATTGGTGAACATGGTAGGCTGACCAGATAAAATCCAGGTCAGGGCTCATGTAACTTTAACAGTTGTAGAGAAAAGGGAATTTCAGCCAGTGTCATTTGTATGCAATTAGCTCCTGGTGAAATTCCCTCTTCATCACAACAGTTAAAGGTGCATGCACTATACTAGAGTGACCATATACAAAAGAAGGCAGGGCCCCTGCAACTTTAACAATTGTGATGAAGAGGGAATTTCACCAGGAACTAATTGCATACAAATGACACTGGCTGAAATTCCCTTTGCTCTACAACTGCTAAAGTTACATGAGCCCTGACCTGGATTTTATCTGATCACCCTAGAACATGGTAAAAACATGGTTATGTAGCCACCATAGTTAAAAAAAACGTTATTCAACAACACACTAAGCCATCAAGGTTAGCTCAAACGTTTACCGTGATGGCTTAGGGTGTTGTCTGAATGTGTTTCTGCTCTGACTGTGACCCCTCTGCGAGTTGGTAATCCTGCTGCATCGCTACAGAAGTTTGTCCATGAGCCATTCCAAGACATGTTCAGTGAACATATGAGCAGGAATCTAGAACGATATATCATTCAGGGTGGCATCAGGCAGACACCTCTGTAGGGGACACCTTTGGCCTCAGAGGAGCATTTGATTATTTAATAAATATACCTCTTACAGCATCCACTTTGGGAATTATTGAGTAATGTATTTAAATTCATTTGCTTTTAAGTCATAACCTTCTGCCCTGTTGTTGTTCCCTGTGTTTGGAACAGTTCCCTCCATCTATCAAGCCAACTCCCTTTCCTGCAGATCCCTCTCAGCACCGCTCCTTAAGCAAAGCCCATTTCTTTGCAAAACTGGTGATCCAGTGGTGCTACTCCCATGTTCACCCCCTTGGCACAGGCACAGGCACTGTCCCAGCCCCCTTGCACCAATATATATTTAACAGCTCCACATCTTCCCCCTTCTTGTCCATGAATGTCCCGGCAAGGGACGCATAAGAAACGCCGCAACACTTGGCTCGTGTCAATTCAAGTCAGCTTCATTGGCATTTTTGTTTAGTAGAGTCTCACATCTGTCCACAGGTGCTGCCAAGGTACAGTACATGAAATAAGTTTCAAATTGGGTCTCAGGGGACTTGTGAGAACTCTGAAATTCACGGACAGGGTTCTGGGCACTGAACAGGCTTGGTTTAGAACGAATATTTGGGGAACGGGTGGGGGGGAACGATCTACATGCCTTTGACTCTGCAAATGTTAATTTCGAAAGGGAGGAAGCATGCCTGGTGTATTTTCAGTTTACACAGCATGAAATCCTCCAACACAGAAGGAGGGAATCTGACCCAGCTATGGACTAAGTGCCTGGCACAGGACATTCATACAGGCCATGTGTCCCATTTTAGCAGTCCTCCGTTTGAAGGCATCATCTATTTCAAGGGCTCTCCAGTACAAGTCTGGTTTAAATATAAGAAGGGAAGGGAGAGGCCTTCAAGTTAACAATCAAGTTGAGACCTCTGGAAAGCAGAATGAGCAGGCACACAAGGCACCTGGTCATAGTCATCCCCGCAATGGGACAATGTCTTGAATTTCTGTTGAAATTATGGCAAGTCCATATCTAAGTCCATATCTATATCTACAAATTAACATATGTACGTTTTATGCAGAGTGATGTCCTCTGTTTTTGGTAATATGTCAGTGGCCATCTAGACTCATATAAAGTTCAGCAATGTGAATTAATAGGGCGGTAGTTAACAGCAGCCAGATTTCATCTGGTTTCACAGTGGAAATGCCCCTATTAAGGATGGTTTGACAAAGCATAGGAATTGCTTGTAATGGACCAAATCTCTTTGTAAATCAGGGCTGCTTTGCTTCCTAAAGGATGATTTCTTGGGGAAATGGTTCCTGTTTTTGGTATATATCCTTTATGCCTTTGTGTGTTTGCAATTTGGCTTTGTTGCAAATAAAACATCTGGTGTCCTCCAGATGCTGTGGATTATAACTCCCATCAGCCCCAGTCAGTATGACCAATGGTCAGGAATGCTGGGAACTGCAGTCCAAAATATCTGGAGGGATCAAAGTTGTGGAAGGCCACAGCATACCAATTTGCTTGTGAAAATTCGCCAGGTATAAACACATAGGAAGATGGCAATGAGACATAAGTTGCATGAACAAACTTTTCTCAAAAGAACAAATTCATTCATCTTGGCTTGGTTGGGCAGTGGCTCCACAGTGTCCAAATTTAGTGTAAATATGTTTTCCAGAAGAGACACAGGAGGAAGACCTCGTGCAACATGTTTTTAGAATAGTGGCAGGGCAGTTTAGAAGTGTCCTCATATAACCATAGCCTTTTCTCTCCTTGGGCACTCTGAGAGGCCATTTCTGTAAATTGGCAGTGTGAGATTCAGTTTGAACCGGGGAAATGCAGGCTGATGAGTGCATTGATGTGCTTATGCCTATGATGTCACCAACATGTTTCTTGCCCTTCCAAAGCTCCTGTAAAATGAGTGATTTCTTGCACGCCCACAGAAGTTTTTGGGTTGGTTTCATGACGTTGTCAACAACCAGGACATCTCCTGCAGATTCCTGTAGAAATTCCAGGATAAAAAGAATCACCTTTAAAGTGGTAATAGCTGGGAAACAGCAGGATCTTCCACTACTAGATGGTGCTGCTTCAATAGAACTCAATGGAACTGAACGGAGAGGAAGTATTCAATTCAAACCCCTTGTCGCCCATCTCTTCCCATGTAATGCAGCCCATAACAATCGTGCCAAAGAACCAGGAAGCAGAAAATCTCCAGGTAAACAATGTGATTTCCCTTAATGTAGAGACACTCCCAGTGTCCAGAGCAGTTTTACAATGAACTTGTAATGAAAATATGCATAAATCAATACATGCACATGTACCACTTAAAAAGAAATAAATATGGATAACCTATCTGAAGCATGCAAGGAGGAACAGGACCAACAGCTGAACCAGTGTTCGACGTGCTGGCATGTTTATCAGTCATTGAGATTGCACAGCACAGCTCACACTATGGGTGAAGAGCGCACTGTCATTGTGTGTCTTCTCCCATAGTTTACTTGCTCTATTTTCCCTTCCCTCCCCATCCAAAATCCCTTGCACTAGCCCCCATTCCAGAACAGCCCTGAAAATGCAATGAATTTACTCAAATACTAATAAGCAAAGCCACATTGTTTATGGGGAGTGAGAGGGCAGGGTGAAAGTTCTCCATTGAGTCAAGGACTTAATACATTGTTTTAATACATTTAAGAACCACTAACAACCTCTCTACTTGTTGGTTGGAACATCAACTACACTATACTATGGTATTATATTTTATACACACATGCCTAAAAATATAGGCTAGAAGACAATGAAAAGAAATTTTGCAAGTCTAAATATAGTTTCCCCAATACTTAAGGATAATGCTTGCTAGAATCAGAATAAAGAATGGTTGTATTTATTATAACAGTCGCACACACTATATCCCTCCCTTTTCATACGTGCCATTCCTAACTAGTGCCAAAACTTGTTTTATGTAACACATTTTCATGTGTTGAAAAATGCCTCCTGTTTTGTAAGGTGTTTTTTAACACTTGTTGCAAACATGCTCACATTTTTATTTATTACTTATTTTTTTATATGTATATCCCACCCTTTTATCATACTGAGTCATGAGGGGTTAACAATACACAATCACAATAAAACATTAAAATGAGAACAGTTATGACAACAATTAAAACAGACAACAGATGATAACAGGGTAAAAAAGCAGCAGCATTAAATTACATTAAAAGCTGAGACTAGTATCAGTCTCTTTCTAAAAGAGGTTCGGGAAGGGCATCCCATAGACAAGACGCCACGACTGAAAAGGTTCTGTCCCTTGTTTCCACCGTCCTTCATTGAGAAAGTGTGGGCACTCTAAGCAATGCCTTTGAAAAAAAAATCTCAGACTACGGTGGCCACTGATTTGAGTTGCCAAAAGAGAGGAAATGCACGACCAAAACCGAGGAGAAAAAAAGGCAGCAATTTGCATAAGGTTTGCATATGCTAATTTGCAAATCTTATATACGAATATAATAGTGTAAGGCTTATTACTTGAGATCTACCAGACCGATTTTGCTCATTTTTGTTGTAAACTGAAGCTTGAGCAGTGTAGAAGTGCAGAAAATTTTCAAACTTTGAAAAAGTTCAAAGCTTGAGCTTTGGGCAGCTCGGGAAGGGAAAAGGGAGAGGGATGAAGCAAAGTGCATATGCCCCACAGTGTGCATGTGATGTATCATGTGACACAGTGAAAACTCTTAGGGTGCTGGGCCAATGAAAGGACAGGAACAAAACGCTGGGACAGGGACTGAAGAAAAGTGATTTGATGATAATTAGAGGTAGTATGTATAGATACAAATTGATAAAATTGTTATTATTATTATTATTGTTATTGTCTCTCTTCTTGCTCATGGTGTTTTTTCTAGACAGACATGACAAGCTTTGACAGGTCATGCTGTCTTTCACAAATTCAGGACACATGGATACTCAAACACAGATGGGTTTGGGTGGACACAGCTGGTCCTTTAAGTACTCTGGTCTTTAGGTCTTTAAAAGTTAAGCCCAGCACTTTGAATGGTGTTCAGAAACAGACTGTACAGGTTGGCAGCCATTGTAGTTCTTTTAGTACTGCCAAGATATGAATATAATAGAATAACAGTAGAGGGCAGAAGCTAAAATGTTTAGGTCTAAATATATTTTGAAATTACCCTGTTGTCCATTTATCTATCATTCATACACACACACACACACACATACACAAACACATACAGCATCCGCACAATCCATTTTTTATTTTATTTATTTATTGCATTTTTATACCGCTCCATAGCCGAAGCTCTCCTGTACATATACAGAACATAATGATTTTGAACCTCACCTGTACATATACAGAACATAATGATTTTGAACCTCTCCTGTACATATACAGAACATAATGAGACAATGAAATTCAGTACCACAAGATGTAGTGATGGCTACCACATAGATGTCTTTCAAAAGGGAATTAGTCAAATGCATGGAGGATAAGTCTATCATGGTCTATCATGATGGAGAAAAAATGCCTCTGTGTACAAGTTGCTCAAGAAAATAAGCAGGAAGGCAGTATAATTGTGCTCATGTCCTGCTCGTGGGTTCTCAGGGGTATCTGGCTGGGCACAGAGGGAACAGAATGCTGGACCAGATAGGTCTTTCATTTGATCCAGTATGGCTTTTCTTATGTTTTGACAATCCCAACTGAAATTAATGGAGTCTGTACAGCAGCATGGCAGTGTTCTTGTGTTCTTATGCAAATCCCATTTATTCCCTCAAAGTCAGTGCTAGGGGCTTTCAGTGGTGAATGGTGTCCTTTAAAAATGTTTCCATACATGGTGGTTATTCTACAAACTTCAAGACTAAAATGGGGGCCTGCGCTTCCAGGCTTTGCGAAGGGGGGGGGGGAGTGTTCATGATCATTACTGTTTCGAAAGAGCCAATTTCTGAAAATCATTCCAGACATTTGAACAGAATTCAGGGTGCGGGGGAGAGATAAATTGGTAGCTAACTTGATTAGAAGGCCCCAGGAAATCTTCACCTGGCATGGATGTTTGGGGTGTGTGTGTGTGTGTGTGTGTGTTTCTTAAAAGGCTCAGACGTTGTTTTTGTTAAGAGTTATGAGAAGCCAGAAGTTTGAAAGACTCATGTCAAACCAAGCCAATGGTTTGGCTCCATTCTTCAAGTCAACTCCAAGCATTTTGGAGCCGAATGTACACACACGATAAAGCTGTTTAAAGAAATGATATACATAGTGTTACTAGACCACCAGGAATTAATGCCAGAATATTTTCCTTGGCCTCGTCCTCCTCTGGCTCATCCTCACTCATAGAAATAGAACCAAGTCAGTCTCTAGAATTCTCCAAGTGTCTGGCTTCACTTACGTTACTATGTACAACTCTAGAAAGCACCCGCAAAATACCAACCCTTGAAACACAATTGTACTAAGGGCCTTAAAATATTCCTTTCCCAAAGGCCAGGAAGGATCATTTTCTTGTGTCATCAGCCTTGTGTCATCAGCCTTAAGGACATTCTATATAAAAGTCCTGAATTATTTTCTGAAGAGTTTTCACACAATTGGGAGAAGTCCATGGCATCAGACAAGGCTGTATAATTATTTCTTCACATCTTGACTGATTTTACGGGGCAACACAATGTTTCAGTGCACAGCTTCTGACTGAGCAGATCTCCCATTTAAAAATAAATAAATCAAACATTGGCGAACGATGTTTATCCACGAATCTATCCAAGTTATGCACTTGAAGTCCCACTGATTTCAATGGGAGAGTTAAGCACTCAGATTTGGCTGGATTTTGTCCTTTGTTTTCACTTCATTATATTCACTACATGCTATTCTTACAAAGGTGTTCTACTCCTGCTTTCATTTCAGGTAATATTAACCATATGTACAATTCACATCATCCCACTGTAGTTAACAGTAAAACTCTAATTGGGTTCAATTCTTATTGTGATTTGTCTGTACATTTAAGTACTACTAGTTACTATTAATACTCAGTTCAATTTTCAATGTGCCAGACAAGGGGTGTGGGTGGGCGGGATAACATGACGTGCAAGTAGTTTGGTAATCTTTTCCATGTTTCCTTGTCCTGTCTAAAATGGAAGTTTTGCATCTTCTCTCTCCAGTGGGAAATGTCCACGTTGTCATCACTGCATCAAGTGATGCGAGAGCCAGTGTGGTGTAGTAGCTAGATTGGGACTTGGGAGATATGGGTTCTAGTCCCCACTTGGTCATGGAAGCTCCCTGGATGGCTTCAGACCAGTCACAGACTCAGCCCAACCTACTTCACAGGGTTCTTGTGAGGACAAAAATGGAGAGGAGGAGGATTATCTATGGCACCTGGGGTTCCTTGGAGTGTGTTCATTTATCCCCACAGGTTTAATTGTGAAAGTTCTAATTCAGAAAAAAGCTGCAATCCTATGCACACTCACCAGCAATTTTCAAGCTTGCAGAAATGTTCTGAAAATCACTTTGAACTTTCTTTCAGTTCACTCCCATTTTCATTTTCAACCTGTTTTTCACCTCATTGTAACAGGGACAGTGTGCATTTTAAATGGGAAAATTGTGCATTGCTCTGTATATTTTTTCAAAATTGCGCACTTTGCCCCCATTCACCTAAAAGGCGAAAATACATATCTTTTGATGAACGTATATTTTGAAATGTGCATTTTCAAAAATACACATGACAGGGATTTGCTAACATGTCTGGAAAGAAAAGTCTTCCTACTCATGTTTGTGTTAGGGATTTCAAACAGCACATGTCTGCATGATTTGCAGACAGAAAGAAAAATCTTATACATCCCTTTTGGTCTGTATGGGAAGAGAAAGTGTGAAGTACATATGCTTCCTATCCTCCTCTTCTTCGTTATAGCCGCTTAGAGATTTTATTATACAAAATGGTATGTAAGTATTACAAATCAATCAATCAATATGTCTGAGGCTAGTCTCAAAAGAAACTATTGGCCTGAGAATCAGTATTGCAGCTGATTGTATTTATAGGGCAATTGGAAATATTTATACATACAATGAAGCATTTTAAGGGTACCCCAGTTGGTAAAGGCAGAGCAAAAATCTGACGTTTGTTCATTGGTATTTTTTTAAAAAAAGAGATAACACTGCTCACCTTGACAACCTTAGATATATGGATTGTTCTCAAGATCTCATTAGCTTGTTTAGCAAGCACATTAGCAGACAGCCTAGGTAAATTGTTGACCTACTTAACTTCAGCAGAGAAAGCCTGCTTTGCTTTAGCTTGAATTTTCAAAGAGTCATTTGTGTGCGACCTTACCGTGTACTATATATTTCAATCAAATGCTAGCATGGAAAAAAGGAGCCAGCTTGTGGCGTCCTCTTGGTATCTAGTGGGAATAGACATAACATTGCAGTGAAGATGAGATGGTGAGTCCTTGGAACAGACAATTACAGTGGAGATTTTGTTTTCGAAAAACACGTTCTGTAGAAACATGGAAATGGAGTTGTCACATGTATCTGCAGCCAATACACGACATTCTTCCCTTGCAATGCTATTTGGGGTTTCAGTTCTTCACTATCAGATGGAACTGGAAACCTCTGGGTCCCAGGCTGCGACCTGGCCTAGTGAACTCAAATCACAATGCCTTCATCTGTTGAAGAAAGGAATAAGGTTCTGCACAGGATTAGCCACTTACGCATTGCCAAAAGAAAAGGAAATAATTGTCAAAAAACAGGACAAAAGAGGATGACTATTTGCATTAAATGCATTATAGGCCTAGATGTACATTTTAAAATACTTACTATAATTTAAGTAGAAATACTATACAGCTCCCCATAGTGGGGAGAGGGCTGTCACTGGGTGACCTGTGGGCCTACTCAATCTGCTGTCTAGGAGCTAATTACTGATAGGCAACTTCAAGTCTCGGCTATCCCTTCTAGGTGGTTTTTAATCTTTTAACGGGACTTGGACTGGACAAAGAGAGGGCCCTTTCAAACATAGGACTGTCCAAAAATGCCCTTTGAAATGGAGGTCTCTCCTCTGTAAAATAGGCCCCATGGCCACCCTAGTTCTGCGACTTTGCTCCCTGTGACTGGCAGGCAGTATGAAGTCTCTTGATTGGACAGGCTTGGTATAAATAATAAGTATCTGGCCTTGTGCCTTTGTCTGGTCAACAGAGCAGTACTTTCTGCTGCTGCACTTCAGTACTCAAATTCTTCAGCCTGAACTACTGACCTCAACAACCGGGACCTAAGAAATACACCTCTCCACGTCCAGAACGGAGACATCCGTTTCCAGAGTTGGCAGAAGTATAGGAATGCCGTGAAGGCAAAAGGTCTGTATTGTTATTCAAGAGTACTTTGTGAGACTAGATTACTGACGAGATCTCATGGCATTTCATGGGGACAAGGGCTGTGGTTTTGGTGCTGGCAGTGGGTGAATTTGTTTGTGTATTCAGGGAACTGTCTAAAAGTGGAACCAAACTGGGTCATGTAGCAAAAGAAGAACAATCTTGAAGGATCTGACAGATCATGAGAAGCCTCCTGAGGAAAAAAAATAACTATGGCTATAGATCATGAAGATATATGATGTGGTTTGGCAGCCAGTGCATTTCTTTAAAAATAGTATGGATTAAGTTAGTACAAGAAGGGATGATGAATGAAGACACAGGGCACCATCCGGATAATAAAGTCAAATATGCCTAAAGGCCACTGAAGTCAATGGGACTTTGCCATTTTTAACTGGGAGTTTGTTTTCCCCAATTGTTTGAAAGGGATTTGGAGGGGGTAGGCTAAGCTTCATTGGGTTTTCACCCATAATCAAAAGCTGGAGTAAATTTGGGGCCCTGCAATAACAGTATTCCTGGTCTTTTACCAGAGCCTTCTCATGAGCATATTAGGGTAAAAGACATATAATTCTAATGTGAAACAGACAGAACTACAGAGAAGGCCCAAAGCTCCTAGCATATGGAAGGTCTCACATTCAATCCCTGCCATATCAGTTTTAAGGGATACCAGTAAAAGGTTGCTGCTAGTAATAGGAGACAATACTTGACAAATTAACCAATAGTCTGACCTGATATAACCTAACCTGATATGCTTGTCTATGTTCACATCATGGCACACCAAAATATGAATTCATTATACACATCACACACCCATACACACACAAACATAACCTTTTAGGTCTAAATCTAAGGTATTTTAAATATATCGTAAGAAGGTAATGTGTTCCTAAGAGTTTCAAAAGCAGAAACAAACAGTGTGGTGTAGTGGCTAAAGTGTTGGACTAGGGTTTTAGTCCTCACTCGGCCATGGAAATTCACTGGGTGACTTTGAGCCAGTCACAGATTGTGAGGATAAAATGGAGAGGAGGAGGATTGCGAATGCCGCCTTGGGTTCCTTAGAGGAAAAAAGGCGGGATATAAATGCAATAATAATAATAATAATAATAATAATAATATAATAATAATAATAATAATCATTTCAAGGTCAGTACCTTCCATTTTTCTTCATAGAAGCAAGTCACATGCATATGTTATGGTGCACAAATGATGTGATCAAATCATTTCATGAAGACTTTGCCAGATTTAAAAAAAGACTATCGCTTAGGACCAAACCACACGTTCTATTAATCACCTAAGTGTAGCTGAGCCTGATATTTTCCTTTATTCCAGTGTAACTGCACACAGTCCTGGTTTGGATTGGGACCAGCAGGCTGTGGGAGGAGAGGATTAACACATCTTAACCTGTGCTAACTTGGGGTGAGTGAACTCACCCACATCCACCATGTCAGACACTTACCCTGTTGTAGATGTCGTTCGCCCCCTGGCTGCTGAGAACTCGTCAGGGCCTCATAAGCACTTGAGCGCTGGCTGGCTGGCCTTTGCTCATGCCGCAGGCGCCCAACTAGGTCTGGGGGTGGTGGATGTGGGGGAGTCCATTGGTCTCAGTCAGGTGCTTGCGGCATCCCTAGTGCTAACTGCCTTTACTAAGGATTGCTTTCTTACTCAGGAGTAAGTCCCATTGAATTCAGTGGGTCTTACTTTCAAGTGAGCATGCATAGCAAGTATATTATTTGCTGAATTTAACACTGCAGTTACCTTTACTACAATTGTCCTTTAAGAACAACCCAAAATGCAGGCCTTCTAACATTCTCTTCTCTTCCAGCATGGTCTTATGTAGCAATCTCGATCTGCCCATCCTTCGTACTTTCCCAGACAGTACAGCATGACATTCTCATACCAAGTCACTTCAATGAAAAACTCCACACAGCAAACCGTGCATCACTCACTGGACTATTCATTGATTGACCCACAACAGTGAAGAACAGCAACTTTGTCTTTGCTCCAGAGAAAAGATCACCAACTTAGACCCACCTAGAATAAGTATACAGAGCTGGAAAGAAAAGCAGATCAAATTGTAGGAACCTTTCCCTTAAATTCACCTTTTCATCCTTTGAGAACTTCAACTTCAAAGACTTCACTTTGGCATCTTCATTTAATTCATGGCGACAACCTTGACTTTGCTTAATTTGCTTTGACAACTTTGACTAGAATCAAAGCAGACATTTTGTTTTCACTGCTCACTGCTGCACATGTGACAAACAGCCAACCAACCCCAAGTTACATACATAAGGTTACATAATGCCTAGCTCCCATCACAGGTACATCAGCAGTGAAAAACAAACTCATCAATAGCGAACAAATAAAATCACCTGAATATACTGTTCACTCAGATTTAGAGGCTCTGACATGGGGGGGGGGGGGAATTCAGTACCATATATATATATATATATATATATATATATACCCTACCTTAAAATATATCACATACACATCTGGAGAATGCTTACAACAATCCTGTGGGATATTTATTGGTTTATTTATTTAAAAACCATATCTTGATTTTCAATTCACAAGCAAATTTCCAAAGTAAATAATATTAAACAGGTAAGACAGTATTTTATCACTTAATTTAGTACATTGCATATTGCACAAGACAGGTAGGACATCCTGTTTGTCCCCATACTGCAGATGAGGACTGAGAGCTTGTCTAAGGCCACCTAGTGAACTCATGGCAGTGATGAGACCTGAACCCGCTGTTCAAATCTCACCACTGCTATGGATTTTACAGTTCAGTATTTAGCCACTACACTATATACAGTCTTGATATACGACCCTCGTATTTGGCACATCTGTAAAGGATTGTACCAACAAAAACTTTCCTTCTACTCAAATATTAACTATTATTTCCACAGTTTAACTTTTATGGGGTTCAAAAACCGCACAGAGATTTTACTATATTAAGTGACATAAGTATTCCCAATAAAATAAATACATAAAAATGTGGACACCGGCCTCCCACTTAAGATCAGCTGTGCTGCCTTTTGCTTCTATCTTGCCGTACTGAAATCTCCATGCTGATCCCTTAATAGTATGATTCCTGCATTGGTGCCTGTAAGGATGAGTGATGAGACAGAGGAGACCAATGGAAAGCATGAGCGAAGAAACACACTCATTGTTTTATATTCCCTGATCCATAGCAAAAATGGGATTGCAATTAGAAGAAATATGATCAGGGTTGTTGTTGCTTTAAAGACAGATGAAGCGGGTGGAGGAGGACACCCATCTAGAACATGTTTCTCCCTACTAGGTAAATAGTTCATAGGGGCTATTTAGATCAGGAAAATGGAGAGGACATGGAGAGTTAAATCTCTCCCTTAGTAACGTCAACCTAATAAACATTCTTTAACTTAGAAGAAAAGGCGAGTGAGACAAGACATGACAGAGGTGTACAAAATTAGGCATTTTGTAGAGAAAGTGGATAGGGAGACATTTCCCTCTCTTCTAATACTAGAACCTGGGGTTATCTCATGAAGCTGATTGGTGAGAGATTCTGAATAAATAAAACCTATATGTATGGGAGGGTGCAGTTGCACTCACATCCTGGTTGTGGTTTTCCTGTGGGCAACTGGTTGGCCACTATGTGAACAGATTGCTGAACTAGATAGACCTTGGTTTGATACACACACACACACACACACACACACATACACAAACCAATCACCACTTTTAATAAAGGTGGGAGAACCTGATTGCCAATCTCCTGTGTCACAACTAATTTGGCCCTGTTTGTGGAGTCTATCAATGGTCTATCAATGGCCATCAAGCCATGACAACAAAACAGAGGTTCTGCATGCAGAGGTAGTAAATATCAGAGGACCAGGTTCTGGAAGCAAACGAACAAAGGATGGCCATGAAAGCAAAGACTAAGTTCATGGAGTAAAAGCTGGATAAAAAGGACTGAATTAAATGAATAAGGAAACAAACAAACAAATTTATGGTTAATATCAGTGACTCTTCCATATTCAAAGGACCAGATGCTTTGATTGCCATCACTTTTTGGTGAACTTACAAAGGCTCCTGTTGGAAAAAGAATTCTGGACTAGATCTAGATGGCCTATGTTCTCATTCAGCAAGGAGATTCTTAGCTTCTTATATTCTTATAAGAGTAAGCAGCAGAATTGTGTTAGGAGATTACTAGGATGTTATTAGAATAGTGCTAGGAAGTTACTACAGCTCAGAGCCGTAGCAGCTGTCCCTTATACACCATAATGCTTGGCTTTGTTTGGGCTACAGCACCTGGTACAATAAGACCTTTCTGTTACCGCCTGCTCCTCTTGACCATCTTACACAAGGTATTCTAATAATAAGGTATCCATGGCCGATGTCAACACTCAGCATCTTTGGGTAGCTACTGGATCCTACTGGCACTGATTCTGGTACTTCTTTGGCTGGCCAACCTGTCCTTTCCTAACTGCAGACTTAACTGGTACCAGGGTCTGGGTCTGGATCTGGGAAGCCACCAGCCATGTTAAATTTCCCACAGTGTCCTGGAGCACCATGCTGGGAAAAACTTTGCTAGGCAGGTTCCCCGTTCTGACTTAGATGTAATTAAGCTGATCTAACTCTGCCCACATGCTAGCTCTGTACATGTTTTCAGTGGGCCATTTCCCCCCTCTGGCTGCAACAGTCCCTGAAGTCCCACATCACTTTTACATTCCCCTCTCCTGAGCTTAGGGGTTCAGCAGGAGACGTTGCAGAAGGAAAAACAGCCTGATAAACCACTGATTTGTGTGTTGTATCGGAGTGTTTCTAGGTAGCCCTGAACCTATTCCCTAGGGTCCAGATCGGGGGCGGGGGGGTTGCAGTCAGTGAGGGAAGGGTTAACTCTCCTCCCCTCCCCACATGCTGTCACACCACCCCTGAAAACAATATTTTCAGGCATAGCATTAAGCTTAGAAAAAAACTTTGGGGGGATGATTTAGGACAGGGTGCAAATTAATTAAAGAATTTATTTTATTTGCAATTATTTGGATAAGAAGTTACTTGGCTGACTTTGCCTCCTTTGAAATTTAAGTAAATCCGAGTAACTATTTCTACACTTGCATATATAGATATAAATCAACACATCCAAATTTCATGCAGATTTGTGCCATATTGGTCTGGATCCCAGATATTGTATTAATTGTATTAATTACACATGCACACAGTACCTTGCTAAAGAAGGGCTACTGTTTTTTTAGGACATTTTTAAAAAGTGTTGTGGCAGAGACTGCCTCCAGCAGGGCAAAAAAATAAAATAATAATAGTAATAAATCTGTGTATCAAGCAAGCCATCAGAGTCATTTCACTGAAAGCAGTGAAGATATAAGAAGTGAATATAAGAAAGACCATGAAAATGTTATCTGTGCTGAGCACTTTCGACCGTGAAACCAGGGATTACTAAATAAATTTCACATCAGCAAAGGAGGAACTACATCAGCTAAGAAAGTAATCTGTTTTTCTGAAAATTCAGTGGAATTTGAGTGTTAAGAAATGATTATCTGCACATATTGATTAATAGTAGCCTTGCACAGAAACAATACTATGGCCTGGTTCACACAACATGACAGCCACCATGGCTTAATTTACCCGCAAGGGCTGTCATGTTGTGCTGGATGCTCATGGGCACCATTTTTGCACAGCATCCACAGGCAACCAGCTTACAATGGTTTGTTGCGTTATGCAAACTCAGGCAGTGGGGGGTTGAGGGTTAAACAACCCACAAATAACCTTAAAACAAGCCATGGGCTATTTGACTATTGTCTAATCCTTAAACAACTCCAGCTGCCTGGGTTCGCACAACACGACAAGCCACAGCAAGTGGTGGGGGGTGGCTTGCACAACAGAATTGGAGGGATGGAACAGAATTGGCAGGGATGTAAGTGCCCTGATGGAATAATAATAATAACAATAATAATAATAATAATAATAATAATAATAATTTATTACCCGCCTCTCCCAACGGATCACAACGGATTCTACCGCTATTCAAGAAAATTGCCCTGAACAGGCATCACTCATGATCATTGGCTAAGATTATTCATGTGAAATGTCCAGGAAGCATTGCCCTCCCTTTCAGTGTCAGCATACAGTCAAAGCTGATTGGTGACATTGCATCATGACATCATCATGTTCATTACACGATCCTTGATGTGCTGATATTTCTCTATGAAAGAAATAATAGCCAAAGAATAAAAGAGGTAGAGTGGCAGTCATAGTAGCAACATTGGCAGGGAAAGAAGAAAGAAAGAAAGAAAGAAAGAAAGAAAGAAAGAAAGAAAGAGGGCGAGATTAGCATTCTCATCAATCAAATGGGGTAGGGGGAAATAGTTTGGCCTCTCCGAAAGTACTAGTTTCACCCTGGGAATGGAAATGGATGAACATTCACACAGCCCTAGTTGAGGAGTAAAACTTTTGAATGTGAGCTGTTCATTTTAATTCAGTTGGGAATCCTGTTGTGTTAGCTTCAGAGATGATCAAAGCAACTATTCTCATACCTATTGATTTCACTAGGAGCTACTTATTTGCAAAGAAAGCTCCCTTCATGCATTACTTGCATGAAGGGGCGCTCATATGATCAAAAGGGTCACCTGGTGATCCTATACATCCACGCATTAGATGTGTATTTCTGCCAGGAGGAGGGTACACATAGATGCTATCCCCTTGGGCAGACATTGATGGATAACATGTAGACCCTGGAGCTGGGGGAAATACCATGACCTCAGTAGTGGGGTCAGTGATATGGCTCCAAATCCCCTTGATTACAGGAGCACTCCTTCCCATGAGTAATACATAAGGGGAGGAGGTAGCTAGAGATGGGCACATCTGTCAGTTCCTACTATACACACGTTCCCCCCCCCGATCTTTTTCATAGTATAATGAATTTTTGTGCATACTTTCTGCTAATATATGCATTTTGTGTGCATCATTCTTTAATTTTTTGTGTGCCTTTTTTTAGTTGTGAATTGCATCACAAAACTCTGTAAAGTGTAGATTTTGGCATTCAAGTGTGTTTCAGTTTGGATATAAGTTCAGGAGGTGCCAAGTGGGTACGTTTGTATAAAAATTCAGGCCAAACAAATTTCTGTTCCATCTGTAACCATAGGGACACACGTTTTAAAACAGGAAACTCATCTGTGAATAGTAGGTGTGTTTCAAAATGTTTGAAATATAAGGAATTTCTATAATTACTTAGTAGTGTGTGTGTGTTTCTTTTAATTTGTATGTGTGGGGGATAGGAAGGTGGGGAGAATGGTCATTTTATTGCATTGCATTTTACAGAGTAAGAATAGGTCTAATGCCATTTGTCTGAAAACTGCTAATGAGATTTTGGGTAATTCTATAATTAGAATGAGCATGCTCCATGAGACATAGCTCATATCACTACAGAATCAGTTTTCCAGAACACATAGCATAATTCTCCAACCGGGCGCCTTCCAAATGTGTTGGTCTACAACTCCCACCATTCCCATCCAGCATGATGCTTGCTGTCAAAGGCTGCAACCTGGGTTTGGAGGTGTGTCAACCGGTTCTGGATGGGGTTACACTCCCCCTGAAAGACTGTGTTCGCAGCTTGGGGGTGCTCCTGGATCCGTCGCTCCAAATGACAGCCCAGATAGATGCGACGGCCAGGAGTGCCTACTATCAGCTTCGGCTGATACGCCAGCTGCGCCCCTTCCTAGAGTTGGAAGACCTAAAGATGGTAGTGCACACGCTGGTAACTATGAGGCTTGACTTCTGCAATGCGCTGTACATAGGGCTACCTTTGTGCCTAGTCCGGAAACTTCAACTAGTTCAAAATATGGCAACCAGGTTGGTCACCGGTACATCTAGGAGTGACCATATTACACCAGCTTTAAAATCGCTCTACTGGCTGCCAATTAGTTTCCGGGCGAAGTATAAAGTGTTGGTCATTACCTTTAAAGCCCTACATGGTTTGGGTCCAGGTTACCTGCGGGATCGCCTTCTCCCGTACAATCTGCCCCGCACGCTCAGGTCCTCTGGGAAGAACTTACTGCGGTCGGCCAAGACTAGGCTGACAACTGTTACCCAGAGGACCCTCTCTTCTGCCGCTCCCAGACTGTGGAATGACCTGCCGGAGGAGACTCGTCAACTTAACAGTCTTTTAGAATTTAAGAAAGCTATAAAGACTGTTCTCTTCTGGCAGGCATATCCAGTGTAATTTTTAGAATGTTTTTAGGATGTTTTAGGATGTTTTAATGCAGTTTTAATAATATTTGTCATGTTTTAATTAGTTTTATGTATTTTATCATGTTGTTGTTCCCCGCCTCGATCTAGACGGAGAGGCGGGTAAGAAATAAATCGTTATTATTATTATTATTATTATTATTATTATTGTAGTTGTAGTCCAACACACCTGATAGGGTATTGTAGGACAACATGGTGCCATTCTGTGTATACACTAATCTGGGAGTAAGCCCAATTTAACACAGGGAGAGACAGTATGAATGGGATCACACTGTAGATAGAACTTCAGTCTGATTCACTCATACTCTTCTGATGTTCCTTTCAGAATCAACAGAAAGCAGAAAGCAGAAACAAATAGAACGAGCATGAATAACCTTTATTTATGCTGATTTTAAAAGATTAGCATTAAATGTTAAATATAATACACAAATATTAGTTTACCCTGGTTACGAAACATTTTCATGGTACAGATTCGTTTCAATGGATGGATTGTTTTTCTAGGATATCTTCCCATGACTGGGTCATACTTTGCGCATAATCTGGGCTAGGCTATATGCACACTGTGGTTAAATAATAATAATAATAATAATAATAATAGAATAAATTCCACATTCTGTGCCAAGGTAATTCAAATTCTAAGCCAAGAAATGCTGAGTTGGGTGATCTGTATAAATTATGAAAAATAAGCATATTTGCATATATCTGCTTACTTTACATAATTTATGCTATGTCTCCTAGTTTTAGAGCTAGCGAGAGCAAAAGTCTATGAAGCATACTGAAGCCCCATCCTGAGCAAATGGGGGTCCTGCTTAGCCCTCTTCTGGAAGTTTGTATCACTTGCAGACTTTCAAGCCTATCTTTGCAGCCTCCAGAACTAGAAACTTGCTTTTCAATCACAAAAAGAAAAGGAAAAGGAAAACTGAGATCCTCCAAATACTGAATACCAAACTGAGCAATATGATCAAACAACAGCAGTGCATTTACAGCGTTTATAGTCTTTTTAGTCATATTCAAGTGGTCTATAAATTGATGGATGAAAATAAATTATAAATAATGCACCAAGCTCCTGTGAAGGGGAAGCATGATAGAGGTATACAAAATTATTCATGGTGTGGAGAATGTAGATAGGGAGACTTTTTTCTCCCTCTCCCATAGTACTAGAACCCGGGGTCATCCATGAAGCTGATTGATGCCAGATTCAGGAAAGATAAAAGGAAGTACTTCTTCACACAGTGCATAGTTAAACTATGGAATTCACTACCACAAGATGTTGTGATGGCCACCAGTTTGGGTGGCTTTAAAAGAGAGTTAGATAAATTCATGGAGGAGAAGGCTATCAGTGGCTACTCCTGATGGCTCTATGCTACCTCCAGTGTCAGAGGCAGTACATCTATGTACACTAGTTGCTAGGGAACATGGGTGGGACTCAATCCAGACAAGATGGAGGCACTGTTAACGGGCAGTTTGTCTGCTCAGCTAGATGGTGCTCACTCTCCCTAAAGAGTGCTCTTCGATCCAGAATTGTCACAGGGGACACAAGTGACCTACATGACTAAGAGTACTTTTATCAAGTTAAGCTGATATACCAATTGTGAATATATCTGGACAGAGATAGCCTTGCAAGAGTTATCCACACTCTAGTAACCTCCTAGTTGGATTTCTGCAGTGCATTTTTCATGGGGCTGCCTTTGAAAATGGTTTGGAAGCTTCAGTTGGTCCAAACTAAGGCAGCAAGATTGACAACCAGGACAGGACAATATGAAAAAAATATACCATTGCTTTGTCATCTGTACTGGCTTCCACTATCAGTGATGGAGCTCCATTTATAGAATACCCTCTTCAGAAAGGCCTGCCTGGTGCCTACATTGTCATTCCTTAGCACTAGGAAAATCCTTTTTTTTTTCTTTCAACCAAGTTTTTTGATCTTTCACCTTTAAATATGTGTTTATTTAAATACTCGCCCTGTTGTTCTCCTCTGCTGTTGGTTTTACCTTGATTCTTATTCTGTGGCTGTTCTCACTTGTTCTAGATTTCACATTGTGCTTTACTATATTTGCAGGGCTTTAAAAATGCTTTAAGCTTATTTTTGTGCACCGTCTAGAGCACTTTGGCTGTTGTTTGGTACAAAAATGCACTTCAACAAATAAATAAAAAGTGGTCCCGACAAATTGCAACAACTTATTCAATGGGAAATCCATTTTTAATATTCACTCGGGTAGCCAATGGCAGGCATCCTTGACAGCACGGATGCATCAAATGGATGCTTTACACTTGGCCAACGGTGGAGCCTTTTGAGGAGTTCAAGTACAGGGCTTCACATTCATACAGTTCCCATGCTAGCTGCATATTTTAGCATCATGTTTCTTCCATGGGCAGCCAGATTTGACAGATATAAACTCCAGACCTACAGGACAAGCATATATAGTGCGGATATTTTTGAAGGTATGGAAAGAATCTGGAAGACACTGCCGCATCTGTTACATATGCAAACAGGAAACTCAACATTACTGTATGGATTCTGGATGAACAGAAGCCAATTTTGCCTTTTGAGACATTTGCGCCATTCTTGTTACCTTCCAAGGACAAATGAGCAAATCTATTTGTAGAATTTGGACCTCAATCCGCATTTTTAATGCAATACTAATGAAATAAACATAGAGCCAACAAGATAGAGACATGATTCAAGCGCTGGCTTTTTTTTTTTTTTTAACAAGAAAAAAACTAGTGTGTGTTAAGAGACCAAAATATAAGAAACACGTTTCAGGCAATCCTAACAAGATAAAAACGGTCGTGCAGCAGTGTCCCTACTATTGAGAAGTGGACCAATGATGGATTCAAAGTATGGAGTTGTCAGGCAAAATCTCAGAAGATGGGCTAGTGCGATTTCAATACTATGCATTGGTCTTGAGCACTTTGCATGATAACCAGAAACCTCTCTCTCTCACACACCATATATTTGCTTACTTCACAGAAATTAAAGCAGTTACAGAACCCATTTTTTCTTGTTGCAGAACTTCCATAAGTCTTTAAAACAGAGATCACACACAACAGCCCTGATCAAAAGTTACCAACTAACTCTGAAATTAGGTTTGGTGGGTCTTCTAGTAATTTTCAGTCCAACATGGCCTCCTTCAACCAAATCCTTCCAGCCATCACCCCATCATAGGCTGCTGGTTCCTCTTCAAACAACTGAAGAGGAACGTTGCAGGGTATAGTGCTACTATCGCCTGCAATGACCATCCTCAGCACCTTCCTAGAGTGTACAAACTTTCCCGCTCTTCATCATCAGTAAGCCATATTGCTTGTTTCTAGTTGCTGTTCCGGTCCTGTTTACAGGAAATTCTTGCTCTGAATAAACACAAACGTTCAGTGAAATACGGGAATTACTATTTTAATCCAATCAAGTGTTTCTGTGGATGCCACTTACGAACCAACTTATTGATCTTGGCGGCACATTGCAGCAGCATTTGTCTGCTACAAGTAGAGAGGATGGAAGGAGGAGAAATGACACAATGGTGTCCAAAGTAGTGCTGAGCATTACAGCTTCAAATAAGAGCACATGTAATGCAAATTTAAAGGTCGGTTAAAATCCCTGCCAAACATAATTTTCCGAACGGGTCACACTGTTAGCATCTTTCCAGTTTATTCACCCCAGTTTCTCCTGTTATATCCCAGGGGGATCACATTTACGCAATCCTTAACGCAAGACACGAAAGGGTAGTTTAGGAAAGGTCTGTGCAAATTGTAAAACTATTCCTTACTTAGGAGGGATATCTTCTTTGCCACAGACTAGCAATGCATTTTTGGGACACATTTTCGAAAACATGTATGCCGTTTTTGCAAATGATATTCAAATCAAGCTGTTGTTGTTAATTTCCTGCAGTTTGCAACATGCTCTCCTTTCAAAAGCAGTAAATAAATGAGAGCAGATCTGAATCAAATGTACCAAAGTACTCAATTAAGCCACTGCTACAGGGGTGGGGAACCTCTTTCAGTCCGAGGGCTGAATTCAATTTTGGAGAAGCTCTTAGGGACCACATTCTCTAAGGGGCCATGACAGGGCGAAAGAAGTGGGACCCAAACACCAAAATTACCAAAATAATTGCATACTTTAGCTTAAAACTCTTCCTGTCCATAATTAAGCCTTAGGAAAGGAATTTCACCCTTTTAGGGGCCTTCTGGGGAGCTCTGGAGGACCAAATTTGCCTCACAGGCCTGAAATCCCTACCCCTGCACTGCTTTACTTCACAGATTCAACAATAAAATTTGCAAGCCTGCTACCTGTAGGGTGACCATATGAAAAGGAGGACAAAGCTTCTGTATCTTTAACAGTTGTATTGAAAAAGGAATTTCAGGAAGTGTCACTTGTATGCATGCAACACCTGGTGAAATTCCCTCTTCATCACAACAGTTAAAGCTTCATGAGCCCTGCCCTATTGACTGAATACAAAAGAGGGCAGGAGTCATGTAGTTTTCACTGTTGTGATGAAGAGGGAATTTCACCAGGAGCTGTATGCAAACAAACGACACCTGATGAAATTCCCTTTTCTATGTAACTGTTAAAGATACAGGAGCCCTGTCCTCCTATTCTAGGGTGATCAGATAAAATCCAGGTCAGGGCTCATGTAACTTTAACAGTTGTAGAGAAAAGGGAATTTCAGCCAGTGTCATTTGTATGCAATTAGTTCCTGGTGAAATTCCCTCGTCATCACAACAGTTAAAGGTGCAGGCACTATACTAGAGTGACCATATACAAAAGAAGGCAGGGCCCCTTCTTTTGTACATGGTCATATGTGTTTGGTTTTGCTTTGCTCATGATAAACCATGGGTGTTTATGGCATTTCTAGTTATATATAAACAGTGATGCGAAAACCAGTGATGTTTGAGCTCATCAAGGTTCTCTGTTTTACATCTCAATGTTAGTCTCGCTTTGTTCCCTCCCCTGAATGCAAGCATGATTTTTATTTTGAACATGAAAAGTGTACATTTTCAAGCACAAAAAAATGTACGCTTTTTAATGGCACACACCCGGAATGTGCATTTTCCTCCCATAAGCTGCAGCATGAAATTGGGGGGGGGGGGGTAATGTGCATTTTTGGAAGTGCTCATTTGCACAAGAGCACACTTTCTAGGGTGACCAGATAAAATCCAGGTCAGGGCTCATGTAACTTTAACAGTTGTAGAGAAAAGGGAATTTCAGCCAGTGTCATTTGTATGCAATTAGTTCCTGGTGAAATTCCCTCTTCATTACAACAGTTAAAGTTGCAGGGGCCCTGCCTTCTTTTGTATATGGTCACTCTAGCATAGTGCATGCACCTTTAACTGTTGTGGTGAAGAGTAAATATCACCAGGAATTAATTGCATACAAATGACACTGGCTGAAATTTCCTTTTCTCTACAACTGTTAAAGTTACATGAGCCCTGACCTGGATTTTATCTGGTCAGCCTAACACTTTCAGATGTGAACGTAAAGTTCAAGAGATTGTGAAAAATTCCCAGTCATTACACTCCTGCTCACATTTGCATTCAGGGTGGCGAACAGGAACAAAATTCTCATACATCCCTATATATAAATGTGTTATCTTTCAGACACCACTTCAGAGTGCAGGTGAGGGATTGCATATCTCAGCTGTCCCCACCTAACCATGCCTCAAATCTCTACACTAGGGTGACCATATGGAAAAGGAGGACAGGGCTCCTGTACCTTTAACAGTTGCATAGCAAAAGGAATTTCAACAGGTGTCATTTGTATGCATGCAGTACCTGTTGAAATTCCCTCTTCATCACAACAGTTAAAGCTGCAGGAACCCTGCCTATTGACCAGATACAAAAGTGGGCAGGGCTCCTGCAGCTTACACTGTTGTGATGAAGAGGGGATTTCACCAGGTACTGCATGCATACAAATGACACCTGCTGAAATTCCCTTTTCTGTGCGACTGTTAAAGATACAGGAGCCCTGTCCTCCTTTCCATATGGTCACCCTACTACCCATAGAAAACTAGCAAAGCAGGAGAACAGGCTACAACATTTTCCTGACATTTAGTTTTCTACATGTAGATTTATTTCTTAATGTGGAGCGGAGGGCCTCCCATCATGCTATTTTCCCAGCTGAAGGCTGAAGTGGCGTGGTCTAAGAACAGCTGTACTTATTTATTCTATGTTTAAACCATTCTATATTGCCCTCCCACTATCAAGGAGATTTACAATACCTTGTATCTCTTGGTTTTCTGTCTCCATACACTAGGACCCAGCTCAATGCATGAGGGCTTCAAGGAGGTAAGAGCGTTGGGCCTTGTATGTTGGTTTCAGCTCCTACATTTCTAAGCATGATGGTCCTGCCCATCTCAGTTCAGACCAGTGGAGCCTGGTGACTGATGTCAGTGGAGCAGGAAATCTGCTCCAGGTTTCAATCAGGAACCAGTCAGAACTCTGAAGGAGCTACCCAAGGTGCATGACTGGTTCTGGCTGAAACCCAGAGTGGATTCACTGCCCCACTGACATTGGAGTCACCAGCCTCCATTTTGAATCAAGAAGATCTGAAAGGGGGTTCTACTGCTACCTCCAGTATCCAAGGCAGTAAGCCTGTGTGCACCAGTTGCTGGGGAACATGGGTGGGAGGGTACTGCTGCACCTTGTCCTGCTTCATTGGTCCCTGGTCGACAGTTGGTTGGCCAATGTGTGAACAGAGTGCTGGACTAGATAGACTCTCGGTCTGATCCAGCATGGCTCTTTTGATGTTCTTATGTTCTTAATACGAGTAGAACTCTCTGCATGATCATGGACCCTACCTTATCAGGATGCCTGACCCTAGTCAAAGAAGCATGTAAAGCAGTTGTCCCCGATCTAGAGGAGATGCTTTGGACTTCAAGTCCTCTCAGCCCCAGCCAGGTAGGATTCGAAGTCTAAAACATCTTGGGGAAGGCTGTTGGAAAGGTGTTTTAACCTGAAATAACTGTTCGTTACAATATAGCACCACTTGTGCTCCCTGCATCTTTTGTTTATTTATGTGTTGCTTTTATTATTACATTTCTATCCCACCTTTTTCCCTCTTTGCTTACATGGGCCTCCTCCTCTCCATTTTGTTATCACAACAACTCCGTGTGGTAGGTTAGGCCGAGAGTCAGTGACTGGCCCAACGTCACCCAGTGAAGCTTCGTGGCCGAGTGGGGATTTGAACTAGAGATCTTGCGGAAGTCTGAGAGGGGGTGGAGTCCAATGCCCGGTTTCTCAGACTCCCATCCGCAAACCACCGCCATTTAACACGCCCTCCCGCTGGATGGGGCGCAAGCACCTGATGAGTGGGGCATGGTCGGCCGACTCCTCAGGGAGACGCCTTTTTACATAGATTCACGCCTGCAATCTTGTGTAAAGGGTTTTATAGGGCTGCCATTTGCACAAGATTTTTTTTACAGAAAACAATGAGCCATGCCACTTGGCGGGTGCCCATGGACCGCTGAGCCCCTTGTCCAGGGAGCCCAACAGGGTTGGGTAAACGCCGACAATTTGGCGAGCTGTGCACGGGGCGGACGCGGGGGCATCCATCCATCCCTAACTAGAACGAAGCCAATTGGTCTCTCCAGTCCTAGTCCAACACTTTAACCCCTACACCACGATGGCTCTTATCGTGTGCATGAAGGCAGCTGATGCTCTGAAGCATGCAGATCCTTCTGAGTTTTGATTTTTGTGCATTCAGGTTTTTCTTTCACAAAAACTGAAGTGGGCATCTGCTCTGAACTGCAGGGCAGCATTAGAAGTGTTATGCCAGTGTGAGACATGAACAAAATCGCACGATTAAAAACACTCTTCGTGCGATGAAAAACCCTCGTTGTTCTTTTGGTGGGATGATCCATGAAACATTCTCTCGTCTGCGCAGCCCTGCAAGTGTGTTCAAGCTGGCTTGGCGACTCAGCCATACGTTGATCAATTAGCTGCTAGTGAGAGAAATGAGAGTGAGCTCAGAAGCGGCTCTATTTAAGGTCAAAGCGAAAGGTCAGCAAGTGACTGGCTTGCCAGAAGTGGTGAGAGATGAGAAACAAACGAATGATACATTTGCGGTACGGGTAGCATGCCAAGGTTGGCATAATATTTCCCAAGGCGCCTTCTACCAGATTAAACCATAAGAAAGTCCTCCAGCTAAGTCCTATTGAAATGAATGGGGAGCAGTGCAAGAACATCTCTCAGTCATTTCAACTGGGTTGTGCATGAGAACTTCTCACTGGGTTGTGACCTTCTCAGGCCATGTTGCAAAACCATTTGGCTCAGACCCAACTGTAGTTGTGAATAACAGGTCATATGTATCATATGTATCAAGTGCACATTGCCTGTTAGCATGAAAAGGCACATCTGGGCAGTTCACTGGGGCCTGGCTATGCATCATGATGCAGTCAGGAATGTGAATCCAGATGTGCATGCACACCAGCTCCATGTTCTTGCTGGAGTGGGATGTCTGTTTTTCAATGTTAGACCCTTTCTTTCTTTAAACAAAAGAAAGCAAAAACGGCTCCCTAGCCGTACCACTTTATTGGCTCAATATGGGCCAGTTTTGACTGCTATAATATTTTAGCATTTATTTTTTTCCTTATCACTTATTTATTACATTTGCATCCCACCTTTCTTCCATTGTGGTACTCACGGTGGCTACATGTGGTTCCCAAGTGGTCTTCCCTCCAAGCACTGACTAGACCCAGACTGCTTAGCTTCAGCAAGGTGGCTCCCTCATGTACCTTCAGGCCTAGCACTTTATTGTCTTTGTAGCTGACTGTGTCTGTACTTCAGCCTTCCCCAGCTTGGTGCTTGGGGTTGGCTCCAGATTTCTGAGGGCCCTTCAATAAGACACCCCAAGTGCCCCCCCCCCAGTGCATCTACGTTCTCACGACCACTGTTACCGGCTACCATTGCTCCTCATCCTCTTTCTCATCTCCTGCTTGCTTGACAGGCACAGAGCAAATTAGGAGAGAACTAATTCAGTTGATATGAGTGTGAGAGGGGAGGATGGAGTGGAGAACATGAAAGCCTGAGGATTCTTCCAGGACAGTTCTCATTGTGCCAAACCATGGTATTGGTACTGCATGTAAAAGGAGCTGATGACCGCAGTACCAATACCATGGTCTGACACAATGAGAACTGTCCTGGAAGAATCCTCAGGCTTTCATGTTCTCCACTTTATCCTCCAAGGTGGCTTTCAGTGTCCTCTAGATGAGGTGGACTTCAAATCCCGTCTTTCCCAGCCAGGATGGAAATATCTTGGAAGAAGGCACGGTTGCCTGGCTGGAACCCCAAACCAGAACATTCCTTGGGTGGATGAATGGGTGGGGAGATACACTGGTATTTCTACCTTATAATAATGTTGTGCTCCTGTGGAATGAGCTAAAACCTGAGAGGGAAAGGAAAGCACTCCTTCCTCTGCATTCCCCTAAAAGGCACCCCTATAAGTCAAAACACAGTTATGTCAAGTACAGCCCATTAAAATATAGTGTGGGACAGACTGAAGCCTTCTCGGTGGCACAGTGGGTCACAAGATCATCCCATACATCATTGTTTTTGTTTTGTTTTTTGTGTCTGTAATAGCATCTGAATCAAAGGGCTTCAGGAAATGTTAATTTTCTCTCTAGCCTTCCCTTCATAACAACAGAACAAGAATTGCACATATCAAATGTAGTCCCTGCTCCCCTAAGCAATCCAGCATTTCAGAGCATCCAAGCAAATGGCTGGACATGGGGGGCCCAACTGCCGTGCCCCCTCCCCTCAAATTCCTGATTGACAGGCCTAATGAAATTACAAAGTTTGCCTTCTTATTTCTGGCATTAGTCAGTACGGCATGTCCAAAGATTATTCCACCAGACATGCTCTGTGGATGTGATGGGATTAGCCAAATTTCAAAGCTTATTTTTGACCTCCAGCAGAAAATTGAGCACATACGCTATTGAAGCCAACTGGGACTATAGAACATCAAGTTGATTCATCAAATTAGCTCAAACATAATTGTGCTGCATGACTGGCTATGGAAGTTGTCAGCTATAAACCTGTCAAAAAGCCATCAGCTTTAATGTTAAATAGAGAAACAAAGTAATGTTGTTCAGAATTTGACGTTTGTTGGACTTTAGCCTGCTAAAGGCTGCTATCTGCTTTGTTTCCTCTTAGAAGAATTTGTAGTCTCAAACGCGCTCTTGATAGATTGCAACAGACAAAAGGCACAAACACGCCTCGCAAGAGAGAACAGCCTCAACAAAGCAGATATACAGCTACATTCTTTATCTTAAGCGTGAATTAATTCCAAGATAACACTGCAATGCACACATGTTCGGAGAATTTTCCACAAACGTTGCATGCATTTTTACACTTTCCCCACTATAAATGTAAATGGTTGTATATCCTGGGCATCATCTCTCCCTCTGCTCCCTCTTTCTGTTGAAGATGTTGGGCGCTGAATATGCAGTACAGATGGACAACTGAGCCATAAAATGAAGGAAGGAAGGAAGGAAGGAAGGAAGGAAGAAAGGAAGGAAGGAAGGAAGGAAGGAAGGAAGGAAGGAAGGTTCAGTTATTTTCATGCCTAATTACAGGCACTTTCAAATCCTATCATGCTACCAAGGATGTCACTAGTATGAATACAGTCTTTCTTGGAGCTACCATTCCTCCTCCAACCTACACCCTTTTCCCCAACCCCCTCTTCCTGCAACTCTTTTACCTGGCTGTGACAGCTGTACAGGTTGATCCCTCCCTCCCTCCCTCCCTCCCTCCCTTAATGCATACGTGTTGCTCCCTAGCAGTAATCTAGGCTGACCATATGAAAAGGAGGACAGGGCTCATGTAACTTTAACAGTTGTAGAGAAGAGGGAATTTCAGCCTGCATCATTTGTATGCAATTCGTACCTGGTGAAATTCCCTCTTCATTACAACAGTTAAAGCTGCAGGGGCCCTGCCCTCTTTTGTATCTGGTCACTCTAGTATAGTACCTACAACTTTAATTGCTTTGATGAAGAGGTGATTTCACCAGGTACTAATTGCATACAAATGACTCTGGCTGAAATTCCCTTTTCTCTGCAACTGTTAAAGTTGCATGAGTCCTGTCCTCCTTTTCATATGGTCAGCCTAAGTAATCTCCAGAAGTTCTGAAACAGCTAGGTAAAAGAAGGCTAAAAGTAAGGAGTACATGGGGAAGAATTAGAAGTTCCCCTCCAGCTTGGATTACAACCTGAGCCAGAGAAGAAAGATAGGTTTGTAACGTTCACTTCGATTGGAAGCAACCGTTATGAATCACTGAGGTCCATATTCCAAGCCAGACAGTGACAAACTATGGCAGTATCTCTGGTTTGCAGAAATATTACTGTGTTCTATCATTGCTATTAATACCATGTAGAGTTTAGTGTGTAGTTCAAGCTCTGAGATTCAGGCCAGGCCTAAAAGAACAAGAAAAGGAACCGATGTTTTGCAAAACTTCCCTGCCTAATCTCTTGGAGGCAGTTCTATTACCTCACAAGTGAGTGGCTATTTATTTCCAAAGCCTAATCCACACAACTAAATGAAAGAACTTCCCCTTCTACACTTTTAGGGTTTTAATACATCAATAAGTTAAGGTTTGTTTGTTTTCCTGCTGTGCATTATGCCATGTCCCTTCCTGAAAGGCTTTGGTTCAAATTCTACGATTGCTACTTTTCATCTCTCTCTTCCTCTTGTTACTAAAACAAGGTTCTAGCCTCATGATTGTACGACAGGTGATGGCAAAAAAGGCTAATGGTTGAGAAATCAGGCAAGAAATGGTGGCGTGCAACTCCTCCATTATGTTTTTCAACAATATTAATTCCCAAGTCGGTTGATCCCTATTTTTCTCAGATCCGGCAGACTTTAAAAAAAAAAAAAACTTTTCAGGGTAACCATTTCAGGAAGAAGATGATTTACAGAACAGGTGCAACTTTTCCACCAACCGTAATGTGGCTTCCGATGTGGAAATGATATGCAAATTACATTCATTACACGCAATTAAAATATGCACAGAAGCTGCGGCCCTCTGGCTCGTGATGTATTTCCGACATGGCCTTTGGTGCTGAATAGGCTTCCCACCCCTGCAATAATTATTTCAAGGTTAGGCACGGCACATGCCAGTTCTAGCACCGCAGGCCGTTAGCTGCCATTGCGTCAGCCTGATATTTTAATAGCCATACCTGCACTGTGTGCTAGCCTTCCCTCCCTCCGCCGACCCTTTCTTTTTAAACAGATGCCTGTAGCCCTTTTATAATTTATGGACTAGACAGAATGCTATGGTCTGTAATGTGTCAATGCGTATTACAAGGGACCCTTAGCCCACTGAATATTGACATGATAGACTGTAAACTAGTAGCTCCGGCTAAGCTGTGATGATTTAGCATGTCAGCGCATAGTGAGAGAGCTTCCATCCATGGACTACTGACAGGATCATTTACAATGATGCAGGAAAAGCCTATTATGCCTTGTTGTACATAAAGAAAGAAGATTATTCCCAGCCAATCACCCACTGGAGGAATATGCCACCTCCATCACGCCATCATCGCAGCATCATGTTCCAGGAAAAGGAGCCAAAAGTGTCAGGGAGGAGGAGGGAGGAACATTGGCGGTAGTAGCATTAAAGGTCTTCGCTGATGTCATATTTTGTTTTCTGCAGAATTGCTTTCTTTTTAAAAAATTGAATTTCTAACCAAGCCAACCCTGAGCGGTTAGGGAAGATCATTCAACAAGCTCGCCTTAACATGTATTTAGTTCCCAACAGTGTGAGAGAGGCACCATACAGAACACAGAAGGGTAACAACACTACGCATGCCGGATCTTATACTCTACGTCAGGGTGGGCAGAAAGTAAATCTCTAGGCGTTTTGGACTTCAGCTGCCAGCATTCCTGACTATTGGTCATGATGGCTGGAGCTTCTGGGAGTTGAAGTCCAAAACATCTGGAGAACTACCTTCTGCCCTCCTCTGGTCTAAATTACATAGACAAGAGGTAGGTGAAGAAAGAGCAGAGGTACTGAACAAGAACCTTAATGATAGGGAATTGGATCGTCTGTTAGCAGCAGAGGAACAGAAATGCAGTGGTGTCATGGAAGAGGGAATGCAGGGAAACACAGCCCTGGGATATATTTTTTTCAGAACAGGAGTGATGGAAACCATCTACTGGAATGCCAGGACAACTGATGGGACTTCCTTTGCTCTAGTAAGTGAATAAGGAAAAAATAATCAGCAGAGGCTGGAAAAGGCTTTCCTTTCCTTTGATGCAGTTCCTACTTCATGATTGTAGTGAAACCAGCTACGTGTCTGAGAAAGATTGTTTGCAATTCTAATTAAAAGTTGCCTTTCAGCAAGCTAAAGGTCCTTTGTTAACAGCTCAGTGTGCTTTACAAGCTCTGCAGTTAGTAGGGATGGACAAATCTGTCAGTTTTGCTTGCTGCCACATTTGATTTCTCAATTAAAAATGTATTATTTTGATACTTTTATTGCTATACGCCCATGGTGGGCATGGCCAGTCACAAAACACTTTCAGACTGAAAGAAAAGTAAGTCGCCCAGGGGCCAAAGAACAAGGCAGAGGTGGGGGTCTGAGTTCCAAATTACAAAACTCTCTTTAGAACCCAAATAAAGATGGTGTTGGAAGTCAGCACTTTGCTTTACAGCATGGCAGCCTCCTAGTCAATTTTCTTTCTTAATTTTAAAAATAAAATAAAAATCAGGAGAGGCAGAGAACTTGGCTTGTGCCAAGAGAAATGTCTGCAGGCAGCTTGGTGCCCCAACCCCATCCACCAACCAGCTGAAAAGACAACACACAGCCTTTCAACCTGCAAAGTCTGAAAAACTGGAGCGGAGGAAGGTTTTTCAGCTCAGTCACATGCTAGTGTGATTGTATACATATATGGAGACATGTATTTTGTTTTAGTTTTGGTCTTAATGTGAGCATTCAAACATTCAGTCTCTCACCTATTGTCTGAAGTGGTATAATCCCAAACAAATGCATTACAGGTGCCTACGAATAAGCATTTCTGACGTATTCTCAAGGAGAATCTATCCTCAAGTGTCCTGTTCACAATGACCCTGTACAGACGACACGTTAAGCCATGCTTAGGCCGCTAACCCTTTTGAAGCAAGTGGTTAGTGAGCAGGTTTAAACCGTGGTTATGTAGCCACCATGGTTAGGAATGGTTGATACGACACACTAAGTCATGGTTCACACAGCACGCTAAGCCATAATGTTTAGCTCAAAATGCTTAACCATCATGGTTTATCATGTTGTCTGAACAGGACCATTATGGCTTAGCATGTCATGTTAACCATTTCTAACCATGGTCGCTACCTAACCATGGTTTTAACACGCTCACTAACCATTTGTTGCAAAAGGGTTAGCAGCGTGTTGTCTGAACAGGCCCATTCTATCAAACATTAGAAATGTATAAGGATTTTGTCCCACTTCTCCATAATAACCTTGGGGCTGGAAATAAAATATTGGTGTGTGTTTTTAAAGCTTCCAAATATTCATGTCACCAGTGGGAAAGCACAAGAGGAAAGGTACTCGGTAATATTTCTATGTGTTGTGTGTGTTTAAGCTATAAAGTTAAGCAATGGCAAAAAGGTGATATTACAGTGATGGATATTATATAGGAAGCACCAACACTGTTGTTTTATTTACTGCATTTTTACCTACCCCACCCATGATGCACATGCTTCCCTTGCCCCCGATTTATTCTCACAACAACCCTATGAGGTAGATTCAGCTGAGAGATTGATCATTACTTGCCCCAGCAAGCTTTGTAGCAAAACTGGAGATTTGGAGCATCATCACACAGGGGAAAATTGCATTTGCTTACCATTGCTTCTCCATCTACATGATTGTCCCTCATTACTTCCTCTTTTGAAAGAGGAAGTAAACAACGTGCACATGGCCCATTCAGTGGCCGTTTTGAGTGCACTGCTTCTCCTGCACACAGCAGGAGATAGCAGCAATATCCATCTTCAAGAAAAAGTCATACTGGGGTGTGTTTTTTGTGTGTTGTAAAGAAGGCTAGAAGGGGCGGGAGGCAGACGACGTTGTGAGAGGGACCCGTGAAAATCCGTGAGTGCCCAGTAATGATCATGCAATAAAATGCTCATCTGATGGAGCCCTTGATCTTAGGTTTTCTCTAGTCCCAGAGTAACATTCTGTCCACTGGAACACAAAGTAATTAAAAGCTTCCACGTGGTTACTAGCCCTTGGAAACCCATGCTCCATCCAGAATCAAAGTCTCTGTCACAGAGGATTAACAGATCCCCCCCCCCCCCCGCAAATGGATTTGAGCTGAATTGCATGTGTTGATTTGGGACGGGAGAAGAAGAATCCACCAAAGCAAGGACTGCTCTCAAATCAGGTTGCTTCGTTTGCATCTCCTTCTAGAGTTCTTCAAGTTAAACTACCTGTAAACCAAATCGTGTACGTATGCCAGTCCCTAGCCCGAAGCTTGTCTTCTTTTTTCTTAAACAAAAGAAAAAGGAGAAAAGAAAGCTGAGCAATATATCCCTGAAAGGGGCAATTACAACAGAAATGCTGACAGGCAGTTACCCCCAGTGGGGCAAATGCAAGGGAAGAAAAAGAACAAAAGAGTATGTGGTGTGAGTGTACATATCGTATAGAATGGCATCGTGGTGGGATATCTATCGGACATTTTTGGATCTTTTTTTTTTTTTAAAGTAAAGCATCGCTGTACGTTCGTAGAGGACTGGTTCAAAACATTTTGTTGTCTGAGGCAGAGCAGCAAATGGTGTCAGTCTTCGTCCCATTCAAGGTGCATAGCTAAGGTGAGGACAAAGGCTCCTGAATCTTTAACAGTTGTATAGAAAAGGGAATTTGTTCAAGAGGGCAGGGCTCCTGCAGCTTTAACTGTTGTGACGAAGAGGGAATTTCACCCGGGGCTGCATGCCTACAAATGACACCTGCTGAAGTTCCCTTTTCAGTACAACTGTTAAAAATACAGGAGCCTGGTCCTCCTTTTCACATGGTCACTCTTTGCATAGCACCCAAGGCCAACCAAATTATTTCGGCACTTCAAGCAGAAAGTCGTACAAGCATCACCTCCTACTCCTCCCTTATAGTAAAAATTCAAAAATAATAAAGTAATCGTTAACTGCTTGCTGCCTTTTCATGACACCCAAAATCTGCCACTTTAGGCAGATGCCTCACTCTGCCTAATGGCAGGGTCAGACCAGAATTTGCAACCCATTGCAAATGGTTATTTATTTATTGTATGTTCCACAATCACCAAATGCCTCCTCTTTTGTTCTCTTTTTTTTTAAAAAAAATAGATGAACAAAAAACAGCATTTGAACAATAACAATTTGACAATCTGAACGTGTTCCCTCTTTCCTCCTCCCACCCCCCCAACCAGCACATCTTTCTTTCCCTGTCTCTCTATATGTTTTTTGACTAAGCTCTAACACAACTACTGAGACTTGAACTATGATGGCTTTCAGTATTAACGTTCATAAGATTTGTCACTGTCACATCTTGCTAACACTCGGCGCATCTCATTTTCTAAATATAATGTATCACTGTTTAGTGGCAAAAAATGTAAATTACAAGAAACCTAATCATGTTCAAGAAACTGAAAATATATGATCCCCGAGCCCCTCAGCACTCAGGGTATAATGCAGAATGCTTACCAATTAAACACAACAACACAGCACTGCAAACCTATGGGACAGAAACATCAATCGCTAAGAGCTCATTTATCCCCATTCTGTATAAGTCCTATGGATTTCCAAGGGTATCTTCTCAGTTGGATGCAAGAAATAAAGCATAAGAACTCATCCAAGGGGAGAAGGAGCTAATAACTTTTCAACCCCATTTAGGATGCTTGACGCTTTCTTTACAGCTGGTTAAAAATGCTAACAGTTAAAGGATGCTAAAACAAGAATGAAATGTATGCTAATTAATGAAACCTCAAGACCGTCAGATATTTATGCCATCTCAAGACTACCAGAATGTTGTAGGGTTGCTCTGTGTGTGTGTGTGTGTGTGTGTGTGTTTCCCTTTAAATTGTTAAGAGTTTTTTTATGCTTTGCCAAAAGAAAGAAAGAAAGAAAGAAAGAAAGAAAGAAAGGTGTAACAGTGATCAATTAATATGGAAAAATACAATGCTAAAGGTTTCTCTTGATTTTAAATGTATCTAGAACAGCTTGATTTCTCCAGTTTTAACAACTAGCGAATATAACACTGTAGAAACTTCCCTGTAACAGTAATCAAAATTATGGGTCTCTGTACATTTCAGAAGGCATTTACAAATATAGTAATTAGGACTTAATCTGAGCCAGGCCTTGACAATTTGTTTTTCTGGAGCTAAATATCCCCCCCCCCTCAAAAAACCTCATCAAATACACACACACACACACGCACATACACACCACTCCCCACATATAGAAAACTAGCATGTCAAGAAAAACTTTATACTAGCCTGTTCTTGCATGCTACATTTCTATATGCAGGAGAATGTGTTTTTTTCATTGACCAAATATCCCCCCCACACACACACACACGCACCCATGACTACCATCACTTGGAGGCTGAGGTAGTATAATCCAGGAAATGCTGTATAGTGTGACTTTGGGCCACAACAGGAAGCAGGGGAACTTTAACCCTTCCCCCGCTATGATCCCAATCCACATTAGGCCTCCTATTCCTACTTCAAAATAAAAATGGGACGAAAAGACATAACTGCTAAATACAGATTTAAAGAAATTTATTTATTTGTTTTGTTTATTGCATTTATATCCCGCCTTTTTTTCCTCCTCAAGGAACCTTCGAAACCGCCCAGAGAGCTTTGGATATGGGGCGGTATATAAATGGAATAATAAATAAATACATACATACATACATACATAACCTTCCTTTTCTCCATTTTATCCTCACAACAACAACCTTATGAGGTAGGTTGGGCTGAGTGGGTTTCCGTGGCCGAGTGGGGACTAGTCCAGCACTTCAGCCACTACACCACACTGGCTAAAGTAAGAGGAGCAAATCCATCTATCTATTAATTATAAGACTATTCTCTACATAGGAAAACACAACAAATGTTCCAGCTACATTTATTTGGTTAGGTCATTCAGTCACAAATATGACAACGGAAGAGTCAGCTTCTGATTTTCATTTCTGCCACCACAGGATCCACAAGCCAACACAAAGTAGGCCATTTTCTGTGAATTGTCTAGATCAGCCTTCCGCTAACCAAGTGCCCTTCCAGATGTTTTGGACTACAATTCCTATGATTCCTGACCATTGGCCATTCTGGCTGGGGTTGATGGAAGTTGAAGGCCAATACATCTGGAGGGCACCAGGTTGGGAAAGGCTGGGGCGGAGAGTAATTTTATAGACAAGCTATTGGCACTTAAGACAGTAGTAGAGGCACAATATCCCTGTCTCTACTCCACCTTTTGGTGTGTCATTTAAAAATAAAGAGAGTCCAGTTCAGTGCACTTGGTGGGTGCCAAGAATAGTGTTCAGATCTCCATGGCCACCATGTAGCCTTCACTCCATACTCACCAGGTTCCACCTTGGCTGCACCCTATACTACTCCCGAATTCTATCCTGACTCTGCTGCTATTTTACCAGGTTCATTCTTGGCTGACAAGGCCAGTATTTTTGAAGTCACAAGTCAGAAAATCTAAAACCCTAGGATGGTTGGGTGGCCTACTTTACACAGGACAGTCTTCTACATGAAGATGTCCTCTAGTTGAAGGCCTGTCCAGTCCAAACATAGTTTAATGATAAAGAACCATAAGAAGAGCAGTAAGAAGAGAGCTCAGGACCTTGAGGTTGCCCATCAACAGCAGCACCTGGACACATCAGACTAAGTAGGCACCCAGTCTCTGGGTCGGTCTTCTCCAATGCACTGTGAGAGGCATTGTGTTTCTATCTAAATTATAGTTTTCTAAATTTGCATCTATATGTATACATTAGGCTATGCAGATGTTATGTAAAATTTGTCCCTTTTTCGGTGATGCATTTCCTCTTTTTTAGCAATGGACAAGTGGTCATCATCAGAATTATTCCAGTGGCATGAAGTACCTAGCTAATTAGGGAACATGGGTGTTGTTTTTCCCTGCACTGCTGTATACGCCTGTTTAGGATGAATGCATGTCTACGTGGGCCTTGTGTCTGAGTATAATACAAGCCTCACATAATATTACATCTAAAGGGGGAAGGGAACGTGTCTGGGTTGGTGAGTGTGGCTTTCCAGCAAAAACACTCCGCTGTCTTTTTACAGATTTTCCACTGATATTGCTAGAGGTAAAGGTGTTACAAAAGTAAGTAGAAGATATATTATTGCAAGACCTGACAAAATGGGAATTAGCATGAAAAGTGTCTACAACCCTATGAAAGCAGCAAAATTAAAATTACCCTGCAAATGGATTCATTTATGGGCAGCCTCTAACCCCTTCAAAATAAGTCAGAAACTTCTATTAATAACTGGTTTTGCTATTACCAATAGCTGAAGCCCATGGCGAGGCCTACCTGTCCTTACCAAACTGCTTAGTAGATGTGTTAATGGACATTATTGCTGTCATAAATTACCTCCAGACACTGACAAAAGGAGTAATAGAAGGTATATATTTTTAAAAGCACTAGCCAATGCATGGCTGAGTGATTGAGTCAGAAAATGAACCATACCTTGGGGTTAGCAAATGATTTTTCATCAGCTAGCAGGCTATTAAGCACACCTAGATAATAGGCGGATGATTTCAGTGGTAATTCTGCTAGGTCCTCATCTTTTCATTTGTAACGTTCCATGTTACTTTTAAAGGATTCACAAATTATATTGATTTACCCAGAGGAAGACAGAGACAATGATCTCTTTTAATGATGAAAACAGTGCATTATTATTTATCATTGAATCTCTCCACTCTCTTATCCCAACTTCCCACCATCACCACCTTCCCACACTCTTCCATGAAATGTTTTAAAAATGTCCCTTGGCACCACACAACCCTACTGGAAGAAGTGCCAATTCTTGGGTAATATAAGATTCATTTTAGCCTCCATCTTGAAGGTGAAAGGACCAGTTTCCCAGGTGCTATAGGAATGAGTGAGGTACCCTCTTCCTAGAATAGCCACCACATGTCCTACATTACAGAGGACAGTCCTGTATTTGTAGGCTTCCTTTGTCTGAGAGACTGTCCAGTCCACACCCGGTTTAAAGATCGACTCATAAGAAGGGAACTTGAAGATGCTCATCAACAGTTAGCCTTGGACAGGAGACTGAGCAGGTACACAGGTCACCGTCTTTCCCCACTATAATGAGATGTACTATATTTCTATTTTTTTTCATTTTAATTATTAAATTTTAAGGTCAGTCTAAATTGATTGTAGTTTTCTTTAAAAAAACACAGATTAATTGTTTGTTGGTTGCATAATATTTTTGTAGTTTATTACTGTTAATAAATTGTATCTGTACAATTTTATTTATGCTGCCATGTGGAATCCATTATGGTTGAAGAAGCAGTTTAGACATGTTTAGATTTATTTATTTATACTATTTATACACCATTTAAGATAATAAAATCCCTCAGCGGTCTACACACAACCACAACCACCCCTATAAAAACACAGCTATAAATGAATAAATAAGTACTAACCATTTCCAAATATGCATCTATATGAGAAAATTAACTTATACAAATTTTATGCAAAACATGCCCTCTTTGGCCCTGTTTTTTTTTTTTGGTTAATTTCTCTCTCTCTCTCTCTCTCTCTCTCTCTCTCTCTCTGGCTACCATAGGACAAATCCACACTCACCCAGAGATACTTGTATCCACTCCTTATGTGCACTCCTTATGTGCACTAAATGATTGCTACTTTAATATCCAATGCTAGGCTCACAGAGCTTTTATCATAGAGATGTAGGGATAAAGCTATACCCGTTTTTGGCATCCAATTGAGTGTAATGAATAACGGCAGTTTTAAATTTAATCCCAGATGTTTTGGTTGTGTTGAGTTTTCCCCCCAACACAATCACTATCAAATGTCAAGCAGAGTACAGGGCCCTTATCCCTTATGGGTTATAATCATGGGTTAAAACCCTCTATATACCTGGATTCAATGTAAACTTAGAATTTGAATGTGACATCTTTTCAATTTCACTTTCCCCATTCCCACCATATATTTGGCAACTTAATTCTTAAGATTTATTTAAAATGAATATTAAGGCATTCATTTATTTATGTTTAAAACTTTTTGACCCATATTCTCTGCTCAGGCTATCTGAAGCAACATACAGAAGCAGTAAAATGCAATAAAACAACAACAACCTTAAAACACTCACATAAAATTATCTACCCACCCCCCATTCACTGGAACAAACATAAAATAGCAATCCCTCAGGCAGTTAAACCAGCAATAAACAGTAAAGGCTGGCAGAGAATGTTAAATATCCATTTGTCAAATTCAGTACTCTCCTTTTATACCTCCCATCCCCCCATCCCGGCAATCCCTGAACTACACCCAAATTTAGGAATGTTGAAGACAACTGAGTTGGTTCCAGATTTAGTCCTACATACAGTAGACCCATCAGGGTGGAGTGGGGTGGCAAACCAGAAATCAACCCATGTAGCGCAGGTAACAGGGAGCAACGTGACTTCCTTGTTAACAATAGCTTCACTGCCTACCAGACTGTTTCTGCGCAGAATTCCAAGTACTGGTTATGACCTATAACGCCCTACACAATTTGGGACCAGGCTACCTGAAAGGCCATATTCTCCCATATGAGCCTGCCCAGGTTTTAAGACCTTCAGAGGAGACCCTTCTCTTGGTCCTGCTGCCATCAGAGGCACATTTGGTGGAGACCCGAGAGAAGGCCTTCCCGGTAGCCGCTCCCAGGTTCTGGAACTCCCTGTTGAGAAAGGCTAGGTTGTCTCCCTCTCAATTGTCCTTCCTCTGGCAGGCAATGATATTTTTATTCAAGCAGGCCTTGAGAAGCAAGCTGGACTCTTTCTAAAAGCAAAGTGATTAATTGATTGGGTGCTATTACTTTTATTGTTGGGTTTTCAATAGATCTGTTCTTATGTTATGTTTAATTAAGATGTGTGTTTTATAATCTGTACGTTATTATTGTTAGCCACCTTGAGAGCCATGTTTGGTGAAAAGATGGGACATAAATAAAATAAATATTTTAATTCCATCTGGGAAAGGAGTAATTCCAAGGTTTAATGTGAGAATTGAAATGGAACATATGTATAAAGAAGTCACTCTGAACATGTACCAAGTGCTTTCCTCTAATTACTGAGTAGTCAGATGTAAAACTTGCCAGACAAAGGACATGATTTCCAGGGCAGCTTTACACCCTGCACTTGTTATTTTATAAATTAGGAAGCGAACTGTGATGCTGAACGGGAGAACATCAGTACCTAAATGTATCAATCTGTGGCTTTAAAACAAAATCTTAGATAGGCAAAGCTCACATTTATTGGTGTTTTGGTTTGTATTCCTAGGTTGTTGAAACTGGAAAATCAAAATACAACCTAAGAGGTGTGAATTAATATGAGAAAGAAAATATTTTTACAAAGATGAAGATGCCGTTTTTCATACGTTGTTGTCTTTCTTCATTGACTACAGTTTCTTTCTGAAAAATAAAATCTATGCAGTTACCTGGTAATTACACACCGCCTGATAAAGTTTTGTAAGCAATAATTTTCCTTGGAATTCATTACATCTGTTGCTGTTTGCCTTCCTGGATATCGGTGTTGTTGTTTTTTAAACTTGTTTTCATAAAGGGTGGCCACTTGCACGTTGTCAAAAAAAGATGAAATGCATTACCAAAGCAGAGGGCAAAACAGGACACAGATTTGCATCAAATGTGCATATACTAATTTATAGGTATAGATGTAGATTTAGAAATAATTATTACACTTTAAAAAGGAATACCATAAATCTCAACTTGTGGGGAAGGCAATTACCAGGTGAGCTGGGTGCCTACCTAGGCCATGTCTACACCATGCAGTTATCCCGGGATCAGCTCAGGAGCATCCCTGTGCATCCATATGACACACAGGGGACCCCAAGGACAACCAGGGATGCACAGGGGATCCTGGGGGCAACCAGGGACGGGCAGAGACTTTCCCCAGGAAAACCGAGACCTCGGTTATCTCAATTTTTCCTGTGGTCTCCAGACAATCCCGAGCTCCACAGGGGTGAGAGCACCTGTCCCAGCTTCTTCCCACCTCCTCTGGCTGTCAAAATGGGCACGGAGCTGTTCAGGGGGCTCCATGCCCTTCGGGGGTGTGGGGCAGCAATTTCACCATCACTGGGATGGTGGTGGGGGGTGTTGGATGCAGAGATGTTTTTTTTTAATGATCTTATTCCCTGGATCAGGGCTGCGCGACCAGGGTCCTCTTCTTAAACAAACAAACAAACAAAATGTGCCCGAGATATCCCTATTCTCTTCTGGAACATCATGTGGCCGTATAGACGCTGGGGAGGATCGCAGAAGCAGGTAAGTCTGTGATCCTCCCCCCTCCCTACCGCTATACCCTTAGGTGGCTACTGTGCAAGGTTTAACTGGGATGGGCAATTTCAGGGCCCCTGCTATTCTTTCTTGGAATTCTTTATGTTGAAATTGGTCTTGGACTAGATTGCCCTTCAGGTATAGGGCACCTTCAAATAGAGGACTATCCTCTGTACAGTAGGACACATGGCTATCCAAGTTCTATACTCCCCCCATCCCTGTTTTTTTCCCAGTAGAAGAAGACTTCACCAGAAGCTTGCTAGCCATTCCTTCCAGGAAGTGTTATCATCTGAATAATCTGAGATTCCAGCTGCCTTTTGCAGGGAAATTACGTAAACGGCAACCACTCTTGTAACCATCCAAAGTGCTGTGGAGATGATAAGAAGCAGGTGGATGATAAAGAAACAAAAGGGAATACACATGGAGAAGGCAACAAGAGACACTATTAATTCACAAGTCCCTCATTAACATGAGCAAGAGTCATCCAGGAAGAGTAAGAAGTAGACAGGCAGGCCAGACAGAGAGAAGGGATTGCATCTGAGTGGCACAAACTCTGATACAAACCACATTAAAATTGTGCTAATATCAGCAAGCTCTGTTCCCTAACCCATTCTCACGGCAGCCACAGCTGCAGCAATGTTGCTATTACAGCCAGGTAATACCACTTTGACTTTTGACTCCCAATTTTCACCCATGGATAAATGAGATTACGCCTGGAACAGAAAAATTCACAGCCTATTAATTAAATTTGGCACTGTATCCCAAAATCCCTCTAGTACTGGGCTGGTGCCAGAGCCGTACCCACCAGCAGGGCCCATGCCTGCAGAACAGTTTAAGGACATGCACAAATACTTATTTTTCCAGCTACTCAAGTGTGCAAAGCACTTCACAGTCACCGTTGCATTAATCTTCATAGCTTCCCCGTGAGGCCAACAGGTTAGTATTATTGTTCCTTATTTAATGATGGAAAACTGTCCAAGCCTGAGAGAAACTGCCGTCCCCGGTGTGGGCTATGGCAAAGGCACAAATTGAAAACCTTGTACAGACATGACAAATTTCCCGAAGTCTACCCACTAGGCCCTTTTAGCTCTTAACCGGGGCTTTGTGGCCCATCAGAAATACTTGAAGGGTATCCAAAGATATTGTTGTTTTTAACGGCACACTTGAAACGTTGGGGAGAAAGAGTGAATGTTTCAAATTGAAAATAAATTGTCCTCAATTGTGTGTGTGTGTAAAGTGCAATTAATGCACACACACAAATTATTACTATTGCTGCTTCACTGCCTTGAGATGGCTTTTAAAATGGCTGCTAATGCTCTCTTCAAATTATAGAAACATGTACTATTAGTGAAAATGGGGAGGAGGAGGAAGAGGAGGAAGAGGAAGAAGAAGATACACTTGTGCCATATTGAGAACTCGTGCTTTTCGAAAGGCAGGTGTGGTTTTTCAAACATCGCTGTGCTCTACGGCTGAATAGCGACCGGAAGCTAAGCCATAAACATCTTTATTCCCAGCCCTTTATTTCCAACCACAGCCCTTCAGAATTTCAGTAGGGTAGGTAAGAACTTGTGGAAATGCTTCCCTCCAACAAAAGTTATGATTTGACATAAGAGTCAAATCTAGCAACATGTTCCACGAGGCCTGATTTCCCCAGCTCTCTGTGGCATTAGCAAGAGAAGAATTTAATCTCTTTTCCCATCCAGCCTATGGCTTCTCTCAGCGGAGGCTGCCAAGAAGGGTCCCACTCCGTGCCAAACGTGGTCGTAGCATTTGTGATGCTGATCTCCGACGACAAGAAGCTGGCCTGTGACCTGCCATTCATTTCTGTGAGGATGTGAAAATCTTCTTACAGATTTTCACTGAGCTGACAATAAGCAGTGTCTGAGCAATCCTATATCCTGTGCAACGTTTTACAAGTAATGCCTTTTCGCTTGGCGAGGGGGAGAAGAAGGGGGGATCTAAACAATTTACATTGTTCTGCCTCAAATGTTTTTCTTTCCTGATTTTCTTTCCTACTCCTGAAAAGCCGGGGGGAGGGGGGGGATGGAAAAGAAAGAAAACAGAAGAAATCAAATCACCCCCGTGTCCCCTTACACATTGTCAAATCTGTTCTCATGTTACTTCCATAAGATCAGGAAGCTTTGCCCATTTCTGCATTACTGGGTAATCAATTTGTCATCACTATCAGGAAGCACAGTAAAGCCATCAGACAAAATGAATTACAGCTGTAGGCAGCGGTCAGGAATTGGAACGTCTATATGCATGCATTTGCACAGGATACCTATTGTCGACTTTTGTGTTGGAAAGTGTATATATGCCCTGGAGTACCCTTCCCCCTTTGTACATGGAGATAAAGATTTAACACACAAGGGGGTGGGGGGGAATGGCTAGTTTTGCATGTGTGCCAGGTGTTCCTATGAACACAAATCTGTGTCACTGCGCAGACACACACAAGTAACTATATAGTGCATAGGTACAATCCTAAGCACTATGTATATCCTTACGTAGATGCTTATGCGCTAGACACGATGTGCTATGTATAGCATGTATAATATGCATTATGCACTATGCACTTATGTGCTATGTATAGCATGTCTATTATGCATTTATAAATGCTGGCCCAGGATTAGATTAGCTCACGGGACTCCTAGAGTATTCCCACTAAGGAAGCCCCATCCATCAGACAAGAGACTAAGGGTCATGGGAGGTTCCATCCCCTGCCGTACAGGAAGAATGTCATGCCAGAGAGGAGACTAAACTGACCTGCCCATCGGATAGGGAAGGACCACTTGCAGGGTAACTGAATGCCCTCTCCCTGCCCTAAAGAAGACTTGGTTCCATCAGCCAGTTACCCTGGGGACTGAAGAAATGAAGGCAGGTCTCTGTTAGTGGCCA